>CM056201.1:1237352-2684852 GCA_029692085.1 Gymnothorax javanicus | reverse complement strand
AAGGGCAGGTCAGGATTTCAGCTGCAGTAAACTCTTATTTTAAGGGCAGGTCTTTTCCCTGTTTATGTTAAGGGCAGGTCAGTGATTTCAGCTGCAGTAAGCTCTTATTTTAAGGGCAGGTCAGTGATTTCAGCTGCAGTAAACTCTTATGTTAAGGGCAGGTCAGTGATTTCAGCTGCAGTAATGTTCTTATTTTATTTCAGCTGCAGGTCAGTGATTTCAGCTGCAGTAAGCTCTTATGTTAAGGGCAGGTCAGTGATTTCAGCTGCAGTTCAGCTGCTTATATTTTAAGGGCAGGTCAGTGATTTCAGCTGCAGTAGCTCTTAACTGTTAGAATTTCAGTAAGTCTTATGTTAAGGGCAGGTCAGTGATTTCAGCTGCAGTCAGCATTATCCTTCCTGATTTTTCAGCTGCAGTAAACTCTTATGTTAAGGGCAGGTCAGTGATTAGCTCTTATGTTAAGGGCAGGTCAGTGATTTCAGCTGCAGTAAGCTCTTATGTTAAGTGCAGGTCAGTGATTTCAGCTGCATTAGCTCTTATATTAAGGGCAGGTCAGTGATTTCAGCTGCAGTAAACTCTTATGTTAAGGGCAGGTCAGTGATTTCAGCTGCAGTAAGCCTTATTTTCAGGTGATTTCAGCTGCAGTAGCTCTTATTTTAAGGCAGGTCAGTGATTTCAGCTGCAGTAGCTCTTATTTTAAGGGCAGGTCAGTGATTTCAGCTGCAGTAAACTCTTATGTTAAGGGCAGGTCAGTGATTTCAGCTGCAGTAAGCTCTTATGTTAAGGGCAGGTCAGTGATTTCAGCTGCAGTAAACTCTTATGTTAGCGCAGGTCAGTGATTTCAGCTGCAGTAAACTCTTATGTTAAGGGCAGGTCAGTGATTTCAGCTGCAGTAGCTCTTATGTTAAGGGCAGGTCAGTGATTTCAGCTGCAGTAGCTCTTATGTTAAGGGCAGGTCAGTGATTTCAGCTGCAGTAAACCTCTTATGTTAAGGGCAGGTCAGTGATTTCAGCTGCAGTAAGCTCTTATGTTAAGGGCAGGTCAGTGATTTCAGCTGCAGTAAGCTCTTATGTTAAGGGCAGGTCAGTGATTTCAGCTGCAGTAAGCTCTTATATTAAAGCGCAGGTCAGTGATTTCAGCTGCAGTAAGATGTTAAGGGCAGGTCAGTGATTTCAGCTGCAGTAAACTCTTATGTTAAGGGCAGGTCAGTGATTTCAGCTGCAGTAAGCTCTTATGTTAAGGGCAGGTCAGTGATTTCAGCTGCAGTAGCTCTTATGTTAAGGCAGGTCAGTGATTTCAGCTGCAGTAAACTCTTATGTTAAGGGCAGGTCAGTGATTTCAGCTGCAGTAAGCTCTTATGTTTCAGCTGCAGTAGGTCAGTGATTTCAGCTGCAGTAGCTCTTATGTTAAGGGCAGGTCAGTGATTTCAGCTGCAGTAAACTCTTATGTTAAGGTCAGTGATTTCAGCTGCAGTAGCTCTTATGTTAAGGGCAGGTCAGTGATTTCAGCTGCAGTAGCTCTTATGTTAAGGCAGGTCAGTGATTTCAGCTGCAGTAGCATGTTAAGGGGTCAGTGATTTCAGCTGCAGTAAGCTCTTATGTTAAGGGCAGGTCAGTGATTTCAGCTGCAGTAAGCTCTTATGTTAAGCGCAGGTTTTCAGCTGCAGTAGCTCTTATGTTAAGGGTCAGTGATTTCAGCTGCAGTAAACTCTTATGTTAAGGGCAGGTCAGTGATTTCAGCTGCAGTAAGCTCTTATGTTAAGGGCAGGTCAGTGATTTCAGCTGCTAAACAGTAAAAGGGCAGGTCTTTTGTTAAGCTCTTATGTTAAAAGGGCAGGTCAGTGATTTCAGCTGCAGTAAGCTCTTATGTTCAGCTGGTCAGTGATTTCATTTCGCTGCAGTAAACTCTTATGTTAAGGGCAGGTCAGTGATTTCAGCTGCAGTAAGCTCTTATGTTAAGGGCAGGTCAGTGATTTCAGCTGCAGTAAGCTCTTATGTTAAGGGCCAGGTCAGTGATTTCAGCTGCAGTAGCTCTTATGTTAAGGTCAGTGATTTCAGCTGCAGTAAACTCTTATGTTTGGGCAGGTCAGGTCAGTTTTCTGCAGTAGCTCTTATGTTAAGGGCAGGTCAGTGATTTCAGCTGCAGTAGCTCTTATGTTAAGGGCAGGTCAGTGATTTCAGCTGCAGTAAAACTCTTATGTTAAGGGCAGGTCAGTGATTTCAGCTGCAGTAAGCTCTTATGTTAAGGCAGGTCAGTGATTTCAGCTGCAGTAAACTCTTATGTTAAGGGCAGGTCAGTGATTTCAGCTGCAGTAGCTCTTATGTTAAAAAGGGCAGGTCAGTGATTTCAGCTGCAGTAGCTCTTATGTTAAGGCAGGTCAGTGATTTCAGCTGCAGTAAGCTCTTATGTTAAGGGGCAGGTCAGTGATTTCAGCTGCAGTAAGCTCTTATGTTAAGGGCAGGTCAGTGATTTCAGCTGCAGTAAGCTCTTATGTTAAGGGCAGGTCAGTGATTTCAGCTGCAGTAGCTCTTATGTTAAGGGCAGGTCAGTGATTTCAGCTGCAGTAAGCTCTTATGTTAAGGGCAGGTCAGTGATTTCAGCTGCAGTAAGCTCTTATGTTAAGGGCTTTTCAGCTGCAGTTTAAGGGCTGCAGTAGCTCTTATGTTAGCGCAGGTCAGTGATTTCAGCTGCAGTAGCTCTTATGTTAAGGGCAGGTCAGTGATTTCAGCTGCAGTAAACTCTGATTTCAGCTGCATGTTTATGTTAAAGCAGGTCAGTGATTTCAGCTGCAGTAAGCTCTTATGTTAAGGGCAGGTCAGTGATTTCAGCTGCAGTAAGCTCTTATGTTAAGGGCAGGTCAGTGATTTCAGCTGCAGTAAACTCTTATGTTAAAGGGCAGGTCAGTGATTTCAGCTGCAGTAAGCTCTTATGTTAAGCGCAGGTCAGTGATTTCAGCTGCAGTAAGCTCTTATGTTAAGCGGCAGGTCAGTGATTTCAGCTGCAGTAAACTCTTATTTTAAGGGCAGGTCAGTGATTTCAGCTGCAGTAGCTCTTATGTTAAGCGCAGGTTAGTGATTTCAGCTGCAGTAAACTCTTATGTTAAGGGCAGGTCAGTGATTTCAGCTGCAGTAAGCTCTTATGTTAAGGGCAGGTCAGTGATTTCAGCTGCAGTAAACTCTTATGTTAAGGGCAGGTCAGTGATTTCAGCTGCAGTAGCTCTTATGTTAAGGGCAGGTCAGTGATTTCAGCTGCAGTAAGCTCTTATGTTAAGGGCAGGTCAGTGATTTCAGCTGCAGTAAGCTCTTATGTTAAGCGCAGGTCAGTGATTTCAGCTGCAGTAAGCTCTTATGTTAAGCAGGTCAGTGATTTCAGCTGCAGTAAGCTCTTATGTTAAGCGCAGGTCAGTGATTTCAGCTGCAGTAAGCTCTTATGTTAAGCGCAGGTCAGTGATTTCAGCTGCAGTAAGCTCTTATGTTAAGCGCAGGTCAGTGATTTCAGCTGCAGTAAGCTCTTATGTTAAGCGCAGGTCAGTGATTTCAGCTGCAGTAGCTCTTATGTTAAGGGCAGGTCAGTGATTTCAGCTGCAGTAAGCTCTTATGTTAAGCGCAGGTCAGTGATTTCAGCTGCAGTAGCTCTTATGTTAAGCGCAGGTCAGTGATTTCAGCTGCAGTAGCTCTTATGTAAAGGGCAGGTCAGTGATTTCAGCTGCAGTAAGCTCTTATGTTAAGGGCAGGTCAGTGATTTCAGCTGCAGTAGCTCTTATTTTAAGGGCAGGTCAGTGATTTCAGCTGCAGTAGCTCTTATGTTAAGCGCAGGTCAGTGATTTCAGCTGCAGTAAACTCTTATGTTAAGGGCAGGTCAGTGATTTCAGCTGCAGTAGCTCTTATGTTAAGGGCAGGTCAGTGATTTCAGCTGCAGTAAGCTCTTATGTTAAGGGCAGGTCAGTGATTTCAGCTGCAGTAGCTCTTATGTTAAGGGCAGGTCAGTGATTTCAGCTGCAGTAGCTCTTTAAGCGGCATGTTTCAGCTGCAGTAAACTCTTAGGGTCAGTGATTTCAGCTGCAGTAAGCTCTTATGTTAAGGGCAGGTCAGTGATTTCAGCTGCAGTAAGCTCTTATGTTAAGCGCAGGTCAGTGATTTCAGCTGCAGTAAGCTCTTATGTTAAGGGGGTCAGGTGCAGTAGTGATTTCAGCTGGTCAGTGATTTCAGCTCTCTTATGTTAAGCGCAGGTCAGTGATTTCAGCTGCAGTAAGCTCTTATGTTAAGCGCAGGTCAGTGATTTCAGCTGCAGTAAGTCTTATGTTAAGTCAGTGATTTCAGCTGCAGTAAGCTCTTATGTTAAGCGCCAGGTCAGTGATTTCAGCTGCAGTAGCTCTTATGTTAAGGCAGGTCAGTGATTTCAGCTGCAGTAAGCTCTTATGTTAAGTGGTCAGTGATTTCAGCTGCAGTAAGCTCTTATGTTAAGCAGGTCTTATTTCAGCTGCAGTAAGCTCTTATGTTAAGGGCAGGTCAGTGATTTCAGCTGCAGTAAGCTCTTATGTTAAGGGCAGGTCAGTGATTTCAGCTGCAGTAAGCTCTTATGTTAAGGCAGGTCAGTGATTTCAGCTGCAGTAAACTCTTATGTTAAGGGCAGGTCAGTGATTTCAGCTGCAGTAACTCTTATGTTAAGGGCAGGTCAGTGATTTCAGCTGCAGTAGCTCTTATGTTAAGGGCAGGTCAGTGATTTCAGCTGCAGTAAGCTCTTATGTTAAGCGCAGGTCAGTGATTTCAGCTGCAGTAAGCTCTTATGTTAAGGGCAGGTCAGTGATTTCAGCTGCAGTAAGCTCTTATGTTAAGGGCAGGTCAGTGATTTCAGCTGCAGTAGCTCTTATGTTAAGGGCAGGTCAGTGATTTCAGCTGCAGTAGCTCTTATGTTAAGCGCAGGTCAGTGATTTCAGCTGCAGTAAGCTCTTATGTTAAGGGCAGGTCAGTGATTTCAGCTGCAGTAAGCTCTTATGTTAAGGGCAGGTCAGTGATTTCAGCTGCAGTAAACTCTTATGTTAAGGGCGGGTCAGTGATTTCAGCTGCAGGTCAGTTAAGCATTGATTTCAGCTGCAGTAAGCTCTTATGTTAGGGCGCAGGTCAGTGATTTCAGCTGCAGTAGCTCTTATGTTAAGGGCAGGTCAGTGATTTCAGCTGCAGTAAACTCTTATGTTAAGGCAGGTCAGTGATTTCAGCTGCAGTAAGCTCTTATGTTAAGGGCAGGTCAGTGATTTCAGCTGCAGTAAGCTCTTATGTTAAGGGCAGGTCAGTGATTTCAGCTGCAGTAAGCTCTTATGTTAAGTGCAGGTCAGTGATTTCAGCTGCAGTAGCTCTTATGTTAAGGGCAGGTCAGTGATTTCAGCTGCAGTAAGCTCTTATGTTAAGCGCAGGTCAGTGATTTCAGCTGCAGTAAGCTCTTATGTTAAGGGCAGGTCAGTGATTTCAGCTGCAGTAGCTCTTATGTTAAGGGCAGGTCAGTGATTTCAGCTGCAGTAAACTCTTATGTTAAGCGCAGGTCAGTGATTTCAGCTGCAGTAAGCTCTTATGTTAAGCGCAGGTCAGTGATTTCAGCTGCAGTAAGCTCTTATGTTAAGGGCAGGTCAGTGATTTCAGCTGCAGTAGCTCTTATGTTAAGCGCAGGTCAGTGATTTCAGCTGCAGTAGCTCTTATTTTAAGGGCAGGTCAGTGATTTCAGCTGCAGTAGCTCTTATGTTAAGCGCAGGTCAGTGATTTCAGCTGCAGTAAACTCTTATTTTAAGGCCAGGTCAGTGATTTCAGCTGCAGTAAGCTCTTATGTTAAAAGGCAGGGTCAGTGATTTCAGCTGCAGTAAAGCTCTTATGTTAAGCGCAGGTCAGTGATTTCAGCTGCAGTAAGCTCTTCTGTTAAGGGCCGGTCAGTGATTTCAGCTGCAGTAGCTCGTATGTTAAGCGCAGGTTAGTTATTTCAGCTGCAGTAAACTCTTATGTTTAGGGCAGGTCAGTGATTTCAGCTGCAGTAAACTCTTATGTTAAGGGCAGGTCAGTGATTTCAGCTGCAGTAAGCTCTTATGTTAAGCGCAGGTCAGTGATTTCAGCTGCAGTAAGCTCTTATGTTAAGGGCAGGTCAGTGATTTCAGCTGCAGTAAGCTCTTATGTTAAGGGGCAGGTCAGTGATTTCAGCTGCAGTAAGCTCTTATGTTAGGGCAGGTCAGTGATTTCAGCTGCAGTAAACTCTTATGTTAAGGGCAGGTCAGTGATTTCAGCTGCAGTAGCTCTTATGTTAAACGCAGGTCAGTGATTTCAGCTGCAGTAAGCTCTTATGTTAAGGGCAGGTCAGTGATTTCAGCTGCAGTAAGCTCTTATGTTAAGGGCAGGTCAGTGATTTCAGCTGCAGTAAGCTCTTATGTTTTCAGGGCAGGTCAGTGATTTCAGCTGCAGTAAGCTCTTATGTTAAGGGCAGGTCAGTGATTTCAGCTGCAGTAAGCTCTTATGTTAAGGGCAGGTCAGTGATTTCAGCTGCAGTAGCTCTTATGTTAAGGGCAGGTCAGTGATTTCAGCTGCAGTAGCTCTTATGTTAAGGGCAGGTCAGTGATTTCAGCTGCAGTAGCTCTTATGTTAAGGGCAGGTCAGTGATTTCAGCTGCAGTAAACTCTTATTTTAAGGGCAGGTCAGTGATTTCAGCTGCAGTAAGCTCTTATGTTAAGGGCAGGTCAGTGATTTCAGCTGCAGTAAGCTCTTATGTTAAGGGCAGGTCAGTGATTTCAGCTGCAGTAAGCTCTTATGTTAAGGGCAGGTCAGTGATTTCAGCTGCAGTAAGCTCTTATGTTAAGGGCAGGTCAGTGATTTCAGCTGCAGTAAACTCTTATGTTAAGGGCAGGTCAGTGATTTCAGCTGCAGTAGCTCTTATTTTAAGGGCAGGTCAGTGATTTCAGCTGCAGTAAACTCTTATGTTAAGGGCAGGTCAGTGATTTCAGCTGCAGTAGCTCTTATATGTTTTTCATGCAGAAGCAGGTCAGTGATTTCAGCTGCAGTAAGCTCTTATGTTAAGGGCAGGTCAGTGATTTCAGCTGCAGTAAACTCTTATGTTAAGGGCAGGTCAGTGATTTCAGCTGCAGTAAGCTCTTATGTTTAAGGGCAGGTCAGTGATTTCAGCTGCAGTAAACTCTTATGTTAAGGGCAGGTCAGTGATTTCAGCTGCAGTAAGCTCTTATGTTAAGGGCAGGTCAGTGATTTCAGCTGCAGTAAACTCTTATGTTAAGGCGCAGGTCAGTGATTTCAGCTGCAGTAGCTCTTATGTTAAGGGCAGGTCAGTGATTTCAGCTGCAGTAGCTCTTATGTTAAGCGCAGGTCAGTGATTTCAGCTGCAGTAAGCTTATGTTAAGGGGCAGGTCAGTGATTTCAGCTGCAGTAGCTCTTATGTTAAGCGCCAGGTCAGTGATTTCAGCTGCAGTAGCTCTTATTTTAAGTCAGTGATTTCAGCTGCAGTAAGATGTTAAGGGCAGGTCTGATTTCAGCTGCAGTAGCTCTTATGTTAAGGCCAGGTCAGTGATTTCAGCTGCAGTAAACTCTTATGTTAAGGGCAGGTCAGTGATTTCAGCTGCAGTAAGCTCTTATGTTAAGCGCAGGTCAGTGATTTCAGCTGCAGTAAGCTCTTATGTTGGCGGGGTCAGTGATTTCAGCTGCAGTAGCTCTTATGTTAAGCGGCAGGTCAGTGATTTCAGCTGCAGTAAACTCTTATGTTAAGCGCAGGTCAGTGATTTCAGCTGCAGTAAGCTCTTATGTTAAGCGCAGGTCAGTGATTTCAGCTGCAGTAGCTCTTATGTTAAGGGCAGGTCAGGTCAGTGATTTCAGCTGCAGTAAGCTCTTATGTTAGGGCAGGTCAGTGATTTCAGCTGCAGTAGCTCTTATGTTAAGGGCAGGTCAGTGATTTCAGCTGCAGTAAGCTCTTATGTTAAGCGCAGGTCAGTGATTTCAGCTGCAGTAAGCTCTTATGTTAAGCGCAGGTCAGTGATTTCAGCTGCAGTAAGCTCTTATGTTAAGGAGCAGGTCAGTGATTTCAGCTGCAGTAAGCTCTTATGTTAAAGCGCAGGTCAGTGATTTCAGCTGCAGTAAACTCTTATGTTAAAGGGCAGGTCAGTGATTTCAGCTGCAGTAAGCTCTTATGTTAAGGGCAATTCAGTGATTTCAGCTGCAGTAGCTCTTATGTTAAAGTCCAGGTCAGTGATTTCAGCTGCAGTAAGCTCTTATGTTAAGGGCAGGTCAGTGATTTCAGCTGCAGTAAATCTTATGTTAAGCGCAGGTCAGTGATTTCAGCTGCAGTAGCTCTTATGTTAAGGATTTAATTTTCAGGTCAGTGATTTCAGCTGCAGTAAGCTCTTATGTTAAGGGAAGGTTAGTGATTTCAGCTGCAGTAAACTCTAATGTTAAGGGTAGGTCAGTGATTTCAGCTGCAGTAGCTCTTATTTTAAGGGCAGGTCAGAGATTTCAGCTGCAGTAGCTCTTATGTTAGTGCAGGTCAGTGATTTCAGCTGCAGTAGCTCTTATGTTAAGGGCAGGTCAGTGATTTCAGCTGCAGTAGCTCTTATGTTAAGGGTCTCAGTCAATGATTTCAGCTGCAGTAAGCTCTTATGTTAAGGGCAGGTCAGTGATTTCAAATGCAGTTAATTTTATGTTAACAGCAGGTCAGTGATTTCAGTGCATGTAAGCTCTTATGTTAAAGGGTGGTCAGTGATTTCAGTTCTGCGGTAAAGGGTCTTATTTTAAGGGTCTGGGCATCAGGTGTTTCTGGCAGGTCTTATGTTCTGGGCAGGTCAGTGATTTGTGTGTGCAGTAAACTTTTGTGTCATACTGCCTCAGTCAGTGATTTCAGCTGCAGTAGCTCTTATGTTAAGGGCAGGTCAGTGATTTCAGCTGCAGTAAACTCTTATGTTAAAGCGCAGGTCAGGTCTGTTTCAGCTGCAGTGGCTCTTATGTTAAGTGTGCCCAGGTCAGTGATTTC
Organism: Gymnothorax javanicus; assembly: GCA_029692085.1. Classification (NCBI taxonomy): domain Eukaryota; kingdom Metazoa; phylum Chordata; class Actinopteri; order Anguilliformes; family Muraenidae; genus Gymnothorax; species Gymnothorax javanicus. Next base: position 2,675,855 of record CM056201.1, on the reverse strand, counting down.
AGCTGCAGTAAACTCTTATGTTAAGCGCAGGTCAGTGATTTCAGCTGCAGTAGCTCTTATGTTAGAGCCAGGTCTGATTGATTTCAGCTGCAGTAACTGCTCTTATTGGCTTCTCTTGCAGGGCAGGTCAGTGATTTCAGCTGTGTGTGTGTGTCTGTGATTTTCAGCTGCAGTAGCTCTTATGTTATTTGGTCAGTGATTTCAGCTGCAGTAGCTCTTGTGTTGTGTGCAGGTTATTTCAGCTGCATTGTGTCTTATGTGTAAGCAGGTCAGTGATTTCAGCTGCAGTAGCTCTTATGTTTAAGGGGTGCCTGTTAGGTCAGTGATTTCAGCTGCAGTAAACTCTTCAATGTTGGGCTTTATTTCAGCTGCAGTAAGCTCTTATGTTAAGCGCAGGTCAGTGATTTCAGCTGCAGTAGCTGCTCTATTTTAGCGCAGGTCAGTGATTTCAGCTGCAGTAGCTCTTATGTTAAGGGCAGGTCAGTGATTTCAGCTGCAGTAGCTCTTATTTTAAGGCCTCAGTGATTTCAGCTGCAGTAAACTTATGTTAAGGGCAGGTCAGTGATTTCAGCTGCAGTAGGTCTTATGTTAAGGGCATGGTCAGTGATTTCAGCTGCATTAACAGTGCTCTTATTTTGTGGCCTGGTCAGTGATTTCAGCTGCAGTGAATGCTCTTATTTTGCTCTGGGCTCTGGTCAGTGATTTCAGCTGCAGTAGCAGTTTAAGAATGTGCAGGTCAGTGATTTGCTCAGCTGCAGTAGTCTTTTTTTCTGGGCAGGTCAGTGATGTGCTCTGGGCTGCCTCAGTGTAGCTCTTCTGGGCCTGTTAAGCATTCAGGTCAGTGATTTCAGCTGCAGTGTGCTCTGGGCTCTGTTAAATGTGTGTTCAGTGATTTCAGGCTGGGATCAGTGAGCTCTCTTCATGTTAAGGGCAGGGCCTCAGTGATTTCAGCTGTGTACCTCTTATGTTAAGCGCAGGTCAGTGATTTCAGCTCTGGGCAAGCTCTGGGCCTCTTATGTTGTGGCAGGTCAGGCCTCAGTGTTTCAGCTGCAGTGAATGTGCTCTTATGTTAGGGCCTAAATTAAAAATGATTTAATTTCATTGGGCCTCAGTGTTGACCATTTTTGTTTGTCCATGTGACCTCATTTGCTCTGGGCTTTGGTGGTCATGTGATGCAGACCCTGTCAGTTAATGTGCTCAGGCCTCAGTGAATTTGCTCTGTCACTGCCTTGTGGCACAGAAAACATCTGGGCCTCAGTGTGTGTGATCCAGTCCAGGGTCTGGGTGGCATCTTGACATGGGCCTCAGTGCTGATGGGCTGGGACACACTGGAGACAGAGCTCTGGACCCAGTGAGTCCTGGAAAACATTCATTAGTGAGTGTGTGGGTGTGTGTTTGTGTGTGTGTGTGTGTGTGTGCTCAGGGCTCTGGGCCTAATGTCAGTTCCTCCTCCCCAGACACGGTTGGGCCTCAGATGAAGCTGCACATCTGGCCCTGCTGGTTCCCAAGAACACCTCTCTGTTTCCGGGCTCTGGGCCTCAGTGAGCCCTTCACTGGGCCTCATACCTATGGTGGATGGGTCCATGACAAGCCTCATGCTGATGCCTGATGCTCTTCCTCCTCAGCGACAGGGCATCAAGGTCAGAGGCCTCTGTGTGTGTGTGTGTGTCTGTGTGTGTGCGTGCTCTGGGCCTCAGTGTAATGTGCCTGTGCTTTGGGTGTGTGTTTCTGGGCCTCAGTGTTTGTGTGCTTTGGCCTGTGTGTTTGCCTGTGTGTATTTGTGTTTGTTTGCTTGTGTTTTTGCTTGTGTGTTTGTGTATTTGTGTGTCTGTGTCTGGGCCTCCAGTGTGGTTGTGTATTTGGGTCTGTGTGCATATTGACTCTGTGTCCCTGTGTGTGTTGGTGTGTGTGCCTCAGTGTGTGTGTGTGTGTGTGTGTGTGTGTGTGTCTGGTCTGGGCCTGTGTGTGTCTGGGCTGTGTGTGTTTGGGTGTCCTCATACTGTGCTCTGGGCTCTGGGCCTCAGTGAATCTTCTCTGGGCAATGTGAATGTGCTCTGGGCTCTGGGCCTCAGTGGTGCTCTGGGCCTCAGTGAATGTGCTCTGTGGGTGAATGTGCTCTGGGCTCTGGGCCTCAGTGAGTGTGCTCAGATGGAAGATCAGTGGTGATGAAGGCTCTGGGCCTCAGTGGGGCTCTGGGCCTCAGTGAGATGTGCTCTGGGCCTCAGTGAGGTGTGCTCTGGGCTCTGGGCCTCAGCTATGTGCTCTGGGCTCTGGGCCTCAGTGTGAGAGTGGATCTGATTGGGTCTGATTACCCAGGGTGTGCTCTGGGCTCTGGGCCTCAACTGAAAGTGTCACAGGTGTGGTGTGCGGTAGATTTCCAATGTCAGTGTGTGTGTTTGTGTGTGTGGGCTCTGGGCCTCAGAGATAAGAACTCTGTGCTCTGGGATCTCAGATGCTCCGATTGGGTGAATGCGCCTGTCCAAATCTGACTCAGTGAAAGGAGGTGGGCCTCAGTGAATGTGCTCTGGGCCTCCTGGGCCTCTCCCAGTGTGTGTGCTCTGGGCTCTGGGCCTCAGTGTGTGCTGGGCTCTGGGCCTCAGTGATGTGCTCTGGGCTCTGGGCCTGTGTGGCTCTGTGACTCTGTGCTCTCTGGGCCTCAGTGTGTGTGTGCTCTCTGGGCCTCAGTGATTTTGCTCTGGGCTCTGGGCCTCAGTGTGATGTGCTCTCAGGGCTCTGGGCCTCAGTGAGTGTGCTCTGGGCTCTGGGCCTCAGTGAATGTGCTCTGGGCTCTGGGCCTCAGTGAAGGTGCTCTGGGCTCTGGGCCTCAGTGAGATGTGCTCTGGGCTCTGGGACTCAGTGAATGGCTCTGGGCCCTCAGTGAGGTGCTCTGGGCTCTGGGCCTCAGTGAATGTGGGCTCTGGGCTCTGGGCCTCCTCAGGGCTCTGGGCTCTGGGCCTCTCTCTGTGCTCTGGGCCTCAGTGAATGTGCTCTGGGCTCTGGGCCTCAGTGAGTGTGCTCTGGGCTCTGGGCCTCAGTGAGTGTGCTCTGGTGCTCTGGGCCTCAGTGAATGTGCTCTGGGCTCTGGGCCTCAGTGAATGTGCTCTGGGCTCTGGGCCTCAGTGAGTGTGCTCTGGGCTCTGGGCCTCAGTGCTCTGGGCCTCAGTGAATGTGCTCTGGGCTCTGGGCCTCAGTGAATGTGTGGCTCTGGGCCTCAGTGAATGTGCTCTGGGCTCTCAGGAATGGGCCTCCTGGTGAGTGATGCTCTGGGCTCTGTGAATGTGCTCTGGGCTCTGGGCCTCAGTGAATGTGCTCTGGGCTCTGGGCCTCAGTGAGTGTGCTCTGGGCTCTGGGCTCTGGGCCTCAGTGAATGTGCTCTGGGCTCTGGGCCTCAGTGAATGTGCTCTGGGCTCTGGGCCTCAGTGAATGTGCTCTGGGCTCTGGGCCTCAGTGAATGTGCTCTGGTGCTCTGGGCCTCAGTGAATGTGCTGTCTGGGCTCTGGGCCTCTGTGGGCCTCAGTGAATGCTCTGGGCTCCTGGGCCTCAGTGAATGCTCTGGGCTCTGGGCCTCAGTGAATGTGCTCTGGGCTCTGGGCCTCAGTCTGGGCCTCAGTGATGTGCTCTGGGCTCTGGGCCTCAGTGAATGTGCTCTGGGCTCTGGGCCTCAGTGAATGCTGGGCTCTGGGCCTCCAGGAATGTGCTCTGGGCCTCCTGGGCCTGAGTGAGTGTGCTCTGGGCTCTGGGCCTCAGTGAGTGTGCTCTGGGCTCTGGGCCTCAGTGAATGTGCTCTGGGCTCTGGGCCTCAGTGAGTGCTCTGGGCCTCAGTGCCTCAGTGAGGTGTGCTCTGGGCTCTGGGCCTCAGTGAATGTGCTCTGGGCTCTGGGCCTCAGTGAATGTGCTCTGGGCTCTGGGCCCTCAGTGAATGTGCTCTGGGCTCTGGGTGCCTCAGTGAGGCCTCTGGGCTCTGGGCCTCAGTGAATGTGCTCTGGGGCTCTGGGCCTCAGTGAATGTGCTCTGGGCTCTGGGCCTCAGTGAATGTGCTCTGGGCTCTGGGCCTCAGTGAATGTGCTCTGGGCTCTGGGCCTCAGTGAGTGTGCTCTGGGCTCTGGGCCTCAGTGAATGTGCTCTGGGCTCTGGGCCTCAGTGAATGTGCTCTGGGCTCTGGGCCTCAGTGAATGTGCTCTGGGCTCTGGGCCTCAGTGAGTGTGCTCTGGGCCTCAGTGAATGTGCTCTGGGCTCTGGGCCTCAGTGAATGTGCTCTGGGCTCTGGGCCTCAGTGAATGTGCTCTGGGCTCTGGGCCTCAGTGAATGTGCTCTGGGCCTCAGTGAATGTGCTCTGGGCTCTGGGCCTCAGTGAATGTGCTCTGGGCTCTGGGCCTCAGTGAGTGTGCTCTGGGCTCTGGGCCTCAGTGAATGTGCTCTGGGCTCTGGGCCTCAGTGAAGTGAATGTGCTCTGGGCTCTGGGCCTCAGTGAATGTGCTCTGGGCTCTGGGCCTCAGTGAATGTGCTCTGGGCCTCAGTGAATGTGCTCTGGGCTCTGGGCCTCAGTGAGTGTGCTCTGGGCTCTGGGCCTCAGTGAATGTGCTCTGGGCTCTGGGCCTCAGTGAATGTGCTCTGGGCCTCAGTGAATGTGCTCTGGGCTCTGGGCCTCAGTGAATGTGCTCTGGGCTCTGGGCCTCAGTGAATGTGCTCTGGGCTCTGGGCCTCAGTGAATGTGCTCTGGGCTCTGGGCCTCAGTGAATGTGCTCTGGGCCTCAGTGAATGTGCTCTGGGCTCTGGGCCTCAGTGAATGTGCTCTGGGCTCTGGGCCTCAGTGAATGTGCTGGGCTGGGCCTCAGTGAATGGGGCTCTGGGCCTCAGTGAATGTGCTCTGGGCTCTGGGCCTCAGTGAATGTGCTCTGGGCTCTGGGCCTCAGTGAGATGTGCTCTGGGCTCTGGGCCTCAGTGAATGTGCTCTGGGCTCTGGGCCTCAGTGAATGTGCTCTGGGCTCTGGGCCTCAGTGAATGTGCTCTGGGCTCTGGGCCTCAGTGAATGTGCTGGGCTCTGGGCCTCAGTGAATGTGCTCTGGGCTCTGGGCCTCAGTGAATGTGCTCTGGGCTCTGGGCCTCAGTGAGTGTGCTCTGGGTTCTGGGCCTCAGTGAATGTGCTCTGGGCTCTGGGCCTCTGGGCCTCAGTGAATGTGCTCTGGGCTCTGGGCCTCAGTGAATGTGCTCTGGGCTCTGGGCCTCAGTGAATGTGCTCTGGGCTCTGGGCCTCAGTGAATGTGCTGGGCTCTGGGCCTCTGGGCCTGGGCTCTGGGCCTCAGTGAATGAATGTGCTCTGGGCTCTGGGCCTCAGTGAATGTGCTCTGGGCTCTGGGCCTCAGTGAATGTGCTCTGGGCTCTGGGCCTCAGTGAATGTGCTCTGGGCTCTGGGCCTGGGCCTCAGTGAATGTGCTCTGGGCTCTGGGCCTCAGTGGCTCTGGGCTCTGGGCCTCAGTGAATGTGCTCTGTGCTCTGGGCTCTGGGCCTCAGTGAATGTGCTCTGGGCTCTGGGCCTCAGTGAATGGCTCTGGGCTCTGGGCCTCAGTGAATGTGCTCTGGGCTCTGGGCCTCAGTGAGTGTGCTCTGGGCTCTGGGCCTCAGTGAGTGTGCTCTGGGCTCTGGGCCTTAGTGAGTGTGCTCTGGGCCTCAGTGAATGTGCTCTGGGCTCTGGGCCTCAGTGAATGTGCTCTGGGCTCTGGGCCTCAGTGAGTGTGCTCTGGGCCTCAGTGAATGTGCTCTGGGCTCTGGGCCTCAGTGAATGTGCTCTGGGCTCTGGGCCTCAGTGAATGTGCTCTGCTCTCAGTGAGTGTGCTTTGGGCTCTGGGCTCTGGGCTCTCAGTGAGTGTGCTCTGGGCTGGGCCTCAGTGGTGCTCTGGGCCTCAGTGAATGTGCTCTGGGCTCTGGGCCTCAGTGAGCCTGTGCTCTGGGCTCTGGGCCTCAGTGAATGTGCTCTGGGCTCTGGGCCTCAGTGAATGTGCTCTGGGCTCTGGGCCTCAGTGAATGTGCTCTGGGCTCTGGGCCTCAGTGAATGTGCTCTGGGGGCCTCAGTGAATGTGCTCTGGGCTCTGGGCCTCAGTGAATGGGGCTCTGGGCTCTGGGCCTCAGTGAGTGAATGTGCTCTGGGCTCTGGGCCTCAGGGCCTGTGAATGTGTGCTCTGGGCTCTGGGCCTCAGTGAATGTGCTCTGGGCTCTGGGCCTCAGTGAATGTGCTCTGGGCTCTGGGCCTCAGTGAATGTGCTCTGGGCTCTGGGCCTCAGTGAGTGTGCTCTGGGCTCTGGGCCTCAGTGAGTGTGCTCTGGGCTCTGGGCCTCAGTGAGTGTGCTCTGGTGCTCTGGGCCTCAGTGAGTGTGCTCTGGGCTCTGGGACTCAGTGAGTGTGCTCTGGGCTCTGGGTCTCAGTGAATGTGCTCTGGGCTCTGGGCCTCAGTGAGTGTGCTCCGGGCTCTGGGCCTCAGTGAATGTGCTCTGGGCCTCAGTGAATGTGCTGTGGGCCTCATTGAGTGTGCTCTGGGCCTCAGTGAGTGTGCTCTGGGCTCTGGGCCTCAGTGAGTGTGCTCTGGGCTCTGGGCCTCAGTGAGTGTGCTCTGGGCTCTGGGCCTCAGTGAGTGTGCTCTGGGCTCTGGGACTCAGTGAGTGTGTTCTGGGCTCTGGGCCTCAGTGAGTGTGCTCTGGGCCTCAGCTCTCTGGCAGGGACAGCTTCACCTCTGCAGTCTGCAGCAGGATTCGGCCTCACCAGCTCCGAGTGCTGACTCTCTGGTTGGGGTGTAAGGGGTCACTTACATCACGCATTACAGTCCTGCAGAGGAATATAAACCCAAATGCAAATTTTCTTTTTTTAATTTTTGCAGTAAAGAAGGAAGAGGCGTTTCTCTATATTCAGCTTAAATTTTAGAATCATGAAAACAATGTTTGAATAACTGCTATATGACAAAGATGATGGAAATTAGGCTGCTAATATGAATGGGGCAATGCAGGCGTTAATTTTAGTTTCTCAGGTCTTAGTGGATCTCAGTTCTTTGGCATTATCTGCGCAGGGTGCATCTGTTCGCTGTGAAATATCCTCCAGCAGTTAAGTATGATCTCTCATCACCTTAATCTCACGTGGAATTGTTTTGTTTTTGGTGGTATAATCCATGTTATTAGCCGCTGCAAAGCGGAGCTAGGGCTATTGCAGTGGAGCTCGTCCGTTTGTGTGTCCGTCCGGGTAAATCAAGAGAGGTTTTTCTCAGAAACTAGTTTACTTGGATAAATGTAATTTTGTGTGTGTGTGTGCGTGTGTGTGTCACTGGTCATGACCTTTTTTGGGGTTAAAATAAGAAGCCATGGTGCTGGGAAATATGCATGACAGCGTTTTCTTGTTTTTTCTTTGCGCCTGAATCTGCAGCAAAAATGCAGAATCCTGAAGTGAGCACTTTCGCTGCGGTTGATGCGACAGATCTTTGGAGTGACTGATCGAGTGACTGTATGTCTCCTGAGTTCTTCAGTCTTTCATAGGCTGTGTATCTCAGTCATGGCTTATCAAAATAAAGCCTGTTATTGACACTCTTAACTATGGCTCTGCTCAGATGAGGTGTACTAAAAGCAGCCATGAACTCCTTGCTTTCGAGGCCTTCAGGCTTTTAATGAGGCTGCGGAAGCCCGTCTAGTATTCAGGTCTGCCTGTTTGAGTCGTCTTAACAGGAGACATGGTTTACATTTTGTAGTTTTCTGGCGGACAGAATGATAGCTGGCGTAACGGATCAGTCAGTCATGTGACCTACATTAAGCATTGAAACCTCAGGAGTTCTGGCTGCTGCCTAAAATGTATGAGCATCATAATAACTTCTGTGATCCTCTTAACAGGTTTTAATCAAGTCTTAAAGCTAATTTATCAGTCAAAGCCTTATACTTTTTGGGATGGGTAACTATTCTGCTAAAAACAGAGTTCACTGGTTGCCCAATTTCACTTTATAATATGCCACGAAAACAGTTTGAGTGAGTGATGACTGCCACCATTTTCTTTTTTTACAGTTGTGTCCTAGCTTGAGGGAGCCCATTATGTAAGCGACAGCTAGCGCTGACAGAATAACGTCTTGATATCAACATGGTCTGGGAGTAGGTTTAAAAAAAAAAAAAAACACTAAAAATTCTTATGCCCCAGTACTGTACATATATGGAAGTAATTTGAGAAAGTAGTATTTTTTTGAGGCCTGTTGGGCACCAGTTTGTGACCCCTGGTCACTTCCCCTGGAGCACAGGATTTGTACAGCCTTGTTTATACATTTTTGTGATGGTAGCCGAAAGTTGAGAGTGGAATGTGGACTGACGCGCGAGGTCTGTAGTGTACGGTGAGGGCTTGAATACAGACCGTTACACCCCAACTCTTATGCCAGTGAATGCCTCACTTCAGTTCAGTTCAATTTTATTTGTATAGCGCTTTTCACAGAGACTGTCACAAAGACGCTGTACAGTGAGGGATGAAATAAATGAAAGGGCAGTGCCCAGCCTATTCCCCACTACAGCAAATGAGGCAAAAAACTCCCAGTAGGGAGAAAAATCCTCAAACAGTGGTGAGGAAAAACTCCCCAGTGGGAAGAAATCTCTGGAGGAACCCGGCTATAGTGGGGAAGCCCATCCTCCGCGGGCTAGCTAATTAATAACAAAATAATAATAAAATAAAATGGTAATAAAGTTCCATTAAAGTCCATTAAGACTGATTACAACATCCAAGCTGTGGCATCTGTAGCTCCAGGAAGTGGCATGGCAAGGATTCACTTCAGTGCCAGAACATGTGTACCAGCAGGGCCTGTGGCCCCTCAGGATTTTAGTGCAGTGGATAGTGATAGTAGATGGTAGCGGATAGTGATAGTAGATGGTAGTGGATAGTGATAGTAGATGGTAGCGGATAGTGGACAGTAGATGGTTGTGGACAGTAGACAGTAGATGATAGTGGATAGTGACAGCAGATGGTAGTGGACAGTAGACAGTAGATGATAGTGGATAGTGACAGCAGATGGTAGTGGACAGTAGACAGTTGATGATAGTGGATAGTGACAGTAGATGGTCATGGATAGTGACAGTAGATGGTAGTGGATAGTGACAGCAGATGGTAGTGGACAGTAGACAGTTGATGATAGTGGAGAGTGACAGTAGATGGTCATGGATAGTGACAGTAGATGGTAGTGGACAGTAGACAGTAGATGATAGTGGATAGTGACAGTAGATGGTAGTGGACAGTAGACAGTAGATGGCAGTGGACAGTAGACAGTTGATGATAGTGGATAGTGACAGTAGATGGTCATGGATAGTGACAGTAGATGGTAGTGGACAGTAGACAGTAGATGATGGTGGATAGTGACAGTAGATGGTAGTGGACAGTAGATGATAGTGGATAGTGACAGTAGATGGCAGTGGATAGTGACAGTCGATGGTCATGGGTAGTGACAGTAGATGGTAGTGGACAGTAGACAGTAGATGATGGTGGATAGTGAGAGTAGATGGTCATGGATAGTGACAGTAGATGGTAGTGGATAGTAGATAGCAGATGGTGGTGGATAGTGACAGTTGATGGTAGTGAATAGGGGGCAGTAGATGGTAGTGGATAGTAGACAACAGATCGTAGTGGATTTTGACAGTAGGTGGTAACGTATGATAACAGTAGATGATGGATAATGACAGGTGATGGTAGCGGATAGTAGACAGTAGATGGTCATGGATAGTGACAGGTGATGGTAGTGGATAGTGACAGTAGATGGTAGCGGATAGTGGTAGTCTATGGTGGTGGATAGTGACAGGTGATGGTAGTGGATAGTAGACAGTAGATGGTCATGGATAGTGGCGATAGATGGTAGCGGATAGTGGACAGTAGATGATGGTGAATAGTGACAGTAGACGGTAGTGAACAGTTGACAGTAGATGATAGTGGATAGTGACAGCAGATGGTAGTGGACAGTAGACAGTAGATGGTCAGAATAGGGGACAATAGATGGTTGTGGACAGTAGACAGTACATGGTCGGAATAGGGGACAGTAGATGGTAGTGGATAGTGACAGTAGATGGTAGTGGACAGTAGATGATAGTGGATAGTGACAGCAGATGGTAGTGGACAGTAGACAGTAGATGGTCATGGATAGTGACAGCAGATGGTAGTGGACAGTAGATGATAGTGGATAGTGACAATAGATGGTAGTGGACAGTAGACAGTAGATGGTCAGAATAGGGGACAATAGATGGTTGTGGACAGTAGACAGTACATGGTCAGAATAGGGGACAGTAGATGGTAGTGGATAGTAGACAGTAGGTGGTCGGAATAGGGGGCAGTAGATGGTTGTGGACAGTAGACAGTAGATGGTCAGAATAGGGGACAGTAGATGGTAGTGGATAGTAGACAGTAGATGGTCGGAATAGGGGACAGTAGATGATAGTGAATAGTGACATCAGATGGCAGTGGACAGTAGTCAGTAGATGATAGTGGATAGTGACAGTAGATGGTTATGGATAGTGACAGCAGATGGTAGTGGACAGTAGACAGTAGATGATAGTGAATAGTGACAGCAGATGGCAGTGGACAGTAGACAGTAGATGATAGTGGATAGTGACAGCAGATGGCAGCGGACAGTAGACAGTAGATGATAGTGGATAGTGACAGTAGATGGTCATGGATAGTGACAGTAGATGATAGTGGATAGTGAGAGTAGATGGTCATGGATAGTGACAGTAGATGATAGTGGATAGTAGACAGTAGATGGTCGGAATAGGGGACAGTAGAGGGTGGTGGATTGTAGACAGTAGATGGTTGGAATAGGGGACAGTAGATGATAGTGGATAGTGACAGCAGATGGCAGTGGACAGTAGACAGTAGATGATAGTGAATAGTGACAGCAGATGGCAGCGGACAGTAGACAGTAGATGATAGTGGATAGTGACAGTAGATGGTCATGGATAGTGACAGCAGATGGTAGTGGACAATAGACAGTACATGATAGTGAATAGTGACAGCAGATGGCAGTGGACAGTAGACAGTAGATGATGGTGAATAGTGACAGCAGATGGCAGTGGACAGTAAACAGTAGATGGTCATGGATAGTGACAGTAGATGATAGTGGATAGTGACAGTAGATGATGGTGGATAGTGACAGTAGATGGTCATGGATAGTGACAGTAGATGATAGTGGATAGTGACAGTAGATGATGGTGGATAGTGACAGTAGATGGTCATGGATAGTGACAGTAGATGGTAGTGGATAGTGGACAGTAGATGGTCAGAATAGGGGACAGTAGATGATGGTGAATAGTGACAGCAGATGGCAGTGGACAGTAGACAGTAGATGGTCATGGATAGTGACAGCAGATGGCAGTGGACAGTAGACAGTAGATAATGGTGGATAGTGACAGTAGATGGTATTGGACAGTAGACAGTAGATGATAGTGGATAGTGACAGTAGATGATGGTGGATAGTGACTGTAGATGGTAGTGGATAGTGACAGCAGATGGCAGTGGACAGTAGACAGTAGATGATAGTGGATAGTGACAGTAGATCGTTGTGGATAGTAGATAGCAGATGGTAGTGGATAGTGACAGTAGATGATGATGGATAGTGACAGTAGATGGTCATGGATAGTGACAGTAGACGGTAATGGATAGTGACAGTAGATGGTTGGTAGACAGTATTGAGTGGATAATCTCTGGCGATGGGTGGATGATGGGCGGAGTCACGGATGAGTGGGCATGTGATGGTGTGGATGATGGACGGGTTTGTGATGTTGCAGGCCCAGCTGGTGAAAGACAGGAACTCTATGCTGCGCCTGACCAGCGTGGGCTCAGACGACGATGATGACACAGATGCCGGGGATCGCAGCGTGGGTGGAGCTACCACGGAGCATCGCCGTGTCCACATGACGTGGACCAAAGACCGCACTCATCAAGCCCGGGCGCAGTCTGCCTGCAGCACCCCGGAGGGATTCAGAGACCTGCTGAGCATGAGACCGTGAGTCTGTCTGGCCAGTGTCTCATTACTGTCTCACCTGCCTCCTGCAGTCTCAATACTGTCACATTTTTGTCTCTCTACAGTCCTTTGACTGTCACCAGGCTTAAAACTGTCTCACTGCTGTCTCTTTAGTCTCACTGCTGCCTCTCTGCATTCTCACTGCTTTCTCTCTACAGTCTGACTGCTGTCTGTTGGCAGTATCACTGCAGTCTCTCTGTCTCACCGCTATCTTTCTGTGTGCTCACTGCCGTCTCTCTACAGTCTCACTGTTTTCTCGCCACTCTTACTGCAGTCCCTCCGCATTCTGTCTGCTGCCTCTGTGCTGTCTAACTACTGTCATTCTGTCTGCTGTCTCTGTGCTGTCTAACTACTGTCATTCTGTCTGCTGTCTCTGTGCTGTCTAACTACTGTCATCTGTCTGCTGTCTCTGTGCTGTCTAACTACTGTCATTCTGTCTGCTGTCTCTGTGCAGTCTAACTACTGTCATTCTGTCTGCTGTCTCTGTGCTGTCTAACTACTGTCATTCTGTCTGCTGTCTCTGTGCAGTCTAACTACTGTCATTCTGTCTGCTGTCTCTGTGCAGTCTAACTACTGTCATTCTGTCTGCTGTCTCAGTGCAGTCTAACTACTGTCATTCTGTCTGCTGTCTCTGTGCTGTCTAACTACTGTCATTCTGTCTGCTGTCTCTGTGCTGTCTAACTACTGTCATTCTGTCTGCTGTCTGTGCTGTCTAACTACTGTCATTCTGTCTGCTGTCTCTGTGCTGTCTAACTACTGTCATTCTGTCTGCTGTCTCTGTGCTGTCTAACTACTGTCATTCTGTCTGCTGTCTCAGTGCAGTCTAACTACTGTCATTCTGTCTGCTGTCTCTGTGCTGTCTAACTACTGTCATTCTGTCTGCTGTCTCAGTGCAGTCTAACTACTGTCATTCTGTCTGCTGTCTCTGTGCTGTCTAACTACTGTCATTCTGTCTGCTGTCTCAGTGCAGTCTAACTACTGTCATTCTGTCTGCTGTCTCTGTGCTGTCTAACTACTGTCATTCTGTCTGCTGTCTCTGTGCAGTCTAACTACTGTCATTCTGTCTGCTGTCTCTGTGCTGTCTAACTACTGTCATTCTGTCTGCTGTCTCTGTGCTGTCTAACTGCTGTCATTCTGTCTGCTGTCTCTGTGCTGTCTAACTACTGTCATTCTGTCTGCTGTCTCTGTGCTGTCTAACTACTGTCATTCTGTCTGCTGTCTCAGTGCAGTCTAACTACTGTCATTCTGTCTGCTGTCTCTGTGCTGTCTAACTACTGTCATTCTGTCTGCTGTCTCTGTGCAGTCTAACTACTGTCATTCTGTCTGCTGTCTCTGTGCTGTCTAACTACTGTCATTCTGTCTGCTGTCTCTGTGCAGTCTAACTACTGTCATTCTGTCTGCTGTCTCTGTGCTGTCTAACTACTTTCATTCTGTCTGCTGTCTCTGTGCTGTCTAACTACTGTCATTCCGTCTGCTGTCTCTGTGCAGTCTAACTACTACTAACTACTGTCTCGCTGCCATCTCTCTACTGTCTTGCTGCCATCTCTCTACAGTCTCACTGCCGTCTCTCTACAGTCTCACTGCCGTCAATCTACAGTCTCCCTGTCATCTCTCTACAGTCTCACTGCCATCTCTCTACTGTCTTGCTGCCGTCTCTCTACAGTCTCCCTGCCATCTCTCTACTGTCTCCCTGCTATCTCTGTACAGTCTCACTGCCGTCTCTCTACAGTCTCACTGCCATCTCTCTACAGTCTCACTGCCATCTCTCTACTGTCTCACTGCTATCTCTCTGCAGTCTCGCTGCCGTCTCTCTACAGTCTCCCTGCTGTCTCTCTACAGTCTCGCTGCCGTCTCTCTACTGTCTTGCTGCCGTCTCTCTACAGTCTCACTGCCATCTTTCTACAGTCTCACTGCTGTCTCTCTACAGTCTCGCTGCCGTCTCTCTACTGTCTCAATGCTATCTCTCTACAGTCTCACTGCCGTCTCTCTACAGTCTCCCTGCTGTCTCTCTACAGTCTCGCTGCCGTCTCTCTACTGTCTTGCTGCCGTCTCTCTACAGTCTCACTGCCATCTTTCTACAGTCTCACTGCCGTCTCTCTACAGTCTCGCTGCCGTCTCTCTACTGTCTCAATGCTATCTCTCTACAGTCTCGCTGCCGTCTCTCTACTGTCTCAATGCTATCTCTCTACAGTCTCACTGCCGTCTATCTACAGTCTCCCTGCTATCTCTCTACAGTCTCACTGCTATCTCTCTGCAATCTCGCTGCTGTCTCTCTACAGTCTCGCTGTTGTCACTTTACAGTCTCACACTGTCTCAGTGCTGTCTCTCTTTAATCTCTCTGCTGTCTTTTTACAGTCTCGCTGCTGCCTCTCTGCAGTCTTACTGCAACTTCTACATTCACACTTTTGTTTCTTTATAGTCTCATGTCTGCCTCACTTTAGCCTCAGTGCTATCTATCTGCATTATATTTGCTGTCTTTCTGTAGTCTCACTGCTGTTTGTCTACAGTTTCTCTGCTTTCTCTTGATAGTCTCACTGCTGTCTCCTAAGTCTCACTGCCACCTCCGTACAGTCTCACTTCTATCTCTTTATAGTCTCACTGCCACCTCCGTACAGGCTCACTCCTGCCTCTCTATAGTCTCAATGCTGTGTGTCTACGTTCTATGTTTAGTCTCACTGAAAGCTCACTGCTATCTCACCATAGTCTCTCTGCTATCTGTCTACAGTCTCACTGCAGTCTGTTTATATTCTCATTACAGTCAGACTTCATTCTCTCCTTAGTCTGTAGTGCAGAGTCTGGTTTGCAAACAGGGTTAGCCATGCTGTTGAACTGTGGAATCCAGCTGGTATTCATGGCTCGGCATGCTGTTAGGCAGCGGAATGTGGTTTGCATATGTAGCTAACCATTTGTTTTTGTGGCATTTAATCCAGATAAAGTACCCTGCTAACCTTGCAGTATACAGCTAGCCATGCTGTTAACCTGTGAAATTCGGTCAGCATGTATTGCTAACCTTGTCGGTTTTGTTTGGAATCCAGTTAATGTACTTTGCTATCCTCCCTGTACTTGGCTATCCATGCTGTTAAGCTGTTAAATCCAGTTAGCAAACATGGCTAACTCTTGTGTTGTGCAGGGATCACTCCAATGTGCGTCGCATGCACACGGCAGTGAAGCTGAACGAGGTTATCGTGAACAAGTCCCATGATGCTCGGCTGGTGCTCCTCAACATGCCGGGACCGCCTCGAAACCCGGAGGGCGATGAGAACTGTATCCTCCATCCAGCGTTCTCACAACATTTCAACAACTCTAACACAATCACCCAACATTCCACAACTTTTCTTCAGTTTACTGTCAATGCTCCAAGAATATTTGCTCTAACTTTTACAAGTTGTCCTTTCAATTTGCTTTTTTTATTGATTTCAATTTCAAAGTGTCCCATAATGTTGCCATGTACATTGTTGAGCCAAGGCATTCTGACCACTCAGAGATTAGCTGAATTAGGTTAATTATCTCATAACATTGGTGAGCGGGTCTGGCAGACATTAGATGAGGGCAAATGGCTGGTTCTCATAGTCAGTGTGTTGAGTGCAGGGGAAATGGGCGGGCGTATAGACCTAAGGGGTTTGACCAGGGCCGAAGTATTATGGCCAGGCGACTGGGTCCGAGCATCTCCGATATGATAAGCCTTTCGGGGCGCTCCTGGTCAGTGGTGGTGAGTACGTACTGACTGTGGTCTGAGACGGAACAAACCACAAACAGACTCCTAAGGCTCTTCCATGTGAGGAGGTGCTCTGCCGTCTGGCCTGTACTGACAGAATGGGCCTCTGTGGCACACATCACTGAGAGTTTTAATGATTGGTGCATGAGGACCGTGTCAGGACATTGCATTGCACCCTGCAGCATATGGGGTTTTGTTGCCACAGACCCGTCAGAGAGGTCACTCTAACCCCAGTCCACCGTCAGAAAACGTGCAATGGGCACGTGAGTCTCGGAACTGGACCTTGGAGCAATTGAAGGAAGTCACCTGGTGAGATGAATCTGGTTTGTAGACAGGTGTTTATAATGTTTTAGTGTTACAGAGAGGAACAGCAGCATATTAGACAGGTGTTTGTAATGTTTTGGTGTTACACAGAGGAACAGCAGCATATTAGACATGGTGTTTATAATATGTTGGGGTTACACAGAAGAACAGCAGCATATTAGACAGGTGTTTATAATGTTTTGGTGTTACACAGATGAACAGCAACATATTAGACAGATGTTTATATTGTTTTGCCATTACAGAGAGGAACAGCAACATGTTAGACAGGTGTTTATAATATGTTGGTGTTACACATAGGAACAGCAGCATTTTAGACAGGTGTTTATAACGTTTTGGTGGTACAGAGAGGAACAGCAGCATATTAGACAGGTGTTTATAATGTTTTGGTGTTACACAGAGGAACAGCAGCATTTTAGACAGGTGTTTTTTTTTTGTTTTGGTGTTACTCAGAGGAACAGCAGCATATTAGACAGGTGTTTATAATGTTTCAGTGTTACACAGAGGAACAGCAGCATATTAGAGAGGTTTTGATAAAGTTTTGGTGTTACACAGAAGAACAGCAGCATATTAGACAGGTGTTTATAATGTTTCAGTGTTACACAGAGGAACAGCAGCATATTAGAGAGGTTTTGATAAAGTTTTGGTGTTACACAGAGGAACAGCAGCATATTCGACAGGTGTTTATAATATTTTGGTGTTACACAGAGGAACAGCAGCATATTAGACAGGTGCATATATTGTTTTGCCATTACACAGAGGAACAGCTGCATATTAGAGAGGTATTTTTATTGTTTTGGTGTTACAGAGAGGAACAGCAGCATATTAGACAGGTGTTCATTATGTTTTGGTGTTACGGAGAGGAACAGCAGCATATTAGACAGGTGTTTATAATGTTTTGGTGTTACAGAGAGGAACAGCAGCGTATTAGACAGGTGTTTATAATGTTTTGCCATTACAGAGAGGAACAGCAGCATATTAGACAGGTGTTTATAATGTTTTGGTGTTACAGAGAGGAACAGCAGCGTATTAGACAGGTGTTTATAATGTTTTGCCTTTACACAGAGGAACAGCAGCATATAAGACAGGTGATTTTAATGTTTAGCCTTTACACAGAGGAACAGCAGAATATAAGACAGGTGATTTTAATGTTTTGGTGTTACACAGATGAACAGCAGCATATTGGACAGGTGTTTATATTGTTTTGCCATTACAGAGAGGAACAGCAGTATCTACAGGTGTTTATAATATGTTGGCCAGAGAGGAACAGCTGCATATTAGACAGGTGTTTAAATGTTTTAGTTATTAGGAACAGCTGCATATTAGACAGGTGTTTATAATGTTTTGGTGTTACACAGAGGAACAGTAGCATATTAGACAGGTGTTTATAATGTTTTGGTGTTACAGAGAGGAACAGCAGCATATTAGACAGATGTTTATAATATGTTGGCATTACACAGAGGAACAGCAGCATATTAGACATGTGTTCATAATGTTTTGGTGTTACAGAGAGGAACAGCAGCATATTAGACAAGTGTTTATAATGTTTTGGTGTTACAGAGAGGAACAGCAGCATATTAGACAGGTGTTTATAATATTTTGGTGTTACACAGAAGAACAGCAGCATATTAGACCGGTGTTTATAATGTTTTGGTGTTACAGAGAGGAACAGCAGCATATTAGACAGGTGTTTATATTGTTTTGGTGTTACGGAGAGGAACAGCAGCATATTAGACAGGTGTTTATAATATTTTGGTGTTACACAGAAGAACAGCAGCATATTAGACCGGTGTTTATAATGTTTTGGTGTTACAGAGAGGAACAGCAGCATATTAGACAGGTGTTCATTATGTTTTGGTGTTACGGAGAGGAACAGCAGCATATTAGACAGGTGTTTATAATGTTTTGGTGTTACAGAGAGGAACAGCAGCGTATTAGACAGGTGTTTATAATGTTTTGCCATTACAGAGAGGAACAGCAGCATATTAGACAGGTGTTTATAATGTTTTGGTGTTACAGAGAGGAACAGCAGCGTATTAGACAGGTGTTTATAATGTTTTGCCTTTACACAGAGGAACAGCAGCATATAAGACAGGTGATTTTAATGTTTAGCCTTTACACAGAGGAACAGCAGAATATAAGACAGGTGATTTTAATGTTTTGGTGTTACACAGATGAACAGCAGCATATTGGACAGGTGTTTATATTGTTTTGCCATTACAGAGAGGAACAGCAGCATATTCGACAGGTGTTTATAATATGTTGGCGTTACACAGAGGAACAGCTGCATATTAGACAGGTGTTTATAATGTTTTGGCGTTACACAGAGGAACAGCTGCATATTAGACAGGTGTTTATAATGTTTTGGTGTTACACAGAGGAACAGCAGCATATTAGACAGGTGTTTATAATGTTTTGGTGTTACAGAGAGGAACAGCAGCATATTAGACAGGTGTTTATAATGTTTTGGTGTTACAGAGAGGAACAGCCTATAATGTTTTGCCTTTACACAGAGGAACAGCAGCATATAAGACAGGGATTTTAATGTTTAGCCTTTACACAGAGGAACAGCAGAATATAAGACAGGTGATTTTAATGTTTTGGTGTTACACAGATGAACAGCAGCATATTGGACAGGTGTTTATATTGTTTTGCCATTACAGAGAGGAACAGCAGCATTCGACAGGTGTTTATAATATGTTGGCGTTACACAGAGTTTGCATATAGACAGGTGTTTATAATGTTTTGGCGTTACACAGAGGAACAGCAGAGACAGGTGTTTATAATGTTTTGGTGTTACACAGCTGCATATTAGACAGGTGTTTATAATGTTTTGGTGTTACACAGAGGAACAGCAGCATATTAGCAGATGTTTATAATATGTTGGCACTGCTTAATGTGTTGTGTTACACAGAGCTGCCCATATTAGACAGGTGTTTTATAATGTTTTGGTGCAGGTGTTTATAATGTTTTGGTGTTACAGAGAGGAACAGCAGCATATTAGACAGGTGTTTATAATATTTTGCCCCTCAGAGGAACAGCAGCATATTTGACAGGTGTTTATAATGTTATTTGAATGTTTTGTTTTGGTGTTACAGAGAGACTGACATGTTTATAATGTTTTACACAGATGTGTTACACAGATGAACAGCAGCATATTAGACAGGTGTTTATAATGTTTTTGTGTTACACAGATGAACAGCAGCATATTAGACAGGCGTTTATAATGTTTTTGTTACACAGATGAACAGTCCAATGTTTTGGTGTTACAGAGATGAACAGCAGCATATTAGACAATGTGTTTGTATAATGTTTTATTAGACAGCTTTTGCCCTATCCTGTAAACAGTAATACACAGTCCCTGGAAAGGTCATTTTATTTTTTGGATGTAATCTCGGTCTTGTGCCTCTTCTAGTTCTACAATCTCAGATTCTCCCAGCGTAAATATTTAAACTTTTAGTTATTAGCTTTCTATCTGCTCCTCTGTATTCTACTGCTGCCCCTCTGTACTCTACTGCTGCCCCTCTGTACTGCACTGCTGCCCCTCTGTACTGCCCTCTGTACTCCACTGCTGCCCCTCTGTATTCCACTGCTGCCCCTCTGTACTGCACTGCTGCCCCTCTGTATTACACTGCTGCCCCTCTGTACTCCACTGCTGCCCCTCTGTACTGCACTGCTGCCCCTCTGTACTGCACTGCTGCCCCTCTGTACTGCACTGCTGCCCCTCTGTACACTGCTGCCCCTCTGTACTGCACAGCTGCCCCTCTGTACTCTACTGCTGCCCCTCTGTACTGCACTGCTGCCCTCTGTACTGCACAGCTGCCCCTTTGTATTCCACTGCTGCCCCTCTGTACTGCACTGCTGCCCCTCTGTACTGCTGCCCCTCTGTACTGCACTGCTGCCCCTCTGTACTGCACACTGCTGCTCCTCTGTACTCCACTGCTGCCCCTTTGTATTCCACTGCTGCCCCTCTTTACTGCACTGCTGCCCCTCTGTACTGCACTGCTGCCCCTGTACTCTGCTGCCCCTCTGTACTCCACTGCTGCCCCTCTGTACTGCACTGCTGCCCCTCTGTACTGCTGCCCTCTGTACTCCACTGCTGCCCCTCTGTACTGCACTGCTGCCCCTCTGTATTACACTGCTGCCCCTCTGTACTCCACTGCTGCCCCTCTGTACTGCTGCCCCTCTGTACTGCTGCCCCTCTGTACTGCTGCCCCTCTGTACTGCACTGCTGCCCCTCTGTACTGCACTGCTGCCCCTCTGTACTCCACTGCTGCCCCTCTGTACTCCACTGCTGCCCCTCTGTACTGCACTGCTGCCCCTCTGTACTACACTGCTGCCCCTCTGTACTCTACTGCTGCCCCTCTGTACTGCACAGCTGCCCCTCTGTACTGCACTGCTGCCCCTCTGTACTGCACTGCTGCCCCTCTGTACTCCACTGCTGCCCCTCTGTATTCCACTGCTGCCCCTCTGTACTGCACTGCTGCCCCTCTGTACTCTACTGCTGCCCCTCTGTACTGCACTGCTGCCCCTCTGTATTACACTGCTGCCCCTCTGTATTCCACTGCTGCCCCTCTGTACTGCCCCTCTGTACTGCTGCCCCTCTGTACTGCACTGCTGCCACTCTGTACTGCACTGCTGCCCCTCTGTATTACACTGCTGCCCCTCTGTACTCCACTGCTGCCCCTTTGTATTCCACTGCTGCCCCTCTGTACTGCACTGCTGCCCCTCTGTATTACACTGCTGCCCCTCTGTACTCTACTGCTGCCCTCTGTACTGCTGCCCTCTGTATTCCACTGCCGCCCCTCTGTACTCCACTGCCCCTTTGTACTCTGCCCCTCTGTACTGCACAGCTGCCCCTCTGTATGCACTGCTGCCCCTCTGTATTGCTGCCCCCTCTGTACACTGCTGCCCTTTGTGTATTCTGCTGCCCCTCTGTACTGCACTGCTGCCCTCTGTATTCCACTGCTGCCCCTCTGTACTGCACTGCTGCCCCTCTGTATTACACTGCTGCCCCTCTGTACTGCACTGCTGCCCCTCTGTACTGCACTGCTGCCCCTCTGTATCCACTGCTGCCCCTCTGTACTGCACTGCTGCCCCTCTGTACTCCCCCCCTCTGTACTACTGCACTGCTGCTGCCCCTCTGTACTGCACTGCTGCCCCTCTGTATTCCACTGCTGCCCTCTGTACTCCACTGCTGCCCCTCTGTATTCACTGCTGCCCCTCTGTATGCTGCCCTGTACTGCTGCTGCCCCTCTGTACTCTATTGCTGCCCCTGCACCCCTCTGTACTGCACTGCTGCCCTCTGTATTACACTGCCCCTCTGTACTGCACTGCTGCCCTGCCCCTCTGTATTGCCCCTCTGTACTGCACCCCTGCTGCCCCTCTGTACCCCCCCTCTGTATTACACTGCTGCCCCTCTGTACTCTACTGCTGCCCCTCTGTACTGCACAGCTGCCCCTCTGTACTGCACTGCTGCCCCTCTGTATTACACTGCTGCCCCTCTGTACTCTACTGCTGCCCCTCTGTACTGCACTGCTGCCCCTCTGTACTGCACTGCTGCCCCTCTGCACTGCTGCCCCTCTGTGTACTGCTGCCCTTGTACTCCACTGCTGCCCCTCTGTACTGCACTGCTGCCCCTCTGTACTCCACTGCTGCCCCCTGTACTCTACTGCTGCCCCTCTGTACTGTACTACTGCTGCCCTGCTGCCCCTGTACTGCACTGCTGCCCCTCTGTACTGCACTGCTGCCCCTCTGTGCACTGCTGCCCCTCTGTATTACACTGCTGCCCCTCTGTACTCCACTGCTGCCCCTTTGTATTCCACTGCTGCCCCTCTGTACTGCACTGCTGCCCCTCTGTACTGCACTGCTGCCCCTCTGTACTGCACTGCTGCCCCTCTGTACTGCACTGCTGCCCCTCTATACTGCTGCCCCTCTGTACTCTGCTGTGCCCTCTGTACTGTACTGCACCCTGCTGCCTGCCCCTTGTATTCCACTGCTGCCCTCTGTACTGCTGCCTGCCCCTGCTCTGTATTACACTGCTGCCCCTCTGTACTGCACTGCTGCCCCTCTGTACTGCTGCCCCTCTGTACTACTGCATACTCTACTGTACTGCCCCTCTGTACTGCACTGCTGCCACTCTGCTGCCCCTCTGTACTGCTGCCCCTCTGTACTGCACTGCTGTATTCCCCTGCTCTGTACTGCACTGCTGCCCCTCTGTACTTACTGCTGCCCCTCTGTACTGCTGCCCCCTCTGTACTTGCCCCTCACTGCTGCTGCCCCTCTGTACTGTTACTGCTGCCCCTCTGTACTGCACTGCTGCCCTTCTGTACTCTACTGCTGCCCCTCTGTACTGCACTGCTGCCCCTCTGTACTCTACTGCTGCCCCTCTGTACTGCACTGCTGCCCCTCTGTATTACACTGCTGCCCCTCTGTACTCTACTGCTGCCCCTCTGTACTACACTGCTGCCCCTCTGTACTCTACTGCTGCCCCTCTGTATTACACTGCTGCCCCTCTGTACTCTACTGCTGCCCCTCTGTACTCCACTGCTGCCCTGCTGTATCCCACTGCTGCTCCTGTGCAGTACATTGCTGTCCTACGCTGCTGCCCTGCTGTTCTGCACTACTGTCTTGTGAATGAGGATTTATGTGGTATCGTATCAGTGTGCCGACACGGCGGCAGGCAGTGCGCAGTGCGGATTGGCTGGTGCAGGTCTCATGGTGTTTTGTTGACCTTGACTCAGTGGCAGACATGGAGTTTTTAGAGGTCCTGACTGAGGGACTGGAGCGCGTCCTATTGGTCAGGGGTGGAGGAAGTGAGGTCATCACTATCTACTCGTGATGAAATGGGAAACGGAGAAGCCACCGGTGGCGGGGTGGAAGCAAGAAGGGGGAGTGCTGCTTACCCACAATCCCCTGCTCCTCTGCTGTACTGGACTGTGATATAGGAAGTCTGTTCTCAGAATGTGCACATGATCCCTCTGATTTAACCGAACACAGGATCCCCCCCTGGCTCTCGCACACATTCCATGCAGGGATCTGTTCGACACCGAGAGCCCCTCCCTCTGCAGTGTGTTCTGTATGCACACACACTGCTCACCTGGACCCGAACGGCCGTCACACACTCACTGTTCTGCACTCCTCCATCTCGCTGGGAGAGGAGCTGCGCGCTCACACTTACAGCAGCACCACCTGTTTCAGCACTCCAGCCTAATGCAGTCACACAAGTATTCAAATCCACAACAAATGCTATTGGAATGCAGGTCTGTCACACGCCTGTGTGTGTGTGTGTGTGTGTGTGTGTGTGTGTGTGTGTGTGTGCGCGTGAGGCTGCTTTCGATACACAGCTGTGTACGCGTGTTTGTCTTTCAGTCATTCTGTCTGCATGTGAACGCACGGGTCTCTGTGATGAGCTTGTGTGTGTGTGTGTGTGTGTGTGTGTGTGTGTGTGTGTGTGAGTGTGTGTGTGTGTGTGTGTGTGCGCGCACGCGCTGGTTTAAGCAGTGTTGATTCTGTCTCATTCTGTCTCCCCCTACTTTTATGTGCTTGTGTATAAACGATGAGGAATTGCAGGGATGTTAATTTTTTTAAATAATATTAAAAAGGGAATATTTTCCAGTAAAATGGGAATAAATCTGAGCCTCTGATTTATGTTCCTGATCTTTTATTTTATCCTTTTTGTCTCAGTCAGTTTTGCATGCAAGCCTGATCACATGACTGATCACACGATGCACATCACACCCACTGATGCAGCATCGCCCAAAAGGTCTGGTGGGCAAAGCCAACGAGACACTGATAGATGCGTGAAATTCAGCTTTTGAGCTTCATCTTTTACATGGAGACGGAAGACCTCAGTGAGGAGTTTGTGATCTTAAACCGCAGGTTCCAGTCTCATGACCCTGCAGAAGGAGAGA
The DNA here is from genome assembly GCA_029692085.1 of Gymnothorax javanicus. Taxonomy (NCBI): domain Eukaryota; kingdom Metazoa; phylum Chordata; class Actinopteri; order Anguilliformes; family Muraenidae; genus Gymnothorax; species Gymnothorax javanicus. Next base: position 2,651,902 of record CM056201.1, on the reverse strand, counting down.
AGTGTGTTTCCCGCCAGTGTATGAGCGCATGTTCGAGTTTGTATGCGTGTTAGCGTGTGCAGTGGCACATGTTATTATGACACCAACTCTCAAAAGGTTGGGACAGTATGGGAAATGCACATGTAAACAGAAAACGGTGATTTCTTGCTTTACTTTGAATTGTTTTTCATTACAGTAAGTATGAAGAGCAGATGTCTGATGTTTTATCTGGTCAGATTTGTTTTATTTGTAAGTATGCATCCATTCCTGCCATTCAGGCCTTCATCAGACTCCAAAAACATTTTCAATGGAGGCAATTAAGGACTCATTATGAGGTTAAAAAAAATTAGAATAGTGATATGATTTAAAACATCTGATGTCATCAGGTGGTTGTAATCACAGTTTGGTGCGAAACTAACATCTAGGAAAGGCCTTGTTCCTCTGGAGCTAAGATTTTTTCTTAAATGCAAGAAATCATTAACAAATTTTAAAAACAATGATCCTCAAAGAAAGATGGTGAGGAATCGGGATGTTTCTGCCTCTGCGGTGCCTAACATTAAGAGATTTAAGGAATCTTAAGGAATTTCTATGCGTAAAGGGCAAGGGCACAAGCCTATGCTGAATACACATGATCTCCAGTCAGACAGCACTGCGTCAAGAACCGTCATTTATCTCCAAGTCATATAACCACATGGGCACCAGGGTACTGCGGAAAATCTTTGTCAAATACTGTAATACAACATTGCATCCATAAATGCTTGGTAAAACTTCACCATGCAGAAAGAAAGCCTAATCTTAAGTGCCCAAAAGCGCTGTTGTCTTCTCTGGGCTCGAAGGCATCTGTGATGAACCATCGCTCAGTGGAAACATGTATTGTGGTCAGACAAATCAATGTTTCAGATCTTTTTTTGGTGAAATGGAAGCTGTGTTCTCCGGATCAAAGAAGAAAAGGACCATACAGATGTTACCTGTAACAAATCCAAGAGCCGGGGTATGGGGTTGTGTCAGTGGCCTCGGCAAGGGTAACTTGCGCTTCTATGAAGGTACCGTTAAAGTACAGTTAGATTGAAAACTGTATTGAAAAGTAAAGTTAGATTTTAGAGCAACAAGCTGTCTCCAGGATGACATCTTTTCCAATGTGGTGACTTGAGTCTCTAGGAGGTGCTGGTAAGTGCTGGTGTTTGGAGTCGGACTGTTTCTCCGGAGTCTCCATGGCGAAGTCCTGCTGGGTGAAGACCTCACCCCCAGAGCCAGGATGTGCTCAGATTCTGTACTATTCTTATGTCTGTATCTTATTTATGGTGCTGTGGTCACAGTCTGGGAGAGCATCCGGAGGGGGAGGTGTGAGAGTCGAAAATAATTTGCCACGATACTGGTTCGCCTGGTTGGCTGCCGTTATTTACTGATCGAAATTTACAGTAAACCTTTTCTTGGGCATTCAGACTCTTTCAAAACGTGTAAGGGACTTAAACCTGCGTGAATCTGAATTCATTGGTCATTATTTAGGCAGTGGCATGTACGCAAAATTACACTGCAATCACGTCTTGATTGATTCAAATCCATTGCGGTTGTGTACAGGCAAATTAATGAAAATTGTGTCACTGTCCAGACTCAGCCAGATCTAACAGTATTTACCATCAATTTTTCCTTTTTCCTCTTTTACCTTGTCTCTCGGGTCTCCGGGAGCTCTGGTCTAACTGTGCCTCGTCCCAAACTTCATTTGCAGCTCAGACCAACTAATTATGAGGGAGCTCATCTCCTGTCCTAACCCAGGTCGATATAACGCCCCAATAGCCACAGGAGCGTAAGTGCAACTACAACAGCCCAAGGTTTGTGCTCGAAACAATCAAAATCAATCTACAGCTTTTGCTAGCAGGTCATGTCAATTGTGAATGTGGGTAAAATTTATCTCCGTCTTCCAGTGCCTGGCGATTTGCATGACGGATGTCGGCTCCAATGAGTGCATTCCAGTTATTGATGGCAAAATTGCAATCCAACAGCTATCTAACTTTACATTTTATGTCGTTAACACTGGCGTGTTCTGAGTATAAGCCACAGATTTATATTAAAGTTAATGGTAATCTTCGTATGAAGGCCTGATTCAATACTTTCTGTATGTTTGCGTCGGCATTGGATTGAACAGTCTTCAATTGCCGATGCCTGAACCGAGTCTTGAGTCCGAGCGAAAGTGACTGCGTTGAAGTGTTGAGAATTAAATGGAGGCAGTTTTCCTGATGTGCTGAGAGCACAGGTTCCTGTATTTTTACCCAAGGCCAAAGTATGGCCATCGGATATTGCAAAGACCGTGCGTCCGTCTGTGTGGACAATAACTCCTTTCCTATTGATCTCAGGGTAATGTAATTCACAGGGACTGTTCTTGGGACATATAGCTTGGACAAGTTTGAAGATGGGTAACCTTGACCTACTTTAAGGGGTCAAAAGGTCACATTCTGTGTAAACACTGTTTCCTTGATTACATCCACTATTTTTGTTGTAGCCGTGTAAAATTTACAGCGTGTATGTTCTGGATAATCAGCTTGCAGAACATTAAAGGTGGATGACCTTCAGCTGGTTCATGGGGTCAAAAGGTCACATTGTTTCTGAACAGTGTTACTTTCATTATGCCTTTGCACTACCATGACATTTTTTGGTGTAGCTATGTCAAATTCATAAGGTGTACTCACTGGATAATCAAGCTGGAGGACATGGAAGCTACATGGCCTTCACCTACTTTACATACCTTCTAACAATTTGATGTAGCAACATTATCAACCAAACTGTTCAGTCACCTTCAACATAACATCGAATTTCGATGACTGCGCATCATGTCAGACTTCATATTCTGAATGCCAAACGATGTTAAGTCCCAGCTGTCCTGTTCCACACTTTCCATATAACCTGCCAGGTCCTAGATGAATTTGGACAATTACCTCTGTCTTCTTTCTGATACTTGAAACTTCTCTCAAGCCCGCAAGTATTAAACACATTGTGTTACATAGGCATACATTAAAAAACCCTTTATATGTTGTAATTCCTTGTCTTATGCCCATACGGCCGAGGGTACTTTAGCATTGCGTTCTATGTAGTATTTGCAACCCCTGCGCCTCTGACACTATGTTGGTTTTCTTTGTTGGGCCAAAGCTTGGAGCAGGAGGAGGAGATAGTAATGTTTGCGCAGTCCTGAATTATGATGGAGGACGTTTTCTCCCGTCTGCCCTCTCATCTGTGCCTCTCGGGTGCGCACATTCAATGATTCCACGATTTCATGTTGCATTTTTGCACATTTTTAGTGTCGCATTGAAACACCACTATAGTCAACCGAAAAAGAACAGATACATTTTTATTGTGCTATTATTATTTCCCTAATACTGCACTGGTAATACACTAACAAAAAGAGCATGCAAACAAAACAGACGTCTGAAAAACAGGATATTGAAGACATTATTGTGCAAAATATTGCCTCTTTTTCTCCGTAATTTGAGTGACCTCACAGGTTTCATAGAGGAGGTGAGTACATTGACAGTCCGAGAATGTTATTTCACGATATTAGACTTCTGGCCTTTCTGTGGTTCTGTTCACCTCGCCCACTCACCTTCATTTTTATATTTATTTAATTTCATTAATTTATTAACTTCGAATCTGTTTTTTCCAGAGCTGGTTCTGGAGAATGTAAGTCGTCCCCTGACTGACTCTGGTTTTGCTGCTACTGCCCCCTGTGGCTCGGAGTTCCACACTAATGCTGGCCCCTCCCCTGCCCCCCCCCCCCGCCTCCCACCCAAAAAATAGCACCACGCTTAGAAACATCCATAAATACAGTCCAAGCAGCGCTAATTTAAGTTGTACGTAGATAGATCGCTAGTGCATCATAGAGAATAGATATGTTTTTAATTTACAATATTTTCAAAGGGAAAATACCCTTTAACTATGTAGTGTTTAATTTTATATTAAGGTTGTATTAGGGCTCATCAAGGTTACATGAGCACTGTTTAAGGATGTGGTGTGTAATGTATTGATGTTGTATTAGGGTTACATTAAGGTAGGATGAGCACTGCATAACTGTGCCGTGTGTAATGTTGTATTAATGTCGTATTGGGGTTACATTAAGGTTGGAAGAGCACTGTTTAACTGTGCCGTGTGTAATGTTGTATTAATGTCGTATTGGGGTTACATTAAGGTTGGAAGAGCGCTGTTTAACTGTGCCGTGTGTAATGTTGTATTAATGTCGTATTGGGGTTACATTAAGGTTGGAAGAGCACTGTTTAACTGTGCCGTGTGTAATGTTGTATTAATGTCGTATTGGGGTTACATTAAGGTTGGAAGAGCACTGTTTAACTGTTGTAATGTTGTATTAATGTCGCATTAAGGTTGGAAGAGCGCTGTTTAACTGTGCCGTGTGTAATGTTGTATTAATGTCGTATTGGGGTTCCGTTAAGGTTGGAAGAGCACTGTGTAACTGTGCCGTGTGTAATGTATTGATGGCAGTAGGTGGTGAGGTTCCTGAGGGTTTAGATGTGTCCCGGCTCTCAGCACAGTTTGCTGGTGGGTTTAGGGGTCAGGGGGAAGAGGGTCATGCTGTCGGAGGCCTTATCGCAGCAGTACAGGTAGAAGAAGGGGTACAGGGCCTCGGTGAAGGTTTCCTTGAAAGTGTACAGGTGAGTGTGGGCCTCGGTATCGTAGAAGGACAGCTGTCCCGCCTCATAATCCAGGTACACGCCCACCTGCCGCGGCCGCTGGGGGAGAGTCAGTGTGAGGGGGGTTACAGGACACGCGGTACTCTCGCCCCCCCTTCATGGCCAGCGCCCAATAGCCTTGCGTTGTGCTGACCGCAATCCGCCCCTTCCGGTTGACAGACGCCTTGGCCACGCCTAGGTACCAGTCGTCCTTCAGGCCCACCTGCACCTCCCAGTAGCTCCGCCCCCCAGAGAAGGCCTCCCGCCCCAGGACGATCACCACGGTGTCGAATCTCTCCGGGCCGTCGGGCAGATCCTGCCACACCCCGCCGTGCCTCACCCGCTTACCACCCTCCAACAGCTGCAGCCAGGGATTCGCCGTCCTGCTGTCCAGAGTCACACCCACTGAGAAGGAGAGAGCCAATGAGATGGGGCTCCACCCACTGACGACCAATCAGTGAGGGCCCTGCCCCCCAAGGATCACACAGTGCATCAGTGAGAGCTCACCTGCATATCGCTTTATCTGCTGGATCTCTGCAGGGAAAGAGGATTGTAATCAGAGAGTTTATCACATTCCCGGCTCAAAAGCAGCTCCACATTCCTGCCTCATTATCTTCTGAACTTCAGCCTCATTCTCAATCTCTTCCTCATTTTGTGCTCATATCTTATCTTCTTTTTGTCCACTAAAACTCTGTAAGCAATTCCAGTGCCCTTTCTATTTTATAAAACTTGCTTTTGACGATAAGGGATCATTAATGTTATGAAATTCTAAAATGTTCTTCGAGATGCAGTGATTGGTGGTACCCATCTGTGCTAGTTTGCGTATTTGCTGTGAGAGAGACGCCCCCTGCTGTTCCAGTGCCCTCCTCACAGCCCCGACACACACGTCAGTGGGAACTCCCGCTCCAGACCAGTCCCTGCAGTTTGGAGGGGAGCTCAGCGCCCCGAAACTCTACAGCAGGAGAGGAAGAATCATCACGGAGAATTTCAGTACTGTAACCTGCCCAAATGCTTCCATTCAATTGCTGTCACACTCCCAGTAATGCACTCCTATACACTCTCTAATATACTGAACATACACTAGTGCACTCCTGTACACTCACTAACACACTGAACATACACCAACACACGGCAAATACACCAACACACTCCTATATACTCTTAACACACTGAACATATACGAACACACTCATATACACTCTTTGATACACTGAACATACACTAACTTTCCTATGCACTCTCTGACACACTACATATACACTAACAAACTCCTATACACTCAAATACACTGAACATATACTAACAAACTCCTATACACTCTCTCATACACTGAACATACACTTAAATGCTCCTATATACTCTTAACACAATGAATGTACACTAACTAAGCCTCCAATACACTTTCTATCACACTGAACATACACTAACACACTTTCTAACACTACAAATACTCTCACTGACACACTGCACTCATGCTAACACACTGCACACACTCCCATTCAGCTGTTAGTAGGAGTGTGGGACCTGCAGGAAGTAGAGATGATCTTCAGTCTGTGAGAGTTTCTCCAGCTGAGATCTCCTGTTCTGCAGCAGAGTGAGTTCCTGCTCCACCTCTTTAATCAGGACTTCAGCTCGTTTCTCCATCGCTCTCTGCTGCTCCTGCATCACCTCACTCAGCTGGGCCTGACCAGCCTTAACGGAGCGCATCAGAGCATCGAACACCTGCACGCTGTGCTCTATCTCTTTTTCAGTGCTGCTCTGCTCAAACGAGAAGCAAATATGAAGCAGAAATGTACTCAAAACTGACCCCTGTGGCATGCCTCCCGAAAGTGAGCACCAGGGCTGTAATCAGGACTCACTCTGCTCAGCTCCACACACTGTCTGATCTCCTCCACCTTCTTCCATCTGTCCTGCATCATCTGTTGGACCTCTGCTTCGGTCTTCGTCAGCTGAGCCTGAGTATCATCAAAGCGCACAAGAGACATGAGCCATTAAGACTACATCCCTCACAGGTGTGTCATCAATGTCATTTTTTTCAGCTGAGCCTGGGACAAAACAGAAACTTCACTCATTTAATAGCGGACTGCTCTTGAAGGTTTAAATTGCACGCGGCTGGAATTCTGCCACTCCACATTCACTCACTGAGAATAAGGATCAAAAATAATACAGTCAACCTGAGTTGCATCTGAAGTCTCGCCACTGTGTTCTAATACTGAATTAGTTTGGGCATGTGGGGCAAAAGCTTGTAAGAATGGCACAAATGGAAATTGAGTATTTAGAGTGGTGAATCCCTCCATGAAAGTGCTGACACATTTCCAGCTTGAGCCGCTGCGAGTGCGAAAGAGCGCTGCTCTCACCTTCTTTTCAACCCAGGCCCTCTCAGCAGACATGGTGAAGTGGGTCCTGTGGTCTGTCTCCACGCAGAGCACGCACACACACATCTGGTCGGTCCGACAGTAAAGCTCCAGAAGCCGTTCGTGCTTCGGGCACATCCTGTCCTGCAGGCTGCTGATTGGCTGGATGAGTTTGTGCTTGGTGAAGCGGGCGCTGTGGGACCTCAGGTGCTCCTCGCAGTAGGAGGTGAGACACACCAGACAAGACTTAACCGCTGGCTGCACCACTCCGGCGCAAACATCGCAGGCCACAAAGTCCACCCTGGGAACCTCAGCCCTGCTGGTCTCCCCCCTGGGCCGCTCCATGGGGACCTTAGGGCTGCTCTCCAGCTGAGCCACTGGGCAGGGGGCCTGAGGTTGGGCTGCAGGCTGTGGGTGTGCCTCTGGGCCCCTTCCTGGGCCCCTCTCTGGATGGGTGGCTCTGCTGCCTCGGAGCTGCTCGGCGATGTCCCTCAGCACGGTGTTGATACTGATGTCGGGCCGCTTGTAGAAGGTCTTCTTGCACATGGGGCACTGGCACAGCGAGCGGCCCTGCCAGTAGCCCCCGATGCAGGCCATGCAGAAGCTGTGACCACAGGGGATGGAGACGGGGCTGCTGAACACGTCCAGGCAGATGGAGCAGTAGCACTGTTCCTCCGACACCTTCCTGCTCACAGATGCCATTCCTGCGGGGCCAGGGTTAGCTCAAGGCTACCCGGAACCAGGACTCACATTATAACATTACTCATGCATTATTGGAGATATTATTTACGTGGTTAGAGTTGTTATATTGTCACCGCTGCAGCTGATGAGAAAAGAGCCTTGGGTCTAAGTGGAAGACTTGTGCAGCCTGTCTGGTGCAAGTGTAGCTGCTGAAGGGTTTGCACGCCCACAGAAGGCTGCATTTCAAAACCTTTAGACCGAATGGGTTACCATGGCTACAGTAAGATGACCCTTGAAATGTTGGGTGATAAGCCTGATCACTGTCCAAAATGGCAGCTGCATTTGCAGTGTGTCCTTTACAGAGTCCCATAAGACCTGAGGCTGGGTTCAACAGGAGGTCTGTCAGGGGGACAAAAGATAGAACCTCTCAAGTTTCTCCCAGAATGCACTGGGAGTGCATCTCCCAGAGGGGAAACCTCCAAAATAGTGCGCTAACCCAAGCACGTAACTGAGTCACTTAGCTAAAGACTGACTGCACCCCTGACCGACACCCCCCCAACCCCACAGGGACCAGAGTGGGATGGCCTGTGTGTCTCTGGCATTATGCTGATGGGAAGAGGATGACACCCCTCCTCCCAGTTGCTCATGTCCTGCTACACACTGCAGTGCTAACAGTGCTAGCTAACAGTCCTGAGCTACTTTCCCATACTTGCCCAGCCTGCACCCTCCTGCGAAGCCTGTGTTTGCTGATGGCGTGAGTTCTGCTGTGCTGTGCAGAACATTATTTCTTTACTAATCAGCTTAAACACAGCGAATTAGAAATAATGAAAAACTTCCCAAAGATGCAATCTGTTTATAATTTTCACATTCCAGGATGATGTTACTTTAGCATTTAACTTCATCTTATTAAGTGCTTGTACATCCTGTGTGTGTGTGTGTGTGTGTGTGTGTGTGGGGCTAGTGCACATATACTTTCGAGAACTAACTCTTGAGAAACCAAAGGTATAGTGAGGACATTTTGGGTGGATTACAGAGGATTATGGCTAATTGGCTAGAGTAAGGGTTGCAGTCACAGTGAGGGTTAGTTAAGGTTAGGGTTCGGGTTGGGTTAGGCAGAATTTTGTTTCAGTTACAGTTTTAGAAAGGCAGTACAGAATGACTGAAAGTCAATGCAATGTCCTCACAAATATAGCAATACAAATGTGTGTGTATGTGTGTGCACGTGAGTGTGTGTGTGTGTGTGTGTGTGTGTATATGTGTGTATAGAGCGTGTATATGTTTGTGTAGGTTTGTGTGTGTTGTATGATTGAGCACGCGTATGCGCATGTGTTTGTGCATGTGTGTGTATACTGTGTGTATATGCTTGTGTGTGTGTGTATAGTGTGAGTATGTGCTTGTGTGTGTTAGAGTTTGAGCGCGCACGTGTGTTTGTGCGTGTGTGTTTGTGTGCTCGTGTGTGTGTTTGCGTGCGCATATGTGTGTGTGTGTGTGTGTGTGTGTGTGCGCGCACATGTGTGGGTGTTTGGGTGTGCACGTGTGTTTGTGTATGTGTGTGTATAGTGTGTGTATATGCTTGTGTGTGTGTGTGTGTGTGTGAGTATGTGAGTATGTTTTGTGTGTGTGTGTGTGTGTTTGAGTTTGAGCGCGCGTGTGTGTGTGTGTGTGTGTTTGTGTGTGCACATGTGTGTTTGTGCATGTGTGTGTATAGTGTGTATATGTGTGTGTGTGTGTGTGTATAGTGTGAGTATGTGCTTGTGTGTGTGTGTGTGTGTTTGAGTTTGAGCGCGCGTTTGTGCGTGTGTGAGTTTGTGTGTGCATGTGTGTGTTTGCGTGTGCACGTGTGTGTGTGTGCGCGTGGGCGCGCATGTGTGGGTGTTTGTGTGTGTGTGTGTGTGTGTGTGTGTGTGTTCGTTTGCGCTGCTGGTGTCCCTGCTCTTTCGCAGTTGTGTGCGTGTGTTTGTGGAGCAGAGAGGGAGCTGGGAGGCCACAGCGGCTATAGATAGAAACCAGCTCTCTTCCAGAAATACACAGCCAGCACATTCACTGCTTTCAGCTTACCCCCAAAAACTGGGGCAACAAGCCACCTTCTCCCTCTTAGTTAGCAATACAGTGCTCACATACACACACACACACACACACACATCATACAGGCAAACATGCATAGTTACACACACACACACACACACACACACACACACACACACACACACTCATATTTAGGTCTTGCACTTCTTGAAATATGTTTTCCTCTGGGTCACATAATGGCCAAGCTCAGTGTAACACAGACTGACGCACATTCATATTCACACACATGCATAAACATACACACACTCAGGACTTTTTGGAAAATATTTTGATGTTTGAATTGCATAAAAAGCTCAGTGTGTATAAATCATGCATCACTTCCTGAATTAGTGAGGGAAAACTGAATAAAATCAGTAGGTTAAAGCATAAAGTGAGAACACTGAGTGTGAGTGTAGAGTTAGAGTGTAGATTGTGTGTGGAGGATAGAGTACAGGGCTCTTACCAGCTGTGTCTGCAGTGGAGGGGGTGGTGTGGAGTGCGTCTGTGTCCCAAAGCGCAGTGTGCCCCCGCCGACACACAACACTACTGACACCCCCCCCAAACCACATTCACACTGATACGCTCACACTGGCACTAATGCTGTTAAAGAAACAGCCTCAACACTCTCCAGCCAATCACAAACAACTCTCGCCTAAACTACACCTCTTCCAATACAGCTGCACTTTCAAACATTCCTTTAACATCACTGCATAACGCCCGCTCACTTCAATAAGGTACTATGTAAGCTCCACTCACGATAGTAACGCTGTACTATATAAGCCCCACTCAGTTCAGTAACACTGTACTATATAAGCCCCACTCACTTCAGTAACACTGTACTATGTAAGCCCCACTCACTACAGTAACACTGTACTATATAAGCCCCACTGACTACAGTAACACTGTACAATATAAGCTCCACTCACATCAGTAACACTGTACTATATAAGCCCCACTCACTTCAGTAACACTGTACTATATAAGCCCCACTCACATCAGTAACGCTGTACTATATAAGCCCCACTCACTACAGTAACACTGTACTATATAAGCCCCACTCACTACAGTAACACTGTACAATATAAGCCCCACTCACATCAGTAACACTGTACTATGTAAGCCCCACTCACTTCAGTAACACTGTACTATGTAAGCCCCACTCACTTCAGGAATACTGTACTATATAAGCCCCACTCACTACAGTAACACTGTACTATATAAGCCCCACTCACATCAGTAACACTGTACTATATAAGCCCCACTCACTACAGTAACACTGTACTATATAAGCCCCACTCACATCAGTAACACTGTACTATATAAGCCCCACTCACTACAGTAACACTGTACTATATAAGCCCCACTCACTTCAGTAACACTGTACTATGTAAGCCCCACTCACTACAGTAACACTGTACTATATAAGCCCCACTGACTACAGTAACACTGTACAATATAAGCTCCACTCACATCAGTAACACTGTACTATATAAGCCCCACTCAGTTCAGTAACACTGTACTATATAAGCCCCACTCACATCAGTAACGCTGTACTATATAAGCCCCACTCACTACAGTAACACTGTACTAAATAAGCCCCACTCAATACAGTAACACTGTACAATATAAGCCCCACTCACATCAGTAACACTGTACTATGTAAGCTCCACTCACTTCAGTAACACTGTACTATGTAAGCCCCACTCACTTCAGGAATACTGTACTATATAAGCCCCACTCACATCAGTAACACTGTACTATATAAGCCCCACTCACTACAGTAACACTGTACTATATAAGCCCCACTCAGTTCAGTAACACTGTACTATGTAAGCCCCACTCACTTCAGTAACACTGTACTATGTAAGCCCCACTCACTACAGTAACCCTGTACTATATAAGCCTCACTCACTACAGTAACCCTGTACTATATAAGCCCCACTCACTTCAGTAACACTGTACTATGTAAGCCCCACTCACTTCAGTAACACTGTACTATGTAAGCCCCACTCACTTCAGTAACACTGTACTATGTAAGCCCCACTCACTTCAGTAACACTGTACTATGTAAGCCCCACTCACTTCAGTAACACTGTACTATATAAGCCCCACTCACAGTAACACTGTACTAACCCTGTACTATATAAGCCCCACTCACAGTAACAGTAACACTGTACTATATAAGCCCCACTCACTTCAGTAACACTGTACTATATAAGCCCCACTCACTTCAGTAACACTGTACTATGTAAGCCCCACTCACATCAGTAACACTGTACTATGTAAGCCCCACTCACTTCAGTAACACTGTACTATGTAAGCCCCACTCACATCAGTAACACTGTACTATGTAAGCCCCACTCACTTCAGTAACACTGTACTATGTAAGCCCCACTCACTACAGTAACCCTGTACTATATAAGCCCCACTCACGACAGTAACACTGTACTATATAAGCCCCACTCACATCAGTAACACTGTACTATGTAAGCCCCACTCACTTCAGTAACACTGTACTGTGTAAGCCCCACTCACTACAGTAACACCTTACTATATAGGCCCCACTCACTACAGTAACACTGTACTATATAAGCCCCGCTCACATCAGTAACACTGTACTATGTAAGCCCCACCACTTCAGTAACACTGTACTATGTAAGCCAAACTCACTTCAGGAATACTGTACTATGTAAGCCCCACTCACATCAGTAACACTGTACTATGTAAGCCCAACTCTCTTCAGTAACACTTTACTATGTAAGCCCCACTCACTACAGTAACACTGTACTATATTAGCCCCACTCACTACAGTAACGCTGTACTATATAAGCCCCACTCACTCCAGTAACACTGTACTATGTAAGCCCCACTCACATCAGTAACACTGTACTATGTAAGCCCCACTCACTTCAGTAACACTTTACTATGTAAGCCCCACTCACTACAGTAACACTGTACTATATAAGCCCCACTCACTACAGTAACGCTGTACTATATAAGCCCCACTCAGTTCAGTAACACTGTACAATATAAGCCCCACTCACATCAGTAACACTTACTATTTAAGCCCCACTCACTACAGTAACACTGTACTATATAAGCCCCACTCACTACAGTAACACTGTACAATATAAGCCCCACTCACATCAGTAACACTGTACTATATAAGCCCCACTCACTACAGTAACGCTGTACAATATAAGCCCCTATCACTAGAGTAATGCTGTACTATGTAAGCCCCACTCACTACAGTAACACTGTACTATGTAAGCCCCGCTCACCACAGTAACACTGTACTATGTAAGCCCCGCTAAACCCCACCCACCCCAGTGACTCTCTACTGTATAAACCCCACCCACCATGGAGACTCTGTACTATACAAACCCCGCCCACCTTAATGACTCTGTTCTGTATAACCCCACCCACCCCAGTGACTCTGTACTATACAAACCCCGCCCACCTTAGTGACTCTGTACTGTATAAACCCCACCCACCCCAGAGACTCTGTACTGAATAACCCTGCCCACCTTAGTGACTCTGTATTATATAACCCCACCCACCTTTGTGACTCTGTACTGTATAACCCCGCCCAACTTAGTGACTCTGTACTGTATAACCCCTGCCCACCCCAGTTACTCTGTACTGCATAAACCCCGCCCACCTCAGTAACTCTGTACTGTATAACCCCGCCCACCTTAGTGACTCTGTACTGTATAACCCTGCCCACCTTAGTGGCTCTGTTCAGTATAAACCCCACCCATCTCATTGACTTCATACTGATTAAACCCCACCCACCTCTCTGATTCTGTACTGTATAACCCCGCCCACCCCAGTGACTCTGTACTGTATAACCCCGCCCACCCTAGTGACTCTGTACTGTATAAACCCCGCCCACCCTAGTGACTCTGTACTGTATAACCCCGCCCACCTTAATGACTCTGTACTGTATAACCCCGCCCACCCCACTGACTCTGTCCTGTATAACCCCGCCCACCCTAATGACTCTGTACTGTATAATCCTCGCCCACCCCAGTGACTCTGTACTGTATAATCCCGCCCACCCTAGTGACTCTGTACTGTATAACCCCGCCCACCTTAGTGACTCTGTACTGTATAACCCCACTCACCGCAGTGACTCTGTACTGTATAACCCCGCCCACCTCAGTGACTCTGTACTGTATAACCTCGCCCACCCCAGTAACTCTGTACTGTATTACCCCGCCCACCTTAGTGTCTCTGTACTGTATAATCCCCGCCCACCCCAGTGACTCTGTACTATATAAACCCCGCCCACCCCAGTGACTCTTTACTGTATAACCCCGCCCACCTTACTGACTGTTTACTGAATAACCCCGCCCACCCCAGTAACTCTGTACTGTATCACTCCGCCCACCTTAGTGTCTCTGTACTGTATAACCCCTCCCACTCCAGTGACTCTGTACTGTATAACCCCGCCCACCTCTGTACTGTATAACCCCGCCCACCTTAGTGACTCTGTTCAGTATAACCCCGCCCACCCCAGTAACTCTGTACTGTATAACCCCGCCCACCTTAGTGACTCTGTACTGTATAACCCCGCCCACCTTAGTGACTCTCTACTGTCTAACCCCACCCACCCCAGTGACTCTGTACTGTATATCCCCGCCCACCTTAGTGACTCTGTACTGTATAACCCCGGCCACCCCAGTGACTCTGTACTGTATAAACCCCGCCCACCCCAGTGAATCTGTACTGTATAACCCCGCCCACCCTAGTGACTCTGTACTGTATAAACCCCGCCCACCCCAGTGACTCTGTACTGTATAACCCCGCCCACCCCACTGACTCTGTACTGTATAACCCCCGCCCACCCCACTGACTCTGTACTGTATAACCCCGCCCACCCCACTGACTCTGTACTGTATAACCCCACCCACCCTAGTGACTCTGTACTGTATAAACCCCGCCCACCCCAGTGAATCTGTACTGTATAACCCCGCCCACCTTAGTGACTCTGTACTGTATAAACCCCGCCCACCCCAGTGACTCTGTACTGTATAACCCCGCCCACCCCACTGACTCTGTAACATATAAGCCGATTTTTGTCACAATTTTGTGACTTTTTTTATTCAAATTAAAAATTACAGCACTGATTGAGAGATCACAGAGAATTTACAGAAATTGTATTTTTACAGTTAGCTTCATGAGTATAATGCTAAGTGCCATAGTATAAAACATAGAAAACTAATGCCTTAAAACATTGTGTAGAATGTAGCAGTATGTCAATGAAAATCATTATTGCATTAGATATAAAGATTTTATGATTTCTAATATCTGGTGCAATCCATGTGGCTACTAAGATTCTTCATGTGAAAAATACAGTCACACCTGACTGCTTCATTTAAGATGCTAAATATGCTTCTGTCTGTTTCAACCTTCAAAACGTACTGAGCAAAAATGGAAATTCATTATTTTTTACTTATTAAAAAAGGACGACAGTTCTTGACAGTCGTGTCCCAGCAAAACAATTTTTAAACAACACATCACATAATTTCCCTGATACTTCTATTCAAAGTGACTAACAGCAGACGAGATTAGCTAGCCTTATCATCACCACCCTGTTTCGCCCCAGCCTACGGGCCGCGAGAGTTCGCTCAGCTGTGTTTGACGGTGGAGATGATGAGGGGAGCACTGTTCTTGCCGTCATGGGCGAGGCACGGACTGAAGAGGGGGTACAGGCTCTCGGTGAAGGCATCCATGAAGGTGTAGAGGTGAGTGTGCGCCTTAACGTCATAGAAGGACACCTGCCCAGCCTCGTAGTCCAGGTACACGCCCATCTTGCTGGGGAACTCGGGAAGTTGCAGTGGCAGGCGGGCAGAGTTCAGCGCTTTGATCTGACCTCCCTTCAGCCACAGGCACCAGAAGCCGTTATCCGGGCTCAGCCGGATGTCTCCCTTGCGCTTGACGGACTGTCGCGCCACGCCCAGCGTCCACGCTGTCTTGGAGCCCACTTCCACCTCCCAGTAATGGCGGCCGGAGCTCAGGCCCTCGCGGCCGAGAGCGAACAGCGCGGGGTGGAACCTTCGGGGGCCGTCGCTCGGCTGCTTCCTCTCCTCGTGCTTCCGCTCCTCAAACCAAACCTTCCGGCCGTCCGGCGACAGCACCAGGCTCCGCTGGGCTGTGGCTGGGTCCAGAAACACCTCACCTGTGTGAGAGCAGTGGGAGAACCTCAGCGCCCTCTGTGGAACTGGGGGAGGAATTACTCCCTGCTCCGACAATACCATTTTTACACACCACAAAATGACATGCATAAATGTGGTATGTGTGTGTGTGTGTGTGTTGGGAGAGTGAGATGTGTCGGAGAGGTACCTACTTGCATAGTTCTGCAGCTTACGGAACTCTATGAAGGAAAGAGAGCACAGTTAGACTCAGATGGAGAAATAGCTATAAGTCCCCTGCAGGGTCCAACCTGGCAACCCAGGGAGAGTCACAAAGGGGCTAGTGATCATTCAGCATTTATTTTTGATGTATTTTGGCTAATGACGATTATAATTTTCAATTGAAGGCATGAAAATAAAAAGGATGCTCATACATTCACATACTTTGAACTGAATGAAAGTTCTTGACTGCAAGACTATGTAATACCTTTTTGAGACCAAATTTTGGGTATTGTGTGTAGTTTTGGGTACTATATGAAAGACATAGAGGCTCTGGAAAAGGTTGAAAGAAGGGCCAGAAAGTTAATTCCTGGTATAACACAAGAGCTGCGAGCACAGCTGGAAGAATCTTAATCTATTCAGCCTCGGTGAAACGGGCCAAAAAGCAAATCTAATTGAGGCCTTTAAATATATATAAGGGACAGTTTACTCTGAAGGATTACTTGGGTTAAGTCCTGTTTGCAAAACTAGGAGTCATGCATGGAAGTTACCCAAGGGTGAATCTACAACCCCAATTCCGAAATAGTTGGGACGAAGTGTAAATTGTGAATAACATCAAAATGCAATGACTTTCAGATCACATGAGCCAATATGTTATTCACAATAAAACACCGATAACATTTCAAATGTTGAAACGGAGACATTTTACATTTTTATCCACAAAATGAGCTTGTTCAAATTTTCTGGTTGCAACAGGTCTCAAAAAAGTTGGGACGCAGGCAAAAAAGGGCTGAAAAACCTATTAATATATAAGAGAATCAGCTGAAAGAACATTTAGCAAGTAATTAAGTTAACTGGCATCAGGTGTGTAACATGATTGGCTATAAAAGGGATGTCTTAGAGAGGCTGAGTCTCTCAGAAGTAAAGATGGCCAGAGGCTCTCCAACCTGTGAAGGCTTGCGTAAAAAAATTGTGGAATACGTTAAAAACAATGTTCCTCAACGTCAAATTGCAAAGGCTTTGAAAGTCTCATCATCGACAGTGCATAACAGCATCAAAAGATTCAGAGAAACTGGAAAAATCTCTGTGCGTAAGGGACAAGGCCGAAGACCTTTACTGGATGCCCGTGATCTTCGGGCCCTCAGACGCCACTGCATCACTCACCGGCATGATTCTGTCATTGACATTACTAAATGGGCCCAGGAATACTTCAAGAAACCACTGTCTGTAAACACAGCTCGCCGTGCCGTCCACAGATGCCACCTAAAACTCTATCATGCAAAAAGGAAGCCATTGTTGAGCATGATCCAGAAGCGCCACCGTGTTCTGTGGGCCAAGGCTCATTTAAAATGGACTGTAGCAAAGTGGCAGAGTGTCCTGTAGTCAGACAAGTCCAAATTTGATATTCTTGTTGGAAATCATGGGCGTCTTGTCGTCCGGGCTAAAGAGGAGAAAGACCACCCCTCCTGTTATCAGCGTTCAGTTCAAAAGCCAGCATCTCTGATGGTATGGGGATGCATTAGTGCATATGGTGTGGGACACTTGCATGTTTTAAAAAGCACCATGAATGCTGAAAGGTATATAAAGGTTTTAGAGCAACATATGCTCCCCTCCAGATGACATCTATTCCAGGGAAGGCCTTGTGTATTTCAGCAGGACAATGCAAAACCACATACTGCAGCTATTACAACAGCATGGCTTCGTAGTAGAAGAGTCCGTGTGCTGAACTGGCCTGCCTGCAATCCTGATCTTTCACCGATTGAGAACATTTGGCGCATAATTAAACGAAAAGCCCGTCAAAGGAGACCCAAAACTCTCCAGCAGCTGAAAGCCTGTATTAAACAAGAGTGGGATCAAATTCCAATGGCTAAACTCAAGAAACTTGTCTCCTCAATGCCCAGACACCTCCACTCTGTGTTAAAAAGAAGAGGGGATGCTACACCATGGTAAATAGGCCCCTGTACCAACTTTTTTGAGACCTGTAGCAGCCATCAAATTTGAAATGAGCTCATTTTGAGGATAAAATTGTAAAAATTCTGTTTCAACATTTGTTATGTTATCTCTGTTCTATTGTGAATAAAATACCGGTTGGTGTGATTTGAGAGTCATTGCATTTTGATTTTATTCACAATTTACACTTTGTCCCAACTATTTCGGAATTGGGGTTGTAGCATGGATATGAGGAAGTGTATTTTCAGATAGTGGTCATAGAGTGCTAATAGTTTGCCTGGTTATGGAACGGAGACTGAAACTCCTTACAGTATGTTGGCCAGTTTTAAAGGGCGGGCTTGATACGGTGCTAAATGCTCTCGAGATTGATGGCACACAAATGTTTTAGGTACACTTTAGTGGTTAGAAAATGACAAGCTTTGTCGAGCTGAGTGGCTTGTTCTTGCCATTCTGAATGATAACCTTGTCCCAGCTGTATGCAACCAGGCAACCCTTCTCTGGCTGTGTGTAAGCTGGTAGCTTTCCTCCCGCTTTATCAACCCTGGCAACCCTCCCCCTTAGTGTCTAACCTGGCAACCCTCCCCAAGCTGCATCTATCCTGGAAACATTTCTTTGGCTGTATTTAACCTGGCAACCCTCCCTATGCTGTGTCTAATCTGGACACATTACCCCAGTCGTGACAAACCTTGCAACCCTCCCCCCAGCTGGTATCTGATCCCTGTCCTGGCTCGCCATTGCTGTGGACCAGCAGAAACAGTTTTAGAGACGAGCTACGGATCAGGTCTAAGGATCTGATGTGTTGGATGGTTGCTATGGTGATGGAGGGTCATAAGATCATATGCTAAGGTGACTGAGCTGGCCCAATCACAGACCTTTGCTGTGCAGTCTTTTCAGCATGTCTTGGCTCTTTTCCAGCAAGGCGCTGACTGATGACCTCAGAGTCCCCACATACAGATCAGTATTCACAGAAACGCCTGACCAATCCATGGGCTCCGGAGGCGGAGTCAAGGTGGGCAGAGTCTAGAGCACAGGACACAACATTTCAGGTTATCTGCAGTGTGTTATTGGTGTGTGTGTGTGTGTGTGTGTGTGTGTGAGAGTGTGTGTGTGTGTATTGTTTAGAATGTGTGTAGTGTGTGCATGGAGGTACCTGCAGCAGCAGCAGCTTGTCGTCAGTGTGTGCGAGTGTCTCCAGCTCGGCACTCCTCCTCCTCAGCTGCGCCAGCTCCTCCTCCAGGCCGCGGGCCAGGTCCTGCGCCTGCTGCTCCGCCTCTCTCTGCCGCACGGTGATCTGCTCCACCAGCTCCGCCTGGCTCTGCTCCATCCAGCGCTGTAGCTCCGCATACACCTTCCAGCTGTCCTCCAGCTCCCGCTGTGCTGCAGTCTGCCCCACCAGCCACCATACAACAACTCTCAACAACAACTGTGCACACTCAGCACATATCGACTACACAACAACTATTAACATCATCAGTGCAAACTCAGCACATATCGACTACACTAAAACTATTAACAACAACTGTGCACACTCAGCACATATTTACTACACAACAACTATTAACATCATCAGTGCAAACTCAGCACATATCAACTACACTAAAACTATTAACAACAACTGTGCACACTCAGCACATATCGACTACACAACAACTATAAACATCATCAGTGCAAACTCAGCACATATCAACTACACTAAAACTATTAACAACAACTGTGCACACTCAGCACATATCGACTACACAACAACTATTAACATCATCAGTGCAAACTCAGCACATATCAACTACACTAAAACTATTAACAACAACTGTGCACACTCAGCACATATCGACCACACAACAACAATTAACATCATCAGTGCAAACTCAGCACATATCAACTACACTAAAACTATTAACAAAAACTGTGCACACTCAGCACATATCGACTACACAACAACTATAAACATCATCAGTGCAAACTCAGCACATATCAACTGCACTAAAACTATTAACAACAACTGTGCACACTGGGCACATATCAACTACACAACAACTATTAACCCTATTCCTGTTTTTTGGGGTCCAATGGACCCCGGGCAGTTTCTTTTTTTTTGATATCTTTAATCCTATTTGAGACATCAAGTCCATATTTTAGGTAATCCTCAACCAACCTATTGGTAACACATGGGGCAGCTTGAAATTTAATTACGGATAGTAGTTTCTCAAGTAAGTATAAAAAACCTTTTGGGGTCCAATGGACCCCAATTTTCAAAATTCGATTTTGAAACCATAATTGACCTCAGAACGTCCTAGGAATGTTTGCAAAAGAATGCAACCTCGGAGAGATAGAGCAGAGTTCTCTTCAGTGTTTGGTTTTCATCACCATAGTGTCATATGTCTCCAAGCCAAACTCAGCAGTTCTGGCATCGTCTGCTACGCATCATGACACTGAGGCTGAGGGAGAAAAACTAAAGCCAGTCGTCATTACCCACTACAACAGTACAAAGAGTGGGGTTGACAATCTTGACCACCTGGCTGGCCTCTTCTCACTCAAGCGCAGGACACGGAGGTGGCCACTTATCCTCTTCTACAACATCCTTGATGTCAGTGCAGTGGCTGCTTTCGTCCTCTGGATTGCCAAGTTTGCAGACTGGCAAGTCCAGCGCCATGCATCCAGGAGAAGGCAATTCCTAGTGGAGCTCGGAATGAGTCTTGTTGAAGATGAAATCAGGAGGCGTATCCAAAAAGCCTACGCAAACACTATAAAGCTGCTCTTCGCACACTTGGCTATCTGATTCCTCATGAGGAGGCACATCGAGGGCAGCCTGCTGAAAAGAAAAGGTGCTTCCTCTGTCCCCGAGATCAAGACAGAAAGACAAGAACATCCTGCTCTGACTGCAGAAATCATGTATGCAAGGATCATGCAACTACAAGCATCCTGTGTGATAAATGTTTGTAGGCACTCATACGAAGAGTAAAGGAACGGACTGAATGGAGACGACTGAACAAAAACATTTGAGACGATGGCCAAAGCTTGTGATTAGTGGATCTAGCATTCAAATAGACTGAAAGGTTATTGAACTGATGGATATATCCATTGTTAAGACATAATCATGTGCATTGGCACTTTAAAAGAGAGACCTAGTGTTGTGGCGATTACAGTTTCCTTTCAGCTACATTGAATCTCAGATATTTCCAAGATATATTACCATATATAATAATAACTAGTCATGTAATTTGTTTTAATTATGTGTCAGATCATGAGAAGTACTTGGGTCAACAGTTACGGCATGTAATCAAACAAGTCTTTGTTCACATTTTGTTGAAAATGAATAAAATGTGTTTTTCTTTAAAATATGTGATGTTGTTTTTTAAGTGCTTATCTGACCCTGAGCAGGAGGTTTCCTGACTAAAGTGGGCAACTTGATGCAAAATGACTCCCTCACCATCAGGGGACACCAACATATTCAAACAGATCCACTTTAAAGCACTAAAACATAGCAAACTTCACTCGGGGTCCATTGGACCCCAAAAAAACGTGTAACGTAGGTTTTTTTTTCTAATAGAATAGGGTTAACAACAATTGTGCACATTGGGCATATATCAACTACACAACATCTATAAACAACAATTGTGCACATTGGGCATATATCAACTACACAACATCTATAAACAACAACTGTGCACACTAGGCACATATCAACTACACTAAAACTATTAACAACAACTGCAAACTAAGCACATATCAATTACACAACAACTATAAACAACTGTACAAACTAAGCACATATCAACTACACAACAACAATAAACAACAACTGTGCACACCAAGTACATATATACTACACAGCAACAATAAACTACAACTTTCTAGTTTCATATATTTTTATATATAAAACTACTTGGTTGTATATACATATTTTTTTAATGAGTAAGGGAAATATTTAATATGCATATTTAATCAGAAAAATGTATAATTTGTAATAAAATGTTCATTGAAAATGTTCCACATTGTTTATAGTTACTGAAAGGTCATGTATTTCCGGCTTTGGGTGCAAGAATCTTTACCATTGAAAGTCGTTATAAATTGAAGGGTTGATTTCCAGAAGTGCGCAAGTCCATTTTTGTCTTTTTAGAGAAGTTAGATTTTAAGAATTTGACAGCTTGTGGGGATCATGTTAGATGTGTTAAGCTGATGTAAATGTAATGAAATATCAGAAAAGATGTCTTAAAACACATTAGGAGACCTTCTAGCCTCTATCTTGATTCTTGGCCCAGATATTTCATACACCAGTCTGCAGACTTGAGTACTTTTTGAAGCAAATGCCTCAAAATAGCGAAAATTGAACTTGATAAAAAAAAAAAAAATAACAGCATTAAATTTTATTATTTCAGAGAACTAAAACAGAGAATCTTTTTGAAAACAAAACACATCACTTTCTAATGAAAATGACCTGCAAATATGGTCATACCAGTATACTATAGTCATGGATGTCAAAAAGCTTCTTGAACAAAATGAATGGAAGATATATACAGTGAAATGGAAGGTAAATGCAGCTGAACAAAGGTCATGATAAAAACCAATCTCCATAAATTATGAATGGACAGTACCACCATCCAAACAGGTTTAAAGACTTCATTCGTCATCGATAGGGATGTGGCGGGGTAATTAGAAAGTTCAGCCAAAGAATGAGCAGCTAAAAAAGATGACCTTTTGCCTGACTTCTTTTTCACTTGTTTTTAGCCCATGTTTCTTCCTGCCTGGGTCTTTTTTTTAGCTCTTTTGGGTTGAGTCCACACACACACACACACACACACACACACATCCCTGGCCTGTAGAGTCAGCCATTTAGGTTAGGTAAGAAAGCGACAGTGGCTGCTATTGGACAACCATTCTAAGCGATGCTTTTATTGGCCGACTGGACTTGTGTACTTGTAGGAGTTTTAGACTGGACTTGGTCACCACTAGAAGTAGCTTCTTGGGGAATTTTCAATTCACTGCTCATTTTATATTGTACTTGAGAGCTTCTTGGCCAAAATTAGCTTATGTGGCTTATTGCTCATCAATGAAATGATGGATTTGAAGTGTTATCTGATTTTTAATGAATATGGACTTGAGCACTTATGGAAATAACCCCTTCAATTTGTACATGCACAGTTTTCTCCTCTTCGATGCAAGGGAATTGAGCAAAGATCCTAGAGTGCCTAATGACAAGATGGGGAATAACATAAAAATAAATGGGATTTTTTGGTCATAGTTCCGGTCTCTCGTTGCCGTCAGCGCATGCTCTCTGTGCTCAGCATTTTCAGAAGCCATTTTGGCAGTTGGTTGCGCATTAGGTGGTTAGACGGTGAGACCGAGAGATGGAAGCTATGCTTTTCCATGTTTGCTGTCAAGTCTCTAAATAAAGATGACCGAATAAGTTGCTAGCCAGATATTGAATTACTCAATGAGCATGGAGAGCATGGATAATTTACATCTGCAGGCTAAGCAAGGATGGCAGCTACATTTTTAAAGAAATTCTACTTGCATTGATACGTTTGGAATTCAGTCTCAAGCTAAAATAAAAATTGATCCGTGGCTAGCATCTGCATTGTAGCAACTGCTAGGTAACATTCAATCAATTGGGAATGGCAGCACTATTCTGCTGAACTGAATTCACCCAATCAATCTGTTCCTATCAACATGTCTCTCTCATTGCCTCTGGCTAAACAAGACTAGCGAGGTCAAAACGTACTATATGGCTTGACTATTAATATTATCGTGATCGCAATGGTAATTTCTGCTAGCACCCTAATGGTGATTCCCATTATGTGTTAGCATTGATAATTTCTAAAAGCGCTTTAATGGTAATTCCCATTATATGTTAGATTTAAGATAACTCAATCTCTCTGCTACCCAGTCAATCACAGAGGCAGGGCTCTTTGCCTTTGTGTACGAGCAAAAAATTTTTCATTCACAGTCAATTGGGTCACTAGCTCCCTAAAAACACTCAGTTGCCGCTTTGTAGCAGTGTGACTAGCTTAGCCAGCTAGCTAAATAGCCACATATCTGTTATTGATACACAGGAATAAAAATGAACCATTCTGCAAACAAAATGTGAACACAACCATGGAACTGTTAAATTGGTAAATGAGAATTTTTTTGTGTATATAGTATCCTCAGTTTTCTTGTTGAGCTAACCTGTGAGCTAATGGCGGCTCAGTTGGGACAGGAGGACAGCTGTCATGACTGTTAACCCGTTGTTGCCTAGCAACGCCAGGGGGACAACTTGCAGTGACCTCTAAAAAGGTTATTTCCCAAAAAAAAAAAAATGTTCATCATGGTCACTTCAAATCTTACATCAAAATAATCGAAAGACCTTTGGCTAATTAAAAGTTGTATCGATTGGGTGCCATATAATGCAAGGGAAAAATATATATGTGATATTTAGCTGTCTCCTTGGTCTACCAATGACCTAAATACATTGAAACAGCCGCATGTGCTCATTAGTGTTTTTTGTTGCCACTAGGGGGTCGTTGATTCTCTGATCAGGAAGTAGGCCTTGGCCTTTACGTCATGTCTTGCTACTCTGATCCAAGATGGTCGGTCTTTGATAGGAGCAGAAGAGGGGCGCAGAAGAGCTGCACTCATGATTCGAGACCACAGTTTACACACCACCAACCACTGGATGGCGCCAAAAGCGAGAGAGTTGCACATAGTAGTTGTAGATCATAGAGTGGAAGAACCACAGACGGAGAGTACATTTTGCTAGCATGAAAAAGTAGTAAGAACGATAATTTCTATGAAGAATTTGCACCAATTGAAGCACCCTAACTTACCTTGACTAAGCAAATTTCATTAATGTAAATCATCATTCAGCTCCGCAAATACATTGGTGCAATACAGTAGTGCTTGTTTGCTTGGTTTTTGAGGTAGCCCCAAGTGGAGAAAAATTCATCAGCCCCCACTGCCCAAATGAACAGTAATTACAAATACACATCAACTTAACATGTACGGAGCATCAAATCCATGCAAATTAAACATCAGGTACACACCAACTTCCACTCCAAAATAGTTTTGTATGGAGATTTTCCCACTGAAAATTGAATTTAGTCTAGGACTAGGTTTAATCTGTGTCCAGGAAACTGTCCCATTATGTCTACTTTTATCCTTAAAGATGCTGCCATGTGGTGATAGTGGCGTGCCATCAGATATTTAGAGGACCTTAAGTTACCTTGCCTCACACTGCAGAATTGCTCTCAAGCTGTTCCCGTTAAAGTTTGCCCGATTAGCAATAAAATGATTTATTCACTCAATAATGAAAACCAATGCAAGGCCTAAATTATGAAGAAATGTAAATGACAAAGTGATTGCTTATTGGCTACATTTATATAATTGATGCGACATTGCAAGGATGGCAATGATCCAAATAAATGCAAAAAATCTAAAATTTGCTCAGACTTCCATCTCTCGTTTTAGCATTTTTTCTGCAATGTGCCAAACAACTCCCTTAAGCCGTGACTGTATTCACAAAAGCCTCTCATGCCTTTTCACAATAATCCTTGCAAACTAATTTATGCAAATCCCTGCCATTTTAGCGGCTACATTGGTTCAAAATATTCGAAGCACATTGATGTTTAACGGCGTCATTTATCTGCAGAGGAGAATGTCTCATGTTGTGATGCAATATACAGCAGCCTAATGTCAGTCATTCTACCAATCAGTCTTAGCGACAGTTGCCAATCAGGCAAACTGCGGCAGGATGAGGTAATTAGGCATTGAAAGGTGAGGTTACCGAATGCCTTTGTTACTGCCGACTGACCACTACTGATGGGTTATATCGCGATTTTAACAAAAAGAGTTGTGACACTTATTACATTTGGAAGAAAGTGCATTATACAGTGTATAAATCAAAGGCGAATATTGCGTTCTGGCAAAAACAGAGGGTGCTTAGCTAAGGACATAATATTTTGTGTTTTTTCCTGAAACTTGTGTTTTTATGCAGGCTATTTGCTTCTGCCACTGTTGACTTTATTTGCTTCAAAACAGCTGAAATGTATGTTGCTACATGCAAGAGTGTGGCTTTTAGTTTTATTTCATTATGTTCCCAGGCAAGAGCCATGGTTACTAATTCCACAGTGTCATAGTTCCACTTGGGCGTCCGTGTTACACATGGCACTTTTGCCCCTTTGTCATGATCTCGACACTCGCCAAAGATTTTCAGGAAATTCTAAAATTTTGTCTGTGGCCATTTTTGCCCTCACTATGGAGGTTTGTAACATCATGACTCAGAGCGTCAGTGAAAATCTTGAACTAAAGATCAGTGTTGTAGCTCCACAATTACGGTAGAAAAACATTTCTGAAGCTCTGCCGCTGAATGAGGCCTAGATTAGCCAGGGGGGTGTTGGAGAACCAAGGCTGCAGATTCTGCCAACCTGCCTGCGACCTGCACAGCGTGGGGAATCCTGGAGTCCCAAAGAATGTGGAAACTCACTAGCAGGACTGGTCTGACCAGTCGAACAACCTACCATCTGATAAAGGTGTACATTCTATTCTTCAGCAAACACACACATGACTAGCCTGCAGGCACAGACTCGATACGGGGGAAGTATGTAGGGACAGACTCTGTAGGGGTGAAGTGTGCAGGGACAGACTCTGTAGGGGTGAAGTGTGCAGGGACAGACTCTGTAGGGGTGAAGTGTGCAGGGACAGACTCTGTAGGGGTGAAGTGTGCAGGGACACTGTTTGTAGGGGTGAAGTGTGCAGGGACAGTTTCTGTAGGGGTGAAGTGTGCAGGGACAGTCTCTGTAGGGGTGAAGTGTGCAGGGACAGACTCTGTAGGGGTGAAGTGTGCAGGGACAGTTTCTGTAGGGGTGAAGTGTGCAGGGACAGTCTCTGTAGGGGTGAAGTGTGCAGGGACAGACTCTGTAGGGGTGAAGTGTGCAGGGACACTGTTTGTAGGGGAGAAGTGTGCAGGGACAGTTTCTGTAGGGGTGAAGTGTGCAGGGACAGTCTCTGTAGGGGTGAAGTGTGCAGGGACAGACTCTGTAGGGGTGAAGTGTGCAGGGACAGTTTCTGTAGGGGTGAAGTGTGCAGGGACAGACTCTGTAGGGGTGAAGTGTGCAGGGACACTGTTTGTAGGGGTGAAGTGTGCAGGGACAGACTCTGTAGGGGTGAAGTGTGCAGGGACACTGTTTGTAGGGGTGAAGTGTGCAGGGACAGACTCTGTAGGGGTGAAGTGTGCAGGGACACTGTTTGTAGGGGTGAAGTGTGCAGGGACAGTTTCTGTAGGGGTGAAGTGTGCAGGGACAGACTCTGTAGGGGTGAAGTGTGCAGGGACAGACTCTGTAGGGGTGAAGTGTGCAGGGACACTGTTTGTAGGGGAGAAGTGTGCAGGGACAGTTTCTGTAGGGGTGAAGTGTGCAGGGACAGTCTCTGTAGGGGTGAAGTGTGCAGGGACAGACTCTGTAGGGGTGAAGTGTGCAGGGACACTGTTTGTAGGGGAGAAGTGTGCAGGGACAGTTTCTGTAGGAGTGAAGTGTGCAGGGACAGTCTCTGCGGGGGAGAAGTGTGCAGGGACAGTCTTTGTAGGGGTGAAGTGTGCAGGGACAGTCTCTGTAGGGCTGAAGTGTGCAGGGACAGTCTCTGTAGGGGAGAAGTGTGCAGGGACACTGTTTGTGGGGGAGAAGTGTGCAGGGACACTGTTTGTGGGGGAAGAAGTGTGCAGGGACAGTCTCTGTAGGGGAGAAGTGTGCAGGGATAGTCTCTGTAGGGGACAAGTGTGCAGGGACACTGTTTGTAGGGGTGAAGTGTGCAGGGATAGTCTCTGTAGGGGTGAAGTGTGCAGGGACACTGTTTGTAGGGGAGAAGTGTGCAGGGACAGACTCTGTAGGGGTGAAGTGTGCAAGGACAGACTCTGTAGGGGAGAAGTGTGCAGGGACAGTCTTTGTAGGGGTGAAGAGTGCAGGGACAGTCTCTGTGGGGTTGAAGTTTGCAGGGATAGTCTCTGTAGGGGAGAAGTGTGCAGGGACAGTCTCTGTAGGGGAGAAGTGTGCAGGGATAGTCTCTGTAGGGGACAAGTGTGCAGGGACACTGTTTGTAGGGGTGAAGTGTGCAGGGATAGTCTCTGTAGGGGAGAAGTGTGCAGGGACACTGTTTGTAGGGGAGAAGTGTGCAGGGACACTGTTTGTAGGGGAGAAGTGTGCAAGGACAGACTCTGTAGGGGAGAAGTGTGCAGGGACACTGTTTGTAGGGGAGAAGTGTGCAAGGACAGACTCTGTAGGGGAGAAGTGTGCAAGGACAGTTTCTGTAGGGGAGAAGTGTGCAGGGACAGTCTCTGTAGGGGAGAAGTTTGCAGGGACAGACTCTGTAGGGGAGAAGTGTGCAGGGACACTGTTTGTAGGGGAGAAGGGTGCAGGGATTGGCACACTTGCACATGCACTCACACTCAGAACACACACACACACACACTCAGACACACATACACTCACTCAGACACACACACGCAGACACACACCCACTCAGACAGACATTCGGTCTCTGAGACACACACACACACCTTGATGACTTTTATGGACTGTTTGATCTCCTCCAGTTTCTTCGCTCTCTCCTTGATGAGGTGTCTCATTTCTGACCGTCTCTTACCCAGGTGACTCTGAGAAAGAAAAGAGTTTCAAACATTGACCTGTTTTCCTGTTAAATCACCTCTTCAGCTTAGTGAATCCATACAATAAAAGTACAATGCTGAAGTACACTTCCAGTGTACTATTTTATATGTCTACATACCTGGATGCATTGTAATATTAGCATTTTGGTTCTTGCTAGCATTCTCAGTTTTTGTAGCATTCCAGTTGTGGTTAGCATAAGCACCGAATATACATATTATTCCAGTAGTACTGGTCGCATTGGCCCACTCAGAGTGTCTAGCACTCTAGAATTAGTCAGTATATATTATTCCAGGATTGGTTCGCATTTGCACTCTCTGTAAATAGTGTTTCAGTTCTGGTTAGCATTAGCACACTCAGCGCATGAATAATTCCAGTATTGGTGAGCATTTGCACTCTCAGTGTACGTTGTATTTCACTTCTGGTTATCATTAGCACTTTCGGTGTATAAATTATTCCATGATTGGTTAGCATTAGCTCTCTCGATGTTTATATTATTCTATTATTGGTTAGCATTAGCACTCCGATCCCAGTACTGGTTAGCATCAGCATTCTCAGTGTATGCAGTATACCACAATTGGGTAGCATTAGCACTCTCTTTTTATATATGACCCCAGAACTGGTTATCATTATAATTCTCAGTGTATGTCACACTCCAGTATTGGTTAGCATTAGCGATCTCAGTGTATACATTATTCCAGTATTGGTTAGCATTTGCCCTTGGTGTATATACAATTCTAGCGCTGGTTAGCTTTAGCAGTTGGTGTATTTATTGTTCCAGCACTGGTAAGCATTAGCACTTGGTGTATACAGTGCCTGACAAAAGTCTTGTCGCGTAAGGACATAGTAACTAAAAATAGCATATAACTTTATTTCTAACCAATCAATTGTTACAATAAATGGTCCATTTTAATATCAAGGGCTTTCACATTAATAATTTGGTGCAAAATGAAACCGTCAAAAAGTGTTCTGATGTTCACTGCTTGGCTAAGCCCATAACATCTGTTTTTGCGAGGAAAAAAGTCTTGTCGTCTCTTCAGATGATGCAACAAATCGCAGATTAGAGTTTAACCTATGACAATTACTGTAATTAACACATTCCCAGATGTGTATAGAAATAACCCCAGCACACCAGACTTTCATATGAGGTGCGACTAGACCCTTGACAACATACCAAAGATTCAACCACAGGCCAAAGTGCTGATCATCAAGAGCCTGAAGACTGAGTCTGCTGCTGGGGTGGCAGACATCTTTAATGTATCCAAATGTCAAGTGGAGGGGATGAGAAAAAGATTTGAAGAAACTGGTGACGTTCATGGCAAGCGCAGGTCAGACAGACCCCGGTATGACAACTGTTTGAAAGGACCGTTTGTTGCTTCAACTGTACAAGGCTAGCCCTTCTTCAACTACAGCGAAGCTACATGAGGAAATGTCACCAAAAATCCCAGTATCTACAAGAAGAGTGTGAAATTCTCTCTCAAAGTGGTTTTCATAGCCAAATTAGTACACAGAAGTCTGCATTAAACAGAAAACAAAAAACCTGCATTGCATTTGCCAAGGCCCACAGCTCGCAAAAAAAAAAAGGATTGATACTGGAAAAGTGGCTGAAAGTTTATTTTTCTGGTGAATCATCCATTGAACTGCATGCCAGTCGCCGTACAAGACCTGTTGGAACCCTCATGGACCCAAGATTCTCCCAGAAAACAATCATGTTTGGTGGAGGAAAAATCATGGTTTGTTGCTACATCCAGCATGGGGGGGTGAGAAAGATCTGCAGAGTGGATGGCAACATCAACAGCCTGAAATATCAAGAAGCTCTTGCTGCCCTACTTATACTGCTGCTCCTTCTCATTCTTCTGCCTCCATGTCACAGTTCCTGAAAGCGAAGAAGGTGAAGGTACTCCAGGATTGGCCAACCCAGTCACCTGACATGAACATTATTGAGCATTTCAGGGGTAAGATGAAGGAGGAGGCTTGGAAGATGAAACCATAGAATCTTGATGAACTCTGGGAGTCCTGCAAGACTGCTTTCTATGCCATTCCAGATGATTTCATCATCAAGTTATTTCAGTCATTGCCAAGACGTATGGATACAGTCCTCCAAGCTCATGAGAGTCATACGCAATATTAATTCTTTTTTCCAAGGCACCATGACTTTATGTTCTGATATTATAGTGGCATATTTGTGTATTCAAAATAAAGTGTATGTATAATTTCCACATTTTTTTCAATGCGACAAGACTTTTGTCCAAGCAAAATCTGACCTTTCTGTACAAATTAAATGATAAAACTCAATCAATGACACAAAACTCTATTTTGGTATATTTTGCATAATCTAGAGGGCTTTGCCTTTCATAAAAGCCATTTTTGATTCCAATTGATCAACTACAAGTCAGGTTATTATTTGTTGTTCCTACAACTTGGATAAGCGACAAGACTTTTGTCCGGCACTGTATATGATATCAGCATTAGCATTCTTGATGTATGTACTATTCCAGTATTGGTTAGGATTAGCACTCTTGGTGTATACATGATTCTAGTACTGGTTAAAATTATCGTTCTCAGTGTAGGTCACATTCCAGTATTGGTTAGCAATAGCACTCTTGGTATATAGATTATTCCAGTTCTTGTTAGCATTATCATTCTCATGGTATGTAGTATTCCAGTATTCGTTAGCATTAGCACTCTCAGTGTGTATATTATTCTAGCACTGGTCAGCTTTAGCTCTCTTTGTATATATTATTCCAGTATTGGTCAGCATTTGCACTGAGTGTAGGCCTATATATGATTCCAGTGCTGGTTAGCATTGCCATTCTCGGTGTATGTAGTTTTCAAGTATTGGTTAGCACTCGCACTCTCGATGTATATACTATTCCAGTACTGGTAAGCATTAGCTTTCTCGGTGTATGTCGTATTCCATTATTGGTTAGCATTAGCACTTTCAGTATATACAGTACTGTGCAAAAGTCTTAGGCACATGTAAAGCAATTTTGTTGGGCAAATATGCTTGCAAAAATGATGAAATCAAAAGGTTCTAATAACTGAGAAATGTACTATACTGAGCTGTAACCAGTTAAAACCTAAATCAAATCAATATTTGGTGCAACTACCCTTTGCCAAAAAATTTGGGATGCTGTCCTGTTGCGCTATAGTTTTATAAGATGATTGGCCTTTGCTTGTTCTAAGCAGTGCGGAAAACTTGCCACCACTCTTCTTCAGACTGACTGTCTCACTTGCATCTGTCCCTCCAAGAAATTACAAACAGTCATAATGATGCTGACATCAAGGCTCTGTCAAGACTATAATATCTGTATCGACTATTTTTAATGGAATATAAACATTTATTTATGAAACTTTTCTTTAAATTAGCATTTGGAATTTCAAATTTTCTTTTATCTTCAGTAACTCTAATATGGAATCAAAAAGTAAACCTTTAATACAGATTTAAATAAAAAAAAAGTGCAGGGTGCCTAAGACTTTTGCACAGTACCGTATATTATTCCAGTACTGATTAGAATTAGCATTCTGGGTATATACTGCATATTATTCCAGGTTTGGTTAGCACTAGCACATTCAGCACTGTAATTGCACTGTTTATTCAGTCTCACCATCTTCCTCTTCCATTCGCGGTCGATGGGGACGATGTCGTGGGTGCGGTGTGTGCTCTCGGCGCAAGTCGTGCACACGCACGCGTGGTCGCTGCGACAGTACACGTCCAGCAGGCGATGGTGCTTCTTGCAGACCTGCTCCTCGAGCCGTGGCAGGGGCGGGATCAGGCGGTGCGAGGCTAACTCTTTCACACGTCGGTGCGGCAGCAGGTGGGCCTCGCAGTATGAGCCTCGGCAGGTCAAACACGACTTCACTGCCTTTATCTTCCTCCCAATGCACGAATCACAGGCCACGTCCCCTTCCTGTGCAAAAGACCCGCCCACATCCTCTGCAGGCCCCGCCTCTGACCTTGGCCCCGCCTCTGCCACGGCTAGCCCCTGGAAGTGCGCGGCGATCTCGGCCAAAACACGGTTCACGCTGAGCTCGGGCTTCTTGGAGAAGCTCTTCTTGCACATGGGGCAGACGCACTGCTTGCTATGACTCCAGTAGCCCTGCAGACAGGCCTTGCAGAAGCTGTGGCCACAGGGCGTGCTCACTGGCTCCACAAACACCTCCAGGCAAATGGAGCACTGGAACTGCTCCTCTGTGAGAGAGTGCCCCCCTGTGGAGCGGAGGCCTGAGGCGAGGGAGAGCACAATTAGCACACAGAACTAACTCCTCCCGCTGCCACACCCCAATGTACAAATTAGAATTAATAACAGGAACATCTAAGCTTTCGCTGTTTTCCTTCTCTTACTGTACAATGTTTCCTCCATCAGTCATTTGAATGATTAATTTTAAGAGGCACTTGATTCTGGTTCCAGTGTTGCAAACCATAAATTCCAAGTGGAAAACATCTAGTTAAGCTTCACAAAAAAAGTGTTGACCGCAATGTAGTGTAGGCCTTTCTACCTGCTCAAATGAATGGCATAGAGGGTGATTTGAATGGCATAGAGGGTGATTTGAATGGCAGAGATGGTGATTTGAATGGGGAGTAGGTTGGATAGTAGGTGCTGCTGTCTAATTCCATCTGAAGCAACTGAACTTTCCATATTTCTTTATTTTTTCCCAAACATCAACTGACTAATTTCTTAATGTCTCCGAGACACCCCATCTGTTGAACAGGGCCCTCCAAAATCGTGTATACTGTGTATTAGTGTATACTGGAAAAGCAGACTGTGAAAAACTGTCCTGGAGTTTTATACTCCTGTCTTTAGCT
The DNA here is from genome assembly GCA_029692085.1 of Gymnothorax javanicus. Lineage (NCBI taxonomy): Eukaryota > Metazoa > Chordata > Actinopteri > Anguilliformes > Muraenidae > Gymnothorax > Gymnothorax javanicus. Next base: position 2,618,413 of record CM056201.1, on the reverse strand, counting down.
TTTCACAAAAATGTTATATTTTAACTGAAGTAAAATTATTGAAAGAAAAAAATGGCATCAAATAAATGAAGATTTCGTTTGAAAAAACAGTTAAAAGCAATTGTTAAAAAGAATAAACCAACACCAGTCAGATGAATATTTGTTTGACTGCACAATAAAAAAAACACCATTTAGAAAAAGTAAAACATTTTGAGATATCTTATTGAAATAACCCAACACCAGTTTCATTGATAATACCTGGAAAGCACAAGTAAAACATAAACCAGGAAAACTGTTAACTGTTTTGGCAAACGAACCCTTCAAGTATATTTCTCCTAAAGTGTGCCACAATTATTGGCACACCTTGAAAATCCTATGAATAAAATCTAACTGAAGTTTTATCCAGAAATCCTCAGGCTCCTCAGAAATTGCTGTTCAAAAAGGGCCGGAACTTAGTTGCAAAACTATTTTTTATGACAAAACTATTAGGAGTTGAGAGCTAAAATTTTGGATTTATCCTATTAGGAGGTGTGTGCACCCGCTGGAATTTTATCAGCCAAATCTGAGATGGTCAAGTGGGAAGTTTCTTTGAAATTCGGACATTTGTCATGGAATGACCCCTATGACTTCCTGTTTCACTGGAGTATAAATATGAGGTGACATAGGTCAAATTTCCACTGTCATTCATAACTATGGAAAAGACTTGAGAATACAGTGATGATGCACAATGAAATATTAGCTGCGCAAATCAGGAAATGGATATAAAATCACTTGACAGTTGAAAATACCCATTTCCACTATCAGGGCAATAATAAAGACATTCAAACCAATAAGAGCTGTTAAGAATCAGCCTCGAAGAGGATGTGTTTGTGAATATTGACCCCATGCTCTGTGAGGAGGATGGTTCGACTCACAAAAGAATCTCCAGGGATCACAGCTGGAGAAATGCAGGGTTTAGTTGAGTTTTGGGGTCAGAAAGTCCCCAAATTATTTCTACATATTTCTACATCACCACAAGTTGTTTTGAAGGGTTGCCAGAAAAAAAGCCTCTACTGTCAATAAACAACAAATAAAAGCACCTACAGTTTGCCAAACATTACTGAGGATGTCAACGGGACGGGGTTAAATGGTCAGATAAGACCCAAATAAGACTTTTTAGCAGCAAACATCAAAGGTGGGCTTTGCAAACGCCAAAAGATAGCCATAAAGAAAAGAACCTAATACCCACGGTGAAGTATGGTGGTGGATCTTAGATGTTGTGGGGCTGTTTTTCTTCCAAAGGCCCTGGACATTATGTTACGATAAATGGCATCATGGACTCCATAAATACCAGCAGATATTACATGAAAACTTAACAGCCTAAACCAAGAAGCTTAAAATGCGCCGTGGTTGGACCTTCCAGCAGGACAGTGATCAAGAGCGCACCTCAGAATCTACTCAAAAATTGTTCACTAACCACAGAGTAAAGGTTTTGCCATTGCAATCACAGTCCCCTGACCTAAACACCATAGAAAATGGGCGGAGCTGAATAGGAGAGCTCGGAGACATTAACCTCAGAATATGAGGGATCTGGAGAGATATGGTACGACGGAATGATCTCAGATCCCATCCCATCTGTTCTCCAACCTCATCACACAATATCAGAGACTCAGAGCTGCTACCACGGCAAAGGGAGGCTGCACAAAATATTAAATGAAGGGGTGTCAATAAATGTGACACAGATATTTTTCAGAAAAATATTTGTTCCATAGGGAGAATTTGTTTCATTATGCTCCTTCAAAAAGGTGAGATTTTTCTGTATATTTTGAATAATTAAGACATTAAGACAAACAATATAGGCATATTTTTGCATCTCGCTTTGTTCATTTTTACAAGAGTGCCAATAATTCAGGTAGGCACGGTATATGATATATTTATCAATGGTTTTACCGTTACCTCTGAGTTATGCTTTGATCCTCTGCCAGGCGACATAATCTGGTGATGATGACGGATTATTGGGGGGAGATTTCGTTGCTGTTTGATTGCCAGAGTGAACGTGTGTATTATCGCACAGTTCTGTAGGAGGGGTGGGCTTGTGCGGCCGGGACAGGTGGGCTGGTTAAACGTGCGAGAGGAGAGTCTCCGCTAGCACAGCACATGAGAGGTCCTGCTTCATGGCAGCTGTCACACTGCTCACCCGGTCATGGCATGACATTATTATATACATCCGAGCCCAAGACTGGCAAGCAAACCGAACGATATCCATTCCCCACACTCCTCTTATCCTTACTGCTTGGGCACAATGCACTTCCGCCCAGAGCCTGACATGACCAGTGTTTTCTCAATAACAGCCCCACAACACTGCATCCAGCCCCTCTTTGAGAAGAGTACCAATGATAACTAATACAAACAGAATGGCTGGGCTCAAGACTCGTGAGCAAACAAACTGAACAGACAAGTGATGGCTTGTGATGTTCTTCATGTAAACTAATGATCTGAAAAAGAAGTATAGTGCCAGTAATATCTAACGTGGAGGAGGAAATTGCTGCCGATCTCTGTTGCACCACCAAACATTATACAAACCCCTGCCCTCAGCATCAACTCTACTCCCCAAACTCTTACACTTCACTGAGTACAACCCCCTTTACTCTACTCCCCACACTCTTACACTTCACTGAGTACAACCCGCTCTACGCTACTCTACTCCCCATACTCTTACACTTCACTGAGTACAACCCCCTTTACTCTACTCCCCACACTCCTAAACTTCACTGAGTAGAACCCCCTTTAGTCTACTCTACTCCCCAAACTCTTACACTTCACTGAGTACAACCCCCGGTACTCTACTCTACTCCCCATACTCTTACACTTCGCTGAGTACAACCCCTTTACTCTACTCCCCATTCTCTTACACTTCACTGAGTACAACCCGCTCTACGCTACTCTACTCCCCATACTCTTACACGTCACTGAGTACAATCCCCTGTACTCTACTCTACTGCCCATACTCTTACACTTCACTGAGTACAACCCCCTTTACTCTACTCCCCATACTCTTACACTTCACTGAGTACAACCCCCTTTACTCTTTTCCCCATACTCTTACACTTCACTGAGTACAACCCCCTCTACTGTACTCTCTTCCCCATACTCTTACACTTCACTGAGTACAACTCCCTCTACTCTACTCCCCATACTCTTACACTTCACTCAGTACAACCCCCTCTACTGTACTCTCTTCCCCATACTCTTACACTTCACTGAGTACAACCACCTCTACTCTACTCCCCATACTCTTACACTTCACTGAGTACAACCCCCTCTACGCTACTCTACTCCCCATACTCTTACACTTCACTGAGTACAAACCCCTCTATGCTACTCTACTCCCCATACTCTTACACTTCACTGAATACAACCCCCTCTACTCTACTCTATTCCCCATACTCTTACACTTCACTGAGTACAACCCCCTCTACTCTAATCTACTCTACTCCCCATACTCCTACACTTCACTGAGTACAACCCCCTCTACTCTTCTCCCCACACTCTTACACTTCACTGAGTACAACCCCCTGTACTCTACTCAACTCCTCACACTCTTACACTTCACTGAGTATAACCCCCTTTACTCTACTCCACTCTACTCCCCACACTCTTACACCCCGCTGAGTACAACCCCCTTTACTCTGCTCAACTTTGCTCGACTCCCCATACAGTTACACCCTGGAACCTCCTGCTTTCTCACTACACAAGCCTTGGCGAGTCCGCGCAGGATCCATGTGTCATGATGCATAAATCAGAGATAAACATAGACTTTCTCTCCGGGGAAATGTAGGTGTTTCCACAGAGATAAGCTGTGATACAGATACTCTCAGGCAGCGGAGTACTCTAGCGCTGGGCTGCTTTGCTGGTCATGGAAGAGTTTCTGCTTCAGGCCCCCTGAGGGGTTTGTGATTCTGACTTGATCTGAGGAGATCAAGTTGGGAAGATCTCTGCTGTTGGGCCCTTGAGCACTGGGCCCTTAACCCCAAACTGCTCCAGGAGCCGGGCCCCTGTTTCTCTCTATCTCTCCTCACCTCCAACTGTTCTGCCTGGCATTTCTCCCAGCAAAAGCTTGAAAAAGAGAAACATGTTTTAAGTGGAACTTTCCCAGGTTAAATGAAGGTAAGAAAGACTTTGCCCCTGGCATGGATGACAGAGTCTCACAGATGGTGCTGAATGTGTCAATTTTAAAATGTATTTAACACATTTTTCATTATTACGTAAGCAACAGAGAGACTGAGTGTTCACTTCGGCTGAGTTTTGTCAGTGAAGGGATATCTGGGACTTCTGACTGGAGGTGTAAATAACAGTGCTGTTTGTACCCTGCAGTCACTCTCAAAGGCACTGTGAGGTTTTGCTGTTTCACTGTGTGCAGGAAACAGGAGTGGCTGTCGCACCCATTCCTGAGACAAATCATGCCTGAGGAATTTATTTCTGCCCAGCTCAAAACGCTGTGACAATGCTGTACCAGCATTTCAGCAACATTCTGACAACCCCCAACAGTGCTCCAGTAATGCTTTGAATTTCGAAAAGCAACACCAACTTCCTGTTACTGCTTGAACTACCGTGTTATAGCACATGATGACTACATGTCACAAACTCAAAACACACAATGACACGATGAAAACATACTCCACAAAACAACACATCACTCACTCACTACACAGATTCACTCTATAATATTATATCTTACTACACAACACAAAGACACTCTGAACAATGACAATGACACCCAACAAACCAACTCCACAATCAGAAAGCAAAAAACAACTTCATAGTCCTTTGTTACTCAGAGGAGATTAGTTTGGTGTGTGCCATGTGATGACAACATCAAAGAGACGGTCATGTTTAGCCCTATATGATTCAGGTTTAGTGTAAGAGATGGTCATGTTTAGTCCCGTAAGATTCAGGTTAAGTGTAAGAGACTGTCATGTTTAGCCCTGTATGATTCAGGTTCAGTGTAAGAGACGGTCATGTTTAGTCCTGTAAGATTCAGGTTTAGTGTAAGACACGGTCATGTTTAGTCCTGTAAGATTCAGGATTAGTGAAAGAGACGGTCATGTTTAGTCCTGTAAGATTCAGGTTTAGTGTAAGAGACAGTCATGTTTAGTCCTGTAAGATTCAGGTTTAGTGTAAGAGACGGTCATGTTTAGTCCTGTAAGATTCAGGTTTAGTGTAAGAGATTTTCATGGATAGCCCTTTCTGATTCAGGTTTTGTGTAAGAGATGGTCATGTTTAGTCCTGTAAGATTCAGGTTTAGTGTAAGACACGGTCATGTTTAGTCCTGTAAGACTCAGGTTTCGGGTAAGAGACGGTCATGTTTAGCCCTGTAAGATTCAGGTTTAGTGTAAGAAACGGCCATGTTTAGCCCTATATGACTCAGGTTTATTCAGGTTTAGTGTAAAATTCAGGTTAAATTTAGTAAGAGACATGTTTAGTCCTGTATGATTCAGGTTCAGTGTAAGAGACAGTCATGTTTAGTCCTGTAAGATTCAGGTTTAGTGTAAGACGGTCATGTTTAGTCCTGTAAGATTCAGGTTTAGTGAAAGAAAGACGGTCATGTTTAGTCCTGTAAGATTCAGGTTTAGTAAGAGACGGTCATGTTTTAGTTCCTGTAAGATTCAGGTTTAGTGTAAGACACAGTCATGTTTAGTCCTGTAAGATTCAGGTTTAGTGTAAGAGACGGTCATGTTTAGTCCCGTAAGATTCAGGTTTAGTGTAAGAGATTGTCATGTTTAGCCCTTTATGATTCAGGTTTTGTGTAAGAGACGGTCATGTTTAGTCCTGTAAGATTCAGGTTTAGTGTAAGACACGAGACAGTCATGTTTAAAGTCCTTTAGTCCTGTAAGATTCAGGTTTAGTGAAAGAGACAGTCATGTTTAGTCCTGTTTCAGGTCCTGTAAGATTCATGTTTAGTCCTGTAAAGATTCAGGATTAGTGAAAGAGACGTTAGTCCTGTAAGATTCAGGTTTAGTGTCCATGTTTAGTCCTGTAAGATTCAGGTTTAGTGTAAGAGACGGTCATGTTTAGTCCTGTAAGATTCAGGTTTAGTGTAAGAGATTGTCATGTTTAGCCCTGTAAGATTCAGGTTTTGTGTAAGAGACGGTCATGTTTAGTCCTGTAAGATTCAGGTTTAGTGTAAGACACGGTCATGTTTAGTCCTGTAAGATTCAGGATTAGTGTAAGAGACGGTCATGTTTAGTCCTGTTCAGGTTTCAGGTTTATGTTTAGCCCTGTAAGATTCAGGATAGTGTAAGAGACAGTCATGTTTAGCCCTGTAAGATTCAGGTTTAGTGTACGACACAGTCATGTTTAGTCCTGTAAGAATCAGGTTTAGTGTAAGAGACGGTCATGTTTAGACCTGTAAGATTCAGGTTTAGTGTAAGAAACGGTCATGTTTAGCCCTGTAAGATACAGGTTTAATGTAGATGGTCATGTTTAGCCTGTAAGATTCATGTTTGTGAGATGTTTAGTCTTAAGATTCAGTCATGTTTAGCCCTGTAAGATACAGGTTTCGTGCAAGAGACGGTCATGTTTAGCCTTGTAAGATACAGGTTTAATGTAGGAGATGGTCATGTTTAGCCTTGTAAGATTCATGATTTGTGTAAAACACAGTCATGTTTAGTCTTGTAAGATTCAGGTTTAGTGTAAAAGACGGTCATGTTTAGTGCTGTAAAATTCAGGTTTAGTGTAAGAGACGGTCATGTTTAGCCCTGTATGATTCAGGTTTTGTGTCAGAGACGGTCATGTTTAGTCCTGTAAGATTCAGGTTTAGTGTCAGAGATGGTCATGTTTAGTCCTGTAAGATTCAGGTTTATGTTTAAAGATTCAGGTTTAGGTCATGTTTAGCCCTAAGATTCAGGTTTAGTGTATTCAGGTTTAGTGCTGTGTAAGATTCAGGTTTATGGTCATGTTTAGTCCTGTAAGATTCAGGTTTAGTGTAAGAGACGGTCATGTTTAGCCCTGTAAGATTCAGGTTTAGTGTAAGAGATGGTCATGTTTAGTCCTGTAAGATTCAGGTTTAGTGTAAGAGAAGATTCAGGTTTAGTGTAAGAGATTGTCATGTTTAGGTCATGTTTAGTCCTGTAAGATTCAGGTTAAGTGTAAGACACGGTCATGTTTAGCCCTGTAAGATTCAGGTTTCGTATAAGAGACGGTCATGTTTAGTCTTGTAAGATTCAGGTTTAGAGTAAGAAACAGTCATGTTTAGTCCTGTAAGATTCAGGTTAAGTGTAAGACACGGTCATGTTTAGCCCTGTAAGATTCAGGTTTAGTGTAAGAGACGGTCATGTTTAGTCTCGTAAGATTCAGGTTTAGAGTAAGAGACGGTCATGTTTAGTCCTGTAAGATTCAGGTTTAGTGTAAGAGACGGTCATGTTTAGTCCTGTAAGATTCAGGTTAAGTGTAAGACACGGTCATGTTTAGCCCTGTAAGATTCAGGTTTAGTGTAAGAGACGGTCATGTTTAGTCTTGTAAGATTCAGGTTTAGAGTAAGAGACAGTCATGTTTAGTCATGTAAGATTTAGGTTTCGGGTAAGAGACGGTCATGTATAGTCCTGTAAGATTCAGGTTAAGTGTAAGACACGGTCATGTTTAGTCTTGTAAGATTCAGGTTAAGTGTAAGACACGGTCATGTTTAGTCCTGTAAGATTCAGGTTTAGTGTAAGAGACGGTCATGTTTAGTCTTGTAAGATTCAGGTTTAGAGTAAGAGACGGTCATGTTTAGTCTTGTAAGATTCAGGTTTTGTGTAAGAGATGGTCATGTTTAGTCCTGTAAGATTCAGGTTTAGTGTAAGAGACGGTCATGTTTAGTCTTGTAAGATTCAGGTTTAGAGTAAGAGACGGTCATGTTTAGCCCTGTAAGATTCAGGTTTAGTGTAAGAGACGGTCATGTTTAGTCTTGTAAGATTCAGGTTTAGAGTAAGAGACGGTCATGTTTAGTCCTGTAAGATTCAGGTTTAGTGTAAGAGACGGTCATGTTTAGTCTTGTAAGATTCAGGTTTAGAGTAAGAGACGGTCATGTCTTGTCCTGTAAGATTCAGGTTTTGTGTAAGAGATGGTCATGTTTAGCCCTGTAAGATTCAGGTTTAGTGTAAGAGACGGTCATGTTTAGTCCTGTAAGATTCAGGTTTTGTGTAAGAGATGGTCACGTTTAGCCCTGTATGATTCAGGTTAAGTGTAAGACACGGTCACGTTTAGCCCTGTAAGATTCAGGTTTAGTGTAAGAGATGGTCATGTTTTGCTCTGTAAGATTCAGGTTCAGTGTAATACACGGTCATGTGGAGTGCCGTAAGATTCAGGTTTCGTGTAAGAGACAGTTTTGTTAAGCCCTGGAAGATTCAGGTTTAGAGCGATATCTGACTTACTCTGCATTGTTCTGTGTCCACTCTGAGCTGTACCCCTTTGAATATCCGTCTTCTCTTTCCCAGTGTTTCATCAGCTACTAAACTTCCCCTTCACCCTCACCCTCTCTCTCTCTCCCTCTCTATCTCTCGTGCTGGGTCACTGAGAGGGAGTGTCGGCAGGTGTGGTCAAACCTGTTAGGAAACCCGCTGAGCAGTGATTGGAGAAAAACAGGTGGATTTTTTATATTGTATAAGAGGGTGTGTTGCTCTGTGAGCTCAATCTTCATTCACACAAACATCAGCACAACCAATCAACATGAGTCAGACATAGATAAACACACACACACACACACACACACACACACACACACACAGGTAATTAGACATAAAGACATACCAGTCAGGTTCTATTTATCCTGCCCCATGAGCTAAACTCTTGTCCTGGGCCCTGTTTCTCAAATTGGGACTACTAATTCAGCAGAATGACCATATTGGTTAAAATTTGGAAAACAGTATTGATCTAAAAATATGAGTTTGCTTGATAACTAAGGTGACCCGGAACAGCTTTTTTCCGCTAAAGTCAACGTTAATGCTCAAGATTTGTTTCGACTTGTTTGTTCGATCTGTTTTGAGTTTCGACACTCGAGTCAGGTGCAGTTAACATTCTCCCCGCCGGCCTGTAATGGCTGGTTATAAACAGCAGGGGGGGACCTGGAGTCAGAGTTTCTGGCCGTATATACGAGAGCGCTCTACACTGCATATGTCTCAAGCGTGCATATCCTCGTACTGTATCTGTTTCACACACATGCAGCCATACACAGATTCGCGCTCCTTAATTTATGACTAAGCGGCTCCGTATGCGAGTACAGTCTCACAATGCGCCACATTTGCTGTACCAAGTAGACGGCTCCAACCACAACGGTCTTCATTAGATCATTGCTTTCTTTTTGAGCAGTTCAATTTTACTCCTTAAAACCTACGCATCTATATATGGGTTTGTCTAATGCAGCTGCTTTATCCATACCTGTGGAGCTTAGGGGTTTTTAAATTTTTTTTTTTTTTTATTGTAGTGGAGATCCCAATGTTCCCGAAGATACCAGAAATGTCCTGCTAGCTCTCCGGGAAATGTACATAAAATGATGCACAAAAATGTAAAAATGTTTTATTTGATGCAATCCCACAGCCATTAAAACATAATTTCCTGGGTTTTAATGTTTAACTCAAAATAAGTATCTTGTGGTTTCAGTGAAGTGCTGCAACCAACAGAAATAAAATGTGTACGTGACATTGACCCACAAGAGATGAAGAAATGCTTTTCATTCGACTTTGAAATTCAAGAGAAAATCAGAATTTAAGGAGTTAAACCTTGTAACCCAAGCCATCCATAGGAGCGCGAGGATGAATAAACTAAAATGCTACATACTGAATTGTGTTTCTCATAACAATCCCTTTCCACACACTCGTGAGAGAAGTGTGATACCGCCTCCCAGTGAATACAATGCGCAATAGCAGGAACACTCCGTACACAACAGGAAACTGACTGTTGACGTGCACTCTGGTGCCCAATTGCATAACAGCACAGCACCAGGAAAATTGATATCTAACCGAGGGTATGTTGACAGAGGGAAAGACAGTAATTTGCATTTATAATCTGTCTTCTAAAAGAAGTGATTAATGATAATTTCGGGTTGCTGATGACCTACGTTGTTAACAGATAGATATAAGTTAAACTTGTATACCATTATGGAAGTGGCTATTCGCAGGTAGCCTTGTGGACAATTTCCAATCGACTATTTGCGAGACAAGAAAGACCCTGGTGACGGAGTTGGGATCTGATTAATATCAAATTATAGAGGCAAAGGATGACCCCACCATCGTGGGACCACAAGTTTACACACTCCCTTGTCAAATTTGTCCAATTTTAACAAACTTGGTGACATTTGAAAACTTCTAATCTACAGATGACAAATCCATAAAGTATACATGCCTTTCACAATGTGAAAACGGCAAAATTCAAAGTTTCCAATAGGGCTTGCTCTTGCCTTGTGAATAGTCAATTAGAAATAAGCCACAAGGCTGCTTTGCGAACAGCCGCGGCCGTACTTAATACATCTCAACATTATTCTGCACAGTTGTGTGAAATAATACTGTTGTGCTTAATAAACTGTCTAGTTGGTTCTTATCACCAAGCCAGATGCACTTGTTTTCTAACATTAACGTTAAAATAAACTACTTTTTTTTGACTGTATGTAACTACAACTCCCAAAGGCGCTTGAGAAACGCACTTCCGGAGAGAGGATCTCTGATTGGGCACTGGAAGAGGAATCTTCAGGAAAAAAAAAACAAGGCGACGCGAACCATCAAAACATAAACAGAAAGTACAGTGGAAATTGCCATACTTTCTGCATTGTTTGGCATGCGCTTTAAGATCACAACTCTAATGTCAAGAAATCTAACCAGCCGTCGACCTGTTCGAGGAGCCTGAGATTCTGGTCGGGATTAGAATTTGACACCGACGAGTAAGATTTATCTGAGAGTCGGCGGGCCTACTGGAGGTGACAGTGTTCAGCTCGCCTGCGAAGGAAAAGGTTTATGCGAACGAGCGAGCGCAGCGGGCACAGCTGCGACGGGATTTCACACTAATGCGCGCAGCTGATTCTCCGTTCTTATGGACTCGTCTATTCTAATAAGCGTTTAAAAAATGAACAAGAATCTTTATGTGGAATTTGGCAAAGTGGCCAGCGAGGTGCTGCTGCGGTACAGCACGATAGACTTGCTAATTCAGCTGTCGCCCGCCGATATTTGACTTTTCTTGTGAGAGTCCGCTTGCAAACTCGTTAGTTAATGCGGGCGCTTTCAGAGTCCTGCGCGTCTCGCCCGGTCCACGGTACCCGAAACCGAGCGGTGACCGAGCTGGTAGAATAATTTGTCTAGTCGCTAAATGTCTCCGAGCGGCTAGGATTATCCAGCTATCTTGCGTCATATGCTGCCTTGGTAGACCATCAAGCTAATAATTCAATTTAGCATGTTAACAAGCTTACTTTGGCATATTTGTTTAAGGATAATCAATTTCTGTGTACCTAACGTTACTATGCTCGGAGTCGCGCTTTGCGGAAGTTATTCGGATTCACATTAGCGCTTACGCTCACCATTATGCATTTACGGCGAGGATTATGGTGGCGCTTAGAATGATGTAACAGACCACATTGTGCGTTAATCGGGTATAAATCTGTATTTGCATGGATGAAATGCGTGAGCTCTGTATACATCACGATTGCCCGTGTGATTTACGGTTGCACACGCGGTTACTGCATTTTAAACTGCACGAAGATGCCAACAGGTGCTTTCTAGAGCTCGGCTTATCTGTGGCTTTTGAGTAGCTTTGAACCTCTTTATAGAATCTTGGTATAAGTCTAAATAGCAAATGCGGTAGTGTTCAATAGATAAACAGTTTTTCAATCACAACGCGAATTTAGCTGGGTAATATTTTAGTTGATGTAAAGGGTACCGCTCTCTGTCCCCCCCCACAGGCTGCCCTCGGTACTGAGGGACACCGATACGATGGCAGAGCATGAGGGGAAGTCCTCCACTGGAGCTGGTGAGAAACTAGCATTGAGGGCCTCCGCTAGTATTGAAATGAACTGCAACTGCTGAACTCTGCCGAGAATTCCGTCTGAAACCAACCTTCACTGGTTTAGCTGGTTTTTTCGCCACTTTTTCTCAAATCATAAAGGTGGTCACAAGCTGAGCAGCCCATGTAGCATTCTAGAGTGAGTTAGTCTACCACTTTGATTGCCAGCTTGCTGAACTAACTTTGAAAATCTTTGCCTTTGCCTTTGTGTGTCTGTCTCTCCTCTCTCTCTCAGGCTCAGATGATGTGGGTGGAGTGGTACAGACTGACCCACCTGCCTCTGTCTCTGACAGTCCCCCAGAAGTTGGCACAGGTACACCGGCTCACACCAGGGGTCGCACCTTATGCAGAACAAAGCTGCGCCAGCCCTACATTTAGCCAAGAAAGAGTTTGGAGTGGCATTACAGAGACCGTAGTAAAAGATTAGCCTGGCATTTCACTGCAACACAATGCTTGCGTAACACTAGCCTTGCCAGCTCTCCCAGATTGGTCTCAACACTCTGAATAAGCTCTTTTCCTCTGGAAAACCATATAATCAATCTGGGCCATTTTTTTTACATCAATGTTAATATTGATGCATAGATATTGTTACATCTCCTGTATCTTTGCAAAAACTTCAGCAAAAGATTGTTCACAGATATGTGTGAATCCTCTCCGTGTGGAACAATCCGGTATGAATATGTGCATGTGAAACATTGGGCCTTATCACATGAGCCTCCAGGTAAATGGGTAATTCTGTGTGAAATCACCGCGGCCTGTCCTCTCAACATTTCACATGCTGCTGAAACGATCAGATTCTGGACTGTAATGAAAGAAGGGTTATTTGAACATTTTCTGTAGAAGAGTTAATTAGTTATATACAGTCGCGACAAAAATTATTCATACCCCTACCAATTTTTGTTTTTTTATTTTAGATATTTTCTGATAAATCAAATTTATTCTTGCACAAATGACACAGTAATTTGACATAAGGCTGTAAGAAGTACAGTAAACAATTTTTCAAGAAATACATTACTTTTTGGTATTTTATTTGATAGATTTACAAAAAATGCCATGTCCAGAATTTTTCATACCCTTTTCTCAGTAATTGATTGCAAAGCCTTTATTCATGATTACAGCCTCCAAACGCTTCCTGTGGTTGATCACAGGGTTTCTACATGTCCGCATGGGGATTTTGGCCCACTCCTCTTTGGCAAACTTCTCCAGATCCGTAAGGTTTGAGGGTTTCCTTGCCATGACCTTGGTCTTCAGTTCCCTCCACAGATTCTGGATAGCATTGAGGACGGAGCTCTGGCTTGGCCACTCCAAAACGTTCACTTTGTTGTCCACCAACCATTTCTTGACTGATTTGGCCGTGTGTTTAGGATCATTATCCTGTTGGAAGATCCATTCCTGCCCAAGACCAAGTTCTTCGGCGGATTGCTTAATGTTTTCACTGAGGATCTGGATATACTGGTCCTGTTTCATGATGCCATTAACTTTAACAAGGTTTCCGGGCCCATTTGCTGAAAAGCAACCCCAGAGCATTATACTCCCGCCACAGTGTTTGACCGTTGGGACAGTTTTTCTCGGGTTGAACACTTCACCTTTCTTACGCCACTTACACTTCTCCAACCCAGACACACAAGAGCTCATCTAGCCTTCGCAAAACTCACCTGGATGAAGATACAAGCTTCTGCCTGTCAATGTTATGGACGGTGAAACAAAGATGGAGCTGTTTAGGCACAGAGATGGGGCTTTTATTTGGCGTAAGAAAGGTGAAGCATTCAACCCGAAAAACACGGTCCCAACGGTCAAACAAGGCGGCAGGAGTATCATTCTCTGGGGTTGCTTTTCAGCTAATGGGCCCAGAAACCTTGTTAAAGTTAATGGCATCATGAAACAGGACCAGTATATCCAGATCCTCTGTGAAAACATTAATCAATCTGGCGAATAACTTGGTCTTGGGCAGGAATGGATCTTCCAACAGGATAATGATCCTAAACACACGGCCAAATCAGTCAAGAAATGGTTAGTGGACAACAAAGTGAACGTTTTGGAGCGGCCAAGCCAGAGCACTGACCTCAATCCTATCATAAATCTGTGGAAAGAAGTGAAGACCAGGGTCATGGCAAGGAAACCCTCAAACCTTAAGGACCTGGAGAAGTTCGCCAAAGAGGAGTGGGCCAAAATCCCCGTGCAGACATGTAGAAACCCTGTGATCAACCACAGGAAGCGTTTGGAGGCTGTAATCATGAATAAAGGCTTTGCAATCAATTACTGAGAAAAGGGTATGAAAAATTCTGGACATGGCATTTTTTGTAAATCTGTCAAATAAAATACAAAAAAGTTTTGTATTTCTTGAAAAATTGTTTACTGTACTTCTTACAGCCTTATATCAACTTACTGTGTCATTTGTGCAAGAATAAATTTGATTTGTCAAAAAATATCTCGGAAAAAAACACAAATTTGTAGGGGTATGAATTTGGGCGCGACTGTAAATGGTTATTAATTTAAGCTAAGTTAGCTGTTTTGACTGCTGATGTTTTTTTTAACTCTCAGTAACTTTAAAATTATGACTCAGATTTGGAACAGCTTTCACTAATTTGAATTAAGGGACAAGAAATCCAAAGTGACAGCTAAACACCACTTGCTAAGCCTCTGAAGCTCACTATTTGAATATTTAACTTGACTGTATACAACAAAAGTGCTCTTTGTGAGATGAAGACGTATGGAGCTGAACTTCAACTAATTTCTGTACTCTCAATGGATTGTTTTTGTTGACAATTGTGATGGCTATTTTTTTTCTGTCAGGAGAATTAAATTTCCAGATCTATCACATTATTATGACCATTATCATTTTAGCACCTGCATTGTCCATTAGGGACATTGACTGGACTGTGCAGGTGCTGCAATGATAATGGCCATTATATAGTATATGATGTGATAAATTTGGATAAATATCCCAAGTGTGGGGTGCAGATGCTTAGTGAGGGGTGTTTGGTCGTCGTTGGATGAGATTCATTATGTCTCTAATTTTAGAATAAAAATTTGACTTCTTTTATATCAGATATAAAAGATATAAATATTTGATATTTGTCTGATATAAAAGAAGTCAAATTTTTAATTAAGCGTTTTGTCGTCATTTAGGATTCCTTGTCCCTTAATCCGTAATATTGACAAAGCTGGCCCAAATCGGTGTCAAAATTTTAAAGTTATTGAAAGTTAAAAAAAAAAAAAAAAAAAAAATCTGCAGTCAAAATGGTCGACTTGGCCCAAATTAATGAATTATTTATGAAGCAAAAATTTTTACGGCGGAATGTTTAAAGAATACTTAGCTCATGATCACTGTACATCATTTGAAAGAGTTTCAACAACATCTGAATGGCAGATGTCAAAACCTTGTCTCTTTGTGTGACGTGCCGTGGAATACTCTATGCTAGAACTGCCACTCTGGTACCTGTGATGTTCACTTAACCATGTTCTTGTGGCACTTTTGATCTTTCGCGATCAGTGTAAAAATAAATATGTGATCTAACTGGAGCACTATCAGTCAGAAATAAACGGCAGCGCTGTTTTAATGACAGTACTGCTGAGAGGAGATCCCTGTACGCACCATAGCGGAAGGCTGGTCGTATGTTTTTGCACCATAGTGTTTATGAGTCAATCATGTGCACCATAGCATAAGATTTTATGTTCTTAGTATAAGATTGTAGAATTGCGTATCTCATAGTGTGTGGTTATTATAATTATTACTTGGCAAAATCGTCAAGTATGTTACTTCATTCTGCGCGTGTTTGTTTGTCCATGCAAGTGCGGCTGCGTTATTGGGCTGAACCGAATGCGCCGACAGCACCAAACTATGGGCTGTTTTCGATAGTGGGCAGAATCAGTCATTTAGATCTCCTCAAAAAAAAATCCAGAAATCTCAAAGTCCCTAACTTTCATCATTGGTGAAATTTCAAAAATTCATAGCCATGTCGAAACTGACATCTTTGGCATGTAATTTGATAGAGACTTATGGACTTTTATGCCCTATGATATGGCGAAATATTACAGGCTTCTGCTGCAGATTGTGGTTTTCTGGCAGCCGCGTGTGTTTATAGCTGGAGTCCGCATTTACAACAGTTGTCTCCTGCGTTGTCCTCTGTGCGAGGAACAGTAAACTGAGGTTACTGAAGAATCATCTGAGAACAAATGTGGAGATTCCACCGAAGTATGGTGTTGTACTGTACTGTAAGGCTATGTTAGCATCTCATTAGCGATGTTGGTTCTGGGAGTGCTGTTATAACATGGCCTTCCCCTCGCCCACAGAGACTCCACCCACTCCAGTGCTGGGGGTGGGGCTAGGGGCGGGACTTGAGGAGGAAGAGGATACGGACAGCATGGACGGCAGCGGCCGCTACTCGCTGACGGAGGAGGGAGAGAGGGAGAGCGAGGGAGTGCGAGGTGGAGAGAGGGAGGGGAGGAAGCGGCGCCGGGATCAGGATCGGGCTGGCGGAGGGCCCGTGCACGGCTCCTCCAGCTCTGACGACGACGAAGACCAGGAAGAGGAAGAGGAGGAGGAAGAGGAGGATGAGCAGGCTATGGAGGCGTGGCTGGGGGCGGAGCTTCGGGAGCTGGGCTGGCCGGCGTGGCGGGCGGTGCCCTCGCTGAGGGAGCGGGAGATTGGGCGTGGGGCGCAGTTTGTGAAGCGCGTGTGCGGCTCGCGGGGCCTGGTGCAGAGGCTGGAGCTGCAGGCCAGGCTGGAGCGGCACACCGGCTGCGTCAACACCCTGCACTTCAACCCCTCCGGTACGCGCCTCGCCTCCGGCAGCGACGACCTCCGCGTCATCATCTGGGACTGGGCGCGCCGGCGAGCAACACTGGACTTCCACAGCGGCCACAAGAGCAACGTCTTTCAGGTGCGTGTTAGCTGCTGGCCTCACTCCAAGGCACAGTGAGCTTTACACCGGCTTCACTCTTGGGCACAGCAAGCTTTAGTGTTAGCCGATAACCTCACTCTTGGGCACAGCGAGCTTTAGTGTTAGCCGATAGCCTCACTCTTGGGCACAGCAAGCTTTAGTGTTAGCCGATAGCTTCACTCTTGGGCACAGTGAGCTTTAGTGTTAGCCGATAGCCTCACTCTTGGGCACAGCGAGCTTTAGTGTTAGCCGATAGCCTCACTCTTGGGCACAACGAGCTTTAGTGTTAGCCGATAGCCTCACTCTTGGGCACAGCGAGCTTTAGTGTTAGCCGATAGCCTCACTCATGGGCACAGCGAGCTTTAGTGTTTGCCGATAGCTTCACTCTTGGGCTGTGAGCTTTAGTGTTAGCCGATAGCCTCACTCTTGGGCTGCCTCACTCTTGGGCTGGCAGCTTTAGTGTTCGCCGATAGCCTCACTCTTGGGCACAGCGAGCTTTAGTGTTAGCCGATAGCTTCACTCTTGGGCACAGCGAGCTTTAGTGTTAGCCAATAGCCTCACTCTTGGGCACAGCGAGCTTTAGTGTTCGCCGATAGCCTCACTCTTGGGCACAGTGAGCTTCAGTGTTAGCCGATAGCTTCACTCTTGGGCACAGCGAGCTTTAATGTTAGCCGATAGCTTCACTCTTGGGCACAGCGAGCTTTAATGTTAGCCGGTAGCCTCACTCATGGGCACAGCGAGCTTTAGTGTTAGCCGATAGCCTCACTCTTGGGCGCAGTGAGCTTTAATGTTAGCCGGTAGCCTCACTCATGGGCACAGTGAGCTTTAATGTTAGCCGATAGCCTCACTCTTGGGCACAGTGAGCTTCAGTGTTAGCCGATAGCTTCACTCTTGGGCACAGCGAGCTTTAATGTTAGCCGGTAGCCTCACTCATGGGCACAGTGAGCTTTAATGTTAGCCGATAGCCTCACTCTTGGGCACAGCGAGCTTTAGTGTTCGCCGATAGCCTCACTCTTGGGCTGTGAGCTTTTTAGTGTTAGCCGATAGCTTCACTCTTGGGCACAGCGAGCTTTAGTGTTAGCCGATAGCCTCACTCTTGGGCACAGTGAGCTTCAGTGTTAGCCGATAGCTTCACTCTTGGGCACAGCGCAGCTTTTAGTGTTAGCCGATAGCTTTAGTGCTGCGAGCCGTGTTATAGCCTCACTCATGGGCACAGTGAGCTTTAATGTTAGCCGATAGCCTCACTCTTGGGCACAGTGAGCTTTAATGTTAGATAGCCTCACTCATGGGCACAGTGAGCTTTAGTGTTAGCCGATAGCCTCACTCTTGGGCACAGTGAGCTTTAGTGTTAGCCGATAGCCTCACTCTTGGGCACAGTTTTAGCGATAGCCTCACTCTAAGGCACAGTGTTCGCCGATAGCCTTTTGGGCACAGCGAGCTTTAGTGTTAGCCGATAGCCTCACTCTTGGGCACAGCGAGCTTTAGTGTTAGCCGATAGCCTCACTCTTGGGCACAGTGAGCTTTAGTGTTAGCCGATAGCCTCACTCTTGGGCACAGTGAGCTTTAGTGTTAGCCGATAGCCTCACTCTTGGGCACAGTGAGCTTTAATGTTAGCCGATAGCCTCACTCATGGGCACAGTGAGCTTTAATGTTAGCCGATAGCCTCACTCTTGGGCACAGTGAGCTTTAGTGTTAGCCGATAGCCTCACTCATGGGCACAGTGAGCTTTAGTGTTAGCATAGCTCACTCTTGGGCAGGCTTTAATGCTGGCTTTAGCCGATAGCCTCACCTTGGGCACAGTGAGCTTTAATGTTAGCTGTTAGCCTCACTCTTGGGCGTGAGCTTTAGTGTTAGCCGACAGCCTCACTCTTGGGCACAGTGAGCTTTAGTGTTAGGCCGACATTGACACTCTTGGGCACAGTGAGGCTTTATGTTAGCCGATAGCCTCACTCTTGGGCACAGCGAGCTTTAGTGTTACAGCTCCCGATAGCTTTAGTGTTAGCACTTGGGCACAGCGAGCTTTAGTGTTAGCCGATAGCCTCACTCTTGGGCAGTTTAGAGCTTTAATGTTAGTGTTAGCCGATAGCCTCACTCAATATGGGCACAGTGAGCTTTGAGCTTTTTATGTTAGCGATAGCCTCACTCACGGAATGTTAGCCTCACTCTTGGGCACAGTGAGCTTTAGTGTTAGCCGATAGCCTCACTTTGGGCACAGCGAGCTTTTATTAGCCGATAGCCTCACTCTTGGGCTTTAATGTTAGCGATAGCTTTAATGTTTTAGTGTTAGATAGCCTCACTCTTGGGCACAGCGAGCTTTAGTGTTAGCCGATAGCCTCACTCTTGGGCACAGTGAGCTTTTAGTGTTAGCCGATAGCCTCACTCTTCACTGTTAGCCGATAGCTTCACTGTTAGCTTTAGTGTTAGCCGATGCGCCTCACTCTTGGGCACAATTTTTAGTGTTAGCCGATAGCCTCACTCTTGGGCACAGTGAGCTTTAATGTTAGCCGATAGCCTCTCACTCTTTAGGCTGGCCTCACTCTTGGGCACAGTGAGCTTTTAGTGTTAGCCGATAGCCTCACTCTTGGGCACAGTGAGCTTTAGTGTTAGCCGATAGCCTCACTCTTGGGCACAGTGAGCTTTAGTGTTAGCCGATAGCCTCACTCTTGGGCACAGTGAGCTTTAGTGTTAGCCGATAGCCTCACTCTTGGGCTCCAGAGCTTTAATGTTAGCCGATAGCCTCACTCTTGGGCACAGTGAGCTTTAGTGTTAGCCGATAGCCTCACTCTTGGGCACAGTGAGCTTTAGTGTTAGCCGATAGCCTTAGCCGAGCTTTAATGTTAGCCGATCACTCTTGGGCACAATGAGCTTTAGTGTTAGCCGATAGCCTCACTCTTGGGCACAGTGAGCTTTTAGTGTTAGCCGATAGCCTCACTCTTGGGCACAGTGAGCTTTAATGTTAGCCGATAGCCTCACCTCACTCTTTAGTGCACAGCTTTAATGTTAGCCGCTGTTGCCTCACTCTTGGGCACAGTGAGCTTTAGTGTTAGCCGATAGCCTCACTCTTGGGCAGCCTTTATGTTAGCCGATAGCCTCACTCTTGGGCACAGTGAGCTTTATGTTAGCCGACCGCCTCACTCTTGGGCACAGCGAGCTTTAGTGTTAGCGATAGCCTCACTCTTGGGCACAGTGAGCTTTAGTGTTAGCCGATAGCCTCACTCTTGGGCACAGTGAGCTTTTATGTTAGCCGATAGCCTCACTCTTGGGCACAGTGAGCTTTAGTGTTAGCTGATAGCCTCACTCTTGGGCACAGCGAGCTTTAGTGTTAGCCGATAGCCTCACTCTTGGCACAGTGAGCTTTAGTGTTAGCCGATAGCCTCACTCTTGGGCACAGTGAGCTTTAGTGTTAGCCGATAGCCTCACTCTTGGGCACAATGAGCTTTTAGTGTTAGCCGATAGCCTCACTCTTGGGCACAATGAGCTTTAGTGTCACTCTTGGGCACAGTGAGCTTTAATGTTAGCCCTCTCACTCTTGGGCACTCTTGGGCAGGCGAGCTTAGTATTAGCCGATAGCTTCACTCTTGGGCTGTGAGCTTTAGTGTTAGCCGTTAGCCTCACTCTTGGGCACAATTAGCTTTAGTGTTAGCCGATAGCCTCACTCTTGGGCACAATGAGCTTTAGTGTTAGCCGATAGCCTCACTCTTGGGCACATTGAGCTTTAGTGTTAGCCGATAGCCTCACTCTTGGGCACAATGAGCTTTAGTGTTTGCCGATAGCCTCACTCATGGGCACAGTGAGCTTTAATGTTAGCTGATAGCCTCACTCTTGGGCACATTGAGCTTTAGTGTTAGCCGATAGCCTCACTCTTGGGCACAATGAGCTTTAATGTTAGCCGGTAGCCTCACTCATGGGCACAGTGAGCTTTAATGTTAGCCGATAGCCTCACTGTTGGGCACATTGAGTTTTAGTGTTAGCCGTTAGCCTCACTCTTGTGCACAGCGAGCTTTAGTGTTAGCCGATAGCCTCACTCTTGGGCACAGTGAGCTTTAGTGTTAGCCGATAGCCTCACTCTTGGGCACAGCGAGCTTTAGTGTTAGCCGATAGCCTCACTCTTGGGCACAATGAGCTTTAGTGTTAGCCGATAGCCTCACTCTTGGGCACAATGAGCTTTAGTGTTAGCCGATAGCCTCACTCATGGGCACAGTGAGCTTTAATGTTAGCCGATAGCCTCACTCTTGGGCACAGTGAGCTTTAGTGTTAGCCGATAGCCTCACTCATGGGCACAGTGAGCTTTAATGTTAGCCGATAGCCTCACTCTTGGGCACATTGAGGCTTTAGTGTTAGCCGCCTCACTTAGCCTCACTCTTGGGCACAGTGAGCTTTAGTGTTAGCCGATAGCCTCACTCTTGGGCACAGTGAGCTTTAATGTTAGCCGATAGCCTCACTCTTGGGCACAGTGAGCTTTAGTGTTAGCCGATAGCCTCACTCTTGGGCACAGTGAGCTTTAGCTTTCTTGTTTTAGTGTTAGTCTTAGCCTCACTCTTGTGGCTCACTCTTGGGCACAGTGAGCTTTAGTGTTAGCCGATAGCCTCACTCTTGGGCACAGTGAGCTTTAGTGTTAGCCGATAGCCTCACTCTTGGGCACAGCAAGCTTTTAGTGTTAGCCGATAGCCTCACTCTTGGGCACAATGAGCTTTAATGCTTTAGTGTTGGGCACAGTGAGCTTTAGTGTTAGCCGATAGCCTCACTCTTGGGCACAGCACAGAGCTTTAGTGTTAGCCGATAGCCTCACTCTTGGCACAGTGTTTAGTGTTAGCCGATAGCCTCACTCTTGGGCACAGCGAGCTTTTAGTGTTAGCCGATAGCTCACAGCGAGCTTTATGTTAGCTGTAGCCTCACTCTTGGGCACAGTGAGCTTTAGTGTTAGCCGATAGCCTCACTCTTGGGCACAGCGAGCTTTATGTTAGACGATAGCTTCACTCTTGGGCACAGCGAGCTTTAGTGTTAGCCGATAGCCTCACTCTTGGGCACAGCGAGCTTTAGTGTTAGCCGATAGCTTCACTCTTGGGCACAGCGAGCTTTAGTGTTAGCCGATAGCCTCACTCTTGGGCACAGCGAGCTTTAGTGTTAGCCGATAGCCTCACTCTTGGGCACAATGAGCTTTAGTGTTAGCCGATAGCCTCACTCTTGGGCACAGCGAGCTTTAGTGTTAGCCGATAGCCTCACTTTAGTTGGGCACAGTGAGCTTTAGTGTTAGCCGATAGCCTCACTCTTGGGCAAAATGAGCTTTAGTGTTAGCCGATAGCCTCACTCTTGGGCACAGCGAGCTTTAGTGTTAGCCGATAGCCTCACTCTTGGGCACAATGAGCTTTAGTGTTAGCCGGTAGCCTCACTCTTGGGCACAGTGAGCTTTAATGTTAGCCGATAGCCTCACTCTTGGGCACATTGAGCTTTAGTGTTAGCCGTTAGCCTCACTCTTGTGCACAGCGAGCTTTAGTGTTAGCCGATAGCCTCACTCTTGGGCACAGCGAGCTTTAGTGTTAGCCGATAGCCTCACTCTTGGGCACAGTGAGCTTTAGTGTTAGCCGATAGCCTCACTCTTGGGCACAGCGAGCTTTAGTGTTAGCCGATAGCCTCACTCTTGGGCACAGCGAGCTTTAGTGTTAGCCGATAGCCTCACTCTTGGGCACAGTGAGCTTTAGTGTTAGCTGATAGCCTCACTCTTGGGCACAGCGAGCTTTAATGTTAGCCGATAGCCTCACTCTTGGGCACAGTGAGCTTTAGTGTTAGCCGATAGCCTCACTCTTGGGCACAGTGAGCTTTAGTGTTAGCCGATAGCCTCACTCTTGGGCACAGTGAGCTTTAGTGTTAGCCGATAGCCTCACTCTTGGGCACAGCGAGCTTTAGTGTTAGCCGATAGCCTCACTCTTGGGCACAGTGAGCTTTAGTGTTAGCCGATAGCCTCACTCTTGGGCACAGTGAGCTTTAGTGTTAGCCGATAGCCTCACTCTTGGGCACAGTGAGCTTTTAGTGTTAGCCGTTAGCCTCACTCTTGGGCACAGTGAGCTTTAGTGTTAGCCGATAGCCTCACTCTTGGGCACAGCAAGCTTTAGTGTGTTAGCCGATAGCCTCACTCATGGGCACAGTGAGCTTTAGTGTTAGCCGATAGCCTCATAGCCTCACTCTTGGGCACAATGAGCCTCACTTTAGTGTGTAGCCCTCACTCTTGGGCACAGCCTTTAGTGTTAGCACTCACTCATGGGCACAGTGAGCTTTTAATGTTTAGTGTTAGCCGATAGCCTCACTCTTGGGCACATTGAGCTTTAGTGTTAGCCGTTAGCCTCACTCTTGTGCACAGCGAGCTTTAGTGTTAGCCGATAGCCTCACTCTTGGGCACAGTGAGCTTTAGTGTTAGCCGATAGCCTCACTCTTGGGCAAGTGCAGAGATAGCTTTACAGTTTTAGTGTTAGCTGATAGCCTCACTCTTGGGCACAGCGAGCTTTAGTGTTAGCCTCACTCCTGATAGCCTCACTCTTGGGCACAGCGAGCTTTATGTTAGCTGATAGCCTTCACTCTTGGGCACAGCGAAGCTTTTAATGTTAGCTTGCCTCACTCTTGGGCACAGCGAGCTTTAGTGTTAGCTGATAGCCTCACTCTTGGGCACAGTGAGCTTTAGTGTTAGCCGATAGCCTCACTCTTGGGCACAGTGAGCTTTAGTGTTAGCCGATAGCCTCACTCTTGGGCACAGTGAGCTTTAATGTTAGCCGATAGCCTCACTCTTGGGCACATTGAGCTTTAGTGTTAGCCGATAGCCTCACTCTTGGGCACAATGAGCTTTAGTGTTAGCCGATAGCCTCACTCTTGGGCACAGTGAGCTTTAGTGTTAGCCGATAGCCTCACTCTTGGGCACAATGGCTTTAGTGTTAGCAGCCTCACTCTTGGGCACAGCTTTTTAATGTTAGCCGATAGCCTCACTCTTGGGCACAGCGAGCTTTAGTGTTAGCCGATAGCCTCACTCTTGGGCACAATGAGCTTTAGTGTTAGCCGATAGCCTCACTCTTGGGCACAGTGAGCTTTAGTGTTAGCCGATAGCCTCACTCTTGGGCACAGTGAGCTTTAATGTTAGCTGATAGCCTCACTCTTGGGCACAGTGAGCTTTAGTGTTAGCCGATAGCCTCACTCTTGGGCACAGCGAGCTTTAGTGTTAGGACCGATAGCCTCACTCTTGGGCACAGTGAGCTTTAGTGTTAGCCGATAGCCTCACTCTTGGGCACAGCGAGCTTTAGTGTTAGCCGATAGCCTCACTCTTGGGCACAGTGAGCTTTAGTGTTAGCCGATAGCCTCACTCTTGGGCACAGCGAGCTTTAGTGTTAGCCGATAGCCTCACTCTTGGGCACAGCTGAGCTTTAGTGTTAGCCGATAGCCTCACTCTTGGGCACAGCCCGCTTTAGTGTTAGCCGATAGCCTCACTCTTGGGCACAATTAGCTTTAGTGTTAGCCGATAGCCTCACTCTTGGGCAACAGCGAGCTTTAGTGTTAGCCGATAGCCTCACTCTTGGGCACAAGTTAGCCGAGCCTTTTGGGCAGGTGTTAGCCGATAGCCTCACTCTTGGGCACAGCGAGCTTTAGTGTTAGCCGATAGCCTCACTCTTGGGCACATTGAGTTTTAGTGTTAGCCGATAGCTTCACTCTGGGCACAGTGAGCTTTAGTGTTAGCCGATAGCCTCACTCTTGGGCACAGTGAGCTTTAGTGTTAGCCGATAGCCTCACTCATGGGCACAGTGAGCTTTAATGTTAGCCGATAGCCTCACTCTTGGGCACAGCGAGCTTTAGTGTTAGCCGATAGCCTCACTCTTGGGCACAGCGAGCTTTAGTGTTAGCCGATAGCCTCACTCTTGGGCACAGCGAGCTTTAGTGTTAGCCGATAGCCTCACTCTTGGGCACAGCGAGCTTTATGTTAGACGATAGCTTCACTCTTGGGCACAGCGAGCTTTAGTGTTAGCCGATAGCCTCACTCTTGGGCACAGTGAGCTTTAGTGTTAGCCGATAGCCTCACTCTTGGGCACAGCGAGCTTTAGTGTTAGCTGATAGCCTCACTCTTGGGCACAGTGAGCTTTAGTGTTAGCCGATAGCCTCACTCTTGGGCACAGTGAGCTTTAGTGTTAGCCGATAGCCTCACTCTTGGGCACAGTGAGCTTTAGTGTTAGCCGATAGCCTCACTCATGGGCACAGCCTCAGGGCTTTTAGTGTTAGCCGATAGCCTCACTCTTGGGCACAGCGAGCTTTAGTGTTAGCCGATAGCCTCACTCTTGGGCACAGTTGAGCTTTAGTGTTAGCCGATAGCCTCACTCTTGGGCACAGTGAGCTTTTAGTGTTAGCCGATAGCCTCACTCTTGGGCACAGTGAGCTTTAGTGTTAGCCGATAGCCTCACTCTTGGGCACAATGAGCTTTAGTGTTAGCCGATAGCCTCACTCATGGGCACAGTGAGCTTTAATGTTAGCCGATAGCCTCACTCTTGGGCACATTGAGCTTTAGTGTTAGCCGTTAGCCTCACTCTTGGGCACAGTGAGCTTTAGTGTTAGCCGATAGCCTCACTCTTGGGCACAGCAAGCTTTAGTGTTAGCCGATAGCTTCACTCTTGGGCACAGCGAGCTTTAGTGTTAGCCGATAGCCTCACTCATGGGCAAAGTGAGCTTTAATGTTAGCCGATAGCCTCACTCTTGGGCACATTGAGCTTTAGTGTTAGCCGTTAGCCTCACTCTTGTGCACAGCGAGCTTTAGTGTTAGCCGATAGCCTCACTCTTGGGCACAGCGAGCTTTAGTGTTAGCCGATAGCCTCACTCTTGGGCACAGCGAGCTTTATGTTAGACGATAGCTTCACTCTTGGGCACAGCGAGCTTTAGTGTTAGCTGATAGCCTCACTCTTGGGCACAGCGAGCTTTAGTGTTCACTCTTGGCTGATAGCCTTTATGTTAGACACTCTTGGGCACAGCGAGCTTTAGTGTTAGGGCACAGATTTAGCCTCCTTCTTGGGCACAGCTGGCTTTAGTGTTAGCTTTAGTGTTTCTTGGGCCAGTGAGCTTTAGTGTTAGCCGCCCTCACTCTTGGGCACAATGAGCTTTAGTGTTAGCCGATAGCCTCACTCTTGGGCACAATGAGCTTTTTAGTGTTAATGATAGCCTCACTCTTGGGCACAATGAGCTTTAGTGTTAGCCGATAGCCTCACTCATGGGCACAGTGAGCTTTAATGTTAGCCGATAGCCTCACTCTTGGGCACATTGAGCTTTAGTGTTAGCCGTTAGCCTCACTCTTGGGCACAATGAGCTTTAGTGTTAGCCGTTAGCCTCACTCTTGGGCACAGTGAGCTTTAGTGTTGGCCGATAGCCTCACTTCTTGGGCACAATGAGCTTTAGTGTTAACCGATAGCCTCACTCATGGGCACAGTGAGCTTTAATGTTAGCCGATAGCCTCACTCTTGGGCACATTGAGCTTTAGTGTTAGCCGTTAGCCTCTCTCATGGGCACAATGAGCTTTAGTGTTAGCCGATAGCCTCACTCATGGGCACAGTGAGCTTTAATGTTAGCCGATAGCCTCACTCTTGGGCACATTGAGCTTTAGTATTAGCTGTTAGCCTCACTCTTGGGCACAGCGTGCTTTAGTGTTAGCCGATAGCTTCACTCTTGGGCACAGCAAGCTTTAGTGTTAGCCGATAGCCTCACTCTTGGGCACAGCGAGCTTTAGTGTTAGCCGTTAGCCTCACTCTTGGGCACAATGAGCTTTAGTGTTAGCCGATAGCCTCTCTCTTGGGCACATTGAGCTTTATTGTTAGCCGTTAGCCTCACTCTTGGGCACAGCGAGCTTTAGTGTTAGACGATAGCTTCACTCTTGGGCACAGCGAGCTTTAGTGTTAGCCGATAGCCTCACTCTTGGGCACAGCGAGCTTTAGTGTTAGACGATAGCTTCACTCTTGGGCACAGCGAGCTTTAGTGTTAGCCGTTAGCCTCACTCTTGGGCACAATGATCTTTAGTGTTAGCCGATAGCCTCACTCTTGGGCACAGTGAGGTTTAGTGTTAGCCGTTAGCCTCACTCTTGGGCACAATGATCTTTAGTGTTAGCCGATAGCCTCACTCTTGGGCACAGTGAGCTTAAGTTTTCGCCGATAGCCTCACTCTCAGGCACAGTGAGGTTTAGTGTTAGCCGATAGCCTCACTCTTGGGCACAGTGAGCTTTAGTGTTAGCAGCCGATAGCCTCACTCTTGGGCACAGTGAGCTTTAGTGTTAGCAGCCGATAGCCTCACTCTTGGGCACAGCGAGCTTTAGTGTTAGCAGCCAATAACCTCACTCTTGGGCACAATGATTGTTAGCTAGCCCCTATTCTCACTGGTGGTCACAGCAAGCTTAAGTGTTCGCAGCCAGCCTCATTCTTTGGCATGTTGAGTTTTGACTTTTAAGATCTTATTATGCACCTTCTGGTCCTATGTATTTTGCTTGAATAACAGCAAAGCTGTTAATTTACCAGCAAATCAAAACCACTGTGTCAACTATGTAGTACAGTGACTTGCAATTATCAGTTGATCCACTCAGTTAAAAAGGTTGGCGGTATTGTGACTAAAAGTTATTTTGACAGCGCTACTGTTTGTTGCTTTCCGATCTGTAAAGGATAGCTGAGGTGCAGCAGCTAAACTTCACCCGTTACACCTTAATAATAGTAGAATGTAATTTTCCAAATCATTAAGCTGGGTTTGCGAAGGTATACAGAAAATCATTAATTTTTAGCTCGCTTGGGCAAAGTCCAGATGAGGTTATGTCATGGCCTGCTTGTCCATCGTCGTCGTCGTGCGTCAGCGTCTGTAAACATCTTCTCCGAAACTACTGGGCCAGTGAAGCTGAAACTTGGCATGCATGTTCCTACCCACGAGGACACCAAAGTTTGTTCGAGGCGTTCCGATCCAACTTCAAATATGGCGGCTTTGGCAGCCATATTGAAAATGCTATTTTGGCTCATTAGTCAGTCATTTCTGGAGGGATTCAGCCGAAATTGCTGTGTATGTGCCAAATAGCAAGACTGAACATATATATTACTGTGTTCTCATCAGGATTTTTCTGCAGCGTAGGGGTAATGACCGGCTGGGGGTCCAGGGGCCGCCTAGGCCCCCTGTGGGGTCCAGGGGTAGTGCCTCCGTGGGGGACCCGGGGGAGCAAAGCCCCCCGGAAGCTCTGGCATTTTAGCACATTTGGGGGTGTTATTTTTCAATTTTGAGTGTCCCGATTAATGATATCTTGGCAGTTAATAACCTTTTGCACAGGGCCTTGACACAATATTCAAGTTCAAGGAAACTCACAGCGGGAGAACTTAACTTCACGAACCCCTTCTGTATGACTGTTCAACACCAAGGATGATCTGGCAATCAGTTTTCTCTACCCTTCCCTCATCCTCTGTTCTTCTTACTGTTTCTAGAGTCAGGCAAGTCCATTCTTAGATATTGTCTTCCCATCTTTTTCTTTGCCTACCAAGTTATTTTTTGGAAACAAGGAACCTATTCTCAGTGTGATCTGGTCTGAAGGCCAGCAAGTGCGACCAATAATACTGAATGCAAGACAGAGCTGCAGAAAGCCCACTGTCCTTTATTCTTCTGAAGAATAATACTGAAGGCCAGACAGAGCTGCAGAAAGCCCACTGAACTTCATTCTTCTGAAGAATACAAACAAGTTCTCACCATTACAGTGTACATACAGAGCATAGGGAACTTATGTCTGACTGACTATTCACCAAATCAAATGGTGAACCCAAAGTATTACTAAATTGTGACAAATGTACAACTGCACAAATGCCCTTTTATCTTTACTTTACATCATTACCTATTGTAACATTCTGCTAAAGTCTCACATTCAGGCGCCTGGACGAAATACGCTGCAATATTCCCACGCTTGGATGCTGACATGTTTCCAAAGAAATCGCCAATAAAATACACTTAGCTGCTGCCCTACGCCTTCTGCAGGCCGAGCGGAACGTGGAAAAAAGTTCACAAACTCTAGTCTTCCTGTACCGATGCACTGTTGTGGCAAAGTTCCGAAAACGTAATCAAATGTCTCTGCAGAAAGTTTGCCGTTAACTGACTGACGCAGCATAGATCAAATGTGACCCCGCCTGTGAAAACCCGGGGAAAGTCGGTTTTTCTGGCGATGTACAGTTTTTTTTTTTTTTTTTTAAACAAAGTCATTCTACACCACGTAAAGAATATTCTGTGAAAAAAAAATCCTACCGATATCTCTAATATTGACCGAGGTGGCCTGACATGTCTACAGACTAGGCTGGTTAGCTTCACAAGACATTCATCTATAAAAGTTATGTAGATTATAGATTATTATGTCAGAAATTATTTCTGACATTTCCGAGGTGACGCGGGCAATCCATGGAGGAATCCTCGCTACTCTTCCGCCATACAATGACCGTCTTTACAATGGTGCGCTTTTGATGTTATCGCTACATTCATTTTCAATGGTGGAAAAGACGTTCCTAAACCGAATGACAATCAAATTATCGGGTGTTTATCCGCTGAAGGTAAATTAAAAGCTGATTGAAACCATAGTTGAAACGAAGTCTTGTGGAAACCAACTTCCGTATTTCTCCTTCAAAAATGTAAACGCGTTGTGTCAATAAATTCATTAATTTTAATATGTATGATGTTAGAAATTAATTTTTGAACACTATATTTCAAAAGTTACTAAGGGTTGGCTCACGACAGCCAAGGCGCGGTTTGGCGATGACATTTTGGGCCGCTACGTTCATTGAAAGACAGCGTAGCGGCCCCAGTCACAGCGTAGCGGCCCAAATTGACAGCGTAGTGGCCCGCTGCGCTGAAATTCGCTGGCGAGAACACTGTATTACGGGTTTAGCTGTGTATCGCATTTTATGGCGGCTTTGGCAGCCATATTGAAAATGCAATTTTGGCTCATTAGTTGCTCATTTCTGGAGCGATTCAGCTTAAATTTGCTGTGTATGTGCCAAATAGCAAGACTGAACATATATATTACGGGTTTAGCTGTACATCGCATTTTATGGCGGCTTTGGCAGCCATATTGAAAATGTTATTTTGGCTGATTAGTCGCTCATTTCTGGAGCGATTCAGCTGAAATTTGCTGTGTACGTGCCAAATAAGACTCAATATATATAACTCTGGTTTCGCTGTGCATGGCATTTTGACCTTCATTTGACCTCTGTCATGGGGCTACGCCCCTTAATTTCAGAAATATCTTTACAAATCTTCTCTGAAACTGTCACTGATCGAGCTGAACCTTTGTATACACCTTCCTGTAGCTAGGGAGATGAAAGTTTGTTCGAGGTATTCTGATTCGATTTCAAATTTGGCAACAGTGGCAGGCATGTTGAAATTTCCTTTGTAGATGCTAAGCAGCAAGGCTGAACACGTTACAGGTTTTGCTGTGCAATGCATTTTGACCTTCATTTCACCTCTTCATTTCATCATTGGGCCACACCTTTTTATAGGAAATACCAACAAAAGCACTTTGTCACTGATCATGCTGATAGTGTTCAACTGTATGAAAAGTATATTATTACTACAGGAAAATATAGAGCTATCGAGACTAAAATTCACTATGAAGCCAGCTGTTATGGGAAGCCTCAGGAAACAATATGGTGGGGTACAGTGAAGCAGTAATTGGTAAGTAAACTGTTGGATGCCTGTTGGAGATGATCACCACAGAACATCCCCTCTGTCCTCTTTCTTTAGATCCTGGAGAGTGTGTGAATCTAATAAATACACTTTACCAAACATATCACATTTTTTATTTTTTCCCAATGCATTGAAGGTTATTTTTAATAGATATACAAACATGATCACTTACTCTTTTTAATTTAGATATATGGATCTGGGAACAGAAAATATTTGCACAATAATTCTGATTGAATTTTTAGGTCACCTGAGACGAAGTCTCAAAGTGACCTATTCTAATCGCCTTTTGTCCGTCGTTGTGCGTCCATAAACAATTTACATTTTCCACTTCTTCTCAGAAACCGCTGATCCGATTTCAATACAATTTTGCAGGAACCTTCCTTGGTCAAATATGCACCAAAATTGTGAGTTATATGGTGCCCACCCCCAGGGACTCTGAGGGGCGGGGCTAAAAATGGTCAAATTGGTTGAAATTTTACAAATCTTCTCCAGAGCCAGATATGCTGGAAAACAATACTCTTCATAGATGGAAGGGTCTTCAGGTGCTTTATCAAAATTGTTAATTTCATAGCCCCCGGGCTCCATATTTGTCCCTGGGGAGGGGATGAAGTTTACTATACTTTATATAGGAAAATGATACTTTTGGGTATATTTGGTTCATTCATGTCAATAACATCAGTTTTTATACAACTCAGGTGACTGTTAAGGCCCATGGGCCTCTTGTTTTTGTTTCCAAAACATTTTTATCAATTAAAAATTGTGCCCAGCTTATAATGTACGCTGTAAGTTTTTATTTCAAAAATATTTTCATTACCATGTTAAACCATGTTTGTGTTTAATTGGCAACTGAAATAATACCATTCAATGGTTGACTTTAACAAAAGGACTGAAAAACTTTGGAGTGAATGTCCAGATGAGCTACAGTGCCCTGGCACTACTTTTTTACTGAATGCCTGGCATTTATGGCGGGTCCCGGATAGCGCCGTTTTGCCAGGCTCTGGCCTTCTTTGAGGATGTGCTGTGATGTAGGCTCCTTGATACATTTTTCTGGACCATCTAGATCAGCCGGTGTCATGGAAAATTGGTCCCCCCCCACCCCCACATCAGTTTGAGTCATTTAGATTTTGCAGTAGGGAAATATTCTCTGAAATTAATAAGGCTACTCATAGCATTTCAAATTTTGTGGTAGGATTACACAACCAGCATTATTATAATGCATAAGTGGATTTATGATCTTGCCAGATAACAAATGGCTGAATCTGTCATCTGATTGGACAAACTCAATGATCAGTACAAAAGTAACGTTAGCAGATGTTATAACATCGTTCGCTTGTACTGGAATAACACTCAGTGAGCTAGCTAACTAATGTGAAACGCTAACGATATTGAAAGGTTGCTGCTTGATCGGTCATGTGACGTCCGATTATTGGATGATGTTGGTAGCTAGCTCGCTAGCAAACAAAGCAGTAACTGCCCAGTAAAAAGCTTAAACAATGCAACAGATGTGTACTAATGATACACATCCTTAAACTGCCATTGGCATTGTGAAGGATCCGGATGGGTTTACTAAATACTAATATGACCTGAACGAAATGTCCAGAAAGGGATACAACTTTTAGATGTCAAAGTTACATGCGCTATTGTCAGTTTGAGGGAGGCCGAGAGAAACGGCGACAGCAGTGAAAGCTAGATCACTCAAATATACCTAGCATGGCAAAAATGCAACAACTTTAAATGACTTTACCTTAGTTGAATTCACAATCGGTATTACCAGCCAGTCCAACGGTGGCTCAGCTACAATACTAATGTATTTTTGCAACCATAGTTATATTGTGTTAGGATAGCTAATGTCACTTAGCGTTTCACATCGCTACAAAATATACCTGGCTTTTCTCCTCTTAAAATGTAATAACTGAAGTTCTGTCATTTGCAAACACCTGACACCGTCAACCTGAGACAAGAAAGAGCAAAGGACCTGAAACAGGACCTGAAAATTGCCGTTTCATGAACCGAGTCACACACCCAAACAAATGCACTGAGTGACGAGCCGGCTGACCCGCTGAACGACTCGAGTCACACACCCAAACAAATGCACTGAGTGACGAGCCGGCTGACCCGCTGAACGACTCGAGTCACACACCCAAACAAATGCACTGAGTGACGAGCCGGCTGACCCGCTGAACGACTCGAGTCACACACCCAAACAAATGCACTGAGTGACGAGCTGGCTGACCCGCTGAACGACTCGAGTCACACACCCAAACAAATGCACTGAGTGACGAGCTGGCTGACCCGCTGAACGACTCGAGTCACACACCCAAACAAATGCACTGAGTGATGAGCTGGCTGACCCGCTGAACGACTCGAGTCACACACCCAAACAAATGCACTGAGTGACGAGCCGGCTGACCCGCTGAACGACTCGAGTCACACACCCAAACAAATGCGCTGAGTGACGAGCCGGCTGACCCACTGAACGACTCGAGCCACACACCCAAACAAATGCACTGAGTGACGAGCCGGCTGACCCGCTGAACGACTCGAGTCACACACCCAAACAAATGCACTGAGTGACGAGCCGGCTGACCCGCTGAACGACCCGACGTCACGGCTCCCCCTGGGTTTAGCTTGGGCCTTCGGTGACATGGCTTTCTACGCAGTTTTCCATTTCTGGTGCATCAAAAAACATTGTAAATGTGCAAAATGTTCATTCTTTGGTAAAATATCACTTATTATTTCGCATTAAGGTGCATCTTTGGCACCAATAATAGCTCATGAAACATCCCAGATATGTGTTAATGCATTTGCGTGGCTTTGAGTACGTTTGGCCATTGCAGATGGGAAAATAGTTTGTATGTAACAACGATGTTTCAATATGCAAAAAATGTTTTCTGTGATAAAGTTATGTTCTTGATCTCCAAAATCTTAATGAAGGGCTATCTTAAAATGAATTTGAAAAATTCTCATCATGAATGTTCTATAATTTCTCTTGAAAAAAATGGCAGTTGTGGAGCTTTTTGATTTTCCCCCCCGCCCTCCTAGTTGCTCACTTCGTTCCCACGTTTACAATCCCACATTGTACCCTACTTGGGCGTACTTGCCTGTTGGTTAAACTTATTAGTCGTTATACCAGTTAATTGACTCATTGGTTTTGATATATTGGTAAATAAATGGATTGATTGATTTGGGGTGAGAATAGTGTGTGCACTCTTTGTACTGTGTATTTTGTGGCCATGGCTTTTGGGGTGCAGGATTTTGTGGATACAGTGTTTTTGGGGTGCAGTATTTTGTGGATACAGTGTGTTTGGGGTGCAGTATTTTGTGGATACAATGTGTTTGGGGTGCAGTATTTTGTGGATACAGTGTGTTTGGGGTGCAGTATTTTGTGAATACAGTGTGTTTGGGATGCAGTATTTTGTGAGTACAGTGTTTTTGGGGTGCAATATTTTGTGGATACAGTGTGTTTGGGGTGCAGTATTTTGTGCATACAGTGTGTTTGGGGTGCAGTATTTTGTGGATACAGTGTGTTTGGGGTGCAGTATTTTGTGGATACAGTGTGTTTGGGGTGCAGTATTTTGTGGATACAGTGTGTTTGGGGTGCAGTATTTTGTGAGTACAGTGTTTTTGGGGTGCAGTATTTTGTGGATACCGTGTTTTTGGGATTTATTATTTTGAGGATACAGTGTTTTTGGGGTGCAGTATTTTGGGGATACGGTGTTTTTAGGGTGAAGTATTTTGTGGATACAGTGTTTTTGGGGTTCAGTATTTTGAGGATTGTGTTTTTGGGGTGAAGTATTTTGAGGATACAGTGTTTTTGGGGCGCAGTGATTTGTGGATACAGTGTTTTTGGGGTTTATTATTTTTCGGATACAGTGTTTTTTGGGGTGCAGTATTTTGAGGATACAGTGTGTTTTGGGTGCAGTATTTTGTGGATACAGTGTGTTTGGGGTGCAGAATTTCGTGGATACAGTGTTTTTGGGGTGTAGTATTTTGTGGATGGTGTTTTTGGGGTTCAGTATTTCGAGGATAGTGTTTTTGGGGTGAAGTATTTTGAGGATATGGTGTTTTTTCGGGTGCAGTATTTTGAGGATACAGTGTTTTTGGGATTTATTATTTTGAGGATACAGTGCTTTTGGGGTGCAGTATTTTGGGGATACGGTGTTTTTAGGGTGAAGTATTTTGTGGATAGTGTTTTTGGGGTCCAGTATTTTGAGTACAGTGTTTTTGGGCTGCAGTATTAGGAGTATAGTGTTTTCGGGCTGCTGTATTTTGTGGACAGTGCTTTTGGGGTGCAGTATTTTGTGGATAGTGTTTTTGGGGTGCAGTGTTTTGAGGATACAGTGTTTTTGGGCTATAGTATTTTGTGGATACAGTTGTTTTTGGGGTGCAGTATTTTGTGTATAGTGTTTTTGGGGTGCAGTGTTTTGAGGATAGTGTTTTTGGGCTATAGTATTTTGTGGATACAGTTGTTTTTGGGGTGCAGTAGTTTGTGGATACAGTGTTTTCAGGGTGCAGTATTTTGTGGATACAGTGTTTTTGGGGTGCAGTAGTCTGTGGATACAGTGTTTTTGGGGTGCAGTATTGTGAGGATAGTGGTTTTTGGGGTGCAGTATTTTGAGTACAGTTTTTTTGGGGTGAAATATTTTGAGTACAGTGTTTTTTGGGATGCAGTATTTTGAGTACAGTATTTTTGGGGTGCAGTGTTTTGAGGATACAATGTTTTTGGGGTGCAGTATTTTGAGGATACAGTGTTTATTGGGTGCAGTATTTTGAGTACAGTGTTTTTTGGGATGCAGTATTTTGAGTACAGTGTTTTTGGGGTGCAGTATTTTGAGTAGTGTTTTTGGGGTGCAGTATGTTGAGTAGTGTTTTTGGGTGCAGTATTTTGAGTACAGTGTTTTTTGGGCTGCAGTATTTTGATTACAGTGTATTTGGGTGCAGTATTTTGAGGATGGTGTTTTTGGGGTGCAGTTTTTTATGATGATGCAGTGTTTTTGGGGTGCAATATTTTGAGTACAGTGTTTTTGGGCTGCAGTGTTGTGATGATGCAGTGTTTTTGGGGTGCAGTATTTTGAGTGCAGTGTTTTTGGGGTGCAGTATTTTGAGTACAGTGTTTTTGGGGTGCAGTATTTTGAAGATACAGTGTTTTTGGGGTGCAGTATTGTGATGAAGCAGTGTTTTTGGGGTGCAGCATTTTGAGTACAGTGTTTTTGGGGTGCAATATTGAGTACAGTGTTTTTTGGGGTGCAGTATTGTGATGATGCAGTGTTTTTGGGGTGCAATATTGAGTACAGTGTTTTTGGGGTGCAGTGTTTTGAAGATACAGTGTTTTTGGGGGGCAGTGTTTTGAGGATACAGTGTTTTTGGGGTGCTGTGTTTTGAGGATAGTGTTTTTGGGGTACAGTATTGTGAGGATACAGTGTTTTTGGGGTGCAATGTTTTGAGGATACAGTGTTTTTGGGGTGCAGTGTTTTGAGGATACAGTGTTTTTGGGGTGCAGTATTTTGAGGATACAGTGTTTTTGGGGTGCAAAATTTTGAGGATACAGTGTTTTTGGGGTGCAGTATTTTGAGTACAGTGTTTTTTGGGATGCAGTAGTGTTTTTGGGGTGCAGTATTGAGTACAGTGTTTTTTGGGGTGCATTATTGTGATATGCAGTGTTTTTGGGGTGCAATATTGAGTACAGTGTTTTTGGGGTGCAGTGTTTTGAGGATACAGTGTTTTTGGGGTACAGTATTGTGAGGATACAGTGTTTTTGGGGTGCAATGTTTTGTGGATACAGTGTTTTTGGGGTGCAGTGTTTTGAGAAACAGTGTTTTTGGGGTGCATTAATTTGAGGTGTCCCCACTCCTGCTCCAGGCTAAGTTCCTGCCCCACAGTGGGGACTCCACTCTGGCCATGTGTGCGCGAGACGGGCAGATCCGAGTGGCTGAGCTGTCCGCCACGCAGCGCTGCAAAAACACCAAGAGAGTGGCCCAGCACAAGGGCGCCGCCCACAAGGTGGGAGCCTCTGTCTGTCTGCTTCTGTCCATCTGTCTGTCCTCATGGCTGTACAGAGTCCTCAGATTTTTATTGTTCTTTAATTTTGCCTTTCGGCTGATGTTTATTGTTAATGGTGCTGTGTTTTGATTAGGGATGGGGGAGCTTAATCCTGGGATTTGATTGGCAGTGTTTTAGATGGAAGCTGTGTTTTGATTAGGGATGGGGGAGGTTAATCCTGGGATTTGATTGGCAGTGTTTGAGATGAACGCTGTGTTTTGATTAGGGATGGGGAGCCTCTCCTGGGATTTGATTGACAGTGTTTGAGATGAAAGCTGTGTTTTTGATTAGGGATGGGGAGGTTAATCCTGGGATTTGATTGGCAGTGTTTGAGATGAACGCTGTGTTTTGATTAGGGATGGGGAGGTTAATCCTGGGATTTGATTGGCAGTGTTTGAGATGAATGCTGTGTTTTTGATTAGGGATGGGGAGGTTAATCCTGGGATTTGATTGACAGTGTTTGAGATGAACGCTGTGTTTTGATTAGGGATGGGGGAGGTTAATCCTGGGATTTGATTGACAGTGTTTGAGATGAAAGCTGTGTTTTGATTAGGGATGGGGGAGGTTAATCCTGGGATTTGTTTGGCAGTGTTTGAGATGAACGCTGTGTTTTGATTAGGGATGGGGGAGGTTAATCCTGGGATTTGATTGGCAGTGTTTGAGATGAAAGCTGTGTTTTGATTAGGGATGGGGGAGATTAATCCTGGAATTTGATTGGCAGTGTTTGAGATGAACGCTGTGTTTTGATTGGGGATGGGGGAGGTTAATCCTGGGATTTGATTGACAGTGTTTGAGATGAATGCTGTGTTTTGATTAGGGATGGGGGAGGTTAATCCTGGGATTTGATTGGCAGTGTTTGAGATGAACGCTGTGTTTTGATTAGGGATGGGGGAGGTTAATCCTGAGATTTGATTGGCAGTGTTTGAGATGAACGCTGCGTTTTGATTAGGGATGGGGGAGGTTAATCCTGGGATTTGATTGGCAGTGTTTGAGATGAACGCTGTGTTTTGATTGCTTTGTTTATTGGTATGATGCCACATCACAGCTCGCGCTGGAGCCTGATTCTCCCTGCTCTTTCTTGTCTGCTGGGGAGGACGCCGTGGTTTTTGGCATTGACCTGCGTCTGGACCGACCAGCCAAGTGAGTTCCTGTGCTGCAGTCAACTCTATTCACTCAACCACCTATGACCGCTGTACACAACCGTACTGCCCTACGCTGTAATACTGCCTCATTACTGCTCGCTCTCCCCACTACCTACCGCAAGGAAAATAAGTATTGAACGCGTCATTTTTCTCAGTAAGTATATTTCTAATGGGGCTATTGAAATGAAATTTTCACCAGATGTCAGTAACAAGGGTCATTCCATGCCAAGTGACCAGCTTTTGGAAAATTTGCACCACACTGTCTCAGAAAAATGTGAAAAAAATCATGGGTGTTTGCCATCATTTCAAATGGTCAAATCCCAAATCTTAAGTTCCAACTCCAATATTTCACAGAGTAAGTGCCAATTTAAGGAGGCAGTGTTTGTCACTGTGAATGTAGCAATGACTTATTCGTGTTTCTGAAGGGATAAAAATACACTTTCCAGTGCTCCTAAATTAATGTCAATCAGTGCATGTTGGTAAAATTTCCCACAATTTATGAATCTATCAGATTTGGCACATCTCATTTGATTTTCCTGTAATAGGCTGTCGAAATTGACCATTTTTGTGGAACAAAAATTTTCATTTTATTTTTAGTTGGTCCCCTTGACTGAAGTATGGATAATCAGGGGTTCATACCTCAGTAGCCACAGTGCACTGACCCCTTAAACCCAATCCCATCTCCTGTCTCTAGTTTAGGAGAAACTCGCATCTGAAAATGCTTTATATGAAAAAAAAACCCAAAAATGCCTAAATTCAAGGCATGATTTGGTCATGTGGGGAACATCATGGTGTGGGGCTGTTTTTCAGCCCATGGTACTGGCAGACCTCATGTAATTGAAGGAAGGATGAATAGAGAAATGTACTGGGACATTCTTGATTAGAATCTGCTGCCATCTACCAGGATGCTGAAGATGAAACGAGGGTGGACATTTCAGCAAGACAATGATCCCAAACACACAGCCAAGGAAACACTCAGTTGGTTTTAGAGAGAGAATATAAAGCTGCTAGAATGGTCCAGTCAATCACCCGACTTGAATCCAATTGAAAATCTATGGAAAGAACTGAAGGTCAGAGTTCATAGAAGAGGCCCCCGGAATGACCACTATACGCTACTGTACTACACCACCCTACGCTGTAATTTAGCCACATTACCACATACTGTTCACTCGTCTCTACTACACATGACCTCTATACCCTACTATACTGCCCTACATTGCAATACATCCACATTAACCCCTTTGTGCAGATTGACGCCAGCGGACATGGAGCTGCTCTATTTATGCACAGAGTTATGCTATTCTATCGCTAGATGGCACTCCCGGATCAGTTATTGAATATTCACTCGCAAGCCGAGCTCGAACACGGTTTAGAATATGTATGAGTTAGAGCTGCCGGATAGCTCACTCGGTTAAAGCATCGCATTGTGAAGCAGACGTGACTATCACGGCGCGGGTTCGAGCCCCGGTCGTACCAACCAGCAGTGGTCGGCAGCTTTTTCAGAAGTAGCGCGCAATTGGCCAATGCGCTACAGGGATGCAAATTGGGAAAGGTCTGCCGGGAAGGGTAATATAAGTTGCTTTGTTCGTTCTTTGGGCGCCTCCTGTTGGCCAGACGGGCGCTCGTCAGGAAGCTTCTAAGCCTGGTCATGTTCAGGTATACTCCGCCCTCGTTCTGAACTCGCGAGGATTCAACCAATGAGTGTATAAGAAGCGGTGGCTGACAGGCGCGTGCTTCGGAGGAGAGCCGCTAACTGTCTTCACTCTCCTGAATTTGGCCACAAGGGGTCGCAAACGACCAAGCCTTGTACATAGTTCACCAACTGGGTATTCCAGATTCGGGTGGGATTGGTGATGCCAAATTTAAAAAAAAAAAAAAAAAAAAAAAATGTACGCGGTATGTTCCATCCCTGTTTTTCAGGAGTCGCATGAATTAAACTCCTCAGCTAAGTATGATGTGCAAACTGTTCAATATACTTGCCCATAGTATCTATCCAGCAATGAAAAAAAATGAAATCTTGCGACAGAAAAAATCGTTGTCCTCTGCAACAACTACTTCATCTATAGTGAGCCAATGGTATCTCAATTAAATAGTTTAGAAAATCAGTTTTCTGAAGCAAAAATTCGCCATGGTATTGATACTATGTCATTCTACTATCAATTACAGTCATCAGATACTAAAAGCGCGTAATTTCCTACCGTGGATTTACAAGTAGATTCGTCTGTCGTAGAATTTTTAGCTGTCTTTTAGAGCTTCATGCGAGCTCTGACAGAAATACAGTCACTTTAATGGTTATTCAATGGTATCTGCGTAACAGCGAAGCTGTAGTACACGCCCACGTGAAACTCTCCCGGTAATCACCCATTGATTGACAGGATTTTTATCTAATTCCAGACAGTGTAAGCGTTCTTCAGCAATTGAAAGACATTGATTGGACCCTCAGAAAGTATTTAAACACTCACGTAATAGACGTTAGGTATTCTCTGAGCTTTGCGCAGCTTTTAATGATGTGATTGCATGGAAAAAAAGACTTCCAGAAACGAGCCTGGAGTGTTGAGTTTATATTTAAGGCATAGACATGTGATTTTGAGACTGAAAATGGCAGTTATTCTGAATGGAACAGATTGGAGGGCTGATGGCATCGATTATTTGGAGGAGCAATTCAGTGATGGAGGGTTTTTTTTCTCGAAGTGTGAGTAAAACTATCTTTGTGTGGTGTCACGCCATCTTACTTCTAGCCAGTTAGCTAACCAGCCAGTTTTTTTTTTTTTCGGTTTTCCACCATGATCACGAAGTTAGTTTGTCACATTGGGTAACAAGAGTAGTCGATACTGCAGTGTGCTGGCATTTTGCTGAATGTGGCGATCTGTTTTAGAATTTATACCGCATTCAACAGTCACTGTCTTTTAAAATTTTCAGGCGAGTGGCTCAAAGCTCACCCTAGGAATTCAAGGCAAGCTTTTTTACGGCCCTTGCAGCTCGTTGGGGCAACCGGAAGAATGAAAAGATTGGATGTCCACTGCATTTTTCACAAGGAACTTCTTTGCTGTGATGGGCATGTTACTCCTAGGTAGATTCAGTCTGAGGTACAGGGCCCATGCTGATGCATAACAAGTTTAAACTTGGTTTACCTCTTACACTAAACATGCTGAGATTCTGAGCAGCATTTTGAGCCTCATTCTCCAAAATAAGCTTAAACCTCTTAATGCAGCTGCATCGGCCTAACAGGAGTCTATCCTGAGACTACAGAAACAAAGTGCAGATTAACCAAAAAATTGACCTTTTTATTCAAATGTCTTAATCTAAAATTGAAGAAGGAATAATATGAAAACAAAATTGTCAGAATTATGAAATTGTCAGTTGCATTGCAGGGGCTTACCTCAATAGCTGCTTAACCTGACATGGCTCAAAAGAGTCACTGAATCACTATCAGAAATGGTAGTTGCTAGTCGGCTACATTCACAAACCATGCACATGGACTCCGTATCGTAACCTGACCAAATTCGGAAGCCAAAACAAACGTCACTGTCTAAACCTCGTCCAGACTACCCGCTGACGCTTCAGCCAAGTAACACTATGCGTGTCCACAGCAAATGAATTTCTGGGAATGAGAATCCTTAATTTATGCACATATCTGCCGCAGACAAGCATTCTCGAAAGCTGTGATTCACCTCGGAATGTCCGATTTTGCTAAAGTTTCTTCCCTAATGGCATGTCCCGCAGCTGTGTTCACCATCTAGAGCCCCTCAGAAGGTGAAAATGAAACATTGGCGTTTGGTTCAAAAATGTTCAATTGGTACGGGTTGCCCAATCACAGAACGGGTGTATCTCGCTTTTGGTTTCCCAGTATCTATGAAGACTTGTTCCCTACAAAACGCTGTTGGCGCTACCATTCTGTTTCATACAGAGCGTCTACCAGCGGAGTGTAACGATGGAGACGGAACCAGTCAAGTTTCCACGAGGCGCACGTTTTTTTCGAACTTCGTTTTTATGAGGTGCGTGCTTTTTTTCCTCACCTCAGTTTTTTTAGGCGTGCTATGGTGCGCGTGCGCAAAAGCGCGCCTTAAAAACCAGTGACTGATTCAACAAAATGGAATGCCTTGGACTTTTGCTCATTTAAAATGCGAACAACTATTACTGTGTTGTGAGTTATACTTGGTTCTTATAGGGTGTGAAAAGCGTTGTTACAAGCTTGAGTTTTGCTTAGATGATCGGAATTGTAAACTGCAATCTTTCCGTCCGAGTGAACATTCTGACCGTAAAATAAGCACTTCCTTTGAGTACGTGTGCTTGCTGGTGCGGCTTTGTAGAAAAATGGACGTAACTGAACTTTGTCACGGAGAAAAGGTATGTTTTTGGTTTGGAGAGGTTGCTGGTGACCATTGATGTCCTGCTGCACAAATCTTGATAAACTCATGCTAAGTTCAACCAGGAAAATCACTAATTCAAATTGAATTTCATCAAAAGTTGATTTGTGTTAAAAATACGATTATTTTATGATTTGACAGTGCGCCATGTTGAGGGCTGTGAGTGTTTGGGAAGCCACCTGGAGAGCTGTCTTATTTGGCTTTCTCTTTCGAAACCATATAAGATTTAATGCTCTGATGAAGAGTATTTGTCGTCTAGGAGTTTATGATCCCAGAAATGTATTGTTTTGATCCCCAGCCATTTTTCAATCCTCAGTATTATTTTTTTTGAAATTTCAATGCTGAATTTTCATGAAGATTTTTTTGATGTTTGCTGCCTCTTTTCTCTACCAAAATCATGAAAATAAACTGA
The DNA here is from genome assembly GCA_029692085.1 of Gymnothorax javanicus. Classification (NCBI taxonomy): domain Eukaryota; kingdom Metazoa; phylum Chordata; class Actinopteri; order Anguilliformes; family Muraenidae; genus Gymnothorax; species Gymnothorax javanicus. The sequence goes on along the minus strand of CM056201.1, from coordinate 2,575,898 downwards.
AATCCGATGGAATTCTAAATGCTGCCAGTGTATTGTCTCAGTTGAGCCATATTCCCCCTCTCTATGAAGTTTAAATCTTGAATCATAAAACATATTAAATAGGGTAATGCGTAAATAGCCATATTTGGCTTCTGCGCAAAGGGGTTAATGCATGCCATCTGCTCTTCTCTACGACACATGCCCACTACCCTCTGCTTTTCTACAAGTTTCTACACTGTAATACAGCCTCATTAGCACATACTGTCCATAAATGACTCGTACCTTGCTAAACTGCCAGTACTCTGTACTACATCGATTGTACTATACTGTATTGTGGTGCACTGAGCGTGTGAGTCTATACTACATTGCACCGAGTGCATCAAAATGCATTAAGTATGCGTTATCGTGGCATATAGTGCTTTCTCTTATGTAGTGTAGTATGGTGAGCTGAGTGTATAAGTTAATAGTACATTGCACTGTGTGCATGGAACTGCATGAAGTATGCTTTATTGTATTATATAGTGCTGTTATGTGGTGTAGTATGGTGCACTGAGTGTAAAAATCAATACTACATTGCACTCAGTGCATTAAAGTGCATTAAGTATGCTGTATTGTACTAAAACGTGCTGACTGCTGTGTAATGTAGTATGCAGCTGTGAGTGTACTCTCCCCTCAGTAAGCTGGCTGTAGTGAAAGAGGGCGAGAAGAAGGTGGGACTCTATACCATCTTTGTGAATCCTGCCAACACTCACCACTTCGCTGTGGGAGGGAGAGACCAGTATGTCAGGTGAGCTCCTCTCTGATTGGCCCCAGTGTGGTGTGTTATGGGATGATAACTTCATTTCCATTGGTCAGGGTTATTTTGCTCAAGTACGGTGTAGCCAACAGACACACAGCTTTTGGAGGGTGGGAAATAAGAGTGGCAGTAGTTGTGCTCATTTCTATCAGTACTCCAAACAAGTACTCTGTTGATCCTGTGTTTTACTCCCTGAATTGCCAACCCTTTAACTCGCCTAGACATGGTCTCCTGTCAGCAACCATTCTGGCTTACGTCAGGTCGTCTCTTCCTATTGCAAGGTCTAAAACCAGAGGGTGACAGACTTGTGCTTATGTGTTTTGTTGTGAATGCTGTATGTGTGTGTGTGTGTGTGTGTGTGTGTGTGTGTGTGTGTGTGTGTGTGTGTAGTGCGTGCATGCTTGCATGTGTGTATGCGGAGTTGTGCAATTTTCTTCTGCAGGGTCTATGACCAGAGGAAGATAAATGAGAATGAGAACAACGGAGTTCTGAAGAAGTTCTGTCCTTCTCACTTGGTGTCCAGTGGCAGCAAAACCAACATCACCTGCTTAGTGTACAGCCATGATGGAGCAGGTACACATTACTCACTGTACACCAACATCCCCTGCCCAGTGTACAGCCATGATGGAGCAGGTACACATTACTCACTGTACACCAACATCCCCTGCCCAGTGTACAGCCATGATGGAGCAGGTACACATTACTTGCTGTACACCAACATCCCCTGCCCAGTGTACAGCCATGATGGAGCAGATACACATTACTCACTGTACACCAACATCCCCTGCCCAGTGTACAGCCATGATGGAGCAGGTACACATTACTCACTGTACACCAACATCCCCTGCCCAGTGTACAGCCATGATGGAGCAGGTACACATTACTCACTGTACACCAACATCCCCTGCCCAGTGTACAGCCATGATGGAGCAGGTACACATTACTCACTGTACACCAACATCCCCTGCCCAGTGTACAGCCATGATGGAGCAGGTACACATTACTCACTGTACACCCTGTACACCAACATCCCACTGCCCATCCCTGTACAGCCATGATGGAGCAGGTACACATTACCATCACTGTACACCAACATCTCCTGCCCAGTGAACAGCCATGATGGAGCAGGTACACATTACTCACTGTACACCAACATCCCCTGCCCAGTGTACAGCCATGATGGAGCAGGTACACATTACTCACTGTACACCAACATCCCCTGCCCAGTGTACAGCCATGATGGAGCAGGTACACATTACTCACTGTACACCAACATCACCTGCTTAGTGTACAGCCATGATGGAGCAGGTACACATTACTCACTGTACACCAACATCCCCTGCCCAGTGTAAAGCCATGATGGAGCAGGTACTCATTACTCACTGTACACCAACATCACCTGCTTAGTGTACAGCCATGCTGGAGCAGGTACACATTACTCACTGTACACCAACATCCCCTGCCCAGTGTACAGCCATGATGGAGCAGGTACACATTACTCACTGTACACCAACATCCCCTGCCCAGTGTACAGCCATGATGGAGCAGGTACACATTACTCACTGTACACCAACATCCCCTGCCCAGTGTACATGCCATTGGAGCAGGTACACATTACTCACTGTACACCAACATCCCCTGCCCAGTGTACAGCCATGATGGAGCAGGTACACATTACTCACTGTACACCAACATCCCCTGCCCAGTGTACAGCCATGATGGAGCAGGTACACATTACTCACTGTACACCAACATCCCCTGCCCAGTGTACAGCCATGATGGAGCAGGTACACATTACTCACTGTACACCAACATCCCCTGCCCAGTGTACAGCCATGATGGAGCAGGTACCATTACTTTCTGTACACCAACATCCCCTGCCCAGTGTACAGCCATGATGGAGCAGGTACACATTACTCACTGTACACCAACATCCCCTGCCCAGTGTACAGCCATGATGGAGCAGGTACACATTACTCACTGTACACCAACATCCCCTGCCCAGTGTACAGCCATGATGGAGCAGGTACACATTACTCACTGTACACCAACATCCCCTGCCCAGTGTACAGCCATGATGGAGCAGGTACCCTCACTGCCATCCCCTGCCCAGTGCCATGATGGAGCAGGTACACATTACACATCCCCTGCCCAGTGACAGCCATGATGGAGCAGGTACACATTACTCACTGTACACCAACATCCCCTGCCCAGTGTACAGCCATGATGGAGCAGGTACACATTACTCACTGTACACCAACATCCCCTGCCCAGTGTACAGCCATGATGGAGCAGGTACACATTACTCACTGTACACCAACATCCCCTGCCCAGTGCCCAGATGTACAGCCATGATGGAGCAGGTACACATTACTCACTGTACACCAACATCCCCTGCCCAGTGTACAGCCATGATGGAGCAGGTACACATTACTCACTGTACACCAACATCCCCTGCCCAGTGTACAGCCATGATGGAGCAGGTACACATTACTCACTGTACACCAACATCCCCTGCCCAGTGTACAGCCATGATGGAGCAGGTACACATTACTCACTGTACACCAACATCTCCTGCCCAGTGAACAGCCATGATGGAGCAGGTACACATTACTCACTGTACACCAACATCCCCTGCCCAGTGTACAGCCATGATGGAGCAGGTACACATTACTCACTGTACACCAACATCCCCTGCCCAGTGTACAGCCATGATGGAGCAGGTACACATTACTCACTGTACAGCCAACATGCCCAGTGGACAGCCATGATGGAGCAGGTACACATTACTCACTGTACACCAACATCCCCTGCCCAGTGTACAGCCATGATGGAGCAGGTACACATTACTCACTGTACACCAACATCCCCTGCCCAGTGTACAGCCATGATGGAGCAGGTACACATTACTCACTGTACACCAACATCCCCTGCCCAGTGTACAGCCATGATGGAGCAGGTACACATTACTCACTGTACACCAACATCCCCTGCCCAGTGTACAGCCATGATGGAGCAGGTACACACAACATCCCCTGCCCAGTGTACAGCCATGATGGAGCAGGTACCAACATCCCCAACATCTCCTGCCCAGTGTACAGCCATGATGGAGCAGGTACACTCACTGTACACCAACACTGCCCACACCAACATCTCCTGCCCAACATGACCTGCCCACACAGCCATGATGGAGCAGGTACACATTACTCACTGTACACCAACATCCCCTGCCCAGTGTACAGCCATGATGGAGCAGGTACACATTACTCACTGTACACCAACATCCCCTGCCCAGTGTACAGCCATGATGGAGCAGGTACACATTACTCACTGTACACCAACATCCCCTGCCCAGTGTACAGCCATGATGGAGCAGGTACACATTACTCACTGTACACCAACATCCCCTGCCCAGTGTACAGCCATGATGGAGCAGGTACACATTACTCACTGTACACCAACATCCCCTGCCCAGTGTACAGCCATGATGGAGCAGGTACACATTACTCACTGTACACCAACATCCCCTGCCCAGTGTACAGCCATGATGGAGCAGGTACACATTACTCACTGTACACCAACATCCCTGCCCAGTGTACAGCCATGATGGAGCAGGTACACATTACTCACTGTACACCAACATCCCCTGCCCAGTGTACAGCCATGATGGAGCAGGTACACATTACTCACTGTACACCAACATCCCCCTGCCCAGTGTACAGCCATGATGGAGCAGGTACACATTACTCACTGTACACCAACATCCCCTGCCCAGTGTACAGCCATGATGGAGCAGGTACACATTACTCACTGTACACCAACATCCCCTGCCCAGTGTACAGCCATGATGGAGCAGGTACACATTACTCACTGTACACCAACATCACCTGCTTAGTGTACAGCATCACCTGGAGCAGGAGCAGGTACACATTACTCACTGTACACCAACATCAGTGTAAAGCCATGATGGAGCAGGTACTCACTGTACACCAACATCCCCTGCCCAGTGTACAGCCATGATGGAGCAGGTACACATTACTCACTGTACACCAACATCCCCTGCCCAGTGTACAGCCATGATGGAGCAGGTGCACATTACTCACTGTACACCAACATCCCCTGCCCAGTGTACAGCCATGATGGAGCAGGTACACATTACTCACTGTACACCAACATCCCCTGCCCAGTGTACAGCCATGATGGAGCAGGTACACATTACTCACTGTACACCAACATCCCCTGCCCAGTGTACAGCCATGATGGAGCAGGTACACATTACTCACTGTACACCAACATCCCCTGCCCAGTGTACAGCCATGATGGAGCAGGTACACATTACTCACTGTACACCAACATCCCCTGCCCAGTGTACAGCCATGATGGAGCAGGTACACATTACTCACTGTACACCAACATCCCCCTGCCCAGTGTACAGCCATGATGGAGCAGGTACACATTACTCACTGTACATCAACATCCCCTGCCCAGTGTACAGCCATGATGGAGCAGGTACACATTACTCACTGTACACCAACATCCCTGCCCAGTGTACAGCCATGATGGAGCAGGTACACATTACTCACTGTACACCAACATCACCTGCCCATTGAACAGCCATGATGGAGTAGGTACACATTACTCACTGTACATCAACATCCCCTGCCCAGTGTACAGCCATGATGGAGCAGGTACACATTACTCACTGTACACCAACATCACCTGCTTAGTTTCCAGCCATGATGGAGCAGGTACACATTACTCACTGTACACCAACGTCACCTGCTTAGTGTACAGCCATGCTGGAGCAGGTACACATTACTTGCTGTACATCAACATCCCCTGCCCAGTGTACAGCCATGATGGAGTAGGTACACATTACTCACTGTACACCAACATCCCCTGCCTAGTGTACAGCCATGATGGAGCAGGTACACATTACTCACTGTACACCAACATCCCCTGCCCAGTGTACGGCCATCATGGAGCAGGTACACATTACTCACTGTACACCAACATCCCCTGCCCAGTGTACAGCCAATATCTTATCTTCTGCCAACTTTGCATCGTTTAGGTCTGGGTCATTAGATATTTGCCCGCCAAATTTGAGGTAAATCTCTCCATTGGTTGTGCTATAGCAAGCTAATGGTCACAATTCATAAACCGAGCGTCCGATCTAATTGAAATTTTTCACGCTGCATGTTGGCAGAGGTTGCTGTGGATATTTAGAAGTAGAAGGTGATTAGTTAAACAAGATTGCAGACAATAAAATTTTTGAAGCCTTTTTACTAATGTGGGTGTCTTATGTCATCATGAAATTTGGTAAGACTATTAATGATGTGTCAAAGTGCAAAGGGCAGTTGCTGATTGGCCGAATGGTTTCACTCTGTGGAACCAAAATGCTTTTTGAGCTATAAATCTTGAACTGTTGGGGCTGGATTCCGAATTCTTTTTGGGATTCCCTCACTCCAGCTGAATGAAATGGCTCTCGGAACAAAATTGTCAGCTGTATGGGATTTTCTGTCCTGTTTTCCATTGGATAATCAGGTCGCAGCTGCGATTTGACTGGCTTAGCAATGACTAATCAACATGAATTCTGCGGGGCAAGGAATACCATATTTAATTAAGGGTTGAGAACTGGAGTTTTTTTCTGAAATTCATTTAATGTGTGTCAACTGCTTCAAAATAGTTGATTTCTTCATGTTGCTTGGACCACATTGATTATTGCTTGCAGTTTTATTTTATTTCAGTTTCTCTTACATTTTGCTCACTGCCCCAGCATAAGTGTGTGGGTCAATGACAAATAAGCCTTTTAAAAATGTATTTTTAATAAATATTAATGTACAGAATACATTTATTTGAAGTTGGAAGAGTGTGTTTAAACGAGTCTTAATGGTTGCACAACATTTACAGGGTTTTAGTACAGCTTTATACTGTATTTGTAATTTCACCAGGCAAAAAATGTCAGGTGACGCAACCAGAAGTTTCTTGAAAAAAAAACACACTTCCCTCTTTTTCCTAAGTGATTTTTTTTAGTAGGAATACCTGAGTGTCTACTCTGCCTAAAACATTACTATTTTGTAGTTGAGCTGGGTATTAAAAGTGACTTACGGATTCATTATTGTTGGGGGTGGGAATTTTGGTTTTCCAAACAATTTAAGGACAATTGAACTATTAAACTTTGTTTATTTGAAACGTTTTCAACATAAAATTATGCCCCCATATTAATATTGTATTTATTAATATTTTAAATTACATATTTAGTACATTTCACAGTGTTAACTTGCTCGGACGGTTGCACCACCTGACATTTTGAGGGTTTGAGATGGCAAAACATAAAATATATATCATTTTTATGATAAACTGGAAATATGTTCAAATTAAACAGGTTTCATAGAATAAAATGATGCTTATTATGACTCATTTAAAATTATTTTAAACCAAAGTAGTGCACTCGGACAATGTCTAGTCATTGACCAGTATATCGCAGTGTGCAAACACATACATGCACACACACTGTTCAGCTTGTTCAGCTGGTCTGTTCCCTGTATTTGCAGAGCTCCTGGCCAGTTACAATGATGAGGACATCTACCTGTTCAACTCCCAGCACAGCGACGGAGCCGATTACTGCAGGAGGTACAAGGGCCACCGGAACAACGCCACAGGTAATGACCTCACCTCCTCAGCCATAACGCCACAGGTAATGACCTCACCTCCTCAGCCATAACGCCACAGGTAATGACCTCACCTCCTCAGCCATAACGCCACAGGTAATGACCTCACCTCCTCAGCCATAACGCCTCAGGTAATGACCTCACCTCCTCAGCCATAACGCCACAGGTAATGACCTCACCTCCTCAGCCATAACGCCACAGGTAATGACCTCACCTCCTCTGCCATAACGCCACAGGTAATGACCTCACCTCCTCAGCCATAACGCCACAGGTAATGACCTCACCTCCTCAGCCATAACGCCACAGGTAATGACCTCACCTCCTCAGCCATAACGCCTCAGGTAATGACCTTACCTCCTCAGCCATAACGCCTCAGGTAATGACCTCACCTCCTCAGCCATAACGCCACAGGTAATGACCTCACCTCCTCAGCCATAACGCCACAGGTAATGACCTCACCTCCTCAGCCATAACGCCACAGGTAATGACCTCACCTCCTCAGCCATAACGCCACAGGTAATGACCTCACCTCCTCAGCCATAACGCCACAGGTAATGACCTCACCTCCTCAGCCATAACGCCTCACAGGTAATGACCTCACCTCCTCAGCCATAAATGCCTCAGGTAATGACCTCACCTCCTCAGCCATAACGCCACAGGTAATGACCTCCTCCTCAGCCATAACCCTCAGGTAATGACCTTACCTCCTCAGCCATAACGCCTCAGGTAATGACCTCACCTCCTCAGCCATAACGCCTCAGGTAATGACCTCACCTCCTCAGCCATAACGCCACAGGTAATGGCCTCACCTCCTCAGCCATAACGCCACAGGTAATGGCCTCACCTCCTCAGCCATAACGCCACAGGTAATGACCTCACCTCCTCAGCCATAACGCCACAGGTAATGACCTCACCTCCTCAGCCATAACGCCACAGGTAATGACCTCACCTCCTCAGCCATAACGCCACAGGTAATGACCTCACCTCCTCAGCCATAACGCCTCAGGTAATGACCTCACCTCCTCAGCCATAACGCCACAGGTAATGACCTCACCTCCTCTGCCATAACGCCACAGGTAATGACCTCACCTCCTCTGCCATAACGCCACAGGTAATGACCTCACCTCCTCTGCCATAACGCCACAGGTAATGACCTCACCTCCTCAGCCATAACGCCACAGGTAATGACCTCACCTCCTCAGCCATAACGCCACAGGTAATGACCTTACCCCCTCAGCCATAACGCCACAGGTAATGACCTCACCTCCTCAGCCATAACGCCTCAGGTAATGACCTTACCTCCTCAGCCATAACGCCACAGGTAATGACCTCACCTCCTCAGCCATAAGGCCTCAGGTAATGACCTCACCTCCTCAGCCATAACGCCACAGGTAATGACCTCACCTCCTCAGCCATAACGCCACAGGTAATGACCTCACCTCCTCAGCCATAACGCCACAGGTAATTTATGAGGATAAATGACTGTTTGGGGTATTTAGGGGTAAGTGAGGCTGCATGGGGGTAAAAGAGGCTGTTACGGAGTATTTAGGGGTAAATGCAGCTGGTAGGGTATTTGGGGGTAAATGAGGCTGTATGGGGTTATGTGGGTGAGAATGAGGCTGTTTAGGGGTAATCAGGGTTGTGTTGGTTGACACCTCTCTCTCTCTCTCTCTCTCTCTCTCTCTCTCTCTCCTCTCTCCCTCTCTCCCCTGCAGTGAAGGGGGTAAACTTCTTTGGGCCGTGCAGTGAGTTTGTTGTGAGTGGCAGTGACTGCGGACACATCTACCTGTGGGACAAGAACTCGGCCCACATCGTGCAGTACATGGAGGGAGACAAGGGAGGAGTGGTGAGACTTGAGGGGGAAGAACAAAGAGTGAGAGCCGGGGGGGCGGGGTTTTAGGGGGAGGGACAGAGAGATGTTATGTTGCAGTGGAACCAACCAAAATAATTTATTCATTTTAGCTCGTAAATGTGTTGGTGTAGTTTGGGAAAAGGTTTGATGTGATTGTTGCACGTAGTAAAAATGTGTGCAGTGAGTTGTTCAGTTTGTAAAAATATGGTGCATTTAATGCCATTTATGAAAAGGTATTTTGATTGATGCGCTCTTTGAAAACATGTCGTGATTGGCACGCTGTGTAAATCGGTATAATGTGATTGGTGCGCTTTGTGAATTGGTATAATGTGATTGGTGCGCTTTGTAAATCGGTATAATGTGATTGGTGCGCTTTGTAAATCGGTATAATGTGATTAGTGCGCTTTGTAAATTAGTATAATGTGATTGGTGCGCTTTGTAAATCAGTATAATGGGATTGGTGCGCTTTGTAAATCGGTATAATGTGATTGGTGCGCTTTGTAAATCGGTATAATGTGATTGTAGCGCTTTGTAAATTGGTATAATGTGATTGATGCGCTTTGTAAATTGGTATAATGTGATTGGTGCGCTCTGTTTAATCGGTATAATGTGATTGGTGCGCTTTGTGAATAGGTATAATGTGATTGGTACGCTTTGTAAATTGGTATAATGTGATCAATGTGCTTTGTTTCAGGTGAACTGCTTGGAGCCCCACCCTCACCTGCCTGGTTTGGCCACTAGTGGGCTGGACCATGATGTTAAACTGTGGGCCCCGACCGCGGAGAGCCCCACCGCCCTCAAGGGCCTGAAAGAGGTGCCACTCTCTGGATCCTGAACCAAAACCAAACCCATATATTATATATAGGATCTGTAATGAGTGACCCTGAGATATCAAATTTATGATACGACATTAGTAATTTTCATGTATTTGAGCCTTCGGCGAGGAACAAATGAAAAATTACTGCTCGAATTTCATAAGTTTGATGTCTCGGGCTCACGAATTTGAGATCCTATTTATCCCATAAATGTCTGTGTAGTATTATTTAGAAACTGGAAAAAAAGCGTTTAGCTTCTAGTTGGCGGTCTATTCAAGCCAATGGGATGAATAATTCACTAGCTAGAATGCTAACACTTTCACCATTAAATTGATTAATTCAAGTTTCTACAATAAGTTACATGATTCACTTACTACTTTAATTGTGAAAAGCATTAGCGTTCTAGCTACTAGTTTACTACTAGCATTCTAGTTATTCATCCCATTGACTTGAAAAGACCGTCAACTAGAAGCTAACGCTAGCGATGGTTAACGGTTTCCAGCAGGATTGGTAATGTTACCATTGCAAAGATACTGGTTTAAGTTTCCCCTGAATGGAATCTGACCAATCATGATGCAAGAGAGCTGCATTACACGTGTGTAATAGCAAGCCTGTGTGACATGGCTGTTTTACACCAATTTTTAGTCATTCATGGGAGATTTATATGTATTCATATACATATATGCATATCTTGATATATGTATGTATATATGTATACTGTATATACACACATACTCTGGCTGTCCAAAAAAAAAAAAAAGTTGCGCACTATAATATTTTTTTTTTTTTTTTTGGGCTAACTTCAGCTTTGATCACAGTGCATATTTCTTGTTGTATTGTTTCCACAATCTTGTACAATGTTACAACAGCTATCTCCGACCAGATTTGCATTCATTTTTGACCAAGATATTGTATTTACAGTGGATGAGTCAAACCACTCCATTAAGCCTTCTCCTGCACATCCCAAATACTTTCAGTTGGTTAAGGTCCAGAATCCGAGGTGGCCAATTCCTTAGTTGAAATGATTCCTCATCTTGATGAACCTCGCTTTCAGAAATTGAGCCTGATGAATCGTGGTATTATCATCCTGGAATATGCCTGAGCCATCAGGGATTTAAAAGTCCATTGATGGGTTACTGGTCATTCAGTATATTCAGGTAGTCTATAGAACAGTGCTGAGCCCAGACCTGAACAACCATAGCCACCCCAGATCATAACACTGCCTCCAGAGGCCTGTACAGTGGGCTCTATGCATGACGGGTGCATCACTTCATGGGCTGCCTTTCTCACCCTGACATGCCCATCACTCTGGAATAGAGTAAATCTGGACCTTTCTTACCCTGACACACCCATCACTCTGGAACAGAGTAAATCTGGACTCATTAGACCACATGACCTTTTTCCATTGCTTCTCAGTCCAATCTTTATGCTCCCTTCCAAATTGAACAAGTTTTTCCCCAATTAACCTCACTAACAAGAGGCTTTCTTGTTGCCAGGTAACTGTTCAGTCCCAATCCTCCTAGTACTTGTAGCAACGTGTGTTTGGTAATGCTTTTACCTTCATAATTAAACATACTGCTGCTATGAGTTCAAATTATTTATTTATTTATTTATTTATTTACTTTTTTTTTTTTTAAGGCCCAATATGTAAAATTTCCCAATTCAAAGATCTATAATATATATAGATATGTGATATATGTTTTTGGTGTGTGTACTTACATTATCCGTGATGTATTCAATGATTATCAAAGACAGAGATATCTGTATTATCAATGTAGGGACACGGGCCGTTTCTTTTCGTCGCATATTTGACTTCACTCCCAACACAACGAGTGCACGAGACCGAGAAAATCACCCTCCGCGCACGCATGCTTCGCCGTTGCCAAAGAGTTTCAAGCCAAGATGGTAACATAAACGTAACGTTACTCCACTTCAGAACATTTTTCTTGTGATGCCTCATGATAAACAGAAAGCTGATGTGTACGGCACATTGTTTGTGCGTTATGAGACATCAGTGCTCGTTAGCTGCATTACTTGCAGTTAGAACACGCCCCCTTGAATACTCGATTCAGTTTGGTCTATTAGCGTGTCTCGACAGATAACCGCTGGCCAGCTGGTCTGTTGAGCTCATCGTTGCTAAGGAAGCTATAGCAATAGCGGCAGGAGCACCTGAAAGCGTACACTGCCAGCTGACAGTGGCATTTCCTCGATATCTGTTACCTTTAGCATTGCATTCAGCAACAGAGTGTTCACATCTGTTATTATTCTCTACAAAGATGGGCAACATGAGCCAGTTCCACCCCCTTATCTCAGCCTCTGACCTGCAGCACATCATAAGCGCTGTAAACAGCCGACTTATCATTATGCCTTACATTTTTTTTATTTGAATGAAATAGGATGAAGTTATATAACCTTGCCTCATGCATGTACATGGTTTCACCGCTCCCTGTTTGAGTCACGCCGGAGAATTTAGCTGTCAGTGGTGCGTGTTAATTGATGAAGACAACAACTCCCATGATTCTATGCGATCCCATTGCATCATCAAACTCGGCCTCTTGTTATTGTTTGGTTAAGCGCCCTCTAGCGGCAGAGAATTACATATTGGGCCTTGAAGATGAGGCGTAACTAAGCATTTTATTGATCCCTGATCAGGATCAGTCAGGATTTTTCTCCAACCCATTTCCTCCACCATGTTGACAGTTCATCACTATCCCTTCAGGTTTCAGTTTATTGTTGTACAGCTCCTTACTGAATTTCAGAGATTTCAGCAATCTCCTAAGTGGGGTTCTTTTTTGTTTTGCTTGATGCTGGCCAATAGAGTACGTGGTGAAGTGATGACATCATGCTGGTGTCGGAAGTAAATTCATTCATTTTACACGCCTATCTATAAAGCAAGAAAAGCACCTGTCTGTGTGTCTGTCTGTGGCTCGCATATCTCTCTGACTGTTAGTCAGATCGGCCTAAGCTTTCGGACGTGGCTTGCGCATGGCATGATGGTGTGCATCCTTCATTTTGCTGGTCTTTGCATAAATTTTCACTCCTGTAACGGGCACTTGCACTACTTGAATGAAAAAAGCCAACTGACCCTTGACTTGACGAGTTCATGTGTTGACCAAAAAGATGTCGCCATTGCGCTTTCCAACGAAGCATGTTACCTGTCACCAGAGCGGTAGATAACTCAGAGTGGCGCCTTGCTAGACTGCTCACGAGGTTCGTGGGGAAGCGCTATAGTTCCAAACAAGCGCCGCGCTGTCATGATCTCCTATAGGGACATGGTGTGCATCCTTAATTTCGCAGGTTTTTGCATTAATTTTCACTCCCCCTACGGGCACTTGCACTCGTAGACTTTTTTAAATATTCACTTTGGAATCACTTCCCATTGTTTTCAAGCTTCCATCAATTTTGAGATTTTGCATCATATTACTGAGTAACAACAGTTATTAATTGGTTAAGTATGTTATTGCTCGCATACAGTAAAAACGACCTGCCAATATATCCCGTATTGGCCAACTTGTATTGGCCGACCTTAAGCTGTATTGGCCGAGTTCAGCACATGCACAAGTAACCATTGGCAACTGTGGCATCGCTCTCTTCAAAGAAGCAGACGACAGTCACGGACCTAGCATTTAGCTCTTTAATGAGTCTTGAAGTCGCCAGACTTCAGAAGTCATAGTCATAATTTTGTCATGATAGCACAACATACTTAACCAATTAATAAAAATATTATAAATTGCTTATTTTCGTATTGCCTTGGTATTGGCCTGAGGGTCACCGTATTGGCCGAGGCGCATCCAAGGCAATACGGAAATAAGCAATTTAAGTAATTAAGTCTGCTATAGCTAGTTTACCGACCTCAGTAGTTGGCTAGCTTAATATTTGGTGCATTTAGTTAAATGCCAGCTTGTGAAATGCTCACAGCTCAACGCTAGCTAAGTAGCCAAATAATGGCTATTTTGCTAGCTTAGCTAGTTATATTTAGTGAATAATCAAGCTAGTCAGCTTGCAAAAAGAACGGTAAAGTTACAGTAAACTAACCATTTTCTGTTTTCTGTTGATTTAGCTATGTGCACAAAATATAATTAGCTAACTAGCTGGCCAGCTGGGTAGTTTGCTGGCGTAGCTAGTCATATTGCACAAAAATGTTTAGCTAGCTAGCTAAATGGCGAAATAATAGATATTCACTGTTATCCATTCATTTTTAGGCATGTAGCTAGCTAGCTGATAGTGGCTCGCTGTGTAATAATGGTTGCATGGAGATGGCCAATGGTAATTTAGGTCACTGCTCGGCTTCCGTCGAGTTACGTTGTGACTGTTTGCTGAAACTGTGGTACCCCATTGGTCGGGGACAAATCATAGGGCACTCGCCCGTTTGTGTAGAGGATATGTAGTTCGCAAAAGTGGACTACAAACTGGACTGCAAGTGCAGAAGCATATAATTTTGGCAATAAACAACGAATTTGATGTGATCATTTGCATCCGTATACCCTGTTGGCTAATCTCGAGCCGAGGCGGCTCATAAAATTGATACGAGTTTTGAGCAATGCCAGAAAGTGTATTAATCCAATTATAAATTTCCATGGGGATTTTACTTCTGGAACAAGAAGCTAAGTAGCTGTGGCGTCACCACTTCGCTACTCTATAATTTGCCCTCATGAAATACCATAATATCTTTTCAACGAACATGAGATGCATCTTCCGACGGTCTTTTACTCACTGTACACCAACATCACCTGCTTAGTGTGTACAGCCATGATGGAGCAGGTACACATTACTCACTGTACACCAACATCCCCTGCCCAGTGATGGACAGCCATGATGGAGCAGGTACACATTACTCACTGTACACCAACATCCCCTGCCCAGTGTACAGCCATGATGGAGCAGGTACACATTACTCACTGTACACCAACATCCCTGCCCAGTGTACAGCCATGATGGAGCAGGTACACATTACTCACTGTACACCAACATCCCCTGCCCAGTGTACAGCCATGATGGAGCAGGTACACATTACTCACTGATGGACACCAACATGTACACCCTGCCCAGTGTACAGCCATGATGGAGCAGGTACACATTACTCACTGTACACGAGCAGGTACACATTACACTGTACACCAACATCCCTGCCAGCCATGATGGAGCAGGGTACAGCACCAACATCCCTGCCCAGTGTGGATGGAGCAGGTACACATTGTACACCAACATCACTGTTACACCAACATCCCCCAACATCCCCTGCCCAGTGTACAGCCATGATGGAGCAGGTACACATTACTCACTGTACACCAACATCCCCTGCCCAGTGTACAGCCATGATGGAGCAGGTACACATTACTCACTGTACATCAACATCCCCTGCCCAGTGTACAGCCATGATGGAGCAGGTACACATTACTCACTGTACACCAACATCCCCTGCCCAGTGTACAGCCATGATGGAGCAGGTACACATTACTCACTGTACACCAACATCACCTGCCCATTGAACAGCCATGATGGAGTAGGTACACATTACTCACTGTACATCAACATCCCCTGCCCAGTGTACAGCCATGATGGAGCAGGTACACATTACTCACTGTACACCAACATCACCCACTGCTTAGTGTAAAGCCATGATGGAGCAGGTACATTACTCACTGTACACCATGATGGAGCAGGTACACATTACTCACTGTACATCAACATCCCCTGCCCAGCCCAGTGATGGAGCAGGTACACATTACTGTCACCAACAGGTGCACCTGCTTAGTGTGTACAGCCATGATGGGAGCAGGTACACATGGAGCAGGTACACATTACTTGCTGTACATCAACATCCCTGTACATCAACATGCCCAGTGTACAGCCATGATGGAGTAGGGTACACATTACTCACTGTACACCAACATCCCCTGCCTAGTGTACAGCCATGATGGAGCAGGTACACATTACTCACTGTACACCAACATCCCCTGCCCAGTGTACAGCCATCATGGAGCAGGTACACATTACTCACTGTACACCAACATCCCCTGCCCAGTGTACAGCCAATATCTTATCTTCTGCCAACTTTGCATCGCCCAGTTTTAGGTCTGGGTCATTAGATATTTGCCCGCCAAATTTGAGGTAAATCTTCCATTGGTTGTGCTATAGCAAGCTAATGGTCACAATTCATAAACCGAGTGGTCCGATCTAATTGAAATTTTTCACGCTGCATGTTGGCAGAGGTTGCTGTGGATATTTAGAAGCAGAAGGTGATTAGTTAAACAAGATTGCAGACAATAAAATTTTTGAAGCCTTTTTTGACTAATGTGGGTGTCTTTATGTCATCATGAAATTTGGTAAGACTATTAATGATGTGTCAAAGTGCAAAGGGCAGTTGCTGATTGGCCAATGGTTTCACTCTGTGGAACCAAAATGCTTTTTGAGCTATAAATCTTGAACTGTTGGGGCTGGATTCCTAATTTTTTTTGGGATTCCTCACTCCAGCTGAATGAAATGGCTCTCGAACAAAATTGTCAGCTGTATGGGGATTTTCTGCCCTGTTTTCCATTGATAACTCAGGTCGCAGCTGCGATTTGACTGGCTTAGCAATGACTAATCAACATGAATTCTAAGGGCAAGGAATACCATATTTAATTAAGGGTTGAGAACTGGAGTTTTTTTCTGAAATTCATTTAATGTGTGTCAACTGCTTCAAAATAGTTGATTTCTTCATGTTGCTTGGACCACATTGATTATTGCTTGCAGTTTTATTTTATTTCAGTTTCTCTTTTTACATTTTGCTCACTGCCCCAGCATAAGTGTGTGGGTCAATGACAAATAAGCCTTTTAAAAATGTATTTTAATAAATATTAATGTACAGAATACATTTATTTGAAGTTGGAAGAGTGTGTTTAAACGAGTCTTAATGGTTGCACAACATTTACAGGGTTTTAGTACAGCTTTATACTGTATTTGTAATTTCACCAGGCAAAAAATGTCAGGTGACGAACCAGAAGTTTTTGAAAAAAAACACACTCTTTTTCCTAAGTGATTTTTTTTAGTAGGAATACCTGAGTGTCTACTCTGCCTAAAAAACATTACTATTTTGTAGTTGAGCTGGGTATTAAAAGTGACTTACGGATTCATTATTGTTGGGGGTGGGGATTTTTGGTTTTCCAAACAATTTAAGGACAATTGAACTATTAAACTTTGTTTATTTGAAACGTTTTCAACATAAAATTATGCCCCCATATTAATATTGTATTTATTAATATTTTAAATTACATATTTAGTACATTTCACAGTGTTAACTTGCTCGGACGGTTGCACCACCTGACATTTTGAGGGTTTGAGATGGCAAAACATAAAAATATATATCATTTTTATGATAAACTGGAAATATGTTCAAATTAAACAGGTTTCATAGAATAAAATGATGCTTATTATGACTCATTTAAAATTATTTTAAACCAAAGTAGTGCACTCGGACAATGTCTAGTCATTGACCAGTATATCGCAGTGTGCAAACACATACATGCACACACACTGTTCAGCTTGTTCAGCTGGTCTGTTCCCTGTATTTGCAGAGCTCCTGGCCAGTTACAATGATGAGGACATCTACCTGTTCAACTCCCCAGCACAGCGACGGAGCCGACATTGCAGGAGGTACAAGGGCCACCGGAACAACGCCACAGGTAATGACCTCACCTCCTCAGCCGTAACGCCACAGGTAATGACCTCACCTCCTCAGCCATAACGCCACAGGTAATGACCTCACCTCCTCAGCCATAACGCCACAGGTAATGACCTCACCTCCTCAGCCATAACGCCAGGTAATGACCTCACCTCCTCAGCCATAACGCCACAGGTAATGACCTCACCTCCTCAGCCATAACGCCACAGGTAATGACCTCACCTCCTCTGCCATAACGCCACAGGTAATGATAACCCACAGGTAATGACCTCACCTCCTCAGCCATAACGCCACAGGTAATGACCACCTCCTCAGCCATAACGCCACAGGTAATGACCTCACCTCCTCAGCCATAACGCCACAGGTAATGACCTCACCTCCTCAGCCATAACGCCACAGGTAATGACCTCACCTCCTCAGCCATAACGCCACAGGTAATGACCTCACCTCCTCAGCCATAACGCCACAGGTAATGACCTCACCTCCTCAGCCATAACGCCACAGGTAATGACCTCACCTCCTCAGCCATAACGCCACAGGTAATGACCTCACCTCCTCAGCCATAACGCCTCAGGTAATGACCTAACCTCCTCAGCCATAACGCCACAGGTAATGACCTCACCTCCTCAGCCATAACGCCACAGGTAATGACCTCACCTCCTCAGCCATAACGCCACAGGTAATGACCTCACCTCCTCAGCCATAACGCCTCAGGTAATGACCTTACCTCCTCAGCCATAACGCCACAGGTAATGACCTCACCTCCTCAGCCATAACGCCTCAGGTAATGACCTCACCTCCTCAGCCATAACGCCACAGGTAATGGCCTCACCTCCTCAGCCATAACGCCACAGGTAATGAGACTCACCTCCTCAGCCATAACGCCACAGGTAATGACCTCACCTCCTCAGCCATAACGCCACAGGTAATGACCTCACCTCCTCAGCCATAACGCCACAGGTAATGACCTCACCTCCCATAAGCCATAATGACCTCACCCTCAGCCATAACAGGTAATGACCTCACCTCCTCAGCCATAACGCCACAGGTAATGACCTCACCTCCTCTGCCATAACGCCACAGGTAATGACCTCACCTCCTCTGCCATAACGCCACAGGTAATGACCTCACCTCCTCTGCCATAACGCCACAGGTAATGACCTCACCTCCTCAGCCATAACGCCACAGGTAATGACCTCACCTCCTCAGCCATAACGCCACAGGTAATGACCTTACCCCTCAGCCATAACGCCACAGGTAATGACCTCACCTCCTCAGCCATAACGCCTCAGGTAATGACCTTACCTCCTCAGCCATAACGCCACAGGTAATGACCTCACCTCCTCAGCCATAAGGCCTCAGGTAATGACCTCACCTCCTCAGCCATAACGCCACAGGTAATGACCTCACCTCCTCAGCCATAACGCCACAGGTAATGACCTCACCTCCTCAGCTATAACGCCACAGGTAATTTATGAGGATAAATGACTGTTTGGGGTATTTAGGGGTAAGTGAGGCTGCATGGGGGTAAAAGAGGCTGTTACGGAGTATTTAGGGTAAATGCAGCTGGTAGGGTATTTGGGGGTAAATGAGGCTGTATGGGGTTATGTGGGTGAGAATGAGGCTGTTTAGGGGTAATCAGGGTTGTGTTGGTTGACACCTCTCTCTCTCTCTCTCTCTCTCTCTCTCTCTCTCTCTCTCTCTCCCTCCCTGCAGTGAAGGGGGGTAAACTTTTTGGGCCGTGCAGTGAGTTTGTTGTGAGTGGCAGTGACTGCGGACACATCTACCTGTGGGACAAGAACTCGCCCACATCGTGCAGTACATGGAGGGAGACAAGGGAGGAGTGGTGAGACTTGAGGGGAAGAACAAAGAGTGAGAGCCGGGGGCGGGGTTTTAGGGGAGGGACAGAGAGATGTTATGTTGCAGTGGAACCAACCAAAATAATTTATTCATTTTAGCTCGTAAATGTGTTGGTGTAGTTTGGGGAAAAGGTTTGATGTGATTGTTGCACGAGTAAAAATGTGTGCAGTGAGTTGTTCAGTTTGTAAAAATATGGTGCATTTAATGCCATTTATGAAAAGGTATTTTGATTGATGCGCTCTGAAAACATGTCGTGATTGGCACGCTGTGTAAATCGGTATAATGTGATTGGTGCGCTTTGAATTGGTATAATGTGATTGGTGCGCTTTGTAAATCGGTATAATGTGATTGCGCGCTTTTGTAAATCGGTATAATGTGATTAGTGCGCTTTTGTAAATTAGTATAATGTGATTGGTGCGCTTTGTAAATCAGTATAATGGGATTGCGCGCTTTTGTAAATCGGTATAATGTGATTGGTGCGCTTTGTAAATCGGGTATAATGTGATTGTAGCGCTTTGTAAATTGGTATAATGTGATTGATGCGCTTTGTAAATTGGTATAATGTGATTGGTGCGCTCTGTTTAATCGGGTATAATGTGATTGGTGCGCTTTGTGAATAGGTATAATGTGATTGGTACGCTTTGTAAATTGGTATAATGTGATCAATGTGCTTTGTTTCAGGTGAACTGCTTGGAGCCCCACCTCACCTGCCTGGTTTGGCCACTAGTGGGCTGGACCATGATGTTAAACTGTGGGCCCCGACCGCGAGAGCCCCACCGCCTCAAGGGCCTGAAAAGAGGTGCCACTCTCTGGATCCTGAACCAAAACCAAACCCATATATTATATATAGGATCTGTAATGAGTGACCCTGAGATATCAAATTTATGATACGACATTAGTAATTTTTCATGTATTTGAGCCTTCAAAAAAACAAATGAAAAATTACTGCTCAATTTCATAAGTTTGATGTCTCGGCTCACTTAATTTGAGATCCTATTTATCCCATAAATGTCTGTGTAGTATTATTTAGAAACTGGAAAAAAAGCGTTTAGCTTCTAGTTGGCGGTCTATTCAAGCCAATGGGATGAATAATTCACTAGCTAGAATGCTAACACTTTCACCATTAAATTGATTAATTCAAGTTTCTACAATAAGTTACATGATTCACTTACTACTTTAATTGTGAAAAGCATTAGCGTTCTAGCTACTAGTTTACTACTAGCATTCTAGTTATTCATCCCATTGACTTGAAAAGACCGTCAACTAGAAGCTAACGCTAGCGATGGTTAACGGTTTCCAGCAGGATTGGTAATGTTACCATTGCAAAGATACTGGTTTAAGTTTCCCCTGAATGGAATCTGACCAATCATGATGCAAGAGAGCTGCATTACACGTGTGTAATAGCAAGCCTGTGTGACATGGCTGTTTTACACCAATTTTTAGTCATTCATGGGAGATTTATATGTATTCATATACATATATGCATATGCGTACATATGTATGTATATATGTATACTGTATATACACACATACTCTGGCTGTCCAAAAAAAAAAAAAAGTTAAGACTATAATATTTTTTTTTTTTTTTTTTGGGCTAACTCAGCTTTGATCACAGTGCATATTTCTTGTTGTATTGTTTCCACAATCTTGTACAATGTTACAACAGCTATCTCCGACCAGATTTGCATTCATTTTTGACCAAGATATTGTATTTTACAGTGGATGAGTCAAACCACTCCATTAAGCCTTCTCCTGCACATCCCAAATACTTTCAGTTGGTTAAGGTCCAGAATCCGAGGTGGCCAATTCCTTAGTTGAAATGATTCCTCATCTTGATGAACCTCGCTTTCAGAAATTGAGCCTGATGAATCGTGGTATTATCATCCTGAATATGCCTGAGCCATCAGGGATTTAAAAGTCCATTGATGGGTTACTGGTCATTCAGTATATTCAGGTAGTCTATAGAACAGTGCTGAGCCCAGACCTGAACAACCATAGCCACCCCAGATCATAACACTGCCTCCAGAGGCCTGTACAGTGGGCTCTATGCATGACGGGTGCATCACTTCATGGGCTGCCTTTCTCACCCCTGACATGCCCATCACTCTGGAATAGAGTAAATCTGGACCTTTCTTACCCTGACACACCCATCACTCTGGAACAGAGTAAATCTGGACTCATTAGACCACATGACCTTTTTCCATTGCTTCTCAGTCCAATCTTTATGCTCCCTTCCAAATTGAACAAGTTTTTCCCCAATTAACCTCACTAACAAGAGGCTTTCTTGTTGCCAGGTAACTGTTCAGTCCCAATCCTCCTAGTACTTGTAGCAACGTGTGTTTGGTAATGCTTTTACCTTCATAATTAAACATACTGCTGCTATGAGTTCAAATTATTTATTTATTTATTTATTTATTTACTTTTTTTTTTTTTAAGGCCCAATATGTAAAATTTCCCAATTCAAAGATCTATAATATATATAGATATGTGATATATGTTTTGGTGTGTGTACTTACATTATCCGTGATGTATTCAATGATTATCAAAGACAGAGATATCTGTATTATCAATGTAGGGACACGGGCCGTTTCTTTTCGTCAAGATATTTGACTTCACTCCCAACACAACGAGTGCACGAGACCGAAAATCACCCTCCGGCGACGCATGCTTCGCCCGTTGCCAAAGAGTTTCAAGCCAAGATGGTAACATAAACGTAACGCTACTCCACTTCAAACATTTTTCTTGTGATGCCTCATGATAAACAGAAAGCTGATGTGTACGGCACATTGTTTGTGCGTTATGAGACATCAGTGCTACGTTAGCTGCATTACTTGCAGTTAGAACACGGCCCCCTTGAATACTCGATTCAGTTTGGTCTATTAGCGTGTCTCGACAGATAACCGCTGGCCAGCTGGTCTGTTGAGCTCATCGTTGCTAAGGAAGCTATAGCAATAGCGGCAGGAGCACCTGAAAGCGTACACTGCCAGCTGACAGTGGCATTTCCTCGATATCTGTTACCTTTAGCATTGCATTCAGCAACAGAGTGTTCACATCTGTTATTATTCTCTACAAAGATGGGCAACATGAGCCAGTTCCACCCCCTTATCTCAGCCTCTGACCTGCAGCACATCATAAGCGCTGTAAACAGCCGACTTATCATTATGCCTTACATTTTTTTTATTTGAATGAAATAGGATGAAGTTATATAACCTTGCCTCATGCATGTACATGGTTTCACCGCTCCTGTTTGAGTCACGTCGGAGAATTTAGCTGTCAGTGGTGCGTGTTAATTGATGAAGACAACAACTCCCATGATTCTATGCGATCCCATTGCATCATCAAACTCGGCCTCTTGTTATTGTTTGGTTAAGCGCCCTCTAGCGGCAGAGAATTACATATTGGGCCTTGAAGATGAGGCGTAACTAAGCATTTTATTGATCCCTGATCAGGATCAGTCAGGATTTTTCTCCAACCCATTTCCTCCACCATGTTGACAGTTCATCACTATCCCTTCAGGTTTCAGTTTATTGTTGTACAGCTCCTTACTGAATTTCAGAGATTTCAGCAATCTCCTAAGTGGGGTTCTTTTTTGTTTTGCTTGATGCTGGCCAATAGAGTACGTAGTGAAGTGATGACATCATGCTGGTGTCGGAAGTAAATTCATTCATTTTACACGTCTATCTATAAAGCAAGAAGCACCTGTCTGTGTGTCTGTCTGTGGCTCGCATATCTCTCTGACTGTTCGTCAGATCGGCCTAAGCTTTCGGACGTGGCTTGCGCATGGCATGATGGTGTGCATCCTTCATTTTGCTGGTCTTTGCATAAATTTTCACTCCTGTACGGGCACTTGCACTACTTGAATGAAAAAAGCCAACTGACCCTTGACTTGACGAGTTCATGTGTTGACCAAAAGATGTCGCCATTGCGCTTTCCAACGAAGCATGTTACCTGTCACCAGAGCGTAGATAACTCAGAGTGGCGCCTTTGCTAGACTGCTCACGAGGTTCGTGGGGAAGCGCTATAGTTCCAAACAAGCGCCCGGGCTTGTCATGATCTCCTATGGGACATGGTGTGCATCCTTAATTTACGCAGGTTTTTGCATTAATTTTCACCTCCCCCCGGGCACTTGCACTCGTAGACTTTTTAAATATTCACTTTGGAATCACTTCCCATTGTTTTCAAGCTTCCATCAATTTTGAGATTTTGCATCATATTACTGAGTAACAACAGTTATTAATTGGTTAAGTATGTTATTGCTCGCATACAGTAAAAACGACCTGCCAATATATCCCGACACAACTTGTATTGGCCGACCTTAAGCTGTATTGGCGAGTTCAGCACATGCACAAGTAACCATTGGCAACTGTGGCATCGCTCTCTTCAAAGAAGCAGACGACAGTCACGGACCTAGCATTTAGCTCTTTAATGAGTCTTGAAGTCGCGTACTTCAGAAGTCATAGTCATAATTTTGTCATGATAGCACAACATACTTAACCAATTAATAAAAATATTATAAATTGCTTATTTTCGTATTGCCTTGGTATTGGCCTGAGGGTCACCGTATTGGCCCGAGGCCGCATCCAAGGCAATACGGAAATAAGCAATTTAAGTAATTAAGTCTGCTATAGCTAGTTTACCGACCTCAGTAGTTGGCTAGCTTAATATTTGGTGCATTTAGTTAAATGCCAGCTTGTGAAATGCTCACAGCTCAACGCTAGCTAAGTAGCCAAATAATGGCTATTTTGCTAGCTTAGCTAGTTATATTTAGTGAATAATCAAGCTAGTCAGCTTGCAAAAGAACGGTAAGTTACAGTAAACTAACCATTTTCTGTTTTCTGTTGATTTAGCTATGTGCACAAAATATAATTAGCTAACTAGCTGGCCAGCTGGGTAGTTTGCTGGCGTAGCTAGTCATATTGCACAAAAATGTTTAGCTAGCTAGCTAAATGGCGAAATAATAGATATTCACTGTTATCCATTCATTTTTAGGCATGTAGCTAGCTAGCTGATAGTGGCTCGCTGTGTAATAATGGTTGCATGGAGATGGCCAATGGTAATTTAGGTCACTGCTCGGCTTCCGCCGAAAGGATTCGTTGTGACTGTTTGCTGAAACTGTGGTACCCCATTGGTCGGGGACAAATCATAGGGCACTCGCCCGTTTGTGTAGAGGATATGTAGTTCGCAAAAGTGGACTACAAACTGGACTGCAAGTGCAGAAGCATATAATTTTGGCAATAAACAACGAATTTGATGTGATCATTTGCATCCGTATACCCTGTTGGCTAATCTCGGAGCGAGGCGGCTCATAAAATTGATACGAGTTTGAGCAATGCCAGAAAGTGTATTAATCCAATTATAAATTTCCATGGGGATTTTACTTCTGGAACAAGAAGCTAAGTAGCTGTGGCGTCACCACTTCGCTACTCTATAATTTGCCCCTCATGAAATACCATAATATCTTTTCAACGAACATGAGATGCATCTTCCGACATGGTCTTTTAAGAAATGAGAAGTTACGCACTGAGTCGGTGAGGATTAAAATAATTATTGTTAGCTGAAATATATTCATCAGTGTTATAATGATTCGATCATGGGCTCTTGAGTATTTGCTAATTTAAATCGAAACGGCGACTTTTTTTGGACGGTTAACACATATATGTATTTTCGAATGCTGTAAGCCAGGCAAAGAATTTGCCAGCCTTCTATCATTAGTCTTGTAAAACATACAAGCCGACAAAAACCCTTCAAACTTAAATGTGCAATTCGCGACTGTACATAATTGATGTGACATGGCTTTTTTTAAATGACCATGTCTCTGAAACCATTAGGAATTGAGCACTAAAATTTGGGGGTTTTTCTGAAAACATGTTGAGGGATCTTAATGAATTTTTCCAGGAAGATCAGGGAGTGCTCACTAGGGAAGCTGTGTAAATACCGTTGAATGAGTCTAGTGGGTGACTGTGATGAGGGTGGGCTGGTGAAGGTGGTTATGATGTAGTTGCTGTCGCTGGGCTGAGGCAGGTGGTTATGATGTAGTTGCTGTATCTGGGCTGATGCAGGTGGTTATGATGTAGTTGCTGTATCTGGGCTGATGCAGGTGGTTATGATGTAGTTGCTGTATCTGGGCTGATGCAGGTGGTTATGATGTAGTTGCTGTCGCTGGGCTGATGCAGGTGGTTATGATGCCGTTGCTGTATCTGGGCTGATGCAGGTGGTTATGATGTAGTTGCTGTATCTGGGCTGATGAAGGTGGTTATGATGTCGTTGCTGTATGTGGGCTGATGCAGGTGGTTATGATGTAGTTGCTGTATCTGGGCTGATGAAGGTGGTTATGATGTCGTTGCTGTATCTGGGCTGATGCAGGTGGTTATGATGCCGTTGCTGTATCTGGGCTGATGCAGGTGGTTATGATGTAGTTGCTGTATCTGGGCTGATGCAGGTGGTTATGATGCCGTTGCTGTATCTGGGCTGATGCAGGTGGTTATGATGTAGTTGCTGTATCTGGGCTGATGCAGGTGGTTATGATGTAGTTGCTGTCGCTGGGCTGATGAAGGTGGTTATAATCCGTTGCTGTCGCTGGGCTGATGCAGGTGGTTATGATGTTGTTGCTGTCGCTGGGCTGATGCAGGTGGTTATGATGTAGTTGCTGTCGCTGGGCTGATGCAGGTGGTTATGATGTCGTTGCTGTCGCTGGGCTGATGCAGGTGGTTATGATGTCGTTGCTGTATCTGGGCTGATGCAGGTGGTTATGATGTAGTTGCTGTCGCTGGGCTGATGCAGGTGGTTATGATGTAGTTGCTGTATCTGGGCTGATGCAGGTGGTTATGATGTAGTTGCTGTCGCTGGGCTGATGCAGGTGGTTATGATGTAGTTGCTGTCGCTGGGCTGATGCAGGTGGTTATGATGTCGTTGCTGTCGCTGGGCTGATGCAGGTGGTTATGATGTCAGGTGGTTATGATGTTGTTGGGCTGGGCTGATGCAGGTGGTTATGATGTGTGTTGCTGTGTCGCTGGGCTGATGAAGGTGGTTATGATGTAGTTGTTGGTTATGATGTGGTTATGATGTGCTTGTGTCTGGGCTGATGCAGGTGGTTATGATGTTGTTGCTGTATCTGGGCTGATGCAGGTGGTTATGATGTCGTTGCTGTCGCTGGGCTGATGCAGGTGGTTATGATGTAGTTGCTGTCGCTGGGCTGATGCAGGTGGTTATGATGTCGTTGCTGTCGCTGGGCTGATGCAGGTGGTTATGATGTCGTTGCTGTGGGCTGGGCTGGTTATGATGGTGGTTTATGATGTAGTTATGATGAAGGTGGTTATGATGTAGTTGCTGTCGCTGGGCTGATGCAGGTGGTTATGATGTCGTTGCTGTCGCTGGGCTGATGCAGGTGGTTATGATGTAGTTGCTGTCGCTGGGCTGATGCAGGTGGTTATGATGTAGTTGCTGTCGCTGGGCTGATGCAGGTGGTTATGATGCTGTCGCTGGGCTGCTGTGGTTATGATGGGCTGATGAAGGTGGTTATGATGTAGTTGCTGTCGCTGGGCTGATGAAGGTGGTTATGAGGTTGTTGCTGTATCTGGGCTGATGCAGGTGGTTATGATGTCGTTGCTGCATCTGGGCTGATTCAGGTGGTTATGATGTAGTTGCTGTCGCTGGGCTGATGCAGGTGGTTATGATGTAGTTGCTGTCGCTGGGCTGATGAAGGTGGTTATGATGTTGTTGCTGTATCTGGGCTGATGCAGGTGGTTATGATGTAGTTGCTGTCGCTGGGCTGATGCAGGTGGTTATGATGTAGTTGCTGTCGCTGGGCTGATGCAGGTGGTTATGATGTAGTTGCTGTCGCTGGGCTGATGCAGGTGGTTATGATGATTGCAGGTGGTTTATGATGTAGTGTCGCTGGGCTGATGCAGGTGGTTATGATGTAGTTGCTGTCGCTGGGCTGATGCAGGTGGTTATGATGTAGTTGCTGTATCCTGGCTGATGCAGGTGGTTATGATGTAGTTGCTGTATCTGGGCTGATGCAGGTGGTTGTGATGTAGTTGCTGTATCTGGGCTGATGCAGGTGGTTATGATGTAGTTGCTGTCGCTGGGCTGATGCAGGTGGTTATGATGTAGTTGCTGTATCTGGGCTGATGCAGGTGGTTATGATGTAGTTGCTGTATCTGGGCTGATGCAGGTGGTTATGATGTCGTTGCTGTATCTGGGCTGATGCAGGTGGTTTATGATGTAGTTGCTGTATGATGCAGGTGGTTATGATGTGATGCTGGGGCTGATGGTTATGATGTAGTTGCTGTATCTGGGCTGATGCAGGTGGTTATGATGTAGTTGCTGTCGCTGGGCTGATGCAGGTGGTTGTGATGTAGTTGCTGTCGCTGGGCTGATGCAGGTGGTTATGATGTAGTTGCTGTATCTGGGCTGATGCAGGTGGTTATGATGTAGTTGCTGTCGCTGGGCTGATGCAGGTGGTTATGATGTAGTTGCTGTCGCTGGGCTGATGCAGGTGGTTATGATGTTGTTGCTGTATTTGGGCTGGCAAAGGTGGTTATGATGTCGTTGCTGTCGCTGGGCTGATGAAGGTGGTTATGATGTAGTTGCTGTCGCTGGGCTGATGAAGGTGGTTATGATTTCGTTGCTGTCGCTGGGCTGATGCAGGTGGTTATGATGTTGTTGCTGTTGTTGGGCTGATGCAGGTGGTTATGATGTCGTTGCTGTATCTGGGCTGATGCAGGTGGTTATGATGTAGTTGCTGTCGCTGGGCTGATGCAGGTGGTTATGATGTAGATGCTGTCGCTGGGCTGATGCAGGTGGTTATGATGTAGTTGCTGTCACTGGGCTGATGCAGGTGGTTATGATGTCGTTGCTGTCGCTGGGCTGATGCAGGTGGTTATGATGTCCTTGCTGTCGCTGGGCTGATGCAGGTGGTTATGATGTAGTTGCTGTCGCTGGGCTGATGAAGGTGGTTATGATGTAGTTGCTGTCGCTGGGCTGATGCAGGTGGTTATGATGTAGTTGCTGTTGCTGGGCTGATGAAGGTGGTTATGATGTAGTTGCTGTCGCTGGGCTGATGAAGGTGGTTATGATGTTGTTGCTGTATCTGGGCTGATGCAGGTGGTTATGATGTAGTTGCTGTCGCTGGGCTGATGCAGGTGGTTATGATGTAGTTGCTGTTGCAGGTGGTTATGATGTAGTTGCTGTCGCTGGGCTGATGCAGGTGGTTATGATGATGCAGGTGGTTATGATGTAGTTGCTGTCGTTGCTGTCGCTGGGCTGATGCAGGTGGTTATGATGTAGTTGCTGTCGCTGGGCTGATGCAGGTGGTTATGATGTAGTTGCTGTATCTGGGCTGATGCAGGTGGTTATGATGTAGTTGCTGTCGCTGAGCTGATGCAGGTGGTTATGATGTTGTTGCTGTTATGCTGGGCTGATGAAGGTGGTTATGATGTTGTTGGGCTGTTCTGGGCTGATGCAGGTGGTTATGATGTTATGATGTAGTTGCTGTTGCTGGGCTGATGCAGGTGGTTATGATGTAGTTGCTGTCGCTGGGCTGATGCAGGTGGTTATGATGTAGTTGCTGTCGCTGGGCTGATGAAGGTGGTTATGATGTCGTTGCTGTATCTGGGCTGATGCAGGTGGTTATGATGTAGTTGCTGTCGCTGGGCTGATGCAGGTGGTTATGATGTAGTTGCTGTCGCTGGGCTGATGCAGGTGGTTATGATGTAGTTGCTGTTGCTGGGCTGATGCAGGTGGTTGGCTGATGTTATGCTGTTGGGCTGATGCAGGTGGTTTGATGTGGTTGTGGGCGCTGGGCTGATGCAGGTGGTTGTGATGTAGTTGCTGTCGCTGGGCTGATGCAGGTGGTTATGATGTAGTTGATGTCGCTGGGCTGATGCAGGTGGTTGTTATGTAGTTGCTGTATCTGGGCTGATGCAGGTGGTTATGATGTAGTTGCTGTCGCTGGGCTGATGCAGGTTGTTATGATGTAGTTGCTGTATCTGGGCTGATGCAGGTGGTTATGATGTAGTTGCTGTCGCTGGGCTGATGCAGGTGGTTATGATGTAGTTGCTGTATCTGGGCTGATGCAGGTGGTTATGATGTAGTTGCTGTCGCTGGGCTGATGCAGGTGGTTGTGATGTAGTTGCTGTATCTGGGCTGATGCAGGTGGTTATGATGATGTGTCGCTGGGCTGATGCTGTTATGATGCTGGGCTGGGCTGATGCAGGTGGTTATGATGTAGTTGCTGTCGCTGGGCTGATGCAGGTGGTCATGATGTAGTTGCTGTATTTGGGCTGGCGAAGGTGGTTATGATGTCGTTGCTGTCGCTGGGCTGATGAAGGTGGTTATGATGTAGTTGCTGTCGCTGGGCTGATGCAGGTGGTTATAATGTCGTTGCTGTGGCTCTGTAGGTGATGAAGAAGAATAAGCGAGAGCGTGATGAGGATGGTCTGAGACATGGAGATCAGTACGACACACAGCTGCTCTGGTTCCTCATGAGACACATGCGTCACCGGAGAATACAGAGGGTACGTACAGAACCATTATCTGTGTCAATGCGAGCAGATATTAATTTTGAAATTCGTACCAGTACTAGGATCTGTTTTGTTATCAATATGCGTACCTTTCCTGGAGCCAAAATCATTATTATCAATTGCAGCGCCAGTAATGGAATAATGTCATTAACAATAGTGAAAGCATTACCAGAAATACTGTTATCATCTATGTGTGTATTTATTGTATGTCGGTGCCAATATCATTACCATTGCTGATGCGTATACCTGAGCCAGCATCATTATTAATGCATGTTCCAGTAAGGGAAGAGCTATGATCTGTACCAGTGCTGAAAGCCAAGTCATTATTTAAAACTCTGGGACCTGCTGTTAACTGTGTGGAGGAAGTGACCTGTTTGAGTCCCAGAATGTGTGCTGTCTGTGGTGCTGGTGTGTGTATACTGGTGTGGTCCCCACTGTGGAGGTGTGTGTGTATACTGGTGTGGTCCCCACTGTGCAGGTGTGTGTGTATACTGGTGTGGTCCCCACTGTGCAGGTGTGTGTGTATACTGGAGTGGTCCCCACTGTGCAGGTGTGTGTGTATACTGGTGTGGACCCCACTGTGCAGGTGTGTGTATACTGGTGTGGACCCCACTGTGCAGGTGTGTGTGTATACTGGTGTGGACCCCACTGTGCAGGTGTGTGTGTATACTGGTGTGGTCCCCACTGTGCAGGTGTGTGTGTATACTGGTGTGGACCCCACTGTGCAGGTGTGTGTGTATACTGGTGTGGACCCCACTGTGCAGGTGTGTGTGTATACTGGTGTGGACCCCACTGTGCTGGTGTGTGAATACTGGTGTGGACCCCACTGTGCTGGTGTGTGTATACTGGTGTGGTCCCCACTGTGCAGGTGTGTGTATACTGGTGTGGACCCCACTGTGCTGGTGTGTGTGTATACTGGTGTGGCCCCCACTGTGCAGGTGTGAGTGTATACTGGTGTGGTCCCCACTGTGCTGGTGTGTGTATACTGGTGTGGTCCCCACTGTGCAGGTGTGTGTGTATACTGGTGTGGACCCCACTGTGCAGGTGTGTGTGTATACTGGTGTGGACCCCACTGTGCTGGTGTGTGAATACTGGTATGGACCCCACTGTGCTGGTGTGTGTATACTGGTGTGGTCCCCACTGTGCAGGTGTGTGTATACTGGTGTGGACCCCACTGTGCTGGTGTGTGTATACTGGTGTGGCCCCCACTGTGCAGGTGTGAGTGTATACTGGTGTGGTCCCCACTGTGCTGGTGTGTGTATACTGGTGTGGTCCCC
Organism: Gymnothorax javanicus; assembly: GCA_029692085.1. NCBI lineage: Eukaryota > Metazoa > Chordata > Actinopteri > Anguilliformes > Muraenidae > Gymnothorax > Gymnothorax javanicus. The sequence goes on along the minus strand of CM056201.1, from coordinate 2,544,462 downwards.
ACAGTGCAGGTGTGAGTGTACTGGTGTGGTCCCCACTGTGCAGGTGTGTGTATACTGGTGTGGTCCCCACTGTGCAGGTGTGTGTACCGGTGTGGTTTGGTACGGGTGTGAGCCTGTGTGTGTGCGCGCATGTGTTTGTGTGTGTTTGTGGGTAACATTTACAGAAGCGGTGAAGGTAACGTGTGTGTGTGTGTGTGTGTGTGTGTGTGTGTGTCTCAGGGTCGGCGCGGGGAAGCAGGGGGTGATGGAGACACTGATGAATCCTGGAGCTCAGCGGAGTCTTCTGATGAAGAGGAGACTGGAGCTGATCATGTGCAGTGCATGTCCTCTTAAACACACACACACACTCATTCACATATACACACATACTGACTCACAAACACATTCTCATATGCTCACAGACACTGTCTCTCTCTCTCTTACGCACGTACACACACGCGGACACATGATCAGACACACACATGCTCACAGACACTTGCGCTCTCTCTCTCTCTCTCTCTCTCTCTCTCTCTCTCTCTCTCTCTCTCACACTCACACTCACACTCACACACACGCACGCACACACAGTCATTTGCACATGGAATTTAACGCTTCACAGCTGAACAGATGACTGGCCGTCTGGTCCTGCAGGATTGTGGAATGGAAGGGGACAGGATCCTGATGCAGATTGTAAACCAGCATCCCCCCCCCCACCCCCATGCTGCATGTGTCCTGCTCCTCGCTTACAGCCCCCCCTCCCCCCCTAAGATTTAGAAGCCGTATACAGGCACTGAAAGAGGACCTGCTTCTCTGCCCAAAATTCTCAGTCTGTCCGTCTGTCCCTGTCAAAGCTGAGCCAGCCATGGGACACTCTCCCTGCCTGACGGATGGACGGATGGACACTTTTGAGATTTCACCGGCTTCCTCAGCTTCTTTTGCCATCAAAGTCTATTTCAAAATGATATTTAGAGCACTTCTTTCAAGAGATGATTATTTAAAAGGAAAATAAACTGTCAAATTAAAGCATTTCCTGACTGCACTCTCAACTATTTTTTTGGACTTCCTGATAAAATCCAGCGAGCCCCACCCACCCGTGTGATGGACAGGTGTGTGTTGGTTGTGGTGGCGAGGTACTGGTGTCCAGATTCTGTGCACTGAACTGCCTGTCCTCTCTGAGAACCTAATGGACACGCCCAGCATCGCAGTGCAGCAGTGTACGGCCAGTCTTTGCACACTCACACAGGTGAGGTGCGTACCTGAGTCTCCGTAAACACCAGGGGCATCTGTAGGACAGGTGAGGTGTGTACCGGAGTCTCCGTAAACACCAGGGGCACCTGTAGGACAGGTGAGGTGTGTACCTGAGTCTCCGTAAACACCAGGTGCACCTGTAGGACAGGTGAGGTGTGTACCTGAGTCTCCGTAAACACCAGGTGCACTTGTAGGACAGGTGAGGTGTGTACCTGAGTCTCCGTAAACTCCAGGGGCACCTGTAGGACAGGTGAGGTGCATACTGTAGTCTCTGTAAACACCTGGAGCACCTGTCTGGCAAATGAGGTGCATAGCTGAGGAGACCGGAGATGCTTTCGCCCCCCTTTTTTTTTTTTTTTTTTTACCTGTACTTCAGAAATTACATGCCTAAACGTATGTTTCTGTACAGCTATATGAGTGTATAGTTGTATAGAAAAACTAGCCGTTCGGCAAAGTTTGAGAAAAAAATTATTTCAGGTTCATAATGTAATCAATGTAAAAAAAAAAAAAAAAAAAGTTTATACTATATTTCATCAAAACCTGGAAAGAAAAATTGTTTTGTGCATTTGGCAATTTTGTTGACATCCGCCGTGTGTAATCAGTCTGGGACACACGTCGCCTGGCGTCTCTCCCTCTCCTATGTTTATGGGTCATTTTCGCGGCTGACAGTGTTCTGCTCTTCTGTTGAAAAGTGTGATTGTTGCAGTAAATGAGAGATGCTCAAATCGTGTCCCGCCTCTTCCTTATCCTCTTATTAGAGACCATTCCATCCAACAGCCTTTTTCCTCTTATTAGACACCTTCATTCCATCCCACAGCCCTATCCTCTTATTAGACACCTCCATTCCATCCAACAACCCCTATCCTCTTATTAGAGACCTCCATTCCATCTGACAGTCCCTATCCTCTTATTGAACAACTCCATTTCATCCCACAGCCCCTATCCCTCATTAGACACCTCCATTCCATCCAACAACCCCTATCCTCTTATTAGACACCTCCATTCCATCTGACAGTCCCTATCCTCTTATTGAACAACTCCATTTCATCCCACAGCCCCTATCCCCTCATTAGACACCTCCATTCCATCCAACAACCCCTATCCTCTTATTAGACACCTCCATTCCATCTGACAGTCCCTATCCTCTTATTGAACAACTCCATTTCATCCCACAGCCCCTATCCCCTCATTAGACACCTCCATTCCATCCAACAGCCACTATCCTATTATTAGACACCTCTATTCCATCCGACAGCCCCTATCCTCTTATAAGACACCTCCATTCCATCCCACAGCCCTATCCTCTTATTAGACACCTCCATTCCATCCAACAACCCATATCCTCTTATTAGACACCTAAATTCCATCCGACAGCCCCTATCCTCTTATTAGACACCTCCATTCCATCCGACAGCCCCTATCCTCTTATCAGATGACACCATTCCATCCGACAGCCCCTATCCTTTTATTGGACGCCTCTATTCCATCCAACAGCCCCTATCCTCCTCTTAGACACCTCCATTCCATCCGACAGCCCCTATCCTCTTATTAGACACCTCAATTCCATCTGACAGCCCCTATCCTCCTCTTAGACACCTCCATTCCATCCGACAGCCCCTATCCTCTTATTAGACACCTCCATTCCATCCGACAGCCCCTATCCTCTTATTAGACATCCTAATTCCATCCAAAAGCCCCTTTCCTCTTATTAGACACCTCCATTCCATCTAACAGCCCATATCCTCTTATTAGACACCTCAATTCCATCTGACAGCCCCGATCCTCCTCTTAGACACCTCCAGTCCATCCGGCAGCCCTATCCTCTTATTATACACCTCTTATTAGACACCTCCATTCCATCCCACAGCCCAATTCTCTAATTTGGCACCTCCATTCCATCCGACAGCCCCTATCCTCTTATTAGACACCTCCATTCCATCCCACAGCCCTATCCTCTTATTAGACACCTCCATTCCATCCAGCAGCCCCATCCTCTTATTAGACATCTCCATTCCATCTGATAGTCCCTATCCTCTTATTAGACACCTCCATTCCATCTGACAGCCCCTATCCTCTTATTAGACACCTCCATTCCATCCCACAGCCCTATCCTCTTATTAGACACCTCCATTCCATCCAACAACCCCTATCCTCTTATCAGATGACACCATTCCTTCCGACAGCCCCTATCCTTTTATTGGACGCCTTTATTCCATCCAACAGCCCCTATCCTCTTATTAGACACCTCCATTCCATCGGACAGCCCCTATCCTCTTATTAGACATCCTAATTCCATCCAAAAGCCCCTTTCCTCTTATTAGACACCTCCATTCCATCCGACAGCCCCTATCCTCATATTAGACTCCTCCATTCCATCTAACAGCCCATATCCTCTTATTAGACACCTCAACTCCATCTGACAGCCCCTATCCTCTTATTAGACACCTCCATTCCATCCCACAGCCCTATTCTCTTATTTGGCACCTCCATTCCATCCGACAGCCCTATCCTCTTATTATACACCATCAGTCCATCCGACAGCCCCTATCCTCTTATTAGACATCTCCATTCCATCTGATAGTCCCTATCCTCTTATTAGACACCTCCATTCCATCCATCAGCCACTGTCCTTTTATTAGACACCTCCATTCCATCCGACAGCCCTATCCTCTTATTATACACCACCATTCCATCCCACAGCCCTTATCCTCTTATTAGACATCTCCATTCCATCTGACAGCCCCTATCCTCTTATTAGACCCCTCCTTTCCATCTGACAGCCCCTATCCTCTTATTAGACTCCTCCGTTCCATCCATCAGCCACTGTCCTTTTATTAGACACCTCCATTCCATCCGACAGCCCTATCCTCTTATTATACACCACCATTCCATCCGACAGCCCCATCCCCTTATTAGACATCTCCTTTCCATCTGATAGTCCCTGTCCTCTTATTAGACACCTCCATTCCATCCCATCCCACAGCCCTTATCCTCTTATTAGACGTCTCCATTTCATCCGACAGCCCCTATCCTCTTATTAGACCCCTCCTTTCCATCTGACAGCCCCTATCCTCTTATTAGACACCTCCATTCCATCCAACAGCTGCTATCCTTTTATTAGACACTTTCATTCCATCCAACAGCCATGATGCTGTCTTCCAAGTTGTTTCTCTTGCTTCACTCTTTTATTGCCTAAGGACAATAGCTTCTTGCTGTGAGGCAACAGCTCTAGCCACTGTGCCACCATGCCGCCTGAAAGCCTGTCACGTGGATCTAAACACAGCATTGGGGGTGGGGGTTGATATATTAGAACATCAGATATATTCTAGTTTGTGTCTATACATGTGGCACATGAAAGTGTTGGGGAACTACGAGAATTGCTGGGCTGAAGGGCCTGTTCTCGTTACTTGAGACATTATCTTGGGTTTGCAAAAATATTGTAGGAAATGGTATAGTTATGTGAAATTAGATTCCTAACATGGATATTTTTTTAGACCCAATGAAAACCAATTTTAGCTTTGCTTTATCAGCCAGTGTCAATCATTGAAATTGGCCCAGGCTAGATTGTGAATTTCGTCACTTTTACTGTTTCCTGTGTTAAAAAAACTTTAGATTTACTTCCTTTCTATAAATATATAACACAACACAGGTGCTTTGTGGATTGCTGGCGTCAGCCGACGGCTTTTTTTTTTTTGTCATGGCATGGTGGGGTAATCCCTGATGTCCCTGAACTTTTACTATATGCCTGTTTAGCACCTAGATCAAGGCTGATCAATCCTGTCCCTGGAGATGTACCATCCTGATGCGTTTTCTTCCCCTTCTAACAACTCTGTTGGCAAATAGCCGAATTAAGTCGCAAATCTGGTTAAATAAAAGCGACAGGCGGTTTTTTTACATAACATAACATAACATGAGCAGCGAGAACAGGCCGTTCAGCCCAACTACGCTCGCCAGCTTCTTTATACTATTGTGAATATATCACTTCAGATACTCAGTGACTCAATGGTATCTAGCTTTAAGTCAAGCCTGCTCTTGAAAACTCCCAACGTCTCTGCCTCAACAATATGGTCAGGCAAGCTGTTCCACACCGAAATTACTCTTTGGGTGAAGAAATATTTCCGAATATCAGTGCTAAATTTACCTTTGGTCAACTTCCATTTGTGACCCCGAGTTCTACTAACAACACTTGGTTAAAGGAATCCTACATAATTCACTTTGTTAATCCCTTTAACATATTTAAAGACCTCAATCAGATCACCCCTTAGTCTCCTTTTCCTAAGACTAAAGAGATTAAGGATCTTCAGCCTCTTCTCATAGCTTTCATGTTTTATACCTGGAATTAGCTTAGTGGCTCTTCTCTGAACTTTCTCTAAAGCCTCTATGTCTTTCTTAAAGTATGGTCCCCAGAACTGTACACAATACTCTAGATCCAAAAGAAGCATCACCTCCTTGGATTTGAACTCAATACTTTTGGCAATGTATCCCAGCATCCAATTGGCTTTTTTAACTGCTACGGCACAATGGCTAGAACCTGTGAGGGTTTGGTCAACAATCACTCCCAGATCTTTCTCGTGTGGAGCACATTCCAGTTTAAAACCTCCCATGAAGTAATCCCGTTTAATGTTTTTATTACCTACATGGACAACTTTACATTTCGCTACATTAAATTTCATTTGCCACATTTCACCCCAATTCTGGATTCTATCCAAATCATCCTGTATCACTTTAGTGGACTCTAAACTATTTGCCACTAACTGGGTTAGTTCTCCTGAGAGCAAACTGAAATAAACATGTACATTAGCCAGCTAGGTTAGTAAGCTGTAATATACACTTATCACATAACTGCAGTACTTTTCCCATCGCGCAGTTCATTATTTATTTTTGATATAACTCTAGGGTAATATCACTTTCTAAGAAAATTTCATTGGCTGTAAGTGTGGGAAAAAAATCACTCTGCATTATGTCACGTTTAGCTAAACTGAATATCAGGTATAACGTTGGTTAAATCGAGCCGCGAGCTAGCAAAGTGCCACTCTCATAACTTAGTTAACATTTCTTAGCTAGCAAGCTTGTACCTTTCCATAACCAGTGGGCAACATTAGTTTGTCAGTTAGCGAGGTAACGTCTGCTAGCTACTCAGTTGACGGTGAATTTAAAACCATGGCTGAGTCAAACGAGACTGTCTGTGACTCAGTGACAACTGGAGTATCACAGTGATGTAGTTAGCTCAGTGGTAACATGATGGGAATTGGCATTAAGGCGCTAAAGTAAATTATGTTGGTTCTCCATTAAATTACGCAATTCAGTTGTGTGATGAACGGAATCTTATACTCTTGGTTGTGTCGTAAAAAAGTTATGAAACTTGTTGAATAAATTTTGGGTTTGTTGCCTGCTAAAGCTCCCAATAAATGCAACATTTACTTGACTCATTTCATTACTTTCATATGATGCCCCCGCTCCTGTAAGATCCTCTATTTATCACACAGCAGAGTATGTGAGTAGCCAGTCAGTGATTATTGGATTCTAGACTAAGCTCTGTTATATTGCTGGACACCAGTATATTCATGGTACGAGGACTGTGTAAAATCAAGTCAGCCATCTGAGTGCTTATTAGGTATTGAGTTTGCACCTTTTTGGTATATTATTGCTGTAAACAGGAACTAGGCCCCTGTTAAGAGGCTTATCAATTTATTTAGTTCTTCCCTAAGGTTTCTGTGGTGACTGCTGCTCAGACCTCAGGTTTATAAATTTGGTTCCTGAGCTTCTGTCTCAGCAGTAATTTCTTAACTATTTAGTGAGTAACAGGTCAATAGGTAGGGGTCACAGTGTGGCCAAAACTATATCACGATTGTGGCATGATGGCAAGGCTGGAAAGAGATCTCTGGATGAAGTTTGTTTGTCATCGGTGCTGGTTCATTGAGCATCTGGAGGGTAAGGTCCTTGGCCCTCAGAGCCAGATGGTGGCGTGCATCCTAGAGCAGGCCAGGAGAGGAAGTCTGGTGACTGTAGGACGTCAGCGCAGGAAAGACCGAGCACGTCATACAGAGACGGCTCCTCCAGATTTTGAGGTGTCCAATCGATTCTGGCCCTTGCAGGAACTCGACTTGGCCCTTGACCCTGAGAGTGGGGGGATTGATGAGCATCAGGGCACCCTGTTGGCCCCTACCCCTCAGAAAAGAGAGTTAGTGGTAGTGGGGGATTCAATATTTAGAAGAATAGACAGCATAGTCTGTTCGCGCAACAAGGAGTCTCGTACGGTATGTTGCCTGCCTGATGTCCAGGTAGGAGACCTTCTGGAGCGTGCAGACAAGCTCCTGGCCAGAGCGGGGAGGGATCCAGTGGTCATGGTCCATGTTGGGACAAATGACACAAGTAAGGGTAGGTTTGAGGTTCTGCAAGGCAAATTTGTGGAATTAGCTGGAAAGCTTAGGAGCAGATCCTCCACGGTAGTTTTCTCCGGGATTCTACCGGTACCACGTGCAAGCAGAGGGAAGCAGAATTTTATCTGGAGGTTTAACATGTGGCTACGAACCTGGTGTAGGAAAGAGGGGTATAGGTTTATGGGGCACTGGAACTACTTCTGGGACAGGGGTGACCTGTTTAAGCCTGATGGGCTACTCCTGAACCGGAGGGGTACCTTTGCATTGGGTCAGCGTATGTTGAGGGTAGCACAGGCTTATTTAAACTCGTGACTTGGGGGGCAGGGAGTTTAGAGAGTGAAATTAATAGGGAAATGCAGACTGCCTTGGTGGAAGCTGACAGCACTACGTGCACTAGGGATGATATCTTTTTAAAGCAAAAAAGCATAGTGAGGGGCTTGGAGCAGCAGGCAGCTGGGGAACAGGAGAGAGGGAGCAGCAGGCAGCTGGGGAACAGGAGAGAGGGAGCAGCAGGCAGCTGGGGAACAGGAGAGAGGGAGCAGCAGGCAGCTGGGGAACAGGAGAGAGGGAGCAGCAGGCAGCTGGGGAACAGGAGAGAGGGAGCTGCAGGCAGCTGGGGAACAGGAGAGAGGGAGCAGCAGGCAGCTGGGGAACAGGAGAGAGGGAGCAGCAGGCAGCTGGGGAACAGGAGAGGGAGCAGCAGGCAGCTGGGGAACAGGAGAGGGAGCTGCAGGCAGCTGGGGAACAGGAGAGAGGGAGCTGCAGGCAGCTGGGGAACAGGAGAGAGGAGCAGCAGGCAGCTGGGGAACAGGAGAGAGGGAGCAGCAGGCAGCTGGGGAACAGGAGAGGGAGCAGCAGGCAGCTGGGGAACAGGAGAGAGGGAGCTGCAGGCAGCTGGGGAACAGGAGAGAGGGAGCTGCAGGCAGCTGGGGAACAGGAGAGAGGGAGCTGCAGGCAGCTGGGGAACAGGAGAGAGGGAGCAGCAGGCAGCTGGGGAACAGGAGAGAGGGAGCAGCAGGCAGCTGGGGAACAGGAGAGAGGGAGCAGAAGTAATAGTCTGAAATGTTTTTATTTAAATGGTAAAAAATAAATTCTTGGAACTTGAGGCTTTTATCATTTGTAAGGGCTATGACATCGTTGGGATTACAGAGATGTGGCTCAGTGAAGAGGATGGAGATGAATATAATATGGAAGGTCATAAGCTCTTAACTCATTCCCTATGGTAAGCCGTTGCCAGCGGCGTGGATGACCATTCGCTGTCCGATGAAAACACGAAATCAGTTGACAATCGCGGTGATGGGCCACCTGTACTTCAATACGTTATTTTGTGTAATTTTCGGGAAAAGTATTCCGCACAAAAGCAACAATTTTATGCAAAAGTATTCCGTAGGGAATGAGTTAAGGAAGGACTGATCCAACAGGAGGGGTGTAGCACTCTGTGTGAATGAAAACCTCAATGTGCAGGAAATTACTGATATCTAACATCTCTTACCCTGTGAAGATATCTGGGTCAGGCTCACTGGCAAACACAAGACAGGTTTAAACATAGGAGTACGCTATCGACCGCCAGCTTTGGACAATATTGTCCAAATAAGAGGATTAGGCAAGCTTGTAGAGGAGGAGAGACTATTATTATGGGAGACTTAAATTATCCTGGTATTGATTTGGAAATGGTGAAAGGACATGATTAAGGAGAGGAAGAATATCAAGATGTTATAAATCACAATTTTTTTGGTGCAGTATGTTAATAAACCTATCTTTAGGTTTAAGTTATCTTTGAAAAAAAATTTCAATATTAGACAAGCAAACTTTAGCAGGATCTGCTTATATCTAAGCAAAATAAATTGGAAGATACTCCTTGATTGTCAGTCTGTTAATGAAGCGTGGGGTTGATTAAAGGGAGTTCTACTTGACGCAAAATGCAAATTCATTCCAAAGGTGTGCAAAAGGACATTGGCAGAATCTTCAATGGATGACTACCAGAGTTGGGTTCAATTACTTTTTTCAATTACAATTCATTGTAATTGTAATTACAATTACTTTCTGGACAGAATGTTCAATTACAATTACAATTAGTTTTCAATAAAAAATTCAATTAAAACTAAATTACAATTACTGTAATTGTAATTGAAAAAAGTAATTGAACCCAACTCTGATGACTACAGCTATTCGGAAGAGTTAAAGGGAAAGGAGGAATCTTTATGAGATGTACATAAAGGACAGTAACGGGAACACTAAGGCTGAATATTGTAAAATGCGTGCCAAGGTCAATAAGAACTGAGGAATGCTAAAGGACTGTATGAAGGTCAAAATTGTGGAAGGGCCAAAAACTAATCTTGAGCATTTTATATTTCTTTCCAGTGGTCGAGTTGAAAAAGGAAAGTCAATAAGGAGGATGCATGTATACGTTATAAAGATTGAGCACTGCTGTATGAGAATAAGGATATTGCTTGATGCCTTAAATAATTACTTTGTTGAGAATTTTACCACAGAGCAGATTTTTATTTTGCCGGAAGGCATTTCCAGTGGTCAAAATTATTTAGCAGAAATTGAGATTGGGGATAAAGAAGTATTAGACAAACTGCATAAACTAAAGGCAAACAAGGCAGGCTGGGCTTGATGACTTGTACTCAACAGTTCTCGGGGAAGTTTGTGAGATCATCTCTAAACCACTGTTAGTTATTTTTAGGCGGTCTTTAGAAACTGGAGAAATACCAAATGATCGGAAGCAGGGAAATATAATACCAATATATAAGAAAGGGGACCGTACTGAGGCAGGAAATTACAGGCCTGTCTGTGTAACTTGCATCGCGTGTAAAATACTGGAATCTGTCAAGTCTATTTATAAAGCACATTTAAAACAACAAATGTTGAACCAAAGTGCTGTACAATGATAATTGGCAAAGAATAAAATGGGGAAACTAAAACATCTATAAAATCAATAACTCTGTAAAACAAAATCACCATCAATAAAATAATGTACAAATAAAAGCAAAGAGAAGTAAATAGTCTAATATATATAGACAACATGAAGTGCACGCAATTAAAAGCAACAGTTAAGAGACAAAGCATAAAAGCAAAACAGGAAAACGGCACAATAAAAAAACTTGACATGACAAAAACAAAAGAAGAGGCGGATTAAAAAGCAAGAGTGGAAATAAGTTTTCAAACGTGATTTAAAAATGGCAAAAGAAGGTGAAGACTTGATTTCCAGAGGTAGCGTATTCCACAGTTTAGGAGCTGCAACTGAAAAGGCGCGGTCACCTTCGGTTTTTAGATTCGACCGAGGAACTGACAGAAGCAATTTATTGGAGAATCTTAGGGACTGTGCAGCGGAATAGGGTGAGACGAGGTCTGATATGCACTCTGGAGCCAAACCATGGAGAGCTTTAAAAACAAATAATAAAACTTTGAAATCAATTTGAAATTTAACTGGTAGCCAGTGTAGGGCTGCTAACGCAGGGGAGATATGGTCCCTCTTTCTTGACCCAGTCAAGAGCCGAGCTGCAGCATTCTGAACCAACTGAAGTCTGGAGAGACAAGACTGTGAGACACCCGGTACAGAGAATTACTATAATCCAAACGAGATGTAATAAAAGCATGGATAGCAGTCTCCGGGTCTGCTTGGGAGAGAAGAGGTTTTAGTTTGGAAATACATTGGAGTTGAAAAAAGCTACTCTTAACTACTGCACTAATTTAGCTGTCAAAACTGAGTGGAGAATCAAAGAGGACACTGAGATTTTTAAATAAAGAGTACGTGTTGACAGAGAGGAGACCAAGTTTTTCTTTAATGATTTCAGTTGAACTAGGGAGGCCAAAAATTAACAGTCATTAAATTTAACTGTCATTAAAGAAAAGATGGAATTATTGCTTGAAAGTAATAACATCTTGAAGGATAACCAACATGGTTTCCGTAAGGGAAGGTCAGGACTGACAAACCTTCTGGAATTCTTTGAAGAGGCCACCAAGACTTATGACCAGAGCAGGGCTTATGACATCATATACTTGGATTTTCAGAAAGCATTTGATACAGTACCGCATAAGAGACTAATTTTTAAAATGAGCTCCATTGGAGTTACAGGAGGTATTCTGGAGTGGATTCAAAACTGGTTACAGGACAGAACACAGAGTTGTGGTCAGTGACATCTCACCTGAGGTAGGGGTTGTGGGAAGAGGAGTCCCTCAGAGATCAGTGTTGGGACCCCTGCTGTTCCTCATCTACATTAATGACCTTGATTGGAACATTGAAAGCAAAGTAGTTTCATTTTTTGATGATACTAAATTGGATGGGTGGTTTGGTGAACAGTTTAGAGTTCACTGATTCAATTCAGGATGATTTAGATGAAATGAAATTCAGTGTAACTAAATGTTCAGTTCAAAATGTAAAACATTAGACTGGAATACTTCATGGGTGGTTTAAAACTGGAATGTGCACCACATAAAAGAGATCTTTGAGCGATTGTTGACTAAACCCTTACAGGTTCTAGCCACTGTGCTTTAGCTGTTAAAAAGGCCAACAGGATTCTGGGATGTATAGCCAAAAGTATTGAGTACAAATCTAAGGAGGTTATACTTCTCTTGTATAACACGTTCCTCAGACCACATCTAGAGTATTGTGTAGAGTTCTGTAATCAAACTTCAAGAAAGATACAGAGGCTTTAGAAAAAGTTCAAAGAAGAACCACAAAGTTAATTCCTGGAATAAAAGATCAAAGCTATAAGGAGAGGCTGAAGATTCCTAAGCTCTTTAGTCTTAGGAAAAGGAGACTTTGGGGTGATATGATTGAGGTCTTTAAATACGTTAAAGGGATTAACAAAGTTAACTATGCAGGATTACTTAGGCCAAGTTCTGTTAGCAGAACTCGGGTCACACATGGAAGTTAGCTGAGGGTAAATTTAGCACTGATATTAGGAAATATCTTTTCACGCAGAGAGTAATCTCAGTGTGGAATAGCTTGCTTGACTATATTATGGAGGCAGAAACTAGGGGAGTTTTCAAGACCAGGCTTGATTCCGTGCTTGTTACCATTTAGCAATCGAGTATCTGAAGTGTTACAGTAAGTTCACTTTAGCAATAGGAAAATGGCGAGCCTTGTTGGGCTGAATGGCCTGTTCTTGCCGCTCATGTCATGTTATGTTATTTTCCTTGCAACCTTAATGTGGAACACCTGATTTTGCTAAGTAGCTGTTCAATCAGATCTATGTATTTTGAGCGAGTTGTGCTTTGTTATGGTCAGAGTTAGGACTTGCAGGATGGTCAATCTGCAGGAACAGGGTCAGTTGCCACAGCTACTGACTTCCTCATGTCCTGATCTGGAAATTAACAGCAGTGTCTTGCACTGGAAATCAACTTATGCTCTGAGTAAAGTTTCTGAAAATGTATACCAAAGGGATTACACATTTTATGTATAACTATGTGTGTACTTCTTATTTTAAAAGACAGCACTTTGGTATATGTCTGGGAATATGGATTATTAGGTCGGTAGAACACTCGTTCTTTAGAGCGCCACCCTTTGTCAGAAAGCTATCTACCCAGCATCTCCTGTGATCTGGAAAAACCTCAAATTTACCACATAACATTTAGAGGGGCGCTGTCTCACTAATTGTAAAACACTCCTTGAGAAATGGAGCAGTGGTGGTAGCAACAGCACACAGAAATACCACAACTGTAAAACAAACTGATTTTATTGAAGTGACAGCTACGGTCCTGAAAAAACTGGGGAAGCTTAGCTTCCCTTGGTGTCCCTGAGAAAACGCCACTGGCCTTTTCTCCAAGATAAACTTTATAACTTTGTCCATTTTTATTCAGAGTCCCAAAAGCCAGCACACATAAGGTTATTCAATAAAGGTACTGCTTTTTTAACGGTCAGGACATTCACCCTGCAATGAAAACCTAGCAGTTCCCACATCCAAGCTTATATAAACACTTTCCACACAAGTATAACTCACTAACACAGTAATATCTGAAATATGCCTTATTTTAACAGAACAGACATTCCACTATCAGGAAAAAGCAGGCAGTATGCTACCTTAGATAGAACAGAGGGGTGCAAGGAATGTCACAGGGAGTCTACTGAAGTACTTGAGCTGCTCGCATTTTAAACAAGCCAAAACCTCATTTATTCGATATTGTTGAATACGGTATAAATTCTAAAACAAAAAGCCGCATTGAGCAAAATGTCACTCCATGCAGTATTATTAGCAAAGACTAGTGGTTATTCTTACTAACCAATGCAGCAAACAAGCTATACACACACACACACACACACACACACACACACACACACACACACACACACATATATATATATATATATAGAATTTAACTACATTGAAGACAAACCTTTCCTCATTGAATCCCTCCTCCAGAGATACAAATCTACCCAGTAGAGAGAACCCTCCAGTCCTGTTTCATTCAGAATAATTCCCATTGACTGTGTCCGTAACTGATTTAAATCCTGTAAATGTAACTGAGCAGTTCATGCCGGTTTTGGAAGTCTTTTTTTTCTTCGAAATCACTCATCATTTTCAGCTGCGCAACCATGCGCAATGTTAAAAGAATACAACCCAACTTGCTGTTACGCAAAAGTTTAAATACTTTTCTGATGGTCCAATCAATGACTTTCAGTTACTGTGGACAGTTTATACTCTCTGGAAATTGATAAGATCATGTCAATCAGTAGATAATTACCAGGGAAGGTTCACGTGGGTGTGAACTTTAACTGTGCATTACGCAGATGAGCCTGAACTAACATTAGAGGGCTTGGCTATCTACGAGAGTTTTTAGGAGGATAGAAGTCAGCGCTGAATTCGTCGATGGAGGAGTCTACGTGTAAATCCACGGTAGGGAATTACATGTTTTTAATATGTGATTGATATAATTGATAGTAGAATGACAGTATCAATACCATGGCGAATTTTTGCTTCAGAAAACAGAATTTTTTTTAACTACTTGGAGGTCCCCTATTATGCTGATCCTTCTTTTCATACGTACAAGCAATGGTATAAGGTTGGATGTCCATGCTCAACCTCTGCAAATTTTCTAAACATACCATACAGGGGTTTTGCCGTAATCCGAGAACGTGATTTCCTGAATGTGATTTCCTCTCTGAACAGCTCGTCCTGAGATCTTCACAAGATCTGGGCAAAACCTGACGTCAGGTTGTTGCGTCCAATCAGGACAGACCTGGCCAGAGCCAATCATGGCACTGGACCTGCCCACCCCGGAATTTATTCTATCAGAAACAAACGAGCCTAAATCATTTAACATGAAGATTTATCAGTATGTCTCCCAAAGCTGTTTGTATGTGTTTTTTTGGATGCGAAAAAAAAGCACAACTATTTTCTCCTCCAAAAGACGATGCCGCCAGAAATCAGTGGGTAAATTCTTTTATTTGCTGGCGGCAAACAGCCACACTCGAAGGGAACGTTAGCTGTTTGTGCTCGGCATTTGACCGAAGATAGCTTTGTCAATAAAGAATAATTAGACACTAAATATACGTCTCAGCTGCTTCTCAAACCTGGAGCAGTTGCATCGATCAAGCGCTCGAAGCCACAAGCTGTAAGTAACGATATAACAGCAAATAATGTAAGTGAAGCTAACGTGTTACGGGTGGCTAGCAGGACCGCTAACGATAGTCAGCACAAACAACTGGCCTCAAGCGCAGGCTTTGTAAAATATCTGAAGATAAAGCCTGGATCGGTACCAACTGTCCGTGAGTCACAGACACGGAAGCAGTAAGTTTTACTATATTGTGTTGCTTTACTGCATAAGCCTACCTAGCTTGATAGCCTGTTGAATGTGGCTGTACCACTGCGGCTAATGTAGCTAAGGTACTGTTGCTAATGTTCATGTCCTAAATATGCAAGAGTAAATAATATCAAGGAGACATTCAACAGAAGGTGTGTGAACATAGACCTCATTTGAAGCTAACTTTTTATGCTTGTTTGTAATTGGACGCTTTGTCCACGGTAACGGAACTTACTGTCTGTAAAACCTGTATTGCAGGGTAACGTTTATCTCTGTCGTTGTTGTGAACGCTCAGTTACGAGCTACTGCTTGTTAGTTTGTGTGCCGTGCTACTTAAAAAATGCTCCTGGTTAACTTGTATGCAGTAATTCTGATCAATATGCTTGTGTTACTTTGGTTAGTATCAATGTGGCAGTTTCATCATAATGTTGTCTGATTGTAGCCACTTTAGTTGAAGCTAACTGGAGAAGTGTTGTATGTGTCTGCAAAGTTGGACTGAAAAGGCTGCAGTTAGACCAGACGTAGGTTTTGCTGAGCTTGGGGAATGTGTTCGGGTTTGTTTACTGCTTTGTGAAATTGTTTTACTTATCCATGACCGGGGTCAGTAGAAGTTATTGATTCGCTAGCTCCACATAAACAACGGTTCACGCTAAGGGAACTTACTGTCTATAAAACCTGTATTGCACAGTAACCTTTGTCTCTGTCGTTGTTACGAACACTTGGTTACTCCCACATGTTAATTCTTGTGCCGTGCTACTTAAAAATGTTCCTGGTTAACTTATAGGCAGTAATACTGATCGGTATGCTTGGGTTATTTCGGTTAGCATCAAGGTGATAGTTTATCATAACATTGCCTGACCGTAGCTGCAACAGTTAAAGCTAAAGTATGTAGCTATGTGTCTGCAAAGTTGGTCTGATAAGGCTGCAGTTAGATCAGAAGTAGGTTTTGCAGAGCTTAGGGTACGTGTTTGGGTTTGTTTACTGCTGCTGTGAAATGATCATTTTACTTATCTATGACTGAGGTCAGCCAGGTACTTTGCCAATCTGTGGGTTAGCTCTCTGATGTTACCACGGTGAAAGCAATCGCGAAACGCTCAAGCTATAACGTGTCTGGTATAACAAACGATTTCTCTGCATTGCGCTGAGGAATTTCATTCCCCTTTAAAAATTGTTCTGGCCAATAAAAAGCCGAAAAAAGTGGAGCTTGGATACGGAATTCTTTCCAGTACAAGTTATTGATTCTCTAGCTCCACATAAGCGACGCTTGCACTGTTTGTGTGTTTTTCCTACAAGCTCATTCAGTAGCTTGGTGTTGGAATTGTGTTTACTTTTGGTAGAATGGTCATCAGGAGCTTTTAGCAAAGTTTCCACCGGATAGCTAAGGGGGTATATAACATGACTACATAACAATACAGCTGCAATCACACGCATGCAAGGCGAGACAGTACGAGCAAAACACTAAAATTTCAACTTACCACTCATTGACATCCTGCCAAACGTTGCTGCAATACTTCAATAGCATCCTCCTTCCGTTCTGGGTCGGATTCGGGATCAAGTAAGTACGGTCTTGCAGCAATAGATGCTGCAGAGAGCTGTCCTGAAATACCTGCCATCTTGATTTCCTGGTTTTTTGGGTCTGCACCCTCCCCCGGAATCAAAGCGGCCAGGCAGCCAATCAGAGCACCGCCTCATTAGCATAGCCTCCCCGCCCACTCAAAACAGCTCGTGTTTCAGGCCGGCACAGACGGGGTGAGAGAAGAGGTCTCACTAGGCCTGGATGTGTGTGGTTTTTTTTTTGTAACTGAATTCTGAACATTATTTTAAAGACCCATTGGACATATTTTAAACAACTAAATACAGCATAATATGGGACCTTTAATTGTGATACAATTTGCTCACTGTAGGCTTGCTACCGTTGAAGAAATTGGGGAGAACTGAGACGAGGACTGGCAAGTTAAAGGGGAATCACAGGGCGAAGGGAGAACAGATGGAGGAGTGGCAAGTTGTTATAGATGGTTTCAAATTTTGATTAAAGAGCAACAGGAAGGATTTGCACTTGCTGACTGTGAATGATTGGGAATGATGTTATCCATAACCATAGGATTGAGGAGTTTAGGTACAACTGTACCGAAAGACTGACCCAATCTCCTCTGCCACCCTGTCATCATCTTCATCATCACCACCCTCATCCACTCTCACCACCTGCCTGGAGGAGATAAAGATGTGGGTGACAAACAGCTTTCGACAGCTTAACAGTTCCAAAACTGAAGTGATTCTAGCAGGCACCTCACACCAGATTCAGTTATCCCCCATAAACATCATCACCTTTCCTGGTCGGAAGCTTCCCCTCTCCTCACTTCTCACCCACCTGGGGGTTAGAATGGACCCTCACCTCAACTTTGAGGTCCACATCAAACATCTGTGCAAAACCTCCTCCTTCCACCTCAGAAATACAACCCCAGTTCCGAAATAGTTGGGACAAAGTGTAAATTGTGAATAAAATCAAAATGCAATGACTTTCAGATCACGAGCCAAAATGTAATTTACAATAGAACATAGACAACATTTCAAATGTTGAAACAGACATTTTACATTTTTATCCACAAAATGAGCTCATTTCAAATTTTCTGGCTGCAACAAGTCTCAAAAAATTTGGGACACAGGCAAAAAAGGGCTGAAAAACCTATTAAGATATAAGAGAATCAGCTGAAAGAACATTTAGCAAGTAATTAAGTTAACTGGCATCAGGCGTGAAACATGATAGGCTATAAAAGGGATGTCTTAGAGAGGCTGAGTCTCTCAGAAGTAAAGATGGTCAGAGGCTCTCCAACCAGTGAAGGCTTGCGTAAAAAAAATTGTGGAATACCGTATTGTTCTGAATATAAGACGATGTTTTTTCCCGGGAAATCCCCTTAGAAAAAGTGGGGTCGTCTTATTTTCGGGGACTAGGCTTTTAACAGTCAAAATCAGCGATTCTCACTGTGTATTTTATAGTCCATAGTCAATATACGTTCACAACAATAGATGGCGCCAAACAACAGCCAGCCTTGTTTTATATTGTATTTTTGTCAATATCTTTTATCAGTATTATCAAATAAAGTTTTTGTGATTATTATTCTTTTGTGATTAAAACAAGTTTTTTTTTTCATCAAAACCCTCATCTTTCCAAAAATCTGTCTTGAGAAAGGAGGGTCGTCTTATATCCAGGATCGTCTTATATTCGGAACAATACGGTACTTCAAAAACAATGCTCCTCAATGTCAAATTGCAAAGGCTTTGAAGGTCTCATCATCGACAGTGCATAACATCATCAAAAGATTAAGAGAAACTGGAAAAATCTCTGTGCGTAAGGGACAAGGCCGAAGACCTTTACTGGATGCCCGTGATCTTTGGGCCCTCAGACGCCACTGCATCACTCACCAGCATGATTCTGTCATTGACATTACTAAATGGGCCCAGGAATACTTCAAGAAACCACTGTCTGTAAACACAGTCCGCTGTGCCATCCACAGATGCCACCTAAAACTCTATCATGCAAAAAGGAAGCCATTGTTGAGCATGATCCAGAAGCGCCGCCGTGTTCTGTGGGCCAGCATTTCTGATGGTATGGGGATGCTTTAGTGCATATGGTGTGGGACACTTGCATGTTTTAAAAAGCACCATGAATGCTGAAAGGTAAATAAAGGTTTTAGAGCAACATATGCTCCCCTCCAGACAACATCTATTCCAGGGAAGGCCTTGTGTATTTCAGCAGGACAATGCAAAACCACATACTGCAGCTATTACAACAGCATGGCTTCGCAGTAGAAGAGTCCGTGTGCTGAACTGGCCTGCCTGCAGTCCTCATCTTTCACCGATTGAGAACATTTGGCGCATAATTAAACGAAAAGTCTGTCAAAGGAGACCCAAAACTCTCCAGCAGCTGGAAGCCTGTATTAATCAAGAGTGGGATCAAATTACAATGGATAAACTCAAGAAACTTGTCTCCTCAATGCCCAGACGCCTCCACTCTGTGTTAAAAAGAAGAGGGGATGCTACACCATGGTAAACAGGCCCCCGTCCCAACTTTTTGAGACCTGTAGCAGCCATCAAATTAGAAATGAGCTCATTTTGTGGATAAAATGGTAAAATTTCTCAGTTTCAACATTTGCTATGTTATATCTGTTCTATTGTGAATAAAATACTGGCTGGTGTGATTTGAAAGTCATTGTGTTTTGATTTTATTCACAATTTACACTTTCTCCCAACTATTTCGGAATTGGGGTTGTATTGCCAAATTCCGTCCCACACTCACCCTGTCAGATTACGAAAAACTTGTCCGCGCCTTTATTTCCTCGAGACTGGACTACTGCGACGCTCTTCTCATCGGGATCCCTGGCTAGAGCCTCCAAGAGCTGCAGTATATCCAGAGCAGCGCTGCTAGGATCCCGATGAGAGGGCGTGAACAAGAACACATCACACCCATCCTTCATCACTTCACTGGCTTCCTGTCTCCTCCCAGACCGAATACAAGGTATCCCCGTCAACTCATCAGCGCATCCACGGCAACGCTCCCTCCTACCTCAAAGAACTACTCACCCCACAAACCTCGCCTCACAACCTCCGCTCTACAAACCCTAACTTCCTCCAGCCCCCCAAGACCAAGCAACGTACCATGGGCAACCAGGCCTCCTGCGCGGCCGCCCCTCGACTGTGGAACGCCCTCCCTGATCTACTGAGAGCACCGCAGTCTGTTGATGCTTTTAAGAGAGGGTTAAAGACCTGCCTTTTTAACAAAGCATTTTTTAGCCGCATTGGTTTTACCTCTAGGCTTTATACCCTCGTGTTTTTAATTTTTTAATATTTAGGTTTTTTTTTAGATCCTTTTATAGTGGTGTGATGTTTTTATGCAAATGTCTATTGTAGCACTTTGAGATTTCTTCAAATGTAAAGTGCATTATAAATAAAATTCATGATTATTATTATTTGTTTATTGTTGAAAATAGGATTTTAGCGGAACCGGATTAAATAAATGTAGAAAAGTAGATTGAGACGATCTTTATATTGTTGCGGATGGTATTTGAGAACTTCGGTGCGCACTGTGAGATGTTTTCCTGTGGAGTCTTCCCAGCTGATGCCCACGGATTTTCATCCAACCGATTTCAGAAATGTACCAAGGAGCAGAGCGATTGAGGGAGACCGTTTTGGTTTTAATGGGTGTCAGATGGCTGAGGCATGAGCACAGTGTGGAGCTGAAGGTGATGAGGTCAGTGGGGGTACGGAGCTCTGGTAGAGGGGAGGATGACATTTTTCAAACGATGAAGGATGAGAAAGACAAAGAACGAACAGAACTAAGCTTGCGGAGTTGGTTTGGCTGGGCTGTGGGGATGTCGATGCCCACAGAGAGCCTTGAGAGATAGAGAGTTTAGAACCAGAGAGCTGCTGCAGACTGAGACCAGTGGAGCAAACCAGATCCAGGCTGTGACTGGGGTTGTGGATGGGGAAATGGACAGGTTGTGTGAAATTGAAACAGTCCAGTATTTCTGTGAATTCATCGGTCATTGAGAAGTCGGTAGAGTCAATGTGTATGTTGAAATCACAGAGAAGGAGGATAGAGGGTGAGCAGAGCTGCGTAAGAAATTTGGAGAAGAGTCGGAGTTGGAGAGGAAAGATGGGCTTGATTTGGGAGGATGGAACACAACAGTTGTTACTATGGTCACATGAGTTCAAAAGCAAAGTATTCAAATAACAATGGCGATGGAATGGAGATGGGGCTTGTCATGAAGTCCTAATGGCGTTACACAGCAATACTTCTCCTTCGACCTTTGAGATGCGGCTTGTTAATGCAGATGCAGTATATCCATTGGATGCAGTCGAGTAAGAAACAATCCAGAGATTTTTGCCAGGTTTAGGTGAGACAGCAGAGGGGTAGCCAGTGGGGGCAAAGACACGTCCCTTTATGACAGCAATTAGTCCTGGCTAGTTCTCAATCATTTTCCTTTATTGACACGTTTTCCAATTATCGTAATTTGCAATTGAAGACACAGTTTCTCTCCATATGCGATCTAACAGCGATTAAATCATGGGCTAAATTCAGTACAGTTGTGGAACAAGAACAGAGAATTGGGTTGCACAAAACTTCTGTTTAAAACAATTATTAGTCCTGATCTGTTCTCAGTCATTTTCATAACAGAAGGTTCACTCCTAGAGCACTCCACACTTAACAGGTGCTGCTTGTTCTCCCCAATTAGGTGAGACGACAATCATTCATCTGGACGCGTATTTACTGTATTTAAATCAACGTTATTCAAAATTGCATACCTGTTGACTCTCACGCAGATAGCTGGAGCCGCACGCTTTTTATAGCCCATTTAACTGCCGAGTGCCACTTTTTTTAATCAACCCACACAATACCGAGAGTGAAAGTCCACGTTTCATTGGAACGCTAACCAGTTCAATCAATGCGAATCATTGGCCTATTATTAAGTAAATTATTTTGCTGTAGGCTACTGAATTTAGCCCATGATTTCATTGTTGTTAGATCGCATATGGAGAGAAACCGTGTCCCCTGCTGAAAAAAGTCAGAGAAACCATTAGGCAACCATTAGGCATATTCTGTTGGTTTCTAATGGTTCCTGGTGGTTTTGTAATGGCTTCTAATGGCTACTTATGTTTTCCTAATGGTTTGGTTTGTTTTTCTAAGTAATGGGATTCTATTATCTCCCACACAAATCGACAGGACTGTACATGCTATGTGGTAAACTGAATGCGTATGTTAGATGGAATGATAACTGCAGTAAAAGTTTTTCTATCACTCGTGGTACTAGGCAGGGCAGCTGTCTCTCGCCAATTTTATTTAACATCTTTATTAATGATCTTTTGGTTGAACTGGACAAATCTGACTCAACGGGTGTGAGAATTGGAAATTATTTTTATAAATATTTTGCCTATACAGATGATATTACTTTGTTATCTACGACTGTTATAGGGCTTCAGAAGCTCATTGATATCTGCGATGTATACGCTAAGGTTTGGTGTTTTAATTTCGGGATTAAAAAGTCGAAATGTATGGTTATGGGTAAGAATGTCTTTTGTATGGAGCCCAAGTGGACCTTAGGCGGTAATACTCTGA
Source organism: Gymnothorax javanicus (assembly GCA_029692085.1). Taxonomy (NCBI): domain Eukaryota; kingdom Metazoa; phylum Chordata; class Actinopteri; order Anguilliformes; family Muraenidae; genus Gymnothorax; species Gymnothorax javanicus. The sequence goes on along the minus strand of CM056201.1, from coordinate 2,521,995 downwards.
ATAATTCCGACTCCCTGGAATTATTAAGTGTTGTGTTTTCTAAATTAGGTACAGCCACCAAGCATGTTGAGAGCCGGTCCAGTGGCTGTAGGAAGGCTTCTTATAGTCTGTCCCAGTGTGGGTTGAGTTATCCTGGGCTCTGTTCAGAGGCTAAAATCCAGTTGTGGAGGGCTGTCTGTGCTCCCTCTGCTTTATGGCATTGGTTCCATCCATGTGAGTAAGGGTAATTGTCGTAATATGGATTCTTTGCAGGGGCTCTTGCTGAAGAAAGCATTTGGGTTCAGCAAGTATGATAGGCATTCTACATTGATACAAGCCCTGGGGCTGAAGTGTGTATCTGATGTTTGGAGGGACCGGACAGTCTCCCTTTATTAAAGGTTGATGAAGGTTGACTGTCCGGCTAGAGACCTGGCGGCTGGCCTGCTCAATCACTGCGTCCTGGGTACCATAACAGAGAGGTTACGAAGCTTTGGTCTCTCCCCGTTGACGGCGGCTTTGGGCGGTCCAGTGGCCAGGGGCTCTAGTTTTAAGACTGCAGATGGTGCTGTTGACTCCCTGAGAAACCTTATTTTCATGCCCGACTTTAAAGCTAAAAATTCCTGGTGTTTCAACCTCATCAAATCACTCGTTAAGTCTTTTTACTTGTAATAGTATATAATTCTGATCAAATTCTTGGTTGTGTTAATGTTTTAAAATTTTATGTCATTGTGAATGTGTATTTTTAAATTGTTCTGTAATGTCTTAAACCTTGTCTCTGTGTCTTTGTAATCTTCTTTTAAGAGGTAATAAATTATTATTATTATTATTATTAACTGGTCCCTACTAATGGTTCCTACAGAAGTCTTAATGGTTCCTACAGGCGTTTCTATACCAGTCTAATGGTCACTATACAGTGGTCTAGTGGTCACTACAGGGTGTAGTGGTCTCTAATGGTTTCTAATGTGATTTAGGAACACAGATGTTATAGCCTTCTTTGGAGATCACATCTGTGTGATTTCTAGTGGGTCCTTGTGCAGGCTATACAGTATGTTTGTAGATTGCAGTGTTCAGTGATTTCATTTTATACATTCCAAGATCACCTTTGGCCTTTTGCGATTAAATTTGTCATTAAATCATATTTGGTCTTTTGTGATTAAATCATTGTTCTTGACTCATCCATCCAAGAGGAGGGAAAAGAACACAACCTGATGGTTTGATGGTTCATGTTCTGAAAAAATTTAATTAAAATCACAAACTGCAATGAGTTGTCACGCCCCATATGTCCTGTTCCCAATTCGGAGGGGAAAATATCCGAATACTTATACAATTACACACATGTATAACATGTCTCTGGTGCCCAGTGTTAGGACTCTGCCATAATTTCTGTCGCAGCAGCAGGTTTCTCAGTATGTTTTTCTAATAGTTTTAGATCCTAATGGGACCAGTTTTCTAATGGTTTTAGCTCCTAATGGAACCAGTAGCTTTCTAATGGTATTGCATTCTAATGGGACCAGTAGGTCTCTAATGGTATTACATTCTAACGGGACCAGTAGGTCTCTAATGGTTTTATATCCTAATGGGACCAGTGGGTTCCTAATGGTTTTACATCCTAATGGAACCAGTAGGTTCCTAATGGGGTTCCAATTCCCATTAGACCATTAGAAACCTAATGGTTTTTTTCTAATGGTATTCTACTGGATTTTTCCGCAGGGTCTTCAGTTGTCAATTACGATAATTGGAAAACGCGTCAATAAAAGAAAATGATTGAGAACTAGCCAGGACTAATTGCTGTCATAAAGGGACGTGTCTGTGGCCCCCCACTGTGAGACAGAGAAAATCCAGTTTGTTGTAAACTGTGAAATCCTAAATTTTTATTGTTGAGAGACTGAGTGTTGAGCAATGCGAGTTTCACACAGCTTTGCAACATGATTGGTTGAGGGGATCAGACTGCAGGTCTTAGATTGGCTGTAATCACAAGCCTTGAGTTGTTCTGATGATGTAGGCAGGAAGTGGGCATGCTACAGGAGGACCACAGACGGGATGGAGGTGGCAGAAGTATTGTTGATAATTAACTTACGATCAGAGCCTCTGTGGACAGGACGATGTTGGCGCGATATTCCAAGTGGGTCCAACAGTTGAGTTTGTGGATAACGGCAGAGTCGAACAGTGTCATGGCGGAGGGCAGGACGCTTGCTCAGTGCTAGCTCTTGAATGGGAGCCAATAGGAGCACAGGAGAGGAGCAATAACCAGAGAGAATCCTGCAGGGGGAGCTACTGCATAACAGCTTGTAGTCTGTGGCAAGTGAGAGTTTTGGAGAGCTAAAACTGACGTTGGCCTATTCACATTCGATAGCGCAGACTTGGCGTGGGCTAAGCACACCTGCCGAAAGGTAGTTAGGAGAGGATTGAGGACGCCAGAGAGACTTGACAATGACACTTTGAGAAAATCTTTATTGGCTCTGACCACAGTTTCATGTTAGTCACTACATGTTAGATTTGATCCAATAACATTACTGCAACAGCAGTCAGCTACACAAGAGTCTAAACCCAGCACAGCACACTGCCTCATCCTTACCCAGCACAGCACACTGCCTTATCCTAACCCAGCACACTGCCTCACCCTAACCCATCTCTCTCACCCCAAACCCCCCATCCTTCCCTAAAGTGAATGTCCTGCCCACCCCTTTCAGAAAACCGCACTGTTCTCCTCTGTACGAAAACCACACTGTTCTGTCAGCCCCCCTTCATTTCTAAAAGTGATATAGTGCATCCATTCATTTCTCTCGCTCCTCTGTCTGCCAATATCCTGCAGTGTCATAAATTGTCCTCCGCAGTTCCAACAAATAAGTGACGCTTCATAAAATATATATCAAATAAATGAATACATTTTCTGTATAAATAATATTGCTTTGCTGTAAAATATAATGCAAGCACAGTGACCGTTCTTATCTGGGATTGTCACAAAACCCAGGGGGTGGAGTCAGCTTGGAGAACCAACAGTGACTCCTTATTTAGAGACCGCCCGGCTCTAGTGTTAGCGGTAACGCTCATGAAAATCCCATTCATTCTGAATGGCTGCACAGTGGATTACGGGTAATGATGCTACAAAAGAGTTTCTTGGCCTGCTATTGACTAGAAAAAAAAAAAATTAGTGGAAGTCAAATTGAAACTTTATTAAGGCAACTTCTTTGACCCTGACAACAATGATTACATTTTTTTCCTTATTATCTTTTCTTTATCCATTAAAGATGCGGATACCTCACTGCAAGGTGAATCAGGTGCCATGATAAGTATTTATCCAGCAATAACAAAGTATGACAGGATACACCTCTGACGCTGAAATTTTCCAGCACAACTTATTTCAATCTATGTTATGCTAGTGCTACTGAAGGCTGCTATGCTGTCCCCCATTGTGTTTTCTCCTGATGACGTGTCTAACCAACGAGATCTCTGAAACCCTCCACCAGATGGGTGGGGTTAGCAGCTTGGCAGCTTGCTGAAGCTGGGTTTTTGATCAGGAGGGAGGAGTTTGGCAGACTGCTGAAGCTGGATTTTTAATCAGGAGGGAGGAGTTTGGCAGACTGCTGAAGCTGGGTTTTTGATCAGGAGAGAGGAGCTTGGCAGACTGCTGAAGCTGGATTTTTAATCAGGAGGGAGGAGTTTGGCAGACTGCTGAAGCTGGGTTTTTGATCAGGAGAGAGGAGCTTGGCAGACTGCTGAAGCTGGATTTTTAATCAGGAGGGAGGAGTTTGGCAGATTGCTGAAGCTGGGTTTTTGATCAGGAGGGAGGAGCTTGGCAGACTGCTGAAGCTGGATTTTTAATCAGGAGGGAGGAGCTTGGCAAACTGCTGAAGCTGGATTTTTGATCAGGAGGGAGGAGTTTGGCAGACTGCTGAAGCTGGGTTTTTGATCAGGAGGGAGGAGTTTGGCAGACTGCTGAAGCTGCGTTTTTGATCAGGAGGGAGGAGTTTGGCAGACTGCTGAAGCTGGCTTTTTGATCAGGAGGGAGGAGCTTGGCAGACTGCTGAAGCTGGGTTTTTGATCAGGAGGGAGGAGCTTGGCAGACTGCTAAGGTGAATTTTTAATCAGGAGGGAGGAGTTTGGCAGACTGCTGAAGCTGGGTTTTTGATCAGGAGGGAGGAGTTTGGCAGACTGCTAAAGCTGGGTTTTTAATCAAGAGGGAGGAGCTTGGCAGACTGCTGAAGCTGAATTTTTAATCAGGAAGGAGGAGTTTGGCAGACTGCTGAAGCTGGGTTTTTGATCAGGAGGGAGGAGCTTGGCAGACTGCTGAAGCTGGGTTTTTGATCAGGAGGGAGGAGCTTGGCAGACTGCTAAGGTGAATTTTTAATCAGGAGGGAGGAGTTTGGCAGACTGCTGAAGCTGGGTTTTTGATCAGGAGGGAGGAGTTTGGCAGACTGCTGAAGCTGGGTTTTTCATCAGGAGGGAGGCGTTTGGCAGACTGCTGAAGCTGGGTTTTTGATCAGGAGGGAGGAGTTTGGCAGACTGCTAAAGCTGGGTTTTTAATTAGGAGGGAGGAGCTTGGCAGACTGCTGAAGCTGAATTTTTAATCAGGAGGGAGGAGTTTGCCAGACTGCTGAAGCTGGGTTTTTGATCAGGAGGGAAGAGTTTGGAAGACTGCTGAAGCTGGGTTTTTAATCAGGAGGGAGGAGCTTGGCAGACTGCTGAAGCTGAATTTTTAATCAGGAGGGAGGAGTTTGCCAGACTGCTGAAGCTGGGTTTTTGATCAGGAGGGAGGAGTTTGGCAGACTGCTGAAGCTGGGTTTTTGATCAGGAGGGAGGAGTTTGGCAAACTGCTGAAGCTGGGTTTTTGATCAGGAGGGAGGAGTTTGGCAGACTGCTGAAGCTGGGTTTTTCATCAGGAGGGAGGCGTTTGGCAGACTGCTGAAGCTGGGTTTTTGATCAGGAGGGAGGAGTTTGGCAGACTGCTGGAGCTGGGTTTTGAACTCGTTCAAACACAAGGCTTCTAGTGCCATCTGTACAACATTCAACAGACAGGTATGACTATCCCAATAACCATAACAATAATGAGCAGAGGAGTCTATCTCAAACATCACGTCTGAAAATGACACACTAAAAAAAGGCCACGAGACCAGTTCTATTACCCTCAGGGTGGGGGGTGGGGGGTATTAAAAGCCTGGATGGGATGGGGGTGGGGGCAGGGTGGGGGGTGGTACCCAGCATGCAGTGATAAAAGCACCTCATCACTGCAGGGCTCGAAGCTAGCATTTTCCGTAAAAGCACACGTGTTCTGATGCAAGAATGCATGGGAGAGTGATAGCGCTGCACTGACCGTCTGCAGGCGAGTGATGATGTCAGAGGGATGGAGGGTCGGGTTGGGTTTGGTTGGGTTGGGGACAGGCTTAGTGCTCTTACAGCGATTTGACTGCTGGGGTTGGGTTAGGTTGGATAGTGTTGGGTTAGCATGGGTTGGGGACAGGCTACAAGCTCTTGCAGTGAGTTGACTGAGTGGGCTGGGCTGGGTTAGGTTGGGTTATGCTGGGTTAGACAAGGTCGAAGACAGGCTAAGTGCCCTTACGGTGAGTTGACAGGGGGTTGTGTAGGGTTGGGTTAGATTGGGTTGGGGTGGGGGCAAGCAAAGCGCTCTCATGGTCAGTTGACTGAGGGGGTAGGGTTGGATTTGGTTGGGTTAGGTTGGGTTGGGTTGGGACAGGCTAAGTGCTTTCACGGTGAGTTGACTGAAGGCACGATGGCTCTCACTAACACAGCATCTTAAATGCCCAGTGCTGGGTCATATACAGTACTGCACATACTGACTCTGTGCAGAACAGCCAACCTGGTCCCGCCCTCTTACCTAGACATGCCCATTTCCAGGCACTGCCCTCACCTAGACACGCCCATCACCAGGCACTGCCCTCACCAAGACACGCCCATCACCAGGCACTGCCCTCACCTAGACACGCCCATCACCTGGTCCTACACATTCACGCGTCTGTCACCTGGACAAGCCCTCCCAACGGTATTTTGCTGATAGAGCAAGTAGAGGGTTGTCAGGTTGGGTATGCATTAATCTGATGGTACAAGGAGAGGGTTGCCAGGTTGGGTATGTATTAATTATAGACATATATAATAGAACCAGAGAGAACGAGGAAGTACCTTTGCTTCAGCCAGTTAGCATGTTAGCTTCCTGCTTCCGCGTTTCCCAAGGATGCAATTTTGTGGCCAAAGACACGGCGGCTCCATAGACACCAATTGAAAAGTGTGCATTTTTTTCTTACAAATAAAGCGAAAACAAAAGAAAATGTATTTGGTAATCCTTCATTATTTTGCTCTTAGTCTGACGCAACTGTTCGATGTTTTCAAGAGGGCCTGTAAAATAAGAACTGATACTTAGAGCTTGATGACAGCTGTGCACGAGTTTGGTTGTCCAGCTGTTGCTCTAACTGCAGCAGTTCAGCCAATGAGTGTATAGTGCGTGCGCATTCTGGATTAACAGCGTTGCTCGTCATTTCCCCTCGAAAACATTCGCCAATCCACTCAGACGACACACTTTCTTGGCCATTTGTGCTGTGCAATCAGATTGGCAATTTTATGAAATGGTGCCGGAAATAAGCACCCATGGAACGCCATTTTTATAGATGGCGTCGGTCAATTCCGTACTTCCTCGGCTGAAGTAGCTAGCCTAGCATCTCCCATTGAAAGTAATAGGGGTGGTACTTCCTAGCTCTCTCCAGTTCTATTATACTACCTCCGTGGTATTAATCTGATGGTATAAGGAGAGGGTTGCCAGGTTGGGTATGCATTAATCTGATGGTACAAGGAGAGCGTTGCCAGGTTGAGTATATATTAATCTGATGGTACAGGTAGAGGGTTGCCAGGTTGGGTATGTATTAATTCGATGGTACAAGGTTGGGTAGCCAAGTTGGTGAGTTATTAATTGGACAGCACAAGGACAGGGTTGCCAGGTTGACCACTTATGGTGATAGCGTAAGGAGAGGGCTGTCAGGTTGGGCAGTCATGATGCTGATGGTGCAGGGAGAGGGCTGCCAGGCTGGGCAGATATACTGACAGAAGAGAGAGAGAGGGTTGCCAGGGTGGCTGTTTGCTCTGCACAGCTGTAATCTAACACAGACTCAGATTCTGACTAGGTTTGGTCCTACTAATAACAATGAAAAATAAAAATATCTTTTAGAAACATCGCACACAGTGTTTTGCAGGCTTTAGTGTCAAGCCTTTTTCCATAACTAGTTTCTGCTAATATTAATATCCATTTCCTTTATTTTTCTTGAAATAAAAGGTTTTCGCTTGCTTTTTTCTCTTTATAAAAGCTACATATGTCTAACTGGGTATCCTATCAGTTTGTTAGTGTTTCTTATAGTTGACTTTACCTTTAAAAAGTTACTAACCTAAGACCAAGTTCTCTGGACTCCTGCTAGATTTTCAGCTCAATGCTACAGAGAGGAAATGTCCGTCAGCTTTTCCGCAGGAGAGTTAAACTGCCCCCTTGTGGGACATGCACTCTCGCCAAACACTGGCAATTCTGCTGTCAACACGAGTAGCCCCTCTCTTAATCGGGATTCACTAAAATATTCTCTCCCGCTGCACACACGCACGCACGCACGCACGCACGCGTGCATTCAGCTGCAGCTGTGGTCGGGTTGGGGTTGTCAGGTCTCTGCTTCGTGGGGAAAGGCTGTCTCACAGTTTGGGAGAGTGGAAGCCCTTTGAGCTGAGGAACAGTAACCTAACTGTGTGCAAACACACACACACACACACACACACACACAAGCCATACTGGGTATTTCCCAGTCAATGTGTAGTTCCTTTTTCCCATGATGCATCAGTGTATGTTGACTGTTGATGCACCCGGAAAGTGGACAAGCTTCTGGTTGCCATAGTTACAGGATGGGGGGAGCAGGTGTGCAGGAGACCAAACAAACCAATCAGGTCAGCCGCTGTGTGAGGAGCTACCAATGAGACTGCAGCGTCACCGCTGGACTGAGCTGGTATGGCGATGGTCCATGTTTGACCTCTGACCCCCATCCTCTCGCTGCTCCTCACGCACTACCCCCCTCCTCCGCTCCCCGGCCCTCGCTCGCCTGCTTTCCTGCTGGGGGGCCCGGGCTGTGTCGGGGCCCCTCCTCCTCTTGTGCACACAGGCCATTAGGCGTCGCTGGTCTGCTGAGGAGGGGGCGTGGGGGGGCGGTGTTGTTGCCGGGGACGACGGTCCGCTTGCGGCGGGACTTGCAGGTGTGGTTTACCTGCAGATGCAGCGTCATGAGCTCAGCGGAAGAGGTGCGAAACGAGCAGAACACGCATTGGCTGAGCGTGACCCCGCCCCCTCCCCCGGCCCCGCCCCCTCCCCCGCGGGACAGGTCCAGGGGCTGGAAGGCCTCTCCGCAGGGGGGCAGCCGGGAGGGGGTGGGCGGCTTGCGCCGCGACGCTTTGGGCTGCACCCTGGCCCAGCCCCCCACCACCGCAGAGAACGGGTAACCCTGTAGGCCAGCCCCGCCCCCCGTCCCGCCCCTCAAAGGCCCCGCGGCCTTGCGCTCTCTGTGCCAGACCTGGGCGTGTCTGGGGGCGGAGTCTGGGGTAAGGGGAGGCAGGGCGGATGGTAAAGGGTGGGCGGAGTTTCTCTCACGATGGTGTCTCTGCAGGTGGTACTTCAGCGAGCCAGACTGAGTCCCGGCATAATCACAGTGTGGACACTTATAGGGCCTCTCACCTGTAACACACACACACACACAGTCGCAGTGTGGACACTTATAGGGCCTCTCACCTGTAACACACACACACACACAGTCACAGTGTGGACACTTATAGGGCCTCTCACCTGTAACACACACACACACACACACAGTCACAGTGTGGACACTTATAGGGCCTCTCACCTGTAACACACACACACACACAGTCACAGTGTGGACACTTATAGGGCCTCTCACCTGTAACACACACACACACACACAGTCACAGTGTGGACACTTATAGGGCCTCTCACCTGTAACACACACACACACACAGTCACAGTGTGGACACTTATAGGGCCTCTCACCTGTAACACACACACACACACAGTCACAGTGTGGACACAGGGCCTCTCACCTGTGGACACACACACACACACAGTCACAGTGTGGACACTTATAGGGCCTCTCACCTGTAACACACACACACACACAGTGGCAGTGTGGACACTTATAGGGCCTCTCACCTGTAACACACACACATACACTCACAGTGTGGACACTTATAGGGCCTCTCACCTGTAACACACACACACACACACAGTCACAGTGTGGACACTTATAGGGCCTCTCACCTGTAGGGTGTGACACTTATAGGCCTCTCACTGTAACACACACTCACCTGTAACACACACACACACACACACACACAGTGTGGACACTTATAGGGGCCTCTCACCTGTAACACACACACACACACACAGTCACAGTGTGGACACTTATAGGGCCTCTCACCTGTAACACACACACACACACACACAGTCACAGTGTGGACACTTATAGGGCCTCTCACCTGTAACACACACACACACACAGTCACAGTGTGGACACACACATAGGGTGGACACTTATAGGCTCACCTGTAACACACACACACACACAGTCACAGTGTGGACACTTATAGGGCCTCTCACCTGTAACACACACACACACACACAGTCACAGTGTGGACACTTATAGGGCCTCTCACCTGTAACACACACACATACACTCACAGTGTGGACACTTATAGGGCCTCTCACCTGTAACACACACACACACACACAGTCACAGTGTGGACACTTATAGGGCCTCTCACCTGTAACACACACACACACACAGTCACAGTGTGGACACTTATAGGGCCTCTCACCTGTAACACACACACACACACACAGTTGCAGTGTGGACACTTATAGGGCCTCTCACCTGTAACACACACACATACACAGTCACAGTGTGGACACTTATAGGGCCTCTCACCTGTAACACACACACATACACAGTCACAGTGTGGACACTTATAGGGCCTCTCACCTGTAACACACACACACACACACACACACACAGTCACAGTGTGGACACTTATAGGGCCTCTCACCTGTAACACACACACACACATTCAGTCACAGTGTGGACACTTATAGGGCCTCTCACCTGTAACACACACACACACACACACAGTCACAGTGTGGACACTTATAGGGCCTCTCACCTGTAACACACACACATACACAGTCACAGTGTGGACACTTATAGGGCCTCTCACCTGTAACACACACACACACACACAGTCACAGTGTGGACACTTATAGGGCCTCTCACCTGTAACACACACACATACACAGTCACAGTGTGGACACTTATAGGGCCTCTCACCTGTAACACACACACACACATTCAGTCACAGTGTGGACACTTATAGGGCCTCTCACCTGTAACACACACACACACACACACACACACAGTCACAGTGTGGACACTTATAGGGCCTCTCACCTGTAACACACACACACACACACACAAACTCTCACTGATGTTGAGCTACTGCCCCTGGTGAACACTGTGCTGTATGAACAGAGGATAGCAGTATGGCATCATGTTTTAAGTGTTTTAAAGAGCACCTATTATGGTTTTTCATAATTCTAATGTCATAGCGTGAATCATATCGTTTTTATGCACATTTAAAAGGTCTGTGTCGGAAAACATCTCGAAGTCGCCTACAGAAGAAGCTCTCTCTGCCGCAAAACTCACTGCTGAAGCAGCTAATGTCTCATGAAGAGTGCCAATGAACAAACATCAGTAACAGGTAATCGAGACAAATATGGCGAACATCATTCACGGTTAATTAAGCCAAATCTTGGAAATATTGGCTATGCCTAAAATCACATTTTCAAGATGATATACCTGTAATCTGCTCAGCATCTGATGTAGACTAATAAGGAGCAGAAGCAAACTGGAAATTTTCAAGCAGCCCGGCGTATTTCAGAACGCTGTCGGCACCATCTTGTGCAACTAGCCAATAGGTGCACTTTACACAGCTGCATTCAGTGGAAGAACCGGAGGTCAGACGCACCTGTATGCACGCGCAGGTGTACCTTCAGGTGGTGAGAGGAACGGAATGCTTTACCGCAGTACGGACAGTCCTTCACTCCTGTTCCCCGGACCCTCTCTCGCACCGAGCCTCCTCGCACTCCATTCTCACCTGAGAGAGAGGTGTGTATTCAGAAGGAGAAATGAGATAAAATGAGTGTCTGTGAGTGAGTTGTATTTGTGCAGTGGTGCGTGCATTTTGTAAGCGTAATGTGGGATACATTTGTGGTATTTGTTTAATGCGTAATGTCAGTAACTATCAACTTATATTTCTTTTGCCTTTTCATTTTAAAACTTTGAACTGAGCTAAGCTGCTGGTTGCACGGACCAAGAAACAATGGATTGGACACAGATCTGACTGTGCCCGCTATCCATTGCAATTTTCCAGACATGAGAGCTGAATGATGTAGCAAATCACTGGGAGCAAATTGGAAGCACGTTGTGAGCGGATGGTTAAATAAATAAATATTACGGCAGGTTGCCCAGTTCAGTTCACCTGTATAGCCGTACCCACTGGACCTACCACTCCAGGGAAGGTTGACTTTGAGGGCCCCCAAGTTAAGCCGTGAGACCTGCCTTCTCCCTTTTAGCATTGAAAAAATTCTGTGTGAAATTACAGCAGTTTTCTACATCACAAACAGACCTGCTCTACATAGGTCATTCCTGCCAGCTCTGCTTGTGTGTCCTGCTCCCTTCCACAGCCTCGCACCCCTCTCTCTCCCTCCTAGCACCACCATTTCACCCCGGTGGTCCCTCTTACTAACTCTGACTCACTAACTCATCCTATCGCTGGCCCATTGTTCGCGTACATTAGCTGCATGGAGCAGCACAGGGCTCTATTTTCTCTACCCACAGCTGAAGACACCAAGACACTCTGGCAAGAAAGTTATTGATTGTGGTGGCTCTGCAGTATCTCCTGTAGGGAGATTTGTCACAGTTCTTGTCATTATCTCTGGTGCACAGAGAGGCGACTTGTGAGATTGGTCACCCAATGACCTTTGCTGTAGCGCCACCATCAGGCCACATTTTTCATTTCTACAAATTGCAATAACCCAGACAACTTCAATAGGAATCATGTCAAATAGGCTTTAAACCTTTCTCGTGTACAGATAAAGTGGCCTTGTTGTGGCTCTGTTATGTGTACTCTCGTGCCACCACATGACCAGATTTAACATATCCAAATGCAATAATTCAGTTTTGATGGGAATCATGTCCGGCCTTCTGTGATTGTTTCTGCTGTCCAGAGGTGATGCAGACGACCCGATGACCTTCCCTGCAGCACCACCATCGGGCAAAACTTCATTTTTAAAAATTCCAGTAACTTGAACAGTTCTGATGGGAATCCTGTCAAATCTAGAGTCAGCGGCCCTGATGCATAGAGGAGAAGCTTTAGTTATTTTGATGGCTCCATTACCTTTACTGTTGTGTCAGCATTAGTAAAAATTACATTTCCAAATGTAATAAGTCAATCTGTGCTAATGAGAATCAGATCACTTTGCTGTTAACATCTTGGTGCGTAATAGAGCAAATCTATGGTTCTGATGACACTATGACCATTCCTGCAGCGCCACCCTCAGGCCAAACTTCACTTCTTCAAAAATGCATTAAGTCAAAGCGTTCTTAAGGGAACTGGATAAAGTTTGCCGTGAACATTCCTGGAGTCTGAGTAATTCCCCTGTCGATTTATGTGACCCAATACCCTTTCCTGAGGCGCATCCACTTGCCCAAACTATGAATTTTGCCAGTGAGGTGACATTTGCCATCACTCTGGCAATATACCCTGCTTTTGTCCACCAACAGCATTCATCTGGTCATGCAATAAATGTCATCTAGAAAAAAAAACATTATAACTATTTTGGATATTTACAGTTTATTTGCATATTGTGAATGATCTTAGGAAGAGGAGTATTTAGGGTTGTGAGCAGAGCGCATGGGGAGACCCGTGAGGGCAGCATCTGCCTCTGTGTCCTCCATAGTGCATGAGAGAGAATGAGTGCCCCAGCGAGAATGAGTGCCAGAGAGAATGAGTGCCAGAGAGAATGAATGCCCCAGAGAGAATGAGTGCCCCAGAGAGAATGAGTACCCCAGAGAGAATGAGTGCACCAGAGAGAATGAGTGCCCCAGAGAGAATGAGTGCCAGAGAGAATGAGTGCCCCAGAAAGAGAATGAGTGCCAGAGAGAATGAGTACCCCAGAGAATGAGTGCCAGAGAGAATGAGTGCCAGGGAGAATGAGTACCCCAGAGAGAATGAGTGCCTGAGAGAATGAGTGCCCCAGCGAGAATGAGTGCCAGAGAGAATGAGTGCCCTAGAGAGAATGAGTGCCAGAGAGAATGAGTGCCCCAGCGAGAATGAGTGCCAGAGAGAATGAGTGCCCCAGAGAGAATGAGTGCCAGAGAGAATGAGTGCCCCAGCGAGAATGAGTGCCAGAGAGAATGAGTGCCAGAGAGAATGAATGCCCCGGAGAGAATGAGTGCCCCAGAGAGAATGAGTACCCCAGAGAGAATGAGTGCACCAGAGAGAATGAGTGCCCCAGAGAGAATGAGTGCCAGAGAGAATGAATGCCAGAGAGAATGAGTTCCCCAGAGAGAATGAATGCCAGAGAGATTGAGTGCCTCAGAGAGAATGAGTGCCAGAGAGAATGAGTACCCCAGAGAGAATGAGTGCCAGAGAGAATGAGTGCCCCGGAGAGAATGAGTGCCAGAGAGAATGAGTTTCCCAGAGAGAATGAATGCCAGAGAGATTGAGTGCCTCAGAGAGAATGAGACCAGAGAGAATGAGTGCCCCAGAGAGAATGAGTGCCAGAGAGAATGAGTGCCCCAGAAAGAACGAGTACCCCAGAGAGAATGAGTATCCCAGAATGAGTATCTCAGAAATAATGAGTGCCCCAGAGAGAATGAGTACCCCAGAGAGAATGAGTGCCCCAGAGAGAATAAGTGCCCCAGAGAGAATGAATGCCAGAGAGAATGAGTACCCCAGAGAGAATGAGTACCAGAGAGAATGAGTGCCCCAGCTAGAATGAGTGCCAGAGAGATTGAGTGCCCCAGGGAGACTGAGTGCCAGAGAGAATGAGTGCCCCAGAGAGAATGAATGCCAGAGAGAATGAGTGCCTCAGAGAGAATGAGTACCAGAGAGAATGAGTGCCCCAGTGAGAATGAGTACCCCAGAGAGAATGAGTATCTCAGAGATAATGAGTGCCCCAGAGAGAATGAGTGCCAGAGAGAATGAGTGCCCCAGAGAGAATGAGTGCCCCAGAGAGAATGAGAGAGAATAAGAGAGAATGCCCCAGAGAATGAATGAATGAGTGCCCCAGAGAGAATGAATGACAGAGAGAATGAGTGCCCCAGAGAGAATGAGTAGAGAGAATGAGTGCCAGAGAGAATGAGTGCCAGAGAGAATGAGTGCCCCAGAGAGAATGAGTGCCAGAGAGAATGAGTACCCCAGAGAGAATGAGCCCCCAGAGAGAATGAGTGCCTCAGAGAGAATGAGTACCAGAGAGAATGAGTGCCCCAGTGAGAATGAGTGCCAGAGAGAATGAGTACCCCAGAGAGAATGACTGCCAGAGAGAATGAGTGCCCTGGAGAGAATGAGTGCCAGAGAGAATGAGTGCCCCAGAGAGAATGAGTACCCCAGAGAATGAGTGCCCCAGAGAGAATGAGTGCCCCAGAGAGAATGAGTGCCCCAGAGAGAATGAGTGCCCCAGAGAGAATGAGTGCCCCAGAGAGAATGAATAACCCAGAGAGAATGAGTGCCCCAGAGAGAATGAGTGCCAGAGAGATTGAGTGCTTCAGAGAGAATGAGTACCAGAGAGAATGAGTGCCCCAGAGAGAATGAGTGCCCCAGAAAGAATGAGTGCCCCAGAGAGAATGAATGCCAGAGAGATTGAGTGCCCCAGAGAGAATGAGTACCAGAGAGAATGAGTGCCCCAGAGAGAATGAGTGCCAGAGAGAATGAGTGCCCCAGAGAGAATGAGTGCCCCAGAGAGAATGAGTGACCAGAGAGAATGAGTGCCCCAGTGAGAATGAGTGCCAGAGAGAATGAGTACCCCAGAGAGAATGACTGCCAGAGAGAATGAGTGCCCTGCCAGAGAGAATGAGTGCCCCAGAGAGAATGAGTGCCAGAGAGAATGAGTGCCAGAGAGAATGAGTGCCCCAGAGAATGAGTGCCAGAGAGAATGAGCCAGAGAGAATGAGTGCCAGAGAGAATGAGTGCCCCAGAGAGAATGAGTGCCTCAGAGAGAATGCCCCCAGAGAGAATGAGTGCCAGAAAGAATGAGAATGAGTGCCCCAGAGAGAATGAGTAGAGAGAATGAATGAGTGCCCCAGAGAATGAAGAGAATGAGTGCCAGAGAGAATGAGTACCAGAGAGAATGAGTGCCCCAGAGAGAATGAGTGCCAGAGAGAATGAGTGCCCCAGAGAGAATGAGAGAGAATGAGTGCCAGAGAGAATGAGTGCCCCAGAGAGAGAATGAGTACCAGAGAGAATGAGTGCCCCAGAGAGAATGAGTAGAGAATGAGTGCCAGAGAGAATGAGCAGAGAGAATGAGTGCCCCAGAGAGAATGAGTGAGAGAATGAGAGAGAGAATGAGTGCCGAGGAGAATCAGAGAAATGAGTGCCCCAGAGAGAATGAGTGCCAGAGAGAATGAGTGCCCCAGAGAGAATGAGTGCCAGAGAGAATGAGTGCCAGAATGAGAGAGAATGAGTGCCAGAGAGAATGAGTGCCCCAGAGAGAATGAGTGCCCCAGAGAATGAGTGCCCCAGAGAGAATGAGTGCCAGAGAGAATGAGTGCCAGAGAGAATGAGTGCCAGAGAGAATGAGTGCCAGAGAGAATGAGTGCCCCAGAGAGAATGAGTGCCCCAGAGAGAGAATGAGTGCCCCAGAGAATGAGTGCCAGAGAGAATGAGTGCCCCAGAGAGAATGAGTGCCAGAGAGAATGAGTGCCCCAGAGAGAATGAGTGCCCAGAGAGAATGAGTAACCCCAGAGAGAATGAGTGCCCCAGAGAGAATGCCAGAGAGAATGAGTGCCCCAGAGAGAATGAGTGCCAGAGAGAATGAGTGCCTCAGAGAGAATGAGTGCCAGAGAGAATGAGTGCCCCAGAGAGAATGAGTACCAGAGAATGCCAGAGAGAATGAGTGCCCCAGAAAGAATGAGTGCCCCAGAGAGAATGAGTGCCAGAGAGAATGAGTGCCCCAGAGAGAATGAGTACCAGAGAGAATGAGTGCCCCAGAGAGAATGAGTGCCAGAGAGAATGAGTGCCAGAGAGAATGAGTGCCCCAGAGAGAATGAGTGTCCCAGAGAGAATGAGTGCCCCAGAGAGAATGAGTGCCCCAGAGAGAATGAGTGCCCCAGAGAGAATGAGTGCCAGAGAGAATGAGTGCCAGAGAGAATGAGTAGAGAGAATGAGTGCCCCAGAGAGAATGAGTGCCCCAGAGAGAATGAATGAGTGCCAGAGAATGAGTGCCAGAGAGAATGAGAGCCCCAGAGAGAATGAGTGCCCCAGAGAGAATGAGTGCCAGAGAGAATGAGTGCCCCAGAGAATGAGTGCCATGAGTGCCAGAGAGAATGAGTGCCCCAGAGAGAATGAGTGAGAGAGAATGAGTGCCAGAGAGAATGAGTGCCATAAAGAATGAGTGCCCCAGAGAGAATGAGTGCCAGAGAGAATGAGCGCCCCAGAGAGAATGAGTGCCAGAGAGAATGAGTGCCCCAGAGAGAATGAGTACCAGAGAGAATGAGTGCCATAAAGAATGAGTGCCCCAGAGAGAATGAGTGCCAGAGAGAATGAGCGCCCCAGAGAGAATGAGTGCCCCATAGAATTTATATTCCCCCACTCATGCTGTTTTATAGGGGCGCTTGTGAGATAGTCCGGAATTTTTGGCAGCCTATTAGGCTATAGCCCAAAAAAAGGTATAATCGTAAAAGTTTTATAACATTTTTGATATGAGTGGTTGAGAAAACGGATACAGTATCCGTTTTTTAAGTACTAGTGACGTCACGCATCCCTAATATACAACACACAATACTACACACAAAAGTCGAAACTATAATCATTGCGATTGTGTTCAAAAATTGTCGTAGGTTAAGAAAGTTAGACTAAACTAACGTTGCCAGCTAACAGATAACTTCAGGCGCAGTCAAGGGAGGGCGTTTGGTTGCAATCAGTCGTAGCGATACATTAGCAGAATGCTAGCATTTTATGGGTAAAATTGCTTACCCACTGAGAAAAACAAAAGGACATTGATATTTATTAATTTTTAATTCTGATATATACTTGATAGTATATGTGCCAAAGCTGAAACAAAATGTTGGATTTTGTTGTCCAGAGGCAGGTGGAAATAATTATTTTAGCCGTTCAGCTCTATTCACTCTCATTCATTGAGGACTGACTCGAGAGCGCCCTCTATGTGAATCGCAGCCAGCTGCAGTACAATGGCATTAATGGGGAGTGGACAGGCTCGCTGTGGTGGGGCTCTGCCTGAACCCCCTGGTAATCTGTGCTACTTTAAATTATGACCCAGGACGGCAAATATAAACTCAATGAACAGTTCCATCTATTCATACTGCACAGGCGGAATTGAGCGCTTTTGACTGGGGTCCAGCAAGGACCCCAATACATTGGTGTTTTTAAAAAGCACTAATTAAACCAGAATCATAAAACAATGCTGTGAAGTCATTAGGAACTGACTAAGTCATGAAAAACTGGAATGACAGTATAAAGAGCCTGTACGATACACGATTTTTTTTTTGTTTTTTTTTTTTTTTTTTTTTTCCTATTTAAGTGTACTACGAGTACGAAATAAAGAAATAAAGATATATAGTTCTGAGCCAGAGTCTTAGACACATCTAC
This sequence comes from Gymnothorax javanicus, assembly GCA_029692085.1. Taxonomy (NCBI): domain Eukaryota; kingdom Metazoa; phylum Chordata; class Actinopteri; order Anguilliformes; family Muraenidae; genus Gymnothorax; species Gymnothorax javanicus. Next base: position 2,504,094 of record CM056201.1, on the reverse strand, counting down.
AGCAATTCTGTGGAGCAAATATGCTTCCAAATTCATTAAATTAAAAGCTGTAATAATTGAGAAATGCGCTATAAAGAACTGTCAACTGTTGGAAACTAAATCAATTAATATTTGGTGTGACTATCGTTCGCGTAAAAATTACGTACACGGCTCTTTAGTTTAATAGTTTCATAAGATAATTGGCTTTTTGCTTGTTCCAAGCCTATTGGAGAACATGCTTCAGTTCTTCTGCAAACTGACTCTCAGGCGCTTCTGTCGCTCCAGGTAACCCCAAGCACCTGTGCTGATGTCCTGATCAGGGCTCTGTCGGGGCTAAATAATCTGTATCAACTCATTCTAATGAAATTCAAACATTTACTGAACCATTTTTTTTTATTAGCACTTGGAATTTCAAATTTACATTTTATCTCCAGCAACACTAATGTGGGAAGCAAAATTAAGCATTGAAAGCCAGATTTAAATTTTATAAATTTTAGGTGCCTGAAGCTGCTTTCACACCGGACACGAAACGAATTTTTCGCACGACAGATTACATTCAAAGTCAATGCAAAGACGCTTAAGACTTTTGCACAACACTGAACAGCAGAGGGGATACAGTAACTCTGGGGTTAGTGGGTGTGGTGATTAAATGCTCTCAGTACTAACATTCAACCTGTCTGGAAAGTTTTTCAGTATAAACAAACATTTGTGTCTCGATCACATTTGAATAGGGCGAATTCTGCCCAAAGCAAAAACTGGGTCATTGCTTGTTCTTACAGCCAAATTACTAGCGGCAAACTAACCACACTTTGCAGCTAGTGAGGCATCACTTTCTACCAGTGGTATTTCTTGGCTGGTAAATTAGTTAATGCTAACACAGCAGTGTTTTTTGCATGTTTATTTACCTCGGCTCAACACTCTCCCACAACTGTTTGTTTCATCTTTAAATGAAGCACAGAAACAACACAGCTTCCATAAGATTTGAGTGCCTCTCTGTGAGAGTCTTCAAACATTAAACTCCTACAGCCAAGACCTGACGGGACCCATGCAACTCTAAACATGCTGACAGAGGAAATATTTAGCCAGTCATAAACAACTAATGCTGTTTTTTTTTTTTTTTTTTTTTTTTGTCATTAATTAATTCTGACAAAATGGAGGCAGTGCATCTGAACACCTGGTCTGCACCTGCCCCCGAGATCTTCTAAGGCCAGCTCAGGGAGGCAAAACACACTGCTAGTGCACCACAGAGACTATATGAGAGGTATAACTGACACATCCTGAGGTGACAGATTCACATTCTATAACTGACACATCCTGAGGTGACACATTCACATTCTATAACTGGCACATCCTGAGGTGACACACTCACATACTATAACTGACACATCCTGAGGTGACAGATTCACACTCTATAACTGACACATCCTGAGGTGACACATTCACACTCTATAACTGACATATCCTGAGGTGACACATTCACATTCTATAACTGACACATCCTGAGGTGACACATTCACACTCTATAACTGACACATCCTGTGGTGACACATTCACATTCTATAACTGACACATCCTGAGGTGACAGATTCACACTCTATAACTGACACATCCTGAGGTGACACATTCACACTCTATAACTGACACATCCTGAGGTGACACATTCACATTCTATAACTGACACATCCTGAGGTGACACATTCACATTCTATAACTGACACATCCTGAGGTGACACACTCACATTCTATAACTTACACATCCTGAGGTGACAGATTCACACTCTATAACTGACACATCCTGAGGTGACACATTCACACTCTATAACTGACACATCCTGAGGTGACACATTCACATTCTATAACTGAAACTTCCTGAGGTGACACATTCACACTCTATAACTGACACATCCTGAGGTGACACATACACATTCTATAACTGACACATCCAGAGGTGAGACATTCACTCTCTATAACTGACACATCCTGAGGTGACACATTCACACTCTATAACTGACACATCCTGAGGTGACACATTCACATTCTATAACTGACACATCCTGAGGTGACAGATTCACATTCTATAACTGACACATCCTGAGGTGATACAATCACATTCAATAACTGACACATCTTGAGGTGAGAGATTCACACTCTATAACTGACACATCCTGAGGTGACACAATCACATTCTAACTGACACATCCTGAGGTGACACATTCACACTCTATAACTGATACATCCTGAGGTGACAGATTCACATTCTATAACTGACACATCCTGAGGTGACAGATTCACATTCTATAACTGACACATCCTGAGGTGACACATTCACATTCTATAACTGACACATCCTGAGGTGACACATTCACATTCAATAACTGACACATCCTGAGGTGACACATTCACATTCTATAACTGACACATCCTGAGGTGACAGATTCACTTTCTATAACTGACACATCCTGAGGTGACACATTCACTTTCTATAAATGACACATCCTGAGGGGACAGATTCACATTCCACAGGACAGATTCACATTCTATAACTGACACATCCTGAGGTGACTGATTCACATTCTAAAACTGATACGTCCTGAGGTGACACATTCACATTCTATAACTGACACATCCTGAGGTGACACATTCACATTCTATAACTGACACTTCCTGAGGTGACACATTCACATTCTATAACTGACACATCCTGAGGTGACAGATTCACATTCTATAACTGACACATCCTGAGATGACAGATTCACATTCTATAACTGACACATCCTGAGGTGACACATTCACATTCTATAACTGACACATCTTGAGGTGACAGATTCCCATTCCATAACTGACACATCCTGAGGTGACACATTCACATTTTATAACTGATACATCCTGAGGTGAGATTCACATTCTATAACTGACACATCCTGAGGTGACACATTCACATTCTATAACTGACACATCCTGAGGTGACACATTCACATTCTATGACTAACACATCCTGAGGTGACACATTCACATTCTATAACTGACACATCCTGAGGTGACAGAATCACATTCTATAACTGACACATCCTGAGGTGATAGATTAACATTCTATAACTGACACATCCTGGGGTGACACATTCACATTCTATAACTGACACATCCTGAGGTGAGACATTCACTCTCTATAACTGACACATCCTGAGGTGACACATTCACGTTCTATAACTGACACATCCTGAGGTGACACATTCACATTCTATAACTGACACATCCTGAGGTGACACATTCACATCCTCTATAACACATTTCACATCCTGAGGACACACACATTCTATAACTGACACATCCTGAGGTGACACATTCACACTCTATAACTGACACATCCTGTGGTGACACATTCACATTCTATAACGGACACATCCTGAGGTGACAGATTCACATTCTATAACTGACACATCTTGAGGTGACACATTCACATTATATAGCTGACACATCCTGAGGTGACACATTCACGTGATATAACTGACACATCCTGAGGTGACACATTCACTTCTATAACTGACACATCCTGAGGTGACAGATTCACATTCTATAACTGACACATCCTGAGGTGAGAGATTCACACTCTATAACTGACACATCCTGAGGTGACACATTCACATTATAACTGACACATCCTGAGGTGACACATTCACACTCTATAACTGACACATCCTGAGGTGACAGATTCACATTCTATAACTGACACATCCTGAGGTGACAGATTCACATTCTATAACTGACACATCCTGAGGTGACACATTCACATTCTATAACTGACACATCCTGAGGTGACGCATTCACATTCTATAACTGACACATCTTGAGGTGACACATTCACATTATATAACTGACACATCCTGAGGTGACACATTCACATTCTATAACTGACACATCCTGAGGTGACACATTCACATTCTATAACTGACACATCTTGAGGTGACACATTCACATTATATAACTGACACATCCTGAGGTGACACATTCACATTCTATAACTGACACATCCTGAGGTGACACATTCACATTCTATAACTGACACATCCTGAGGTGACAGATTCACATTCTATAACTGACACATCTTGAGGTGACACATTCACATTAAATAACTGACACATCCTGAGGTGACAGATTAACATTCTATAACTGACACATCCTGAGGTGAGAGATTCACACTCTATAACTGACACATCCTGAGGTGACACATTCACATTCTAACTGACACATCCTGAGGTGACACATTCACACTCTATAACTGACACATCCTGAGGTGACACATACACATTCTATAACTGACACATCCTGAGGTGACAGATTAACATTCTATAACTGACACATCCTGAGGTGAGAGATTCACACTCTATAACTGACACATCCTGAGGTGACACATTCACATTCTAACTGACACATCCTGAGGTGACACATTCACACTCTATAACTGACACATCCTGAGGTGACACATTCACATTCTATAACTGACACATCCTGAGGTGAGAGATTCACACTCTATAACTGACACATCCTGAGGTGACACATTCACATTCTAACTGACACATCCTGAGGTGACACATTCACACTCTATAACTGACACATCCTGAGGTGACACATTCACACTCTATAACTGACACATCCTGAGGTGACACATTCACATTCTAACTGACACATCCTGAGGTGACACATTCACACTCTATAACTGACACATCCTGAGGTGACAGATTCACATTCTATAACTGACACATCCTGAGGTGACACATTCACATTCTATAACTGACACATCCTGAGGTGACACATTCACATTCTATAACTGACACATCCTGAGGTGACACATTCACATTCTATCACTGACACATCCTGAGGTCACATATTCGATGACTGACACATTCTAAAGTGACAGATTCACATTCTATGACTAACACATCCTGAGGTGACACATTCACATTCTATAACTGACACATCCTGAGGTGACACATTCACTTCTATAACTGACACATCCTGAGGTGACACATTCACATTCTATCACTGACACATCCTGAGGTCACACATTCGATGACTGACACATTCTTAAGTGACACATTTACTTTCTCTAACTGACACATTTTGAAGTGACACATTCACATTCTATAACTGACACATCCTGAGGTGACACATTTGATGACTGACACATTCTAAAGTGACACATTTACTTTCTCTAACTGGAACATTTTGAAGTGACACATTCACTTTCTATAACTGACGCATTCACATTCTATAACTGAACCTCCCTGGAGTGACACATTCACATTCCATGACCAATTCACCTAGAAGTGATGTATTCACATTGTATGAATGACACATCCTGAGTCAGGGGGACCAATCTCTGACACAAACCCTCACTCCTGCCCCTGAATTCACTCCACTGAAGCGAGCATCATCACTGGTCACAATGCACAGTTGGGAGTTCCGTGCAGTATGTGTCCTGCATTATACTTGCATTATGAGCATTGTAGTGGTGGTAGTGTGTATATCTGAGTGTGTTTGTGTTACCTTGGACAATGGCCGGGAGTAGTCCTCCCGGGGCGTGCAGTGATGTGGGCGTGGTTTTTGGGGCATGGCTGTTTTTCCTCGGCTCCTCTCCTTGGGTGTGCACACGTGCGTGCGCCACAGCCTGTGGCAGCGTCCCAAACATCTTCCCGCATTCCGGGCACTCCCAAGGCACGGCTGGGGCATCAGCTTGGGCGTTAGCCCGCGACAGTAGCCCCTCAAGGTATGCACGCACCTGCTCCGCCTCTCCTGCCACTGAGCTCTTTGGGCCTCGCTGCTGCCCCTGCTGGCTAGAGGCTAAACTGCGTGCCACCAGCTGCCAGACTCCCGCTCCTCCACCAGCCCCACCCACACTGACTCCACCCCCAGTGCTGGTTGTGCCCCTCTCTGCCACCTGCGCAACAGCTTGCAGCCTCTCCATGCAGCTGGCTCCGCCCCCGTCACCTGGCAATCCCTGGTATCCCAGCAGCGAAGCCTTACTTGGCTCCCCAGCATTGGCCCCACCCCCGACACCCCCGCAGGACAGAAGCAGGCTGGAGTACAGTGCCCCAAATGTCGAGGTAGGTGTGATCTTGGTTTGCTCCCTGCCCCCTCTTGAGACCCCGCCTCCAGAAGCCCCACCCGCTCTCAGGCCAAGCTTGTTCAGATGCACTTTCATGTGGTTCTTCAAGAACCAGGGCTCCTTGAAGCCCCGCCCACACACCTGGCACTTGTGGTCTAGGGAGGCCTTGTGCTTACGCATGTGACCCTTGAGGAACCAGGACTGTGTGAAGCGCTGGCCACAGGTGTCGCAGCGGAAGGCAGGCAGAGGGAGGGGCACTTGGGCTGGGTCCGGGGCACTTGGACGGGGCCGGGGGTGGTTCTCCTGCAGGTGAGCAGCCAGCGCCTCCTCCTGACTGGCAGAGAAAGCGCACATGTTGCATTTGTAGGGATTATGCAGAATCCGCACGTGGCGGGAGAGTTCGCTTGGCGTGCGAAACTTCCCTTTGCAGGCGTGGCAGCGGAACGAGGATGTTGCCGGGGAGGCAGGGGGTAGGGGCTCCTCAGTAAGGGGTGGGGTTAGGGGTGAATTTATGGGTGGGGATAGAGGTCTGGGGTCTGAGCTGACAGGAAGGGTAAGGGCAAAGTTGCTTGGACTCTCGGGTGGCGGGTTGGGGTTCTGGCGCTCTCGGTCCAGAGTGTGTGCTCTGGCGTGCAGCGACAGGATGCTGTTGAAGCGAAATCTCTTCCCGCACACTTTACAGGGGAACCTGAGTCCTGCCCCTGGCCCCGCCCCGTCCAGCCCCGCGCCATTGTGGAACAGCTGCAGGTCGAGCTCGGCACTACTCTGGGGGTCCTGGCTGGAGCAGAGTGCTTTCTCTAGGGCCCCAAAGCCTAGCCCAGGCCCCGCAAACAGGGCTACGGCAGGGGAAGGTGACGCAGGGGTCAACACTTCCTCTTCATCATCATAATCCTCATCCTTCCGATCATTTTCAGTGTCTTGGTAGGGGGAGGGGGGTGTTTGTGGAAGGGGGAGGGGGCTGTGATCCAGGGACGAGAGGGAGGGGGGTGTTTGGGGTGGGTCAGTCGGAAGAACCAGTACACTCTCTGGAGGGAAATCCATAGTCTGACAAGGAGAGGAGGAGACAGAGCAGTATCTGTGGTAAGCGATATTAACTGTGGTGTGCCGCAAGGTTTCATACTTGGGTCTCTCTTGTTGCCAATAACATCAATGAAATACCAGCAGTAATGACGTGAATGGATGATGTAGACTACAGGCCAAAATATTACAAAGAGCCTGCATTTTTCATAATTTGGCTGGTTTTAATTTTGAGCAACAAAGGCACACAAAATGCCAAAGGTACACTTGTATTGACTAAAAATGTTGCTTGAAATTCAACTTTCAACACGTATTCCTCCTTAGCCTGGATTAGAGCCCCACAGTCATGGTTTAATAGCTTTGCCAATAATAACTTCTTTTGTATAACGTGTTCATCAAATTGATTGTACTTTGTTGTTAGCAAACCTTAACACCACCATACTTTACCCTCTGGGCAAAGACAGGTTGGTCAGAACTTTGTGCTTCAGCAGGACAATGACCCCAAGCACTCCCCCAAGCTGTGCCAGAGATATCTGGACAACAAGGAAGCAGTCGGAGAGCTTCAGAAGATGGTACAGCCCCCACAGTCACCAGATCTGCCACCCATTGAGTTGCTGCAGGATGAGCTTGACCGGGCAGTCAGAGAAGTGCGCCCATCAAGTTCAAAAGAGCTCATGTAGGAACTCTTGAAAGCCTGGAATGGGGAACCAGGAAGTTCTCTCTTTACACTGACGCGAAAGAATGCTTAGGATATGTCAGGCTGTAATCAAGGCGAAGGGATCATACTTTGCAGAAAGTGAAATTTGAATATGTATATCTCTTAGGGAATAATTTTGCACATTTCTAGTTAAACTATGCGCTTCTCTGTTATTTTGCTTTATGGTGTTGCTGAAAATGTACTTTGAGTTAAGAAAAACCAGCCAAATTCTGCAAAATGCAGGGTGTTGGTAATATTTTGGCCGATAGTGTGAGCAGGTTCTTTCGCTTTGCTGCCTCCAGGAAAGAAGGCCAAGCAGATTGATGACACATTTACATAATAACTCTGTATTTTTGGTTATTACATCTGGTTCAAACTAAATAGTTCTGGCACAAAATGAGGACTATAAAATCTGTGCAAAATGTGACCTGTAGGATGATCTTTCCCTAGAATATCAGCCTCGTATTTAAGAATACGGATGGACCAGTCTCTGACTAGCGCAGCCAGTGCAGCTGTAATTTTAGATTAGACTGTCAGAAAACATTAATTTTCAGACCACACAACAAGAACATTATTTATTAAGGCAATTCTAATACAATGACCTCATGCCTCCTTCCTGTGGTAAAACAGACTATCAATAGATCTTGAAATATGATGCAGGCTGTGCTTAGTAATGGTTTAGTACTTGCTTAACGTGAAACCGCACACGTTGCGGCAAATGAATGAGACGCATTGGTCTTGCTACCTTCAGAGAGAGTGAGACATGCTTCTATCAGTCTGCTGGGGGACGAACGGGAGCGGCGATGCCAGCAGGTGTTCTTAGCCCCTCCTATTGCAACCTGAAAAACAAAATCATCATCTTCATACTCACAAACATCTTCATCATCACCATCAGCAGGTTTGTCTGTGAAGCTGCTTTCGCACCGGACGTGAAAAGAATTTTTCGCAGGACAGATTACATTCAAAGTCAATGCAAAGACGCGAATACACACGTTTCGCATTGACTTTGAATGTAATCTGTCATACTTAAAACTTCGTTTTTCGTCGATCTTAAAGCGGCTTAACTCAACTTTCTGCCCTGATATTGTACACCAGCAGACTGAAAGCATTGCTCGCATTGTGAGAATAATAATAATAATCATCATAATAATACAGAGAATATGTGCTGTGAATTGCCAAGCGACCTACATCTTTTATCAGATTCTCATCTGTGAATGAATCACTGACAGAAAGATCCACGAATGTAAAAAATAGTGAATGAATATAGTAGTGTGCAGTGATGATTATACACTACCACTTTCGTCTAAAAGGGGTCCTAATATATTACTTCTCTGTATTTTTCTTGATGAAAATGTATTGAAAAAATACTATTGTAGGCAATGAGAACAAAAAAAAATCATTCCCACAAGTATACTGAGGTAAAAATATGGGTAACAACCAAAAACACTTAAAACATCATTTATAGTAACAATTGAAAGGTTTCACAAATTTTTCATTTTTGGGCTGGGCCGCAAATAGCGGCCAGGCCCCTATAAACGTGAATGTCGCTGAGTATCTGAGTGAGTGACTGACTGACTGACTGCCTGAGTGATCAAGTTCAACGATTGGCCGGCCGGCGGGGAAGAAGTTCAGCGATTGGTCGGCCGGCGGTGAAGAACTTCAACGATTGGTTAGCCGATGATTAGGTGGCTGGCTGGCCGGGCGTTTATCACTAGTATCTCCTGCGGGGTAGCCGATACTATGAAGCAAGTTCAACATAGACAGGCTATATTTGAGTGAGCCGGCTCAACAAACCCTGAACTCGCAATCAGAGATAACTGGTACCACAACGGTGGTTATAATCTTTCTTTGTTAAACTCCTTTTTATGCTTTCAACACTGTACAGCGCGAAGACGCAAATACACGCGAAATGCGTTTATTCACGTCTTCACATTGACTTTGAATGTAATCTGTCGTGCGAAAAATTCGTTTCGCGTCCAGTGTGCAAGCAGCTTTACTGAGACCGCTACAACACGCAGTGAACTACGATGCGCCGCGCGAGGACTACGTCAGTTGGTTAGTTCAAGGGCAACTGTGTTTTTTCCGAGAAGGTAAAGCGCTGTAATTCTTTTTAATATAGCGTACAACTGAAATGGTGTATTATTTTCAAGTAGGACCTCTTTTAGGCCGCAAAAATACGCTGTTTCCCTGGTCCCGTTCACAACAGTGTATTGCCTAAATTTCCACCCAGCACTATGCGCTGGTGCGGCTACCTGGAGGAGATTAGAGAGCTTTCTACTGCATCTAATGTAAGTAGTGGCAATTTGTAGCTCATAGAACCCGACTTCAAAAAAAGTGAACTATCCCTTTAATGGGAGACACACATAGACAGTCTATATTTCAGTGAGCCGGCTCAACAAACCCTCAACTCACAATCAGAGATAATTGGTACCACAACGGCGGTCGTAATCTTTCTTGGTTAATGTCGGCTTTGTGCTTTCAACACTGTAAGCGCTCTCAACAAAAGAGCGTTTCATGCGGCGACTGACCCTATTGCCGTTCCTAAAATGACCAATCGCGTTCTGTATGTTTCTCCGAGGAAGCTATCCCTGATCCAGGATCAGTAACACTGCGGGTTATCTCCCCCCGCGCCACCAGGGGACGCCGCCAGCGGCTTAATGGGAGACCTATATGAAGTTCCACCCTCATTGGTCGGGCACTTGAAAGACTGCCTGCGCATACTCAGGTGGACACTTGGGAAGTTTTAATTTAGATTTATGTTAGTGCATTCATGTTGGTTGGTGTATGCACTTGTTCGCTGGATGTAATGTAAGTGGTTGCTGGGTGATTAATAAAATCTTTAAAAAAAAAATTAAGAAAAAATCCTAGGAGGAGTGGGTCGTCATTATGGGCAGTTATGAAGAATGTAAATATATAAAAAACAGCAAAAAGCAACACTGTTGCTGCTAATAAGGCTGGAGAGGAACTCTGGCGGAAAATTGCTGACCGTAAGTCCTCTGATGAAGGACTAGTGGAAATCACATCAGTTTCTCAGCCAAATCAAACAAAATGAAATTAAATTATAGAATAAACTCTCTTATTTCTTGGCCAATTCTCATGATCTTGCTGTTAACTACAAGGCCTTTTCGAGAGCTTTCAATGGGTCCTAAATTCATTAAAATTAATTGCATTTCAATTTTTTTGTCACATAGTTAACCATATTCATTCATCGCTGATATCAAATAACGCTTTATGTAAACACATGGCAGCTCCTTCACTTGAACATGTTTATTAAGCGGTTTTACTCGAAACTGTGGATTTTTTGTCCATAACAAGCCCAAAGACAACAAATGGGGAAAAAAGGAATCTTTGAAGTTCATTCTTACACCCTCACTATATAGGAACTGCCATGTGTTCACGAAAGTGACGTCACGTTCATGGTTAGCACAACTGTAACAAGAACTTTATTGTTTCATTACGATTCAGGAGCATGCAAATATACTTTATCTGCCATCTACATCTGTTGCTGCTGTCTCTCTCAAATTCACAAAATCAATAACTGCTACCCTTACTCTAGCTCTTTGTCTATTCAAATGAATAACTTGCTTTTGATATGTTTTCCTTACTCAAGACCCCCCCCCCCTCCCACTCCCACTCCCACTACCTCCCACTCTCTCACTCACTCCCACTCCCTCACTCCCACACTCACTCTCACTCTCACTCTTTCACACTCTCACACTCTCCCCACCCACTTAGAAAAAAATTTATCAGCTCCTGCTCATTACTAAACTTGCACTTCATATAATTGCGTGAGCTTTGCCTCATTTAGCACCCTTTTCTTGGGCCCACATTCTCATACAGCACTTGGCAGCCCAGCCTTATACTAGGTTACACCTAGTTTTTTTACTCTTGCATAGCCTGAATGCATGTTTGAAGGCTCATTACATGATTACTGAAAAAATTAATTTTTCTAAAATTTGTTTAAACTGATTTGAGGTGAAATTATTCTGCAAAATCACTTCCGATGGTCAGTTGTCCCAGTGTATATGGTGACATGAACGTTGAGCAGTGTCACTGTGTTAATCATGATGGCACGACAGAAGGAGCTCTCTGAGATTGTTCGTAGCAGCATTGCGGCCTTACATGATGCTGAAGACATTAAATGCCGCCATGGCAATGTAAAAAACACAACCAAGCGTTTCAAAGAGGCCGGTTTGCATAAAACTTGTGGCACTAGAGGAGCAAAACGGAAGCTGTGCCTCTAATGTTCATTATCTGTGAATGACAAGTAAAAAAAAATCGACAGTTGAAAGCAAGACAACTCTGTGATGATATTAATAGTGCCAGAAGTGAAGAGATGAAAGCATCAAGATGTACTATTTCCAGACGCCAGTGTGAAAATGGTTTGATTGGTCATGTTGCTGCCAAGAGCTGGCAACATCAAGAAAGACGAGTCTGCCAAGAAATTCAAGGATTGGACACCAATCGACTGGAAACAAGTCCTTTGGACCGATGAATTAAAATTCGAAATTTTCTCACCCAAATGCAGAATTCATGTTCGCCATAAAGTTGGAGAACGTTTCAAAAATGAAAAAAACCCCTTCAGTAAGACATGGAGGTGGTATAATTATGGTCTGGGGTCCAGTCTGCTCAAAAGTGATCTCAAAAAAATTGACGAAATCATGGATCAAAAGAGGTATCACAGCATCCTTTAGAGGCGCGCATTGCCATCTGGAAAGAGACTAATTGGTCAGGCTTTTTATTTTCAACAAGATAATGACCCTAACGACACTTCTAAGTTGTACAAGAATGATTTCAGTTGGAAAGAAACATCTAGTTACATAAAAGTTATGACTTGGGCTGCTGACAGTCCAGACCTGAATCCGATAGAGCAAATCTGTTGTAAGATCGAAAGAATCTCTTTGGAATGAACTTCAAACCAATGGAATGGTTTAGCGAGTAAAGAAATTAAAAATATGTGAAAACTATGCCTGAAAGATTACAACCCCATTCCAATAAAGTTGGGACGCTGTGTAAAATGTAAATAAAGACAGAATTTTCAAAATCATTTGAACTTTATATTTTTTTGAAAATAGTACAAATACAATTTATCAGATGTTGAAACTGAGATACTTTATTGTTTTTCAGAAAATATGTTCTCATTTTGAATTTGATGCCAGTTAACATATTTCAAAAAAGTTGGCACGGGGGCATGTTTACCACTGTGTTCCATAACATCTTCGTTAATCAACACGCTGTAAGCGTTTGGGAACTAAGGAGACCAACTTCTGTAGTTTTGAAAGCCAAATGTTTTCCCATTATCACTTCATGTTGGATTTCAGCTCTCAATACTTTGCAGCCTTTGTCATATTTTTCATTTCACAATGCACTAAATATTGTCAGTGGGTGACAGGTCTGGACTGCATAGCACCCAGACTATTTTACTATAGAGCTATGTTGTTGTAATACGTGCAGAGTATGGCGTTTAGCATGGTGTAGCTGAAATGAGCGAGGCTTTCCCTTAAAAAAGGTACCTGGATGGCAGTAAATGTTGCACCAAAACCTGTATATATCGGTCACCACTGATAATAAAGGGAGTTCCCGATAACGTAGTTTAATGAACAGGACCCTCCCAATGCGCCTTCCTATTCGTCCTTACACCTATATATACCACCTACATTCCCACAATCCCCGCTCGTCCCGATCCTACGTCCCTCCCACCCTTCCCCTCTCCAAGAAGGAAGCAAGAAACAGCCACCGCCTGGGGCCCCGGGGGGCTTAGGAGCCACATGGACTCTGACGAGAGACGCAAGCCCCACCCTGAGTCTCGCCACCCGGGGGTGCCCAACATCCGCACAAACACAGACCAAGTCCACACAACATCACATTCGCCCCGATCTCCTATCCGTAGTTCCACCGAATACCCTCATCCACTTTGGGAGTGGTCCAAAATTCATTAAAAATAATAATAATAGAATAATAATGGTGTCTTCACGGATGCCCAAGATACCCATGCCATGTGTACCAATGCACCCCCATACTGTCATGGATGCTGGCTTTTGAATTGTTTGCTGATAACAAGCTGGATGGCCCCTCTCCTCTTAGGCCCAGAGGACGTGGCGTCCATGATTCCCAAGAAGAATTCTGACTAGTCAAACCACAAGGGAGCTTTCCGCTTTGTCTCAGTACTTTCTAAATGAGCTCGGGCCCAGAGAAGAAGGCAGCGTTTCTGGATCTTGTTTGTACATGGTTTAATCTCAACATGTCAGAGTTTTAACTTGCGTTTGTGGATGCAGTGACAAACAGTGTTTACTGACAGTGGTTTACAGAAGTGTTCCTGAGTTCATGCAGTGATTTCCACTACGGAATACTGTCTGTTTTTACTGGAGTGCTGCCTGAGGACCTGAAAATCACAGTCATTCAAAATTGGACTTAGCCTTTTCCCATGCATATAGAGATTTTTCTTGATTCTCTGAATATTTTAATGGCATTGTGTACCATAGAGGATAAAATCTCCAAATTCTTTGCAATTTTAAGTCGAAAAAGTTATTCCTAAATTGTTGAACCATTTCCCCACGCAGTCTTTCATAGAGTGGTTAAGCCCTAACCATATTTACTTATGAAATATTTTTTTATATCCAATCATGTTACTGACCTGACACTACATAAGCAGTGAGATGTTCTGCCAGTTGTCTTTTTTTAGCATCATGCAACTTTTTCAGTCTTCTATTTTCCCGTCCCAACTTTTTAAAACATGTTGCTGTCCAACAAATTCAAAATGAGCAGGTATTTTTCAAAAAAAAATAAATTTTATCAGTTTCAACATTTGATATATTGTCTTTGTCTTATTTTCAATTAAATATAGGGTTTTAATTGATTTGCAAATCATTTCATGCTGTTTTATTTAAATTTAACACAGTGTCCCAACTTTTTTGGAAATGGGGTTGTAAATTCTGCAATCAAAGCAGAGGGTGGCCATACTAGATGCTGACCTTTTCTTTCAAACAGACATTATTATTTTTGTTTTTACAATATGTTGTTATCTGTTTACTTATTTTCATAAATAATCCAAAATTACATTAAATAAATACTTGAACACTCTCAGAAAAAGGGGTACAGCAGGAGTTCATTTCTGTTCCCCAAGGTACATTCAGCACTTATGTACCCCCTAGGGCTAATTATAGGACCTCAAGGGACCTGTGTGAACCTTTTTAGGGTCTAAAAGGTACTTTTACATTCCAAAACAAAGAAGAACCCACTTCTTGGGGAACAGAAATAGACTCCTGCTGTACCCCTATTTCTGAGAGTGAATAGTACACTAGGTGTCTGATTTAACTTCATTTTCTTAAGTGTATAATCATCATTTCACACTACTGTATTTAAGGGAAACTAGTTCTGAAAATGAATCTCTCAATGAAATACATAGCCCACAATGGGAAACCACGGTAGCTAAAAGGTCTTGTGTTCTATGACTCTCATGAGCAGCAGAGGGAGGGGTATGTGTGAGTGCACACGATTCATGACTCATCTGAGTCATGATCAAGTCCTGAGCCCACGTGTGTGCAAATGATTCATGACTCATTCGCATCTGAAGCGAGTCCTGAGCTCAGTGCCGGGGGTCATATAGGACAGGAAGCAGCCTGTTTCCCTCCCACCCTTCCTGTACTAGAGGGTAACAAGCAGTGTGTTTAATGATTTCAACACACACACTCAGCACGACAATATACACACACAGCAACACACATATGCTCACAAAAACACGCCGCTATACACACACAAGCGCTCAAACACTAACGTATCACACCCAGCCACACATTCGTACTAGCACAGAGTACAACAACACACACACAAACACACTCACCTCGCTATACACACACAACAACACATGTACACAGCAAAACAATATTCACATATAGTACAACGACACACACACACACATTTGCATACAAGAACTTACACACACACACAGCTACAACAGACAAACACACATTGGGCCTCATGCAAGAAGCGATATAAGAACACATTTTCTCTTATTTTTGCTTATATCCCCGATTTTTTCTTATTTTCTTCTTACCCATTGATTTCTGGGATTCACCAATGTTTTCTTATTTTTGCTCTTCTGTAAGGTAAGAGAAAATTTTCAGAGTGGTCGAGAGCACTCTTACCGAGATAAGAGAAAACAGAAAACTGTTATCTCTGTCCACAAATTGCTTGTCCAGTGCACGGCAACACAAGTTTTAAAACCTAAACATTAAAAATGCGTCTGATAATCAAATTTTGATTGTTTTGTGTTTTTGAGGAATTATTATGATTTTATTTATTTAATTCTTGGGCTAAAGAGTTTGGCCAGCTAATCCTAATTACGAAGAAACTATAAAAACCTTTAGATACTTGCATGCGTTCTGCTTCTGAATGGCTTACCTATTGCTTTGGCCATCCAGGCCTTGCGCAGAGAGCGCGTTTTCAGAGCGGATCTGTTTGCTGAGACAGATGAATGGCTACTCGCACCAAATGTGAAAGCAACCGTACTTAAGCACGGAAGATTACTGTTATGTGTTACAGCTGTCTTGTTCTAACAAATGCAGCGGCAAAAAGGTATCTCCATTCAAACGAAGAAATTCAATGCTTGCTCGAAATGTAGGCGGACGAAAACATACAATCACAACTGGATACTACACGCGAAAACTAGGAGATTTATGGAATAATTTGTGAGTAGTTACATTTGCGTGGTTATCAGAATAATAGATCAGTGCCGTGATAAACTAAAGAAAATGCGGCTGCGATATTTCAAAGTGCGGGACGCCTTGCGAAAGTCTGGCAGCTAAAGTTATGAGATAGATAAATTTTCGTGATATGAGGCAGTGGAAAGCATAATCGGCCAAAAACGCAAGGGCTGAAGAATTCCTTATGCAACATCCACCAATATCGAATGTAATCAGCACAATTTCGGCTTACCTTGATTTTTGGGTAACCAGAGAAAGATTCGGATGTGTTAAAACATGCATTCAGTCAAGAAAATTTCGAGTTTAATTTCTCGTGCTGCTATACGTGGTAATCCATGTTACCGATGACACACCGGGTTGCTAGGGCACGCGCTGCATAAGCATTTGCGATGTCAATATTCAATATTAATATGCTAAAACCCCTTCTCAACGATCAAACTCCCCAAAATATATTGGCGCCTCCTTTTAAAATCGTTCCTCCTTTAAAACCACCTAGGCGCATACTGCAACGCACTGTATCTTAATTTTGACATGTATGCAAGTGTACTCATACGATATTACTAGTGTGAAAGATGACCAGTGGGGAGAGAGGGGAGGGGGGACAATCTTACTGTGTCACGGTACGGAACAATCGTACCTAGCGTGAAAGCGCCCTAGATTGCCACGAGTAATCGGCTCTTTGCACACGGCACGTCACCTGCCCTTATATGGTGTTTAGTGGGTGTCATAAATGCTAATTTAAAACAACCGGGGACGCGCTTCCAATTACGATCAAGTGGGATTCAACATTCAGCACACATGGGTAAGAGCAGATTTGGACGGTAAGAGCGTTTGGTGCATCCAGAGTTTATTTCTCTAATTTTTTCTCTTAGCAAAAAAATAAGAGAAAAAATAAGAGAAATTTAAGAGAATGTTGCTGCATGAGGCCCAATGTATCATAACACAAACACATATATGCACAGCGACACATATTTCTTAAGGACCGTTTGACATAGGAGACATGCTCGTGAGCTAAAAACAGGAGGCGCAAGGAAACACACACTTCTTGCAAAAGTGGGAAAAAGGGAGAACAGTTGAAACATTGCTATGACAGCATTCAATCTCAAAAATGAGAGCGCTCGGCATTCGAACATACTTGAAGAGTTGCAAGGTAAAATGACGCGCTTCTTGCACGTTACCATTGGTAAATAATTAAAAAAAACAACACGCTGGAAAACGGACCTGCCTCCTGTATGAACAGCCCTTAACAAGTAACATACACACACACTCATTCAGAAAGCTACACACGCACAGCCACACATGACGTAATCACATTGGCATAGTTTTTACCGGGGACAGTAGGAACATGTCCCTACCAATGCTGAGAGATGGGCAGATTGTCTCTATTATTATTCTCAAAGGTTTCAAATCTAAGAAACTAAGAAATAAGCTGTGCTTCCACCTTTGAAAATAACGCCTTAAAATCGCAAATTTGATTTGCTTGGTCTGAAGCTCGCTAAAGGTAGAATGGCTATGGCAGCAGCAGTCATGGTTTTGTGCGGATCCCAGATCTGATCATCTTCCAACACTCAATTCACATGCACTGCTTGAGATGAAAGGTCTGACCGTAGGCCAACTTTCAAAATCAATTCCTGTCAACACCTACCTCCGCTCTGGCCATAATAATATATATATAATATATATATATATATATATATAAGTATAATGCCCCCTTCCCTAAGCTTAATACCACATCCGTCCCATAGTCTAATGCCCGCATCCCTAAGCTTAATACCCACATCCATCCCTCAGTCGAATGCCCGAATCACTAAGCTTAATATCCACATCCATCCCACAGTCTAATGCCAGCATCCCTAAGCTTAATACCCACATCCATCCCATAGTCTAATGCCAGCATCCCTAAGCTTAATACCCACATCCATCCCACAGTCTAATATCCGCATCCCTAAGCTTAATGCCCACATCCATCCCACAGTCTAATATCCGCATCCCTAAGCTTAATGCCCACAACATACCACAGTCTAATGCCTGCATCCCTAAGCTTAATGCCCACATCATCCCACAGTTTAATGCCCGCATCCCTAAGCTTAATACCCACATCCATCCCATAGTCTAATAATCCCCCACATCCTTCCCACAGTCTAATGCCCGCATCCCTAAGCTTAATACCCACATCCATCCCACAGTCTAATGCCTGCATCCCTAAGCTTAATACCCACATCCATCCCAGTCTAATGCCCACATCCCTTAGCTTAATACCCACATCCATCCTACAGTATAATGCCTGCATCCCTAAGCTTAATACCCACATCCATCCCAAGTCTAATGCCACATCCATCCCATCCCCATCTAATGCCCCTAAGCATCCCCAAGCCATAATACCTAAAAGCACATCCATCCCAGTCTAATGCCCACATCCCTAAGCTTACCCACCATCCCACATCCATCCCATACATCCCATGGTCAGTCTAATGCCCCACATCATCCCTACAGTCTAATGCCCGCATCCCACCCCACATCCATCCCATAGTCTAATGTCTGCATCCCTAAGCTTAATACCCACATCCATCCCCAGTCTAATGCCCGCATCCCTAAGCTTAATACCCACATCCATCCCACAGTCTAATGGCCGCATCCCTAAGCTTAATACCCACATCCATCCCACAGTCTAATGCCCGCATCCCTAAGCTTAATACCCACATCCATCCCATAGTCTAATGCCCGCATCCCTAAGCTTAATACCCACATCCATCCCATTGTCTAATGCCCGCATCCCTAAGCTTCAATACCCATCTTCCCATAGTCTAATGCCCAGATCCCCCATAAGTCTAATACCCACATCCATCCCACAGTCTAATGCCCCGCATCCTAAAGCTTAATACCCACATCCATCCCATAGTCTAATGCCAGCATCCCTAAGCTTCATAACCACATCCATCCCATAGTCTAATGCCCGCATCCCTAAGCTTAATACCCACATCCATCCCAGTCTAATGCCCGCATCCCTAAGCTTAATACCCACATCCATCCCAGTCTAATGCCCGCATACCTAAGCTTATACCCACATCCATCCCATAGTCTAATGCCCGCATCCCTAAGCTGCAAAACCACATCCATCCCATTAATACCCACATCCATCCCATAGTCTAATGCCCGCATCCCTAAGTTTAATACCCACATCCATCCCATAGTCTAATGCCAGCATCCCTAAGCTTAATACCCACATCCATCCCACAGTCTAATGCCTGCATCCCTAAGCTTAATACCCACATCCATCCCATAGTCTAATGCCAGCATCCCTAAGCTTCATAACCACGTCCATCCCATAGTCTAATGCCCGCATCCCTAAGCTTAATACCCACATCCATCCCAGTCTAATGCCGCATCCCTAAGCTTAATACCCACATCCATCCCAGTCTAATGCCTGCATACCTAAGCTTATACCCACATCCATCCCATAGTCTAATGCCCGCATCCCTAAGCTGCAAAACCACATCCATCCCATTAATACCCACATCCATCCCATAGTCTAATGCCCGCATCCCTAAGTTTAATACCCACATCCATCCCATAGTCTAATGCCAGCATCCCTAAGCTTAATACCCACATCCATCCCAGTCTAATGCCCGCATCCCTAAGCTTAATACCCACATCCATCCCATAGTCCAATGCCTGCATCCCTAAGCTTCATAACCAAATCCATCCCATAGTCTAATGCCAGCATCCCTAAGCTTAATAGCCACATCCATCCCAGTCTAATGCCCACATCCCTAAGCTTAATACCCACATCCATCCCACAGTCTAATGCCCGCATCCTTAAGCTTAATACCCACATCCATCCCATAGTCTAATGTCCGCATCCCTAAGGTTAATACCCACATCCATCCCATAGTCTAATGCCCGCATCCCTAAGCTTAATACCCACATCCATCCCATTGTCTAATGCCCGCATCCCTAAGCTTCATAACCACAATCTTCCCATAGTCTAATGCCCAGATCCCTAAGCTTAATACCCACATCCATCCCACAGTCTAATGCCTGCATCCCTAAGCTTAATACCCACATCCATCCCATAGTCTAATGCCAGCATCCCTAAGCTTCATAACCACATCCATCCCATAGTCTAATGCCCGCATCCCTAAGCTTAATACCCACATCCATCCCAGTCTAATGCCCACATCCCTAAGCTTAATACCCACATCCATCCCAGTCTAATGCCTGCATACCTAAGCTTATACCCACATCCATCCCATAGTCTAATGCCCGCATCCCTAAGCTGCAAAACCACATCCATCCCATTAATACCCACATCCATCCCATAGTCTAATGCCCGCATCCCTAAGTTTAATACCCACATCCATCCCATAGTCTAATGCCAGCATCCCTAAGCTTAATACCCACATCCATCCCACAGTCTAATGCCTGCATCCCTAAGCTTAATACCCACATCCATCCCATAGTCTAATGCCAGCATCCCTAAGCTTCATAACCACGTCCATCCCATAGTCTAATGCCCGCATCCCTAAGCTTAATACCCACATCCATCCCAGTCTAATGCCCGCATCCCTAAGCTTAATACCCACATCCATCCCAGTCTAATGCCTGCAATGCCCCACATCCATCCCATAGTCTAATGCCCGCATCCCTAAGCAAAACCACATCCATCCCATTAATACCCACATCCATCCCATAGTCTAATGCCCCTAAGTTTAATCCATCCATCCCATAGTCTAAAGCATCCCTAAGCTTAATACCCACATCCATCCCAGTCTAATGCCCGCCCACATCCATCCCATAGTCCAATGCCTGCATCCCTAAGCTTCATAACCAAATCCATCCCATAGTCTAATGCCAGCATCCCTAAGCTTAATACCCACATCCATCCCAGTCTAATGCCCACATCCCTAAGCTTAATACCCACATCCATCCCATAGTCTAATGCCTGCATCCCTAAGCTTCATAACCACATCCATCCCATAGTCTAATGCCTGCATCCCTAAGCTTCATAACCAAATCCATCCCAGTTTAATGCCTGCTTGCCTAAGCTTAATACCCACATCCATCCCATAGTCTAATGCCTGCATCCCTAAGCTTAATACCCACATCCATCCCATAGTCTAATGCCTGCATCCCTAAGCTTAATACCCACATCCATCCCATTAATGCCCATTCCCTCTTAATACCCACATCCATCCCATAGTCTAATGCCTGCATCCCAAGCTTCCCTAATACCCACATCCATCCCACAATGCCTAATCCCTGCATCCATCCCACAAATGCTTAATACCCACATCCATCCCATAGTCTAATGCCCAATACCCATCCCTAATGCCTCATCCCTAAACTTAACCACATCCATCCCATAGTCTAATGCCCGCATCCCTAAGCTTAATACCCACATCCATCCCATAGTCTAATGCCTGCATCCTTAAGCTTAATACCCACATCCATCCCACAAGCTAATGCCTGCATCCCTAAGCTTAATACCCACATCCATCCCATAGTCTAATGCCCACATCCCTAAGCTTCATAACCACATGCATCCCATAGTCTAATGCCCACATCCCTAAGCTTAATACCCACATCCATCCCAGTCTAATGCCCGCATGCCTAAGCTTAATACCCACATCCATCCCACAGTCTAATGCCCGCATCAGTAAGCTTAATACCCACATCCATCCCACAGTCTAATGCCCGCATCACTAAGCTTAATACCCACATCCATCCCACAGTCTAATGTAGCAATATGTTGATTCAGTTGCGACTCACTGATGGCACAGCCATCCCTTTTCTCTCCTTGTTACCGATTTTCCCCAGCCTTCCTTTGCTTGTGCTCCTCCCCCCTTCCTCATTCTCTTATTCTTCTCTCGCTTTCATTGTTTTCCTTTCATTCTCACTCTATCTCTCATTCTCTCTCACTCTCTCTGTATAGAGCAGCCAGTTGGCATTATGCCAATGAGGGCTGATATCAGCTGCTAGCCTGTGGCTCTGCCAACATGGAGAATGACAGAGAAAGAGGCAGGAAGAGGGAAGCAGGCATATTACATTAAACACAGTCTGAGTGCAGTCGAACAGGCACATTATTTTAAACACAGTCTGAATGCAGTCACACAGTTATCTTATATCAAACTCAGGAGCACAGTCACACAGGCATCTTATAATAAACAAAGAAGTTCAGTCACAGAGGCATCTTATATTAAACACAGGAGTATAGTAACGCATGCACTTTATATTAAACAAAGGAGCACAATCGCAGAGGCACCTTATATTTAACACAATCTGAGTGCAGTTGCACTTGCACCTTTGGTTAAACACAGGAGCACAGTCACACAGGTACCTAGAACTAAACATAGGAGCACAGTCACTCGGGACCTTCTATTAAACACAGGAGCACAGTCACACAGGGACCTTCTATTAAACACCGGAGCACAGTCACACAGGGACCTTCTATTAAACACAGGAGCACAGTCACACAGGGACCTTATATTAAACACAGGAACACAGTCACACAGGGACCTTCTATTAAACTCAGGAGCACAGTCACACAGGGACCTTCTATTAAACACAGGAGCACAGTCACACCTTCTATTAAACACCAGGACCTTATATTAAACACAGGAACACAGTCACAGTCATACAGGACCTTCTATTAAACACAGGAGCACAGTCACACAGGGACCTTCTATTAAACACAGGAGCACAGTCACACAGGGACCTTATATTAAACACAGGAGCACAGTCACACAGGGACCTTATATTAAACACAGGAGCACAGTCACACAGGGACCTTCTATTAAACACAGGAACACAGTCACACAGGGACCTTCTATTAAACACAGGAGCACAGTCACACAGGGACCTTCTATTAAACACAGGAGCACAGTCACACAGGGACCTTATATTAAACACCGGAGCACAGTCACACAGGGACCTTCTATTAAACACAGGAGCACAGTCACACAGGGACCTTATATTAAACACAGGGGCACAGTCACACAGGGACCTTCTATTAAACACAGGAACACAGTCACACAGGGACCTTCTATTAAACACAGGAGCACAGTCACACAGGGACCTTCTATTAAACACTAGAGCACAGTCACACAGGGACCTTCTATTAAACTCAGGAGCACAGTCACACAGGGACCTCATATTAAACACAGGAGCACAGTCACACAGGGACCTTCTATTAAACACCGGAGCACAGTCACACAGGGACCTTATATTAAACTCAGGAGCACAGTCACACAGGGACCTTCTATTAAACACAGGAGCACAGTCACACAGGGACCTTCTATTAAACACCGGAGCACAGCCACACAGGGATCTCATATTAAACACAGGAGCACAGTCACACAGGGACCCTCTATTAAACTCAGGAGCACAGTCATACAGGGACCTTATATTGAACACTAGAGCACAGTCACACAGGGACCTTATATTAAACACAGGAGCACAGTCACACAGGGACCTAATATTAAACACAGGAGCACAGTCATATAGGGGCCTTATATTAAACACTAGAGCACAGTCACACAGGGACCTTATATTAAACTCAGGAGCACAGTCATACAGGGGCCTTATATTAAACACTAGAGCACAGTCATACAGGGACCTTCTATTGAACACTAGAGCGCAGTCATACAGGCACCCTCTATTAAACTCAGGAGCACAGTCACACAGGGACCTTATATTAAACACTAGAGCACAGTCACACAGGCACCTTCTATTAAACACAGGAGCACAGTCACACAGGGACCTTATATTAAACACTAGAGCACAGTCACACAGGGACCTTATATTAAACACTAGAGCACAGTCATACAGGGACCTTATATTAAACACAGGAGCACAGTCACACAGGCACCTTCTATTAAACTCAGGAGCACAGTCACACAGGGACCTTATATTAAACACAGGAACACAGTCACACAGGGACCTTCTATTAAACTCAGGAGCACAGTCACACAGGAACCTAATATTAAACACAGGAACACAGTCACACAGGGACCTTCTATAAAACACAGGAGCGCAGTCACACAGGCACCTTCTATTAAACACAGGAGCACAGTCACACAGAGACCTTCTATTAAACACAGGAGCGCAGTCACACAGGGACCTTCTATAAAACACAGGAGCACAGTCACACAGGGACCTTATATTAAACACAGGAGCACAGTCACACAGGCACCTTCTATAAAACACAGGAGCACAGTCACACAGGGACCTTCTATTAATCACAGGAGCACAGTCACACAGGGACCTTCTATTAAACTCAGGAGCACAGTCACACAGGGACCTTATATTAAACTCAGGAGCACAGTCACACAGGGACCTTATATTAAACACAGGAACACAGTCACATAGGGACCTTCTATTAAACACAGGAGCACAGTCACACAGGGACCTTCTATTAAACACAGGAGCACAGCCACACAGGGACCTAATATTAAACACAGGAGCACAGTCACACAGGGACCTTCTATTAAACACAGGAGCACAGTCACACAGGGACCTTCTATTAAACACAGGAACACAGTCACACAGGGACCTTCTATTAAACACATGAGCACAGTCACACAGGGACCTTCTATTAAACACTAGGGCACAGTCACACAGGGACCTTCTATTAAACTCAGGAGCACACAGGGACCTCACAGGAGCACAGGGGACCTTCTATTAAACACAGGAGCACAGTCACACAGGGACCTTCTATTAAACACAGGAGCACAGTCACACAGGGACCTTATATTAAACTCAGGAGCACAGTCACACAGGGACCTTCTATTAAACACAGGAGCACAGTCACACAGGGACCTTCTATTAAACACAGGAGCACAGTCACACAGGGACCTTATATTAAACTCAGGAGCACAGTCACACAGGGACCTTCTATTAAACACAGGAACACAGTCACACAGGGACCTTCTATTAAACACAGGGACCTTCTATTAAACACAGGAGCACAGTCACACAGGGACCTTCTATTAAACACAGGAGCACAGTCACACGGACCTTATATTAAACACCGGAGCACAGTCACACAGGGACCTTATATTAAACACAGGAGCACAGTCACACAGGGACTTTATATTAAACACTTTAGCACAGTCACTCGGGACCTTATATTAAACACTAGAGCACAGTCATACAGGGACCTTATATTAAACAGAGGAGCCCAGTCATACAGGGGCCTTATGTTAAACACAGGAGCACAGTCATGCAGGGGCCTTATATTGAACACTAGAGCACAGTCACACAGGTACTTATATTAAACACAGGAGCACAGTCATACAGGGACCTTATATTAAACACAAGAGCACAGTCAAACACGGACCTTATATTAAACAGTAGAGCGCAGTAACTTGGGATTTTGTATTAAAGACAGGAGCACAGTCACACAGGCAAAGAGACAGAACTTAAAAGATGCAATTCAGCTATAGTGCTATAGTACCACAGTTGGGGCTATAGTACCACAATAGCCGAAGTAATGGGGCTATAGAACCATAGTAGCAGAGGTAATAGGTCTGTAGTGCTGTAGTGTTCCAATAGCTGACTAATTTGGCTAAAGCAGATACAAGCAGATGGAATGGGGGAATAGTACACAATACCAGGACTAATGGGGCTATAGTACTAAAATAGAAGAAGTAAAGGGGAAACAATACCATAATAATAATAATAATAATAATAATAATACATGACCGTGCCTGTTACACCGTTTATCGTTTCATTTTTTTTATTTTTTTTATTTTGAGGTAACGAGAGCACTTTCAGATTTGTGTACCAAACTTGGTAATGCATTTTAGTTTGACTTTCCTGTTTGGGATGATCCAATACAATCACATTCAATGTTTTTTTTTTCCTTCATGAGCATTACTTTGGCTGCTAATGACAGTCCATACCTCAACTTGATCAAGTTCATAAGTTAAAATGAATTGCTGTGTATTATACTGCGATAAGAAATGCTGCAACAAATGGCTGTTTTATTGATTCCCACCCTAGCTCCTTCGAAAGAAATAGGAAACCCTCATCTGTGATTGTTTTTGTACATTTCAACCAACAAGTCCAGCGAAACTGGATGAACATCGCTGTAGTTCCAGAGTTAGGTTCAAAAACCTGAAAGCGCTCTCATAACTTCAACATTTTAAAAAATGAAATGGTACGTGCATATTGGTCACATGCTAATGATTTTAAACCTTTAAAAATTGTGGTTACTGGGTGATCCACTGCTTCTGGTGAGAATATAAAGCTGTTGTTTTTTAAGTTCATGGTGAAATGCTCTAGCATAGCATCTATCAGTATACCGAAAAAGGCATTTATCTGTGTTTTTGCTCTACCGCTCTATGGCAATGTGGCTATATTACCATAATAACAGAGGTAAAGGGGCTATATTACCACAACAGCAGTGGCATGGGGCTTTAGTACCACAACCAATAGGGGGATTATAGGACCACTACGCTTTTATGTGGGGCTGTGCTCTATAATGCTACTAATGGACATATTGCATTTTTTCAAACCCATTTCCCAATAAGTTGGGACACTGTGTGAGATGTAAATAAAAACAGAATGCCATGATACGCAAATCATATAAACACTGTATTTAATTGAAAATTGTACAAAGGCAAAACATTAAATGTATTTTTTCTGAAAAATATTTGCTCATTTTGAATTTGATGCCGGCAACACATTTAAAAAAATGTGGGAAAGGGGGCAACAACACACTGGAAAAGTTGCATGATTAAAAAAAAAAAATACACCTGGTGGAACATTTGGCAGGTGATGAGCTTAATTGGCAACAGGTGAGTAACATGGCGGGTATAAAAAGAGCATCCCACAGTCAGAGGCGGAGGCTGCGTCTGGATTATCTTACCCCAGCAGCCTTGTTCTTTTCCTCTCCACTTTTCCTTGACCTCGTAAGAAAACCTTGTGCAATAATGGTGCCTCGTGCAAGTTTGAGAAAAATCGCATGTCCTTTCCTTCAATACGTCATGCGCTCGACAGCTAAGATTGCCTTTGCAATTTATCAGAAAGCTTTGATACCACATGACCTTTCCAGTCGCTACAGCTGCTAAGGATTGTGGCCCATATTGAATCTGTCCTTTCTTCCTTGTTGGTCCTGAGTTGTATTGCTGAAAGGAAGCAACTACAGAACTAATTTTCATCTTGTTTTTCATGAAATAGACATTTCGGACACTCCTTTTCATGGCTACTGGCCATACTATTCCTGATCCATGTCCGTTTACAACGAAGGTTCCTTGCTCTTTACAGAATTCGGATGCAGCCTGAGTCTTTCAGAGGTAAATATGGCGAGGGCTTCACCTTTCTAGACTGCATGGTCAAACAGTTCAACAATTTAAGAATAACATTTCTCAGTGTAAAATTACAAAGAATTTGGGGATTTCATCTTCGGTACATAATTTTATTAAAAGATTCAGATAATCTAGAGAAATTTCTATATGCAAGGGATAAGGAGGCCAAAAACCTATATTGAATGACCATAATCTTCAATCCCTCAGGTGGCACTGCATTAAAAACAGACGGGATTTGTAGTGTAAATCACTGCATGGGCTTGGGGACACTTCTGAAAACCACTGTCAGTGAAAGCAGCTCGTCACTGCATCCACAAATGCAAGTCAAAACTCTACCATGTAAAAAAAAAGAAAAGAAAAAAAACCCCACAAAAATAAACTAGATCCGGAAATGCTGCCCCCTACTGTGGGCCCAAGCTTATTTAAGATGGACTGAGGTGAGCTGGAAAACTGTCCAGTGATCTGACCAATCAAAATGTGAAATTCTATTCAGATATCATGGACCCCACTTCCTCTGGGCTAAAGAGGAACGATCTATACAGGGTTTGGAGCAACATATGCTGCCATCCAGCCAACGTCTTTTTCAGAGAAGGCCTTGCGTTTTTCAGCAACAATGGCAAACCACAGTCTGCATGCATTACAACAACATGGGTCCATAGCTAAAGAGTTGGGCGGTAAACTGATCTGCCTGCAGTCCAAACCTATCACCCAGTGAAAACATTTGGCACATTACGAAACAAAAAACATGGCAAAGGATGCCACAAAGTGATGAGCAGCTGAAATCAAACATTGAGCAAGAATGGGAAAACATTTTCCTTTAAAAACCGCAGCAACCGGCAGCGGTCGGCAGCTTTTTCAGAGTAGCGCACAATTGGCTATTGCGCTACAGGGTTGCAAATTGGGAAGGGACTGCCGGGAAGGGAAAATAATAGATGCCTTGTTCGTTGCTCAAACGCCTCCTGTTGGCCAGACGGGCGCTCGTCAGGAAGATTCTAAGCCTGGTCATGTCCGGGTATCCTCCGCCCTCGCTCTGAACTTGCGAAGATTCAACCAATGAGTGTATAAGAAGCAGCAGGCTGACAGGCACGTGCTTCGGAGGAGAGCCACGAGCTGTCTTCACTCTCCTGAATTTGGCAACAAGGGGTCGCAAATGAGCAAGCCTTGTACATAGTTCACCAACTGGGTGTTCCAGATTCGGGTGGGATTGGAGATGCCAAATTTATTTTAAAAAAATAAATAAATTAAAAAAACTGACAGCAGTTGATCTCCTCAGTTCCAAAATGCTTGCAGTGCCACTAAGATAGGAGGTGATGCAACACAGTGGTAAACATGCCCTCGTCCAAACTTTTTTGAAAAGTATTGCTCGTGTCAAATTCAAAATCAGCATATATTTTTTTTAAAACTAAAAAATTTCTCAGTTTCAACATCTAGTATGGTTGTTGTCTTTGCTCTATTTTCGATTAAATGTAGAGTTTAGATGATTTGCAAATCATTGAATTTTTAAAATTAAAACGTTAGACAGCATACCAACTTTTCCAGACATGGGATTTTTATTATTATTATTATTATTATTATTATTATTATTATTCTTTCAGCAGCATTGTTAATATTAGAATATCATAAGCCTTAGCATCACACATAGAGCTGATTGCCCTGGGTAGAACTGCGTTGTTTATGGCATAAAACTGAGTCACAGGCAAATTCCCAATTTCAGCTTGTCATTGACTGGTAAGGATTTACAGCCATCCTCAAAAAAGCCCATGGTTATGGAGGTCAGATAGTGCATCTTCAAACATGGTGACCCCGAGATGGCACCAAGGCCCCCAATTTTCTCATGCTGATTCTCTGGGATTTTTTTTTTCTGCTCTGACCATCCTCATTCCTATCCTGGGGGGAAATGCATCAGCATTCTCTGTCAGGTTTCTTAACTCTTAAAACTTCTGAGATAATTACCCGGCCTGTGCTCAGAGGTATATTTAATCTCATGTAGATCTTCCTGTTGAGAGTACCAGATTTGTTCAAGTCTACAATCATCTATTGCTCTTGTACATCCAGTTGTTTTGTTTTCTTCATGGTGCTGGATGCCAAAGGGATTTGCATGTTCGTCTCCCCATTTTACCTCATTATCTCTTACTCAGTGAAAAAAAGATTTCAAGAAATGAGACACTTTAGCTCCTTAATTGTTATCTGAACTTCAAAAATTCATTCTTCATTTAAATTTGGCAGATTTACAATTATCTTTTGGGATACCATTAATAGCAAAATCTAAATTTGGAGGAAATGGGTTTGAATAATTAAATGAATATGTGCTTTGGTCGGTTCCATTAAAACATCAATAAAGTACGGTACTGCTCACTTACGGGAAATCTGAGTGTATCTGATGTATTTTTTAAAATAACATTTTTACTACGTTTCCAGTGAGGGGTGCCAGTAATTCTGGAGCCCACTGAATTATCGTGGGTAACGAGACATTCTGTTTAACAGTGAAGTTTTAAAAGTGAGCGATTCTTAAGTGCGTGGGTTTATATCATGCTATTGGAGTGCTTAAGACATGCGGATGACATGTCTGTTTCTTATCTGGAGAGGAATTTCCTCTCGCTGCAAGATGTGCGTCAATAACGCGCAACCATTTTCAGTCGCTCTCCGCTCCTCCCGCGGCCATCTCAATTAACAAGCCTCACATTAATGAAATAAATAACTGCCCGCGCACACACATGAATGTTGACGCGCTACATGAAACCCCACTCCAGATTCCTTTCCCATAGTTCATAATCATATCGCATACAATTAATCGTAATTTAATACACCGTCCGATATCGCAACCAAAATAGCTAATAAATGCTGTTTATTTCTCCCTAAATGTCATCACTCTTATCTGGTTTCACGGGTAACAGGCCAATCACTAAGCGCCATGGCTCTCGCAGGCGTATCCCCTCTCCTTTCTCTCTAAAATTTGCAACAAAAGATTAGTGGAAGGGGGAAGAAACGAGTGCAGAAGTGCCATCATGGATTTCATTTTGAATTGCTCTGCCAATCTCTCCGCCCTCTCAAAATTACGGCGCTCCCTCTGCTCCCTGCTCAGCCTGGTCACTGATAGATAGCCTAGCCCACCAAACCTATTCGTACACTTGAACGATTTTACTCGTAAGCATGTTTTTAAGCTTACAGGAATGCGTTTTCTACTTTTGTTGACAGCTACGTAGCCTAGAGTGAGGTGAATGCCGGAGCTAGTTACTCAAGGAGGTGACGTTAGGACAAGCAGCCCGGTTGTAATATGTGTGTAGTTGTACAAGCAGTAGCAGCAGAAATGCGATAATGGCCGTTTACGACCTAAGTTCGTGGCGGCAGTGTAATCTTGACGCACCTCTGTCTCAACCATTTGATCCGTTTCAACATTGCTAACAAATGATTGAGTTAGTTAACTAAGTTACCTTTTAAACAGACGACAGAGATTTCCTCGAATCGCAGGGGAATGTTGCCAGTTGATACTTATTTTAACTTAAGGCGATTTCCCCAGTTGACAGAATTTGACAGGTTCTCATTTATATCTCGCCGTTTTCACACGTCTAATAATATATTAATAATGTTTTTCTCAGTTTGCCCGTAAATTATTCTACCAAACTGTTCTGGCGATAAATACGCGTAGAATATAGAGCAAATACGCAACGTAGCCCACAGCCAGTGGGTGAATTAATGAACTTGAGTACATTCAACTGTAATACTTTTCAGTCGTGTATTCTTTCAGAAAAGTTTTCAAAAGTTAACGTGTCAATATTTTACGCCTTGCATGTGCTTGCAGATTAACTTTGGGTCACTTTCCTTCATAAATTGCTGGGGTCTGTTACAGCTGGGCAGATGCAAATCTGTTGCAGGTACTTACTAGTATTTGAGGGCCTCATAATGTAAAATTTTAGTCGGCTACTGACGTTCAGTCTATTCCTGATTTAAACGGGATGGTCACTCAAGACACCCGCGCTACACAGGGCTGCACAAGCTCCGTACGGCCACAACTACTGAAGAGAACACAGCGACATGTACACAAAACCGCCAATCACCGCGACCACCCGCTACGGTAACATATGCAAAAGGCAATAAAATAACAGCA
Source organism: Gymnothorax javanicus (assembly GCA_029692085.1). NCBI lineage: Eukaryota > Metazoa > Chordata > Actinopteri > Anguilliformes > Muraenidae > Gymnothorax > Gymnothorax javanicus. Next base: position 2,472,182 of record CM056201.1, on the reverse strand, counting down.
TATATCGTGCCAAAATTTATTATATTGTGCATAAGATACCATATACGTTTAAGATTATTTGTCATATTTGCTGAAGTCGTCGTCAGTTGTTTGAAAACAATAGACTGGTCGTAATAAAATAATAATGTAGGTAATGTTTAATCGGAATGCAAAAATACCACCACTGAGTATAACCGCCAAAAATGTGCACATATACATGAATTCATAAGTAATTTTTGTATTTAAGAATTTTTGGGATGAAAGTAAGGCTCGGTGTACTTACGGGAGAGGCGGCGAGGAGATTAATGACGCTACACGTCATGATTACGTTTCACTTGAATTAAATACATTACGAGTTAGGGGAAAAATGGAAATCGGGGTTGTTGTATACAAGCATACGCCGTCCCCCTCCCCTCCATCCTCCTCCCCTTCTCTCTCGCACGTCTCTCTCCCTTGATTTTTTTCAAAGATCCCTTTATTGTGCAGTCGTGAGTGAGTGAATGAGAGTGAGAGAGCACGATGAGAGAGAGGGAGCGATGAGGGAGAGGGTGGGAGAGTGATGTAGGTTGAGAATGTAATTATAATCTCTCGAGCTCCATTTTAGACTGCGCTCACATTCGGAGCACCTTTGCCGAGCATTCACACGCGCAATTGTGGAGCACAGCTCACATTGTAAATCCAACGCTGTTATTCGCGAATTATTTAAAATGCAATCATGTTCTAATTTGGCATGGATTTTTCACTATAAATGCGGCTGAACTGAGAGTTTAGGTGTGGTTATTTTTTAGCGTGTTTTGGAGATCGAGTCCGGAAACGCTTGACTTCAAAGTTTCGCATGAAAGCTGCAATAATTTGTGTTTCATTTCGTTGTAGCGCATCCGGTTTGTCTGCCGATGAATGCAAAGAAATCGCATTCACCACCTGTTACCAGTCAATTGGGTTATATTCAAATATGTGGCGAGCTGCAGGAGGTATTCAAAATCTTAGTTACTTTTTAAAGAAGTGCGTGAAGCCGACCTGGACATGCCACCTGCCTGCAGAGCAGAGGTCTGATTCAGTGATGTAGTGGTCCCTGGAAAAGTAGGTCTCTTTTTGGCAGATGACTCTGGAGAAAGTGGGTGCAGGCTACTCTCCAACATATTTTAATAACTTTGAAGTGGAAAGGTGATGATACCGTAAATTGACAGAAAGAGAGGTAGATTTATTCCGTAGACCTGTGAATACCCTCCACTACACTGCTGGTTTTATTTAACTGCAAAGAAACCTGTCCATCCCCTTGCTAGTACTGCACACTGAGAGGGTCCAGCTGGCCGGGAGTTAGCCTGAAACCGAAACCTGAATTCCTGAGAGCCACACCACTGATTAGCGAAATCCTGCATATCATATCTGAACACCTCACCCCTGAACACCAAACCCCTGAATACAACAACCCTGAATACCAAACTCCTGAACACTACCCCCCTAAACATTAAACTCCTGAACACCACACCCCTGAATACCACACTCCTGAGCACCAAACTCTTGAACACCACACTCCTGAACACCAAACTCCTGAATACTACACCCCTGAACACCAACTTCTGTGTATCAAACTCCAGAACACCAAACTCCTAAACACCACACCCGTGAACACCACACTCCTGAATACACAACTACTGAATGCCACACCCCTGAACAGCAAACTCTTGAACACCAAGCACATGAATACCTGACCCTGAATACCACACTCCTGAGCACTGCAACCCCTGAATACCAAACTCCGGAACAACAAAATCGAGAAGATCAAACTACTGAGCATTGCACTCCTTAATACCCTGCTCCTGAACACCAAACTTCAAAATATCTTACTCCTGAATACCAAAATCCTGTTGTCTAAATTTCTGAACACCACATCCCTGAACACCAAACTTCGGAATACTGCACTCTTGAATGCCAAACTCCTGAACACCAAAGTCCTGCACACCACACACCTGAATGCCCAACTCCTGAATACGAAACTCCTAAACACCAAACTCTGGAACACCACACCCCTGAACACCCATCCCCTGAAGACCAAGCTCTTGAGTACCAAACTCCTGAACACCAACGTCCTGAGCACCACACTCCTGAATACCGAACTACAGCACACCACACCACTGAACACTAAGCTTCTGAATCCAAAACCCCAAACAACACATCCCTCAACACCAAAATCTTGAATACTAAAGTCCTGAACACCAAAGTCCTGAAAATCACTAAGATAAAACACCACGCTTCTGAATACCAACGCCTGAGCACCAAATGTCCAACACCAAACTCCTCAGCATCACAACCCACCATAACAACAAAATTATCCTTCCTTTACCAAGCACTAACAATTTACCACCTGTATCACATGCTGTTATAGCACATCTACCTAACCCTCAATTATCCTATCTCTTCCAGCCACTGATATTATTTTGCAGAGCTGTAAAAAAGCATGAGCCCCTTTCCTAATTTCTTATATTTTTTAATTTGTCATATTTAAATATTTCGGATCATCCAACAAATTTTAATGTAAGGCAAAGACATTGTGAGTAAAGACAAAAAAATTGAGCTATTAAATGATGATTTCATTTATTGAAGGTAAGGAGTTATTCAAAACCTACAGTGGGGTGCAAAAATTTGGGCACCCCTGGTTTAAATGTCTGTTACAATTAATCTCCAAGTGATTGAAAGCAAACCTGAACACGAAATGCTACAAAGTTAAACATGACACCTTTCTGCAAATTTAAAAGCAAGGTTTCTTTTTATTTTAATTTTTCTGAGTTTTTAAATGATAAGAAAGGAAAAAGGGCCCTGTGCAAAAGTTTGGGAACCCTTTTGGATTATTCTTTGTTACCTTTTAAGAAGATGATTACTAAGGCCCAGACCCAGGTGATTTACTCGTGAGGGCTTCAGTGAGTCAGGTGAATATAATTCCAGGGTTGAACTATATATTCTGAAGTAACTCCATGCCTTCTAAAGTATCTGACTGTGGTGGCTGTTGTGTCTGGTGTTAAAAACCATGTGTTCCTCTAAACAGTTGTCCAAGGATGTCAAAATCAAGATAATTCACTTCCACCAACAAGGAGAGGGCTACAAAAAAATTCTTGCATCGTTTCACACTACCCATTTCTATTGTCAGAAAGATCGTAAGAAAATGTAAAATAAATGGAACAATTGAAGTCAAGGCAAGATCTGGAAGACCAAGAAAAATTTCAGATAGAATGGCCCGAGATCTGGTGAGAAATGCTCAGAAGAGCCCACTCATCACTGCAAAAGAGCTGCAGAAAAGAGTAGCAGACACAGGTCTAGTTGTTCACAGGACAACAATACAGCGTACATTAAACAACAAAGACCTACATGGCAGAGTTGCAAGAAAGATGCCTTTCCTACGACCTCAACACAAAATTAAGCGTCTGAAGTATGCAAAAGAGAACCTTGAGAAACATCAAGCCTATTGGAACAATGTGCTTTGGACTGATGAAATCAAAATTGAACTTCTTGGCCACAACCAAAGAAGGTATGATTGGAGAAAAAAGGGTGAAGCATTAGTAAAGAAGAACATGTTGCCAACTGTTAAGCATGGAGATGGATGATAATAATAATAATACATTTTATTTATAGGCGCCTTTCAAGACACTAAAGGTCACCATGCAAAAGTCAAACAATTAGAATACATTATAAAAAACACACACACAAGAGAAGACAATGAAGGAATACATTATGAATAAAAGCAGTGCAAATAATTTAAAACAAATAACCGCAGGCCGAGAGTGAATAAGCCTGTCTGAAGAGGTGAGTTTTTAGCCGGGATTTGAAAATAGCGAGAGAGGCCGAGTTCTTGATTTCATTTGGGAGAGAGTTCCAGAGGTGGGGGCCGAGCGGCGGCAGGCACTTGACCCCATGATGACTAAACGGGTGGGTGGCAGAATGAGTTGGATGGATGAAGAGGACCTGAGAGTGCGGGATGGTGTGTTGAGGTGGAGGAGGTCAGTGAGGTGTGTAGGAGCGAGGGAAGGTGTGTTGAGCTGGAGGAGGTCATGAGGTGTGGGAGCGAGGGAAGGTGTGGTGAGATGGAGGAGATCAGTGAGGAGTGTGGGAGCGAGGGAAGGTGTGTTGAGGTGGAGGAGGTCAGTAAGGAGTGTGGGAGTGAGGGAAGGTGTGTTGAGGTGGAGGAGGTCAGTGAGGTGTGTAGGAGCGAGGGAAGGTGTGTTGAGGTGGAGGAGGTCAGTGAGGTGTGTGGGAGCGAGGGAAGGTGTGTTGAGGTGGAGGAGGTCAGTGAGGTGTGAGGGAGCGAGGAAGGTGTGTTGAGGTGGAGGAGGTCAGTGAGGTGTGTGGGAGCGAAGGAAGGTGTGTTGAGGTGGAGGAGGTCAGTGAGGTGTGGGAGCGAGAGAAGGTGTGATGAGGTGGAGCTCAGTGAGGTGTGTGGGAGCGAGGGAAGGTGTGTTGAGGTGGAGGAGGTCAGTGAGGTGTGTGGGAGCGAGGGAAGGTGTGGTGAGGTGGAGGACGTCAGTGAGGTGTTTGGGAGCGAGGGAAGGTGTGGTGAGTTTGAGGAGGTCAGTGAGGTGTGTGGGAGCAAGGGAAGGTGTGTTGAGGTGGAGGAGGTCAGTGAGGAGTGTGGGAGCGAGGGAAGGTGTGTTGAGGTGGAGGTCAGTGAGGTGTGTGGGAGCGAGGGAAGGTGTGTTGAGGTGGAGGTCAGTGAGGTGTGCAGGAGCGAGGGAAGGTGTGGTGAGTTTGAGGAGGTCAGTGAGGTGTGTGGGAGCGAGGGAAGGTGTGGTGAGTTTGAGGAGGTCAGTGAGGTGTGTGGGAGCGAGGGAAGGTGTGTTGAGGTGGAGGTCAGTGAGGTGTGGGAGCGAGGGAAGGTGTGTTGAGGTGGAGGTCAGTGAGGTGTGTGGGAGTGAGGGAAGGTGTGTTGAGGTGGAGGAGGTCAGTGAGGTGTGTGGGGGGGAGGGAAGGTGTGTTGAGGTGGAGGGAGGTCAGTGAGGTGTGTGGGAGCGAGGGAAGGTGTGTTGAGGTGGAGGAGTTCAGTGAGGAGTGTGGGAGCGAGGGAAGGTGTGTTGAGGTGGAGGTCAGTGAGGTGTGGGAGTGAGGGAAGGTATGGTGAGGTGGAGGAGGTCAGTGAGGTGTGTGGGAGCGAGGGAAGGTGTGTTGAGTTGGAGGAGGTCAATGAGGTGTGTGGGAGCGAGGGAAGGTGTGTTGAGGTGGAGGAGGTCAGTGAGGTGTGTGGGAGTGAGGGAAGATATGTTGAGGTGGAGGTGGTCAGTGAGGTGTGTGGGAGGGAAGGTGTGTTGGAGGTGGAGGTCAGTGTGTGTGGGAGGGGAAGGTGTGTTGAGGTGGAGGAGGTCAGTGAGGTGTGTGGGAGTGAGGGATGGTGTGTTGAGGTGGAGGAGGTCAGTGAGGTGTGTGGGAGTTGGGAAGGTGTGTTGAGGAGGAGGTCAGTGAGGTGTGTGGGGAGCGAGGGAAGGTGTGTTGAGGTGGAGGGAGGTCAGTGAGGTGTGTGGGAGCGAGGGAAGGTGTGGTGAAATGGAGGAGGTCAGTGAGGTGTGTGGGAGCGAGGGAAGGTGTGTTGAGGTGGAGGAGGTGAGGTGTGTGGGAGGCGAGGGAAGGTGTGTTGAGGTGGAGGAGGTCAGTGAGGTGTGTGGGAGGCGAGGAAGGGAGTTGGGAGGAGGTCAGTGAGGTGTGTGGGAAGGTGTGTTGAGGTGGAGGAGGTGAGGTGTGTGGGAGCGAGGGAAGGTGTGTTGAGGTGGAGGAGGTGTGAGGTGTGGGGAGGCGAGGGAAGGTGTGTTGAGGTGGAGGAGGTCAGTGAGGTGTGTGGGGAGCGAGGGAAGGTGTGTTGAGGTGGGAGGAGGTCAGTGAGGTGTGTGGGGAGGAGGGAAGGTGTGTTGAGGTGGAGGAGGGGAGGTGTGTGGGAGGGAGGGAAGGTGTGTTGAGGTGGGAGGAGGTCAGTGGGGTGTGTGGGAGCGAGGGAAGGTGTGTTGAGGAGGAGGTCAGTGAGGTGTGTGGGAGGAGGTCAGTGAGGGAAGGAGCGAGGGAAGGTGTGTTGAGGTGGAGGAGGTCAGTGAGGGTGTGTGGGAGCGAGGGAAGGTGTGGTGGGAGGAGGTCAGTGAGGTGTGGGAAGGGAAGGTGTGTTGAGGTGGAGGAGGTCAGTGAGGTGTGGGAGCGAGGGAAGGTGTGTTGAGGTGGAGGAGGGTGAGGTGTGTGGGAGCGAGGGAAGGTGTGTTGGAGGAGGTCAGTGAGGTGTGTGGGAGCGAGGGAAGGTGTGTTGAGGTGGAGGAGGTCAGTGAGGTGTGTGGGAGCGAGGGAAGGTGTGTTGTGGGTGGAGGAGGTCAGTGAGGTGTGTGGGAGCGAGGAAGGTGTGGTGAGGTTGGGTCAGTGAGGTGTGTGGGAGCAAGGGAAGGTGTGTTGAGGTGGAGGAGGTCAGTGAGGGTGTGTGGGAGCAGGGAAAGGTGTGTGAGGTGGGAGGTCAGGAGGTGTGTGAGGAGGGTGTGTTGGGAGGTCAGTGAGGTGTGGGAGCGAGAGGTGGGAGGTCAGTGGGGGAGGGTGGTGAGGTGTGTGGGGAAGGAAGGTGGTTGAGGGGAGGTCAGTGAGGTGTGTGGAGCGAGGGAAGGTGTGTTGAGGTGGAGGAGGTCAGTGAGGGTGTGTGGGAGGAGGGAAGGTGTGTGTTGAGGTGGAGGAGGTCAGTGAGGTGTGTGGGGAGGAGGGGAAGGTGTGTTGAGGTGGAGGAGGTCAGTGAGGTGTGTGGGAGCGAGGGAAGGTGTGTTGAGGTGGAGGAGGTCAGTGAGGTGTGTGGGAGGAGCGAGGGAAGGTGTGTTGGTGAGGTGGAGGTCAGTGAGGTGTGGGAGCAGGGAAGGTGTGTTGGTGGAGGAGGTCAGTGAGGAGTGTGGCAGCGAGGGAAGGTGTGTTGAGGTGGAGGAGGTCAGTGAGGTGGTGAGCGAGGGAAGGTGTGTTGAGGTGGAGGAGGTCAGTCAGTGGTGGTGTGGGGAGGGTGAGGGAAGGTGTGTTGAGGTGGAGGTTGAGGTGGATGGAGGAGGTCAGTGAGGTGTGGGGAGGGAGGGGTGTGTTGAGGTGGAGGAGGTCAGTGAGGTGTGTGGGAGGGAAGGTGTGTTGAGGTGGAGGAGGTCAGTGAGGTGTGTGGGAGGAGGGAAGGTGTGTTGAGGTGGAGGAGGTCAGTGAGGTGTGTGGGAGCGAGGGAAGGTGTGTTGAGGTGGAGGAGGTCAGTGAGGTGTGTGGGAGTGTGTTGAGGTGGAGGAGGTGGGGTGTGTGGGGGGGGGGGAAGGTGTGTTGAGGTGGAGGAGGTCAGTGAGGTGTGTGGGAGGGAGGGAAGGTGTGTTGAGGTGGAGGAGGTCAGTGAGGTGTGTGGGAGCGAGGGAAGGTGTGTTGAGGTGGAGGAGGTCAGTGAGGTGTGTGGGAGCGAGGGAAGGTGTGTTGAGGTGGAGGCGGTCAGTGAGGTGTGGGGGAGCGAGGGGTGTGTTGGGTGGAGGAGGAGGTCAGTGAGGTGTGTGGGAGGAGGGAAGGTGTGTTGAGGTGGAGGAGGTCAGTGAGGTGTGTGGGAGGGAGGGAAGGTGTGTTGGGGTGGAGGTCAGTGAGGTGTGGGAGGGGGAAGGTGTGTTGAGGTGGAGGAGGTCAGTGAGGTGTGTGGGGAGCGAGGGAAGGTGTGTTGAGGTGGAGGAGGTCAGTGAGGTGTGGGGAGCGGGGAAGGTGTGTGTGGGGAGGAGGTCAGTGGGTGTGTGGGAGGGAAGGTGTGTTGGTGGGGAGGGAGGTCAGTGAGGTGGAGGTGTGGGGGTGGAGGAGTCAGTGGAGGTGTGGGGAGCGAGGGAAGGTGTGTTGTGGGTGGAGGAGGTCAGTGAGGGGAGTGGGAAGGTGTGTGAGGTGGAGGAGGTGTGGTGTGGGGAGCGAGGGAAGGTGTGGTGGAGGAGGAGAGTGAGGTGTGTGGGGAGCGAGGGAAGGTGTGTTGAGGTGAGGAGGTGAGGTCAGTGAGGTGTGTTGAGGGGAGCGGTCAGGGAAGGTGTGTTGAGGAGGAAGGTGTGTCAGTGAGGTGTGTGGGGTGTGTGGAGGGAGGGAAGGTGTGTTGAGGTGGAGGAGGTCAGTGAGGTGTGTGGGAGGAGGGAAGGTGAGGTGGAGGAGGTCAGTGAGGTGTGGGGGGAGGGAAGGTGTGTGGGGAGGAGGGTGAGGTGTGTGGGAGGTGTGGTGTGGGAGGTGGAGGAAGGTGTGTGTGGGGAGGTGTGGAAGGTGGTGGAGGAGGGAGGAGGGTGGAGGAGTGTGGGGAGGAGGGGAAGGTGTGGTGAGGTGGAGGAGGTCAGTGAGGTGTGTGGGAGCAAGGGAAGGTGTGTTGAGGTGGAGGTCAGTGAGGTGTGTGGGAGCGAGGGAAGGTGTGTTGAAGTGGAGGAGTTCAGTGAGGAGTGTGGGAGGGAGGGAAGGTGTGTTGAGGTGGAGGTCAGTGAGGTCTGTGGGAGTGAGGGAAGGTGTGGTGAGGTGGAGGAGGTCAGTGAGGTGTGGGGGCGGAGGTGTGTTGAGGTGGAGGGAGGTCAGTGAGGTGTGGGGGAGCGAGGGAAGGTGTGTTGAGGTGGAGGAGGTCAGTGAGGTGTGTGGGGAGGGAAGGTGTGTTGAGGTGGAGGAGGTCAGTGAGGTGTGGGGAGCGAGGGGAAGGTGTGTGAGGTGGGAGGAGGTCAGTGAGGTGTGTTGGAGAGGGAAGGTGTGTTGAGGTGGAGGAGGTCAGTGAGGTGTGTGGGGGGAGGGGGAAGGTGTGTTGAGGTGGAGGAGGTCAGTGAGGTGTGTGGGGCGAGGGAAGGTGTGTTGAGGTGGAGGAGGTCAGTGAGGTGTGGGAGCGAGGGAAGGTGTGTTGAGGTGGGAGGTGGAGGTGTGTGGGAGGAGGGAAGGTGTGTTGAGGTGGAGGAGGTCAGTGGGGTGTGAGGGGGGGAGGAGGTCAGGGAGGTGTGTGGTGTGGGAGGTGTGGAGGAGGTCAGTGGGTGTGTGGGAGCGAGGGAAGGTGTGTTGAGGTGGAGGTCAGTGAGGTGTGTGGGGAGCGAGGGAAGGTGTGGTGAGGTGGGAGGAGGTGGGTGTGAGGGGAAGGTGTGTTGAGGTGGGGGAGGTCAGGGGGTGTGGGGGAGAGGGAAGGTGTGGTGAGGTGGGGGAGGTCAGGTGAGGTGGAAGGTGTGGGGTGGGAGGGAGGTCAGGAGTGTGTGTTGAGGTGGGAGGTCAGTGAGGTGTGTGGGAGGGAAGGTGTGTTGAGGTGGAGGAGGTCAGTGAGGTGTGTGGGAGGGAGGGAAGGTGTGTTGAGGAGGAGGTCAGTGAGGTGTGTGGGGAGGGAAGATGTGGGGGGAGGAGGTCAGTGGTGTGGGAGGGAGGGGTGGAGGTCAGTGAGGTGGAGGGGAAGGTGTGATGAGAAGGAGCAGTGAGGTGTGGGGAGGAGGAAGGTTTGTGAGGTGGGAGGGAGGTCAGTGAGGTGTGTGGAGGGGAAGGTGTGTTGAGGTGGAGGAGGTCAGTGAGGTGTGTGGGAGCGAGGGGAAGTGTGTTGAGGTGGAGGAGGTCAGTGAGGTGTGTGGGGCGGGGGAAGGTGTGTTGAGGTGGAGGAGGTCAGTGAGGTGTGTGGGAGCGAGGGAAGGTGTGTTGAGGTGGAGGAGGTCAGTGAGGGTGTGTGGGAGCGAGGGAAGGTGTGGTGAGGTGGAGGAGGTCAGTGAGGTGTGTGGGAGCGAGGGAAGGTGTGTTGAGGTGGAGGAGGTCAGTGAGGTGTGGGAGCGAGGGAAGGTGTGGTGAGGTGGAGGAAGTGAGTGGTGTGTGGGAGCGAGGGAAGGTGTGTTGAGGTGGGAGGAGGTCAGTGAGGTGTGTGGGAGCGAGGGAAGGTGTGGTGAGGTGGAGGAGGTCAGTGAGGTGTGTGGGGAGCGAGGGAAGGTGTGTTGAGGTGGAGGAGGTCAGTGAGGTGTGTGGGAGCGAGAGAAGGTGTGATGAGAAGGAGCTCAGTGAGGTGTGTGGGAGCGAGGGAATGTTGAGGTGGAGGAGGTCAGTGAGGTGTGTGGGAGCGAGGGAAGGTGTGTTGAGGTGGAGGAGGTCAGTGAGGTGTGGGGGAGCAAGGGAAGGTGTGTTGAGGTGGAGGAGGTCAGTGAGGTGTGTGGGAGCAAGGGAAGGTGTGTTGAGGTGGAGGAGGTCAGTGAGGTGTGTGGGAGCAAGGGAAGGTGTGTTGAGGTGGAGGAGGTCAGTGAGGTGTGTGGGGAGCGAGGGAAGGTGTGGTGAGGTGGAGGTCAGTGAGGTGTGTGGGGAGCGAGGGGGGTGTGTTGAGGTGGAGGAGGTCAGTGAGGTGTGTGGGAGGGAGGGAAGATGTGTTGAGGTGGAGGAGGTCAGTGAGCTGTGTGGGAGCGAGGGAAGGTGTGTTGAGGTGGAGGAGGTCAGTGAGGTGTGTGGGAGCGAGGGAAGGTGTGGTGAGAAGGAGGTCAGTGAGGTGTGTGGGAGCGAGGGAAAGGTTTGTTGAGTTGGAGGAGGTCAGTGAGGTGTGTGGGAGCGAGGGAAGGTGTGTTGAGGTGGAGGAGGTCAGTGAGGTGTGTGGGAGCGAGGGAAGGTGTGTTGAGGTGGAGGAGGTCAGTGAGGTGTGCGGGAGCGAGGGAAGGTGTGTTCAGGTGGAGGAGGTCAGTGAGGTGTGTGGGAGCGAGGGAAGGTGTGTTGAGGTGGAGGAGGTCAGTGAGGTGTGTGGGAGCGAGGGAAGATGTGGTGAGGTGGAGGAGGTCAGTGGGCTGTGTGGGAGCGAGGGAAGTCGTGTTGAGGTGGAGGAGGTCAGTGAGGTGTGCGGGAGCGAGGGAAGGTGTGGTGAGGTGGAGGAAGTCAGTGAGGTGTGTGGGAGCGAGGGAAGGTGTGTTGAGGTGGAGGAGGTCAGTGAGGTGTGTGGGAGCGAGGGAAGGTGTGGTGAGGTGGAGGAGGTCAGTGAGCTGTGTGGGTGCGAGGGAAGGTGTGTTGAGGTGGAGGAGGTCAGTGAGGTGTGTGGGAGCGAGAGAAGGTGTGATGAGAAGGAGCTCAGTGAGGTGTGTGGGAGCGAGGGAATGTTGAGGTGGAGGAGGTCAGTGAGGTGTGTGGGAGCGAGGGAAGGTGTGGTGAGGTGGAGGAGGTCAGAGGTGTGGGAGCAAGGGAAGGTGTGTTGAGGTGGAGGAGGTCAGTGAGGTGTGTGGGAGCAAGGGAAGGTGTGTTGAGGTGGAAGAGGTCAGTGAGGTGTGTAGGAGCGAGGGAAGGTGTGTTGAGGTGGAGATCAGTGAGGTGTGTGGGAGCAAGGGAAGGTGTGTTGAAGTGGAGGAGTTCAGTGAAAAGTGTGAGAGCGAGGGAAGGTGTGTTGAGGTGGAGGAGGTTAGTGAGTTGTGTGGGAGCGAGGGAAGGTGTGGTGAGGTAGAGGAGGTCAGTGAGGTGTGTGGGAGCGAGGGAAGGTGTGGTGAGGTGGAGGAGGTCAGTGAGGTGTGTGGGAGCGACAAAAGGTTTGTTGAGTTGGAGGAGGTCAATGAGGTGTGTGGGAGCGAGGGAAAGTGTGTTGAGGTGGACGAGGTCAGTGAGGTGTGTGGGAGCGAGGGAAGGTGTGTTGAGGTGGAGGAGGTCCGTGAGGTGTGTTATGGCCCCAATTTGTTATGGTGTCAATTTGTTATGGCGTCACGGACAGCAAGGGATGACAAACAAAATTCTTCAACTTCAACAGATTTAATTAAACAAACACTTAGAACTAATCTACACTCTACCCTACTGACCAAGATTGAAATAAAAAACAAAGATATTTACAGTCCCTTGGTAATTGAGATGGGCTGCTATGTTGCGATGTCCTGGGACAGGAAAATGCTCCAACACAGGCAAAAATCCATAGAAAGCTTCACAGGTCTTGAAAAGAGTGACAGGTCTGGTCAAATGTATCCTTCCACAATTTCTCCTTGCAATTTCTCCTACTACCCTCTCAATTTTTCTCCTTATATACTCTTGTCCAGCCCCCTCTGAGGCATGCCCAGGACATGCCCAACCTAGCTTTAGATTGGGCTTAACAAAAAAAAAGTCAATACTGCCATCTAGTGGCTTTTTTTTTCCCCATTACACCTCCATTCCAAAAGGGAAAAATTTTGACTCATAAAGGCAAAATTTTTCTTTTCAATACAAAAATGTTTAAAAAGACACTTGTACATACATACATATAATACAATATGCTAATATACACATGTAATATCTATACACATACTCAAACACGGGATAAGCAATCAGCAATTACATTGTCATTACCCTTTACATGCTTAATTTCCAAGTCAAACTCCTGTAAAATCAAACTCCAATTCAACAATCTCCGATTCTTGTTTTTCATCTTACTCAAAAACATTAACGGATTGTGGTCAGTATATACAATCATTGGCTTTTGCCCTGTACAAACCTCAAAGTGTTGTAAGGATAGAACCAGAGCCAACAGCTCCTTCTCAATTGTGGAATAGTTCTTTTGGTGGCGATTGAACTTCCTGGAGAAGTATGCCACGGATGCTCAATGTCATCAGAGTCACTTCTCTGTAGGAGCACAGATCCACAAGCTTGGTCGCTAGCATCGACCGCCATGGAGAACGGTTTGTTGAAGTCAGGAGATTTGAGCACGGGAAGTGACATAGCAGAGACTTCAGGCGATCGAAGGCTCTTTGGCATGCTTCATCCCAAGTGAAGTTTACGCCTTTCTTCAGTTAGTTGGTGAGACTGAGAGCAATCTCAGCAAAGTTCTTGCAGAACTTGCGGTAGTACCCGATCATTCCAAGGAAGCGGCGCAAAGCTTTTTGTTGTCAGGAACTGGAAAGTCCATGATGGCTTGGACTTTAGCATTTATGGGTGCCACCTTACCCTGGCCTATGACGTAGCCAAGATACGTGACAGTAGCACAACCAAAGTCACTCTTGTTAAGGTTAACAGTCAGGTTAGCCTGGGTCAAGCGCTGGAACAACGTCTCTACATCTTTCAGTTGTTCTTCCCAGGAGTCACTCCATGTGATCAGGTCGTCGATGTACGCACCCGTGTGTGGCAATCCGGCGATTGTAGACTGTATCATCCTTTGAACGTGGCTGGGGCATTTTTCATGCCAAAGGGTAGGACTTCATACTGGTATAACCCAGATGGTGTGGCAAAAGCAGAGATGCTCTTGGCCCTCTCAGTTAGAGGCACACACCAATAACCCTTCAATAAATCAATCTTGGTCAGAAACTTTGCTTGCCCTACTCTATCGATACAATCATCAATCCTAGGTATTGGAAACACATCAGTTCTAGTTACAGCATTGACTTTGCGATAATCTGTACAGAATCTAGTACTTCCATCAGGTTTTGGAACTAGAACACAGGGTGAACTCCAATCGGAGTTAGAGGGTCTGATAATATCATGTTCTAACATGTACTCAACCTCTTTCTCAGCAATCTCTCTCTTTTCAGGATTTTATTGGTTTGGCATCACCAACATCTACATCATGAGAGGCTATAGAAACTCTCTTTGGAACATCAGGAAATAGATGTTTATATTTCTTGATCAACCTCTCAAACTGATCTTTCTGTGAGGGTTCTAAGTGCTGGAGTTTTACATCAAGATTTTGCAACACCTCAGAATTTGACAATTTACATGAAAGAACTTCAGCTTTAATTCTAGGTTCATCATCTTGAAACTCCCCCTCATCTTCACAAGTCTCGGCTATAGGAGGATCTGAAGTGGCAGCTGCAACCCTAGCATTCCTATCATGATAAGGCTTCAGCATGTTAATGTGACACAACTGTTTTGGCTTTCTCCTATCTGGAGTCTTCACAATGTAATTGAGATCATTGAGTTTTGTCAGAATTTCATAAGGACCATGAAATCTAGCCTGCAATGGATTGGACTGCAGGGGAAACAACACAAGGACCTTGTCTCCTGGTTTAAACTCACGGCTTCTAGCCTTATGATCATACCAAGTTTTCATTTTTCCCTGACTTGATTTCAAGTTCTCTTTGGCTCGATCACAAGCTGCACGCAGTCTTTCCTTGAACTTGCTAACATAGTCTAACAGACTGATATGCGGCTCTTTCTCTTGCCATTGTTCACTCAACAATAGCAAAGGTCCTCTCACTTCATGGCCAAACACTAGCTCAAACGGACTGAATCCAGTAGACTCCTGCACTGCTTCTCTAGCTGCAAACAACAGCAAATGAACACCTTCATCCCAGTCTTTCTCATGGTCATAACAATAAGTCCTCATCATTGTCTTGAGAGTGGAATGAAACCGCTCTAAGGCACCCTGACTCTCTGGATGATAGGCACTGGAAAGAATCTGCTTCGCACCTAGTTCATACACAACCTGCTGAAACAATCCGGAAGTGAAATTGCTACCTTGATCTGACTGAATTTCCCTGGGAAGGCCAAACAACGCAAAGAACTTTATCAAAGCCTTTCGAAATTGCAGTTGCCTTGATGTTGCATAGAGGTATGGCTTCAGGAATCTGGTAGATGCACACATGATTGTCAACAAGTACTGATTTCCAGATCTAGTCTTGGGTAATGGACCAACACAATCAACAATGACCTTGGAGAAGGGCTCCCCAAATGCTGGGATAGGCTGCAATGGAGCTACAGGTGGGTCTAACTGGTGTTTTCCAACTACCTGACAAGTGTGACAGGTTTTGCAAAAGTTGGAAACATCTTTCCGAAGTCCAGGCCAGAAGAAGTGTTTCATGATCTTGTCAACAGTCTTGTTAACACCAAGATGACCTCCTAAAGGCAAACTATGAGCCATTGTTAAGATCTCATTCCTGTAGACCTTCGGAGCAACAATTTGCTGGACCACTGCCCAATCTGCATTGGCAGGGATATCAGGAGGGCGCCACTTCCGCATCAACACTCCATCCTTGAGATGATACCCAACTGGAACAGCGTCTATTTCTTCATCAGGAAGGGCTCTCTTCTTTAGTACACAAATTTCAGGATCATTGGTTTGCTCCTGAATCAACCGCTTTCTGGACAGAGACAAGTCTCCAGACACATCAGAATCACCAGACCCATCTGGCTGGCTGAATAGAGAACTGATAAAAGTGTCTGATAAGTCCTCAAACGGAGAAACCATAGTAGGCTGAACAGAGTCATGAGGCGAACCACCTGAATCATGACTATTCAAGGTGCTGGACGGCACCACATCATCTTCTTCTTGAGCCTTCTTGGCCATAGCACAAGTCACTGCACAGGAAGGATACAGAGATGGGTCTTCATCGCCATCTTCAGTGCTCAGCTGCAAGGTAAGATGAACAGGGGGAACTACATTGCCCCCAGCCAGGTCATTGCCTAGCAACAGAGAAACACCCTTGATAGGTAGACTTGACATAAGTCCCACCTTTACCTGTCCTGTAACTAAATCTGACTTCAAGAATACAGAGCGCAGGGGGTACAGATACAGTCCTCCTTCAATACCTTGTACAAGTATGAAATCCCCAGAAGCAGTCTCATCACGTAACTCCAAGGAGTCCATCAACAAAAGTGACCAAGAAGCTCCGGTATCCCTTAGGATATATATGGGGACAGGAGGAGAATGCTCATTCAGAGCCACAAATCCCTCAGACACAAATGGAAGAAATTCCTCCCTCACAAAGTCAGCAGTATCAGGCTTCTTAGCCTCACAAGGAGCAGGCAATTTAGCAGATCGGTCATCTACTACAGGGGTTTCTAACCTTGTCTTCACAAAGGCATTGGGTTTGGTATCCTTTTTTTTCTTTTCTTAGCTTTAAGGAACTAACAGTTAGTTGTAACATGACCAGATTTCTTGCAATAATTGCAAACTAGACCACTTTTTGTCACTGTCAGCTTTCACACTTTGATCAGACCTTTGACTGGATTTCTGAGCACCATCACCAGATTTGTCTTTGTCTTTGGGTGAGGAATCTTGGGTATCACCGTTACCTTTCTTCTGAAATTGGGACCATCTATTGTTACTGCTAGACTGAAATTTGGACTTATGTGTGAGAACATATTCGTCTGCAAACTTAGCAGCTGATTGCAAATTCAGTGCTTGCTTCTCATTAAGGTAGGTCTTAATATCATCCTTGACACAGTTCTTGAATTCTTCAACTAACACCATCTCTTTTAGTGAGTTGAAATCATCCTTGACCTCCATAGAAGTACACCAGCGCTCAAAGCAAACCTTCTTCTCGTTAGCAAATTCAACATAAGTCTGATTGTCAGATTTCTTCAGACCTCTGAATTTCTGTCGGTAAGCCTCTGGAACCAACTCATAAGCTGTCAAAATAACCTTTTTGACAACCTCATAATCAGAGGAATCATCTGCAGACAAAGCCGAATAGGCTTGTTAAGCTTTACCCTTGAGGACAGTTTGCAACATCAGAGGCCAGTGTTCCTTTGGCCACTGACAACTCTTAGCTACCTTCTCGAAGCACTGGAAATACTTATCAACCTCCTTCTCTGAGAATGGAGGCACCAGCTTTACCTCCTGGCTAGCCCGAAATTTGTTTTCAGCTTGAATTTTGATTTTTAGCAGATCCATTTGGAGCCTTTCTTCTCTAATTTTTCTAAATTGAAATCTCTCTGTCTCTGTCTCTCTCTTTCTGCTCTTTCCTCTTTTTCTCTCTCAAATTCTCTTTGTCTTTCTTTTTCTTCCCTTTCAATCTCTAGTATTTTTAATTTAAGTTCCAATTCTACATTTGGATTTTCCACCGTAAACTGTTCCAGATCTCCTGGTGCAAACACATTTTCATCAATGTAATATTCAACAATCTCTCTAGCCAGTCTTGCTTTTCGCATGGCTGGTTTTACATCTGTCAGCTCTAACTGTCTGCATATTTCTAGCAGTTCTGTCTTTTTAAAAGACTTCAAAACCTCTACGGTTGGTGATGCCAAGAAATCATCCATTGCTGTTGATCTGCCAATATATATCTAGGAAAATTCAAAAAAACAATTTCACTATTTGAAATTTTAGATTTTCAATAAATGACTCGCACAATGGTCTATCCCGGACCCAAGCCCCCAATTTGTTATGGCCCCAATTTGTTATGGCGTCAATTTGTTATGGCGTCACGGACAGCAAGGGATGACAGACAAAATTCTTCAACCTCAACAGATTTAATTCAACAAACACTTAGAACTAATTTACACTCTACCCTACTGACCAAGATTGAAATAAAAAAAAAAAGATATTTACAGTCCCTTCGTAATTGAGATGGGCTGCTATGTTGCGATGTCCTGGGACAGGAAAATGCTCCAACACAGGCAAAAATCCACAGAAAGCTTCACAGGTCTTGAAAAGGAGTGTTGAGGTGGAGGAGGTCAGTGAAGTGTGTGGGAGTGAGGGAAGGTGTGGTGAGATGGAGGAGGTCAGTGAGGTGTGTGGGAGCGAGGGAAGGTGTGTTGAGGTGGAGGTCAGTGAGGTGTGTGGGAGCGAGGGAAGGTGTGTTGAGGTGGAGGAGGTCAGTGAGGTGTGTGGGAGCGAGGGAAGGTGTGGTGAGGTGGAGGAGGTCAGTGAGGTGTGTGGGAGCGAGGGAAGGTGTGGTGAGTTTGAGGAGGTCAGTGAGGTGTGTGGGAGCAAGGGAAGGTGTGTTGAGGTGGAGGAGATCAGTGAGGTGTGTAGGAGCGAGGGAATGTGTGTTGAGGTGGAGCTCAGTGAGGTGTGTGGGAGCGAGGGAAGGAGTGTTGAAGTGGAGGAGTTCAGTGAGGAGTGTGGGAGCGAAGGAAGGTGTGTTGAGTTGGAGGAGGTCAATGAGGGGTGTGGGAGCAAGGGAAGGTGTGTTGAGGTGGAGGAGGTCAGTGAGGTGTGTGGGAGCGAGGGAAGGTGTGTTGAGGTGGAGGAGGTCAGTGAGGTGTGTGGGAGCGAGGGAAGGTGTGTTGAGGTGGAGGTCAGTGAGGTGTGTGGGAGCGAGGGAAGGTGTGTTGAGGTGGAGGAGGTCAGTGAGGTGTGTAGGAGCGAGGGAAGGTGTGTTGAGCTGGAGGAGGTCAGTGAGGTGTGTGGGAGCGAGGGAAGGTGTGTTGAGGTGGAGGAGGTCAGTGAGGTGTGTGGGAGCAAGGGAAGGTGTGTTGAGGTGGAGGAGGTCAGTGAGGTGTGTGGGAGCGAGGGAAGGTGTGGTGAGGTGGAGGAGGTCAGTGAGGTGTGTGGGAGCGACAGAAGGTGTGTTGAGTTGGAGGAGGTCAGTGAGGTGTGTGGGAGCGAGGGAAGGTGTGTTGAGGTGGAGGAGGTCAGTGAGGTGTGTGGGAGCGAGGGAAGGTGTGTTGAGGTGGAGGAGGTCAGTGAGGTGTGTGGGAGGGAGGGAAGGTGTGTTGAGGTGGAGGAGGTCAGTGAGGTGTGTAGGAGCGAGGGAAGGTGTGTTGAGGTGGAGGAGGTCAGTGAGGTGTGTGGGAGCGAGGGAAAGTGTGTTGAGGTGGAGGAGGTCAGTGAGGTGTGTGGGAGGGAGGGAAGGTGTGTTGAGGTGGAGGAGGTCAGTGAGGTGTGTGGGAGCGAGGGAAGGTGTGTTGAGGTGGAGGAGGTCAGTGAGGAGTGTGGGAGCGAGGGAAGGTGTGTTGAGGTGGAGGTCAGTGAGGTGTGTGGGATCGACAGAAGGTGTGTTGCGGTGGAGGAGGTCAGTGAGGTGTGGGGGAGCGAGGGAAGCTCTGTTGAGGTGGACGAGGTCAGTCAGGTATGTGGGGTTGTTGATTACCTTGAAAGTGAGGAGTAGAGTCTTGTAGATGATGCAGAATTTGACAGGGAGCCAGTGAGGTTGCTGTAGGACAGGTGTTATGTGACTAATGCATGAGGTACGAGTAAGAATGCGGGCGGCAGAGTTTTGGACCATTTGAAGTTTATGGATTGACTTTACTGGTCAGCCAAAAAGAAGGGATTTACAGTAATCAAGGCGGGATGTGACCAGGGAGTGAATAAGGATGGCAGAACTGTTGGGTGACAGGGATGAGCGGAGGCGAGAGATATTGGGCAGGTGAAAATATGCTGAGCGAGTAATGTGATTAATATGAGCCTGGAATGAATGTGTACTGTCGAGGATGACACTAAGACTTCTAACTTGGGGGAGGAAGAGACTGACGAGTTGTTAATGGGAATGGTGAAGCTGTCAACTTTTGAAAGGTTGTTTTTGGTGCCGACGAGGAGAATCTCAGTTTTATCACTGTTAAGTTTTAGGACGTTTTTGGAGAACCAGGATCTAATTTCTTGAAGACAATCAGTGAGGGAAGAAGGTGGGAGGGTGGAAGTGGGTTTGGTGGACAGATAGAGCTGGGTGTCATCAGCGTCGCAATGGAACTGAATGCCAAATCTGCGGAAAATGTGGTCGAGAGGGAGGAGGTAAATGATCCATTATGGATCCATCATGCTTTGGGGTTGTGTAGCAGCTGGGAGCGCAGGCAATATTGTGCAGGTGGAAGGAAGAATGGATTCCATCAAATATCAAGACACTCTAGAGGCTAATGTTCAAAGCTCAGTCCAGAAATTGAAGTTGAAGAGACGTTGGGTATTCCAGCAAGACAATGACCTGAAGCATACCTCAAAATCCACCATGAAGTACCTCCAGGAAACACGGATGAAGGTTTTGGAATGGCCATCACAGTCCCCAGACTTGAATATTATTGAAAATATATAATATATGTATATTACCCATGTGAAAAAGTAATCACCCCCTAAACTTAATTGCTTGTGCTACTCTAAACGGCAAGAACTGTAATCAGACAGCTGTGAAGAGTTTTTTTACATCACTGTAGAGGAATTTTTGCTGCCTCTTTTTTGCAGAGTTATTTTAATTCTGCCACTCTAGAGGGTTTTCCAGCATAAACTGCCTTTTTGAGCTCATACCACTGCATCTCAATTGACTGGTCATGACTTTGACTAAGCCACTACAAAACCTTTATTTTTCTGAATTTTTCTGCCTTTCAAGATGGAAATGCTTGTGTGCTTCGAATAAATGTCCTGCAGCATAACCCAGCTACGCTTAAGCTTTTGGTCACGAACAAATGGCCAGACATTCCCCTTTTAGATTTTATAGTAGAGAGCAGAATCAATGATTTCATTAATTTTGGGAAGTCGCCCCGGTCCTGAAACAAAATATAGGGCACTGGCAGCCTCAGAAGCTCCCGCCGTTAAGATAAACAAAATGTCGAAGTTTTTGTTGACGGACGCACGCACAGATGGACGCGCGCACGGATGGAGCCTGATACCATAGCTCCTGTGCCACTCGGGCAGCGGGAGGTAATTAGGAGCCTGTAACTGAAAATGTTGATGAGATGAAGCAAATTGTCGAAGTTTTTGATTATATTTTTAGGCCAGTGATCTTGAAAAATAGGCCAAGGTCACCTTTAGGCACGTCATTTGTAGGCCTTTATGAGATGCATGTCCAGTAAAAATTAGGAGCCTGTAACTGAAATAGTTGATGAGACAAAGCAAAATGTGCTGATGGACGCACGCACGCACGGACGGAGCCCGATACCATAGCTCCCACACCGCGAGTGGCGGGAGCTAAAAAACGGTCCCAAACTATCAAATTGCCACCACCATGTTGGACAGCTGACATGATGTTCTTATTATGGGATGCTTTGTCAGCTTTAGGCCAGATGTAATGGGACCCAAATCTGCTAAAAAGTTCCACTTTTGACTCATCAGTCCACAGAATATCATCCCAAAATTCTAGGCAGTCATCAAGATGTTTTTAGGCAAATGTGAGGTGAGCTGTTGTTCTCTTTTTGGTCATAAGTTGCTTTTGCCTCACAGCTGTCAAATGGATGCCATTTTTGCCCAGTCTCTTCCTGATACTTGGATCATGAACACTGACTAACTGAGGCAAGCGAGGCCTGCAGTTCTTCAGATGGTAGTCTGGATTCTTTAGTGACCTCCTGGATGGGTCTTCGATGCACTAATGGAGGAATTTTGTTTGGCTGGCCACTCCTGGGAAAGTTCACCATTTTTCCGACTTTTTTCTATGATGGCTTTCACCGTGGATTGCTGGTAGCCTAGAGCCTTAGAAATTTGCCTTGTAACCCATTCCGGACTGATAGATGTCAAAAACTTTGTTTCTCGTCTTTTCTTAAATTTCTTTTGATGGTGGCACCATGTGCTGGTTTTTGCTGACATAGCCAGACAGGTTCTATTTAAAGCTAATAGGTCACATTTTTTTCCTGTTTGAGGTTATTTGAAGTATGCAATTACCAGAAATGTTTTAGAAATGATGAAAAAAAAATTTAGTTACTTTCTGCCACTCATAATACAAACTACACTGATTCTTCCTCTAAAATTGTCTTGGAAACTGGGCCTGAGAATGCCTAACTCGCGACATCAGTGTAATCGATTGCAGTGTCAGCGTGGTTCAGCTTTGAGTCACTTGAATTACATTTGCTTGCTGAAATCAGTGCAGTGCTGAATTTGACCCATTTAGCCCTCAAAGTGGAATCCGCGGGTAACACATGCATCGATATGCTCAGTATGTAAAACATGTTCATAAAATTCTGGTTGTTCAGAGCTCCAGCCACACGACATCAGCCTCCTTTCTTCACTGCCTTCCTCTTTCTGTCCACCATGTTGTGTTATGAGTCAAATCAGCTGACCTCACAAGAGTAAATCACATGACGCGCGTCCTTGTGACAACATTCAAGCCAAAATAGCGAAATATTTGAATGCAAAAAATGAGCTCAGGAGCTGCGGGATAGCTCACTCGGTTAAGGCACTGCGTTGCAGTGCAGAAGTAACTATCACGTCGCGGGTTCGAGCCCCGGTTGTACCAACCGGCAGTGGTCGGCAGCTTTTTCAGAGTAGCGCACAATTGGCCATCGCGCTACAGGGTTTCAAATTGGGAAGGGACTGCTGGGAAAGGGAAATAAATAAATAGCTTTGTTCGTTGCTCAAGCGCCTCCTGTTGGCCAGACGGGCGCTCGTCAGGAAGATTCTAAGTCTGTTCATGTCCGGGTATCCTCCGCCCTCGTTCTGAACTTGCGAAGATTCAACCAATGAGTGTATAAGAAGCAGTGGCTGACAGGCACGTGCTTCGGAGGAGAGCTGTGAACTGTCTTCGCTCTCCTGAGTTGGCAGCAAGGGGTCGCATACGAGCAAGCCTTGTACATAGTTCACCGATTGGGCATTCCAGATCGGGTGGGATTGGAGATGCCAAATTAAAAAAAAAAAAAAAAAAAAAAAAGAGCTCAGTTAAATTTTTTGAAGTGTTCTAATGTCAGAATGCTTTTTCTTACTTACATCGCTTTGTGATGTTTAGATTCAACAGGAGTGGCAATAACCATGCCTAGGTGTGTCTATTGAAGTTGAACCCAATCAACAATTAAAGTTGATTTAGTAAGTAAGGATGCAATTACTTTTTCTCAGAGGGCCAGGTGGGGTTTGAGAGGTTTTTCCTTAAATTAAATAATCATTTAAAAACTGCATTCTGTTTACTCAGATTATTTTTGTCAAATGCTAAAGTTAGTTTGATGATCTTAAACATTTATGTGTGAAGAATATGCGAAAATATAATGAATTGAGAGGGGGCAAAAACTTTTGTACAGCACTGTAGTAAGTGAGGGGACAAATACTTTTTTGCATATGGCTGGTTTTTTCCTTCAATAATTTTAAATAATCGGATAAAAACTACACCTTGTCTTTACTTTGGTTATCGTTGTCTAATATTAAAGTTAGTTTGATTATCTCGGGGCGGATCCAGGGTAGTTTAAGTAGTTTCCGGAACTCACTAAAACACCTCATTGATTGGCTGGAAACACTCCCATTGTGTTGGAACTCACTCGAACCTCATTCAGATTGGCTATTCATGTCGCAAACTACTCATGGAAACTACTCACTTCAAAACCTGGATCCACCCCTGGACCTGGTACAAATATGTCAAAACTAGAATAAATCAGGAAGGGGCAACTGTTCCCCTAACGGATGCAAACATTATCCTACCTGTACTAAATGCCAGCATTATCAGGGCTGTAACAAATGCTAACATTATCCCACATGAGAAAAATGCTAATTCTATCCAAAATGTACCATATGTTGACATTGTCTTACCTGCACCATGAAAATATTACCCTACCTGTACCAAACATCACTGGTCAATTTTAACAAATGCTATCATTACTCTAACAATAAGACTTAATGCAGTAAATTCTAACATTACCCTGTCAATGAAAAAAAAACTGCACCAAATGCTAACATTACCCTTTCATTAACACAAACTGTACTAAATGCTAACATTACTCTTTCAATAACGCAAACTGCACCAAATGCTAGCATTACCCTTTCAATAACACAAACTGTACTAAATGCTAAAATTACCCTGTCAATGACAAAAACTGCACCAAATGCTAACATTACCCTGTCAATCACTGTAACGGTATCAAATGCTCACATCAGCTTGTCAATCACCCTCACTGTGCCAAACTCTAAACTGTCAATGAGGGTTTAATTGAATTCAGTGCAGTTTTTAAAACTCCCTGGAATTCAAGGTACCAGTATAATTGGGACAAATAGTATTTCAGCTGTTTTTGATGAATAGGGTGCATTGAGTTGCTTCCTTAGCTCAAGGACAATAGAACTTTCAGCGTCTAGTTTAGATTCTAAGTTTAACAACCTCTGAAGTGTCTAATACATTTATGACATTATTGTATACCACACATGCACACGCACGCACACACGCACGCACGCACGCACGCACACACACGCATGCACGCACATACTCAGGCATGCATTCATGCTTGCATACACACATGCACGCGCGCAAACACACACACTCTCTCTCACACACGCGCATGCATGCGTACACGCACAGACATGCGAGCGCACACACACACTCTCTCTCTATAAACACACACACACACAAGCACACACACACACACACACACACACAGCCATTCTCCTCTGTCCCTCCCTCTCTGTATCTATAGCTGCCCCCCCTTCTTAATATGATGTAAAAAGCTAATCGCATGCAAATGTCTGTTGTCCCGGTAACCAGTCCTGAAAAATCCCTTTGATGTTTCACCCAGCTCATTCTCTCCACGTTTCCTTTGTTCTCTACATTCACACTGCTCAGTCAACACCCCCCCTCTCTATATCCTCCTCTGCCCTCACTCTCTCTATCCCCCACTCTCCCTCTCTATATCCCCCTCTCCCCTCATTCTCTCTATCCCCCTCTCCCCTCACTCTCTATCCCCCTCTCCCCTCACTCTCTCTATCCCCCTCTCCCTCATTCTCTCTATCCCCCTCTCGCTCTCCCTCTATATCCCCCTCTCCCCTCACTCTCTATCCCCTCTCTCTCCCTCTCTCTATCCCTCTCTCCCCTCCTCGCTCTCTCTCTCCCTCTCTATATCCCCCTCCCCCCCTCTCTCTCCTCCCCCTCTCGCTCTCCCTCTCTATCCCCCCCCCCCCCTCCTCTCTCCCCCCCTCTCCCCTCTCTATCCCTCTCTCCCCTCCTCGCTCTCTCTCTCCCTCTCTATATCTTCCTCTGCCCTCACTCTATCCCCCCCTTTCTCCCTCTCTATATCCCCCTCTCGCTCTCCCTCTATATATCCCCCTCTCCCCTCACTCTCTATCCCCCCTCTCCCTCTCTCTATCCCTCTCTACCCTCCTCGCTCTCTCTCCCTCTATATATCCCCCTCTCCCCTCACTCTCTCTCTCTCTATCCTTCTCTCCCCTCACTCTCTATCCCCCTCTCTCTGTCCCTCTCTATATCCCCCTCTCCCCTCACTCTCTCTATCCCCCTCTCCCCTCCTCGCTCTCTCTCTCCCTCTTTCTATCCACCTCTCCCCTCTCTCTCTCCCTCTCTCTATCCCCTCCTCACTCTCTATCCCCGTCTCTCTCCCTCTCTCTATCCCCTTCTCCCCTCCTCGCTCTCTCTACCCCCCCCACTCCATCTCTCTATCCCCCCCCCCCTCCTCTCTCTCTATCTCTCTATCCCCCCCTCCTTCTCCGGAGATCCCTGTCTATCTCACTGCCTCTCTTCTCTTTCTCTGGTCTGTCAGCATAATCATGTATAAGTGCAGTTTGATCAGCATAATCATGTATAAGTGCAGTTTGATCAGCATAATCATGTATAAGTGCAGTTTGATCAGCATAATCATGTATAGGTGCAGTTTGATCAGCATAATCATGTATAAGTGCAGTGTGATCAGCATAATCATGTATAAGTGCAGTTTGATCAGCAGAATCATGTATAGGTGCAGTTTGATCAGCATAATCATGTATAAGTGCAGTGTGATCAGCATAATCATGTATAGGTGCAGTTTGATCAGCATAATCATGTATAAGTGCAGTTTAATCAGCACAATCATGTATAAGTGCAGTTTGATCAGCATAATCATGAATAGGTGCAGTTTGATCAGCATAATCATGTATAAGTGCAGTTTGATCAGCATAATCAGTTGCAGTTTGATCAGCATAATCATGTATAAGTGCAGTGTGATCAGCATAATCATGTATAAGTGCAGTTTGATCAGCATAATCATGTATAAGTGCAGTTTGATCAGCATAATCATGTATAAGTGCAGTTTGATCAGCATAATCATGTATAGGTGCAGTTTGATCAGCATAATCATGTATAAGTGCAGTGTGATCAGCATAATCATGTATAAGTGCAGTTTGATCAGCATAATCATGTATAAGTGCAGTTTAATCAGCACAATCATGTATAAGTGCAGTTTGATCAGCATAATAATGTATAGGTGCAGTTTGATCAACACAATCATGTATAGGTGCAGTTTGATCAGCATAATCATGTATAGGTGCAGTTTGATCAGCATAATCATGTATAAGTGCAGTTTAATCAGCACAATCATGTATAAGTGCAGTTTGATCAGCATAATCATGTAAAGGTGCAGTTTGAACAGCATAATCATGTATAAGTGCAGTGTGATCAGCATAATCATGTATAAGTGCAGAGTGATCAGCATAATCATGTATAAGTGCAGTTTGATCAGCATAATCATGTATAAGTGCATGGTAATCAGCATAATCATATATAGGTGCAGTTTGATCAGCATAATCATGTATAAGTGCAGTGTGAACAGCATAATCATGTATAAGTGCAGTGTGATCAGCATAATCATGTATAGGTGCAGTTTGATCAGCATAATCATGTATAAGAGCAGTTTGATCAGCATAATCATGTATAAGTGCAGTTTAATCAGCATAATCATGTATAGGTGCAGTTTGATCAGCATAATCATGTATAAGTGCAGTTTAATCAGCACAATCATGTATAAGTGCAGTTTGATCAGCATAATCATGTATAGGTGCAGTTTGATCAACACAATCATGTATAGGTGCAGTTTGATCAGCATAATCATGTATAGGTGCAGTTTGATCAGCATAACCATGTATAAATGCAGTTTGATCAGCATAATCATGTATAAGTGCAGTTTAATCAGCACAATCATGTATAAGTGCAGTTTGATCAGTTTGATCAGCATAATCATGTAAAAGGTGCAGTTTGATCAGCATAATCATGTATAAGTGCAGTTTGATCAGTTTGATAATCATGTATAAGTGCAGTTTGATCAGCATAATCATGTAAAAGTGCAGTTTGATCAGCATAATCATGTATAAGATGCAGTTTGATCAGCATAATCATGTATAAGTGCAGTGTGATCAGCATAATCATGTATAAGTGCAGTGTAATCAGCATAATCATGTATAGGTGCAGTTTGATCAGCATAATCATGTATAAGTGCAATTTGATGAGCATAATCATGTATCGGTGCAGTTTGATCAGCATAATCATGTATAAATGCAGTTTGATCAGCATAATCATGTATAAGTGCAGTTTGATCAGCATAATCATGTATAAGTGCAGTTTGATCAGCATAATCATGTATAAGTGCAGTTTGATCAGCATAATCATGTATAAGTGCAGTGTGATCAGCATAATCATGTATAAGTGCAGTTTGATCAGCATAATCATGTATAAGTGCAGTTTGATCAGCATAATCATGTATAAGTGCAGTTTGATCAGCATAATCATGTATAAGTGCAGTTTGATCAGCATAATCATGTATAGGTGCAGTTTGATCAGCATAATCATGTATAAGTGCAGTGCAGCATAATCATGTTTAGGTGCAGTTTGATCAACACAATCATGTATAGGTGCAGTTTGATCAGCATAATCATGTATAGGTGCAGTTTGATCAGCATAATCATGTATAAATGCAGTTTGATCAGCATAATCATGTATAAGTGCAGTTTAATCAGCACAATCATGTATAAGTGCAGTTTGATCAGCATAATCATGTATAGGTGCAGTTTGATCAACACAATCATGTATAGGTGCAGTTTGAAGGTAATCATGTATAGGTGCAGTTTGATCAGCATAATCATGTATAAATGCAGTTTGATCAGCATAATCATGTATAAGTGCAGTTTAATCAGTGTGATCAGCATAATCATGTATAAGGGCAGTTTGATCAGCATAATCATGTATAAGTGCATTGTGATCAGCATAATCATATATAGGTTTAGTCTGATCAGCATAATCATGTATAAGTGCAGTTTGATCAGCATAATCATGTATAAGTGCAGTGTGATCAGCATAATCATGTATAAGTGCAGTTTAATCAGCACACTCATGTATAAGTGCAGTTTGATCAGCATAATCATGTATAAGTGCAGTGTGATCAGCATAATCATGTATAGGTGCAGTTTGATCAGCATAATCATGTATAGGTGCAGTTTGATCAGCACAATCATGTATAAGTGCAGTTTGATCAGCATAATCATGTTTAGGTGCAGTTTCATCAACACAATCATGTATAGGTGCAGTTTGATCAGCATAATCATGTATAAGTGCAGTTTGATCAGCATAATCATGTATAAGTGCAGTTTAATCAGCACAATCATGTATAAGTGCAGTTTGATCAGCATAATCATGTAAAGGTGCAGTTTGATCAGCATAATCATGTATAAGTGCAGTGTGATCAGCATAATCATGTATAAGGGCAGTTTGATCAGCATAATCATGTATAAGTGCATTGTGATCAGCATAATCATATATAGGTTTAGTCTGATCAGCATAATCATGTATAAGTGCAGTTTGATCAGCATAATCATGTATAAGTGCAGTGTGATCAGCATAATCATGTATAAGTGCAGTTTAATCAGCACACTCATGTATAAGTGCAGTTTGATCAGCATAATCATGTATAAGTGCAGTGTGATCAGCATAATCATGTATAAGTGCTGTTTGATCAGCATAACATAACATAACATAACATGAATGGCGAGAACAGGCCGTTCAGCCCAACTAGGCTCGCCAGTTTCTTTATACTATTGTGAATATATCCCTTCAGATACTCAATGACTCAATGGTATCTAGTTGTAAGTCAAGCCTGCTCTTGAAAACACCCAAGGTCTCTGCCTCAACAATGTGGTCAGGCAAGCTATTCCACATTGAAATTACTCTTTGGGTGAAGAAATATTTCCGAATATCAGTGCTAAATTTAACTTTGATCAGCTTCCATTTGTGACCCCGAGTTCTACTAACAACACTTAGTCGAAGGAATCCTACATAATTCACTTTGTTAATCCCTTTAACATATTTAAAGACCTCAATCAGATCACCCCTGAGTCTCCTTTTCCTAAGACTAAAGAGATTAAGGATCTTCAGCCTCATAGCTTTCATCTTTTATACCTGGAATTAGCTTAGTGGCTCTTCTCTGAACTTTCTCTAGAGCGTCTATATCTTTCTTTAAGTATGGTCCCCAGAACTGTACACAATACTCCAGATGTGGTCTGACAAATGTGTTGTACAAAAGAAGCATCACCTCCTTAGATTTGTACTCAATACTTTTGGCAATGTATCCCAGCATCCGATTGGCTTTTTTAACTGCTACGGCACAATGGCTAGAGCCTGTGAGGGTTTGGTCAACAATCACTCCCAGATCTTTCTCGTGTGGAGCACATTCCAGTTTTAAACCTCCCATGAAGTAATCCCATCTAATGTTTTTATTACCTGCACGTACAACTTTACATTTCGCTACATTAAATTTCATTTGCCACATTTCTGTCCAATTCTGGATTCTATCCAAATCATCCTGAATCACTTTATTGGTTGCAAAACCCCCCAAATTAGTATCATCTGCAAATTTAACTAATCAGCTCTCCATATTCCTATCAAGGTCATTAATGTAGACGAGGAACAGCAGGGGTCCCAACACCGATCCCTGGGGGACGCCACTCCCCACCATACCTAGCTCAGATGAGATACCATTGACCACCACTCTTTGTGTTCTGTCCTGTAACCAGTTTTGAATCCACTCCAGAATACCTCCTGTAACTCCAATGGAGCTCATTTTAAAAATTAGTCTCTCATCCGGTACCGTATCAAATGCTTTCTGAAAATCCAAGTATATGATGTCATAAGCCCTGCTCTGGTCATAAGTCTTGGTGGCCTCTTCAAAAAAATTCCAGAAGGTTTGTCAGGCATGACCTTCCCCTTCTGGAAACCATGTTGGCTATCCCTCAAGATACTGTTACGTTCAAGAAATAAGTCTAGCTCATCTTTTATGATAGATTCCAGTATTTTGCACGCAATGCAAGTTAAACTGACTGGCCTGTAATTTCCTGGCTCAGTACGGTCCCCTTTCTTATATATTGGTATTATATTGCCCTGTTTCCAATCATTTGGTATTTATCAAGTTTCTAAAGACCGTCTGAAGATGGCGGATAGCGGCTTAAAGATGATCTCACCAACTTCCCTGAGCACTCTAGGATGTAAGCCATCAGGACCTGCCGCCTTATCTGCCTTTAGTTTATGCAACTTGTCTAATACTTCGTTATCCCTAACCTCAATTTCCGCTAAATAATCTTATGTATAAGTGCAGTTTGATCAGCATAATCATGTATAAGTGCAATGTAATCAGCATAATCATGTATAATTGCAGTTTAATCAGCACAATCATGTATAAGTGCAGTTTGATCAGCATAATCATGTAAAGGTGCAGTGTGATCAGCATAATCATGTATAAGTGCAGTGTGATCAGCATAATCATGTAAAGGTGCAGTGTGATCAGCATAATCATGTATAAGTGCAGTGTGATCAGCATAATCATGTATAAGTGCAGTGTGATCAGCATAATCATGTAAAGGTGCAGTTTGATCAGCATAATCATGTATAAGTGCAATGTGATCAGCATAATCATGTATAATTGCAGTTTAATCAGCACAATCATGTATAAGTGCAGTGTGATCAGCATATTCATGTATAAGTGCAGTGTGATCAGCATAATCATGTATAAGTGCAGTGTGATCAGCATATTCATGTATAAGTGCAGTATGATCAGCATAATCATGTATAAGTGCAGTGTGATCAGCATATTCATGTATAAGTGCAGTGTGATCAGCATAATCATGTATAAGTGCAGTGTGATCAGCATATTCATGTATAAGTGCAGTATGATCAGCATAATCATGTATAAGTGCAGTGTGATCAGCATAATCATGTATAAGTGCAGTGTGATCAGCATAATCATGTAAAGGTGCAGTTTGATCAGCATAACCATGTATAAGTGCAGTGTGATCAGCATAATCATGTATAGGTGCAGTTTGATCAGCATAATCATGTATAAATGCAGTTTGATCAGAATAATCATGTATAGGTGCAGTTGGATCAGCATAATCATGTATAAGTGCAGTGTGATCAGCATAATCATGTAAAGGTGCAGTTTGATCAGCATAACCATGTATAAGTGTAGTTTTATCAGCATAATCGTGTATAGGTGCACATGAGTACTTTGATTAGCATTACCACTAATTGGGGCGGTTTGATCAAGATCAACATTGTCTACAGTAGCTACATACCAGGTTTGTGTACTTCATTTACGGCTTTATTTTCCATCCTGCAAATTATTTTTATATTTACTCATTTGTGACATCAGTTTTAGTTTCATATAATAGATAGAAAGTAGAGTGGATAACGGACGGACCTAGTCAGTAGGAGCTGCTTCTGAGAAGTTTTGAGACTTTGCCACATATCACCAAGTGCTTGTGTTTTCAGTGCACTTTTTCTTCTGCTTTTCCTGATGTAGGATTGTGTATGATCAGTTAAGTGTGCATTCCTCTATTCCAATGACATATTGAGCTAGCGGTGCTATCTTCAACATCCTGTTCACTGACACACTGACCTAGTACAGCTATCTGCTGCATTCTATTTACAGACACTTTGAGCAAACACTGTCGTCTGCTATATTCTATTCACTGACACTTTGAGCTAACAGTGCTGCCTGCTACATTCTATTCACTGACATAGTGATCTAGCACTGCAGCCTGAAACATTCTATTCAGTGAAAATTCGACACTATTGTCTGCACATTCCAATCAGACACTTAAGACTGGCACTGCTGTTCACTGCTTTCCATTTTTTGAAACTTCGAGCAAAAACTACCATCTGCTGTACTGCTGTCTGCTACTTTTCACCCTTTGACATATTGAGCTAGCTCTAAAATCAGCTACATTCCATCCACTGACTTCTTAAGCTAACACTGCTGTCTACAATGTTAGAGCCATTCACACCTGGAGCTAGCACTGCTATCTACCACATTCCATCCACTGACACTTTGAGGTAGCATTGCCATTTACATTTCAACCAAGACAATTTGAGCTAACGCAACTGTCTGCTACATTCCATCCAATGACACATTGAGCTAGCACTGTCATCTTCTACGTTCCATCCACTTACACTTGCACTGAAATCAGCCACATTTCCTTCACCTGTGTACCTGAGGCACCTGTGTCTACCTCGTGTGTGCAGGTTGATTCTGTCCCCGTAAAAACCTGGTTCTCCAAGAGCCACAGATCCAGCAGGATGGCACTCTGAAGCCGAAAGAAACGTGCATTTCCTTTTTATTTACCAAATCTCCGCGGCCATATCAATTAGGGCAGTGTGGCAATTAAGGTGGATGCACCTGTCCAATCCTGTAAACACTGGTATAGAGGTTTACACAACAACAACATAATACATTTTTTAATACAATAGTAGTACTTACATTAAATGGGATTAACCAGATGTGTACATTCAGAAACATGCAGAAAAGCATCTGTAGCTGGGATTAGCTGATTAACCTTAGTGCGGTAAGATGAATGGCAGGGCTTAACAGGTGCTGCTATTGAAATCTTACTCACTGCTTCTCGCAGCTGCCCTACTGGCACAGATCAGCTCAGGGCAATATGACTACGCATACACACACACACACACACACACGCACCAATGCGCGCACACACACACACACACGCACCAACGCAGACACACACACACACACACACACGCACCAATGCGCGCGCGCACACACACACGCACCAACGCAGACACACACACACACACACACACACTCACATACACATGCACAAAAGCACACGCACACACGCACAGATACACACACACACACACACACACGCACACGCACACACACACACACACACACACACACGCACACACACACACACACATGCACACTCACACACACATGCACACTCTTTCTCACACACACGAACACACACACACCTGGTGGGCTGGACTTGACTACGTGAGATCTCTCGTCCACTGAAACCACGCCTCACTCTTAAGTTTAATGGAGGGACACTATTGTTCGAGAGCAGCTCACATTTACAGCATATAGGTTAAAGTTAAAGTACGAGTGAGTCTTATTCTGCCGGAGGCTGCTGTCAGAATGCTGCCCCTAGTGGCCAGCAAGAGGTACCACAAACTGTTCCACTGAACACCATCAGTCCAGTTTCTCAGGTGAGCATAATGATGTCATTTTTGGCTTATAGCCGCTAGGGTGATGTACAGTCAAGCCCATAGCTCATGCTCTTGGCGTGTCCCAAGCTTAAAGACTCTTGGCTTGTTTCTCAATGCTTTTTCTGAAGTTCTCAATATTAGAGTGCAACAGTGCCCTCTTGTGGCAGTGTTTGGCAGTGCCAGCTGAACCTCTTCCTTCTGTCACGGGGTCTTAAACTGTTCCATAAAAGGGCCGAGGGGCGGCAGGTTTTCATTCCAACTGAGAACAAGCACACCTGATACAACTAATCACCTGCGATGGCTGAGGTCAGGTGATTAAATTAGTCATATCAGATGTGCTGCTGCTTGGCTGGAATGAAAACCTGCAGCCCCTCGGCCCTTTTATGGACCAGTTTGAGACCCCGAGGCACTGATATTCTAGCATTTATTCACTTTCAGCAAGAGAGAAAACACCTCTAGCTACCTAACCTCCTGCTCCTCCATCCTGTCCCGCTGGCTAAAAGATGTCTTGCAGTTCTTGAATCTGAAGAAAATTATGTTCACACTCAGAGGTTCTACAGAGCACTTTACTGTCAAATGGCTGGGTTTTCCTGGCCAGTCTCTGCCTCCACCCTTATAAAAGACATAACTACCTATTATCTGCACCAGTTATACCGATTATCTGTACCAGTTATTTCTATTATCTGTACCAATTACACTTATAATATCTATAACAATTATACCAGTTATCTGTACCTATGATACCTATTATTTGTATCTACCATCTGTAACCAATCAATTGGTCAATATTTTTTCTTTTTTGGTGCTGACTGATTGAAGGCTGGAGTTTAACCCCCCGGCTCGCTTGTCCTGCTGCTATTATTCATCTCCGCT
The DNA here is from genome assembly GCA_029692085.1 of Gymnothorax javanicus. NCBI lineage: Eukaryota > Metazoa > Chordata > Actinopteri > Anguilliformes > Muraenidae > Gymnothorax > Gymnothorax javanicus. Next base: position 2,438,655 of record CM056201.1, on the reverse strand, counting down.
TGAAATATCATCAAGTGTGATTTTACATTTACACATCATATTTATATATAAGAAACCATTAAGTATATTCATTTTAACTGCCCTGTAACTTGTTCATTTTTTCACTTCAGATAATAGAAATGAAATTTGATTATTAAAAAAAGGAAACATAAATTGCCATCCCTTGAAACCCTGCCCTCTTTCCTTGTGCGTCCCAGTTGTGATGATCATTTTGTTATTCTGAGCTGCTTACTCTCTGCACTGACTGAGGCCCTGCAGTTACAATCCAGAAATCAGTCACATTAACTGATTGATCTAATGAGCATGTGTTGCGCTTGCTGCAGTTAGGAATAATTCTGCGATCCAAACAGGAGTCTGTGTCTCTCCGCGGTCCCTGTTAGCATGCTGCCCCCAGTGGCCAGCACATGGTACTGCAAGCTTCTCCACCAGACTCCATCAGTCGGCTTTCTCAGGCGAGCATAGGGATGTCATGTTTGGGTCACCAACTGAGTTTGCAACAGTGCCATTTGCAACAGAACCAAGATGGCGGTCCATGGTGAAGAGGTTCCTGTGAGATTTTCCAGTTGTTTCCAGAGCGGTTCGGCTCTGTCTGCGGGTTACTGAGACACAGTTTCCTTGCATTCTTTAAATCAGTGAGCAGCTCCTGTGAAACAGGAAGTCGAGGCGATGAAGAGTCGAGAGAGAGGACAGAGCAGACAGCTCGGAGTTTGAAACAGTTTTTTTAACAGTTTGAACAGACTGGTTCCGCTAGACAGTGTCAAGGGAAAAAGTGAGGGAGAGAAGACAGGACGGATGGACAGAGAGGGAGAGAGAGAGAGAGAGAGAGAGAGAGAGAGGGAGGGAGGGGGAGAGAGAGGCTCCCAAAGGTGGTGCTGGAGATGATGGTTACACAGCCGTGGATGGAGATGAGATCTGCAGAGAGCGAGAGATGAAAAAGGGGAGTGAGAGAGAGAGAGAGAGATATCACACACTGGAGGTTGTCAGACGGCCAATAGGAGCCCCTGAAGCACCATGATCAGCGTACAGTAACGTCTGTCACAGTTCCTCTGGTGCTGCGAAAGTACCTCTACTGAAGTTGGAGTGAAACGGCATTCTGGGAACTACACTCATTCTCAGTTCCTGAGGAGCAGATCCACACTGCAGATGCGCCTATCCCAGACCGGACCGAGAACTGCCCCTCGCATTCAGTGTAACATTCAACACTAGTAGCCATTACCATATAGTGTGCACTCAAATCATACCCCCAGTGCTGAATTTTCTAAACTGGCAAAGACCAAATCTTCAAAAACACAAGTAATGTTACTTCCAAAATCTCAGTTGCAAAGGTTCAGACTGTGATGCCAAGTTTGAAAACAATCCATCATATGGTTAATGAATGAACCTTTGGACAGTATTCACCCCCCAATACTACATTTTCCAAGTTCAAAAACAGCAAAATCTCCATGAAAATCACTTTAAAAATTGCGGGTGTATGCGTGTGTTTGTGAGTGTTACTTGTGTGTGTTCAGGTATATATGTATGTGTGTGTATGTGAGTGTTACCTGTATGTGTTCTGGTATGTATGTATCGTATGTATGTGTGTGTTTGTGAGTGTTACTTGTGTGTGTTCAGGTATATTTGTATGTGTGTGTATGTGAGTGTTACCTGTGTGTGTTCTGGTATGTATGTATCGTATGCATGTGTGTGTTTGTGAGTGTTACTTGTGTGTTCTGGTATATTTGTATGTGTGTGTATGAGAGTGTTACCTGTGTGTGTTCTGGTATGTATGTATCGTATGTATGTGCGTGTTCTGGTATATATGTATGTGTGTGTATGTGAGTGTTACTTACGTGTGTTCTGGTACTAAAGTATGTGTGTGTTTGTGAGTGTTACTTGTGTGTGTTCTGGTATGTATGTATGTGTGTTTATGTGAGTGTTACTTATGTGTGTTCTGGTACTAATGTATGTGTGTATTTGTGAGTGTTAGGGGAGACCGGGGCTGGTTGGAGCACTTTGGCGAAAATCCTTTTGAGATCTCAGGCATTTGTTACGATTTGTTTTTCAATGAGTACATACTTTAGTGTCAACATAGGGCTGTATGCAGCAACTAACTAATTACTGAGAAAACCAAAGCAAAACTTTGTGAAAGCAAAATAAAACGGGTGGTTTTCTGTTCCAACCAACCCCGGGTATGGGGTTGGTTGACACAGACCTGTTATATAAAAAATGGGAAATACGAAGTAGTTTTGGAGGCTTTTTTTAATTTAAACTTGTCAAAGAACAATATGGCAGCTAAGAATTCAACATTTCAAAACACAATCTCGGTATTATTGGTTATTATTTGGGGTTACGCTTCCTTAGGATAGCACGATTCTACTGCTGACAATTTGTCGTCTCTCATGGAATCGAACCAGCGACCCCAGAGTCAGGAACCAACCGCCAGTGCGCCAAGCAAGCTGCAATATCTGCTCGGCCAGCACACTCCCACAAAAATAGTAGATAGCTGACCAGTTTACTTCACAACGAACTTTGAGAACCCCTCTTGTAGTTTGGTTTGAGACAGCAGACATTTTCTGAACAGATGAGAATTTACATGTCATTTATTTCAGCAGTAGAAGCGCTATCCCAAGTAAGTTTAATCCCAAATAATAACTAATAATATCTGTTATTGCCTCACTTCCTAAATGAAGTTTAGGGTATGTCAAGGATATGCCAAAATTTTTTGCAGTTGCTCTGCAAGATTTATTGTTTACTAGAATGTCATTTGCAGCAGGCATCATCACGTGCTGGAGTTTCCCCCTGTTTGTCTTTCGTTTGTAGTTTCCCATATCTAAAATTGTACAGAATGCAATAAAGATGTAATATACATCACTACATATAATCATTTCATATTCAGGACGTGAACAAATGTTTTTTCGGGGAAAGTTAGAATCCAACTGGGGTTGGTTGAAACATGTTCCAACCTGCCCCGACCATAGGGTTCCAACCAACCCTGTAGGCATAACCAATAGTTGTACCACAAAAATGGACACTAAAGATATTTATCAAACAACAAAAAGCTGTGTATTGCAGGGTAAACTTGTATTAATTTATACAAAATTGTGTTCCAAGATATCTTTCCACAGTGTGGTAATAGAAGGAAAAGTTTTGGCTCCATGAAAATTACTCAAGAGCCATAATTTTAGCAAAATCTTACCTCTGTTAACCACTACTACCAGATCTTTCGAAAACAATATGGCTACAACTGGTTTCTTGCCTGGGTTTTTCCCTAAAATGTGTGACATCATCAATTAACAATATCATTGAATATTTACAATGTTTTAACCTACCCCATGTTCCAACCAGCCCCGGTCTACCCTACTTGTATGTATGTATGTGTGTGTTTGTGAGTGTTACTTGTGTGTGTTCTGGTACTAATGTATGTGTGTGTGTTTGTGAGTGTTACTTGTGTGTGTTCTGTTACTATTGTATGTGTGTGTTTGTGAGTGTTACCTGAGACTGTTTTTGGGAATGTCTTCCTAAAGACGGTGATCCTCCCTCTTTCTGACTGCCAACTGAGGAAGAATCAGAACAACTGCTCTGGACTGAAAGAGAGAGGGAGAGAGAGCAGGAGGGAGGGGTGGAGAGAAGGAGAGGGGTGACAAATTGCCAATATTAAATAGGCATGGGCAATACAAATGAATAAAATGACAACATTTCTTGAGTTGCAGAGAAAAAAGTTTTTATTATTTTCTAATGATTTTTTGCAGGTAAGTACAGAAGACACAGACGATGAGTTTGCCACAAGTCCAACGCCTTTACAGGAAAGGGTCTCAGAGCCACAGGGTCCCAAAAATGGCTGATTTCGGCATTTATCAACAAACCCCATTGTGAAAATTGGGGGGTGAAGCCTGAGGGCATTTTCGAAAATGCAGTCTACTCAGGAATAAACCTGGCCAAATTATCCATTAGGGTACCCTAACAGAAATAATTGATGTTAAAGTCATCAACCCCTTTTCTGAAGTACAGCAGCGCCCCCCAGGCCCTTTTTAATGGAAAATGCATTGAATTTCACCCAATTATGTTCAACAAACATTAGGTTTTGCGTTGATATTAAAAAATGGTATGAATGGGTTGCCTGTGAATTTTTTTTGTTGGATCAATGGCCTGCAAAAATGTCAAAATTATCGGTGGGAGGGCAAACATTAACGCTACTCGCCCATTACTATATAAAATGCAGTGAAGTCGCTGATGCCGGCAGTTGTTTGCCCTCCCACTGCTACGAAATGAATCAAACGTTCCCCCTTCAATAACCCGTGGTGATAAAAAAAAAAAAAAAAAACTTTGCACTGTTTTTTACTATGTCCATATACCCTCCTCCCATGATAGTTTTCAATGAGCTACTGCGAATAATTCACAGTAAAACACAGTGACGCAGTCAGAGGTTAGTTTGGTGAGGCAGAAACCTCCCTTTGCTTGATTAGCAATCAGACGATTAACTCGTTTAGTAAGACTATTCGCAGAATTACGGGCCAGTTTAAGTTTCCGCGGCGTTATTACTCAGTACATCGAACCTGAAATGCTCTCTAGACAGCAGATTTGCGCGTATTTGCTTCCAGGAAGCCGAAGCAATGTCATCAACAAATATTAAAACAGTTCGACTAATGCAGAGTTAAATGCTTAATCAATATACAATGTATTCTCCTTTTTAACGCCGCTGTTACACCCAAACAAAAAGCGGCGCTTATTTTCAGTCTTCTTTCATAATCCGATTAACAAAATGTTTAAACGATATACAGAATAACCGAGAGCCGAGAATTTTTCCTAATTGATTATTCAGATTTCCATCCTCTCAGTCTCGAATTGAAGCGTATATGTGAATGAATCTTGTGACCGGTGTTCGCGAGGTGGCATATTTTGATAGGTAGCAAAATTTGTCAGAACACTGGTAGGTTTTGAACGCCTGGCGCTGGTTTATTCCTTGGTATATTTTACTGAAACTTCACAAATAGGGTCACAGGATATTCTGTCAACTAACTATGTAGGTAATAGTAAAAAATACTCTCACCTTTCTTGCTATTGTTGAGAAGAAGTCACGGCGAACTCGCGATTTAACTTCAACAACTTCTGTCGAACTTATTTCACATCCCTGGAGGTCTAGACTGACGAACAGACTCGTAATTTCTCAAATTAGATGGCTGTAAGGCAATCAGGGCCGTAGCTGGGATATCACGTCAGCGCGGGCTGTTTGAAATCTACCTCCAAAATGGATGTTTTTGCCACGCCGTGCACTTGAAAGTTTGTAAACACGGTGAAAATTGAGGTCAGGCATTCATCCAACGGGCGAATAATAGCTCTGTTCAAATCGCGTTATTGGCCGTAATACGCAGAGTTCATGTATGAAATGCGGGTATCCCATTGAAAAGGTTGCTTTTAATCAAACCATGGTGTTCTTTTTGTATGAAAAATGTATTTACATCATTTTTTTTATAAGTTTTCTGAGGCTTGTTTACCGCCCCAGTTCAGCTGTTACGCATTCCATTAGAGTTTATGCAGAGCGTTGCCCATGCCTATATTAAAAAGCACTTGAGAGCCTCCTGGTGGACAAAATACACAGTACATTCTAAAGTTTACCTATTATGGTTTTTCATTCTTTTGATGTTGTAGTGTGAATCATATCATTTTTATGCACATTTAACATGTCTGAGTCGGAAATCATCTCGAAGTCACCTGCAGAAGAAACTCTCTCTGCCGCAAACACACTGCTCCAGAGCTGACTGAAACGCCCAATTAGCTTCTGGCCATTTTTTTCATCGATTGGCGATGTCATCATTTGAATGTTCGAGCCAAGCAGATAGTTTGGCACGCCCTTGAATCAGGGTTACGCCCACAAGGCTACACCAGTATTTGTTTCAAAAGCTCATTTACACTCTGGAGTGGAAATCCAATTATGGTAAGGGGCGTGACATTTCCCGACACGCGCAAACGGTGGACTAATCACAAGTGAGTGATCAAGTTGACCAATCACAGCACACTGGGGTTTTCAGGAGGGCGGGGGCACACGGTTTTATTGTTTGACTCAGGTTACGTTAATTAGCTGATTAGCTAGCTGCTCTCCTGCAAGCTGGCAAACATTAAGAACAACCGCTGCATAAAAATTGCTCTAGTTTGTTTTATTTCTCAGTTTTCTGCACAAAATGTGCAGGGAACAATTCGGCTGATCAAGAAAGGGGCAGCTATCGCTATCAGGTTCATAGTAGCAGGGTTCTCACCAGAAATGTTTGACAGCGTAGTGGGGTGGGACATCACCCAAACCAGCCGGGGTTTGGGGGCCGCCGAGGCCCCCAACTGGGTCTAGGGGCAGAGCCCTGGTGGGGGGCCCGGGGGCAATTTATGGTTTTTTGAGGCCTATTTGATGGTCTAGATGGCCTAATTTAAGAATATATATATATATATATATATATATATATATATATATCACCTAGAATACAAATCTCGCATGTAAAATCTCTTGAAATAATACCTGGGACCACTGTAGCTAAAGGTAAACTTGCAAAGGCTTTGGCTCTGATGTGAACTCAGGAAAACACAAACACAAACTGAAAAATACAACAATAATTTACCACCCCAATTCTGAAATAGTTGGGACAAAGTGTAAATTGTGAATAAAATCAAAATGCAATGACTTTCAGATCACATGAGCCATTATGTAATTTACAATAGAACATAGATAACATTTCAAATGTTGAAACTGAGACTTTTTACATTTTTATCCACAAAATTAGCTTATTTCAAATTTTCTGGCTGCAACAGGTCTCAAAAAAGTTGGGACACAGACATAAAAGGGCTGAAAAAGCTACTAATATATAAGAGAATCAGCTGAAAGAACATTTAGCAAGTAATTAAGGTAACTGGCATCAGGCTTGGAACATGATTGGCTATAAAAGGGATGTCTTAGAGAGGCTGAGTCTCTCAGAAGTAAAGACGGCCAGAGGCTCTCCGACCTGTGAAGGCTTGCGTAAAATAATTTTGGAATACTTTAAGAGCCATTCCGTGAGTAAACAGGGGCGTAGGAAGCAAGTTCATATTGGTCCGGCAGACGGCGCTGGGGGGATGGTATGGAGGGGGGGAGTCCCCCCTTCCATCATTAGAAAATTTTTTGAAACTGGGGATTGATTTGGTTAGCTGTGGTAGCATCGAGACTCAAGTTTAGCCTCAACAGTTTCAACTTTTGGGTGGCGTTTATAGTCACTACACAACAGCAGATTAGTTCAGTCTGTGGTCTGTAGTTTGCACTTTCCAGCATTAGCAGTTTGAAGCATTTCATCCATGAACTTGATATAAACCTTTGAGACAGTGTTCAAGCAATGAATTGGAGGCTTATAGAATACCTTATAAACTGAGATATATAAAAGAAGGTGACGTCCAGAGTAATGGTGTCAGGGTTATCGACCCATAGAAACTGACTGTCAGTTTCCTTATGTCCTTTTTGTCCCTTGCTTTTTTACATTTACTGATTTATCTGATTTACCTTATTTATTTCATCCCATATAATGCAATTAGGCCACCTATCTAAGAAAAAAATAATAAAACACTGACACAAGATTACCAAGAACGGGTAAATCCCGTCATAGGCTAATTCAGATATCATATTTGGACATGCGATACGCACGCAGGTAACTAACCCCTCGCTCTAGAAATACGAAGTAAAAACACAAGCAGGACATAAACTGCAGTAATATTGTGCGGACTGAAATCTTACCGGGGATGTAGGGGAACAACTAGGGCGTGTAGCTGATGATAACTGTGTGAACTCGGAAGGTGGATACCCACAAACACAGTTCAGGATGAACTGTTTAAAACTTTTTAGCAACGATTCGTTTTTAACCTAGTTAATATAAAGAGACAGGATTTCGTGAGCTTTCTTAGACGCACTTAGAATACACTGCTTCCGCACACAAGCCCCATCTCACTCGCGCCCTCCACCCAGCTTGGGGTCGCGTAAAAAAATCATTTCTTTCGGACACGTGGCCCTTCTAAAAGCACGGCGCGCCTCCAAAGCATTCGGTTTTCTGTGCGCATCCGTGATGGCCAGCAATTTGAAAAGATCTGAGCAGCATATGCCAACCACAGATGCCAGTCAGCGCTTGGTGGGGGATTTGTCATAAAAAAATCAATTAAAAATTAAAATGAAAAAAAAGGGAGCTCTTCATACAAGGATGTGCATCCAGATCAAGCAGTTAAATGCAAATACGGGGATAACGATAGTTTGTGCTGCTTAGGTCTGGTAAATAATCCATTACATTCGAATTAAAATAACATTGCACTCTGTGATTGTCTGTTGCAATGTGAGGATGGCAGTTTAGCAATTTTAGGTGATCCCCGAGAGACTGACAGCCCTTCAAGCATAGTCCTTATCTCAGGGGCAAAACTGTCTTAATAAATTAGTAAACCATCGCTCTCGATGCAAATCGTATGCATTAAACAAGCGTGTGAGGTCACCATCAAAAGCCCTGTAATGCTAAAATCGCGCGTAAATTAAAGCTGTAGTATACGATCTGAGAATCAGTTGAGAAAGATTGAGACGTTGAGAAAAATTTGAAAAAAGCATCCTGCCCCACACACACCCCCCCCTCTGTGCTCCCTGATCCTTCCCACCGAGCACGTGTGGCCGTCCCGCGTGGAGACTCCCAGACACACCCCTCTACCAGAGCAACAAGCCGGCCGGCAGTTTATAACGCGGAAGGGGCGGGACGAGGCGGAACACGGAGCACGGGAATCAGAGCAAGCTCTTGGGGAGGTCAAATAGAGCGAGGGGATTGATGAGAGTAGGAGAGACGTTAACCAATGTAAGCCATCCGGCGGATGGCTTACATTGGTCAACGCCTCTGCAGCCCTGCAGCCACTAGAGTGAATGGATTTTTTTCGTTTTTTTGCTCTTCACATTGTGTAGATTGTACTACAGGACCATAACCACCATCTAAATGAGGTTATTAATAATGATCAAACTTTCAAATCGTATACTACAGCTTTAATAACGTATAATAAAAAAGAAAGTTTTTTGCACTGGATCATAATTTATGAGAGTATGCAGTATCACTGACGAACGCTAATGACACTGGTCTCGCGGCAGTGCCTTAATCTGATAGGTGATAAGCAGCCGGGATCGGAGAGACGGCCTAATTTATAGTCGTCCAACTCCGTCAATGCGCAGATACGCAGAGCCCCTCTCCGACTTTTGACATGACATGAGGGAGAGAGGGGAGGGGGAGGGGCGTATTCGGGAAAATATTGGTCCGGCGACCGCCGGGTCTGCCGGACCGGTTCCTACCCCCATGGAAAATGGCACTTTTTGAAGAAGGTGAGGAATTGACCCCCCTGGAATTGAATGAAACTTGGCCGATAGGTAGATATGGTAGTCTCACAGAAAAAGCCAAATTTTTAGGCTCGTATCTCAAGAAATCTGCCAGCGACGCCACCGGAAAGCCACTAAAGTGGCTCAGTTTTCCTTTTGACACCACATTTTACATCAATTATTTTGACTTAAGGGTACACAGTACCAGATGAGTTATTCTTCTTTCATGACCTGTGACACTTCAAGTCTGGATAGACATTAGCACCACATCAGCGCCAAGCTGGGTAACTATGTTATTGAGCCAAGATTATTTGAGAAATCACAGTAAAAATTGAAAATGGGAATGGGAATAAAATAATATCCCAGACATATACCAAACTAGAATGCTTTATTATGTGTTTACTCACTACAACACTATCATTTTCAGTTAATATTCCCTTGGTATCTTGCTGGGTTTGTGCAATGGATGGTTGGAAAGATGGTCGAAATTGATTTTGGTGCATGTTTTCGGAATATTTTCTCAGTAACCCAGATATGTTCCATGGTGATGAATGTTGTTTGTTATGCTTTTGGAGCTCTGTTTTCAGGAATATTAAGAATTTCTTTGGTAGTATCTACACTTTCAAGCTAGACGGAGCCAAAGTTGGAGGAAGTCTCAAAATGGACCATTTCATAGCAGATTGTGCCTATGCTTAGGCGGCATTATTTTGTTTACCCAGCAAGACGGAGATCTGAAATTCTCTGGATACATCGTCCTTTGGGGTACATTACAGCATTAGTAAAATCTCAATGGTAGTATTTTCAGTGTAGATGATTTTAAACATCAAAACTCAGAAAAATTTGCCTCCAGGGGGCACTGTAGGCTGGATGCAAGTGCTGGCCATCCCCAGCAATGTACCAAAGAAATTGTTTTTGAATTGTGATACACCCAGCTAGTTTTCTCAGAAAGTGAGGAGCTTGGTTTGGTACTATGCTGGGTAGATAGCTTTCTGACTAAAGGTGGCGCTCTAAAGAGCTAATGTTCCACCGACCTAACATTCCATATTCCCAGGTATATACCAAAGTTCTGTCTTTTGAAATATATGAAGCACTTACACAGTTATACATAAAATTTGTAATCCCTTTGGTATAAAGCTTGGTTGGTTGTAAACTGGTGGTGACTGTGAGCATTACAAACGCACAATACATGGGTTATTACCAAGTACGGGTACGGCGAAGTCAGAAACGTACAGCACGTTATAAAACATGACCAGTCCAAAATTTTTAAATGCCGAAAAAGAACTAATGTAAAAGGCGTACCACCGTAAGTACGTATGCAGACGTGTCAACAGTATACGTACACTTACATAAAATAACATTCCATAATTTGAACTCTGAAAAAAAATCTTCGTCACACAACCATGTACATGAATACAGAATGTATAGTACAAAAGTTAAAACTGGTTTTTACTTTTCATGTTATCCAAAGCAAAATTATGTCAACACAGCATGTGACTAGCTCTATCCGTCAGTCTGTTTTTGGAATTGGATAGTGGGTTGGCGGCACCTGGTGGTGCGCACCAGAGGTGCTCCTTGGCCTTGAGTAGCCATCCATGGCCTTCTTCGTTGGATCCGGGTCGATGTTACCAGCGGAGCCAGTCGAGCCCACGGCAAGCCCTACTACACTGCATCCTGGGTCTCTACAGGGCTGCTTACAGGCCGTTGATAGTGAGCTTGTCTGTCTCTGAATGAAATAGCGGGCTGCAGCCTATATGGCACAATAGTTGCATCAACACCCATGGCTAGGTATGCTCGGAAATGGGAAGTCTGTAAAAGAAACCCCGCCCTCCCAACCATCGGGCATCCCGTAGGCTAGACATTATGGGCTGGTGTTAGGAATGAAGGCATGCAAGTTACCACTACAAATTAACTGCCCTTTTCTTGGCAGGGTGCTGCTTGCTTGCTAGGACCTCTGTGCCCTTTATCAGGATAACCACTCACTAGACGCGACTGCTGTGCCCTTTTCATACCCAATCACCATACCTTAGGGAAATCCTAGAATTAACAATGAAACCTGCTTTCTGATTCTAATAGTAATGCAAAAATGCAGAGAATTTGAAATTTTCTGAAACTCACCAACACTACAAAACTGTACACTGTACGGACTACTGGTAAAAGTCTTGCATGTTGACACAATGCTTCAATCACCACCAATATTCTTTTCCAATATACAACCAACCCAGCTTTATACCAAAGAGATGACAAATTTTATGTTTAACTGTGCATGTACTTTATACATGTGAAAAGACAGAACTTTGGTATATGTCTGGGAATATGGAATATTAGGACGGTAAAATATTAGGTCTTTAAGGCACCACTTTTGGTCAGATAGCTATCCACCCAGGGGTGCGTTTCCCAAAATCACAGATGCTAACTAACATAGTTGGGCCCATTGACGGTGAATGGACAAACTATGTAAGTTGCTAACTTAGATAGCAACTATGCTTTTGGGAAACGCGCCCCAGAATAGTACCAAGCTAAACTTTTCATTTTCAGAGAATAATAGCTGTGTGCATCACAATTCAAAAACAATTTCTTTGGTACTTCGCTGGCGATGGGAAGTACTTGCATCCAGCATACAGTGCCCCCTGGAGGCAAATTTTTCTGACTTCTAATGTTTAAAATAATCTACACTGACAATACTACCACTGAGATTTTACTAATGCTGAAATGTACCCCAAAGGGACCATGTACCCAGAATGTTGTGGGATGATTGCCTCACAATAGGGGCCTTGCCACCTGTGCGATCAGTTCCTGACTTCTGTCAAAGCTTAGTAAACAATAAACAATAAACAAAGAATTTCAGATCTCGATCTTGCTGGGTAAACAAAATAATGCCACCTAAACATAGGCACAATCTGCCATGAAATGGTCCATTTTGAGTTTTCCACCAACTTTGGCTCCGTCTTGCTTGAAAGTGTAGATAGTACCAAAGAAATGCTTGGTATTCCTGAAAATAGAGTTCTAAAAGCACAGTAAACAGCATTTACCCTCAGAGTACTAATCTGGGTTACAGAGAAAACATATCACAAACATGCACCAAAAATCAATTTCAACCATCTTTCTGGCCGTCTATTGCTCAAACACAGCAAGATACCAAAGTACTATTTACTGAAAATGATAGTCTTGTTGTGAGTAAACACATAATAAAGCATTCTAGTTTGGTATATGTCTGGGATATTATTTTATTCCCATTCCCATTTTCAATTTTTATTGTTATTTCTCAAATAATTCTGGCTCAATAACGTAGTAACCCAGGTTGGTGCTGATGTGGTGCTGAAGTGTAACCGGACTTAAAGTGTCACAGGTCATGATAAAAGTATAACATATTTGGTACTGTGTACGCTTAAGTCATGATAGTTGATGTAAAATGTGGTGTCAACAGCAAAACTGAGCCACTTAAGTGGATTCCAGATGGCGTTGTCGGCAGGCACAGTGAAATACAGACCTAAAAATTCGGCTTTTTCTGAGAGACACTCATATCTACCTATGTGCCAAGTTTCATTCAATTCCAGGGGGGTCAACTGTGCACCGAATGTCAATCTCTCATGGAATGGCTCTTAAAAACGATGTTCCTCAATGTCAAATAGCAAAGGCTTTGAAGGTCTCATCATCGACAGTGCATAACATCAGCAAAAGATTCAGAGAAACTAGAAAAATCTCTGTGCGTAAGGGACAAGGCCGAAGACCTTTACTGGATGCCCGTGATCTTCGGGCCCTCAGACGCCACTGCAGCACTCACTGGCATGATTCTGTCATTGACATTACTAAATGGGTCCAGGAATACTTCAAGAAGCCACTGTCTGTAAACACAGTCTGCCGCGCCATCCACAGATGCCACCTAAAACTCTATCATGCAAAAAGGAAGCCATTGTTGAGCATGATCCAGAAGCACCGCCGTGTTCTGTGGGCCAAGGCTCATTTAAAATGGACTGTAGCAAAGTGGCAAAGTGTCCTGTGGTCAGACGAGCCCAAATTTGACATTCTTGTTGGTAATCATGGGCGTTGTGTCCTCCCGGCTAAAGAGGAGAAAGACCACCCCTCCTGTTATCAGCGTTCAGTTCAAAAGCCAGCATCTCTGATGGTATGGGGATGCATTAGTGCATATGGTGTGGGACACTTGCATGTTTTAAAAAGCACCATGAATGCTGAAAGGTATATAAAGGTTTTAGAGCAACATATGCTCCCCTCCAGAAGGCATCTATTCCAGGGAAGGCCTTGTGTATTTCATCAGGACAATGCAAAACCACATACTGCAGCTATTACAAGTCCGGATCTTTCACCGATTGAGAACATTTGGTGCATAATTAAACGAAAAGTCCGTCAAAGGAGACCCATAACTCTCCAGCAGCTGGAAGCCTGTATTAAACAAGAGTGGGATCAAATTCCAATGGCTAAACTCAAGAAATTTGTCTCCTCAATGCCCAGACGCCTCCACTCTGTGTTAAAAAGAAGAGGGGATGCTACACCATGTTAAACAGGCCCCTGTCCCAACTTTTTTGAGACCTGTAGCAGCCATCAAATTTGAAATGAGCTCATTTTGTGGACAAAATTGTAGAATTTCTCAGTTTCAACATTTGCGATGTTATCTCTGTTCTATTGTGAATAAAATACTAGCTGGTGTGATTTGAAAGTCAATGTGTTTTGATTTTATTCACAATTTACACTTTGTCCCAACTATTTCAGAACTGGGGTTGTATTTACACAACTACATAACAGAAAAGAAATCATTCAGAGACATCAAGCCTGTTGGCCATCTTTGCCCATCTGTCACAGGCAGCATCAAAGTCAAACTGCGAGGGAGGGAATAACCCGTATACCTGAATACTAGCCAATCCATGTTACAGGCGATATTCACGTGATCTCAGGATACGTCATAACAGTGTCATTACCTGCCAAATAAGGTAGTCGGAAACACACGATTGTATTCGGGGTTATGCTAATGCAGGGCTCTCAAGTCTCATGCAGTGAGCGTGATTGTCACTCATTCCAGTCGGATGCCACGCACTTACGCCACACACAGTATTTCTCACGCAAAAAAAAGATTAAAACGAAAACAATTTCCAACAGTAGGCCTGTATGCGCAGCAGCACCGCTGTAACTGTGGAAACCGGCAGGAATCAAACATGTCTCCCCTGGGGGGTGTACTACAAAGCTGGCTTTGTGATTAAGCCTGACTTCAGCACTTAGTAAAACCAGGAACCTCTTTAAATCTGGAACATGGACTGAAGTAAAAGGAGCTTAAAGTCAGGCTTAGTCACAAAGCCAGCTTCGTAGTAATGTTATACCCCCCTGGAGCTCTCGGCCAGCCAATCAAAAAAAGGAATGGGGCTACACAATAGCCAATCAGATGATAGCACTATCGTATCTGGGTAAGATTTAGGGCAACAACCAATGGAAAAAAAAAAACAGTTATCCGGGAATTGTTTACGTGATCCTGCAACAACAACGTTCTGAGAGCTGCATTAACCATTCACCCACGGTGGAAAACGGGAGAATGAAGCACCCCACCGGAGAAAATCTCACTCTAGCCTGCGTTCAAAACTTGAGAGCCCTGCTAATGACAAAATCTCCGATACCAACTGTTATGGTAGCACGAGTCTGGAGAAATAAATTAGCCTACATACGACCCCCCGTTCTTTCCTAAACAATCTCATATCACGATGTGCAATTGGTTGTTTCTGTCAAAACAAACCATTCGTTTTTTATTCGTTAGCAGCGAAGACGACGGTAGAGAAACAAGTTTTTTTAGGGAAATTTGCAAATATTTTACTGGAAAATGTGTCAAATTTTGCAAGCACGCAGCTTGAAAGACAGCGTAGTGGGCCAAGACACAGCGTATTTTTTCAGGTAACAGCGTAGTGGCCCGCTACCCTGAAATACGCTGGCGAGAAGGATGAGTAGCTGTAATAGCATGACGGCCCCCAGTCGGTGAGCCACACTGCGATTGAGTATGTGAATCACAGGCAGCACAGGAGTAAGAAGGGAGACCAGAGAGACATATCCTACTGCTAGCATTATGCTGCTACAATAAAAAATCCAGTGATCAGTTTTCGTTTTTATTGAACTGAAGTTTCGAACATCCAGTTTACCCTTACTGACTTGATCGCGATGGCTACCTGTTTCTTGAACAGCAGAATTGTTTCTTGAACTTTCAGTTTTTGTGCAGAAAACTGAGAAACAGTCCGTTATTCTGATCGACTCCGTTATGACACAAAGTTAATAAAACCGTGACGAACCGTGACGAAACAGGCAATCATGCGACAACCATCGAGGGATCTCTCTTCTAGTCATCGCTGGGAAGATTCTTGCAAGAGTCCTCCTCAACCACCTTATTCAGCACCTAGAAGATGGCCACCTTCCAGAGAGCCAGTGTGGCTTCCGGAAAGGCCGTGGAACTGCTGACATGGTGTTCTCTGCACAACAACTCCAGGAAAAGTGTCAAGAACAGAACAAGGATCTCTACATAAGGTTTGTAGACTTGACCGAGGCTTTCGACACTGTCAGTCGGGAGGGGTTGTGGAAGGTAATGACTAAGTTTGGCAGCCCTGATAAGTTCATCACTATGGTGCGTCAATTCCATGATGGCATGTTTGCTCGAGTAAGGGACAATGGAGACTCTCCCGCGGCATTCCCAGTTACCAACGGAGTCAAGCAAGGCTGCTTGCCCCCACACTGTTCAGCATAATCTTCACTGCCATGCGCACAGGCGCCTTCTGCAATGACGACAAAACCGGCATCAGTATCAGGTACAGGACCGACAGCGTAGGCTTCAGGCAAAGACCAAGGTCAAGGAGGTTACAGTGTGTGACTTTCTGTTCGCAGTTGACTGTGCGCTTAACACTTCCACTGAGACCAAGATGCAGCAGTACACTGACCGCTTCTCTACCGCTTGTGACAAATTTGGGCTTACAATTAGTACCAAGAAAACTGAGGTCCTGCACCAGCCAGCCCCGCAGAAGACCTATGTGGCCCCTAACATCACTGTTAATGAGGAAACCCTCGAGGCCATTGACAAGTTTACGTACCTTGGCAGCACACTTTCCAGATCTGTGAACATCGACGCAGAGGTCATCTTACGCATTGCCAAGGCCAGCACAACCTTTGGACGGCTTCGTGTTACGGTCTGGGAAAGGAGAGGCATTCGGCTGTCCACAAAGCTGAAGGTTTACAAAGCAGTTGTACTGCCTTCACTACTTATGCCTGTGAGACATGGACAGTCTACGAACGTCATGCCAGAGAGCTCAATCGCTTCCATCTGAATTGCCTCAGAAAGCTGCTGAAAATCACGTGGCGTGACAAAGTCCCTGATACCGAAGTCCTCTCTCGAACTGGCCTGCCAAGCATTCACCCGCTGCTCAAGAAATCCCAGGTCAGGTGGGCTGGCCACCTTGTTAGAATGCCTGACACACGCCTCCCGAAAACACTCTTCTATGGTGAACTTGCAGAGGGGAAACGCTCACAGGGCGGTCAAAAGAAGCGTTATAAGGACTCCCTTAAAGCATCACTGAAAGGGTTCCGTATCGACACCGAAACCTGGGAGACCCCGGCAGGAGACCGGCCAGGATGGCGAGGCCTAATCAGTGAAGGCGCTGACTCCTTCGAACGAAACAGGGTTGCAGAGGCTCAGCGGAAACGTGAGCTGCACAAGTCCAAAGCGTCCTACCTGCCACCCGCCCAAAGGAATCATCTATGTCCAATTTGTGACAGAACCTTCCATGCCCGCACTGGACTGATCAGTCATATAAAACGCAAACACTAACACTGCACTAAAGCGTCCACGTGATGTCCTTGGTCTTCGTCGACGGACAAACAACAGTAGAAGCTTTCATCATAGGAAAATAAAATAAATTCAATGACATCATCAAATTAGCATAAATTAATTCTACTTAACAAAGCTGACATTAAATTACGTAAGATATTGTAAATATAATGGAATAAGTATATGTTAAAAAGATAATCTGGAAACTACATTGATGAAACCGAAATCGGCGATTTTTTGTCAGACATACCTGTTTGAAAACTGTTGCCATGGAAACGGCGAAGACGGTGGACTTGACTTATCGGTATAAAATTGTTCCCAGACAAGTTTTAGGAAAAGTCACCAAGTTTGGTGGTCCTAGCTCAAGCCGTTCAGAAATTATACGACGTGAAAATTGGCGAGGGCATAAAAAGCCCCCGCCACCCCCCGGTCTAGATAGGGTTTTAATATACAGTCATGATTATATGTAGGTACTATGTGAAAGGAAAAGTATGGGCACTGGTGTATAGATAGGAATTTACCTCCATAGACATGGAGGAGAAATAGCGTCAGAACCTTTCGGCCACTGATTGGACAGTTTGACTTACTGTGACAGTGGGTAATATTCTGACTGGCTATTCAGTGAGCAATGTGCTGATTGGCTAGTCTGCCCACAGGATTAAAAATAGGGTCATAATTCATAACTCGAAGCCCGTAAATCTGGGTTGTGCTCGTAACTTTAGTGTCGTACGCGAAGGCAGGAAATTTGTGTGTCCGCAACTTCACTGTCACACACAAAGGTAGGAAATTTAATTACATGTGCACGAAATATTTCTACAACGACAAATCTTTTTTACACACGCACAAAACTATTTCACAAGCTCAAAACTTTTTTACACACGCACAAAACTATTTCACAAGCTCAAATCTTTTTTACACACGCACAAAACTATTTCACAAGCTCAAAACTTTTTTACACACGCACAAAACTATTTCACAAGCTCAAATCTTTTTTACACACGCACAAAACTATTTCACAAGCTCAAAACTTTTTTACACACGCATTTAAACTATTTCACAAGCTCAAAACTTTTTTACACACGCACAAAACTATTTCACAAGCTCAAAACTTTTTACACACGCACAAAACTATTTCACAAGCTCAAAACTTTTTTACACACGCACAAAACTATTTCACAAGCTCAAAACTTTTTTACACACGCACAAAACTATTTCACAAGCTCAAAACTTTTTTACACACGCACAAAACTATTTCACAAGCTCAAAACTTTTTTACACACGCACAAAACTATTTACCCTAATTTGATTCCATTGGGGCAGGACCTCAATGGAGCATTTCACAGGCAGGTACTGCAGAAATGGCCAGCAAGAGAAAACTCGTTTTTTTTTTTAACTATGACGCATTTAAACCTTTTTGTCTAGACTTCAAGAATACAAGAATGACCAATGAAAAGTCATATAATTGGTACACTTTAAGAAGAATCTAAAAACAAGATTTAATGTAAAGCCAAGTCGATATTGGTAAATCAGGTGCCCAAGGAAGAGCCTGAAGTACTGCATTTTGTGTTTTGTGCTGTTTTTCGATTCACACAGGAAACCAGCATAAATCACAACTCAGGGCTGAGATATGGATAAGTATTACTGTGTAGTGCAGTCGGCAGAATCACACTATTTCAACTTCTGAGCGGTTTGTCAATGCATATGAATGTGTGTGTGTGTGTGTGAACAGAGGCTGTGTGAAAGTCTGTGTGTGCTCGAAAGAGTGAGTGTATGTGTGTGTGAGAGAGGGTGCGCAAGAGAGAGTTAGTGTGTGATTGTGTGTGTGTGTCAGAGACGGCATGTAAATACGTATTTGCATCTGACCAAAAGAGCTTGCGTGTGCGTGGATAATAGTGGGTGTGCGTGAGAGAGAGCGTGTGTATGTGCATGCTTGCGTGTGCGCGCGCGCGCGCGTGTGTGTGTGCAAAGGTGCGTGCGTGTGAGGGTGTGTTTGCATGTGTGTCTGTGTGCGTGCGTGCATGCGTGTGTGGGTGTGTTTGCGTGTGTGCATGTGTGTGCGTGCTTGCGTGTGTGTGTGTGTGTGTGCGTGCTTGTGTGTGTGTGTGTGTGTCTGTATGTGCATGTGTGCGTGAGTGCGTGTGTGGGTGTGTTTGCGTATGTGCATATGTGTGCGTGCTTGTGTGTGTGCGTGTGTGCGTGAGTGTGTGTGTGTGTCTGTACCTCGCTCAGACAGGAGGAGTGGCTCTGGATCAGGTGAGGTGTGTGTTCCTGTCACATCCAGCAGCAGCTTACTTGAGACGCCCATACAGAGGGACTCCTTCAGACAGAGCTCTGAGGTAGAGAGAGAGAGAGAGAGAGAGAGAGAGAGGGGGGAGAGGGAAAGAGAGAGAGAGAGAGAGAGAGAGAGAGGGAGCGAGAGAGAGGGAGAGGGAGGGAGAGAGAGAGAGAGAGAGAGGGGGAGAGAGAGAGAGGGAGAGGGAAAGAGAGAGAGGGAGAGGGAGGGAGAGAGAGAGAGAGAGAGAGAGAGGGAAGAATAGATGAGCTCCAGAGAACACAAAGCCTGCATTACAGTCTCTACACTGTTTTAAACTTGCACCTTTTTTGCCAGTTACTTCAACTGTAATTTTAGGATAAGAATTACAACAGAGTTCTGGGTATGTTAAGTGTAAACCACAGTTAAATGCGCGCAGGACTCCACTTACAGTTAAAATAACTGGCAAAAAAGATGCAAGTTTATAACAGTTCACAGTCAGAAGACACACACTCACATACCCAGAGTGCAACAGTCTCAGGCGAAGGGTAAAGGTGAGAGGTGAAAGGTTACCAGTGTTGTTGATGGCATGGGCCCACAGGAGCTGAGCGATGTGCTGCGTCCACGCTCTCCGCTCATCCTCAGAAGGGGCCTGCAGCGTGAGGCAGTCTCGGGTTCGAGCGGCCTGCCGCACCCACACCTCAAATCGCACACCCTCCTCCCCCACACACTGCGTGAGACCCATCTCCCCTGTCTGTGTGAGAGGGGGGGAGAGAGAGAGAGAGAGAGGGACAGAGGGAAGGAGAGACAGGGGGAGAGAGAGAGAGAGAGAGAGGGACAGAGGGAAGGAGAGACAGGGGGAGAGGGAGGGGGAGAGAGAGAGCGAGAGACAGAGAAAGAGAGAGAGAGAGAACTTTAGTCTCTGTAACAGTACTGCCAGCGATGGACCTTCTCGAGGGACCAGAAGCTCAGCTTGATGCAGATTGTAGTTGAAAACCACGAAGGAAAATTGATCTCGAAAAACGAGTCTAAATTTAGCATTTCAAAATATTTTGTATATAATATATAATAACAATATTAATAATATATAATAGTCGTGTATATTATTATAGTATTTTATATAATTTCTATTTATGCCATTTTTTTTAGTGCTTTGTTTCTAAGATCGTTTTGAATTTTTAATTCATCATTTCTCCACAATGAGAGAATGTGACTCTGATCATTTTTCCAAATGTTGTGGTCTTCAGTTGTACGAGTGCTCCATGGCACACCTTGATGTTGTGTTTGTACAGTAGTTGTAGCGTGTGTGCTCTGTAGCTCACCTTGATGTTGTGTTTGTACAGTAGTTGTAGCGTGTGTGCTCTGTAGCTCACCTTGATGTTGTGTTTGTACAGTAGTTGTAGCGTGTGTGCTCTGTAGCTCACCTTGATGTTGTGTTTGTACAGTAGTTGTAGCGTGTGTGCTCTGTAGCTCACCTTGATGTTGTGTTTGTACAGTAGTTGTAGCGTGTGTGCTCTGTAGCTCACCTTGATGTTGTGTTTGTACAGTAGTTGTAGCGTGTGTGCTCTGTAGCTCACCTTGATGTTGTGTTTGTACAGTAGTTGTAGCGTGTGTGCTCTGTAGCTCACCTTGATGTTGTGTTTGTACAGTAGTTGTAGCGTGTGTGCTCTGTAGCTCACCTTGATGTTGTGTTTGTACAGTAGTTGTAGCGTGTGTGCTCTGTAGCTCACCTTGATGTTGTGTTTGTACAGTAGTTGTAGCGTGTGTGCTCTGTAGCTCACCTTGATGTTGTGTTTGTACAGTAGTTGTAGCGTGTGTGCTCTGTAGCTCACCTTGATGATGTTGTGTTTGTACAGTAGTTGTAGCGTGTGTGCTCTGTAGCTCACCTTGATGTTGTGTTTGTACAGTAGTTGTAGCGTGTGTGCTCTGTAGCTCACCTTGATGTTGTGTTTGTACAGTAGTTGTAGCGTGTGTGCTCTGTAGCTCACCTTGATGTTGTGTTTGTACAGTAGTTGTAGCGTGTGTGCTCTGTAGCTCACCTTGATGTTGTGTTTGTACAGTAGTTGTAGCGTGTGTGCTCTGTAGCTCACCTTGATGTTGTGTTTGTACAGTAGTTGTAGCGTGTGTGCTCTGTAGCTCACCTTGATGTTGTGTTTGTACAGTAGTTGTAGCGTGTGTGCTCTGTAGCTCA
Organism: Gymnothorax javanicus; assembly: GCA_029692085.1. Taxonomy (NCBI): domain Eukaryota; kingdom Metazoa; phylum Chordata; class Actinopteri; order Anguilliformes; family Muraenidae; genus Gymnothorax; species Gymnothorax javanicus. The sequence goes on along the minus strand of CM056201.1, from coordinate 2,417,099 downwards.
CCTTGATGTTGTGTTTGTACAGTAGTTGTAGCGTGTGTGCTCTGTAGCTCACCTTGATGTTGTGTTTGTACAGTAGTTGTAGCGTGTGTGCTCTGTAGCTCACCTTGATGTTGTGTTTGTACAGTAGTTGTAGCTTGTGTGCTCTGTAGCTCACCTTGATGTTGTATTTGTACAGTAGTTGTAGCGTGTGTGCTCTGTAGCTCACCTTGATGTTGTGTTTGTACAGTAGTTGTAGCTTGTGTGCTCTGTAGCTCACCTTGATGTTGTATTTGTACAGTAGTTGTAGTGTGTGTGCTCTGTAGCTCACCTTGATGTTGTGTTTGTACAGTAGTTGTCACGTGTGTGCTCTGTAGCTCACCTTGATGTTGTGTTTGTAGTTGTAGACGGAGTGAGCAGGGCTGCTGGTCTTGGGTTTGGTGAAAATGAGGATGTTCTGGTAAAGAAATACCCTGCGTACACCACTCTTCCTCCTTCTGACCCCACCAAACACCAGCAGCTCCCCCTGCCGCACCAACTCCCCCTCTCACTCACTGGCACCTGAGGGGGGGGGGGGGAGGTAAGAGGAAGAGAGTAAGAGAGAGAGAGAGAGAAAAAGAGGGGGGTGTGAGAGAGGAGAGAGAGTGAAAAAAGATAATCTAGCATTTAAAAATTGCGACATCTGGAAAAATCAATTTTAAAAAATTTATTAGCAAATTTCACCTAATTGTCTAAATGAGGAAAAACAAACTGTAGAAAAGTTCCTTATTCTTGAACTGGCCATCAAACACTATCAGAACCCTCTTGATTACCACCTTAAAATGACAGGATTCGAAGACAATATTAAAAAACTAAAACCTGGAAACGCCTGTGGACCTGATAGCATCAGGACAGAGATGCTAAAACTCAGCACCCCTGAGCTGCGACAGGCCCCGCTCTAACTGCTCAGTGCCCCTGAGCTGCGGCAGGCCCCGCTCTAACTGCTCATCGCACCTGAGCTGCGACAGGCCCTGCTCAAACTGCTCAGCACCCCTGTGCTGCGGCAGGCCCCACTCTAACTGCTCAGCGCCCCTGAGCTGCGACAGGCCCCGCTCTAACTGCTCATCGCACCTGAGCTGCGACAGGCCCTGCTCAAACTGCTCAGCACCCCCTGTGCTGCGGCAGGCCCCACTCTAACTGCTCAGCGCCCCTGTGCTGCGGCAGGCCCTGCTCTAACTGCTCAGCGCCCTGAGCTGCGACAGGCCCCGCTCCTAACTGCTCAGCGCCCTGAGCTGCGACAGGCCCGCTCTAACTGCTCAGCGCCCCTGAGCTGCGGCAGGCCCCGCCTAACTGCTCAGCGCCCTGAGCTGCGGCAGGCCCCCCGCCTAACTGCTCAGCGCCCTGAGCTGCGACAGGCCCCGCAGGCCCTGAGCTGCGGCAGGCCCCGCTCTAACTGCTCAGCGCCCCTGAGCTGCGGCAGGCCCCGCCTAACTGCTCAGCGCCCCTGAGCTGCGGCAGGCCCCGCCTAACTGCTCATCGCGCCTGAGCTGCGACAGGCCCCGCTCTAACTGCTCAGCGCCCCTGAGCTGCGGCAGGCCCCGCTCTAACTGCTCAGCGCCCCTGAGCTGCGGCAGGCCCCGCTCTAACTGCTCAGCGCCCCTGAGCTGCGGCAGGCCCCGCTCTAACTGCTCAGCGCCCCTGAGCTGCGGCAGGCCCCGCTCTAACTGCTCAGCGCCCCTGAGCTGCGACAGGCCCCGCTCTAACTGCTCAGCGCCCCTGAGCTGCGGCAGGCCCCGCTCCCGCTGCTCAAGCGCCCCTGAGCTGCGACAGGCCCCGCCTAACTGCTCATCGCCCTGAGCTGCGACAGGCCCCGCCTAACTGCTCAGCGCCCTGAGCTGCGACAGGCCCCGCCTAACTGCTCAGCGCCCCTGAGCTGCGACAGGCCCCGCCTAACTGCTCAGCGCCCCTGAGCTGCGACAGGCCCCGCCTAACTGCTCATCGCACCTGAGCTGCGACAGGCCCCGCTCTAACTGCTCAGCGCCCCTGAGCTGCGGCAGGCCCCGCTCTAACTGCTCAGCGCCCCTGAGCTGCGACAGGCCCCGCTCTAACTGCTCAGCGCCCCTGAGCTGCGACAGGCCCCGCTCTAACTGCTCAGCGCCCTGAGCTGCGACAGGCCCCGCCTAACTGCTCAGCGCCCCCTGAGCGCAGGCCCCGCCTAACTGCTCAGCGCCCCTGAGCTGCGACAGGCCCCGCCTAACTGCTCAGCGCCCTGAGCTGCGACAGGCCCCCGCCTAACTGCTCAGCGCCCCTGAGCTGCGACAGGCCCCGCCTAACTGCTCAACGCCCCTGAGCTGCGACAGGCCCCGCCTAACTGCTCAGCGCCCCTGAGCTGCGACAGGCCCCGGGCCTAACTGCTCAGCGCCCCTGAGCTGCGGCAGGCCCCGCCTAACTGCTCAGCGCCCCTGAGCTGCGACAGGCCCCGCTAACTGCTCAGCGCCCCCTGAGCTGCGACAGGCCCCGCCTAACTGCTCAGCGCCCCTGAGCTGCGACAGGCCCCGCCTAACTGCTCAGCGCCCCTGAGCTGCGACAGGCCCCGCTCTAACTGCTCAGCGCCCTGAGCTGCGACAGGCCCCGCCTAACTGCTCAGCGCCCTGAGCTGCGACAGGCCCCTCTAACTGCTCAGCGCCCCTGAGCTGCGGCAGGCCCCGCTCTAACTGCTCAGCGCCCCTGAGCTGCGAACTGCTCAGCTGCGGCAGGCCCCGCCGCTAACTGCTCAGCGCCCCTGAGCTGCGGCAGGCCCCACTCTAACTGCTCAGCGCCCTGAGCTGCGGCAGGCCCCGCCTAACTGCTCAGCGCCCCTGAGCTGAGGCCTGCTTAACTGCTCAGGCCCCTGAGCTGCGGCAGGCCCCTTAACTGCTCAAGCTGCGGCAGGCCCCGCCTAACTGCTCAGCGCCCCTGAGCTGCGGCAGGCCCCGCCTAACTGCTCAGCGCCCCTGAGCTGCGGCAGGCCCCGCCTAACTGCTCAGCGCCCCTGAGCTGCGACAGGCCCCGCTCCTAACTGCTCAGCGCCCTGAGCTGCGGCAGGCCCCGCTCCTAACTGCTCAGAGCTGCGGCAGGCCCCGCTCTAACTGCTCAGCGCCCCTGAGCTGAGGCCCCGCTCTAACTGCTCATCGCAGAGCTGCGGCAGGCCCCTCTAACTGCTCAGCGCCCCTGAGCTGCGACAGGCCCCGGCTTAACTGCTCAGCGCCCCTGAGCTGCGACAGGCCCCTCCTAACTGCTCAGCGCCCCTGAGCTGCGACAGGCCCGCTGACTGCTCAGCAGCGCAGGCCCTGAGCTCAGCGAGCAGGCAGGCCCGGCCCTAACTGCTCATCGCCCCTGAGCTGCGACAGGCCCCGCTCTAACTGCTCAGCGCCCCTGAGCTGCGACAGGCCCCGCTCTAACTGCTCAGCAGGCCCCGCCTAACTGCTCAGCGCCCCTGAGCTGCGACAGGCCCCTCCTAACTGCTCAGCGCCCTGAGCTGCGACAGGCCCCCTCCCTAACTGCTCAGCGCGCCCTGAGCTGCGACAGGCCCCGCCTAACTGCTCAGCGCCCTGAGCTGCGACAGGCCCCGCTCTAACTGCTCAGCGCCCTGAGCTGCGACAGGCCCCGCTCTCTAACTGCTCACAGAGCTGCGACAGGCCCGCTCTAACTGCTCAGCGCCCCTGAGCTGCGACAGGCCCCGCTCTAACTGCTCAGCGCCCTGAGCTGCGACAGGCCCCGCCTAACTGCTCAGCGCCCTGAGCTGCGACAGGCCCCGCCTAACTGCTCAGCGCCCTGAGCTGCGACAGGCCCCGCTCTAACTGCTCAGCGCCCCTGAGCTGCGACAGGCCCCGCTCTAACTGCTCAGCGCCCTGAGCTGCGGCCCCGCCTAACTGCTCAGGCCCTGAGCTGCGAAGGCCCCGCTGCTGCTCAGCGCCCCTGAGCTGCGACAGGCCCCGCCTAACTGCTCAGCGCCCCTGAGCTGCGACAGGCCCGCTCTAACTGCTCAGCGCCCCTGAGCTGCGACAGGCCCCGGCCTAACTGCTCAGCGCCCTGAGCTGCGACAGGCCCCGCTCCTAACTGCTCAGCGCCCCTGAGCTGCGACAGGCCCCGCTGCTAACTGCTCAGGCCCCGCTGCCTGAGCTGCGGCAGGCCCCGCTCTAACTGCTCAGCGACCTGAGGCCCCGCTCTAACTGCTCAGCGCCCCTGAGCTGCGACAGGCCCCGCTCTAACTGCTCAGCGCCCCTGAGCTGCGACAGGCCCCGCTCTAACTGCTCAGCGCCCCTGAGCTGCGACAGGCCCCGCTCTAACTGCTCAGCGCCCCTGAGCTGCGACAGGCCCCGCTCTAACTGCTCAGCGCCCCTGAGCTGCGACAGGCCCCGCTCTAACTGCTCAGCGCCCTGAGCTGGCCCGAACAGGCCCTGTGACAGGCCGCTCTAACTGCTCAGCGCCCCAGGCCCCTGCTGCTCACAGGCCCCGCCTAACTGCTCAGCGCCCTGAGCCCTGAGCCCCGCTCTAACTGCTCAGGCCCCGCTGCGACAGGCCCCTAACTGCTCAGCGCCCTGAGCTGCGACAGGCCCCGCTCTAACTGCTCAGCGCCCTGAGCTGCGACAGGCCCCGCTCTAACTGCTCAGCGCCCTGAGCTGCGACAGGCCCCGCTCTAACTGCTCAGCGCCCTGAGCTGCGACAGGCCCCGCTCTAACTGCTCAGTGCCCCTGAGCTGTGACAGGCCCCGTCTAACTGCTCAGCGCCCCTGAGCTGCGACAGGCCCCCTAACTGCTAACTGCTCAGCGCCCCTGTGCTGCGGCAGGCCCCGCTCTAACTGCTCAGGCGCCCCTGTGCTGCGGCAGGCCCCGCTCTAACTGCTCAGCACCCCTGAGCTGCGACAGGCCCCGCTCTAACTGCTCAGTCTTCTTCTCCAAACCAGCTCCTTTCCTGTTATCTGGATTCAGGGACTTATTTCCCCAATTTCCTTATTACCAAAGTATGGAGACAAATTTTACGCAAATAAGAACCGAGGCATTTGTGTGAACAGTAATCTGGGGATGTTTTCTGCAGCATTATCAATGCCTCAATGCTGGCCTTCCTTCTAGAACACAGTCTCTTGAGTGAAGGACAAATTGGCTTTCGACCAAAACACAGCAAAACCGATCATGTTTACACCCTACACACCCTAATCAATCAACAAGTGCACCAAAAATGTAAGGACAACATTTTTGCAAATATATTTAAAAAAAAATTTTACATAATGATGTATAAATATGATATTATCAAATCAATTTGTATCAATAATAAGCGCAGAGTAAAAATTGGCAACAAAAGAACAGATTTCTTCACTCAAGGTAAAGGGGATTTTCACCGACACTCTTTAATGTCTGTACTAATGTCTGTACTAATGAGTCAGTGTCACCAACACTCTTTAATGTCTGTATTAATGAGTCAGTGTCACCGACACACTTTAATGTCTGTACTAATGAGTTAGTGTCACCGACACTCTTTAATGTTTGTACTAATGAGTCAGTGTCACCGACACTCTTTAATGTCTGAATTAATGAGTCAGTGTCACCAACACTCTTTAATGTCTGTACTAATGAGTCGGTGTCACCGACACTCTTTAATGTCTGTATTAATGAGTCAGTGTCACCGACACTCTTTAATGTTTGTACTAGTGAGTCAGTGTCACCGACACTCTTTAATGTCTGTACTAATGAGTCAGTGTCACCGACACTCTTTAATGTCTGTATTAATGAGTCAGTGTCACCAACACTCTTTAATGTCTGTATTAATGAGTCAGTGTCACCAACACTCTTTAATGTCTGTATTAATGAGTCAGTGTCACCGACACTCTTTAATGTTTGTACTAATGAGTTAGCGTCACCGACACTCTTTAATATCTGTACTAATGTCTGTACTAATGAGTCAGTGTCACCAACACTCTTTAATGTCTGTATTAATGAGTCAGTGTCACCAACACTCTTTAATGTCTGAATTAATGAGTCAGTGTCACTGACACTCTTTAATGTTTGTACTAATGAGTCAGTGTCACCTACACTCTTTAATGTCTGTATTAATGAGTCAGTGTCACCAACACTCTTTAATGTCTGAATTAATGAGTCAGTGTCACTGACACTCTTTAATGTTTGTACTAATGAGTCAGTGTCACCGACACTCTTTAATGTCTGTATTAATGAGTCAGTGTCACCGACACTCTTTAATGTTTGTACTAATGAGTCAGTGTCACCGACACTCTTTAATATCTGTACTAATGTCTGTACTAATGAGTCAGTGTCACCAACACTCTTTAATGTCTGTATTAATGAGTCAGTGTCACCAACACTCTTTAATGTCTGAATTAATGAGTCAGTGTCACTGACACTCTTTAATGTTTGTACTAATGAGTCAGTGTCACCGACACTCTTTAATGTCTGTATTAATGAGTCAGTGTCACCGACACTCTTTAATGTTTGTACTAATGAGTCATTGTCACCGACACTCTTTAATATCTGTACTAATGTCTGTACTAATGAGTCAGTGTCACCAACACTCTTTAATGTCTGTATTAATGAGTCAGTGTCACCGACACTCTTTAATGTTTGTACTAATGAGTCAGTGTCACCGACACTCTTTAATGTCTGTATTAATGAGTCAGTGTCACCAACACTCTTTACTGTTTGTACTAATGAGTCAGTGTCACCGACACTCTTTAATGTTTGTACTAATGAGTCAGTGTCACCGACACTCTTTAATGTCGGTACTAATGAGTCAGTGACACCGACACTCTTTAATGTCTGTACTAATGAGTTAGCAGTGTTGCTGGAACAATCTGCAACCACTGGCCAAACCCTAAACAAAACAGAAGGGTCAACTCAGTCATCATGACTACAGTCGGTGAGATAAGCATCCTACAGAGTCCATGCATGCAGAAGTTAGAAAAAGTACTAAACGTCCAAAGAAAAATGTCCAACAAGGCATGCAGGGCAGAATTAGGCTGATACCCTTTGATGACAGACAATTACAAGAGCCATCTGGCAATGGCATATCCCCCGGGCCCCCCACATTCATGGATTAACTGTTCAATTTACATGAGTAAATGTACTACAGTATTAAAGGACTTGATCTGAAGTAATAACGTAACAAACTTGCCTGACTATGAAATGGCAATCCAGAGAATGTTGTGGTCAGACCAATACGGGTTCAGTGTCCCTGTGTCAATTGTCTGTCGTAGTATGTTGGTGTAGATGTGGTCAATCTGTGTTCTACTGTCTGTCTGAGGACATTACCTGTAGCAGTTGTGGTTGTTTGCTGATCTTGCTGTTCATGTTACCGGCACTCAATACAAGGAAGTGGGCTGCCACGAGTGCCAGGAGTTTCCTAGCTTCACATTTTATTTATATAAAAATAATGCCGAGGGGATAACAAACATTTCAAAAGACAATAAATGAAACTGAACATATTAAACTAAGTTTCACTGACACTGGTGTAGTCGGCGATGGCTTCAGAGATATTGCCCAAACAAAATCATCAGTGAACTAAGTCCACCTTCACACACATTTGCATGAAAGAATTTTTACAGAAACTCCTAAATGTCAAAAGGCACATATAGAAATCATGCTGAACATGTTAATCAAGTTTGGTCAAAATTATCAGTGAGCTTAGTCCAAATTCACCCATGTTTCCATGCAAAGTGCAACAATCAAAAATTGTAGAAACTCCAAAGTATCAAAAGGCACATTTAGACATAATGCTTAACATATCTATTAAGTTTGGTGAAGGTCGGACTTATAGTTTCTGAGATATGGCCCGGAAAAGCCAAGTTCCAATTCAGAATTCACACAAGTTTCCATGGAAAGCGCAAAAATTAAAAATTCCAGAAATTCCTAAGTATCAAAAGGCACATCTAGACATCATGCTCAACAAATTTGTCAAGTTTCGTGAAGGTCGGACGTATAGTTTTTGAGATATGATTACAGACGGACGCCCGCCCGCCCGGACAGACCCCGGACACACTGATGACTATATCCCCCCTGCATTAATGCTGCCGGGGGGATAAAAATAAGATTTTCATAAATCTGAAAATATCAAAAGGCACCACTTCAGTATGTGGGTAATACACATGCAAAGTTTCAGGAAGATATATTGAACGGTTTTTGAGTTCTGCTCCGGAAACGAACCTATCTCCGAACAGAGTCCAAATCCAACTTGTTTCCATGGAAACGAAAAAAAAAAAAATTTTCAGGAATCTGAAAATATAAAAAGGCGCCACTTCGGTACTTGGGTAATACACATGTGAAGTTTCAGAAAGATACAATGAACGGTTTTTGAGTTGTGCTCCGGAAACAGACCTATCTCTGTACAAAGTCCAAATGCAACTGGTTTCCATGGAAATGAAAAAAATAAGATTTTCAGAAATCTGAAAATATCAAAAGGCACCACTTCAGTATGTGGGTAATACACATGCAAAGTTTCAGAAAGATATAATGTACGGTTTTTGAGTCGTGCTCCGGAAACAAGCCTATCATCTGTACAGAGTCCAAATGCAACTGGTTTCCATGGAAATGAAAGAAATAAGATTTTCAGAAATCTGAAAATATCAAAAGGCACCACTTCAGTATGTGAGTAATACACATGCAAAGTTTCAGTATGATATATTGAACAGTTTTTGAGTTCTGCTCCGGAAACGAACTAGGTCTGATGTGCACTAAGTCCAGATTCGTTTCCATGGAAATAGCAAAAATAGTAATCTTGAAGTTTCCAAAGTAGCAAAAGGCACATCTAGACTATACATAGAATACATGTACAAAGTTTGGTGCTGATATCTTACATAGTTTTTCAGTTCTGCTCAGGAAACGAACACAGTCTAATTTGCACTAATTCCAGATTTGTTTCCATGGAAACAACAAAAATAGAAATCCCGAAATTTCCAAAGTAGCAAAAGGCACATCTAGACTCTACATAGAATACTACCGAGTTTGGTGCTGATATCTTGCATAGTTTCCGAGTTCTGCTCCGGAAACAAAATGACTATGGACGGACGGACAGACGGCTGGGCGATGCCTATATCCCCCCGCAAATAATAAAAATGAGCGCTTACATTTTGGATGCATCTAAATTCAAGTCCCGAAGACTCACAGCAATTTCAAACCTGAAAACCCGAGATCTGAGCCCAAAGAGAGTCCCCTCAGTCGGCTGGTCCTGAGACTCACTAACCAAATAATACCCAACACCCATCAAACTCAGACCAGCACTGCTTTACAACCAAAAAAGAGTCATCAGAAGATGACATATCCCCCCAGCCCCTGATTATTTGTGAAAGTCATGTCAATCCTACACCTTCAAAGAAACTCAAACAAGAATGTTGAGGTGATTTTCCTCTGGAATGATCTGGAAGTATGTACTGGCAACATCTACCAAAGACTATGAACCACATGTTGACAAAGGCAATAATAAAACAAGAGTCATTAATGAACAGTGTTTTAGTTCTGCTCCGGAAACAAACCCAGCCCTGCGACTGAGTCCAAATCCATCTCGCTTCCATGGAAAGGAAAAAAATAATAATTTCAGAAATGTGAAAATATGAAAAGGCACCACTTCAGTACTTGGGTAATGCTCATACAAAGTTTCAGAAAGATATAATGAACGGTTTTTGAGTTCTGCTCTGGAAACGATCCTATCTCTGTACAGAGTCCAAATCCAACTTGTTTCCATGGAAACGAAAAAAAAAAAATTTCAGAAATCTGAAAATACCAAAAGGCACCACTTCAGTATGTGTATAATGCAATGCAAAGTTTCAGAAAGATATAACGAACGGTTTTTGAGTTGTGCTCTGGAAACGAACTAGGCCTGATATGCACTAAGTCCAGATTCGTTTCCATGGAAATGGCAACAAGAGCCATCTGGCAATGGCATGTCCCCCCGGCCCCCGAAGGCACATCTAGACATAAGTAGGTAAGTAAGTAATTTATTTATATAGCACTTTTCACAGATAAAATCACAAAGTGCTTTACAGTGCATACCAGGACTAAAAGCAAAAGCAGATCATTAGACACAATGGAAAAAAGGTAGCATCAAAATTCAATAAATAAATAAATAAATCGATATAAGCTAAAAAACCACAAGCTACTCAAAAGGCAATTCTAAAAAGATAGGTCTTCAATCTCCCTTCGAAACTTTCTACACTGTCTGCAAAACTAATTTCAGTGGGGAGAGCATTCCAAAACTTAGGCGCGGCCACAGAAAAAGCTCTATCACCACAAGTCTTTAGGCGGGTACGGGGAACGGCCAGCAAGTTTTGATTGTTGGATCTAACAGAGCGTGGAACAGAGTGAAAGTGAATGAGTTCAGAGAGATATGCAGGTGACTGACCATGTAGGGCTCTGTATGTTATGGTGAGTATTTTGAATTGAATCCTGTAGATCACAGGAAGCCAGTGTAGGGATTAGAGGAGAGGGGTGACATGGTTGTGTCTGCTTGACCTAGTTAGAAGCCTAGCAGCAGCATTTTGAATGGTTTGTAAACAGTGGAGAACAGATTTGTTGAGTGAAGAGAACAGTGCATTACAGTAATCAATATGGGATGAAATGAAGGCATGAATGAGCATTTCTAACTCTGCCTGAGACACCACAGACCTCAGTTTGCTTATATTCCGCAGGTGAAAGAAACAGGATTTAGTCAGAGACTTAATATGAGTGTCAAAAGACAAGGACTTATCAAACATCACCCCAAGGTTTCTCAAACTAGGCCGGACTAGTGATGATAGAGGCCCAATGTTCTGTTTTATGTCGGGAACAATTTAATCTGGCGCTACGACTAAGACCTCTGTCTTATCCATATTTAATTGTAAAAAATTCTCAGCCAGCCAACCTTTAATGGCCGATATGCAATCAAGAAGCTTTGAGAGCTTGTGCATCTCTTTTGGACTAAAAGAAAAATGAAGCTGTATATCATCAACATAAAAATGATAAGCAATGTTAAAACTACGAATAATCTGGCCCAGAGGCAGCAAATACAATGTGAACAGTAAGGGGCCCAATACTGACCCTTGGGGGACACCACAGGTAAGGGGTGATGAGGCAGAGAAAAAATTACCAAAGGGCACTGCAAAGCTTCTATCAGAAAGATATGAAGAAAACCATTCTAAAGCCATACCTGAAATGCCACCCAGTCGCGTAACCTCTTAATCGTGATGTGATGATCTACAGTATCGAAGGCAGAGCTGAGATCGAGAAGTACGAGTACAGAACAATATCCAGAGTCAGAGGCCAACTGAATATCATTATGTACTCTCAGCAGGGCAGTTTCTGTGGAATGCCGTTTCCTAAATCCAGACTGAATTTTATCAAATAGCTCTAAGTTTTTTAAAACACTTGTGAGCTGGTTAACCACAGTTTTTTCTAGTATTTTAGATAACAGTGGTAATTTAGATATGGGCCAATAGTTTTTTAACACTGTTGGGTCCAGATTTGGTTTTTTAACTGCTGGTTGAATAATTGCATGCTTGAAGTAAGAGGGGACACAGCCTGTGGCTAATGAAGAGTTAACAATAGACACAATAGCAGGACCGATAACAGGTAACAGTTTCGAGAATAATGACGATGGAAGTACGTCCTGTGGACTGGAAGATAATTTCATTTTCTTAGTCATACCCAGCAAACCGTGGGAACTGATTGGTTGGAAAGAGTAGCTCAAGAGTAGCAAGCCGAGGTGGAGGAGGGTTGTAGTCATGAGGATAGGGCCCTGGCTGTATGTTTGCTCTGATTGACATTACCTTATCCATAAAAAATGCAAGTAGCTTATCACAGTCATTTTGAGAGTGCGTTGTTACCACAGTTGTGGGAGGCGACACAATTTTGTTTATGGTATCAAATAAAAGCTTGGGGTTTCTCTTTGAGGAAGAGATTCAACTGGAGAAATAAGATGATCTCGATTCTGTAACTAAATTGTTAAAGTCACGCATGAGTTCCTTAAGATACAGACGGTGTACTTCTAGCCCTGTGGATTTCCACAAACGTTCTATTTTGCGGCACTTCCTCCTGAGACAACGGACAGTGTCCGTCATCCAAGACAAAGAGCTGCGAATGAGCTTGGTTTTAGTTTTCAAAGGTGCTACTTCGTCTAAAACAGCAGAACGTGGTCATTGAACGCCTGCATTAAACAGTTTACATCATCACTATTTGTGTTAATGTTACTAACAAACCGAGCGGTAAATTGCTCAACAGACGTTTCAGTGATGATGCGCGAGCGTGACACCATTTTCTGACGGGGGGTCAGCAGTTGCCGATAGATTAAAAAATATACACTTGTGATTGCTAATCAGCAAATCCTCACTGCACAATCCCTTTACATCCAACCCAAGCGAGAAAACAAGGTCTTAAGTATGGCCGCCCGAGTGTGTGGGCTCGTGAACATGTTGTCTCTTGTTATGTGATTCAGCAATACTTAGGAATTAATCGGCTGCATGGTTGTTAGCATCGTCAATGTGCAGGTTAAAATCACCCAGTACTAACAGTTTTTCAAGTTTAATGACAGAGGACATAAAATCTGTAAAATCAGGAATAAACTGCGTTGTTGGGCCAAGGGTCCCAATAGATAAGAATGCAATAGATGGGCTCTGGAATACATCTACCAATTTTGTTGCTGATATCTTGCATAGTTTCCGAGTTCTGCTCCGGAAACAAAATGATTACGGACAGATAGACGGACGGACAGACAGACGGACGAGACAATGCCTATATCCCCCCGCATTTTTATGCCGGGGGGATAATAATAATAATAATAATAATAATTAGAATAAACCAAATTATTAAACGAACAAAAGAGAACTATCTGGAACCTCAGAATGATCAAACCAAAACACAAAACAATTCCTTAAATCAAAATTACACTTTGGCAGAATATCTCCTCTCCGTCCAGCGGCGATAAATCCTAACCTAGTTCAGGCTCAGTGACCACACATTGGCAATTGAAAAAGGAAGACACAAAAAACATGGCTACCCAAAAAAGAACGAATTTGTGGTCACTGTAAGACAGGAGAGGTAGAGACAGAGATGAACTTCCGTCTCCATTGTGAAAAACATGCAGATATCAGGGAAACACATTTGACTAAAATATCTGAAACCCTAAATACAGCGTGGCCCAAAAAAAAACCCAACCCAGACACAATGCAGAAACTCTTATCACCTTGAAAACAGGTGATAAGGTGATAAAGGTAATAAAAAACTCAACTGAAAAGTTGATAAAACAAGATATTTATTTCATGTAGTTGATAAGAAACTGCTTTTTGCGGATGATACTGGGATGTACTGGGGCGGTTTGCAGCCGAGTGCGAAGCGGCTGGGATGAGAATCAGCACCTCCAAGTCCGAGGCCATGGTTCTTGACCGGAAAAAGGTGGCTAGCCCCCTCCGGGTTGGAGGAGAGCTCGTGTCTCAAGTGGAGGAGTTTAAGTATCTTGGGGTCTTGTTCACGAGTGAGAGAAGGATGGAGCATGAGATTGACAGACGGATCGGTGCAGCGGCAGCAGTAATGCGGTCATTGTACCGATCTGTTGTGGTGAAGAAGGTGCTGAGCCGAAAGGCGAAGCTCTCAATTTACCAGTCAATCTACGTTCCTACCCTCACCTATGGTCATGAACTTTGGGTCGTGACCGAAAGAACGAGATCTCGGATACAAACGGCTGAAATGGGTTTCCTCCGCAGGGTGGCGGGGCGCTCCCTTAGAGATAGGGTGAGAAGCTCTGTCACCCGGGAGGAGCTCAGAGTAGAGCCGCTGCTCCTCCACGCCGAGAGGAGCCAGCTGAGGTGGCTCGGGCATCTATATCGGATGCCCCCTGGACGCCTTCCTGGGTGTTCCGGCATGCCCCACCGGAGGAGGCCCCGGGAAGACCCAGGACACGCTGGAGGACTATGTCACTCGGCTGGCCTGGGAGCCTCGGGATACCCCCGAAGAACTGGAGGAAGTGTCCAGGGAGAGGGAAGTCTGGGCATCCTTGCTTAGACTGCTGCCCCCGCGACCCGGCCCCGGATAAGCGGAAGAAGATGGATGGATGGAAAAGAAATACATTTGGCAGCCAACTCCATCTCACTAAAGTGAATTAGTTTTTGCACCATGTTTCGGTTGGGTTTTTTTTGGCCACGCTGTATATTTCCAATCCTCAACAATGAAGAGAAGCTGCGAGTTCTTCTTGGAGCACACCCAACAGCCTCACTCGCAGCTCAGTATATTTTGGCCTGCCATGGCCCGAGGGACAGTGAGTAACATCTAAAATCTGCATTTAATATCTGTAAAAATGTCAAAATGTAAAAATAGGATCAAGGGTCCTGTGGCTTCCCGGCAAGCAATCTTATAGTGATGATACAAGTTATGAAAATTTCATGCGAAGTTTGACCTTCGAATTATTGAAGTTCAATCTCAAGGTCACTAAATAGAAGTTCACATACATTTATAAGACCCCCTGTAATACCCAATCCTAAACTCTGAAGCAGTTTTGGTGATACAAGTCATTGAAAATTCAATATGTCAATTGTGAACTTTAAAGGTCACAGAGGGTCAAGTTGAGGCCAGCAAATGGACTTCATATATGACTTTCTTAATGTCTCTTTACAAACCTTGGCTCAATCTGTGACCATTTTGGTGAAGTCATTGTAATTTCATTAGCTATGTTTCCATTTAACTTTGAAGCGAATCTTGTGAAAATTCGCAAAAACGAAATGCGAATCAAGTGTGTTTCCATATGTTTCCCACAAGTGGTTGAGAGCAAATAAACAACACTACGTAAGCGGTGACGTGCGTGCGTACATATGTCAGATAAACACATACGTACGTCGTTGCTAGGCAACCTCAAAAGCGAAAATGGAGAACGGTCTCTGGAGCGGTGTAAATGAGCTAGTGTCTATAGGGCAAACGCTCGCTATGTCAGAGTTTATTCGAAAAATGTGTTTCAATTTCAGATTATGCGCATTAAGTCTTTTTTGCATAAGTAAAAATCCACCTCAAGCGAGCATAAAAACTTTTTTTTGCGAATCAGTGGCTTTTTTTTCAAATTATGGCGTTTCCATTACCTTTTTTGATGCGAAACTTCAAAATGCGCCTTAAAACAGGGAAATGGAAACACAGCTACTGAGTTTGACCCTCAAAGGTCACTGACAGTCAAGTTGAATGTCACCAAATGAAAGTTTATATGTGACTTCCTAGGTATCTGTAGCACAAACCTAGGCTCCATCTGTGAACATTTTAGTGATACAAGAAATTGGATTTTCAATAGGTCACATTTGACCTTCGAAGGTCAATACGAAGGTCACCAAATGAAAGTTCATATATGACTTCCTATATGTCTCTAATACAAACCTAGGCTCCATCTGTGACCATTTTGGCAATACAAATTGTAATCGTATTAGGTCAAGTTTGACCTTCAAAGGTCACCAACAGTCAAGTTGAATGTTAATGTGTTACTTCCTTTAAGTCTGTGATACAAACTTAGGCTCCATCTGTGACCTTTTTAGTGAAATAAGTCATTGAATTTTCACTAGGTTAAGTTTGACCTTCGAAGATTAATATGAAGGTCACCAAATGAAAGTTCATATATGACTTCCTATACGTCTCTAATACAAACCTACACCCTATCTGTAACAATTTTGCTAATATAAGTAATTGAAATTTCACTGTTAAGCTTGGCTGTTGAAGGTTATTGAAGGTCATTGAAGGTCATGTTCAAGGTCACTAAATGCAACTTCATACATGACTTCCAATATGCCCACAATACAAACCTGAGCTCTATCTGTAATAGTTTTGGTGATAGAAGTCATTGAAATTTCACCATGTTAGGTTTGACCTTAGAAGGTCGTCGAAGGTCAAGTTCAAGGCCACCAAATGAAAGTTTATAAGTGACTTCCTATCAGTGTTCAATACACATATGTTCCCAATCTTCAATATTTCCAAGCCTAGAAGCCTTTGAAAATTGTAGCATTTTGCTTGACCTCCAGTTTGACCTTTCAAGGTCATCTGAGGTCAACTTTAACACATCCAAAATATAGGTCATATATGACTTCCTATATGTCAGTAATACAAACCTAATCTCTATCTGCAACCATTATCTTCCACAGGTGAATTTGCCCATTCTCCATAAGACCCAATATTAAAGTACAGCGCCCCCTCTAGACCCACTTTCATCGATTCAATCAAAATGGCACTCGCACTGTACGTAAAGTGTATCAAGGTGACATCTTTTTCAGGCAAGGCTTCGCTTATTTCAGCAAGGGAATGCAAAATCACATTGTGCGAGTTATAACATCATGGATCCGTAGTAAAGGAGTCCAGGAGCTAAACTGGCCTGTCTGCAGCCCAGACAGGTCACGCATTGAAAAATCTGGTGCACAAATGTGACAAAAGAGTCGGCAAAAGTACTGAGAAGCTGAAATCCATAATCAAGCAAGAATGAGAAAGAATTTTGCTTTCAAAACTACAGTAATTGGTCTCCTCCATTCCAAAACACTGAGAGTATTGTTAAAAGAAGAGATGATTTAAAACTGTGGTAAACATGGCCCCATCCCAGTTTTTTTGAAATGTGTTGCCGACATCAAATTCAAAATGAGCAGATATTTATCAAAAATAATAAAATTTCTCAGTTTCAACATTTGATTTGTTGTCTTTGTTCTATTTTCAATTTAAAAAGTGTTTAAATGATTTGCAAATCGTTGCAGTCTGTCTTTACATATATTTTTTGCAATGTTCCAACTTTTCCGGAAACAAGATTGTATATATGTGCAATTGTGTGTGTGTGTGTGTGTGTGTGTGTGTGTCTGCGATTCTGCACACTATTAAATGTGGACTCTGTACAAGGTAAATGGAAGAGGAAGTAAGGCACTTTGTTGGGCAGATCAGGTGCTCTCACCGGACATCCCACTATGAGGTCACTGGCCCTCAGGTCCTCGCCCTGATGCTGAATGAACTGAAGGGTGGAGAGGGCGGAGTCAGGGCCAGTGGCAGGGCTGAGCTCCTCCAATAGGAGGCAGTACTGAGAGAGCTGCTGAGCAGGTGCGTCGAGGCACGTCGGGAATGCCAGGGGCGAGGGCGGGGCCAAATCCGGCAGCTTCATCTAGGAAAAGGGGCAAAGACAGCTAGAGCCTCCATCCTGGTACATCATCTATGATACAGCATACACTATACCTTTTATTAGCCATCATGACATATTTTATACCATCCAACATTTTAAAGTATGCTCTATAATTTACATCATTCATCATTGGGGACAACTGATCTTGTACATCACAGTCTGCTCAATACTATTCATCATCTACAACCCCAATTCTGAAATAGTTGGGACAAAGTGTAAATTGTGAATAAAATAAAAAAGCAATAACTTTCAAATCACACCAGCCAGTATTTTATTCACAATAGAACAGAGATAACATCGCAAATGTTGAAACTGAGAAATTTTACAATTTTATTCACAAAATGAGCTCATTTTAAATTTCATGGCTGCTACATGTCTCAAAAAAGTTGGGACAGGGGCCTGTTTACCATGGTGTAGCATCCCCTCATCTTTTTAACAAAGAGTGGAGGCGTCTGGGCATTGAGGAGACAAGTTTCTTGAGTTTAGCCATTGGAATTTGATCCCACTCTTGTTTAATACAGGCTTCCAGCTGCTGGAGAGTTTTGGGTCTCCTTTGACGGACTTTTTGTTTAATTATGTGCTAAATGTTCTCAATCAGTGAAAGATCCAGACTGCAGGCAGGCCAGTTCAGCACACAGACTCTTCTACTACGAAGCCATGCTGTTGTTATAGCTGCAGTGTGGTTTTGCATTGTCCTGCTTAAATACACAAGGTCTTCCCTGGAATAGATGTTGCTTGGAGGGGAGCATATGTTGCTCTAAAACCTTTATATACCTTTCAGCATTCATGGTGCTTTTTAAAACATGCAAGTGTCCCACACCATATGCACTAATGCATCCCCATACCATCAGAGATGCTGGCTTTTGAACTGAACACTGATAACAGGAGGGGTGGTCTTTCTCCTCTTTAGCCCAGAGGACACGACGCCCATGATTTCCAACAAAAATGTCAAATTTGGACTCGTCTGACCACAGGACACTTTGCCAATTTGCTACAGTCCATTTTAAATGAGCCTTGGCCCACAGAACACGGCGGCGCTTCCGGATCATGCTCAACAATGGCCTCCTTTTTGTATGATAGAGTTTTAGGTGGCATCTGTGGATGGCACGGCGGGCTGTGTTTATAGACAGTGGTTTCTTGAAGTATTCCTGGGCCCATTTAGTAATGTCAATGACAGAATCATGCCGGTGAGTGATGCAGTGGCGTCTGAGGGCCCGAAGATCACGGGCATCCAGTAAAGGTCTTTGGCCTTGTCCCTAATGCACAAAGATTTTTCCAGTTTCTCTGAATCTTTTGATGATGTTATGCACTGTCGATGATGAGACCTTCAAAGCCTTTGCAATCTGACGTTGAGGAACATTGTTTTTAAAGTATTCCACAATTTTTTTACGCAAGCCTTCACAGGTTGGAGAGCCTCTGGCCATCTTTACTCCTGAGAGACTCAGCCTCTCTAAGACATCCCTTTTATAGCCAATCATGTTACACACCTGATGCCAGTTAACTTAATTACTTGCTAAATGTTCTTTCAGCTGATTCTCTTATATTTTAATTGCTTTTTCAGCCCTTTTTTGCCTGTGTCCCAACTTTTTTGAGACCTGTTGCAGCCAGAAAATTTGAAATAAGCTCATTTTGTGGATAAAAATGTAAAATGTCTCAGTTTCAACATTTGAAATGTTATCTATGTTCTATTGTAAATAACATATTGGCTCATGTGATCTGAAAGTTATTGCATTTTGATTTTATTAACAATTTACACTTTGTCCTAACTATTTTGGAATTGCGGTTGTATAACACTGAATGCTCTATTCCATTTATTAACAAATATAGCATTCTTTATGCAATCCATTATCTAAAATAAAGCGTGCTGCGATCTATACATCATCAAAAACACAATATGCTGAAAACTATGCATCAATAGCATAGTCTATCTATACTATTCTATACATTAACTACAATACTGTACACTCTATAATACACAGATTTTAATGCAGTATAATCAGTTTATCAGCTATAATACAGTATACACCATACGATCCATCATCCATGACACAGTAGGCTCCGCTAACCGGCTGGCGTCATGATAGCAGAGTGATTGTCCGGCTAACTCTACTCGCCGTCATGGCAGCAGAGTGATTGACCAACCCTAACGCTACTATATTAGCAAACGTCAACCCTTCCAGACAATGGCAACAGGCATATATCATGATGGACCAATGGCCGCTAGCCGGCATTAGCCGCACAACGTCCGCCACAACCTGCACAATTCCTCTCTGACCCCCTCCCCACACACCAGGAACCTTGGACTCATTTTCGACTGCCAGCTCATCTTTGAACAGCATCCAAACCAAGTAATTAAATCCACCTTTTTCCACCTTAGAAATACTGCCCGTCTCAGGCCATCACTCTCCTCTCCTACTGCTGAAATACTAATCCACACACTTGTCACATCCAAGCTCGATTACTGCAACAGCATTCTGTATGGTTCATCTCAAAAAGTCCTCAATAAACTTCAACACATCCAGAACTCTGCTGCCCGTCTGCTCACCCACACCCGCTCATGAGACCACATCACCCCGGTCCTCCAGAACCGGCACTGGCTCCCCATCAAACAACGCATCCACTTCAAAGTCCTCCGTCTGACCCACAAAGCCCTCCATCACCAGGCCCCTTCCTACCTATCTGACCTGCTCCACTACCACACCCCCTCCCGCAAACTCCACTCCTCCGACGCCAACCTCCTTCCCTACCACCCCAAACCAAGCACCGGACCTGGGGAGACCGAGTGTTTTCCGTAGCTGCTCCCACCCTCTGGAACTCTCTGCCAAAACACATCCGTGACTGTACTGACCTGCCCACCTTCAAAAAACTCACAAAAACTCACTTATTCAGAGTTGCTTTTAATGCGTGAATGCTTTTAGTTATTTTGTGTTTTATTCCTGTATTTCTGTATTCTCTTTACAATTATACATTTATTTCAATATTTTAGTCATTTCAATGCCTGAGAGTTTACTTTTGGCACTGAATAATTAGCCATTTTGAACCATAACAAATATTGAGTCACTATGTTGAGGTAAAAATTATGGAATCATCATTTACTCATTGATGAAAGAAATATCAGCAAAAATCAGAATACACAGAGGAAGCATGGCACCAACAACAGGGGAAGCATGGTACCAACAAAAGAGGAAGCATGGCACCAACAACAGAGGAAGCATGGCACCAACAACAGAGGAAGCATGGCACCAACAACAGGGGAAGCATGGCACCAACAACAGCTGAACTCCGGCCACCCAAACCGAGGAAGCATGGAAGCATGGGAAGCATGGCACCAACAACAGAGGAAGCATGGCACCAACAACAGAGGAAGCATGGCACCAACAACAGGGGAAGCATGGGCAACAGAGGAAGCATGGCACCAAAGCATGGCACCAACAACAGAGGAACAACAACAGAAGACGAATGGCACCAACAACAGAGGAAGCATGGCACCAACAACAGAGGAAGCATGGCACCAACAACAGAGGAAGCATGGCACCAACAACAGAGGAAGCATGGCACCAACAACAGAGGAAGCATGGTACCAACAACAGAGGAAGCATGGCACCAACAACAGCATGGCACCAACAACAGAGGAAGGGCAAACAACATGGAAGTATGGCACAACAACAGAGGAAGCATGGCACCAACAACAGAGGAAGCATGGCACCAACAACAGAGGAAGCATGGTACCAACAACAGGGGAAGCATGGCACCAACAACAGAGGAAGCATGGCACCAACAACAGAGGAAGCATGGCACCACAACAGAGGAAGCATGGCACCAACAACAGGGAAGCATGGCACCAACAACAGGGAAGCATGGCACCAACAACAGAGGAAGCATGGCACCAACAACAGAGGAAGCATGGCACCAACAACAGAGGAAGCATGGCACCAACAACAGGGGGAAGCATGGCACCAACAACAGAGGAAGCATGGCACCAACAACAGAGGAAGCATGGCACCAACAACAGAGGAAGCATGGCACCAACAACAGAGGAAGCATGGCACCAACAACAGAGGAAGCATGGCACCAACAACAGAGGAAGCATGGCACCAACAACAGAGGAAGCATGGCACCAACAACAGAGGAAGCATGGTGCCAACAACAGGGGAAGCATGGCACCAACAACAGAGGAAGCATGGCACCAACAACAGAGAAAGCATGGCACCAACAACAGAGGAAGCATGGCACCAACAACAGAGGAAGCATGGTACCAACAACAGAGGAAGCATGGCACCAACAACAGAGGAAGCATGGCACCAACAACAGGGGAAGCATGGCACCAACAACAGAGGAAGAATGGCACCAACAACAGAGGAAGCATGGCACCAACAACAGAGGAAGCATGGTACCAACAACAGAGGAAGCATGGCACCAACAACAGGGGAAGCATGGCACCAACAACAGAGGAAGCATGGCACCAACAACAGAGGAAGCATGGCACCAACAACAGAGGAAGCATGGCACCAACAACAGGGGAAGCATGGCACCAACAACAGGGGAAGCATGGCACCAACAACAGAGGAAGCATGGCACCAACAACAGAGGAAGCATGGCACCAACAACAGAGGAAGCATGGTACCAACAACAGGGGAAGCATGGCACCAACAACAGAGGAAGCATGGCACCAACAACAGAGGAAGCATGGCACCAACAACAGAGGAAGCATGGCACCAACAACAGGGGAAGCATGGCACCAACAACAGGGAAGCATGGCACCAACAACAGAGGAAGCATGGCACCAACAACAGAGGAAGCATGGCACCAACAACAGAGGAAGCATGGCACCAACAACAGAGGAAGCATGGCACAAACAACAGAGGAAGCATGGCACCAACAACAGAGGAAGCATGGCACCAACAACAGAGGAAGCATGGCACCAACAACAGAGGAAGCATGGCACCAACAACAGAGGAAGCATGGCACCAACAACAGAGGACACATGGCACCAACAACAGAGGAAGCATGGCACCAACAACAGAGGAAGCATGGCACCAACAACAGGGAAGCATGGCACCAACAACAGAGGAAGCATGGCACCAACAACAGAGGAAGCATGGCACCAACAACAGAGGAAGCATGGCACCAACAACAGAGGAAGCATGGCACCAACAACAGAGGAAGCATGGCACCAACAACAGAGGAAG
This sequence comes from Gymnothorax javanicus, assembly GCA_029692085.1. NCBI lineage: Eukaryota > Metazoa > Chordata > Actinopteri > Anguilliformes > Muraenidae > Gymnothorax > Gymnothorax javanicus. The sequence continues at coordinate 2,394,831 of CM056201.1, read as the reverse complement.
CATGGCACCAACAACAGGGGAAGCATGGCACCAACAACAGAGGAAGATGGCACCAACAACAGAGGAAGCATGGCACCAACAACAGAGGAAGGCAGCCAACAACAGAGGAAGCATGGTACCAACAACAGGGGAAGCATGGCACCAACAACAGGGGAAGCATGGCACCAACAACAGGGGCATGGCACCAACAACAGAAGGAAGCATGGCACCAACAACAGAAAGCATGGCACCAACAACAGAGGAAGGCACCAACAACAGGGGAAGCATGGCACCAACAACAGGGGAAGCATGGCACCAACAACAGAGGAAGCATGGCACCAACAACAGAGGAAGCATGGCACCAACAACAGAAGAAGCATGGCACCAACAACAGAGGAAGCATGGCACCAACAACAGAGGAAGCATGGCACCAACAACAGAGGAAGCATGGCACCAACAACAGAGGAAGCATGGCACCAACAACAGGGGAAGCATGGCACCAACAACAGGGGAAGCATGGCACCAACAACAGGGGAAGCATGGCACCAACAACAGAGGAAGCATGGCACCAACAACAGAGGAAGCATGGCACCAACAACAGAAGAAGCATGGCACCAACAACAGAGGTTTATGGCAGACAAAGCATGGCACCAACAACAGAGGAAGCATGGCACCAACAACAGAGGAAGGGGAAGCATGGCACCAACAACAGAACAACAGGAAGCATGGCACCAACAACAGGGAAGCATGGCACCAACAACAGGGGAAGCATGGCACCAACAACAGAGGAAACAACAGGGAAGTATGGCACCAACAACAGAGGAAGCATGGCAACAACAACAAACAGAGGAAGCATGGCACCAACAACAGAGGAAGCATGGCCAACAACAGAGGAAGCATGCACCAACAACAGAAGAATCATGGCACCAACAACAGAGGAAGCATGGCACCAACAACAGGGGAAGATGGCACCAACAACAGAGGAAGCATGGCACCAACAACAGAGGAAGCATGGCACCAACAACAGAGGAAGCATGGCACCAACAACAGAAAGACATGGCACCAACAACAGGGAAGCATGGCACCAACAACAGGGGAAGCATGGCACCAACAACAGAGGAAGTATGGCACCAACAACAGAGGAAGCATGGCACCAACAACAGAGGAAGCATGGCACCAACAATACAGGGAAGCATGGCACCAACAACAGAAGGATGGCACCAACAACAGGGAAGCATGGCACCAACAACAGGGGAAGCATGGCACCAACAACAGAGGAAGCATGGCACCAACAACAGAAGAAGCATGGCACCAACAACAGAGGAAGCATGGCACCAACAACAGAGGAAGCATGGCACCAACAACAGAGGAAGCATGGCACCAACAACAGGGAAGCATGGCACCAACAACAGAGGAAGCATGGCACCAACAACAGAGGAAGCATGGCACCAACAACAGAGGAAGCATGGCACCAACAACAGAGGAAGCATGGCACCAACAACAGGGGGGGTATGGCAACAACAACAGAGGAAGCATGGCACCAACAACAGAGGAAGCATGGCACCAACAACAGAAGGACCAACAACAGAGGAAGCATGGCACCAACAACAGGGAAGCATGGCACCAACAACAGACAGAGCATGGCACCAACAACAGAGGAAGCACCAACAACAGAGGAAGCATGGCACCAACAACAGGGAAGCATGGCACCAACAACAGAAGGGAAGCATGGCACCAACAACAGGGAAGTATGGCACCAACAACAGGGGAAGGCACATGGGGAAGCCAACAACAACAAGCATGGCACCAACAACAGGGGAAGCATGGCACCAACAACAAAGTATGGCACCAACAACAGAGGAAGCATGGCACCAACAACAACAGGGGAAGCATGGCACCAACAACAGGAGGAAGCATGGGAAGAATGGCACAACAACAGGGAAGCATGGCACCAACAACAGAGGAAGCATGGCACCAACAACAGGGGAAGCATGGCACCAACAACAGGGGAAGCATGGCACCAACAACAGAGGAAGCATGGCACCAACAACAGAGGAAGCATGGCACCAACAACAGAGGAAGCATGGCACCAACAACAGAGGAAGCATGGCACCAACAACAGAGGAAGCATGGCAACAACAGAGGAAGCAACAACAACAGGAAGCATGGCACCAACAACAGGGGAAGCATGGCACCAACAACAGAGGAAGCATGGCACCAACAACAGGGGAAGCATGGCACCAACAACAGAGGAAGCATGGCACCAACAACAGGGAAGCATGGCACCAACAACAGAGGAAGCATGGCACCAACAACAGAGGAAGCATGGCACCAACAACAGAGGAAGCATGGCACCAACAACAGGGGAAGCATGGCACCAACAACAGGGAAGCATGGCACCAACAACAGAGGAAGCATGGCACCAACAACAGAGGAAGCATGGCACCAACAACAGAGGAAGCATGGCACCAACAACAGAGGAAGCATGGCACCAACAACAGAGGAAGCATGGCACCAACAACAGAGGAAGCATGGCACCAACAACAGAGGAAGCATGGCACCAACAACAGAGGAAGCATGGCACCAACAACAGGGGAAGCATGGCACCAACAACAGAGGAAGCATGGCACCAACAACAGAGGAAGCATGGCACCAACAACAGAGGAAGCATGGCACCAACAACAGAGGGAAGCATGGCACCAACAACAGAGGAAGCATGGCACCAACAACAGAGGAAGCATGGCACCAACAACAGAGGAAGCATGGCACCAACAACAGAGGAAGCATGGCACAACAGAGGAAGCATGGCACCAACAACAGAGGAAGCATGCATGGCACAGAGGAACAACAGAGGAAGCATGGTACCAACAACAGAGGAAGCATGGCACCAACAACAGAGGAAGCATGGCACCAACAACAGAGGAAGCATGGCACCAACAACAGAGGAAGCATGGCACCAACAACAGGGGAAGCATGGTACCAACAACAGAGGGCACCAACAACAGAGGAAGCATGGCACCAACAACAGAGGAAGCATGGCACCAACAACAGAGGAAGCATGGCACCAACAACAGGGAAGCATGGCACCAACAACAGAAGGGCACCAACAACAGGCACAACAACACAGAGAAGCATGGCACCAACAGAGGAAGCATGGCACCAACAACAGAGGAAGATGGCACCAACAACAGAGGAAGCATGGCACCAACAACAGAGGAAGCATGGCACCAACAACAGAGGAAGCATGGCACCAACAACAGGGAAGCATGGCACCAACAACAGGAAGCATGGCACCAACAACAGAGGAAGCATGGCACCAACAACAGAGGAAGAATGGCACCAACAACAGAGGAAGCATGGCACCAACAACAGAGGAAGCATGGCACCAACAACAGGGGAAGCATGGCACCAACAACAGGGGAAGCATGGCACCAACAACAGAAGCATGGCACCAACAACAGAGGAAGCATGGCACCAACAACAGAAGAAGCATGGCACCAACAACAGAGGAAGCATGGCACCAACAACAGAGGAAGCATGGCACCAACAACAGAGGAAGCATGGCACCAACAACAGGGGAAGCATGGCACCAACAACAGGGGAAGCATGGCACCAACAACAGAGGAAGCATGGCACCAACAACAGAAGAAGCATGGCACCAACAACAGAGGAAGCATGGCACCAACAACAGGGAAGCATGGCACCAACAACAGGGGAAGCATGGCACCAACAACAGGGGAAGCATGGCACCAACAACAGAGGAAGCATGGCACCAACAACAGAAGACGAATGGCACCAACAACAGAGGAAGCATGGCACCAACAACAGAGGAAGCATGGCACCAACAACAGAGGAAGCATGGCACCAACAACAGGGAAGCATGGCACCAACAACAGAGGAAGCATGGCACCAACAACAGGGAAGCATGGCACCAACAACAGAGGAAGCATGGCACCAACAACAGAGGAAGCATGGCACCAACAACAGAGGAAGCATGGCACCAACAACAGAGGAAGCATGGCACCAACAACAGAGGAAGCATGGCACCAACAACAGGGAAGCATGGCACCAACAACAGGGGAAGTATGGCACCAACAACAGAGGAAGCATGGCACCAACAACAGAGGAAGCATGGCACCAACAACAGAGGAAGCATGGCACCAACAACAGAGGAAGCATGGCACCAACAACAGAGGAAGCATGGCACCAACAACAGAGGAAGCATGGCACCAACAACAGAGGAAGCATGGCACCAACAACAGGGGAAGCATGGCACCAACAACAGAGGAAGAATGGCACCAACAACAGAGGAAGCATGGCACCAACAACAGAGGACGGAAGCAAATAACACCAACAACAACAGGGAAGCATGGCACCAACAACAGAGGAAGCATGGCACCAACAACAGAAGAAGCATGGCACCAACAACAGAGGAAGCATGGCACCAACAACAGAGGAAGCATGGCACCAACAACAGGGAAGCATGGCACCAACAACAGAGGAAGCATGGCACCAACAACAGAGGAAGCATGGCACCAACAACAGAGGAAGCATGGCACCAACAAAGCATGGTACCAGGAAGCATGGCACCAACAACAGAGGAAGCATGGTACAGAGGAAGCATGGCACCAACAACAGAGGAAGCATGGCACCAACAACAGAGGAAGCATGGTACCAACAACAGGGGAAGCATGGCACCTACAACAGAGGAAGCATGGTACCAACAACAGAGGAAGCATGGCACCAACAGCAGGGAAGATGGCACCAACAACAACAGCATGGCAGTAACAACAGAGGAAGTATGGCACAACAACAGAGGAAGCATGGCACAACAACAGAGGAAGCATGGCACCAACAACAGAGGAAGCATGGCACCAACAACAGAGGAAGTATGGCACCAACAACAGAGGAAGCATGGCAACAACAACAAGGAAGCACCAACAAGAGGAAGAATGGCACAACAACAGGGGAAGCATGGCACCAACAACAGAGGAAGCATGGCACCAACAACAGGAAGCATGGCACCAACAATAGACATGGCACAACAACAGGGAAGCATGGCAACAGAACAAGCATGGCACCAACAACAGAGGAAGCATGGCACCAACAACAGGGGAAGCATGGCACCAACAACAGAGGAAGCATGGCACCAACAACAGACAGATGGCACCAGCAGAGGAAGCATGGCACCAACAACAGAGGAAGGATGGCATGGCACCAAACAACAGAGGAAGCATGGCACCAACAACAGAGGAAGCATGGCACCAACAACAGAGGAAGCATGGCACCAACAACAGAGGGGAAGCATGGCACCAACAACAGAGGAAGCATGGCACCAACAACAGAGGAAGCATGGCACCAACAACAGGGAAGCATGGCACCAACAACAGAGGAAGCATGGCACCAACAACAGAACAATGGCAGGAAGTATGGCACCAACAACAGAGGAAGCATGGCACCAACAACAGAGGAAGATGGCACCAACAACAGAGGAAGCAACAACAACAGAGGAAGCATGGCACCAACAACAGAGGGAAGCATGGCACCAACAACAGGGGAAGCAGGAAACAACATGGGAAGCACCAACAACAGAGGAAGCATGGCACCAACAACAGGGGAAGCATGGCACCAACAACAGGGGAAGCATGGCACCAACAACAGAGGAAGCATGGCACCAACAACAGGGGAAGCATGGCACCAACAACAGAGGAAGCATGGCACCAACAACAGAGGAAGCATGGCACCAACAACAGGGGAAGCATGGCACCAACAACAGAGGAAGCATGGCACCAACAACAGGGGAAGCATGGCACCAACAACAGAGGGAGGAAGCATGGCACCAACAACAGAGGAAGCATGGCACCAACAACAGAGGAAGCCAACAACAGAGGAAGGGCACCAACAACAGAGGAAGCATGGCACCTACAACAGAGGAAGAATGGAAGCATGGCACACCAACAACAGAGGAAGTAACAGGTGGCCAACAACAGAGGAAGCATGGCACCAACAACAGAGGAAGCATGGCACCAACAATGGCACCAACAACAAGGGAAGTATGGCACCAACAACAGAGGAAGCATGGCACCAACAACAGAGGAAGCATGGGTACAACAACAGGGAAGCATGGCACCAACAACAGAGGAAGCATGGCACCAACAACAGGGGAAGCATGGCACCAAACAACAGAGGAAGCATGGCACAACACAGGAAGCATGGCACCAACAACAGAGGAAGCATGGTACCAACAACAGAGGAAACAACAGAGGAAGCATGGCACCAACAACAGAGGAAGCATGGCACCAACAACAGAAGCATGGCACCAACAACAGGCAAGCATGGCAACAACAGGGGAAGCATGGCACAACAGAGGAAACAACAGAGGAAGCATGGCACCAACAACAAAGAATGGCACCAGCAACAGGGGAAGCATGGCACCAACAACAGAGGGAAGCATGGCACCAACAACAGAGGAAGCATGGCACCAACAACAGAGGAAGCATGGCACCAACAACAGAGGAAGCATGGCACCAACAACAGAAGACGAATGGCACCAACAACAGAGGAAGCATGGCACCAACAACAGAGGAAGCATGGCACCAACAACAGGGGAAGCATGGCACCAACAACAGAGGAAGCATGGCACCAACAGAGGAAGACCAACAACAGAGGAAGAGACATGGCACCAACAACAGAGGAAGCATGGCACCAACAACAGAAGGCAGCATGGAGGCATGGCAACAACAACAGGAAGTATGGCACCAACAACAGAGGAAGCATGGCACCAACAACAGGGGAAGCATGGCACCAACAACAGAAGAAGCATGGCACCAACAACAGAGGAAGCATGGCACCAACAACAGAGGAAGCATGGCACCAACAACAGAGGAAGCATGGCACCAACAAATAGAGGAAGCATGGCACCAACAACAGGGGAAGCATGTCACCAACAACAGAGGAAGCATGGCACCAACAACAGAGGAAGCATGGCACCAACAACAGAAGAAGATGGCACCAACAACAGAGGAAGCATGGCACCTACAACAGAGGAAGCATGGCACCAACAACAGAGGAAGCATGGCACCAACAACAGAGGAAGCATGGCACCAACAACAGAAGAAGCATGGCACCAACAACAGAGGAAGCATGGCACCAACAACAGGGGAAGCATGGCACCAACAACAGAAGAAGGAACAACAGAGGAAGCATGGCACCAACAACAGGGAAGCATGGCACCAACAACAGGGGAAGGATGGCACCAACAACAGGGGAAGCATGAAGCATGGCACCAACAACAGAGGGAAGCATGGCACCAACAACAGAGGAAGCATGGCACCAACAACAGGGGAAGCATGGCACCAACAACAGGGGAAGCATGGCACCAACAACAGAGGAAGCATGGCACCAACAACAGGGGAAGCATGGCACCTACAACAGAGGGAAGCATGGCACCAACAACAGGGGAAGCATGGCACCAACAACAGGGGAAGCATGGCACCAACAACAGAGGAAGCATGGCACCAACAACAGAGGAAGCATGGCACCTACAACAGGGGAAGCATGGCACCTACAACAGAGGTAGCATGGCATCAACAACAGAGGAAGCATGGCACCTACAACTGAGGAAGCATGGCACCAACAACAGGGGAAGCATGGCACCAACAACAGAGGAAGAATGGCACCAACAACAGAGGAAGCATGGCACCAACAACAGAGGAAGCATGGTACCAACAACAGAGGAAGCATGGCACCAACAACAGGGGAAGCATGGCACCAACAACAGAGGAAGCATGGCACCAACAACAGAAGAAGCATGGTACCAACAACAGGGAAGCATGGCACCAACAACAGAGGAAGCATGGCACCAACAACAGAGGAAGCATGGCACCAACAACAGAGGAAGCATGGCACCAACAACAGAGGAAGCATGGCACCTACAACAGAGGAAGCATGGCACCAACAACAGAGGAAGCATGGTACCAGCAACAGGGGAAGCATGGCACCAACAACAGAGGAAGCATGGTACCAACAACAGAGGAAGCATGGCACCAACAACAGAGGAAGCATGGCACCAACAACAGAGGAAGCATGGTACCAACAACAGGGGAAGCATGGCACCTACAACAGAGGAAGCATGGCACCAACAACAGAGGAAGCATGGCACCAACAGCAGAGGAAGAACGGCACCAGCAACAGGGGAAGCATGGCACCAACAACAGAGGAAGCATGGCACCAACAACAGAGGAAGCATGGCACCAACAACAGAGGAAGCATGGCACCAACAACAGAGGAAGCATGGTACCAACAACAGAAGACGCATGGCACCAACAACAGAGGAAGCATGGCACCAACAGCAGAGGAAGAACGGCACCAGCAACAGGGGAAGCATGGCACCAACAACAGAGGAAGCATGGCACCAACAACAGAGGAAGCATGGCACCAACAACAGAGGAAGCATGGCACCAACAACAGAGGAAGCATGGCACCAACAACAGAAGACGCATGGCACCAACAACAGAGGAAGCATGGCACCAACAACAGGGGAAGCATGGCACCAACAACAGGGGAAGCATGGCACCAACAACAGGGAAGCATGGCACCAACAACAGAGGAAGCATGGCACCAACAACAGAAGACGCATGGCACCAACAACAGAGGAAGCATGGCACCAACAACAGAGGAAGCATGGCACCTACAACAGAGGAAGCATGCTACCAACAACAGGGGAATCATGTCACCAACAACAGAGGAAGCATGGCACCAACAACAGGGGAAGCATGGCACCTACAACAGGGGAAGCATGGCACCAACAACAGAGGAAGCATGGCACCAACAACAGAGGAAGCATGGCACCAACAACAGAAGACGCATGGCACCAACAACAGGGGAAGCATGGCACCTACAACAGGGGAAGCATGGCACCAACAACAGAGGAAGCATGGCACCAACAACAGAGGAAGCATGGCACCAACAACAGAAGACGCATGGCACCAACAACAGAGGAAGCATGGCACCAACAACAGGGGAAGCATGGCACCAACAACAGGGGAAGGATGGCACCAACAACAGGGGAAGCATGGCACCAACAACAGAGGAAGCATGGCACCAACAACAGAGGAAGCATGGCACCAACAACAGGGGAAGCATGGCACCAACAACAGGGGAAGCATGGCACCAACAACAGAGGAAGCATGGCACCAACAACAGGGGAAGCATGGCACCTACAACAGGGAAGCATGGCACCAACAACAGGGGAAGCATGGCACCAACAACAGGGGAAGCATGGCACCAACAACAGAGGAAGCATGGCACCAACAACAGAGGAAGCATGGCACCTACAACAGGGGAAGCATGGCACCTACAACAGAGGTAGCATGGCATCAACAACAGAGGAAGCATGGCACCTACAACTGAGGAAGCATGGCACCAACAACAGAGGAAGCATGGCACCAACAACAGAGGAAGCATGGCACCAACAGTCGAGGAAGCATGGCACCAACAACAGGGGAAGCATGGCACCAACAACAGAGGAAGCATGGCACCAACAAACGGGGAAGCATGGCACCAACAACACGGGAAGCATGGCACCAACAACAGGGGAAGCATGGCACCAACAACATAGGAAGCATGGTACCAACAACAGGGGAAGCATGGCACCTACATAAGCCCATAGTGATGAAGAAACTTTAATGGTAAAAAAGATCTCCGATAGGTAACACTAACAACATATGCAATAGGCCTACAAGTGATATTAATTTCAAAAAATTACAACTCTCATTTCAGCATTTTCGCAGAAATGTATTTCATTTTAAGATAGCACTTCACTTATTTAAAATATTTTCAGCAGTAGAAATAAAATATTTAAATGTGAAACTTGAGCAAATCGAAATTATGAACATCGGTGCCAGGGCTGGATCTAGAACCAAAATCTGACTTATGCACAAATTTTTTCCTGGTCACAAATTTGACCACACAAACAGTGAAACCCGCACTCTCAACTAGCGTTATCTTGAATAATAAGCAAACTGTATCTCTTTAAAGTTTTTATTTTTATAACTATCAAAGTGTAATGATGACAACACAATATAAGTACATGTACTTACTTCATAGAAAACATTTCTTTTGACTATAGAATTTTAAAACTGATCTAAAAATGGACTACTATCATGAATAAAATTCATTAATTTGGAACCATACAACATTTATCACTATCAAAACTGTAACAATTGAAAGAACAGACCAACAAACATTTTTTTCTGTACATTTCTTTTAACGTGTTTAAAATTAAAGATTCACTCCCGTCCCGACCGCCCCGGAAAACAACAGCCACATGATTTGATTAACTGATGATTTACGCAAAAAGAAAAACTTAATTTATTTGTGCTTTACTTCTGCGTGTACCTTACCAGCCACAATAAATAACTATACTGACATGTCCAAAACGACTGCTTTTTTAACAATACATACTGTTTTGCTGAGAAGAATCTCCCAATCTTTGCTTGTTGTGTCGCCAAGTTAGTTTTGTTTTTGAACTGCACGCACGCACGGAAAAATGGCGATCACCCAAGCCAGGCGGCAAAATTTTTTTTCTGCAGGTCAATTGGTACCATTACATACATCAGCCAATCACAGATCGGCTGTGGTACCATTCTACGAGCCATCAGCCAATCACAGCTCGGCTAGACTCATGGATCGATGAGAATGGCAACGCATTCAACCTTGTCTCTGTCAGCTGAGTTGCGCGTGCGGCAAATTTGTAAATGCTCCACAATATGCGAAATTAGGCTAGCTGGTCTGCTGCAGAAGTCCAATAGTCTATTTATTAGGCCTTGGCTGCGGGGACTACTGCTGCAAATCAGAGAGCAAATTTCATGATATCAGACTGTCAGTTTTTAATTTACTAGTTCTTTTTATTATATTTATTATTTACCAGTTTTTTATTCCGCTATTTAGATTTTGCACATTTGCAAAAGCATTTGCGAATCATTGTATTCTGTTTTTACTCACGTTTTACACAACGTCCCAACTTCATTGGAATTGGGGTTTGTAGTCTACTATCCATTATCTATGGTATTTAGCACACCTGTGTCGGGTCAGTTTGTCCTCAGATTCTCACCTTGAAGAATTCTGTAGCCTGAATAACAAGTGGCGAGTCCATTTCCGGCTTTGTTCTGATAAAGTGAGAGTACTGGAGTAACTGCGTTTTCTGGAGAGAGAGAAAGAGAGAGAGAGCGAGAGACAGAGAGAGAGAGAGAGAAAGAGAGAATTTTCCTGGATTGAATAATTGTTTTGAAAGACAGAAGCAATTTTCAAATGAGTATATTCGTTTTGGGAATCTACTTTACATACAGTGTGGAACATATTATTACAATTATGTAGCGATGTAAAATGCCATGGAAACAGGTGTAAACAAGAGGAGCACAATGGAGAAAGGTAGACACATGCATAGATGCAAACTCGCACTGACACACACATGCACCCGGACATCCAGGCACATACACGCATGCCCACGTGCGCAGACATGCATGCATGCAGACGTACATATTTGCTAAAGCAGTCCTGAAGCAGTAGCGGTTGGGTGAGGGCGCCCTCCATGGCAGGAAGCAGGTACTGCGTGTGGAAGGCACTCAGGCTGGACCAATTAGAAAAGAGGGCTTGTCCCTGGCCTCGCAGGGTAGGGGGCGTGTCCTCAGTATCCAGAAGTGGCAGGTAGCTCTGCTCCACCCCCCTCAGCAGGGCCACGTACTGCCTCTCCATCACCAACAGCCTGCAGGCCAACTGGCTTGCCTTACTGTGAACCAAAGCACAGGAACTCTCAACATCACAAGAGCTCTCATACACAGGAGCTCATTCTCATATGCCGGAACTCACTCTTATACACACAAACTTATTCTCATTCACGGGAACTTACTCTCATACACAGGAGCTCACTCTCGCTCATAGAAACTCACCCTTATACACACAAACTTATTCTCATTCATGGGAACTTACTCGCATATGCAGGAACTCACTCTCCTGCACAGGAACTTCCCTCATACACAGGAACTCCATCTCATATGCAGGACTTCACTCACATACATGAGATATTACTGTCATACATTGAAACTCACTCTGATACAGAAAAACTCACTCTCAGCCACCAGAATTCACTCTCATACATTGGATCTTGCTCGAATGCACAGGAAAACACTCTCATACACAGTAATTTCCGTCTTATGCACAGGAACTTCCCTCTCGCACACAGGAGCTCGCTCTCATACATGGAAGCTCACTCTCATACATTTGAACTTAGAGTCATGCAGAGGAACTCACTGTTGTACACAGGAACTCAATCTCATACATGGAAACTCACTCATTTTCACTGGAACTCACTCTCATACAGAGCAACTCAGAGTCATACACAGAAACTCACTATGATACACAGGAGCACTCACATACAGGAACTCACTCACAGGAACTTGCTTTCAGAAACAGAGACTTTATAATACACAAGAACTCACACCTATTCGCAGAAACTCACTCTCATACTTGGGAACTCACACATGAGAACAAGAAAACAATCCTCATGAACTGGAAATCAAAAAGCAACACAAACATCACACAATGGAAGAATTATCTGATGGATCACATTACTATGGAAAACACAACATCTGACCCCACCCAACAGCACACAACAGAACCCCCGTCCATCTGACCCCACCCAACAGCACACAACAGAACCCCCGTCCATCTGACCCCACCCAACAGCACACAACAGAACCCCCGTCCATCTGACCCCACCCAACAGCACACAACAGAACCCCCCGTCCATCTGACCCCACCCAACAGCACACAACAGAACCCCCGTCCATCTGACCCCACCCAACAGCACACAACAGAACCCCCCGTCCATCTGACCCCACCCAACAGCACACAACAGAACCCCCCGTCCATCCGACCCCACCCAACAGCACACAACAGAACCCCCGTCCATCTGACCCCACCCAACAGCACACAACAGAACCCCCGTCCATCTGACCCCACCCAACAGCACACAACAGAACCCCCGTCCATCTGGTCCCCACTCATTAACCTCTTACAAACCTGATCCGGCAAAGCAATATACCTCTTTTGCCTGGGAACCAATCTCAAATAATGTTAAGCTCAGTCATTTATTCACTCATTCATTTATATGCACGTTTACATGCATGCATTCATACATACATACATACAAACAAACACAAAATACATTCAAGCATAAATACATACATATAAATAATTGTTCTGTAAGTCCATGACTCATACTACAATCTACTAATCATTACTTATAAATGGTAAATAATGATTTGAGCTGGTGACGATGGCGGTGACGAGGGCAGCAATAATAATATTAACAAGAAATGATAAATGTACAGGAACTGAACTACAATGGTGAATGTATAATTGCTGTTATCATTATTTGGTCGGGGGGGGGGGCGGCATGAGCTCTGTGGCCTGCACCTGCCTTCGCCCTCGGCCTTCTTCCAATCCCCACGCCTGGGCTAATGCCATCTTACATGCCTCTGCCTTTTTTTTCTTTTTTCTTTTCCTATATGTTATACACCATCTTCAATACAAAAACAAAAACACACACACTCAAAGAATAGGGCGAGTGGGGCTTGGACGTAGGGGCTGGCCTTTGGTTGGCTTCGCGTCACATTCCTCACTTTTTTAATGCACTACACTAGCTGAGTCACACCCCCCCCCTCCCCAAAAGGAGAGAGAGAAAAAAAGAGGAAGCGGGGGGGCAGGCAGGGCTGTGGGGGGCGTCCGGGATGGGGTGGGGGGTTGGCCAGGGGGGCCGGGGGTGGTGGGGGTCGCGGGCCCTGTGCCCTCTTAACATTTAAGACTTAATATTGCTATTTATGTTATTATTGTAATTGTTCTTATTATTCTTATTTCTCTAATATTATTGTTATGGTTGTAATATTGATATAGCAATTGTTATTATTGTTCCTCTTCTTAATATTATTATTATTTTTATTATTATTATTGTTATTATTATTATCATTATTATAATTATCGATTGTTGTTGTTGTCGTCGTTTCTGCGCCGTCGTCATTAGCATCACTAAAAAATAAGTATCGCTATCTTAACAATTTCTACCACAAAAACTATTTTTGATTAACCTGTGTGTGAAACGTGTGTGTCTCACCTGTGTGTGACATGCCCTGTATCTCTCACCTGTGTGCGACACGCCCTGCTTCTCTCACCTGTGTGCGACACGCCCTGTATCTCTGACCTGTGTGTGACACACCCTGTATCTCTCACCTGTGTGACACGCCCTGTATATCTCACCTGTGAGCAACACACCCTGTATCTCTCGCCTGTGTGTGACACGCCCCGTATCTCTCACCTGTGTGTGACACGCCCCGTATCTCTCACCTGTGTGTGACCGCCCCGTATCTCTCACCTGTGTGCGATACGCCCCGTATCTCTCACCTGTGTGTGACACGCCCTGTATCTCTCACCTTTGTTTGACATGCCCTGTATCTCTCACCTGTGTGCGACACGCCCTGTATCTCTCACCTGTGTGCTACACGCCCTGTATCCCTCACCTGTGTGTGACACGCCCTGTATCTCTCACCTGTGTGCGACACGCCCTGTATCTCTAAACTGTGTGTGACACGCCCTGTATCTCTCACCTTTGTTTGACATGCCCTGTATCTCTCACCTGTGTGCTACGCCCTGTATCCCTCACCTGTGTGACCGCCCTGTATCTCTCACCTGTGTGCGACCGCCCTGTATCTCTAAACTGTGTGTGGCACCACGCCCTGTATCCTCACCTATGTGCACCTGTGTGTGACACGCCCTGTATCTCTCACCTGTGTGCGACACGTCCTGTATCTCTCAGCTGTGTGCGACCGCCTGTATCTCTCACCTGTGTGCGACCGCCCCTGTATCTCTCACCTGTGTGTGTATCTCTCACCTGTGTGCCACACCCTGTATCTCTCACCTGTGTGTGACACACTCTGTTCTCACCTGACATGTCCTGTATCTCTCACCTGTGTGCGACCCCCTGTATCTCTCACCTGTGTGCGACCGTCCTGTATCTCTCACCTGTGTGCGTGCGCCCTGTATCTCTCACCTGTATGTGACACGCCCTGTATGTCTCACCTGTGTGTGACATGCCCGTATCTCACCTGTATGTGACACGCCCTGTATCTCACCTGTGTATGACACGCCCGTATCTCTCACCTGTGTGTATCTCTCACCTGTGTGACACGCCTGTATCTCTCACCTGTGTGTGACACGCCCGTATCTCTCACCTGTGTGTGCCCTGTATCTCTCACCTGTGTGTGACATGCCCTCTCACCTGTGTGTGATCGCCCTGTAACTCTCACCTGTGTGATAGGCCCTGTATCTCTCACCTGTGTGTGACACGCCCTGTATCTCACCTGTGTGTGACACGCCCTGTATCTCTCTCACCTGTATGCGTCGCCCTGTATCTTTCACCTGTGTGTGACACGCCCTGTATCTCTCACCTGTGTGCAACACACCATCTCTTACCTGTGTGTGAAACGCCCTGTATCTCTCACCTATGTGTGACACGCCTTGTATCTCTCACCTGTGTGTGACGCGCCCTGTATCTCTCACCTGTGTACGACCGCCCTGTATCTCTCATCTGTGAGGGACACGCCCTGTATCTCTCACCTGTGTGTGACATGCCCTCTCTCACCTGTGTGTGACCGCCCCATATCTCTCACCTGTGTGTGACACCCTGTATCCTCACCTGTGTGTGATCTCTCACCTGTGTGTGACACGTATCCCCTGTATCTCTGTATCCCTCACCTGTGTGTGACCGCCCTGTATCTCTCTCACCTGTGTGTGTCTCTCACCTGTATGCACACGCCCTGTATCCCTCACCTGTGTGTGACCCCCTGTATCTCTCACCTGTGTGTGACTATCTCTCACCTGTGTGACCGCCCTGTATCTCTCACCTGTCTCATCCCTCACCTGTGTGTGACACGCCCTCTCACCTGTGTGTGACCGCCCCATCTCTCACCTGTGTGTGACACGCCCCATATCTCACCTGTGTGTGACACGCCCGTATCTCTCACACGCCTGTATCTCTCACCTGTATGTGACACCGCCCGTATCTCTCACCTGTGTGTGACACGCCCCCTGTATCTCTCACCTGTGTGTGACACGCCCTGTATCTCTGTGTGTGATATCCCCTGTCTCCCACCTGTGTGTGTGTGCCCTGTATCTCTGTGTGTGACACGCCCTGTATCTCTCACCTGTGTGTGACACGCCCTGTATCTCTCACCTGTGTGTGACACGCCCTGTATCTCTCACCTGTGTGTGACACGCCCTGTATCTCTCACCTGTGTGTGACACGCCCTGTATCTCTCACCTGTGTGTGACACGTCCTGTATCTCTCACCTGTGTGTGACACGCCCTGTATGTCTCACCTGTGTGTGACACGCCCTGTATCTCTCACCTGTGTGTGACACGCCCTGTATCTCTCACCTGTGTGTGACACGTCCTGTATCTCTCACCTGTGTGACACGCCCTGTATGTCTCACCTGTGTGTGACACGCCCTGTATCTCTCACCTGTGTGTGACTTGCCCTGTATCTCTCACCTGTGTGTGACTTGTCCTGTATCTCTCACCTGTGTGTGATGTCTGCCCTGTATCTCTCACCTGTGTGTGACTTGCCCTTTATCTCTCACCTGTGTGTGACATGCCCTGTATCTCTCACCTGTGTTTGACACGCCCCATATCTCTCACCTGTGTGTGACACGCCCCGTATCTCTCACCTGTGTGTGACACGCCCCGTATCTCTCACCTGTGTGTGACACGCCCTGTATCTCCCACCTGTGTGCGACCGCCCCTGTATCTCTCACCTGTGTGTGACACGTCCCTATCTCTCACCTGTGTGTGACACGCCCCGTATCTCTCACCTGTGTGTGACACGCCCTGTATCTCCCACCTGTGTGCGACACACCCTGTATCTCTCACCTGTGTGTGACACGCCCTGTATCTCTCACCTGTGTTTGACACGCCCTGTATCTCTCACCTGTGTGCGGAAACCCCCTGCCTCTCAGGCAGAGTCTCCCTCTCGGTGCGGCTCAGCAGGACGTGTTGCCGTGGTGACCCAGTATGATCCACTACTTCTTTACTGCTAACCTCCACGCCGCGGATCAGCACCCCCCCGCCACGGTCGTGTGGGGCAGCCGCCATGTTGGAGGAGCGGCCAAGCCAGGACAGGGCCGAGGGTCTGGGGCCGTCAATGGGACAGGGTGGGGAAGGGCGGGGAGGGGAGGGGCAGGGCGGGGCAGGGGGTCGCCGTGGCGTCAGAAGAGCCTGCAGGTCAAAGCTGGGGTGCCGCCGCCGGGGGGGTTTCGAGGGAAGGGGTGCCTCCGGAGGCTGGAGAGAGGGGGGTAAGAACAAACCTTCAGCCTGGAACACACCTATCATACTCTCTCCACCGACATGGAACATACCTATCAAACTCTCTCCAATGACACAGAACACACCTATCAAACTCTCTGCAACAACATGGCACATACCTATCAAACTCTCTCCAACGACAGAACACACCTATCAACTCTCTCCAACAACAGAGAACGCACCTATCAAACTCTCTCCAACAACATGGCACATACTTATCAAACTCTCTCCAACGACACAGAACACACCAATCAAACTCTCTCCACCGACATGGAACATACCAATCAAATTCTCTCCAACAACACAGAACACACCTATCAAACTCTCCAGCGCGGAGAACACACCTATCAAACTCTCTCCAACAACATGGAAGATACCTATCAAACTCTTTCCAACGACACAGAACACACCTATAAAACTCTCTCCAACCACACAGAACACACCTATCAAACTCTCTCCAACCACACAGAACATACCTATCAAACTCTCTCCAACGACACAGAACACACCAATCAAACTCTCTCCACCGACATGGAACATACCAATCAAATTCTCTCCAACAACACAGAACACACCTATCAAACTCTCCAGCGCGGAGAACACACCTATCAAACTCTCTCCAACAACATGGAAGATACCTATCAAACTCTTTCCAACGACACAGAACACACCTATAAAACTCTCTCCAACCACACAGAACATACCTATCAAACTCTCTCCAACCACACAGAACATACCTATCAAACTCTCTCCAACGACACAGAACACACCTATCAAACTCTCTCCACCGACATGGAACACACCTCTCAAACTCTCTCCACCGACATGGAACATACCTATCAAACTCTCTCCAACAACATTGCAACATATCTATCGAACTCTCTCCAACGACACAGAACACACCTATCAAACTTTCTCCAACAACACAGAACACACCTATCAAACTCTCTCCACCGACATGGAACATACCTATCAAACTCTCTCCAACGACACAGAATACACCTATCAAACTCTCCAACGACAGAGAACACACCTATCAAACTCTCTCCACCGACATGGAACATACCAATTAAATTCTCTCCAACAACACAGAACACACCTATCAAACTCTCCAACGCGGAGAACGCACCTATCAAACTCTCTCCAACAACATGGAACATATCTATCGAACTCTCTCCAACGACACAGAACACACCAATAAAACTCTCTTCAAACACACAGAACACACCCTTCAAACTCTCTCCAACCACACAAAACATACCTATCAAACTCTCTCCAATGACAAGGAACACACCTATCAAACTTTCTCCAAAAACACAGAACACACCTATCAAACTCTCTCCAACCACACAGAACACACCTATCAAACTCTCTCCAATGACAAGGAACACAGCTATCAAACTTTCTCCAACAACATGGAACACACCTAACTGTGTTTGTTGGAGAATGTTTGATTGTTGTGCTCCGGGCTTCAAACACGTGCACACACACGCACGCACACCAGTGTTGTTTTCGTTAACGATGGAGATGACAAAATGATTTTGTTAACGCACCTTTTTTCATGATTAAAACGAGACGGTGATGAGCTAAACATAGCCCTTTAATGACGAAACTATGACGGGATGTATTTGTTGTTTTTCGTTGACGAGAGGAGACGAGACGAAAATGTTAGTGGGTTGGCTTGCAGGCCTGCGAACTTCCAATTCCCGAGCCACATAACAACAGGAAAAGCTTTAACGACTTTGATTGGCTGGAAAATGATGTTCCTCATTTGCATACAAACCAATCAGCTTCTGGGAGTGCCTGCATGCATTAGAGAGGCTCTCTGCCAGAAAGTTTCTGATACAGTCCTGGATGGCTAGACGTCTATGCGAGCCGTCGTGTGTCAAATTAGGTTGCTCTTTGGATACAGCCACTCTGTATGCTAGTAAGCTAACGAACGTTAATGAAGGGAAATCTTTGTGAGTGATCATCATTTTGCGGCGATATGATTTGTTTCTTGCCCCAACTTTACTAACTTTGCCAGCTGTAACAGGCACTTATCTGAGGTTTCGTGGCAGTTCCGTGCGTTATGCATTATCTAGTTGCGCATGCTATCGCGTATTGCGTTACTCTTCAGATTATAAAGCTAGCCATCTTACTACCTTGCTGACGCTAGTTCAGGGAAATCTATGTAATAATTTTTATATTATGGCGATATGATTTGGTTTTTGCCCTAACAGTAAGAATTCCGCATTCGACCTCCACTTTTTTCGGCTTTAACTCTGAATTGTTAACTCTGAGTTGGAGAGTGCCTTTTGTGACTATTGTAATGGAAATGGATCCTTTCGTGTCTCTGATCAGGTGCTAATCAGCATAAAATGCTACAGTAAGGTATAGATAAGACAGCTGTACTTGCAGGCTACAAGTGGTTTACAGACATTTCACTGGGAAACAGAAGTGTTCTGTATTAAATTAAGATTGTTCCGGGTAAAATTGATACCTTTTGGAAATAATTTGTTTTGCGTTTGGAGTTGTATTTCTCGTGTAATTGTAATTTGTCATTTGGAAAGAATAGAAAAGCCTTTTATCATTTAAAATCTGATTGACTTTTTTCTCATTTTCATTTTTCATCATTTTTCAGATGGGCTTAACAATTGCAAATCAATTGATATGATGATTAGCAAAAAATACTAATATTTTTTTTTCCTTGATCTGATCACTGATATTTGAGTTACTGTGGAACATATGGGGGAAATGTAGCTTTTCAGACCTGTTGCTGTTCCTTATGTCTAAATGAGCAGCAGCACACCTGGCTACGCTAACGTTAGTAGCATGTTTAGCCAGCATATTTACATTAACGGACAGCGTGGGCATCTTCTAGTTGTGTGTTCATCATGGTATGTTTGGGCTTTATCAGCACGTTGCGACATGTAAATGGGTCGAGTTATGTGCTTTGTTATTATACGTAGAGTCTGCTGTTGGGCTAAAGCCACAAGGGTCTGACAGTGATGTCGCGCAGCCATAACCACAGACTGTGCTTTTTGCTGTATTTTGCTGTGGGATTGTATAAGCTAATGTCTGTTGTACTTCAAAATAGTCAGAGAGATCATATGCATGTTCTCAATTGCACTGGCAGTGGCAGACAAGGTCAAGTTGAGCATATGTGTTGCTCATCTATTGCTCATATTTTGGGCTAGTGTGTGTTAATTGCACTTTAATAGGTTCTCAGAAATAAAGCCACAAAGAAAGAATGTTTTGTTTCTTGACTGTCTTGGAGTGATGCACATTGACTCCACTCACTGTTACCACTTTACCTGTGTTTAAAGCACTATTCTTAGTAGATCAGCCAGCACAGCATGACAGAATTGCATCTTCATGGATGGGAAAGTCTAGGCTAGCGCTATCAAACTGGGAAGGAATCTGGTTATCATACAAAAGTGTTAAGAAAGTTAACTGTTGCTTTATGAATTGCAGCACAATCTGTCAACCTTGATTACAATTTCCTATATCTGTATTGGCTTAATTTAATCTTTTAAAGTCATTATTTTTTCGAGTAAAATTAATGACTAAAACTGGACTAAAACCCTTTTAGTTTTCGTCGACTAAAACTAGACTAAAACTATCAATGATAGAAATGACTAAAATGTGACTAAAACTAATAAGCATTTCATCCAAAAGACTAAGACTAGAACTAAATCAAAAATGGCTGCCAAAAACATCACTGACGCACACACACATACATACATGCACACACATTGGCACACTCACGCACACCCGCTCACACACGCACACACATACACACATCCACGCAAACACACATATAAATACACACGCGCGCAAATGGATACACACACACACAAACACACACACACACACACACGCTACACAAGTACAGTCACACACACCTTACACACAGACAGTACAGAACAGAACAGAACACACCTATCAAACTCTCTCCAACCACACAGAACACACCTATCAAACTCTCTCCAATGACACAGAGCACACCTTTCAAACTCTCTCCAACAACACAGAACACACCTATCAAACTCTCTCCAATGACACAGAACACACCTATCAAACTCTCTCCAATGACACAGAACACACCAATCAAACTCTCTCCAATGACACAGAGCACACCTTTCAAACTCTCTCCAACAACACAGAACACACCTATCAAACTCTGTCCAACAACACAGAACACACCTATCAAACTCTCTCCAATGACACAGAACACACCTATCAAACTCTCTCCAATGACACAGAACACACCTATCAAACTCTCTCCAATGACACAGAACACACCTATCAAACTCACATGTGCACACACACACACACACATACATACATGCACACACATGCACTCCCGCTCACACACGCACACACATACACACATCCATGCAACACACATACAAACACAGATGCGCACAAATGGATACACACACACACACACCTTATACACATAGAATCATACACACCTTACAACACACGCACACTCTCTCGCACACACAGACACACATACGCACATAAACACACACACTCACACTCACATACACACACACACACTCTCTCTCTCTCTCTCTCTCTCTCACACACACACACACACACACACATTGTACTCACACTCTTCTTGGCTGGGTGCAGTAAGGCTTGCAGGAACTTCCCCCCTCCCCCTCCCCCTCCCCCTCCCTCTCTCCTCCTGTCGTCGGAGATCTTCAGGGTGGAGCAGTTCTGTGGGCGGAGGAGGGAGGCGAGGGAGCCCCAGGACTGCAGCCCCTCCCCCCCCCCCCCTCCTCCAGGCTCAGCAGGTCCCACATGCTGCCAGAGGAGGTGGCTCTGGGCTGGGGCGGGGCCGGGGCGGGGCGGGGCGGGGCCGGGGTCAGCCGGGATTTGAACTGTGCCAGCGTCTGCTGATAGCGCTCCAGCGTGTGCGACCAAAGCTCCAGCAGAGCCCCGCCTCCCAGGTCCATGGCCAAGGCACGGGCGTCATGGAAACGTGAGGGTGGGATGGGTGGGAGGGTGGAGAGGGGGGAGCAGGTGGAGCCGATGGGCGTGGCCGATACAGCATCACACCACTGAGAGGCCTGGCAGGGTGCGGAGAAGAACAAGCTCTCTTAAACAGAAATATATGGCAGCGCGGTTCAACATCTTACGGTGGGGACGATCAGCTAATCAATAAAACTTGCATTTACAAGCCAGAGTCCAGCACACACTGCATCTAAGGGTACCTTCACACCAAGCTCGTTTTCAGAACGACCCAGCCCGTCCTAAAAATTTTATGAAACGGGCTGGGGACGAGTAAAATCGGGCAACTTTGGCCAGAAAATGCTTTGAATACAACACTACTTTGTTCTGATACAGTTTGAGACAAGTCCATCTTGTTTTCATCCTGATCATAGTTAGTTCATACAACGATTGAAAGGGGGGAAAGTAGCCGTTCATCTCGTTTCTAATCTGTTCATGCAAGTTCAACCCCGTTCTCAACACGTTCAACCCCGTTCCAACTTGTTATTACACAGTTCCTAACCCAACCATTGCGATCAAACTAGTTCTTACTCAGTCCAGTCTGTTCTCACTAAGTTCTCATCATGTCTCTAGTTCGTTGAAAAGAACATTTCCATTGCGTCCGCGCCGAATGGCTATAAAAACCACTGTGTTTTTGCCAGTTCTCTTTCTAGTTCACTGCTTCCAGCTGTACACATCGTCAGAATTGTTTCATAAATTTGTGCGAGTAGATTGATATCTAGTTTTTTTGATGACATTTCAAAGTCATTCTTGATTACTTAACATGAACATTTTTCTGGATATCAACCTCTCAATATTTATTTTGTGTAACGCTTCTAACTCTATTCTGAGTAACTTTTTTAAGTTTATAGTCAGCTTGTGTGTATCTTTCAAAGGGATGAAGTTACTATCTATAGAAGTTATACTATTAATTATATGCATATTGCTTGAGAACGAACAAAGAATAGAGTTATCTATTAATAGAGAAATCTTGCTACCACATGAGGGCGGCCTTGATCGGCACTATTTGTACTGTAAACTTTGCTGATCTGACTGCAGACGGAGTGGACATAGTAATAACTGGGTAAGAATGACATTAACATATTAGAAACGAGTTGATCTCACTAAAAATGGCATAAGAACTATTAGAATGGTGTAGAAACGTATTTCAAACCCAATCAAAACTTTTAATGTTTGTACAAAGCTATTCGGGCAGAATAAGGACGCAGTAAGGACCTAAAAGAAAGTCAAGTTAAGGCTGTCTGGGAACGGGGAAGACGAAGTAGAACCGTATGAAGTTGGTGCTCAAACGTACTTCAAATATTTTCACGACCTTGCCGTGTTATCTTCGTTCTCAATACGTTTCTACTTCCATCGAAGTACAGCAACTCCGTTCGCAGTACAGCAATATCGTTTGCAGTGAGATCTCACTCAGTCTTATTTTAGGACAGGATGGCCGGGAGAAATTTTTGGACATGCTCAAAGTTCTGGAGCACCCTTCCCGTCGATGCCCGTCAATGAGGTTTTTACTCAGATCGTAATAAGTGTCTAACGACCATTCAGTTCCCACTCAGTTTTAGCAGGTTCTGTCAAATTTTTGATAACGTACTGAGAACTATGTTAGTGTGATGTGGGTATAACCAATCAGAGTCGAGCACACAAAAGGGTCTAACCGACCAGAGTCCAGCACACAGCATCGAACCAACCAGAGTCCAGCACACAGAGTATTAAACTAACCAGCCCCCTTAGGTCAGAGTGCCAAGCAGTCTCATTCCGGTCTCACCTCAGTAAGGGTACTGAGCAGTCTCAGTGTGTGGTCTCAGCAGTCTCAGTGGTCTCACCTCAGCAGTGTGCTCACTGGTCTCAGTCTCAGTAAGAGTCTCAGGTCTCACCTCAGTAGAGGTCTCAGTGTGGTCTCACCTCAGTTAGAGTACTGAGCAGTCTCAGTGTGGTCTCACCTCAGTAAGAGTACTGAGCAGTCTCAGTGTGGTCTCACCTCAGTAAGAGTACTGAGCAGTCTCAGTGTGGTCTCACCTCAGTAAGAGTACTGAGCAGTCTCAGTGTGGTCTCACCTCAGTAAGAGTACTGAGCAGTCTCAGTGTGGTCTCACCTCAGTAAGAGTACTGAGCAGTCTCAGTGTGGTCTCACCTCAGTAAGAGTACTGAGCAGTCTCAGTGTGGTCTCACCTCAGTAAGAGTACTGAGCAGTCTCAGTGTGGTCTCACCTCAGTTAGAGTACTGAGCAGTCTCAGTGTGGTCTCACCTCAGTTAGAGTACTGAGCAGTCTCAGTGTGGTCTCACCTCAGTTAGAGTACTGAGCAGTCTCAGTGTGGTCTCACCTCAGTTAGAGTACTGAGCAGTCTCAGTGTGGTCTCACCTCAGTTAGAGTACTGAGCAGTCTCAGTGTGGTCTCACCTCAGTAAGAGTACTGAGCAGTCTCAGTGTGGTCTTAGTCTGAGCAGTCTCAGGTGGTCTCACCTCAGTCAGAGTACTGAGCAGTCTCAGTGTGGTCTCACCTCAGTAAGAGTACTGAGCTGTCTCAGTGTGGTCTCACCTCAGTAAGAGTACTGAGCAGTCTCAGTGTGGTCTCACCTCAGTTAGAGTACTGAGCTGTCTCAGTGTGGTCTCACCTCAGTAAGAGTACTGAGCAGTCTCAGTGTGGTCTCACCTCAGTTAGAGTACTGAGCAGTCTCAGTGTGGTCTCGCCTCAGTTAGAGTACTGAGCAGTCTCAGTGTGGTCTCAGCTCAGTTAGAGTACTGAGCAGTCTCAGTGTGGTCTCACCTCAGTTAGAGTACTGAGCAGTCTCAGTGTGGTCTCACCTCAGTAAGAGTACTGAGCAGTCCCAGTGTGGTCTCACCTCAGTTAGAGTACTGAGCAGTCTCAGTGTGGTCTCACCTCAGTAAGAGTACTGAGCAGTCTCAGTGTGGTCTCACCTCAGTAAGAGTACTGAGCAGTCTCAGTGTGGTCTCACCTCAGTTAGAGTACTGAGCAGTCTCAGTGTGGTCTCACCTCAGTTAGAGTACTGAGCAGTCTCAGTGTGGTCTCACCTCAGTAAGAGTACTGAGCAGTCTCAGTGTGGTCTCACCTCAGTAAGAGTACTGAGCAGTCTCAGTGTGGTCTCACCTCAGTTAGCGTACTGAGCAGTCTCAGTGAGGTCTCACCTCAGTAAGAGTACTGAACAGTCTCAGTGTGGTCTCACCTCAGTTAGAGTACTGAGCAGTCCCAGTGTGGTCTTACCTCAGTTAAAGTACTGAGCTGTCTCAGTGTGGTCTCACCTCAGTAAGAGTAATGAGCAGTCTCAGTGTGGTCTTACCTCAGTTAGAGTACTGAGCAGTCTCAGTGTGGTCTCACCTCAGAGTACTGAACAGTCTCAGTGTGGTCTTACCTCAGTAAGAGTAATGAGCAGTCTCAGTGTGGTCTCACCTCAGTTAGAGTACTGAACAGTCTCAGTGTGGTCTCACCTCAGTTAGAGTACTGAGCAGTCCCAGTGTGGTCTAACCTCAGTTAGAGTACTGAGCAGTCTCAGTGTGGTCTCACCTCAGTAAGGGTACTGAGCAGTCTCAGTGTGGTCTCACCTCAGTTAGCGTACTGAGCAGTCTCAGTGTGGTCTCACCTCAGTTAAGAGTACTGAGCAGTCTCAGTGTGGTCTCAGTGGTCTCACCTCCAGTTAGAGTACTGAGCTGTCTCTCAGTGTGGTCTCACCTCAGTAGAGTCTGAGCAGTCTCAGTGTGGTCTCACCTCAGTAAGAGTACTGAGCAGTCTCAGTGTGGTCTCACCTCAGTTAGAGTACTGAGCAGTCTCAGTGTGGTCTCACCTCAGTAAGAGTACTGAGCAGTCTCAGTGTGGTCTCACCTCAGTTAGAGTACTGAGCAGTCTCAGTGTGGTCTCACCTCAGTAAGAGTACTGACTGTCTCAGTGTGGTCTCACCTCAGTTAGAGTGGTCTCTCACCTCAGTTAGCTGTGCTCAGTCAGTGTGGTCTCACCTCAGTTAAAGTACTGAGCAGTCTCAGTGTGGTCTCACCTCAGTAAGAGTACTGAGCAGTCTCAGTGTGGTCTCACCTCAGTTAGAGTACTGAGCAGTCTCAGTGTGGTCTCACCTCAGTTAAGCAGTCTCACTCACCTCAGTCTCAGTGTGGTCTCAGTCCCAGTGTGGTCTTACCTCAGTTAGAGTACTGAGCAGTCTCAGTGTGGTCTCACCTCAGTTAGAGTACTGAGCAGTCTCAGTGTGGTCTTACCTCAGTTAGAGAGTACTGAGCAGTCTCAGTGTGGTCTTACCCTCAGTTAGAGTACTGAGCAGTCTCAGTGTGGTCTCACCTCAGTTAGAGTACTGAGCAGTCTCAGTGTGGTCTCACCTCAGTTAGAGTACTGAGCAGTCTCAGTGTGGTCTCACCTCAGTAAGAGTACTGAGCTAGTCTCAGTGTGGTCTCTCACCTCAGTTAGAGTACTGAGCAGTCTCAGTGTGGTCTCACCTCAGTTAGAGTACTGAGCAGTCTCAGTGTGGTCTCACCTCAGTTAGAGTACTGAGCAGTCTCAGTGTGGTCTCACCTCAGTTAGAGTACTGAGCAGTCTCAGTGTGGTCTCACCTCAGTAAGAGTACTGAGCAGTCTCAGTGTGGTCTCACCTCAGTTAGAGTACTGAGCAGTCTCAGTGTGGTCTCACCTCAGTAAGAGTACTGAGCAGTCTCAGTGTGGTCTCACCTCAGTTAGAGTACTGAGCAGTCTCAGTGTGGTCTCTCTCAGTTAGTAGTACTGAGCAGTCTCAGTGTGGTCTCACCTCCAGTCCTCAGTTAGAGTACTGAGCAGTCTCCAGTGTGGTCTCACCTCAGTTAGAGTACTGAGCAGTCTCAGTGTGGTCTCACCTCAGTTAGAGTACTGAGCAGTCTCAGTGTGGTCTCACCTCAGTTAGAGTACTGAGCAGTCTCAGTGTGGTCTCACCTCAGTTAGAGTACTGAGCAGTCTCAGTGTGGTCTCACCTCAGTTAGAGTACTGAGCAGTCTCAGTGTGGTCTCACCTCAGTTAGAGTACTGAGCAGTCTCAGTGTGGTCTCACCTCAGTTAGAGTACTGAGCAGTCTCAGTGTGGTCTCACCTCAGTTAGAGTACTGAGCAGTCTCAGTGTGGTCTCACCTCAGTTAAAGTACTGAGCAGTCTCAGTGTGGTCTCACCTCAGTAAGAGTACTGAGCAGTCTCAGTGTGGTCTCACCTCAGTTAGAGTACTGAGCAGTCTCAGTGTGGTCTCACCTCAGTTAGAGTACTGAGCAGTCTCAGTGTGGTCTCACCTCAGTTAGAGTACTGAGCAGTCTCAGTGTGGTCTCACCTCAGTTAAGAGTACTGAGCAGTCTCAGTGTGGTCTCACCTCAGTTAGAGTACTGAGCAGTCTCAGTGTGGTCTCACCTCAGTAAGAGTACTGAGCAGTCTCAGTGTGGTCTCACCTCACCTCAGTTAGAGTACTGAGCAGTCTCAGTGTGGTCTCACCTCAGTTAGAGTACTGAGCAGTCTCAGTGTGGTCTCACCTCAGTTAGAGTACTGAGCAGTCTCAGTGTGGTCTCACCTCAGTAAGAGTACTGAGCAGTCTCAGTGTGGTCTCACCTCAGTAAGAGTACTGAGCAGTCTCAGTGTGGTCTCACCTCAGTTAGAGTACTGAGCAGTCTCAGTGTGGTCTCACCTCAGTTAGAGTACTGAGCAGTCTCAGTGTGGTCTCACCTCAGTAAGAGTACTGGGTCTCAGCAGTCTCAGTGTGGTCTCACCTCAGTTAGAGTACTGAGCAGTCTCAGTGTGGTCTCACCTCAGTTAGAGTACTGAGCAGTCTCAGTGTGGTCTCACCTCAGTTAGAGTACTGAGCAGTCTCAGTGTGGTCTCACCTCAGTAAGAGTACTCAAGAGCAGTCTCAGTGTGGTCTCACCTCAGTTAGAGTACTGAGCAGTCTCAGTGTGGTCTCACCTCAGTTAGAGTACTGAGCAGTCTCAGTGTGGTCTCACCTCAGTAAGAGTACTGAGCAGTCTCAGTGTGGTCTCACCTCAGTTAGAGTACTGAGCAGTCTCAGTGTGGTCTCACCTCAGTTAGAGTACTGAGCAGTCTCAGTGTGGTCTCACCTCAGTTAAGAGTACTGAGCAGTCTCAGTGTGGTCTCACCTCAGTTAGAGTACTGAGCAGTCTCAGTGTGGTCTCACCTCAGTAAGAGTACTGAGCAGTCTCAGTGTGGTCTCACCTCAGTCAGCAGTCTCAGTGTGGTCTCACCTCAGTAAGAGTGCTGAGCAGTCTCAGTGTGGTCTCACCTCAGTAAGGGACTGCAGTCTCAGTGTGGTCTCACCTCAGTAAGAGTACTGAGCAGTCTCAGTGTGGTCTCACCTCAGTAAGAGTACTGAGCAGTCTCAGTGTGGTCTCACCTCAGTAAGAGTACTGAGCAGTCTCAGTGTGGTCTCACCTCAGTAGAGTACTGAGCAGTCTCAGTGTGGTCTCACCTCAGTTAGAGTACTGAGCAGTCTCAGTGTGGTCTCACCTCAGTAAGAGTACTGAGCAGTCTCAGTGTGGTCTCACCTCAGTAAGAGTACTGAGCAGTCTCAGTGTGGTCTCACCTCAGTAAGAGTACTGAGCAGTCTCAGTGTGGTCTCACCTCAGTAAGAGTACTGAGCAGTCTCAGTGTGGTCTCACCTCAGTTAGAGTACTGAGCAGTCTCAGTGTGGTCTCACCTCAGTAAGGAGTACTGAGCAGTCTCAGTGTGGTCTCACCTCAGTAAGAGTACTGAGCAGTCTCAGTGTGTGTGTCTCACCTCAGTTAGAGTACTGAGCAGTCTCAGTGTGGTCTCACCTCAGTAAGAGTACTGAGCAGTCTCAGTGTCTCACCTCAGGTCTCAGTCCTGTGGTCTCACCTCAGTAAGAGTACTGAGCAGTCTCAGTGTGGTCTCACCTCAGTAAGAGTACTGAGCAGTCTCAGTGTGGTCTCACCTCAGTTAAAGAGTACTGAGCAGTCTCAGTGTGGTCTCACCTCAGTAAGAGTACTGAGCAGTCTCAGTGTGGTCTCACCTCAGTAAGAGTACTGAGCAGTCTCAGTGTGGTCTCACCTCAGTTAGAGTACTGAGCAGTCTCAGTGTGGTCTCACCTCAGTAAGAGTACTGAGCAGTCTCAGTGTGGTCTCACCTCAGCAGTCCCAGAGTACTGAGCAGTCTCAGTGTGGTCTCACCTCAGTAGAGTACTGAGCAGTCTCAGTGTGGTCTCACCTCAGTTAGAGTACTGAGCTCACCTCAGTAGTCTCAGTGTGGTCTCACCTCAGTAAGAGTACTGAGCAGTCTCAGTGTGGTCTCACCTCAGTTAGAGTACTGAGCAGTCTCAGTGTGGTCTCACCTCAGTAAGAGTACTGAGCAGTCTCAGTGTGGTCTCACCTCAGTTAGGTACTGAGCCTCAGTGTGGTCTCACCTCAGCAAGAGTCTCAGTCTCACCTCAGTGAGTCTCAGCAGTCTCAGTGTGGTCTCACCTCAGTAAGAGTACTGAGCAGTCTCAGTGTGGTCTCACCTCAGTAAGAGTACTGAGCAGTCTCAGTGTGGTCTCACCTCAGTGTGGTCTCACCTCAGTGTGGTCTCACCTCAGTTAGAGTACTGAGCAGTCTCAGTGTGGTCTCACCTCAGTAAGAGTACTGAGCAGTCTCAGTGTGGTCTCACCTCAGTAAGAGTGCAGTCTCAGTGTGGTCTCACCTCAGTTAGGCAGTCTCAGTGTGGTCTCACCTCAGTAAGAGTACTGAGCAGTCTCAGTGTGGTCTCACCTCAGTTAGAGTACTGTGGTCTCACCTCAGTAAGAGCAGCAGTCTCAGTGTGGTCTCACCTCAGTAAGAGTACTGAGCAGTCTCAGTGTGGTCTCACCTCAGTAGGAGTGCACTGTACTGAGCAGTCTCAGTGTGGTCTCACTCACTCAGTAAGAGTACTGAGCAGTCTCAGTGTGGTCTCACCTCAGTAAAAGTACTGAGCAGTCTCAGTGTGGTCTCACCTCAGTTGGTCCCCAGTACTGAGCAGTCTCAGTGTGGTCTCACCTCAGTAGTAGAGTACTGAGCAGTCTCAGTGTGGTCTCACCTCAGTAAGTGACTGAGCAGTCTCAGTGTGGTAAGAGTACTGAGCAGCAGTCTCAGTGTGGTCTCACCTCAGCTGAGCAGTCTCGTGTGGTCTCACTCAGTAGTCCCAGTGTGGTCTCACCTCAAGCAGTCTGAGCAGTCTCAGTGTGGTCTCACCTCAGTAAGAGTACTGAGCAGTCTCAGTGTGGTCTCACCTCAGTCTGAGCAGTCTCAGTGTGGTCTCACCTCAGTAAGAGTACTGAGCAGTCTCAGTGTGGTCTCACCTCAGTAAGAGTACTGAGCAGTCTCTCAGTGTGGTCTCACCTCAGTTAAAGTACTGAGCAGTCTCAGTGTGGTCTCACTGTGAGAGCAGTCTCAGTGTGGTCTCACCTCAGTTAGGTCTCAGTCACTGAGCAGTCTCAGTGTGGTCTCACCTCAGTTAAGAGTACTGAGCAGTCTCAGTGTGGTCTCACCTCAGTAAGAGTACTGAGCAGTCTCAGTGTGGTCTCACCTCAGTAAGAGTACTGAGCAGTCTCAGTGTGGTCTCACCTCAGTAAGAGTACTGAGCAGTCTCAGTGTGGTCTCACCTCAGTAAGAGTACTGAGCAGTCTCAGTGTGGTCTCACCTCAGTTAGAGTCTCACTGAGCAGTCTCAGTGTGGTCTCACCTCAGTCTCAGTGTGGTCTCACTGAGCAGTCTCAGTGTGGGTCTCACCTCAGTAAGAGTACTGAGCAGTCTCAGTGTGGTCTCACCTCAGTAAGAGTACTGAGCAGTCTCAGTGTGGTCTCACCTCAGTAAGGAGCAGTCTCAGTGTGGTCTCACCTCAGAGCTGTCAGTCTCAGTGTGGTCTCACCTCAGTAGAGAGTACTGAGCAGTCTCAGTGTGGTCTCACCTCAGTAAGAGTACTGAGCAGTCTCAGTGTGGTCTCACCTCAGTAAGAGTACTGAGCAGTCTCAGTGTGGTCTCACCTCAGTAAGAGTACTGAGCAGTCTCAGTGTGGTCTCACCTCAGTAAGAGTACTGAGCAGTCTCAGTGTGGTCTCACCTCAGTTAGAGTACTGAGCTCAGTAAGAGTACTGAGCAGTCTCAGTGTGGTCTCACCTCAGTAAGAGTACTGAGCAGTCTCAGTGTGGTCTCACCTCAGTCAGTCTCAGTGTGGTCTCACCTCAGTAGCTGAGCAGTCTCAGTGTGGTCTCACCTCAGTAAGAGTACTGAGCAGTCTCAGTGTGGTCTCACCTCAGTAAGAGTACTGAGCAGTCTCAGTCTCACCTCCAGTAAGAGTACTGAGCAGTCTCAGTGTGGTCTCACCTCAGTAAGAGTACTGAGCAGTCTCAGTGTGGTCTCACCTCAGTAAGAGTACTGAGCAGTCTCAGTGTGGTCTCACCTCAGTAAGAGTACTGAGCAGTCTCAGTGTGGTCTCACCTCAGTAAGAGTCTGAGCAGTCTCAGTGTGGTCTCACCTCAGTAAGAGTACTGAGCAGTCTCAGTGTGGTCTCACCTCAGTCTCAGAGGTCTCTACTGAGCAGTCTCAGTGTGGTCTCACCTCAGTAAGGGTACTGAGCAGTCTCAGTGTGGTCTCACCTCAGTCAGAGTACTGAGCAGTCTCAGTGTGGTCTCACCTCAGTAAGAGTACTGAGCAGTCTCAGTGTGGTCTCACCTCAGTAAGAGTACTGAGCAGTCTCAGTGTGGTCTCACAGTAAGAGTACTGTGGTCTCTCACCTCAGTAAGAATTACTGAGCAGTAAGTGTGGTCTCACTCAGTCTCAGAGTACTGAGCAGTCTCAGTCTCAGTGGTCTCACCTCAGTAAGAGTACTGAGCAGTCTCAGTGTGGTCTCACCTCAGTAGAGTACTGAGCAGTCTCAGTGTGGTCTCACCTCAGTCAGAGTACTGAGCAGTCTCAGTGTGGTCTCACCTCAGTAAGAGTACTGAGAGTCTCAGTGTGGTCTCACCTCAGTGTACTGAGCAGTCTCAGTGTGGTCTCACCTCAGTAAGAGTACTGAGCAGTCTCAGTGTGGTCTCACCTCAGTAAGAGTACTGAGCAGTCTCAGTGTGGTCTCACCTCAGTAAGGGTACTGAGCTGTCTCAGTGTGGTCTCACCTCAGTCAGAGTACTGAGCAGTCTCAGTGTGGTCTCACCTCAGTAAGAGTCCTGAGCAGTCTCAGTGTGGTCTCACCTCAGTCAGAGTACTGAGCAGTCTCAGTGTGGTCTCACCTCAGTAAGAGTACTGAGCAGTCTCAGTGTGGTCTCACCTCAGTCAGAGTACTGAGCAGTCTCAGTGTGGTCTCACCTCAGTAAGAGTCCTGAGCAGTCTCAGTGTGGTCTCACCTCAGTCAGAGTACTGAGCAGTCTCAGTGTGGTCTCACCTCAGTTAGAGTACTGAGCAGTCTCAGTGTGGTCTCACCTCAGTTAGAGTACTGAGCAGTCTCAGTGTGGTCTCACCTCAGTAAGAGTACTGAGCAGTCTCAGTGTGGTCTCACCTCAGTAAGAGTACTGAGCAGTCTCAGTGTGGTCTCACCTCAGTTAGTCTCACCTCAGTAGTGTGGTCTCACCTCAGTAAGAGTACTGAGCAGTCTCAGTGTGGTCTCACCTCAGTAAGAGTACTGAGCAGTCTCAGTGTGGTCTCACCTCAGTAAGAGTACTGAGCAGTCTCAGTGTGGTCTCACCTCAGTAAGAGTACTGAGCAGTCTCAGTGTGGTCTCACCTCAGTAAGAGTACTGAGCAGTCTCAGTGTGGTCTCACCTCAGTAAGAGTACTGAGCAGTCTCAGTGTGGTCTCACCTCAGTAAGTCTGAGCAGTCTCAGTGTGGTCTCACCTCAGTAAGAGTACTGAGCAGTCTCAGTGTGGTCTCACCTCAGTAAGAGTACTGAGCAGTCTCAGTGTGGTCTCACCTCAGTGAGAGTACTGAGCAGTCTCAGTGTGGTCTCACCTCAGTAAGAGTACTGAGCAGTCTCAGTGTGGTCTCACCTCAGTTAGCGTACTGAGCAGTCTCAGTGTGGTCTCACCTCAGTAAGAGTACTGAGCAGTCTCAGTGTGGTCTCACCTCAGTAGGAGAGTACTGAGCAGTCTCAGTGTGGTCTCACCTCAGTAAGAGTACTGAGCAGTCTCAGTGTGGTCTCACCTCAGTTAGAGTACTGAGCAGTCTCAGTGTGGCCTCACCTCAGTAAGAGTGCTGAGCAGTCTCAGTGTGGTCTCACCTCAGTAAAAGTACTGAGCAGTCTCAGTGTGGTCTCACCTCAGCTAGCGTACTGAGCAGTCTCAGTGTGGTCTCACCTCAGTAAGAGTACTGAGCAGTCTCAGTGTGGTCTCACCTCAGTAAGAGTACTGAGCAGTCTCAGAGTGGCCTCACCTCAGTAAGAGTACTGAGCAGTCTCAGTGTGGTCTCACCTCAGTGAGAGTACTGAGCAGTCTCAGTGTGGTCTTACCTCAGTTACAGTACTGAGCAGTCTCAGTGTGGTCTCACCTCAGTAAGAGTACTGAGCAGTCTCAGTGTGGTCTCACCTCAGCTAGCGTACTGAGCAGTCTCAGTGTGGTCTCACCTCAGTAAGAGTACTGAGCAGTCTCAGTGTGGTCTCACCTCAGTAAGAGTACTGAGCTGTCTCAGAGTGGCCTCACCTCAGTAAGAGTACTGAGCAGTCTCAGTGTGGTCTCACCTCAGTAAGAGTACTGAGCTGTCTCAGAGTGGCCTCACCTCAGTAAGAGTACTGAGCAGTCTCAGTGTGGTCTCACCTCAGTTAGCGTACTGAGCAGTCTCAGTGTGGTCTCACCTCAGTAAGGGTACTGAGCAGTCTCAGTGTGGTCTCACCTCAGTAAAAGTACTGAGCAGTCTCAGTGTGGTCTCACCTCAGTAAGAGTACTGAGCAGTCTCAGTGTGGTCTCACCTCAGTTAGCGTACTGAGCAGTCTCAGTGTGGTCTCACCTCAGTAAGAGTACTGAGCAGTCTCAGTGTGGTCTCACCTCAGTTAGCGTACTGAGCAGTCTCAGTGTGGTCTCACCTCAGTAAGAGTACTGAGCAGTCTCAGTGTGGTCTCACCTCAGTTAGCGTACTGAGCAGTCTCAGTGTGGTGTCCATTTCTGTCCAGCAATCTGACAGGCTGTGTGTCATGTCCCGCAATTTATTTCTGATTGGGGGAACTTTCTCCAGCACCACCCCCAGGCCCTCCCAGTTCTGCCCCTCCCAGTCCTGCTCTGCCCACTTATCCACTTCGATCAGGACGGCATTCGTCTCCTTCTGCAGTTCCTATGGACACACAAACACACACACACATAATGAAAACAAACAGCGTACAGAAACTCTCTCTTTCTCACCATGGCCGAGCACACTCACTCCTTGTCATGACTCTCTCTTGAATGGCCACATAGACACACACATACACACACGCCACACACACACACACACACACACACACACACACACACACACACACACACACACACACACATGCACACACACACACACACTCACCAGGGCTGACTCCTGGAAGGCCACATACACACACACACACACACACTCACCAGGGCTGACTCCTGGAAGGCTCTGTACTTGTGCTGTTTGAGAGCCAAGCTGCTCAGCGACAGAGATGGAGCCCTGAACTCCCCCACCCTGTCAATCACCTGCTCCACCTCTCTCTCACTCTTCACAGAGTGAGAGAGATAGAGAGAGAGAGAGTGGGAGGGCGAGAGAGATGGAGATTGGGAGAGAGGGAGAGTGAGAGTGAGACAGAGAGAGAGGGAGGGAGGGAGGGATGGGGTGTGGGAGGGGGACGGAGTCAGAGAGATAGCATTTAATGGATTCAATTGAATGTACCGAATTACAGCCCATCCCAGGCCACAGTTCATCAGGCAGCACAAAATACCAATTATATTAAGAAGACCAGGCAAGACAATCCCAACTGAATCAATCTAAAAACAGATCATTAAATCCAAAAGATGAAATCTGGCTTTGTATTGTCAAAATATACTCAGTCAAAAAAGAAACTTCATCCTCGTTTGGAGGTCGATAAGTTGAACATACAAGAAAAGTGGTTTTAAATAATGATTTAATTCCATTCTGTACCCATTAAGGACGGTGTACCATAAAAATCATGTTCATAATGTAACCAGTTCCACCGAAATGCTACGGAAATGTAAGAGAGTAAAATGGTAAGTTACAACTTGATGAAAGCATGTCAATAGCGCGTATGCCCTCCATGAGCGTTCACAACTGCGACACAACGTCTCCTCATGGATTGAATGATGCGTCTGAACACAGCTTGGGGGATGCGTCGCCATAATTGAACCAACATGGCACCAAGTTCCTGCAAATTCTGGAGGGAGGGTTCCTTACTTGATGGAGTCTTCTGCCCAACACATCCCATACATGTTCTATGGGATTAAGGTCGGGAGACCTTGAGGGCCACTCCATGACATTGATGCCAGCATTTCTAAGAAAATTCCGCGTTAAATTGGCCGTATGAGGTCTGGCATTATCGTGTTGGAATGTCAGACCTGGGCCATGAGCTGCCATGAATGGCAAAAGCTCTGGAATGAGCACTTGATCTATGTATCCTGCAGCAGTTAGGTTTCCTTGAACGACCATCAGTCGGGAACGGGCAGGACCATTAAAGGCACCCCAAATCATAACACTACCGCCCCCAAAACGGTCCACTTCCTGCACACAACACTGGGCGTTGCGGTCACCGCGTCTCCTCCAAACTCTAACTCTCCCATCAACGAAGTGCAAAGTGAATCTGGATTCGTCACTAAAAACGACCCTATTCCAATCACGCTGAGTCCATCTCAGATGTCGTTGTGCCCAGGGAAGCCGTTGACGTCGGTGTAACTGGGTTAAAATTGGTCCACGATATGGCCGACGTGCATGGAGACGAGCAGTGCACAGGCGATTACGTATGGTTTGGGCAGTCACACGACCTCTCAACAATTCATTCCTAGTGGACGTTGCAGTGAGAAATCGACACGCAAATGACGAAGACGATTTGTCGGTCTTCTGCTTGTGTCATCACACGGGGTCTACCCGAACAAGGTCGGTCTGCTGTGGTGCCAGTTTGTTGGAGACGTGTCCGAAGATCATGGATAGTCCGTCGACTGCATCCCATAACCCTGGCAACGTCCAGTGACCGACATTCCGTATTCAGCATGCCAATGGCACGCTTCACGTTGAATGTTTGACAGTCTTGGCATTGCAAATCAACAGATAATTGACTGTAAGAACTTGTTTTCCGAGATGTCACTCTACCGTGCTAACATGGGCTCAATTGCACGTGTCTCATAAGGTCACGTGACTAGGAACACGAGGAAACATGCTTTTACCTTGATGTATGCTCGCACGTGCTGCATGCTTGTGCAAGTCGGAGTTGCTGTGTGTCATGATGTCTTTGACAACGCATTTACCCCTAATAATAATAATAATATCTCCTGTATTATGTTTCAAGAAAATATTCAGAAATTTATGAGTGTGAAGTTTCTTTTTTGACTGAGTATATGGAAAGATCTTAGAAAAGAATAAAATCAAAACAACAGAGATGCAAAAAGGTCTGATTCACTACTTATTTACAAAGAAACTCTTAAGTACAAGAGTGTAAAGGTTCATTTTTGATTAGTGTATGTACAGTGTAAAGGTTAATTCTTGATTAGTGCATATACATTGTAAAGTTTTATTTTTGACTAGTGTTTATGTGGAGTGTAATGCTGCGTTTCCACCCAAAGCAAAACAAATTTTTCACGCGAGCAGATTACATTCAAAGTCAATGCAAAGACGCGAATACACACGAAAAGACGGTAGTTAGTACCGGGTAACGCGAATCACACAGGAGACGCGCCGCGACATGAATGGCTCGCGTGAACGGCGCGAATGCATGAAATTTGGATTTCGCTCCGCGTAAAAGTATTCTTTTGCGAAAAATTTGCGGGAGTAGAGCAGTGTTCTGAACAGCACATTGCTACTAGCAGTAACATTGGCCAGCTAGGCTACCTAGCTTTATATTCAAACTGTAGCTAGCTGCATCTCTTGAGATAATAGGAACGCAAGCTTCCTACCTAGCGAGCTAGCAGTGTCAAATAACCTATGGATCACAGTTTCACAAAAAATAGCGGTCTAGCTGAACATCAGATATGACAACATCATCAGTTTTGTGAATATTTTTATTCTCAAGCCAGCACAATGTTCATTAAGTAAAATGTTTGTGATGTTAGCATAACAAGATCAGCATCGCCATCTTGTTGATGATTTTTTTAAGATTGCAGGAGGTACCGTCCACCCCTTGAGTGTAAACAAGTCTCAAGTGGCATTGCTATTGGTAGGCGGTGTGAATTCGCCTGTCAATCCGCTGCCAGGCTGTTCAACCTAGAAGTGAATGGGATCTTCGCGTGGACAGGGCGGAAAATCTTCAAAGCGAAAAAATACAAGAGGCCTGTCGGCCTAGAGAGCTCCGCTGAGGATGAGTGAAATGTCATAACTTAATTTCAGAAATTCTTGAAAACTATTACAATATGAACACATATGACACATTTGGTAACCAGAATATACTGTGAAACAGTTTGGGGTCTCAATTTATGTAGTATAACAACAGAACCAAATTGCAATCATCTTACCACCAAGCAATACTAACAACCTACATATACCCTTCCTCCTCAGTAGATCACAAATATAGCAGTCACAATCCTTCTAACACTGTCATAGGACAATATGATGCGGAACAATATGATGCAGAACAATTAATCCAGAACAATGATCTGGAACAACGTGATCCAGAACAACGATGAGGAACAACATGATGCAGAATAACATGATCCAGAACAATATGATTATTTCAGTCATCCTCAGTGGAGCTCTGTAGGCCGACAGGCCTCTTGTTGAGATGTTAATGAAAGACTGAAAAAATGAGCACAAACACTGATTTTCTAAGTCCAAAATGCTGAATTTCTCAAAAACCGGGACGTAGAATTTTCTCATTTTCGCAGGGGATATTCAGAACATCATAAGGAAGGCTCACAACAAATTAGACAAAAAGTTATCAGACAGTTTTGAGATATTAAGGAAAGACTGAAAAAATGAGCACAAACACTGATTTTCTAAGTCCAAAATGTTGAATTTCGCAAAAACCGGGAGGTAGAATTTTTTAATTTTCGCAGGGGATCATCAGAACATCATAAGAAAGGCTCAAAACAAATTAGACAAAAAGTAATCAGACAGTTTTTGAAATGTTAATGAAAGACTGAAAAAATGAGCACAAACACTGATTTATTAAGTCCAAAATGGTCTCGTGTCGCAAGGTCGTGCAATTTGCGTTACGGGGCTGTTTTTGACAAAAAAAATTTTTTCAAAAAACCCAAAAATAGACCCAGCTTGACTTATTCAAAGCAAAATCTAACATGATTTCTCAATAAATAGCTCTGTTTATCTTGTTAAAAGATTTTATTTACCATACACAATCAATGTAAAGTTGAAACTTCAAATGCGTTTTTCTCAAAAACTACTTTCCTTTAGTAAATCCACTGTAAAATACAAGGTGTTTCTTGCATCACCATTAAATTTTCACTGAAGTCAGCCAAGTACATAGTCTTACTCTTTTGTGAAGACGGAAGGAGTATCTCTTCTGGAAACATTTTTATAACCGTTCCCACTGGCGTGAATGAGCATGTGTTACATTTTTTTCAGGGGTTTTCACAACATCATATACTTCAGAAAATCGATGCAAACCTAAACATGTTATATACCATAATGAAGCCTAACTTATGAGCATTTAGAAAATATCCTTACTTAGAATGTAAAATTATACTGGTTAGTTTTCTAGGGGTTTGAAACTTATAACCCCTGTGCAATTTTACAGTTTTCCGCCAGTGTTACAAACATTTCAGTGTAAAATTGATAAGCTGTATACAAAGTAAATTATCTGCAAGCAAAATCTCAGATATGCAATTTAAATTAGAACTAAAGAGCATTTAATTTATACTTTTTTCAAGTGACTAGCTTCCATATTGATAGTATAAGAGCAAAGAAAATAAAATGTGTCAAACTTTTTCAGCAAGTGGGACAGGTTAACTTTGCTGTACATTAAAGGCTCTCCAGAGGGCAAAACAACAGCTAGACATGCAATACCAGCTTTCTGACCTTCAGCAGAGATTAGGCATACCTACAAAAAAACAGATCAAAATATCTCATATCATTGGCATGCAATGTAACTTTTTATGATGATTTTTTCAACTCTGATGTAACGCGGGACACATGAAAATCACGTTTTCCCAAGGTTTTAGTTGGCTGACAGCTTTATTCTGTAGGACAGATGACTTTTGATTCATTAATGTGACAGACAAGAAGATAAGCTTTCCAGTGATGTATAATATGGCATGGTTTATACATGCTATGTACATAGAACCATCAGTTAAACTTAAAATTACTCAAATTGCATGACCTTATGACACTTGACCAAATGCTGAATTTCTTAAAAACTGGGGAGTAGAATTTTCTAATTTTCACAGCGAATATTCAGAATATCATGAGGAAGGCTCGCACCAAATGAGAAAAAAAGTTATCAGACAGTTTTTGAGATATTCAAATTTGAAGTGAAAAGTTGACAGCGGACGGACAGACAGACAGACAGACAGATGGACGGATGTTGGACGACTTGGCATTAGAAAAGCTCCGCTGACTGCTGACTGTCATCACAGCGGAGGTAAAAATGCGCACAAACACTGATTTTCTAAGTCCCAAATGCTGAATTTCTCAAAACCGGGATGTAGAATTTTCTCATTTTTGCAGGGGATCATCAGAAGATCATAAGGAAGAATCATAACAAATTAGACAAAAAGTTATCTGACAGTTTTTGAGATATTAATGAAAGACTGAAAAAATGAGCACAAACACTGATTTTCTAAGTCTAAAGTTCTGAATTTCTCAAAAATCTGGATGTAGAATTTTCTAATTTTCACAGGGAATATTCAGGATATAATAAGGAAGGCTCACAGCAAATTAGAAAGAAATTTATCAGACAGTTTTTGAGATATTAAAATTTTAAATGAAAAGTTGACACCGGACAGACAGACAGACAGACGGATGCTGGATGACTCGGCACTAGAAAATCTCCGCTGACTGCTGTGTCACAGCGAAGCTGAAAAGAGGAGAAATTTCGCTTCGCGTTCGGAGGAAACGCAGCTTAAAGGCTCATTTTTGATTAGTGTGTGGAGTGTAAAGGTTTATTTTTGATTAGTGTATGAAGAGTGCAAAAGGTTCACTTTTCATTAGTGCATGCAAAGTGTAAGGTTTATTTTTGTTTAGTGACTGTACAGTGTGAAGGTTCATTCTTGAGTAATGTATGTAGATTGTTAAAGTTTATTTCTGATTAGTGTGTGTCGACTGTCAAGCTTCATTTTTGATTAAAGTATGTAGAGTAAAGGTTCATTTTTTATTAGTGTACGTAGATTGCAAAGGTTGTGAGTGTAGACCATAAAGACTGATTTATGATCAGTGTACGCAGAGTGTAAAAGTTCATTTTGATTAGTGTATTTAGTGTATAAAAGTTCATTTTTGATTACCATATGCATATTGTAAAAGTTTATTTTTTGATTAGTGTATGTACAGTTTATAGGTTCATTTTTGCTCACAGTGTGTAGAGTGCAAAGGTCGATTTTTGATTAGTTTATGTCAATTGTTAAGGTTTATTTCTGATTATTCTTTGTAGAGTGTAAAGGTTTAATTTCATCAGTGTATGAAGAGTCTTAGAAAATCTTCCTCCGGTCTTCTAACACTCACCCTTTCCAGCTTCTCCTCCAGTTTGGCCAATCGGCTCAGGGCATCCAGGCTCCGCCCCTTCTGGTTGGAGACACGGACCAATCGGTGCAGTGCATCATCCACGCCATTGTACATGTCTGTGGTGCGAGTGAGGGCCGCCCTAAATATGTGCGCACACATACAGACACATATAAGTACACATGAACACACACACATGAACACAAATGCACACGTAAACAAACAGATACATGAACACACACTCACACAAATGCACAAACCAAAACACACATGGACATACAGTGCCGTGAAAAAGTATTTGCCCCCTTCCTGATTTCTTATTTTTTGCATATTTGTAACACTTTAATGTTTCAGATCCTCAAACAAATTTTAGTATTTGACAAAGATAACCCCAGTAAATACAAAATGCAGTTTTTAAAAGATGATTTCATTTACTCAGGGAAAAAGCTATCCAAACCTACCTGGTCCTATGTGAAAAAGTAATTGCCCCCTAAACCTAATAACTGGTTGTGCCACCCTCGGTGACAACAACTGCAATCAAACATTTGCGAAAACTGGCAATGAGTCTTTCACATTGCTGTGGAGGAATTTTAGCCCACTCTTCTTTGCAGAATTGTTTAATTCAGCCATATTGCAGGGTTTTCGAGCATGAACGGCCTGTTTAAGGTCATTCCACAATATCTCAATCAGACTTAAAGGGGACCTATTATGCTGATCCTTCTTTTAATACATATTAGTAATGTTATAATGTTGGTTGTCCATGCTCAACCTCTGAAAAGTTTCAAAACATAAGATACAGGGGTTTTGCCGTAATCCAAGAACGTGATTTCGTGAATGTGATTTCCTCTCTGAACAGCTCCTCCCGAGATCTTCACGAGATCTGGGCAAAACTTGACGTCAGGTTGTGCCGTCCAATTAGTACAGACCTAGCCAAAGCCAACCACTGCGCTGGACCTGCCCACACCGGAAACTATTCTAGCAGGCACTAACAACGGCAAATCATACTATGCCTTAGTAGCGTCTACACTTTTGGAAATACAAAAGAAGAACCGCAGATCATTTGAGGTGCAATTTTGTCAGTATCTCTCCCAAAGCTGCTTGTCCGTTTACTTTTGGACGCGAAGAAAAACAGCTATTTCTCTTCCAAAAGACGATGCCACCAGAAATCAGTGGGAAGCTTTTTTTGTTTGCTGGCAGCAAACAGCCACGGCCAAAGGGAACGTTAGCTGATTGTGCTCAGCATTTCATCAAAGATAGCTTTGTCAATAAAGGATAATTCGACACAGGATAAGCATTTCAGCTGCTTCTCAAACCTGAAGCAGCTGCATCGATCAAGCGCTCGGAGCCACAAGCTGTAAGTAACGATATAACAGCAAATAATGTAAGTGAAGCTAACGTGTTACAGGTGGCTAGCAGGACCGCTAGCGATAGTTAGCACTAACAACTGGCCTCAAACGCAGGCTTGGTAAAATATCTGAAGATAAAGCCTGTATCGGTCGCGACTGTCCGTGACTCACAGACAAAGAAGCTGCAAGTTGCTTTTACTGCATAAGCCAACCTGACGTGATAGCCAGTTGATTGTGGCTGTAGCACTGTGGCTAACGTAGCCAAGTTACTGTTGCTAATTTTTGTGTCCCAAATATGCAAGAGTAATATCAGGGGAAATTCTACAGAAGGTGTGTGAACATAAACCTCATTTGAAGCTACCTTTTTATACTTGTTTGTAATTTGGATGCTTGGTACAACTGTCCATGGTAACTGAACTTGCTGTCTGTAAAACCTGTATTGCAAGGGTTTGTCTCCATGGTTGTTATGATCGCTCGGTTACCGGCTACTGCATGTTAGTTCGCGTGCCGTGCTAATTAAAAATGCTTCTAGTTAACTTATATGCAATAATTCTGATCGGTATGCTTGTGTTACTTCGGTAAGCATAAATGTGGCAGTTTCATCATAACCTTGCCCAATTGTAGCCACCATAGTTGAAGCTAACCGGAGAGGGGCTGTATGTGTCCTCAAAGTTGGGCTGAAAAGCACAGTTAGACCAGGCGTAGGTTTTGCAGAGCTTGGGATACGTGTTCGGGATGTTTACGGCTGCTTGTGATCGCCTCACTTATCCATGACCGGGATCAGCCGGATGCTTCACAAATGTCTGGGCGAGCTCTCTGGTGCTACCGAGAAAGCAATGCGAAACGCAGAAGCTCTACCGTGTCTGGTATAACAAATGATTTCTCTGCACTACCGTGACATATTTTCATCCCCCTTTCGAAGTTGTTGTGGCTAATAAAAAGCAGAAAAAGGCAGAAATTAAATAGGAAATTCCTGTAGAAGTGATCGATTCGCTGCCTCCACATAAGCACCTTGTCCGCGCTAACGGAACTTACGGTCTGTAAAACCTGTATTATGTTCATAACATAACTGAGCTCTCTCTAGCTGTCGCGTACTATCCATAAAGCTGCTTTCACATCGGACGCAAAACGAATTTTTCGCGGGACAGATTAGCCTACATTCAAAGTCAATGCAAAGACGTGAATACACGCGTTATGGGCGCGTTAAGCAGCTTTCATGCCGGACGCGAAACTAATTTTTTGCGCGGCAGGTTACATTCAAAGTCAATACAAAGAGGCGAATACACGTGTTATGGGCGCGTTAAGTAGCTTTCACACCGGACGCGAAACGAATTTTTCGCGCGACAGATTACATTCAA
The DNA here is from genome assembly GCA_029692085.1 of Gymnothorax javanicus. Lineage (NCBI taxonomy): Eukaryota > Metazoa > Chordata > Actinopteri > Anguilliformes > Muraenidae > Gymnothorax > Gymnothorax javanicus. Next base: position 2,350,979 of record CM056201.1, on the reverse strand, counting down.
AGTCATGACCGCTTATCAGCTACTGCATGTTAGTTCCCGTGCTCTGCTAATTAAAAATGTTCCTAGTTACCTTATATGCAGCGATTCTGATCGGTATGCTTGTGTTACTTCGGTAAGCATCAATGTGACAGTTTCATCATAATGTTGCCTGATTGTAGCCACTACAGTTGAAGCTAACCGGAGAGGTGCAGTTAGACCAGACGTAGGTTTTGCAAAGCTTGGGGTGCGTTTTTGGGTGCTTGTGAAACGATCGCTTTACTTATCCATGACCGGAGTCAGCCTGATACTTCTCCAACGTCTGGGCAAGCTCTCTGATGCTACCGGTGAAGGCAATAGGGAAAAGCACAGGCTATAACGTGTCTGGTCGATTGAATATTAAATCGGCGACTGAATATTAAATTCTTTCCTGTAAAAGTGATCGATTCGCTAGCTCCACATAAGCAACGGTTCACGCAAACGGAACTTACGGTCTGTAAAACCTGTATTATGCTCATAACATAACCGAGCTCTAGCTAGCTCTCGCAAGACTATCCATAACGCCCCATTCTCCGCAAGGAAACGCTTGTCATTCCGACACAGTAAGAAAACCATTACCAAGGGCATTTCCGAAAAGGTCGTTTAGCCTGGAGCTTTCGCCCCTCCGTCATATACCAGCGCAGAAGCTGTTCGTTTCTCCACACTAACGACACACCACAGCTATGCACACGAACCAGCAGGTCCTTATAATACACACCGAAGCAGTCCATAAGCTGTTGGTCCACTTTTAGCTGCTCCTCACTGTCTATGTTTCCCTCTAAACTCAGACCCACCGGATTTCTACGGTCTCCGGTCTACACTTGGGCATGTCAACCCGTTCTACAAATGTGTCTGTATGTAGTGGATTCTAGCTTTCCCTGCATCCTAGCTATAGAGAGGAAAAACTGCTGTACTCACCACTGTTGCCTTAGTAAACTGTAGCCGATAGCAAATTTGAGCTTGAGCTGCCAGACTTTCACACTGCGTCCTCCACTTTCGCCATTGCGTTTATTAGAACAAGTTCATTTCATTAGATCTATATTCAAGTATAAGGTTAGATTGTGGAATTTGCCCGCCGCTTCCTTATCAGATGGCAGACGTGTCCCGCGTTTCACTCTGGGGAGCCAGACCCAGAAAACTGCGTTCTGCAGCCTCGTCCCGCCCAACTCCGCCCACCACAGAGCTGGCCAGTCAGAGGAAAGTGGGCACACGGGGAGTGGGGGCCATAGCGGAAGAGCCACCCCAATGAGGCGTTTCAGGCAGAGACTACTATGGACTACAAATGGGGTTTTTTGAGGATGGCAGTATGAGCTAAATAAGGACCCTGTTTTGGACTTTGAACGATCAGGAGTACTCTAGGGGAGTCCAAGATCAAAACATAACCTTGGAAATATAGCAAAATAGGTCCCCTTTAAGTCAGGACTTTGACTAGGCAACTCCAAAATCTTAATTTTGTTCTTTTTAAGCCATTCAGAGGTGGACTTGCTGGTGTGTTTCAGATCATTGTCCTGCTGCATAACCCAAGTGCGCTTGAGCTTGAGGTCACAAACTGATGGTCGGATATTCTCCTTCAGGATTTTCTGGTAGAGAGCAGAATTCATGGTTCTATCAATTACAGCAAGTCGTCCAGGTCCTGAAGCAGCAAAGCAGCCCCAAACCATCACACTACCACCACCATGTTTGACTGTTGGTATGATGTTCTTTTAATGAAATGCTGTGTTAGTTTTACACCAGATGTAACAGGATGCACCCCTTCCAAAAAGTTCAACTTTTGTCTCGTCAGTCCACAGAATATTTTCCCAAAAGTCTTGGGGATCATCAAGATGTTTTTTAGCAAATGTGAGATGAGCCTTTATGTTCTTTTTGGTCAGCAGTGGTTTTCGCCTTGGAACTCTCCCATGGATGCCATTTTTGCCCAGTATCTGTCTTATTGTTGGATCATGAACACTGACTTTAACTGAGGCAAGTGAGGCCTGCAGTTCTTTAGATGTTGTTCTGGGTTCTTTTGTGACCTCCTGGATGAGTCGTCGATGCGCTCTTGGAGTAATTTTGGTTGGCTGGCCACTCCTGGGAAGGTTCACCACTGTTCCAAGTTTTCTCCATTTGTGAATAATGGCTTTCACCGTGATTCGCTGGAGTCCCAAAGCCTTAGAAATGGCTTTGTAACCCTTTCCAGACTGATAGATGTCAATTTCCTTGTTTCTCATCTGTTCTTGAATTTCTTTAGATCACGGCATGACGTGTTGCCTTTCGAGGTCTTTAGCCTACTTCACTTTATCAGACAGGTTCTTTTAAAGTGATTTCTTGATTCAACAGGTGTGGCAGTAATCAGGCTTGGGTGTGGCTATTGAAATTGAACTCAAAAAATGTGGTTAATCACAGTTAATTCATGATTTAACAAGCGGAGGCAATTAATTTTTCGCATAGGGCCAGGTAGGTTTGGATAGCTTTTTCTCCTTAATAAATGAAATCATCATTTAAAAACTGCATTTTTTATTTACTTGGGTTGTCTTTGTCTAATATTAAAATTTGTTTGAAGATCTGAAACATTTAAGTGTGAAAAATATTCAAAAAAATAAGAAATCAGGAAGGGGGCAAATACTTTTTCACAGCACTGTATATACTCACTAGCAAACACACATAACCATGCATGCACACACATACCTGTACATGTGGAAACATGCAATCAAACAAAAACTCACAGCACGTGCACACACGTGCTCATACACTGTAATGTGGAAAAAAAAAGCCAATAGATGGCAGTATTGACTTTTATTTGTTAAGCCCAGTCTGGAGCTAAATTTGGGGCATGTCCTGGGCATGCCTCAGAGGGGGCTGGAAAAGAGTATATAAGGAGAAAAATTGAGAGAGTGAAGGGGAGTAGGAGAAATTGCAAGGAGAAACTGTGGAAGGATACATTTGACCAGACCTGGCACTCTTTTCAAGACCTGTGAAGCTTTTTGTGGATTTTTGCCTGTGTTGGAGCATTTTCCTGTCCCAGGACATCGCAACACAGCAGCCCATCTCAATTATCAGGGGACTGTAAATATCTCTTTTTTTTTTTATTTCAATCTTGGTCAGTAGGGTAGATTGCAGATTAGTTCTAAGTGTTTGTTTAATTAAATCTGTTGAAGTTTAAGAATTTTGTCTGTCATCCCTTGCTGTCCGTGACGTCATAACAAATTGACGCCATAACAATTGGGGCCATAACAAATTGGGGGCTCGTCCGGGATAGACCATTGTGTGAGTCATTTATTGAAAATCTAAAATTTCAAATTGTGAAATTGTTTTTTGAATTTTCCTAGATATATATTGACAGATCAACAGCAATGGATGATTTCTTGGCATCACCAACCGTAGAGGTTTTGAAGTCTTTTAAAAAGACAGAACTGCTAGAAATATGCAGACAGTTAGAGCTGACAGATGTAAAACCAGCCATGCGAAAAGCAAGACTGGCTAGAGAGATTGTTGAATATTACATTGATGAAAAGTTTTGAGAGAGAGAAAGAGAGAAAAGAAAGGGAGGAAAAAGAAAAACAACGAGTTTGAGAGAGCAGAAAGAGAGAAAGGCAGTTTGAGTTAGAAAAATTAGCCATAGAAGAGGAAAAAGAGAGAAAGAGGAAAGAGCAGAAAGAGAGAGACAGAGACAGAGAGATTTCGATTTACAGAAGTTAGACAGGGAAGAAAGGCTCCAAATGGAACTACTAAAAATCAAAATGGAAGCTGAAAACAAATTTCGTGCTAGCCAGGAGGTAAAGCTGGTGCCTCCCTTCTCGGAGAAGGAGGTTGATAAGTATTTCCAGTGCTTCGAGAAGGTAGCTAAGAGTCGTCAGTGGCCAAAGGAACACTGGCCTCTGATGTTGCAAACTGTCCTCAAGGGTAAGCTCAACAAGCCTATTCGGCTTTGTCTGCAGATGATTCCTATGATTATGAGGTTGTCAAAAAGGTTATTTTGACAGCTTATGAGTTGGTCCCAGAGGCTTACCGACAGAAATTCAGAGGTCTGAAGAAATCTGACAATCAGACTTATGTGGAATTTGCTAACGAGAAGAAGGTTTGCTTTGAGCGCTGGTGTACTTCTATGGAGGTCAAGGATGATTTCAACTCACTAAAAGAGATGGTGTTAGTTGAAGAATTCAAGAACTGTGTCAAGGATGATATTAAGACCTACCTTAATGAGAAGCAAGCACTGAATTTGCAATCAGCTGCCAAGTTTGCAGACGAATATGTTCTCACACATAAGTCCAAATTTCAGTCTAGCAGTAACAATAGATGGTCCCAATTTCAGAAGAAAGGTAACGGTGATACCCAAGATTCCTCACCCAAAGACAAAGACAAATCTGGTGATGGTGCTCAGAAATCCAGGCAAAGGTCTGATCAAAGTGTGAAAGCTGACAGTGACAAACATGGTCTAGTTTGCAATTATTGCAAGAAATCTGGTCATGTTACAACTAACTGTTGGTTCCTTAAAGCTAAGAAGGAAAAAGAAAAGGATACCAAACCCAATGCCTTTGTGAAGACAAGGTTAGAAACTCCTGTAGTAGATGACCGATCTGCTAAATTGCCTGCTCCTTGTGAGGCTAAGAAGCCTGATACTGCTGACTTGTGAGGGAGGAATTTCTTCCATTTGTGTCAGAGGGATTTGTGGCTCTGAATGAGCATTCTCCGCCTGTACCCATATATATCCTAAGGGATACCGGAGCTTCTCAGTCACTTTTGTTGATGGACTCCTTGGAGATACGTGATGAGACCGCTTCTGAGGATTTCATACTTGTACAAGGTATTGAAGGGAGGACTGTATCTGTACCCCTGCGCTCTGTATTCTTGAAGTCAGATTTAGTTACAGGACAGGTAAAGGTGGGACTTATGTCACGTCTACCTATCAAGGGTGTTTCTCTGTTGCTAGGCAATGACCTGGCTGGGGGCAATGTAGTTCCCCCTGTTCATCTTACTTCACAGCCGAGCACTGAAGATGGCGATGAAGACCCATCTCTGTATCCTTCCTGTGCAGTGACCCGTGCTGTGGCCAAGAAGGCTCAAGAAGAGGATGATGTGGTGCCGTCCAGCACATTGAATAGTCATGACTCAGGTGGTTCGCCTCATGACTCTGTTCAGCCTACTATGGTTTCTCCGTTTGAGAACGTATCAGACACTTTTATCAGTTCTCTATTCAGCCAGCCAGATGGGTCTGGTGATTCTGATGTGTCTGGAGACTTGTCTCTGTCCAGAAAGCGGTTGATTCAGGAGCAAACCAATGATCCTGAAATTTGTGTACTAAAGAAGAGAGCCCTTCCTGATGAAGAAATAGACGCAGTTCTAGTTGGGTATTATCTCAAGGATGGAGTGTTGATGCGGAAGTGGCGCCCTCCTGATATCCCTGCCAATGCAGATTGGGAAGTGGTCAAGCAAATTGCTGTTCCGAAGGTCTACAGGAATGAAATCTTAACATTGGCTCATAGTTTGCCTTTAGGAGGTCATCTTGGTGTTAACAAGACTGTTGACAAAATCATGAAACACTTCTTCTGGCCTGGACTTCGGAAAGATGTTTCCAACTTTTGCAAAACCTGTCACACTTGTCAGGTAGTTGAAAAACACCAGTTAGACCCACCTGTAGCTCCATTGCAGCCTATCCCAGCATTTGGGGAGCCCTTCTCCAAGGTCATCGTTGATTGTGTTGGTCCATTACCCAAGACTAGATCTGGAAATCAGTACTTGTTAACAATCATGTGTGCATCTACCAGATTCCCTGAAGCCATACCTCTACGCAACATCAAGGCAACTGCAATCTCGAAGGCTTTGATAAAGTTCCTCACGTTGTTTGGCCTTCCCAGGGAAATTCAGTCAGATCAAGGTAGCAATTTCACTTCCGGATTGTTTCAGCAGGTTGTGTATGAACTAGGTGCGAAGCAGATTCTTTCCAGTGCCTATCATCCAGAGAGTCAGGGTGCCCTAGAGCGGTTTCATTCCACTCTCAAGACAATGATGAGGACTTATTGTTATGACCATGAGAAAGACTGGGATGAAGGTGTTCATTTGCTGTTGTTTGCAGCTAGGGAAGCAGTGCAGGAGTCTACTGGATTCAGTCCGTTTGAGCTAGTGTTTGGCCATGAAGTGAGAGGACCTTTGCTATTGTTGAGTGAACAATGGCAAGAGAAAGAGCCACATATCAGTCTGTTAGACTATGTTCGCAAGTTCAAGGAAAGACTGCGTGCGGCTTGTGACCTAGCCAAAGAGAACTTGAAATCAAGTCAGGGAAAAATGAAAACTTGGTATGATCATAAGGCTAGAAGCCGTGAGTTTAAACCAGGAGACACGGTCCTTGTGTTGTTTCCCTTGCAGTCCAATCCATTGCAGGCTAGATTTCATGGTCCTTATGAAATTCCGACAAAACTCAATGATCTCAATTACATTGTGAAGACTCCAGATAGGAGAAAGCCAAAACAGTTGTGTCACATTAACATGCTGAAGCCTTATCATGATAGGAATGCTAGGGTTGCAGCTGTCACTTCAGATCCTCCTATGGCCGAGACTTGTGAAGATGAGGGGGAGTTTCAAGATGATGAACCTAGAATTAAAGCTGAAGTTCTTTCATGTAAATTGTTAAATTCTGAAGTGTTGCAAAATCTTAATGTAAAACTCCAGCACTTAGAACCCTCACAGAAAGATCAGTTTGAGAGGTTGATCAAGAAATATAAAGATCTATTTCCTGATGTTCCAAAGAGAGTTTCTATAGCCTCTCATGATGTAGATGTTGGTGATGCCGAACCAATAAAACAGCATCCGTACCGGATGAATCCTGAAAAGAGAAAGATTGCTGAGAAAGAGGTTGAGTACATGTTAGAACATGATATTATCAGACCCTTTAACTCAGATTGGAGTTCACCCTGTGTTCTAGTTCCAAAACCTGATGGAAGTACTAGATTCTGTACAGATTATCGCAAAAGTCAATGCTGTAACTAGAACTGATGTGTTTCCAATACCTAGGATTGATGATTGTATCGATAGAGTAGGACAAGCAAAGTTTCTGACCAAGATTGATTTATTGAAGGGTTATTGGTGTGTGCCTTTAACTGAGAGGGCCAAGAGCATCTCCGCTTTTGCCACACCATCTGGGTTATACCAGTATGAGGTCCTACCCTTTGGCATGAAAAATGCCCCAGCCACGCCCCAAAGGATGATACAGTCTACAATCGCCGGATTGCCACACACGGGTGCGTACATCGATGACCTGATCACATGGAGTGACTCCTGGGAAGAACATCTGAAAGATGTAGAGACGTTGTTCCAGCGCTTGACCCAGGCTAACCTGACTTTTAACCTGAACAAGAGTGACTTTGGTTGTGCTACTGTCACGTATCTTGGCTACGCTATAGGCCAGGGTAAGGTGGCACCCATAAATGCTGAAGTCCAAGCCATCATGGACTTTCCAGTTCCTGACAACAAAAAAGCTTTGCGCCGCTTCCTTGGAATGATCGGGTACTACTGCAAGTTCTGCAAGAACTTTGCTGAGATTGCTCTCAGTCTCACCAACCAACTGAAGAAAGGCGTAAAGTTCACTTGGGATGAAGCATGCCAAAGAGCCTTCGATTGCCTGAAGTCTCTGCTGTGTCACTTCCCCGTGCTCAAATCTCCTGACTTCAACAAACCGTTCTCCATGGCGGTCAATGCTAGCGACCAAGCTTGTGGATCTGTGCTCCTACAGAGAAGTGACTCTGATGACATTGAGCATCCCGTGGCATACTTCTCCAGGAAGTTCAATCGCCACCAAAAGAACTATTCCACAATTGAGAAGGAGCTGTTGGCTCTGGTTCTATCCTTACAACACTTTGAGGTTTATGTTTGTACAGGGCAAAAGCCAATGATTGTATATGCTGACCACAATCCGTTAATGTTTTTGAGTAAGATGAGAAACAAGAATCGGAGATTGTTGAATTAGAGTTTGATTTTACAGGAGTTTGACTTGGAAATTAAGCATGTCAAGGGTACTGACAACGTAATTGCTGATTGCTTATCACGTTTTTGAGTATGTATATATATCATATGTGTTTATTAGCATATTGTATTATATGTATATATACACAAGTGTCTACTTAACCATTTTTGTATTGAAAAGAAAAATTTTGCCTTTATGAGGCAAAATTTTTCCCTTTTGGAATGGAGGTGTAATGTGGAAAAAAAAAAAAAAAAAAGCCACTAGATGGCAGTATTGACATTTTTTTTTGTTTAGCCCAATCTAAAGCTAGGTTTGGGCATGTCCTGGGCATGCCTCAGAGGGGGCTGGACGAGAGTTTATAAGGAGAAAAATTGAGAGAGTGAGGGTAGTCGGAGAAATTGCAAGGAGAAACTGTGGAAGGATACATTTGACCAGACCTGTCACTCTTTTCAAGACCTGTGAAGCTTTTTTGTGGATTTTTGCCTGTGTTGGAGCATTTTCCTGTCCCAGGACATCGCAACACAGCAGCCCATCTCAATTACCAGGGGACTGTAAATATCTCTTTTTTTTTTAATTTCAATCTTGGTCAGTAGGGTAGATTGTAGATTAGTTCTAAGTGTTTGTTTAATTAAATCTGTTGAAGTTTAAGAATTTTGTCTGTCATCCCTTGCTGTCCGTGACGTCATAACAAATTGACGCCATTACAATTGGGGCCATAACAACGCTCATACAATGAGCAGTAATGTTTCTCCAGGTAAAATTCATCATTTGTAAGGGAATTAGGTAATTATCCTCACGAGGGAGAATTATGGGATCGGTCCTCAAGGCTGGGCACAGCCTGTGTATCTATATCTCAGATAAAGCCACCTTGTTTTCATGGATACCTGCAGTCAGGTGACCTCTGTGCCATTCCGGCCCTGCCATTGGTTAGGCTTGCCAACCATGCTCCTCCCACGCTTTGCAGTTCTGTCAGTCTTTGGTCAGCCAGGACGCTCGTCATCAGTTCTCTGTGCTTGTTTGCGCTCAGCAACACAGCCTGTAACACAGAGACCAGCACAGCCACACAGAGACAAGCATAGCCTGTAACATTAAAAACAACACAGCAACACAGAGACCAGCACAGCCTGTCATATAGATGCAAATAAAGCCTGTAACAGAGACAAAGACTGCAGCACAACACAAAGCCAACATTCCTGAAGTGAGACCAACTGTGTGAGCAAAGCAATGGCCCTGTCAGAAATGGCTTCCTATTCAGGCCTTCTAACTTGGGACATATTTGTGTATTGTATATTGTATATTGTGTATTGTATACTATTTTCTGATTGCCTTGGTGTAAACTCTCATAACCTGATTGAAAACGCACATCTTTGGGTACAAGTATTATCCCAGAATCAGTTTTGCGGTAGTTACTCTAAAAAAGAAATGCATTACACATTACTAGTTACTTTTTTTTAAAAAGTACTTACTTTACTTAATTACTCACTGCTAAAAGTAAATAGTTACACTGCTAGTTATATTACTTTCGATTACTCAGCACCATCATCTGAAATTCACCATAAGTTAATGAATTAACCATATCATGTTAAAACCTGGCATATGCCCAGATCAGCACAAATCTTTATTCCGGTAAGGTGGTCACACACAAGATCTCTCTTTCATGCTCTTTAATACTGCAAAGCCAGCAGCAAAGTTGTAAAAATCAGCCCAAACAGCACTTCACAGAGAAGTGAGTCAAGTACAAGGCTACAGTACTGGCAAAAACACGCATGAAGAAGACGGTTTGATTTGTTTCTTTGTCCTCAGTCTCAATTGCCAATATACTCAAAAGGAAGAGGAAGAAGAAGACGAAGAAATTGTTTTTCTGACCTCCTGCCCTGCCGATAGTTGAAGAATTTAAAGTAATGCAAGTAACTAGATAATTTGTTAGTAACTGTAATCCGATTACTTAAATTATCAAAGTAATGCGTCACATTACTGCGTTACTGATAAATGTAATCTGATTACAGTAATTGGTTACCCCAATACTGCCCAGAATGAACCGTTATACGTGAGCCAGGATTAGCATGAGGTTGGGCTCTTGGGCCACGGGAACTCACAGATATCAGGTGGCACAGCGTAATATTTCCAGTTTTATAATATGTCTGTGAAATTTGATTTCTGAAATCAGACACTAAAGCAGCTGACAGTCTGATTTATATCAGTTATTTCATAAAACGCTGTGCTTCTTTACAGGCCTCAGAGGCCATCTCCTTGCTAATTTTGGACATAGTCTCTTGTGCCAGAAATTGAGTTCAAGCCTCAACTGATGTAAAATGCACATTAGAATGCCATCGTTTTTTCATCTTCCTACACTCTGCTTGTTGCTCAGAATTGCCTAATTTTGTCTAAAATTACCCGGCCCCGACCATTGCTGCGCAGCAGCTATAATTATCTCTGTTACATCGCACGTCCGAGGCCTGTCACGTAGGGTGCTATTACAGCCTGCCACCAGCAGAGGGCACAGAGAAACAGTAATGAATAAGCAGACTGAAATACAGTAAACGGCTGCCCACCCTGTTTTTAATGAGAGAGTTAGAGATGTGTGCGTTTGGAATGAGTGTCTTTGTGATGTGTGCAGGCTGTCTCGTGCAGACTGACTCACAGTGCAAGCGCAAGAGTGCTGATGAAGGATAGAGGAGCATTATTCTGGAAGGGGGATTGTGGGAGGATGGGGTTTGTAATCCCAGCAGAGGCTGCCAGTGTATATCAGCGACCGTGCTGTAGTTAGTTAGGACAACAAACTGCCATACTCTGCCATATACTACTCTGAGGACCAGTTTCACAAACACAACTCAAGCGTAATCCTAGAATAATTTCAATTTGCAATGCAGACTCTCCACACAAAACTTCAGGATTAATCCAGGAATAATCTTAATCTTTGAAACCACCCCTTAACCCAAAATTTAAAAACCAACCAAATGATCAACATTAAACAACCTGCAAAAACCTGCAGATTGATTTTGCTGAAGAGTTTCGTGATGAAAGCTGGAATGAAAAACTAGCTCTGCTCTGAGAAGCGTGTCTGTCAGTGTCTACGGCACTGAGCTCTGTCGCAAAGGATTCAGTCTGACGCAGGTGTGAGTGTGAGATTGTAAAGGTGTTAGTGCGTTTTTGTGTGCATGTGCATGTTAGTGGGTGTGCCGGAGCATTTAAATTTGCATAAGTGTATATCAGTATGTGTATGAGCATCTGTGTATGAGTGTCTATGGAAGACTGTGTGTGTGTCTGTGTGTGAGAGAGAGAGTGTGTGTGTGTGCGTGTGTGTGTATGTGTGTGTGTGAGTGCGTGAGCGTGTGTGTGTATGTGAGTGTGAGTGTGTGCGTGTGTGTGTGCGCGCGAGTGAGTGTGTGTGTGTGTGCGTGCGTGTGCGTGCGTGTGTGTGTGTGTGTGTGTGCTCGAGTGAGTGTGTGTGTGTGTGAGTGTGTGTGTGTGTGTGTGTGAGTGTGTGTGTGTGTGTGTGTGTGTGTGTGAGAGAGAGTGTGTGTGGATGCTAGTGACGTTGGAGCTGGCACTGTGCTTTTGCAGTGTCATGACAAAATCGAACATCCCGTTCATTGTTTTTCACGGAAATTCAATGAAGCTCAACAGAAATATTCTACCGCAGAAAAGGAGACACTAGCACTGGCCATTCAACACTTTGAAGTCTATCTTGGCTCTACTTCTTATGCTATTAAAGTGTGCACCAACCATGACCTCTGACATTCCTCAATTGCATGTACAATGCCAACAACCGATTGATGCGCTGGAGCTTAATTTTGCAACCCTTCAACTTCCAAATAGTACATATTAACGGAAACGACAATGTACTTGCAGATGCCTTGTCCCGAGCATCTCAGTAAATTGAGAGTAACTCTTTAGTATCTTTAAAATAAAGTCATTGTAAGAATTCCTCTAAGGCTAAGATGCCAATTTTTATTCATGCATTGTGGTTGCTTTATGTAATGACACTAGGTGCCCTCTTAGCCTCTGATAACTTATGCAAGAGAAAAAAAAAAACGTTAGCTTCATAGTGAAAAAAATTCATCAGGCCAAAAAAATGATGGACACCACACCACGACAATAGCTTATCGGCCCTTTGGGACGGTAATCTAAAAAAAAAAAAAAAAAAAAAGATTATCGAATGTTATGGCGACGAGTCACCCTTTTGGGGTGGGGCTGTTACGCCCCCCAGTCCTGGTGGCCATAGCCACATGCTGTTTTGGCGGCCCCTGCTGGTTGCCGGTTCTTTTTTCTGTTTCCGTCTATCCTCATTACAGGTGAGCCACACCTGAGCAGCGTTACCAACCCGATAAAGAGGATTAGGGTGTGCACCAAAGGAGGCACACGTATTCCGGAAGAAGTACCTTGAGAAGCTGTCCATGCCACTTCATTCCCGCTGGCCTGCTCCTATTTAACTCAATTGTCTCAAAAACCTGTTGGCATATTTATCATTTCGTCAGTTAAACATACCCCTATTTTGTCTAAAACGAGTCAAGTGCGGTTGTCTCCCTTTATGTTGCGGCTCCAGTCCGACGGGTCGTAACAGTGTGTGAGTGTGTGCATGTGTGTGTGTGTGTGTGTGTGTTTGTGCGTGTGCGTGTGTGTGAGCATGCGTGTGTGTGTGCGTGGCAGCATTACCTCGGTGTTGTCTGGGAGGGGCTCGGTGTTCAGGCGTTGCATTGCCTCGTCCAGCAAAGAGAGGGCGCTGTCGCAGCGCTCCGTAAGCCGCTCCAGACTCTGGGACGTAATGAAGAGGTGCAGGGAAATGGGTTGGAGGGTCCAGGGAATAACAGCAAGGGACTCGCAATTCGATGACATTCCGTGAATGAAATAATTGAGTGAGTGTAGTTGTGATTTTTGGTTGACCCTTGATTGGCAGTCTGAGGTTTAAAATATTCCCCTGTTGTGTGACTGAAAAGTGATTAACATGAAAACTTATGAGGTCAAACTAGAGCTCTCTTTCTCTATAGCGGTCTGTGTTTCACTCATGAAGCCCTATGTTTCTTCGCTGACTGAGCTGAAGATCATGACTCAGGTTTGGTGGCAGCTTCTCTTCTGTAATACGCTCAGATATAAGGTGTCAGGTGACGGTTAGTGTCTCACCAGCCGGTAGCAAAGCCATTCAGAGTGACAGTGCTGAAAGTCCCCATCCAGTGATGAGGGCAGCTGCTGCCTGTCCACAAACTGCTGCAGGACCTCAGTGCCGCACACAGAGTGTACCTGAGTGAGAGTGAGAAGAAAAGAAGGAGGGAGAAGAGTGTGAGAGAGAGCAGGGAGATGAGGATATGTGTAAAGTGCAAAGCAGGCTGATCTCAGGTGAGCCCAGTGGAGCTGAACAGGCTGATCTCAGGTGAGATACAGGTGGAGCTGAACAGGCTGATCTCAGGTGAGATACAGGTGGAGCTGAACAGGCTGATCTCAGGTGAGATACAGGTGGAGCTGAACAGGCTGATCTCAGGTGAGATGGTGCTGAACAGGTGATCTCAGGTGAACACAGGCTGATCTCAGGTGAGATACAGGTGGAGCTGAATAGGCTGATCTCAGGTGAGATACATGAGATACAGGTGGAGCTGAACAGGCTGATCTCAGGTGAGATACAGGTGGTGCTGAACAGGCTGATCTCAGGTGAGACACAGGTGGAGCTGAACAGGCTGATCTCAGGTGAGATACAGGTGGAGCTGAACAGGCTGATCTCAGGTGAGATACAGGTGGAGCTGAACAGGCTGATCTCAGGTGAGATACAGGTGGTGCTGAACAGGCTGATCTCAGGTGAGATACAGGTGGAGTTGAACAGGCTGATCTCAGGTGAGATACAGGTGGAGCTGAACAGGCTGATCTCAGGTGACATACAGGCGGAGCTGAGCAGGCTGATCTCAGGTGAGATACAGGTGGAGCTGAACAGGCTGATCTCAGGTGAGATACAGGTGGAGTTGAACAGGCTGATCTCAGGTGAGATACAGGTGGAGCTGAACAGGCTGATCTCAGGTGAGATACAGGTGGAGTTGAACAGGCTGATCTCAGGTGAGATACAGGTGGAGCTGAACAGGCTGATCTCAGGTGAGATACAGGTGGAGCTGAACAGGCTGATCTCAGGTGAGAACACAGGTGGAGCTGAACAGGCTGATCTCAGGTGAGATACAGGTGGAGCTGTACAGGCTGATCTCAGGTGAGATACAGGTGGAGCTGTACAGGCTGATCTCAGCTGAGATACAGGTGGAGCTGAACAGGCTGATCTCAGGTGAGATACAGGTGGAGTTGAACAGGCTGATCTCAGGTGAGATACAGGTGGAGCTGAACAGGCTGATCTCAGGTGAGATACAGGTGGAGCTGAACAGGCTGACCTCAGGTGAGATACAGGTGGAGTTGAACAGGCTGATCTCAGGTGAGAAACAGGTGGAGCTGAGCAGGCTGATCTCAGGTGAGATACAGGTGGAGCTGAACAGGCTGACCTCAGGCGAGACACAGGTGGAGCTGAACAGGCTGACCTCAGGTGAGATACAGGTGGAGCTGAGCAGGCTGATCTCAGGTGAGATACAGCCGGAGCTGAACAGGCTGATCTCAGGTGAGATACAGGTGGAGTTGAACAGGCTGACCTCAGGTGAGATACAGGTGGAGCAGAGCAGGCTGATCTCAGGTGAGATACAGCCGGAGCTGAACAGGCTGATCTCAGGTGAGATACGGCAGGTGGAGCTGAACAGGCTGATCTCAGGTGAGATACAGGTGGATCTGAACAGGCTGATCTCAAGTGAGATACAGGTGGAGCTGAACAGGCTGATCTCAAGTGAGATACGGCAGGTGGAGCAGAAGTTTGAGGACGCAGGAATCGCTCACCTCCACTGCAGTTAGGCTGATGGGTTCTGCACTCTGCTGCTCTCCAATCAGAACCAGGACTGAACCTAAACCGCCAGGAACCAGGTCCTACACACACATACATACACACAGATGTGCACATATACAAACACACACACACACACACACACACACAAACACAAACGTATTTCAACACAGGCAGACAGAGTCACATTCATGTAATCACATTCACAATCACAAACACATATAAGCACACACACAGTTTGAAATACACAAACATATTCATCAGTATAAATCCTTAACACACACAAAACTCCTCTTCATCTCTTCCCCTCATCTTTCATTCTCATTTCTTTGCTCCACGGCATCTGCTTCATACTACTAACACTATAACAGTATTTCTGGTATGAAATTATTTATGTTTGCAGCATAAATGCATTCATGTTATCGAATTTACAGAGCCTATGGCCATACACTATTACAGTATTTATAACAGTATTCATTGTATTACAATAAGTAGGATATTACCATATTCAAAGTATTTGTGGTACAACAATAATAACTGTATTTACGGTAGTACTGTCTTGACAGTATTTGCACAATTTTAGTATTGACACTGTTGTTGCATTTACAAAATTGATAGAGCTATACTATTTACAATATTTATGGAATGGACGCTATTACAGCACTGACAGTATTACAGTACTTTCAATTACTTCATAATGGACACCATTACTGTATTGACACTATTCAGTATTTGAAGTATTTGCTTTATCTGAGAAGTATATAGGTTAACACCAACAGTATTAGTACCATATTTACAGCATTAGATTATGTGTGGTGTTGGTTAACGGTTTTTATTGAGATATTACAATGTTTAAAATAATAACAGTATTACAGTATTATGATATTGACACATTGACAGTATTTGCGGCACTGGGTCATTTATGGTAGCACAGTATATGCAGTGATCATATATTTATTGTGTTGGTACACAGAATGGATTGAGGTATTACACTGTGCAAAATATTCACAGTTTAACAGTCTGACAGTTTAACTGTATCTGTTAGGGCACTGCAGCATTTTTAGTTGCCTCTAGATGATGCAGATGTTGACACAAAGCAATATAGTCAAATACTGAGGTGTTTTTGTCATTCCATTCCTGTGCTTCCCATCCCTCCATACCTGACCTCTCTCTGTTACCCAAATCTGAGTTTTACCTCTGAGCTCTCTCTGCTGCCCTAATCTGAGTTTTACCTCTGAGCTCTCTCTGCTGCCCTAATCTGAGTTTTACCTGAGACCTCTCTCTGCTGCACTAATCTGAGTTTTACCTGAGACCTCTCTCTGCTGCACTAATCTGAGTTTTACCTGAGACCTCTCTGCTGCACTAATCTGAGTTTTACCTGAGACCTCTCTCTCTGCCCTAATCTGAGTTTTACCTGAGACCTCTCTCTCCTGCACTAATGAGAGTTTTACCTCTGAGCTCTCTCTGCTGCACTAATCTGAGTTTTACCTCTGAGCTCTCTCTGCTGCCCTAATCTGAGTTTTACCTCTGAGCTCTCTCTGCTGCCCTAATCTGAGTTTTACCTCTGAGCTCTCTCTGCTGCCCTAATCTGAGTTTTACCTCTCTCTCTGCTGCACTAATCTGAGTTTTATCTCTGAGTTTCTCTGCTGCACTAATCTGAGTTTTACCTGAGACCTCTCTCTGCTGCACTAATCTGAGTTTTACCTCTGAGCTCTCTGCTGCCCTAATCTGAGTTTTACCTCTGACCTCTCTCTGCTGCACTAATCTGAGTTTTACCTGAGACCTCTCTCTGCTGCCCTAATCTGAGTTTTACCTGAGACCTCTCTCTCTGCTGCACTAATCTGAGTTTTACCTGAGACCTCTCTCTGCTGCCCTAATCTGAGTTTTTACCTGAGACCTCTCTCTGCTGCACTAATGTGAGTTTTACCTGAGACCTCTCTCTGCTGCACTAATGTGAGTTTTACCTCTGAGCTCTCTCTGCTGCACTAATCTGAGTTTTACCTCTGAGCTCTCTCTGCTGCCCTAATCTGAGTTTTACCTCTGAGCTCTCTCTGCTGCACTAATCTGAGTTTTACCTGAGACCTCTCTCTGCTGCACTAATCTGAGTTTTACCTCTGAGCTCTCTCTGCTGCCCTAATCTGAGTTTTACCTGAGACCTCTCTCTGCTGCACTAATGAGAGTTTTACCTCTGAGCTCTCTCTGCTGCACTAATCTGAGTTTTACCTGAGACCTCTCTCTGCTGCCCTAATCTGAGTTTTACCTGAGACCTCTCTCTGCTGCACTAATGAGAGTTTTACCTCTGAGCTCTCTCTGCTGCACTAATCTGAGTTTTACCTCTGAGCTCTCTCTGCTGCCCTAATCTGAGTTTTACCTCTGAGCTCTCTCTGCTGCACTAATCTGAGTTTTACCTCTGAGCTCTCTCTGCTGCCCTAATCTGAGTTTTACCTCTGAGCTCTCTCTGCTGCACTAATCTGAGTTTTACCTCTGAGCTCTCTCTGCTGCACTAATCTGAGTTTTACCTGAGACCTCTCTCTGCTGCACTAATCTGAGTTTTACCTCTGAGCTCTCTCTGCTGCCCTAATCTGAGTTTTACCTCAGACCTCTCTCTGCTGCCCTAATCTGAGTTTTACCTCAGACCTCTCTCAGCTGCACTAATCTGAGTTTTACCTGAGACCTCTCTCTGCTGCCCTAATCTGAGTTTTACCTGAGACCTCTCTCTGCTGCACTAATCTGAGTTTTACCTGAGACCTCTCTCTGCTGCCCTAATCTGAGTTTTACCTGAGACCTCTCTCTGCTGCACTAATGTGAGTTTTACCTCTGAGCTCTCTCTGCTGCACTAATCTGAGTTTTACCTCTGAGCTCTCTCTGCTGCCCTAATCTGAGTTTTACCTCTGAGCTCTCTCTGCTGCACTAATCTGAGTTTTACCTGAGACCTCTCTCTGCTGCACTAATCTGAGTTTTACCTCTGAGCTCTCTCTGCTGCCCTAATCTGAGTTTTACCTGAGACCTCTCTCTGCTGCCCTAATCTGAGTTTTACCTCAGAACTCTCTCTGCTGCACTAATCTGAGTTTTACCTGAGACCTCTCTCTGCTGCACTAATCTGAGTTTTACCTCTGAGCTCTCTCTGCTGCCCTAATCTAAGTTTTACCTGAGACCTCTCTCTGCTGCCCTAATCTGAGTTTTACCTCAGACCTCTCTCTGCTGCACTAATCTGAGTTTTACCTGAGACCTCTCTCTGCTGCACTAATCTGAGTTTTACCTCTGACCTCCCTCTGCTGCCCTAATCTGAGTTTTACCTGAGACCTCTCTCTGCTGCCCTAATCTGAGCTTTACCTCTGACCTCTCTCTGCTGCCCTAATCTGAGCATTACCTCTGAGCTCTCTCTGCTGCCCTAATCTGAGTTTTACCTCTGAGCTCTCTCTGCTGCACTAATCTGAGTTTTACCTGAGACCTCTGTCTGCTGCTCTAATCTGAGTTTTACCTGAGACCTCTCTCTGCTGCCCTAATCTGAGTTTTACCTGAGACCTCTCTCTGCTGCACTAATCTGAGTTTTACCTCTGACCTCTCTCTGCTGCCCTAATCTGAGCTTTATCTCTGAGCTCTCTCTGCTGCCCTAATCTGAGTTTTACCTCTGACCTCTCTCTTCTGCCCAAATCTGATCTTTATCGCTGAGCTCTCTCTGCTGCACTAATCTGAGTTTTACCTGAGACCTCTGTCTGCTGCTCTAATCTGAGTTTTACCTGAGACCTCTCTCTGCTGCCCTAATCTGAGTTTTACCTGAGACCTCTCTCTGCTGCACTAATCTGAGTTTTACCTCTGACCTCTCTCTGCTGCCCTAATCTGAGCATTACCTCTGACCTCTCTCTTCTGCCCTAATCTGAGCTTTATCTCTGAGCTCTCTCTGCTGCCCTAATCTGAGTTTTACCTCGGACCTCTCTCTTCTGCCCAAATCTGAGCTTTATCGCTGAGCTCTCTCTGCTGCCCTAATCTGAGCATTACCTCTGACCTCTCTATGCTGCCCTAATCTGAGTGTTAGCTCTGAGCTCTCTCTGCTGCCCTAATCTGAGTTTTACCTCTGACCTCTCTATGCTGCCCTAATCTGAGTGTTAGCTCTGAGCTCTCTCTGCTGCCCTAATCTGAGTTTTACCCCTGAGCTCTCTCTGCTGCCCAAATCTGAGATTTACCTCAGACCTTTCTCTGCTGCCCAAATCTGAGTTTTACGTCTGACCTCTCTCTGCTGCCCTAATCTGAGTTTTACCTCTGATCTCTCTCTCTGCTGCCCTAATCTGAGTTTTACCTCTGACCTCTCTCTGCTGCCCTAATCTGATCTTTATGTCTGACCTCTCTCTGCTGCCCTAATCTGAGTTTTACCTCTGACCTCTCTCTGCTGCCCTAATCTGATCTTTACCTCTGACCGCTCTCTGCTGCCCTAATCTGAGCTTTAACCCTAAACTCTCTCTGCTGCCCTAATCTGAGCATTACCTCCGACCTCTCTCTGCTGCCCTAATCTGAGTTTTACCTCTGACTTCTCTCTGCTGCCCTAATCTGAGTTTTACATCAGACCTCTCTCTGATGCCCTAATCTGATCTTTATCTCTGAGCTCTCTCTGCTGCCCTAATCTGAGCATTACCTCTGACCTCTCTCTTCTGCCCTAATCTGAGCTTTATCTCTGAGCTCTCTCTGCTGCCCTAATCTGAGTTTTACCTCTGACTTCTCTCTGCTGCCCTAATCTGAGTTTTACCTCGGACCTCTCTCTTCTGCCCAAATCTGATCTTTATCGCTGAGCTCTCTCTGCTGCCCTAATCTGAGCATTACCTCTGACCTCTCTATGCTGCCCTAATCTGAGTTTTACCTCTGACCTCTCTATGCTGCCCTAATCTGAGTGTTACCTCTGAGCTCTCTCTGCTGCCCTAATTTGAGTTTTACCCCTGAGCTCTTTCTGCTGCTCAAATCTGAGATTTACCTCAGACCTTTCTTTGCTGCCCAAATCTGAGCTTTACGTCTGATCTCTCTCTGCTGCCCTAATCTGAGTTTTACCTCTGACCTCTCTCGGCTGCCCTAATCTGATCTTTATGTCTGACCTCTCTCTGCTGCCCTAATCTGAGTTTTACCTCTGAGCTCTCTCTGCTGCCCTAATCTGAGTTTTACCTCAGACCTCTCTGCTGCACTAATCTGAGTTTTACCTCTGACCTCTCTCTGCTGCCCATAATCTGAGCTTTACCTCTGAGCTCTCTCTGCTGCCCTAATCTGAGTTTTACCTGAGACCTCTCTCTGCTGCACTAATCTGAGCTTTATCTCTCAGCTCTCTCTGCTGCCCTAATCTGAGTTTTACCTCTGAGCTCTCTCTGCTGCCCTAATCTGAGCTTTACCTCTGACCTCTCTCTGATGCCCTAATCTGAGCTTTACCCCTGACCTCTCTCTGCTGCCCTAATCTGAGCTTTACCTCTGACCTCTCTCTGCTGCCCTAATCTGAGTTTTACCTCTGAGCTCTCTCTGCTGCCCTAATCTGAGTTTTACCTCTGACCTCTCTCTGATACCCTAATCTGAGTTTTACCTCTGAGTTCTCTCTGCTGCGCTAACCTGAGCTTTACCTCTGACCTCTCTCTGCTGCCCTAATCTGAGTTTTACCTGGAAGAGCCTGAGGGAGGACAGGCACAGATCACAAGGGGGAGAGGCACGGCAGTCAAGGATTACAGTCATCCCTTTCTCCTTCGCAGAGGGGCTGAAAGGGAGGAGTAGGGGTCAAGAGGGAATGACAAAGAGGAATAGAGACGGAGAAAACAGAAGATGGATGGACGCAGTGCAAGTCTGAGTGCTGGAGTAGAGCCATATTGCAAGACATGGGCCAAAACGTTTGAATAACGCCAGGATTCAGATCTGTGGCACAGAGCATCATTTCCACACACTGCAGCAGTTACCGTGCACATACCTGAGGACAGGGCTGGGTCTCACTGCCTCATGGAGAGCATTAGAGAAGAAAGCAGCCATGGTATCTCATTCCATAAAAACAACAGCATTACAGTCTTTCTGGGGTTTGATAGTGACATTTTACAGCACTGCAGTCTGTCTGTGATCTAAGAGTCACTTTATACGGCGCCACAATCTTCCTGTGGCTTGATAGTCACATTTCTCAGCGCTACAGTCTTTATGGAGTTTGATAGTCACATTTTACCTCACTACAGTCTTTCTGTGGTCTGATAGCCACATGTTACAGCGCTACAGTCTTTCTGTGGTCTGACAGCCACATGTTACAGCGCTACAGTCTTTCTGTGGACTGATAGCCACATGTTACAGCGCTACAGTATTTCTGTGGTCTGATAGACACATGATAGCCTACAGTCTTTCTGTGGTATAGCCACATGTTACAGCGCTACAGTCTTTCTGTGGTCTGATAGCCACATGTTACAGCGCTACAGTCTTTCTGTGGACTGATAGCCACATGTTACAGCGCTACAGTCTTTCTGTGGACTGATAGCCACATGTTACAGCGCTACAGTCTTTCTGTGGACTGATAGCCACATGTTACAGCGCTACAGTCTTTCTGTGGACTGATAGCCACATGTTACAGCGCTACAGTCTTTCTGTGGTCTGATAGCCACATGTTACAGCGCTACAGTCTTTCTGTGGACTGATAGCCACATGTTACAGCGCTACAGTCTTTCTGTGGTCTGACAGCCACATGTTACAGCGCTACAGTCTTTCTGTGGTCTGATAGCCACATGTTACAGCGCTACAGTCTTTCTGTGGTCTGATAGCCACATGTTACAGCGCTACAGTCTTTCTGTGGTCTGATAGCCACATGTTACAGCGCTACAGTCTTTCTGTGGTCTGATAGCCACATGTTACAGCACTGTAGTCTTTCTGTGGACTGATAGTCATATTTTACAGCACTGCAAACTTTCCATGGTCCAATAGTTGCATGTAACAGCATTACAATCTTTTTATGGTGAAATAGTAACACATTACAATGATTCAGTCTTTCTTCCAGTAATGCAGCTTTAGTACATATGTAAGAGTTTTCTCTGGAGTAACTGAAACAAGCTAGAGGGTAACAGTCTTTCTCTTTGGCATCCAAAGCAAATTACATGGTTAGTCTCTTTGGTGTATGTGTGATGCGTGATGATGTTTCTGAGAAACAACATGCTCTACTCTGTTGTGTAACTACAGTGCTGGTCTCTATTGAAATAGCAATGTCTTTGCCTCTACAGTCGTAGAGTATGTGTTACCGTGTAATGCTATGGTAACAGGCCAACAAACGGGCCACCTCCATGTCTTGGAAACCATCCGGGTGGTTCTGCGTTTCTATGGTAATCAAAGCCCGTCCCATCCTGTCTACTGTGCCTAGAGTGAGAGAGAAAGGTGATGAGAGAGAGAGAGAGAGAGAAATCAGATACTTAGATCTGCCATGTGCCAATAGGATAACATGTGAAATACCAGCTTTAGTCACATGACAGAGGCCGATGTTGCCCTGATTTTAAAAGCTGGTTTAACTCCTCAATGTCCTGCCCTCACCTGTCAGAATCACCCATCCTGATTGGAGGACCTCAGAGTCCAGCTCCCGAAGAAGAGAAGGAGCCTTAAAGGAACTGCCTTCCGATTGGTCAGGAGGCACTCCTGATGAAACCTCTTCTTGTGAGGTGCTTGATTTGTAGTTGCCATCAGTGTGAGTTTCTGATTGGACTTCAAGGCATTCTGAGTAAGGACAAATAGCTTGTGAGTCCTAAAGCCACATAAAAATGCACAAAAATATGGGTATGGAGGCACAGACTCAAAGCTCTCAAATAACTTTCATATATTCAGATTCCACTCAAATAAAAACCAATACAGCAGATCAGTAAGAGAAAATAAACCAATCACAAACCTTGTCCTTTCGCCTCCGTCTCCGCCTCTATTTTTTCATCTTTGGTTTGTGCAGACCCTTCTCCCCCCACTTGTGGTGAGGGCTGCTTTGATTGGCTCTTGATGTTAACTATAAGCTTTGATTGGCTAGTGGCATCAAGTGTTGACTTTGGTTGACTGTTGGTGTCAAGAGTAAGGTCAGGGACGCTGTCCTTTTGGCCTTCTCCCGGAGGCGTGAGGGGCGTTCCCCTCCCCCCCTGGCCCTGCCCTGGAGGTTTGGTCTTTGCCTTCCCTCCTTTACCTCTCTTCTTCCTCCTAACAGAGGGGAAGAACAAACATTGCTAAGGATACATACACTATATTGCCAAAAGGATTCACTCAGCTATCCAAATCATTGCATTCAGGTGTTCCAATCACTGCCATGGCCACAGGTGTATAAAATCAAGAATCTAGGCATGCAGACTACTTCTACAAACATAGTGCGCAGAGGTCGCCAACTTTCGGCAGAGTCAATAGCTATAGACCTCCAAACGTCATGTGACCTTCAGATTAGCTCGAGAACAGTGCGTAGAGAGCTTCATGAAATGGGTTTCCATGGCCGAGCAGCTGCATCCAAGCCTTACATCACTAAGCGCAATGCAAAGCTTCGGATGCAGTGGTGTAAAGCACACCGCCACTGGACTCTAGAGCAGTGGAGACGTGTTCTCTGGAGTGACGAATCACGCTTCTCCATCTGGCAATCTGATGGCCGAGTCTGGGTTTGGCGGTTGCCACTAGAACAGTACTTGTCTGACTGCATTGTGCCAAGTGTAAAGTTTGGTGGAGGGGGGATTATGGTGTGGGGTTGTTTTCTGGGAGTTGGGCTTAGCCCTTTAGTTCCAGTGAAAGGAGCTCTAATGCTTCAGCAT
The DNA here is from genome assembly GCA_029692085.1 of Gymnothorax javanicus. Classification (NCBI taxonomy): domain Eukaryota; kingdom Metazoa; phylum Chordata; class Actinopteri; order Anguilliformes; family Muraenidae; genus Gymnothorax; species Gymnothorax javanicus. The sequence continues at coordinate 2,327,431 of CM056201.1, read as the reverse complement.
TCAAAGACATTTGGGACAATTTCATGCTCCCAACTTTGTGGGAACAGTTTGGAGAGGGCCCCTTCCTGTTCCAACATGACTGCGCACCAGTGCACAAAGCAAGGGCCATAAAGACATGGATGAGCGAGTTTGGTGTGGAAGAACTTGACTGGCCTGCATAGAGTCCTGACCTCAACCCGACAGAACACCTTTGGGATGAATTAGAGCGGAGAGTGCGAGCCAGGCCTTCTCGTCCAACATCAGTGTCTGACCTCACAAATGCACTTCTGGAAGAATGGTCAAAAATTCCCATAAACACACTCCTAAACCTTGTGGAAAGCCTTCCTAGAAGAGTTGAAGCTGTTATAGCTGCAAAGGGTGGGCCAACATCATATAAAAATCCTATGGTTTAAGAATGCGTGTGAAGGCAGACAAGCAAATACTTTTGGCAATATAGTGTATATTTAGCATCACTGTAGAGCTAGAGCAGTTACACTTAACATCACCACTGAGTAGTAACTCTTACATTTAGCATCACCATAGAGTTGTAACAATTATATTTAACATCATCAGAGAGTATAAATAGTAACATTTACATCACTGTAGAGTATTAACAGTTAAATTTAATGTCACCATAGAGTAGTAACAGTTACATTGAACATCACCATAGAGTATTACGTTACATTTAACATCACTTTAAAGTAATCACCGTAGAGTAGTAATAGTAACATACTGTATGACAACATCACCATGGATTATTAACAGCTGCATTTAACAAAATCATTGAGTATTGACAGTTAGATTTACCATCTCCATTGTGAATATAAAGTTGCATTTAACATCATCGTAGAGTATTAACAGTTAAATTTACCTTCGCCATTGAGTTTGAACAGTTATACAGTATTTAACATCACCAAACAGCTCCTCTGAGAATCTCTATCGTATCGTGGTGGAGGAGTCTGTGTGCCTCTGGGATCTTGAGAGCTCTGCCGCCTGGAGCACTAGATCCTGGTTGGGTGTCCCATGGCCAATTGGTCCCAGCTGAACAGCTAGACAAAATGCAATTCACAAGACCCTTAAGGGTCTCATGAGCAAAGAGAGAACCTTGACCCAGAAAAGGGACACCAGGGACCCCTCCTGGAGTCATGCCTGGGAAGAGAGCTCACAGGCGAATGCCTAGTGGCCGCTTTTGTCAAGGATTCGCTCCCGCCGGATATAAATCTCAATCCGGCGGGAGCTGGGACCATGGGCCTAAGACAAAATTCTGGACCCAAACACCAGGCTGGAAAAAACTGGAGACTTTAATAACTTAAGATGAAAACAAACACAAAGTTAAAATAGGTGGGCAGTACTAACATTGACACAGGGTAAAAATCCAAAATGCAGCTACACTGAGCACTGGCAGCTGCCAGCCCTATATACCTTGATAATCTCCTCCACCCTAACGAGCAACAGATGCAGCTCGTTAGGGTGGAGGTGAGAGCAAGCCGCAGGGGAGGGACTGCAGGGCAAAACCCTTACGACCAGGCCGGGCTCAGCCCGAAGAGGTGACGCGGAACCACTGCCTCATGGACCCACCACCGCCCAGGAGAGGAATAGGGGTCTGTAGACTGGGTGGCATACGAAAGCAGAGGCCCTGGCGTCCGGAGCCCACTCATGAAACGGGCTGCTGGGACATGGACTGTCTCGTTGCTGGCACTGAAGGCGCGGAGCCTGTGCAGAAGGTCGAGCGGTACGGCTAGAGACTTCGGACTCATCTCTATGCAGAGCTCTGCCCCTGGAACCCAATGCCTCGATAGGTATAGATAGATAGAGGGTGTTGGACTCTCTCCTTCTCCGCAGCTGCCCAAGGTGAGAGGCGCTGGGGCAGGTACAGGTGTGTTTATGAATGTATCTGCTATCAAATCACCTCTGCCAAAGGTTGAGGATCAATTCTGTAATACAGTCATTAGATCTGCAGCTGTATGTCTTAGACACTCGGGGGAAGAGATGGGCAGAGCTGTCAGCTGATCACCATCTGCTGCTGAGACGGATCAGACGGCAGGAAAGACCGACAGAGAGACCCAGTAAAGCGAAACATGCAGCGAGGGTGCACTGGGTACGTTTAATGGAACTCTGTCCGCACGATTATTGACTCCCACCTCCAGAAGACCTTTTACCGTATCCCAGGGAAACTGAAGCTCTCCATTTACCTGTCAATCTACATTCCGGCCCTCAGCTACAGTCATGAGCCCTGGGCACAGGCCGAAAAGACAAGAACACGAATACAAGCAGCCAAAGTGAGGGTCCTCCACAGAGTGGCTGGGCTCTCCCTCAGATACAGAGCTCAAACACGCGGGACAGGCTCTGGGGAGAATCACGGCTCCTCTGTGTCGAGAGAAGTCAGTTGAGGTGGAGCCTCCTGGATGCCTCCCCCTTGGGGGCTTTCATGGCAGGTCCAACAGGGAGGCCCTGAGGCCCCAGGACACACTGGAGGGACTCCTGCATATCTCCAGCATGACCTGGGAACATCTTGAGGTCCCGCAGGAAAGGTAGGAGAAAGCAGCGGGGAAGGGAGGCTGCTTCCCTTGGGCCCCGGCCCCCGGATAACAGGATGAAGATGGATGGATGGATGGTTCATTGAGATTAATGCTCATATTTAACATCACCGCAGAATACTGACAAGGAATGCAAAATCATCATAAAGTATCAGCGGATACATTTAACATCAGCATACAAGATAAATTTAACACCACCTTCGCAGATTCTTCTGAGGATATTAAAAATACCTCCCTATGCAGCGAGACTCCCTGTAACTGCAGGAGTATTCTGGAGGGTGAAGGTTGAGAGGTATGTGAGAGGGCACCAGGGTAACAGTGTGAGAGGGCAGAGAGTGTGTATCAGTGTGAGAGGGCAGAGAGTGTGTATCAGTGTGAGAGGGCAGAAAGTGTGTATCAGTGTGAGAGGGCAGATAGGGTGTATCAGTGTGAGAGGGCAGATAGTGTGTATCAGTGAGAGGGCAGATAGGGTGTATCAGTGTGAGAGGGCAGATAGGGTGTATCAGTGTGAGAGGGCAGATAGTGTGTATCAGTGTGAGAGGGCAGAGAGGGTGTAACAGTGTGAGAGGGCAGAGAGTGTGTAATCAGTGTGAGAGGGCAGATAGTGTGTATCAGTGTGAGAGGGCAGAAAGTGTGTATCAGTGTGAGAGGGCAGATAGGGTGTATCAGTGTGAGAGGGCAGATAGTGTGTATCAGTGTGAGAGGGCAGATAGGGTGTATCAGTGTGAGAGGGCAGATTGGGTGTATCAGTGTGAGGGGCAGATAGGGTGTATCAGTGTGAGAGGGCAGATAGGGTGTATCAGTGTGAGAGGGCAGATAGTGTATCAGTGTGAGAGGGCAGAGGGTGAATCAGATGAGGGATGTATCAGTGTGAGAGGGGGCAGATAGGTGTGTATCAGTGTGAGAGGGCAGATAGGGTGTATCAGTGTGAGAGGGCAGATGGGGTGTATCAGTGTGAGAGGGCAGATGGGTGTGTATCAGTGTGAGAGAGGGCAGATAGGTGTATCAGTGTGAGAGGGGCAGATAGGGTGTATCAGTGTGAGAGGGCAGATAGGGTGTATCAGTGTGAGAGGGCAGATAGGTGTGTATCAGTGTGAGAGGGCAGATAGTGTGTATCAGTGTGAGAGGGCAGATAGTGTGTATCAGTGTGAGAGGGCAGATAGTGTGTATCAGTGTGAGAGGGCAGATAGTGTGTATCAGTGTGAGAGGGCAGATAGTGTGTATCAGTGTGAGAGGGCAGATAGGGTGTATCAGTGTGAGAGGGCAGATAGGTGTATCAGTGTGAGAGGGCAGAGGGTGTATCAGTGTGAGAGGGCAGATAGTGTGTATCAGTGTGAGAGGGCAGATAGGGTGTATCAGTGTGAGAGGGCAGATAGGTGTATCAGTGTGAGAGGGCAGATAGGGTGTATCAGTGTGAGAGGGCAGATAGTGTGTATCAGTGTGAGAGGGCAGATAGGGTGTATCAGTGTGAGAGGGCAGAGAAGGTGAATCAGTGTGAGAGGGCAGATAGGTGTATCAGTGTGAGAGGGCAGTGAGAGGGGCAGAGATAGTGTGTATCAGTGTGAGAGGGCAGATAGTGTGTATCAGTGTGAGAGGGCAGATAGGGTGTATCAGTGTGAGAGGGCAGATAGGGTGTATCAGTGTGAGAGGGCAGATAGTGTGTATCAGTGTGAGAGGGCAGATAGTGTGTATCAGTGTGAGAGGGCAGATAGTGTGTATCAGTGTGAGAGGGCAGATAGGGTGTATCAGTGTGAGAGGGCAGATAGGGTGTATCAGTGTGAGAGGGCAGAGAGTGTGTATCAGTGTGAGAGGGCAGATAGTGTGTATCAGTGTGAGAGGGCAGATAGGGTGTATCAGTGTGAGAGGGCAGATAGTGTGTATCAGTGTGAGAGGGCAGATAGGGTGTACCAGTGTGAGAGGGCAGAGAGTGTGTATCAGTGTGAGAGGGCAGATAGTGTGTATCAGTGTGAGAGGGCAGATAGGGTGTATCAGTGTGAGAGGGCAGATAGTGTGTATCAGTGTGAGAGGGTGTACTAGATGAGAGTATCAGTGTCAGTGTGAGGGCAGAGGTGTGTATCAGTGTGAGAGGGCAGATAGTGTGTATCAGTGTGAGAGGGCAGATAGTGTGTATCAGTGTGAGAGGGCAGATTGGGTGTATCAGTGAGAGGGCAGAGGCAGTATCAGTGTGAGAGGGCAGAGAGTGTGTATCAGTGTGAGAGGGCAGATAGTGTGTATCAGTGTGAGAGGGCAGATAGGGTGTATCAGTGTGAGAGGGCAGATAGTGTGTATCAGTGTGAGAGGGCAGAGAGTGTGTATCAGTGTGAGAGGGCAGATAGTGTGTATCAGTGTGAGAGGGCAGATAGGTGTATCAGTGTGAGAGGGCAGATGGGTGTATCAGTGTGAGGGGCAGATAGAGGTGTATCAGTATGAGAGGGCAGAGAGTGTGTATCAGTGTGAGAGGGCAGAGAGTGTGTATCAGTGTGAGAGGGCAGATAGGGTGTATCAGTGTGAGAGGGCAGATAGATCAGTGTGAGAGGGCAGATGTGTATCAGTGTGAGAGGGCAGATAGGGTGTATCAGTGTGAGAGAGGGCAGATGTGTGTGTATCAGTGTGAGAGGGCAGATAGGGTGTATCAGTGTGAGAGGGCAGATAGGGTGTATCAGTGTGAGAGGGCAGATAGGGTGTACCAGTATGAGAGGGCAGAGAGTGTGTATCAGTGTGAGAGGGCAGATAGGGTGTATCAGTGTGAGAGGGCAGATAGTGTGTATCAGTGTGAGAGGGCAGATAGTGTGTATCAGTGTGAGAGGGCAGATAGGGTGTATCAGTGTGAGAGGGCAGATAGGGTGTATCAGTATGAGAGGGCAGAGAGTGTGTATCAGTGTGAGAGGGCAGATAGGGTGTATCAGTGTGAGAGGGCAGATAGGGTGTATCAGTGTGAGAGGGCAGATGAGAGGGCAGATAGGGTGTATCAGTGTGAGAGGGCAGATAGTGTGTATCAGTGTGAGAGGGCAGATAGTGTGTATCAGTGTGAGAGGGCAGATAGGGTGTATCAGTGTGAGAGGGCAGATAGGGTGTATCAGTGTGAGAGGGCAGATAGGGTGTATCAGTGTGAGAGGGCAGATAGTGTGTATCAGTGTGAGAGGGCAGATAGGTGTATCAGTATGAGAGGGCAGATAGGGTGTATCAGTGTGAGAGGGCAGATAGGGTGTATCAGTGTGAGAGGGCAGATAGGGGTATCAGTGTGAGAGGGCAGATAGGTGTATCAGTGTGTGAGAGGGCAGAGAGTGTGTATCAGTGTGAGAGGGCAGATAGGTGTGTATCAGTGTGAGAGGGCAGATAGTGTGTATCAGTGTGAGAGGGCAGATAGGGTGTATCAGTGTGAGAGGGCAGATAGGGTGTATCAGTGTGAGAGGGCAGATAGGGTGTATCAGTGTGAGAGGGCAGAGGGTGTATCAGTGTGAGAGGGCAGATAGGGTGTATCAGTGTGAGAGGGCAGATGGGGTGTATCAGTGTGAGAGGGCAGATAGGGTGTATCAGTGTGAGAGGGCAGATAGGTGTGTGTGAGAGGGCAGATCAGGTGTGAGAGGGCAGATAGGGTGTATCAGTGTGAGAGGGCAGATAGGGGTGTATCAGTGTGAGAGGGCAGATAGTGTGTATCAGTGTGAGAGGGCAGATAGGGTGTATCAGTGTGAGAGGGCAGATAGGGTGTATCAGTGTGAGAGGGCAGATAGGTGTATCAGTATGAGAGGGCAGAGAGTGTGTATCAGTGTGAGAGGGCAGATAGGGTGTATCAGTGTGAGAGGGCAGATAGGGTGTATCAGTGTGAGAGGGCAGATAGGGTGTATCAGTGTGAGAGGGCAGATAGGGTGTATGTGTATCAGTGTGAGAGGGCAGATGTGTGAGGGCAGTGTGAGAGGGCAGATAGGGTGTATCAGTGTGAGAGGGCAGATAGGGCAGAGTAGAGAGGGCAGATGGGGTATCAGTGTGAGTGTGAGGGGCAGATAGGTGTATCAGTGTAGAGGCAGATAGTGTGTATCAGTGAGAGGGCAGATAGGGTGTATCAGTGTGAGAGGGCAGATAGTGTGTATCAGTGTGAGAGGGCAGATGGGTGTGTATCAGTGTGAGAGGGCAGATAGGGTGTATCAGTGTGAGGGCAGAGGGCAGATAGGGGTGTATCAGTGTGAGAGGGCAGATAGGTGTGTATCAGTGTGAGAGGGCAGATGGGTGGTGTGAGAGGGCAGATAGGGTGTATCAGTGTGAGAGGGCAGATGGTGTGTATCAGTGTGAGAGGGCAGATGGGGCATCAGTGTGAGGGGCAGATAGTGTGTATCAGTGTGAGAGGGCAGAGAGTGTATCAGTGTGAGAGGGCAGAGGGTCAGTGTGAGAGATGGCAGATGAGGGCAGATATCAGTGTGAGAGGGCAGATGAGGTGTATCAGTGTGAGAGGGCAGATAGTGTGTATCAGTGTGAGAGGGCAGATGTGTATCAGTGTGGGCAGAGGGCAGAGAGTGTGTATCAGTGTGATCAGTGTGAGAGGGCAGATGGTGTGTATCAGTGTGAGAGGGCAGATAGGGGTGTATCAGTGTGAGAGGGCAGATAGGGTGTATCAGTGTGAGAGGGCAGATCAGTGTATCAGTGTGAGAGGGATAGAGAGTGTGTGTATCAGTGTGAGAGGGCAGATAGGTGTATCAGTGTATCAGTGTGAGAGGGCAGATAGGGTGTATCAGTGTGAGAGGGCAGATAGTGTATCAGTGTGAGAGGGCAGATAGGTGTATCAGTGTGAGAGGGCAGATAGGGTGTATCAGTGTGAGAGGGCAGATAGGGTGTATCAGTGTGAGAGGGCAGATAGTGTGTATCAGTGTGAGAGGGCAGATAGGGTGTGTGTGAGAGGGCAGAGTGTGTATCAGTGTGAGAGGGGCAGATAGGGTGTATCAGTGTGAGAGGGCAGATAGGGGTGTATCAGTGTGAGAGGGCAGATAGGGTGTATCAGTGTGAGAGGGCAGATAGGGGATATCAGTGTGAGAGGGCAGATAGGGTGTATCAGTGTGAGAGGGCAGATAGGGTGTATCAGTGTGAGAGGGCAGATAGGGTGTATCAGTGTGAGAGGGCAGATAGGGTGTATCAGTGTGAGAGGGCAGATAGGGTGTATCAGTGTGAGAGGGCAGATAGTGTGTATCAGTGTGAGAGGGCAGATAGGGTGTATCAGTATGAGAGGGCAGAGAGTGTGTATCAGTGTGAGAGGGCAGATAGGTGTGAGAGGCAGATCATCAGTGTGAGAGGGCAGATAGGGTGTATCAGTGTGAGAGGAGAGGGGGCAGATAGGGTGTGTATCAGTGCAGATAGAGAGGGCAGATAGGGTGTATCAGTGTGAGAGGGCAGATGGGGTGTGTAGAGGGCAGTGTGAGAGGGCAGATGGGGTGTATCAGTGTGAGAGGGCAGATGGTGTGTATCAGTGTGAGAGGGCAGATAGGGTGTATCAGTGTGAGAGGGCAGATAGGGTGTATCAGTGTGAGAGGGCAGATAGTGTGTATCAGTGTGAGAGGGCAGATAGGGTGTATCAGTGTGAGAGGGCAGATAGGGTGTATCAGTGTGAGAGGGCAGAGAGTGTGTATCAGTGTGAGAGGGCAGATTGTGAGTATCAGTGTGAGAGGGCAGATAGGGTGTGAGGGGGCAGTGTGAGAGGGCAGATAGGGTGTATCAGTGTGAGAGGGCAGATATCAGTGTGAGAGGGCAGATAGTGATCAGTGTGAGAGATGGGCAGAGAGGGCAGATGGGTGTATCAGTGAGAGGGAGAGGGCAGATAGGGTGTATCAGTGTGAGAGGGCAGATAGGGTGTATCAGTGTGAGAGGGCAGATAGGGTGTATCAGTGTGTGTGAGAGGGCAGATAGGTGTATCAGTGTATCAGTGTGAGAGGGCAGATAGTGTGTATCAGTGTGAGAGGGCAGATAGATAGGGTGTATCAGTGTGAGAGGGCAGATAGGGTGTATCAGGTGTGAGAGGGCAGATAGGGGGTATCAGTGTGAGAGGGCAGATAGTGTGTATCAGTGTGAGAGGGCAGATAGGGTGTATCAGTGTGAGAGGGCAGATAGGGTGTATCAGTGTGAGAGGGCAGATAGGCAGATGAGGGGCAGATGGGGTGTATGTATGGTATGAGAGGGGCAGAGAGTGTGTATCAGTGTGAGAGGGGCAGAGAGTGTGTATCAGTGTGAGAGGGCAGATAGTGTGTATCAGTGTGAGAGGGCAGATTGGTGTGTATCAGTGTGAGAGGGCAGATAGGGTGTATCAGTGTGAGAGGGCAGATAGGGTGTATCAGTGTGAGAGGGCAGATAGGGTGTGTATCAGTGTGAGAGGGCAGATAGGTGTGTATCAGTGTGAGAGGTGGATCAGATGTGTGAGAGGGCAGATAGGGTGTATCAGTGTGAGAGGGCAGATAGGGTGTATCAGTGAGAGAGAGGGGTGTATCAGAGAGGGCAGATAGGTGTATCAGTGTGAGAGGGCAGATGTGTGTATCAGACAGTGTGAGAGGGCAGATAGTGTGTATCAGTGTGAGGGGCAGAGGGGTGTATCAGTGTGAGAGGGCAGATGTGTATCAGTGTGAGAGGGGCAGATAGTGTGTATCAGTGTGAGGGGCAGATAGGGTGTATCAGTGTGAGAGGGCAGATAGGGTGTATCGGTATGAGAGGGCAGATAGTGTGTATCAGTGTGAGAGGGCAGATAGGGTGTATCAGTGTGAGAGGGCAGATAGGTGTATCAGTGTGAGAGGGCAGATAGTGTGTATCAGTGTGAGAGGGCAGAGAGTGTGTATCAGTGTGAGAGGGCAGATAGGGTGTATCAGTGTGAGAGGGCAGATAGGGTGTATCAGTGTGAGAGGGCAGATAGGGTGTATCAGTGTGAGAGGGCAGATAGGGTGTATGTATCAGATAGTGAGAGGGCAGATAGGGTGTGTATCAGTGTGAGAGGGCAGATAGGGTGTATCAGTGTGAGAGGGCAGATAGGGTGTATCAGTGTGAGAGGGCAGATAGGGTGTATCAGTGTGAGAGGGCAGATAGGGTGTATCAGTGTGAGAGGGCAGATAGGGTGTATCAGTGTGAGAGGGCAGATAGGGTGTATCAGTGTGAGAGGGCAGATAGGGTGTATCAGTGTGAGAGGGCAGATAGGGTGTATCAGTGTGAGAGGGCAGATAGTGTGTATCAGTGTGAGAGGGCAGATAGTGTGTATCAGTGTGAGAGGGCAGATAGGGTGTATCAGTGTGAGAGGGCAGATAGGGTGTATCAGTGTGAGAGGGCAGATAGGGTGTATCAGTGTGAGAGGGCAGATAGGTGTATCAGTGTGAGGGCAGAGGTGTATGTGAGAGGGCAGATGTGTATCAGTGTGAGAGGGCAGAGAGGGTGTATCAGTGTGAGAGAGGGCATCAGTGTGAGAGGGTGAGAGGGCAGATAGTGTGTATCAGTGTGAGAGGGCAGATAGGGTGTATCAGTGTGAGAGGGCAGATAGTGTGTATCAGTGTGAGAGGGCAGATAGGGTGTATCAGTGTGAGAGGGCAGATAGGGTGTATCAGTGTGAGAGGGCAGATAGTGTGTATCAGTGTGAGAGGGCAGATAGGGTGTATCAGTGTGAGAGGGCAGATAGTGTGTATCAGTGTGAGAGGGCAGAGAGAGTGTATCAGTGTGAGAGGGGCAGATAGTGTATATCAGATAGTGTATCAGTGTGAGAGGGCAGATAGTGTGTATCAGTGTGAGAGGGCAGATAGTGTGTATCAGTGTGAGAGGGCAGATAGGGTGTGTATCAGTGAGAGAGGGCAGATAGGGTGTATCAGTGTGAGGGCAGAGAGGGTATCAGTGAGAGGGCAGATAGTGTGTATCAGTGTGAGAGAGGGCAGATAGGGTGTATCAGTGTGAGAGGGCAGATAGGGTGTATCAGTGTGAGAGGGCAGATAGGGTGTGAGAGGGCAGATGGGGGTGTATCAGTGTGAGAGGGCAGATGGGTGTGTATCAGTGTGTATGAGAGGGCAGATGGGGTGTATCAGTGTGAGAGGGCAGATAGTGTGTATCAGTGTGAGAGGGCAGATAGGGTGTATCAGTGTGAGAGGGCAGATAGGGTGTATCAGTGTGAGAGGGCAGAGAGTGTGTATCAGTGTGAGAGGGCAGATAGGGTGTATCAGTGTGAGAGGGCAGATAGTGTGTATCAGTGTGGGCAGAGGGGTGTAGTGTGAGATAGGGGTGTATCAGGTGTGATCAGTGTGAGAGAGGGCAGATGTGAGGTGTATCAGTGTGAGAGGGCAGATAGTGTGTATCAGTGTGAGGGGGCAGATAGGTGTATCAGTGTGAGAGGGCAGATAGGGTGTATCAGTGTGAGAGGGCAGATAGTGTGTATCAGTGTGAGAGGGCAGAGAGGTGTATCAGTGTGAGAGGGCAGATAGGTGTGTATGTGAGAGGGCAGATGTGAGTGTGAGGGCAGATAGGGTGTATCAGTGTGAGGGCAGATAGAGGTGTATCAGTGTGAGAGGGCAGATAGGGTGTATCAGTGTGAGAGGGCAGATAGGGTGTATCAGTGTGAGAGGGCAGATGGGGTGTATCAGTGTGAGAGGGGCAGATAGTGTGTATCAGTGTGAGAGGGCAGATGAGAGGGCAGAGGTGTATCAGTGTGAGAGGGCAGATAGGGGTGTATCAGTGTGAGAGGGCAGATGAGGGTGTATCAGTGTGAGAGGGCAGATGGGGTGTATCAGTGTGAGAGGGCAGATGTGTGTATCAGTGTGAGAGGGCAGATAGGGTGTATCAGTGTGAGAGGGCAGATAGGGTGTATCAGTGTGAGAGGGGCAGATAGTGGTATCAGTGTGTGAGAGGGCAGATATCAGTGTGTATCAGTGTGAGAGGGCAGATTGGGTGTATCAGTGTGAGAGGGAGAGTGTGTATCAGAGAGGGCAGAGAGGTGTGTATCAGTGTGAGAGGGCAGATAGGGTGTGTATCAGTGTGAGAGGGGGCAGATAGGGTGTGTATCAGTGAGAGAGGGCAGATGAGTGTGTATCAGTGTGAGAGGGCAGATAGTGTGTATCAGTGTGAGAGGGCAGATGTGTGTGTAGAGGGCAGATGAGAGGGCAGATGAGGTGTATCAGTGTGGGCAGAGGGTATCAGTGTGAGTGTGATCAGATGTGAGTGTGAGGGGCAGATAGGGTGTATCAGTGTGAGAGGGCAGATAGGGTGTATCAGTGTGAGAGGGCAGATAGGGTGTATCAGTGTGAGAGAGGGCAGATGTGTATCAGTGTGAGAGGGCAGAGGGCAGATAGGGCAGATGTGTATCAGTGTGAGAGGGGCAGATAGGTGTGTGTGATCAGTGTGAGAGGGCAGATGGTGTGTATCAGTGTATCAGTGTGAGAGGGCAGATAGGGTGTATCAGTGTGAGAGGGCAGAGAATGTGTATCAGTGTGAGAGGGCAGATAGGGTGTATCAGTGTGAGAGGGCAGATAGGGTGTATCAGTGTGAGAGGGCAGATAGTGTGTATCAGTGTGAGAGGGCAGATAGGGTGTATCAGTGTGAGAGGGCAGATAGGGTGTATCAGTGTGAGAGGGCAGATAGGGTGTATCAGTGTGAGAGGGCAGATAGGTGTATCAGTGTGAGGGAGGGCAGAGAGGGGGTGTATCAGTGTGAGAGGGCAGATAGGGTGTATCAGTGTGAGAGGGCAGATAGGGTGTATCAGTGTGAGAGGGCAGATAGAGTGTATCAGTGTGAGAGGGCAGATAGGGTGTATCAGTGTGAGAGGGCAGATGGGCAGAGGGCAGATAGGGTGTATCAGTGTGAGAGGGCAGATAGGGTGTATCAGTGTGAGAGGGCAGATAGGGTGTATCAGTGTGAGAGGGCAGATAGGGTGTATCAGTGTGAGAGGGCAGATAGGTGTGTATCAGTGTGAGAGGGCAGATAGTGTGTATCAGTGTGAGAGGGCAGATTGGGTGTACCAGTGTGAGAGGAAGATAGGGGCAGATAGTGTATCAGTGTATCAGTGTGAGAGGGGCAGATAGTGTGTATCAGTGTGGAGAGGGCAGAGAGGGTGTATCAGTGTGAGAGGGCAGATTGTGTGTCAGTATGAGAGGGCAGAGAGTGAGAGGGGCAGATAGTGTGTATCAGTGTGAGAGGGCAGATAGGGTGTATCAGTGTGAGGGTATCAGTGTGAGAGGGCAGAGTGTGAGAGGGCAGTGTGTATCAGTGTGAGAGGCAGATGGGTGTGTATCAGTGTGAGATGGGGTGTGTATCAGTGTGAGAGGGCAGATAGTGTGTATCAGTGTGAGAGGGCAGATAGGGGGTATCAGTGTGAGAGGGCAGATAGGTGATCAGTGTGTGTATCAGTGTGTGAGAGGGGCAGATGAGATAGGTGTGTATCAGTGTGAGAGGGCAGATAGGGTGTATCAGTGTGAGAGGGCAGATAGTGTGTATCAGTGTGAGAGGGCAGATAGTGTGTATCAGTGTGAGAGGGCAGATAGGGTGTATCAGTGAGGGCAGATAGGGCAGATAGGGAGAGGGCAGTGTGTGTATCAGTGGGGCAGAGAGAGTGTGTATCAGTGTGAGAGAGGCAGATCAGTGTGAGAGGTGTATCAGTGTGAGAGGGCAGATAGGGTGTATCAGTGTGAGAGGGCAGAGAGTGTGTATCAGTGTGAGAGGGGGTGTATCAGATGAGTGTGTATCAGTGTGAGAGGGCAGAGGGGGGAGGGCAGATAGTGTGTATCAGTGTGAGAGGGCAGAGAGGTGTGTATCAGTGTGAGAGGGCAGAAAGTGTGTATCAGTGTGAGAGGGCAGATAGGTGTATCAGTGTGAGAGGGCAGATGGGGTGTGTATCAGTGTGGAGAGGGCAGATGGTGTGTATCAGTGTGAGAGGGCAGATAGGGTGTATCAGTGTGAGAGGGCAGATAGGTGTATCAGTGTGAGAGGGCAGATGGGGTGTATCAGTGTGAGAGGGCAGATGGGGTGTATCAGTGTGAGATGGTGTGTATCAGGGCAGATAGGGTGTATCAGTGTGAGAGGGGCAGATAGGGTGTATCAGTGTGAGAGGGCAGATCAGTGTGTGTATCAGTGTGAGAGAGGGGCAGATAGGGTGTATCAGTGTGAGAGGGCAGATAGGGTGTATCATGTGAGAGGGCAGTGTGAGTGAGAGGGCAGATAGGGTGTATCAGTGTGAGAGGGGCAGATAGGGTGTGTGTGAGAGGGGGCAGATGTGAGTGTGAGGGGCAGATAGGGTGTATCAGTGTGAGAGGGCAGATAGGTGTATCAGTGTGAGAGGGCAGATAGGGTGTATCAGTGTGAGAGGGCAGATAGTGTGTATCAGTGTGAGAGGGCAGATAGTGTGTATCAGTGTGAGAGGGCAGATAGTGTGTATCAGTGTGAGAGGGCAGATATCAGTGTGAGAGGGCAGAGAGTGTGTATCAGTGTGAGAGGGCAGATAGGGTGTATCAGTGTGAGAGGGCAGATAGGGTGTATCAGTGTGAGAGGGCAGATAGGGTGTATCAGTGTGAGAGGGCAGATAGGGTGTATCAGTGTGAGAGGGCAGATAGGGTGTATCAGTGAGAGGGCAGAGAGTGTGTATCAGTGTGAGGGGCAGATAGGGTGTATCAGTGTGAGAGGGCAGGGTGTATCAGTGTGAGAGGGCAGATAGGGTGTATCAGTGTGAGAGGGCAGAGAGGTGTGTATCAGTGTGAGAGGGCAGATAGGGTGTATCAGTGTGAGAGGGCAGAGAGTGTGTATTAGTGTGAGAGGGCAGAGAGTGTGTATCAGTGTGAGAGGGCAGATAGTGTGTATCAGTGTGAGAGGGCAGATTGGGTGTATCAGTATGAGAGGGCAGAGAGTGTGTATCAGTGTGAGAGGGCAGAGAGTGTGTATCAGTGTGAGAGGGCAGATAGGGTGTATCAGTGTGAGAGGGCAGATAGGGTGTATCAGTGTGAGAGGGCAGAGAGGGTGTATCAGTGTGAGAGGGCAGATAGAGTGTATCAGTGTGAGAGGGCAGATGTATCAGTGTGAGAGGGCAGGGGCAGATGGGTGTGTATCAGTGTGAGAGGGCAGATAAGGTGTGTATGTGAGTGTGAGAGGGCAGAGGGCAGAGAGTGTGTATCAGTGTGAGAGGGCAGATAGGGTGTATCAGTGTGAGAGGGCAGAAAGTGTGTATTAGTGTGAGAGGGCAGAGAGTGTGTATCAGTGTGAGAGGGCAGATAGTGTGTATCAGTGTGAGAGGGCAGATAGGGAGTACCAGTATGAGAGGGCAGATTGTGTGTATCAGTGTGAGAGGGCGGATAGGGTGTATCAGTGTGAGAGGGCAGATAGGGTGTATCAGTGTGAGAGGGCAGAGAGTGTGTATCAGTGTGAGAGGGCAGATGGGTGTGTATCAGTGTGAGAGGGCAGATAGGGTGTATCAGTGTGAGAGGGCAGATAGGGAGTACCAGTATGAGAGGGCAGAGAGTGTGTATCAGTGTGAGAGGGCAGATAGGGTGTACCAGTATGAGAGGGCAGAGAGTGTGTATCAGTGTGAGAGGGCAGAGAGTGTGTATCAGTGTGAGAGGGCAGATAGTGTGTATCAGTGTGAGAGGGCATATAGGGAGTACCAGTATGAGAGGGCAGAGAGTGTGTATCAGTGTGGGAGGGCAGAGGGCAGATAGGGTACCTGGGTGCTTTGATTCCTGCTGTCTTCACCTCTTTTCCTTCAAGACACAGCTGGTCCTCCACCTTCCCATCATGCCACAGTTCTGTGGCGGCAGGGTTTGGGTCCTGGACAGGAGTTGTCTCTGCAGGACGTCTGTCCATCTGGGTGCACAGGGCCGTAAATGCTGCTTTGCACAACTCGGATAATGGTGTGTCAGTATTTATAGTGCCTTTCACGGCTCCAGCCAATGGCAGTTCAGCATTCTGAGTGTCTGTGGGATCTCCAGCCAATGGCAGTTCAGCATTCGGAGTGTCTGTGGGAACTCCAGCCAATGCCTGTTTGGTGTTCGCTGTGTCTCTGTCTGCCCCAGCAAACAGCTGCTTGGCATTCTCAGTGCCTCTGGCAGCTCCAGCCAATGGCAGATCAGTATCCTGCACTCCCCCAGCCCCACCCACCAGCAGCCGCTCAGTTTTGTCCAGTGAAAAGTGAGACAGCGACAGCGCGTCCTCATCCGATTGGCCCTCCCCCTCCACATGCTGATCTTCCGCATGACTGGCTCCCTCCCTCTCCTTTCCAACTCCTGGCCTCCTCTCCTGAACAGGTCTCGCTTCCCTGTCTCTCTCTAGATCAATGACTTGGGGCAGAGGGCGGGACAGAAGGCCGGGGGGGCCGTCCCTGGGAATAGCCACGCCCCTATGTTTGCTGTGAGCGCCGCCCTTCCCGCGCCGCAGCCTTAGGCCCCGCCCCCTACGACACAGAGGCAGTGTTTTGGTCTTGCAGATCCCGTGCATCTCCAGGTACCTCTGTCGCGAATCTGCCCCACCCTCAGCCCCGCCTTCAACCCCGCCCTCCGGCCCGTCCCGTGGCTCTAGCAGCTGCACGTACTCGCCGCCTGGCTCTTCACCTTTACAGAGCAAGGGCGGGGTTTCTGTCTCAGGGGCAGAGTCTTCTTCCTCCTCGTCCCACGACCAGGAGTCCGTCTGGCAGAGCGAGCTGGGGGGCGAAGGGCTCGACACAAATTTGGGATAGACCACCTCCTCCCACGGCAACCTGATCACACCCTCACAGGTGCTCACCAAACACGTGTCCAGCCCACCGCCCCCTGCAGAGAGAGGGAGAGGGAGAGGAGGAGAGAAAGAGGGAGAGAGAGAGGAAGAAGGAGAGGGGGAGAGAGAATATGGAGAACAAAGTTATAAATCAGTGTATAAAACCTTCCTGACATCTGCACAGGGATGTACTAGAAATCAATATCTCCCCCTGTCTCACCCCCCCCTCTCTCCCTGTCTGTCCCACCCACCTCTCCCCCTGTCTCACCCCCCCCCTCCCTGTCTCACCCCCCTCTCTCTCCCTGTCTCACACCCCTCTCTCTCCCCCATCTCACACCCCCTCTCTCCCTGTCTCCCCCCCTCTCTCTCTCCCCTGTCTCACCCCTCTCTCCTGTCTCAGCTCCCCTCTCTCTCTCCCCTCACCCACCCCCCCCCCCCGTCTCACCCCCTCTCTCTCTCCCGCCTCACCCCCCCTCCCCTGTCTCCCTGTCTCTCTCTCCCCGTCTCACACCCCCCCTCTCTATCTCCCTCCCTCTCTCTCACCCCATTTCTCTTTCCCTCACTCTCACCCCTTCTCTCCCTCTCCCTCCCTCCCTCTCTCCTCACCTTCCCTCTGAAAGCCTCGCTCCTTGTTGACGCTGTGCAGCCACTCCGGAGTGAACACAAGGGGGTGCTGTGACTCGGGCACCAGCACCTCCTGCACATTGCGGCCGGCGGGGGCCAGGCACTTCAGGGCCAGCCGAGGGCAGCGTGTGGAGAAGGGCACCACCTGCAGGTAGAAGTCAGTGCTGCGAAGGAGCCTCCAGTCCAGTGTGGACAGCTGCACCACTACCCTGTCCCCCAAACACAAGGGCCAGCCAGCATGCAGGAACAGGCATCCCAGGTACTGCGACTGCAGGGGACAGGAACCACAGAGCATTACTGTAAATTTGGGGCTCATAGGGAGGGGACAGGAACCACAGAGCATTACTGTAAATTTGGGGCTCATAGGGAGGGGACAGGAACCACAGAGGATTACTGTAAATTTGGGGCTCATAGGGAGGGGACAGGAACCACAGAGGATTACTGTAAATTTGGGGCTCATAGGGAGGGGACAGGAACCACAGAGGATTACTGTAAATTTGGGGCTCATAGGGAGGGGACAGGAACCACAGAGGATTACTGTAAATTTGGGGCTCATAGGGAGGGGACAGGAACCACAGAGGATTACTGGAAATTTGGGGCTCATAGGGAGGGGACAGGAACCACAGAGGATTACTGGAAATTTGGGGGTCACAGAGAGCGGATAATTACCATAGAGTGGGAAATAATAGCATGAAGAGGATGACTTTCAATTAGGGAACCACAGAGCGCAGAACATGGCCATATAATAAGAACCATAGACTGCAGAGGACGGCCATAGAGTGGGGGATAATAGAGAACAGATTATGACTATAAAGTGGGTTTCCATTGACAGCAAAGCTTTTTCACAGTGCAGGGAACCACAATGGGCAAAGGGTTAGCATAAACTTATCCATTAAGTGAAAAGGATGAACATAGAGTTTGGGACCATACAGAACAGAGAACGACGATACAGAAGAGAACCATTAGGAGAAGAAGAGTACCATTGAGTGGGTAACCATGGAGAGCAGAGTATTATTAAACAGTGGGTAACTATGGAGATTGCAGGGTAAACACAACTATACAGTCTGTGAAGTAATTGGAGGGATGCGTGTCTGCTCCAGACCAGCAGAGGCAGCAGCGAGTCACACTGAGGGTGTTTTCGCTTGAGGAACCCGGGCCCAGATCCCAGTACACTTCACCCCAAAGTCCAGTTCATTTTACTGGTGTGAACACATTTGTACTGTACTTCGGCACAGTTTGCAAGTTTGGTTGAAAAAGGTGGTCTCGAGTATGGTTCATCCGGACTCATACCAAACATGAAAGTTATAGTACCTAAAAACGGAAGTGGACTGCATTACGACGTCTTAACTATTCGACTGTCCTGTTGAAACAAACATGGCAATGAAAGAATCACTCTGTTCAACAAAGAAATTAAATGCCGTTTTGAAACCTAACAAATGAACTCTAGTGGCAGCTTCAGAAATAATAGAAGCAGACACAGTATGATGATGAACTCCACCGTCTGCTTTGGTGTTGGGCTCTTGAGACGTCGTATGATGATGAACTCCACTGTCTGCTTTGGTTTTGGGTACTTGAGACATCGTATGATGATGAGCTCCACTGTCTACTTTGGTATTAGGCTCTTGAGACGTCGTATGATGATGAGCTCCACTGTCTGCTTTGGTTTTGGGCTCTTGAGACGTCGTATGATGATGAGCTCCACTGTCTGCTTTGGTATTGGGTTCTTGAGACGTCGTATGATGATGAGCTCCACTGTCTGCTTTGGTATTGGGTTCTTGAGACGTCGTATGATGATGAGCTCCACTGTCTACTTTGGTATTGGGTTCTTGAGTCGTCGTATGATGATGAGCTCCACTGTCTGCTTTGGTATTGGGCTCTTGAGACGTCGTATGATGATGAGCTCCACTGTCTGCTTTGGTATTGGGTACTTGAGACGTAGTATGATGATGAGCTCCACTGTCTGCTTTGGTATTGGGTTCTTGAGACGTCGTATGATGATGAGCTCCACTGTCTGCTTTGGTATTGAGCTCTTGAGACGTCGTATGATGATGAGCTCCACTGTCTGCTTTGGTATTGAGCTCTTGAGACGTCGTATGATGATGAGCTCCACTGTCTGCTTTGGTATTGGGTTCTTGAGACGTCGTATGATGATGAGCTCCACTGTCTGCTTTGGTTTTGGGCTCTTGAGACGTCGTATGATGATGAACTCCACTGTCTGCTTTGGTTTTGGGCTCTTGAGACGTCGTATGATGATGAGCTCCACTGTCTGCTTTGGTATTGGGTTCTTGAGACGTCGTATGATGATGAGCTCCACTGTCTGCTTTGGTATTGGGTTCTTGAGACGTCGTATGATGATGAGCTCCACTGTCTACTTTGGTATTGGGTTCTTGAGACATCGTATGATGATGAACTCCACTGTCTACTTTGGTATTGGGTTCTTGAGACGTCGTATGATGATGAACTCCACTGTCTGTTTTGGTATTGGGTTCTTGAGACGTCGTATGATGATGAGCTCCACTGTCTGCTTTAGTATTGGGCTCTTGAGACGTCGTATGATGACGAGCTCCACTGTCTGATGAGACGAGATGATCCACTGTCTGCTTTGGTATTGGGTTCTTGAGACGTCGTATGATGATGAGCTCCACTGTCTGCTTTAGTATTGGGTTCTTGAGACGTCGTATGATGATGAGCTCCACTGTCTGCTTTGGTATTGGGTTCTTGAGACGTCGTATGATGATGAGCTCCACTGTCTGCTTTGGTATTGGGCTCTTGAGACGTCGTATGATGATGAGCTCCACTGTCTGCTTTGGTTTTGGGTTCTTGAGACGTCGTACGATGACGAGCTCCACTGTCTGCTTTGGTTTTGGGCTCTTGAGACGTCGTATGATGATGAGCTCCACTGTCTGCTTTGGTATTGGGTTCTTGAGACGTCGTATGATGATGAGCTCCACTGTCTACTTTGGTATTGGGTTCTTGAGACGTCGTATGATGATGAACTCCACTGTCTACTTTGGTATTGGGCTCTTGAGACGTCGTACGATGACTCTGCTTTGGTATGGTATTGGGTTCTTGAGACGTCGATGATGATGAGCTCCACTGTCTACTTTGGTATTGGGCTCTTGAGACGTCGTATGATGATGAACTCCACTGTCTGCTTTGGTATTGGGTTCTTGAGACGTCGTATGATGATGAGCTCCACTGTCTACTTTGGTATTGGGTTCTTGAGACGTCATATGATGATGAGCTCCACTGTCTGCTTTAGTATTGGGCTCTTGAGACGTCGTATGATGATGAGCTCCACTGTCTGCTTTGGTTTTGGGTTCTTGAGACGTTGTATGATGATGAGCTCCACTGTCTGCTTTGGTATTGGGTACTTGAGACGTCGTATGATGATGAACTCCACTGTTTGTTTTGGTATTGGGTTCTTGAGACGTCATATGATGATGAGCTCCACTGTCTGCTTTAGTATTGGGCTCTTGAGACGTCGTATGATGATGAGCTCCACTGTCTGCTTTGGTATTGGGTTCTTGAGACGTCGTATGATGACGAGCTCCACTGTTTGCTTTGGTTTTGGGTTCTTGAGACGTCGTATGATGACGAGCTCCACTGTTTGTTTTGGTACTGGGTACTTGAGACGTCGTATGATGATGAGCTCCACTGTCTGTTTTGGTTTTGGGTTCTTTAGACGTCGTATGATGATGACTTCCACTGTCTGTTTTGGTTTTGGGTACTTGAGACATCGTATGATGATGAACTCCACTGTCTGCTTTGGTTTTGGGTTCTTGAGACGTATTACGATGACAAGCTCCACTGTCTGCTTTGGTATTGGGTACTTGAGATGTCGTATGATGATGAGCTCCACTGTTTGTTTTGGTATTGGGTTCTTGAGATGTCGTATGATGATAAGCTCCACTGTCTGCTTTGGTATTGGGTTCTTGAGCCGTCGTATGATGATGAGCTCCACTGTCTGTTTTGGTTTTGGGTTCTTGAGACGTCGTATGATGACGAGCTCCACTGTTTGTTTTGGTATTGGGTACTTGAGACGTCGATGATGATGAGCTCCACTGTCTGTTTTGGTTTTGGGTTCTTGAGACGTCGTGCGATGATGACTGTCTGCTTTGGTTTTGGGCCTTGAGACTGTGATGAGCTCCACTGTCTTTTGGTATTGGGTTCTTGAGACGCCGATTGATGATGAGCTCCACTGTCTACTTTGGTATTGGGTTCTTGAGACGTCGATGATGATGAACTCCACTGTCTACTTTTGGTATTGGGCTCTTGAGACGTGTCTGCTTTGGTATTGGGTTCTTGAGACGTCGTGATGATGATGAACTCCACTGTCTGCTTTGGTATTGGGTTCTTGAGACATCGTATGATGATGAGCTCCACTGTCTACTTTGGTATTGGGTTCTTGAGACGTCATATGATGATGAGCTCCACTGTCTGCTTTAGTATTGGGCTCTTGAGACGTCAGATGATGATGAGCTCCACTGTCTGCTTTTGGTATTGGGTTCTTGAGACGCGTCGATGATGACGAGCTCCACTGTTTGCTTTGGTTTTGGGTTCTTGAGACGTCGTATGATGACGAGCTCCACTGTTTGTTTTGGTACTGGGTACTTGAGACGTCGTATGATGATGAGCTCCACTGTCTGTTTTGGTTTTGGGTTCTTTAGACGTCGTATGATGATGACTTCCACTGTCTGTTTTGGTTTTGGGTACTTGAGACGTCGTATGATGATGAACTCCACTGTCTGCTTTGGTTTTGGGTTCTTGAGACGTCGTACGATGACAAGCTCCACTGTCTGCTTTGGTATTGGGTACTTGAGATGTCGTATGATGATGAGCTCCACTGTTTGTTTTGGTATTGGGTTCTTGAGATGTCGTATGATGATAAGCTCCACTGTCTGTTTTGGTTTTGGGTTCTTGAGACGTCGTATGATGACGAGCTCCACTGTTTGTTTTGGTATTGGGTACTTGAGACGTCGTATGATGATGAGCTCCACTGTCTGTTTTGGTTTTGGGTTCTTGAGACGTCGTATGATGATGAACTCCACTGTCTGCTTTGGTTTTGGGTTCTCGAGACGTCGTACTATGAAGAAGAGCCACTGTTTGTTTTGGTATTGGGTTCTTGAGACGTCGTATGATGATGAGCTCCACTGTCTGCTTTGGTATTGGGCTCTTGAGACGTCGTATGATGATGAGCTCCACTGTCTGTTCTGGTTTTGGGTACTTGAGACGTCGTATGATGATGAACTCCACTGTCTGCTTTGGTTTTGGGTTCTTGAGACGTCGTATGATGACGAGCTCCACTGTTTGTTTTGGTATTGGGTACTTGAGACGTCGTATGATGATGAGCTCCACTGTCTGCTTTGGTATTGGGCTCTTGAGACGTCGTATGATGATGAACTCCACTGTCTGTTTTGGTATTGGGTACTTGAGACGTCGTATGATGATGAGCTCCACTGTCTGTTTTGGTTTTGGGTTCTTGAGATGTCTTATGATGATGAGCTCCACTGTCTGCTTTGGTATTGGGCTCTTGAGACGTCGTATGATGATGAACTCCACTGTCTGTTTTGGTATTGGGTACTTGAGACGTCGTATGATGATGAGCTCCACTGTCTGTTTTGGTTTTGGGTTCTTGAGATGTCTTATGATGATGAGCTCCACTGTCTGCTTTGGTATTGGGTTCTTGAGACGTCGTATGATGATGAGCTCCACTGTCTGTTTTGGTTTTGGGCTCTTGAGACGTCGTATGATGATGAACTCCACTGTCCGTTTTGGTTTTGGGTACTTGATGCCGTAAGCGTTTGCTTCTTCTTCTTTGTGTATGATGGCGAATAGAAAACCAACTTGCTGCATACCGCTACCTACTGTATTGGAAATTCTACATACACAAGTGTGCTTAGGTACGGAATGACATCACTAATGTGAAAGCTGGCTGGCGGGGCGGGAGGGAAGGGGGGAAGATTGTATTGTGCCACGGTACAAAACAATCTTACCTAACATGGAAGTGGATTCATCATGCTGACTGCCTTATAGTCCCCTTCCCCTTGTGTAACTCCGCCCCCTCAGAGTTATCCCCCTCTGTATGTAACCACTTCCCCTGTCAGTAAACCCACCCCCGTATGACCCCTCCCCCTGCATGTAACTCCTCCCCATAACTCTTCCTCCTGTGTATGACCCCTCCTCCTTTGTGTAACTCCTGAGTAACCCCACCCCCTGAGTGTAACCCCTCCCCCATGTTTAAATGGCAGTGTTGTAAAGACTCATTTCCTGTGCTATGACCTCATTCTCCCCTGACAGCAGCTCTGAATAAACAGACTTTTCCTCATATTCTCACACACACTCATTCCCCTTCTCTCCATACTCTCTCTCACTCTCTCTCTCTCAGCAGCTTCCTCTTACACTCATACTTTCACTCCTAGTTCAACGTATGCATCCTGAATCTCTCTTTCTCCTTTTTTCACATTCGCTCTATCTCTCCCTCTCTCCTGCACACATATACTCTTACCCTCTCCCTTCCAGAATCAAAGTTCTTATGTTTCAGGGGCCTTTCACTTACACACCCTCTGTCCTCCTCTTGGGTGTCTCCCTGTCTCTCTTACCGCACTTCCTCTCCCTCCCTCTCTCCCCCTCTCCCTCTCTCCCTCCACTCTTTCCCAGGCAGTGCAGAGTCACATATGGAACACATTACCAGAATGACTCAAAGTCTCTGCTGTCCCAGACAGTTTCACACAGCAACCATCAAAACAGCCCAAACGCACAGTGTCTGGCTTTCACCGTGTGTGTGACAGCAAGAGAGAGAGAGAGAGAGAGTTAACCAGGAGTAAAACAATTCTTATTTTTTATTTTACTTTATTCTTTTATTACTATTATTATAATTATTTTTATTTTTATTATTATTATTTTTTTAAATCGTAATACATCAGTTGTTAATGTATTGTTTGTTTATTGTCTGATCACAAAGTTCAGACAATTTCCAAGTTCAGTAATAATCCTAAAAAAAAAAAAAAAAAAAAAAAAAAAATTCCTACTCAGTTTTATGCGCCTATTCCGCTTTGTCATGTGTATGTATGCAAGTGTCCTGATATTTGCTAATACATGCATGTGTGTGGGCGTGGGATCACCCACATGCATACGCACTTATGTGTATGTTGCCTATGTGTGTTATTATGTCATTGATATGTCAGTATGTGGGTGTGCATATTGGAGGTATATGCCCAATAATTTTGTACCAATACTCTATATTATACAATTATATACATATTTTTTTTCCTAGATACTAATTTTCCCATTTACAGATGGTTTACCTCATTCTAAAAGAGACAAATTCCTCAGATCAACCAAAGAACACTCAACGCAAAATGCAATCCTTAACAATTAGCATGTGGAATATCCAAGGGATAAATTCATCCATTTTTGGACCCAAAAGTTCCACCCCAGAGTTTCTTCAAAACACTCAGGATATCGACATCATTATCCTCCAAGAAACCTGGTGTCGATCAGATTGGTCCTCTCACTGCCTCTTGGGCTATGAAGAATTAGCAGTCCCTTCCATCAAAAAGCCCACTGTAAGCAGAGGAAGGGACTCCAGCGGTATATTAATTTGGTTCAAGTCAGAGCTGACAAATTACATCCAAATAATTAAGAGAGGAGAGTCATACATCTGGCTTCAAATAAGTAAGAAAATCGTGAACAATGACAAAGATATTTTCCTTTGTGCAATTTACATCCCTCCCACCGACTCCCCCTACCACAAAGAGGAAACGTTCCCTAATCTCCACACTGAAGTCTGCCATTTCCAGGCCCGGGGAAATGTGTTGATATGTGGAGATCTAAATGCCCGAACTGGCACACAGCCAGACTATATCAATACCAAAGGAAATAAACACATTTTTGGTAATAATTCCCCAAATATCAAAACCATTCCACCAAGAAACAGCTCTGACCATCATATCAACAATAACGGCAAAAGTCTGCTTCAGCTCTGTCAAGACCTAGGCCTGTACATTGTCAATGGCAGGACCAGAGGGGACTTTTTGGGAAGATTTACCTATAGCTCACCTCTTGGCAACAGCACAGTTGATTATGCGGTCACTGACCTTGACCCTTTCTCTTTCAGAGCCTTCACGGTCAAGCCACTAACACCACTGTCCGACCACAGCCAAATTACCCTGTTTCTGAAAAGGACAGACACTAACACCACACCCACACAGCCCAGCAAGCTGTACCATCTAAATAAATCCTACAGATGGGCTCCAAATAGCACTCAAGAATATCAAAGAGCAATTGAGGACCAAACCATTCAAAATTTATTAGACGGTTTCATGACCACTGCATATCCTCCCAGTACAAAAGGCGTAACTCTAGCAGTAAAAAACATCAACCAAATCTTTGAAAAAGCAGCTAAAATAGCACATTTGAAGACCCAACAGATTTCAAATAAGAAAAGCAAAAAAATAATATTTGGTTTGATAAAGAATGCCATGACTTGAGAAAAAACCTTCGAAAACTTTCTAACCAAAAACATAGAGATCAACACAATCAAGAGCTACGCCTTCAGTACCACAAGAAACTAAATCACTACAAGCGCACACTGAGAGTGAAGAGAGAACAACACACACTACAGCAGCTGACAGTAATGCAGGAGTCCATCAGCACTAATCAGTTCTGGGAAAACTGGAAACGATAAATAAATCTAAACATGAAGCAACAACTATTCAAAATGGAGAAATATGGAAAAAAAACATTTTGAAAACCTCTATGAACAAATTCCTATTAACACATCAGAACAAACCTCCATCTGTGAAAAACTAGATAATCTGGAATTAATTATTAAAAACTACCAAAATCCCCTGCACTCCCCATTACTGCCCAGGAGCTCAGAGATAGACTGCAGGCCCTCCGATCAGGAAAAGCATGTGGGCCTGATGGCATCCCCAATGAGATGCTAAAATACAGCAGCAAAAAACTGCAGGACTCGCTGCTAAAACTGTTCAATCTTATTCTCAGTGTGGGCTACTTTCCTGAAATCTGGAGTCAGGGACTAATCACCCCTATCTTTAAGAGTGGAGACCGATTCGACCCCAACAATTATAGAGGCATTAGTGTGAACAGTAATCTGGGGAAGGTTTTTTGTAGCATTATAAATAAACGAATTTTGGACTTCCTTAATGAACACAATGCCTTAAGTAAGAGTCAAATTGGCTTTTTACCAAAACATCGCACTTCAGACCACATTTACACCCTACACACCCTAATCAATGATTATGTCCACCAAAACAAAAAGAAAATATTTGCTTGCTTTATAGATTTTCAAAAAGCTTTCGACTCTGTTTGGCATAAAGGATTATTTTATAAGCTTATTGAAATTGGTGTAGGGGGTAAAATATTTGACATAATTAAATCAATGTATACAGAAAATAAAAGTAGTGTTAAAATTGGCAACCAAAGGACAGAATTCTTCTCTCAGGGGCGTGGAGTGAGACAGGGCTGCAGCCTGAGCCCAACCCTCTTCAACATTTACATCAATGAATTGGCCACAATATTAGAAAAATCCTCAGCCCCTGGGCTCACTCTACATGATAAAGAGATTAAATTCCTGCTCTACGCAGATGACCTGGTGCTGCTGTCGCCAACTGAACACGGGCTGCAGCAGAACCTGGATCTGCTTGAGCAGTACTGTCAGACCTGGGCCCTGGCAGTAAATTTAAAGAAGACTAAAATTATGATTTTTCAAAAAAGACCCAGATCTCAGGACAGTAAATACAAGTTTCATTTAGGATCAAACGCAATAGACCACTGCAGAAATTATACTTATTTAGGCCTCACAATCAGTTCAACTGGAAGTTTTAACTTGGCTGTGAAGGAACTGAAAGAGAAAGCTAGAAGGGCTTTCTATGCCATTAAAAGGGGAATAAATTCTGACATCCCAATTCCAATTTGGTTAAAGATCTTTAAATCAGTAATACAACCCATTGCATTATATGGCAGTGAAGTCTGGGGTCCGCTTAATCAGGATTTTTCAAAATGGGAAAAACACCCAACCGAATCCCTGCATACAGAATTCTGTAAAATGATATTACACGTACAAAGAAAAGCACCCAATAATGCATGCAGGGCTGAATTAGGCCAGTATCCTCTCATAATTGACATTGAAAAAAAAGAGCAATAAAGTTTTGGGAACATCTAAAGCACAGCGACCCGACTCATACCATTACAAAGCCCTGAAATGCCAAGAGATGAGCATAGAGAGAAGTGCCCTCAGTCAGCTGGTCCTGAGGCTAACCTCACTAACACCGGCTAACATTAACCAGCCTCAGGACGGCACCACCAAACCACACACTATTAGAGTGAATCAAATTATAGCACAACATAAAGAAAATTATATCAACTATTGGAGCACCCAAACCCAAACACAAAGTAAACTTAATTGCTATCTGGCCCTAAAAAGGAAATACATTTTGGCAGAATATCTAAACTTGGTCAAAAATAAAAAACTAAGGAAAACATTGACCATGTACAGGCTCAGTGAGCACAGTCTGGCCATAGAGACCGGCAGACACAGGCAGACTTGGCTCCCAAAAGACCAAAGACTGTGCTCACAATGCCATCAAAATGAGGTTGAGACAGAAAATCATTTCCTCCTAAAATGCAACAAATACCAAAAAGAAAGAGACATGTTCTTCAATAAAATTAGACAGATTCACCCAAATTTTTTGAACCTCAACGATCAAGAAAAACTCCCCATTCTCCTGGGAGAGGAAAACAGCAGCGTGATGCTGGCAGCACTATTTGTTTCTGCCTGCCATAGCCTAAGAGGTAGTGAATGACACCAAATATAAAAGGAGAAGATAAGAGAAAAGATTAATTCAGATTTTTTTTTTTTTTTTTCTTTCATAATTTCTATTATTAGTAGTAGCAGAAGTAGTTATAGAATCTTTGTTCCAGTTGCTGTTACTATTTATTGTTAATTTGTATATTTATGAAGATTACTTGTTTACTACTTGAAGATTCACTTGTTATATGTTACATGTTCAATATATG
Source organism: Gymnothorax javanicus (assembly GCA_029692085.1). NCBI lineage: Eukaryota > Metazoa > Chordata > Actinopteri > Anguilliformes > Muraenidae > Gymnothorax > Gymnothorax javanicus. Next base: position 2,299,586 of record CM056201.1, on the reverse strand, counting down.
CTTTGGCAATATGTACCACAACATGTATGTCATGCCAATAAAGCACAAATTGAATTGAATTGAGAGAGAGAGAGAGAGAGAAAGAGAGAGAGAGAGAGAGAGAGAGATGCATAAACAAAGTGAGAGATGCAGAATTTCTGTGTTTGCAAGTGTAAAAGTGGGCTCACACATGCTTGCTGCTTATTCACAGTGTAACTCACTCATAAATGTAGCTTTATTCTTTGTAAAATACACACATGCATGCTGCTGTATTCTCTGTAAAATACACATGCATGCTGCTGTATTCTCTGTAAAATACACATGCATGCTGCTGTATTCTCTGTAAAACTCACACATGCATGCTGCTGTATTCTCTGTAAAACTCACACATGCATGCTGCTGTATTCTCTGTAAAATACACATGCATGCTGCTGTATTCTCTGTAAAACTCACACATGCATGCTGCTGTATTCTCTGTAAAACTCACACATGCATGCTGCTGTATTCTCTGTAAAATACACATGCATGCTGCTGTATTCTCTGTTAAACTCACACATGCATGCTGTTGTATTCTCTGTTAAACTCACACATGCATGCTGCTGTATTCTCTGTAAAACTCACACATGCATGCTGCTGTATTCTCTGTAAAACTCACACATGCATTCTCTGTAAAACTGCATGCTGTATTCTCTGTAAAACTCACACATGCATGCTGCTGTATTCTCTGTAAAACTCACACATGCATGCTGCTGTATTCTCTGTAAAACTCACACATGCATGCTGCTGTATTCTCTGTAAAACTCACACATGCACACTGTTGTATTCTCTGTAAAACTCACACATGCATGCTGCTGTATTCTCTGTTAAACTCACACATGCATGCTGTTGTTTTCTCTGTTAAACTCACACATGCATGCTGCTGTATTCTCTGTAAAACTCACACATGCATACTGTTGTATTCTCTGTAAAACTCACACATGCATGCTGCTGTATTCTCTGTAAACTCACACTGTGCATGCTGCTGTATTCTCTGTAAAACTCACACATGCATGCTGCTGTATTCTCTGTTAAACTCACACATGCATGCTGTTGTTTTCTCTGTAAAACTCACACATGCATGCTGTTGTATTCTCTGTAAAACTCACACATGCATGCTGTTGTATTCTCTGTAAAACTCACACATGCATGCTGTTGTATTCTCTGTAAAACTCACACATGCATGCTGTTGTATTCTCTGTTAAACTCACACATGCATGCTGTTGTATTCTCTGTAAAACTCACACATGCATGCTGTGTATTCTCTGTAAAACTCACATGCTGCATGCTGTTGTACATGCATGCTCTCTGTAAAACTCACACATGCATGCTGCTGTATTCTCTGTAAAACTCACACATGCATGCTGCTGTATTCTCTGTAAAACTCACACATGCATGCTGCTGTATTCTCTGTAAAACTCACACATGCATGCTGCTGTATTCTCTGTAAAATACACATGCATGCTGCTGTATTCTCTGTAAAACTCACACATGCATGCTGCTGTATTCTCTGTAAAACTCACACATGCATGCTGCTGTATTCTCTGTAAAACTCACACATGCATGCTGCTGTATTCTCTGTAAAACTCACACATGCATGCTGCTGTATTCTCTGTAAAACTCACACATGCATGCTGCTGTATTCTCTGTAAAACTCACACATGCATGCTGCTGTATTCTCTGTAAAAACTCACACATGCATGCTGCTGTATTCTCTGTAAACTCACACATGCATGCTGCTGTATTCTCTGTAAAACTCACACATGCATGCTGCTGTATTCTCTGTAAAACTACACATGCATGCTGCTGTATTCTCTGTAAAACTCACACATGCATGCTGCTGTATTCTCTCTGTAAAATCACATGCATGCTGTAAAACTCAAAATACACATGCATGCTGCTGTATTCTCTGTAAAATCACACATGCATGCTGCTGTATTCTCTGTAAAACTCATACATGCATGCTGCTGTATTCTCTGTAAAAACTCACATGCATGCTGCTGTATTCTCTGTAAAACTCACACATTTATGCTGCTGTATTCTCTGTAAAACTCACACATGCATGCTGCTGTATTCTCTGTAAAACTCACACATGCATGCTGCTGTATTCTCTGTAAAACTCACACATGCATGCTGTATTCTCTGTAAAATACACATGCATGCTGCTGTATTCTCTGTAAAACTCACACATGCATGCTGCTGTATTCTCTGTAAAACTCACATGCATGCTGCTGTATTCTCTGTAAAACTCACACAGGCATGCTGCTGTATGCTCTGTAAAACTTACACATGCATGCTGTTGTATTCTCTGTAAAACTCACACATGCAAGCTGCTGTATTCTCTGTAAAATACACATGCATGCTGCTGTATTCTCTGTTAAACTCACACATGCATGCTGCTGTATTCTCTGTAAAACTCACACATGCATGCTGCTGTATTCTTTGTAAAATACACATGCATGCTGCTGTATTCTCTGTAAAACTCACACATGCATGCTGCTGTATTCTCTGTAAAACTCACACATGCATGCTGCTGTATTCTCTGTAAAACTCACACATTTATGCTGCTGTATTCTCTGTAAAATACACATGCATGCTGCTGTATTCTCTGTAAAACTCACACATGCATGCTGCTGTATTCTCTGTAAAACTCACACATGCATGCTGCTGTATTCTCTGTAAAACTCACACATTTATGCTGCTGTATTCTCTGTAAAATACACATGCATGCTGCTGTATTCTCTGTAAAACTCACACATGCATGCTGCTGTATTCTCTGTAAAACTCACACATTTATGCTGCTGTATTCTCTGTAAAATACACATGCATGCTGCTGTATTCTCTGTAAAACTCACACATGCATGCTGCTGTATTCTCTGTAAAACTCACACACGCATGCTGCTGTATTCTCTGTAAAATACACATGCATGCTGCTGTATTCTCTGTAAAACTCACACATGCATGCTGCTGTATTCTCTGTAAAACTCACACATTTATGCTGCTGTATTCTCTGTAAAATACACATGCATGCTGCTGTATTCTCTGTAAAACTCACACATGCATGCTGCTGTATTCTCTGTAAAACTCACACATGCATGCTGCTGTATTCTCTGTAAAACTCACACATTTATGCTGCTGTATTCTCTGTAAAATACACATGCATGCTGCTGTATTCTCTGTTAAACTCACACATGCATGCTGCTGTATTCTCTGTAAAACTCACACATGCATGCTGCTGTATTCTCTGTAAAACTCACACATTTATGCTGCTGTATTCTCTGTAAAATACACATGCATGCTGCTGTATTCTCTGTAAAACTCACACATGCATGCTGCTGTATTCTCTGTAAAACTCACACACGCATGCTGCTGTATGCTCTGTAAAACTCACACATGCATGCTGCTGTATTCTCTGTAGTAGGTGCTTCGCTGGGATGAAGTAGTCCAGGAGGTATCTGAGACTGTCATGCTGATAGGTCGACTCGAGCACAGAGAAAACCTACAAGGAGAATGAATTTTAATTTTTGTTATTATTATTATTATTATTATTAATAATAATAATATTTTGCCTCAATACTTGAAATTCATTTGAAGGCAAAAAATGACTTTCCAGAGGGGATTCTGGGCTCAGCCCTGAGTGTTTCCCTCTGTTTCAGAGCTCAAAGAGCTTAAAAGCTCTGTCCCCCAAAACCCCAGCCTGTGCCCAGACCAACACTTTACCTGGGAGAGAAGGGGCGGGGCTGTGCTCTCGAAGGGTGGGTACAGAGAGGAGAGCGCCCCCTGCACACAGTCCTCCACTGCCTCTGAGCCCTGTGGGATAGAGAGAGAGAAATTATTCATCTCTTTCAAGTATGACATCTTAAACAGTATTAATGTGACTGTATTTGTTCAGTTTTTACCCCTGGCCATTATAGCCGACGGGGTACTGTCATCATAATGGAGTATGTAAATCTGTCTGTCGGCCTGTGTGTGAGTGTGTGTGTGAGTGTGTGTGTGTGTGTGTGTGTGTGTGTGTGTCTGTGTCTGTCTGTCTGTCCCACATTTTGTGTAGGCAGGTTCTTCAGTAGTGTTTTTAAATTGAACATCTCATATTAATCACACATTTGGGCTGTGGGCTAAAGTTTTGCAAGGACCTGCTTTTATCAGGATTTGACCTTTAACCAAGGCGCAGTAACCTTGACCTAAGAAATTTTGTGCAGGCTGTTTCTCAACAATTAATGACAGCTACAATGTGACACTGGCCACATAAAAGGACATTGAGTGGACCTCTGCAATGTCTGGTTGCATGCCACATTTCACCTTTGACCTTTACACTATGACCTTGAATACTTTTATTTAGTAATATTCCTAAAATTTTTTGCATGGATCCAAGTTGTGTGTGCCTTGGGTAATGATGATTCCAATCTGTTTGATAAAATTGTAAGGCTGAGGAGTCTTATACGCACTGCATGTTATGTTTACAGGATTGCATCTATTCTCCAATGAAGCACACTGTACTAAATTAGCATTGGGGAAGAGAAGGGGGGCAGTAGCTTTCAGGCAATCTGAACAGACTCATGAGATCTGAGCTCTACTTTAGGACATAAGCACATCAGTTACTGTACAGGTCTGAGCTCTACTGTAGGACATGAGCACCTCAGATACTGTACAGATCTGAGCTCTACTGTAGGACATGAGCACCTCAGTTACTGTACAGATCTGAGATCTAATGTAGGACATGAGCACCTCAGTAACTGTACAGATCTGAGCTCTAATGTAGGACATGAGCACCTCAGTTACTGTACAGATCTGAGCTCTACTGTAGGACATGAGCACCTCAGTTACTGTACAGATCTGAGCTCTACTGTAGGACATGAGCACCTCAGATACTGTACAGATCTGAGCTCTACTGTAGGACATGAGCACCTCAGTTACTATACAGATCTGAGATCTAATGTAGGACATGGGCACCTCAGTAACTGTACAGATCAGAGCTCTAATGTAGGACATGAGCACCTCAGTTACTGTACAGATCTGAGCTCTAATGTAGGACATGAGCACCTCAGTTACTGTACAGATCTGAGCTCTATTGTTGTACATGAGCACCTCAGTTACTGTACAGATCTGAGCTCTACTGTAGTACATGAGCACCTCTGTAACTGTACAGATCTGAGCTCTACTGTAGGACATGAGCACCTCTGTTACTGTACAGATCTGAGCTCTACTGTAGGACACGAGCACCTCTGTTACTGTACAGATCTGAGCTCTATTGTAGTACATGAGCACCTCAGTTACTGTACAGATCTGAGCTCTACTGTAGTACATGAGCACCTCTGTTACTGTACAGATCTGAGCTCTACTGTAGGACATGAGCACCTCTGTTACTGTACAGATCTGAGCTCTAATATAGGACATGAGCATCTCAGTTACTGTACAGATCTGAGCTCTACTGTAGGACACGAGCACCTCTGTTACTGTACAGATCTGAGCTCTACTGTAGGACATGAGCACCTCAGTTACTGTACAGATCCGAGCTCTACTGTTGGACACGAGCACCTCTGTTACTGTACAGATCTGAGCTCTACTGTAGGACATGAGCACCTCAGTTACTGTACAGATCTGAGATCTAATGTAGGACATGAGCACCTCAGTTACTGTACAGATCTGAGATCTAATGTAGGACATGAGCACCTCAGTTACTGTACAGATCTGAGCTCTATTGTAGGACATGAGCACCTCAGTTACTGTACAGATCTGAGCTCTACTGTAGGACACGAGCACCTCAGTTACTGTACAGATCTGAGCTCTACTGTAGTACATGAGCACCTCAGTTACTGTACAGATCTGAGCTCTACTGTAGTACACGAGCACCTCTGTTACTGTACAGATCTGAGCTCTACTGTAGGACACGAGCACCTCAGTTACTGTACAGATCTGAGCTCTACTGTAGTACATGAGCACCTCAGTTACTGTACAGATCTGAGCTCTACTGTAGTACATGAGCACCTCTGTTACTGTACAGATCTGAGCTCTACTGTAGGACACAAGCACCTCTGTTACTGTACAGATCTGAGCTCTACTGTAGGACATGAGCACCTCAGTTACTGTACAGATCTGAGCTCTACTGTAGTACATGAGCACCTCAGTTACTGTACAGATCTGAGATCTAATGTAGGACATGAGCACCTCAGTAACTGTACAGATCTGAGCTCTAATGTAGGACATGAGCACCTCAGTTACTGTACAGATCTGAGCTCTACTGTAGGACACGAGCACCTCAGTTACTGTACAGATCTGAGATCTAATGTAGGACACGAGCACCTCTGTTACTGTACAGATCTGAGCTCTAATGTAGGACATGAGCACCTCAGTTACTGTACAGATCTGAGCTCTAATGTAGGACATGAGCACCTCAGTTACTGTACAGATCTGAGCTCTACTGTGGGACACGAGCACCTCTATTACTGTACAGATCTGAGCTCTACTGTAGGACACGAGCACCTCTATTACTGTACAGGTCTGAGCTCTACTGTAGGACACGAGCACCTCAGTTACTGTACAGATCTGAGCTCTACTGTAGTACATGAGCACCTCAGTTACTGTACAGATCTGAGATCTAATGTAGGACATGAGCACCTCAGTAACTGTACAGATCTGAGCTCAAATGTAGGACATGAGCACCTCAGTTACTGTACAGATCTGAGCTCTACTGTAGGACATGAGCACCTCAGTTACTGTACAGATCTGAGCTCTACTGTAGTACATGAGCACCTCAGTTACTGTACAGATCTGAGCTCTACTGCAGGACATGAGCACCTCAGTAACTGTACAGTGGAGAAGGGAGGTTATTAGACCTAATGTTTCTCTCTCACTCTCTCTCTCGATCATATGACAGTCATTAGGGGGAAACTTCTTTCACGAGAAACACATTGTGGCTTCATGTCAGGCAGCAGATGGATGGAGAGAGATGTGAAGTTCAGGAGGGGAGGAGAAAGGGAAATTCCAGCAGTGAGAGGATAGAGGAAAGGAAGAAATAAAAACCATCCCTCCAACATGAGTGTGTGTGTGTATGTTTGTGCGCGTGTGTGTGTGTGCGTGTTTGTGTGTGTGTGCCTGTGTGTGTGCGTGTGTGTGTGTCTAAGGGGGTAAGAAAGCATAAAACACCCATTCAAAAGCAGCGCAATATTTATTTAATTCTGCCGGCCAAGCTTAACCTCAAACGATTTCCACTAATATCAGGGCGTCCCTACTGTAGGGATACAGACAGCCATGGCCATACACTGCGCTACAGTCCCTCTGAGGATTGTGACAGAGTGTCAATACTGTAATATATTTACAGTAAGGCTCACTGTAACAGCGTATCTACACTGAAGTCCAGTTTCTCAAAGGTTGATCGTAACAGTGTATCTATAACATAACATGAATTACGAGACCAGGCTATTCAGCCCAGCTCGGCTCGCCATTTTCCGATAGCTATAGTGAATCTAACACTTCAGATACTCCGGGAGTAAATGGTATCTCACACTAAATCAAGTCTCGTCTTGAAAACTCCCAGAGTTTCTGCCTCTATAGTAATGCCAGGCAAGCTATTCCACACCAACATTACTCCCTGTGTGAAAAAAATGTTTCATAACATCAGAGCAAAATTTACCCTTGGCTAACTTTTGTGACCCCAAGTTCCGCTTACAAAATTTGGCCAAAGTAATCCAGCATGATTAACTTTGTCTATACACTGACAGTCAATAAAAACGCATCACTTAATGTCAGAAACATTTTTATTCTCAGTCACCAGGTAGTGACACACCATGTGGATAAATGCTGCAGTAAACATTACACAAGCAGATCAGATCATCGTGAGCCAAAATCAAAAGAAAATGGTCACTGTTCCTCATGTTTTCAGTTGTGACCCATCAGGCAAACACAGATGACTCCTGCAGGCTTCAATACTGAGTGTGTCCACCTGCAGCACTGATGCAGGAGGTGCATCTACGCCTCATACTGGCCACAAGTCGCCGCAGGATCTGTCATGGGATGAGTTCCCACTCTTCCTGCAGCGCCTGGGTCACCTGGTTTCTGCTGAGCGGATGACTGCGTATTGCTAGGCGCCGTTTCCTGGTGTCCCACACATGCTCAGTGGGGTTGAGATCTGGGGAATATGCGGGCCAGGGCATCACATTGAGATTTTCAGCCACCAAATACGCAGTGGTGACACGCGCAGCATGCACACGAGTGTTATCCTGTTGGACCGTCGTGACGGCAATGACAGTGACGATGTTTGCGAGATAATCGCTGCATAGTCAATTTCATGTCTCAGGTGAAACCGTTTTTGGGTTCTTCTTTTGTTGGACCTTGCTTGTCACAACCGGGCGAATTTGTACGTTTTGACCAACTAGCCGATTCAGAAAAATTGGGCTGATGACGTAACTGCTGATCGTACAACTGCCGAAGCGTGAAATGCCATCACCTCAGTAGTCTGGTCATTGACAATTGACACAGTGGATGTATCTGTACTCATAAACCTGTTTATGTTCATCATGGGCATGAATTTTACCAACAAAATGCATTTTTAGAGTGTCAGTATATCTTTAACATATTTAAAGACCTAAATCAGATCACCCTGAAGTTGTCTTTTACTGGTACTGAATGAATTAAGAATCTTCACCCTCTCCTCATAGCTTTCATCCTTCATGCCAGGAATTAACTTTGTGGCACTTCTTTGACCTTTTTCTCAAGCATATCTTTCTTCAAGTATGGTCCCCAGAACTGCACACAATACTCGAAGTGCGGTCTGATGAATGCGTTTTACAAGAGAAGTATTATTGCCTTAAATTTATACTCAATATTTTTGGCTATATATTCCAGCATTCTGTTGGCTTTTTTAACTGCAGCTGCACAGAGGCTAGAGCAGGGGTGGGAAATTCCAGTCCTGCAGGGCCGGTGGATATGCAGGTTTTCATACCTATCAATTACCCCAACTAATTGAGCTAATTGGTTGCATACAGAAATATAGATTTGCGCATACATTCGATCAAAGTAAAATGTTTCATGTAGGGAGATAAGAACAATCTTTGGTGGTCATTCCTGATAATTTAAAGGAATGCGTCAGAAATTTCAGATTTCTGAAATAGTTTTGCCAATTTAGATAATTAACTAATTAAAGGCCTGAAGTTTGTACAAAAACCAGGGACAGATACGGCCCTCGTTGCCCACCTCTGGGCTAGAACCTGTGAGGGTTTGGTCAACAATCACTCCCAGACCTTTCTCGTGTGGAGCACATTCCAGTTTTAAACCTCCCATGCAGTAATCCTGTCTAATGTTTTAATTGCTGACACGCAGAGCTTAACATTCAGCTACACTGAATTTCATGTGCCATGTTTCAGCCTAATTCTGAATTCTATGTAAATCATCTTGAATCACTTTAGTGAACCACCCAATTTCGTATCACTTGCAAATTTAACTAATTTGCTTTCAATGTTCCCATCAAGGTCATTAATGTAGATGAGGAACAGCAGGGGTCCCAACACTGATTCCTGAGGGACTCCACTTCCCACAATGCCAAGCTCAGATGAGATCCCTCTGACCACAACTCCATGCATTTCGTCCTGTAACCACTTCCAAATCTATTCCAAAATATCTCCTATAATTCCTATGTTCCTCATCTTAAAAATTAGTCTCTCATGCGGTACTGTATCAAATGCTTTCTGAAAATCCGCGCATATGATATCATAAGCCCTGTTATGATCATAAGCCTTGGTGGCCTCTTCACTGAATTCCAAAACGTCTGTCAGGCATGACCTTCCCTTACAGAAACTACGTTGGCGCTCCTTCAGGATGTTATTATGTTCAAGAAATAATTCCAGCTCGTCTTTTATGATAGATTCCAGTATTTTGCACGCAATGCAAGTTAAACTGACTGGCCTGTAATTTCCTGGCTCAGTACGGTCCCCTTTCTTATATATTGGTATTATATTGCCCTGTTTCCAATCATTTGGTATTTCTCCAGTTTCTAAAGACCGTCTGAAGATGGCGGATAGCGGTGTAAAGATGATCTCACTAACTTCCCTGAGCACTCGAGGGAATAAGCCATCAGGACCGGACTCCTCTTCTGTCTTTAGTTGATGAAACTTGCCTAATACTTCACTATCCCTAACCTCAATTTCCGCTAAATAATTTTGAGCACTGGAAATACCCTCTGGCTTGATAAAAATCTGCTCCGTGGTAAAATTTTCAACAAAGTAACCATTAAAGGCATCAAGCAATATCCTTATTCTCATACAGCAGCAATCCATCTTTATTCTTGATACACTTGACCTCCTTCTTAGCTTTCCTTTATCGACTTCAGAACTGAAAAAAAAAGCTTTGGATTAGTTTTTGCCGCCACCAAAATTTGCCTCATAGAATCTTCCAGTATCCCTCAGTTTTTTTTTTTTTTTATCTTGGCATGCATTTTACAATATTCAGCCTAAGTATTCTCATTACTGTCCTACATGTATATCTTATAGAGACTCCACTTTTCCCTCAAACTCTTTCGAATAGCTATGGTCATCCACTGAGGATTCTAGTTTTTAAACTTACTTTTGCACACCTTTGGAAAGAATTTACAACATTGTGCATTAAGTAGAACTCCCTTAAATCTGCGGCACATTTCATTTACAGACTTACAATCAGTGTCAGCGCTAGAACTGGAATTTGGGGGGCAAAGACACATCCCTTTATAACAATAATTAGTCCTGGCTAGTTCTCAATCATTTTCCTTTAATGACACGTTTTCCGATTATATTAATAATCCATTGGTAATTGAAGACACGGCTTCTCTCCCCATGCAAACTTACAGTGACGAAATAATGGGCTAAATTCAGTACAGAAAAATAATTCACTTATAAATAGCCAATACTTTACAAAGAGAAACTGCTCTGGAATATTTGTGCTACCTTTTCGGCACATCAAGCGATCTAACCTGCGCTTCATGATCGTTTAATTTATTGAAATGAAATAAAAGACCATTCGAAATGTCTTTAAGCAATTTTGGAAAACGCTGATTTAAATGCACCAAAGTGCGCATCCAAATGAATGATGGTTGTCTTACTTAAACAGGGAGAACTAGCAACACCTGATAGTTTGGAGTGTTTTCGGAGTGAATGTATAGTCAATTTAGAAAATGATTGAGAACAAGTCAGGACTAATGATTGTTTTAAAGGGATGTGTCTCTGCCCCTCCAAATTCCAGTTCTGGCGCCGACACTGCTTAGATATGAGCACATCCTGTTAATATTAAAAATTTGGTCTTTGAGGATAATTTTTTTAAGGAGTTTTTGGGGATTTGCTCCTTTATTAAACAGGTATGCAGTGGAGAGAGACAGGAAGGTCAAGGAGGAGAGTGGGGAAGGCATGCAGTGGGTGGCCCAAGCTGGAGTCGAGCCGGGGCCGCCGTGGGAAGGACACAGCCTTTATGGTGTGTGCGCTTAGACCGATGTGCCACCGGGGCACCCCCCGTATGGCCTACTTTTTAACTTGCCATGAAACATCAAAAATTAACAATAGAGTGATCACTAGTCCCAAGTGGCTCCAGTACCTCAACATTGCTAATTCTATCAGGGTCATTACAGAGCACCAAATCTAAAATTGCTTTCTTTCTTGTAGGTTTATTAACATACTGCACCAAAATTGTCATTTATGACATTTTGAAATTCTTCCTCACCGTTACCTTGTCCTTTCACCATTTCCCAATTGATAGTAGGGTAATTGCAGTCACCCATAACAACAGTCTCTCCTCCCCTACGAGTTTGCCTAACCTTCTCAAAGAGCATTGCGTTTACAATACCGTCTGAAGCTGGCAGTCAATAGCCAACTCCTGTGTTTATCTGTCTCGTGTTCACCGATGAGCCTGAGCAAAATATCTTCACATGGCAAATGATGTTTGAATTTCCTGCACATTAAGGTTTTCATTCGCACAGAGTGCTACACCCCTCCCCTCCTATTAGATGTATCCGTCCTTAAGAGCTCAAAACCTTCTATATTATATTTATCTCCATCCTCTTCATGAAGCCAAATAAAAATAAATTCTCAGAACTTGAGGCCCTCACTAATCATAACGGCCTCAAGTTCTGAGAATTTTTTTTTATGCTTCTAACATTTAAATAAAAACATTTCAGGCTATTACTTCCGCACCTTCTCTCCTGTAAGGCTGCTGTTCCAAGCTGCCCCTCACTACGCTTTTTTGCTTTGCTCTGTCAGCTTCCATCAGGGCAGTCTGCATTTCCCTCTGTATAACACTCTCTAGCCTCCCTGCCCCCCAAGTCCCTAGTTTAAATAACCCTGTGCTACCCTCAACATACGCTGACCCAGTGCAAAGGTACCCCTCCAGTTCAGGTGTAGCCCGTCCGGCTTGAACAGGTCACCCCTGTCCCAGAAGTAGTTCCAGTGCCCCATAAACCTATACCCCTCTTTCCTACAGCAGGTTCGTAGCCACGTGTTAAACCTCCAGATAAAATTCTGCTTCCCTCTGCTTGTATGTGGTACCGGTAGAATCCTGGAGAAAACTACCGTTGAGGATCTGCTCCTAAGCTTTCCAGGTATTTCCACAAATTTGCCTTGCAGAACCTCAAACCTACCCTTACCTATGTCATTTGTCCCAACATGGACCATGACCACTGGATCCCTCCGCGCTCTGGCCAGGAGCTGGTCTGCATGCTCCAGGAGGTCTCCTACCTGCGTCCGAGACTCCTTGTCATGCAAGCGGACTATGCTGTCTATCCAAATAATTGAGTTCCCCAATATAACTAACTCCCTTTTTTGGGAGGAAGCGGCCAGCAGGGTGCCTTAAGGCTATTCCTCCTCGCTCACAGGGTCAGGGGTCAAGTCGAGTTCCTACGAGGGCTGGAATCGGTTGGACACCTCAACCACTGGAGGAGCTGTCGCCGTATGGTGTGCACACCCTTTCCTGCGCTGATGTCCTACAGTCACCCAACTTTCTCTCCCTGCCTGCTCTGGGGTCTCCCCGCTTCCCTGCTGTAGCGTACACACCATTTCTCTAAACGACATACTACTCCATTCCGCTAGGAACTCTACTGATTGCGAACTATGTCGCGCCGCCAACTGGCTCTGAAGATCAAGGATCTTGCTCTCCAGATGCTCAATGATCTGCCACCGGTGGCAGACAAACCCACCCAGGGAATCTCTTTTCAGCAGTGCGATCATCCTGCAACCGTCAATACTCCACTACAGTTACTGTAAGAGTAATTGTACCGATGAAACTACACTGTACTATAGTTACTCTCAAACTGACTGTCCCAGTGTCTCTACACTGAACTGCATTTACTCTACGGCTGACTGTATCAGTGCATCTGTGCTGCACTACAGTTACTTGAAGGCTAATACTAACAGTTGTTCAGTCAACTACAGCACAGTGTAACTGAACATGAGAGCAACTTTATCTGATGAACTGAGCAATGGTATTCCCGTTTAACTTCCTGCGTTTATTTTTCTCCTGTGACATAAGGGGGCTGAGAGAGAGAGAGGGCGAGGGAAAGAGAGGAAAGAGATAGAAAGGGAGAGAGAAAATGAGGTGTTAACAAAGAATGAAAATGGAGCTTAGCTACTCTGTATTTAAATGACAGGAAATGCATTTTTCTCTCCAGAAAAAAACTTCTGGCTCATCCAGTCAGCATAAGGGCAGCCCCTGTGCTTTATAATGTGCAGCAAATACCCCTCATTCACATCCCACCCCTCCACTCTCTCTCTTTCACTCCTCCTACAGAAACACAACCCCTCTCTCTCTCTCCCTCTCTCTCTCTTCCTACAGAAACACAACCTCTCTCCCCCCTCTCTCTCTCTCCTCCTACAGAAACACAACCCCTCTCTCTCCCTCTCCCTCTCTCTCTCCTCCTACAGAAACATAACCTCTCTCTCTCTCCCTCTCTCTTCCATTCCTCTTCAGCCTCTTGTGGAAAATCCAGCATCACCCAAACCGCTCTCACTCCTCAGGCCTCTCCAAGTCAAAGCCTCCCAGAGTACACTGGCTGAATACAGCCTCTCTTCCCCTCCTCTCTCTGTCCTCTCTCTCGCTCCATCCATTCCCTGCCCATCACTCCTCTACCCCCTCCCCCTATCCCTGTCTCTCTCATAATTTCCCATTTTTATAGTTCTGAAAAACATATAACTGCCTTCATGAGGCACATAAGTGTTACTGACTGACAGAAATGAAGAATTAACATTAATATTATGCGTTCTGACAAACCTCAGACACACACACACACACACACACACACACACACACAATCACAAACACAAACACAATCACAAACACATGTACATAGTGGTATACACTAATGAAACAAAACATTATGACAGATGAAGCACATAATATTGATTATCTCATGGAAACAGCACGAGTTACAGTCCGCAGACAGACGCGGACGGTAAGCGAACAGTTGTTTCTTGTATCCCATGAGTTGGATGTGGGAGAAATGGGAACTGAATGACTGAGACAAGAGCCAAATTTTTATGGCCTGACGAGTAGGTTAGAGCGTCTCTGAAGTGGCAGGACCTCTGCGGCGCCCCCTGTCAGCAGATGTGAGCACCAACTGACTGTGGTCCACGGCGGGATAAACCATGACCCGGTGACAGGGTTTTGGGCGCCCAAGGCACACTGATGCACAAAGCCAACAAAGACTGTCCCACATAGTATGACCCTACAGAAGGGCAACTGGGGCACCAAGCTGCTTCAAATTCGGATAATGATTAAAGAGGTAACGTATCACAGTGCACAGTGCATTATACCCGGCTGTATGTAGCATTTTGTGGCTGCAGACCAGTCAGAGAGCCCATTCTGTCCACCATTGAAATTGCCTACAATGGGCACATGAACAGCAGAACTGGACCTTGGAGCGAGTGAAGAAGATCGCCTGGTCCAGCGAGTCATACCAGGGTATGAGCGAGCCGTTTACCCGGGGAGGAGGTGGCACCAGGATGCACTGTGGGAAGGGGACAGGCTGGTGGAGGGAGTGTGATACTCTGGGAAATGTTCTGCTGGGAAAATCTGTGATCCAGGTGTTTAAGTGAGGTCCGTCTGACGGAGCTGTTCTGGCGGCACACAGAGGACCAAACGCACATCAGGCAGGTCATCAGGTGGTCATGATGTTTTGGCTCATCAAGAAAAAACATACACCAATCAGCCACATTAAAATCACCAATCTAATACTGTGTCGGTCCCCCCTGATGCCGCCAAAACCTCTCCATCAAACTGACGTCCACTTGAATTCCCAGACCCAGGGTTTCCCAGCAGAACATTTCCCAGAGCATCACGCTCCCTCCACCGGCCTGTCCTCTTCCCACAGTGCATCTCTTCCCCTGGTAAATGGTGCACGCGTATACGGAGGTAAATGGTGCACGCGTATACGGAGGTAAATGGTGCACGCGTATACGGAGGTAAATGGTGCACGCGTATACGGAGGTAAATGGTGCACGCGTATACGGAGGTAAATGGTGCACGCGTATACGGAGGTAAATGGTGCACGCGTATACGGAGGTAAATGGTGCAGCGATAGGTGAATGGTGCCGTAAATGAGGTGAATGGTGCACGCGTATCACGGAGGTAAATGGTGCACACGATATCGGAGGTGAATGGTGCACGCGTACTCGAGGTAAATGGTGCACGCAGATATCACGGAGGTGAATGGTGCACGCCAGTGAATGGTGGAGGTGAATGGTGCACACGTATACGGAGGTAAATGGTGCACGCGTTATACGGAGGTGAATGGTGCACGCCAGATAAATGGTGCACGGAGGTAAATGGTGCACGCGATAATCTAGGTAAATGGTGCACGTATACGGAGGTAAATGGTGCGATATCTGGAGGTGAATGGTGCACGCGATACGGAGGTAAATGGTGCACGCAGATACGGAGGTAAATGGTGCACGCCACGTACGGAGGTAAATGGTGCACACGTGATACGGAGGTAAATGGCGCACGCGATATCGGAGGTGAATGGTGCACGCGATACGGAGGTAAATGGTGCACGCCAGATAACGGAGGTAAATGGTGCACGCGATACGGAGGTAAATGGTGCACACGCCAGATACGGAGGTAAATGGTGCACGCATATCATAATCTGGTGAATGGTGCACGCGATACGGAGGTAAATGGCGACGCCAGATACGGAGGTAAATGGTGCACACGATACGGAGGTAAATGGTGCACACGAGGAGGTAAATGGTGCACACGATACGGAGGTGAATGGTGCACGCGTATCGGGAGGTGAATGGTGCACGGAGGTGAAATGGTGCACACGATACGGAGGTAAATGGTGCACACACGATACGGAGGTGAATGGTGCACACGTATACAGGAGGTAATGGTGAATGGTGCACGGATACGGGTAAATGGTGCACGCCAGCGATACGGAGGTAAATGGTGCACGGGAGGTAAATGGTGCACGCAGATACGGAGGTAAATGGTGCACGCGATACGGAGGTGAATGGTGCACGATACGGAGGTGAATGGTGCACGCCACGCGGAGGTAAATGGTGCACGCGGAGGTGAATGGTGCACGCGATACGGAGGTGAATGGCGCACTACGTATACGGAGGTGAATGGCGCACGCGATATACGGAGGTGAATGGCGCACGCAGATGGAGGTAATGGCACGCACGATACGGAGGTGAATGGCGACACGATAATGCGATATACGGGAGGTGAATGGTAACGATATCACGGAGGTAAATGGTGACACGTATACGGAGGTAAATGGTGCACGCAGAGCACGGAGGTAATGGGAATGACGGAGGTAAATGGTGCACGCGATACGGAGGTAAATGGTGCACGCGATACGGAGGTGAATGGTGCACGCGGATACGGAGGTAAATGCACGCAGATACGGAGGTGAATGGTGCACGCGATAATGGAGGTAATGGTGCACGCATATACGGAGGTGAATGGTGCACGCGTATACGGAGGTAAATGGTGCACGCGTATACGGAGGTAAATGGTGCACGCGTATACGGAGGTAAATGGTGCACACGTATACGGAGGTGAATGGTGCACGCGTATACGGAGGTGAATGGTGCACACGTATACGGAGGTGAATGGTGCACACGTATACGGAGGTGAATGGTGCACACGTATACGGAGGTGAATGGTGCACACGTATACGGAGGTAAATGGTGCACACGTATACGGAGGTGAATGGTGCACACGTATACGGAGGTGAATGGTGCACACGTATACGGAGGTAAATGGTGCACGCGTATACAGAGGTAAATGGTGCACACGTATACGGAGGTGAATGGTGCACACGTATACGGAGGTGAATGGTGCACACGTATACGGAGGTGAATGGTGCACACGCATTATCAGAGGTGAATGGTGCACACGTATACGGAGGTGAATGGTGCACACGATACGGAGGTGAATGGTGCACGTGAATGGTGCAGAGGTAAATGGTGCACACGATACGGAGGTGAATGGTGCACACGATACGGAGGTGAATGGTGCACACGATACGGAGGTGAATGGTGCACACGATACGGAGGTGAATGGTGCACACGGTGAATGGTGCACGGATACGGAGGTGAATGGTGCACACGATATCGGAGGTGAATGGTGCACACGTATACAGAGGTAAATGGTGCACACGTATACGGAGGTGAATGGTGCACACGTATACGGAGGTGACTGGTGCACACGTATACGGAGGTGAATGGTGCACACGTATACGGCTGATGCACATGATATCAAAGCAAACAGCACCAAGGGGACCATGTGACCCTCTCCAACTGCTCCAAGGTCCAGCTCTGATGCTCATGTGCCCATTGCAGGTGAGGTGGACCTGCTACACACAGCAGGGCATGATGCACTGTGTGTTGTGACTCACTCCTCTTTTAAGTATTGGTGAAATACTTGTGCCACAGTTGCCATTCAGTCAGTTTAGTTCTGACCCACTTATTTGGCCATAACCATTTGGCTCCTGTCAAATCCGCTCAAGTCCCATAACTCCCACGTCCAACTTGTCGATTATGAGCCCAACTGCTCACTTACAGTCACAGGTCTGTCTGCAGAACGTGACATGTGCCGTTCGTAGGAGATAATCGACATTATCTCCTTTATCTGTGAGCAGTTTTAATGTGTTGGGTTATCAGTGTGCACACACATGCTCATGCTCACCCCCACAGATACATACCTGAACATGCAGACATGCAAACACACATATGCATTTCCGTATACAGTCACTCACATGGACAAAAACACATACGCACAGATGCGCGCGTAGACACACACACTCACACACACAGTGCCATTAAACAAACAACAACAAAAAAAAGTCAACAGACTAAACCAAAACGCACACACAGCGCGTGAGAATTCCCTTCGTAAAAATGCGCAACTCACGCAAGCGCAGGGAACTTCCTTAATTTGCTGGAAGTTACACACAGTGGAGAAATCCGACAGAATACATGCACTGCTCAGCCAGCCAACGCGCAGAGAAAGCGACTGTGCGGTCAGTAATGCAGAATGGAAGAAATGCCTCCACGGCTCAGGAACCCCGCAGATAGACCGTAAAGCTACGACATTTTTTTAGCGTCTATCAAAAGCCATTTTATCGTATTGAACTTGAAAGCAAAGTTTTGGTAGGTCGGATGGCAAGCGTATCCGGCCAGATCGTCCGCTCAGTTACCATGAGTCCAGCGCAGAGCGTCTGCTACATCGCTGGCTGTTCCGCTCCGACCCGCTGGGCTGCGGTGCCGGTCCCACCTCTCCCGTTTTCCCCTCTCTCACTGTTTTACTCAGTCTTTTCCTCCCGTTAGATCGGTAATCTGCCCTTTTTCCGCGTAGCTACTTGAAATCTGTTTTCTGGAGTTACATTTTACCGAAGGATGTGGCAGTTACACTGAGTCCGCCCTCCATCCCCCTCTCTCACAGGCGTTTTCCGACAGTCCACATTTTTGCTTGGCTGGGAGTCAGACTGCCGCCCCTCCCTTCACTCTCCCGAAACAAGAGCGCCTCAGTCTCACTGTAAAATACCGTTACATTCAGTCTGACGCTTTTTTCTGCTCTAACTAAAGAAATGAAAAATTAAACAACGGAAACCTATTGACTGCCGCGGCTTGGCACCAGCCGACCATAGCATACAGACTATACTCTTGAGTACTTGGTGATCATTCTTGAAAAAATAAAAGAAACGTTTTGGAACATTTCAGAAAACTTCGTAGCCCATGTAATTGCATGGGTTAAAGAGGAAACTGGTGGTAGGAAAACGCGAATCGGACGAACAAAAATGTAATTTTTAACTTCTGAGGATGACAGAATCAGAGGGATCAGTTTTATATGACTGCACGTTAAATATTAAGGGAAAGTTCAGTTTTATACAATACAATATAACACAATAGGAATATACTCTTAATTAATACATTGTTCCACGCGTGTGTGCGCCTGTCCGAGTGCCCGTGCAGTCCGTGTCAGTGGCATTTTTGCCGTCTCTTAAGGCCTAGTCCGGAACAGTGGATTTGAAATTAAACAACTTACATTAATTTAATACATAAAATTAACAAATAACAGCGCGTTTTAAATGCTGCACTCATTCCTCGTGTTCTGTATTAACATTTAAAACCGCGTTTCCAAAAAAGTGAGGACGCGGAGTAAAATGTAAACGAAAACAGAATGCAATGATGTTCAAATCATTTAAACACTATATTCAATTGAAAATAGTAGCCTACACAGACAACATATCAGTGGTTGCAACAGAAGTTTCATTGTTTTTTGAAAAATATCTGCTCATTTTAAAGTTGATTCTATCAACAAGTTTCAAAAAAGTTGGGGCAGGGGCAACAAAAGACTGTAAAAGTTGTATGATGCTAAAAAAAAAAAAAAAAAAAAAAAACTACACCTGGTGGAACATCTCACCGCTATTTAAGGTCATTTGCAGCTGGTCAGTAACATGATCAGGTATAAAAGAGTGTCCCAGAGATGCAGAGTCTTCAGAAGTAAAGATAGTGAAGGCTTCACTACTCTGCGAAAAACTACAATTCACAATAACATTTCTGAATATCAGAATTTAGGGATTTCATCATTTATGATATCATTAAAATACTCAGAGAAATCTCTGTATGCAAGGGACAAGGCCGAAAACCAATGCTGAATGACTGTGATCTTCAGGCCCTCAGGTGCTACAGCATCAAAAACAAACAGGATTCTGCAGTGGAAATCACTGCATGGGCTCAGGAACACTTCTGTAAACCACTGTCACTGAACACAGTTCATCCACAGCTGCAAGTTAAGATTTTAAAGATCAAACCAAAAGCAAGACCCAGATATGCTGGATCTTCCCGGGGTCGAGCTCCTTTAGGATGGACAGCGGCAAAGTAGAGAACTGTCCTATGGTCTGACCAATCGCACTGTGATGGACGCCACATCCTCTGGGCAAGAGAGCAGACGAGAACACCTGACTTGTTATCAGCACGCAGTTCCAAAGCCAGCATCCATGAGAGTATGGGGCTACATTAGTGCACATGGCATGGATAACTTGCACATCTGAGAAGACACCATTAATGCTATATACAGGTTCTGGAGCGACATATTCTGCCATCCAGATGTTTTTTCAATGAGTGCTCGCTTATATCAGCAAGACAATGCCAAACGCCACACTCTGCATGCATTACAGCAATACTGCGTCATAAAGTGCAGACCTGTCACCCAGTGAAAATAGTGGGTGCATCATGAAATGAAAAATATGACAAAGGAGGCCATGAGTTGTTAAGCTGCTGAAATCCTACCTCAAGCAAGAATGGGAAAACATATTACCTTCAAACTACAGCAGTCGATCTCCTCAGTTCCAAAGTGTTTACAATGAGTTGCTGAAAGAGGTAATGCAACAATCTTGTCCCAGCATGTTCAAAAAGTGTTGAAGGCATTAAATTAAAAATTAGAATATATTTTTCAAAGAACGATGAAATTCGCTATTTTCAACATCTAATATGTTGTCTTTGTGCTATTTTCAATCAAATATATAGTATAAATGATTTGCAAATTATTGCATTTAGTTTTCATTTACATTTTACATAGCATCCCACCTTTTTTTGGAAACGGGTGTAAAATTGTGATCATTCTTCGCCTCTTCTCCTTTCCACGTTATCATTCCTGATTCACTTTGAGTTGGATTCTGAGTTGAATAGCTGCAGAGTGCAAATAAAATTCAAATTTAAAGAATGAACTGAAAAGTGGGCAGTAGGAGCTTTAATTAGAGAGAATTTAAATCGGTACTGCAGGCCTACCAAAGAAAATGGCCAAGCTATTACAAAAGTTTGTCAGATGTCTGCCTTTTTCAAATAACCAGCAGCAGAATCGAAAACATCTCACATTCCCGCTAAACTTCGCACCACAACACTTTGAGGTTGATATATTTTCACTGGAACCAAAATCACACAGCCTGTAACAAACCCAGAGACGAACCAAATGAGTTCTCAATTGTGTGTTGCTGGCTCTTTGAAAAAGGTAGTCATCTGACAAACTTTAGTTACAGCCGCCGGCCGTTTTCTTCAGCAGGCCTCCACTAGATGTTCTGTGTTGGAGCTACAGCCATTTTATGCAAGACCCCTCACACTGCGGGACAAACATTAATTGGAAAAAATGAATGTAATGTAAAACAAGAGGCTACTGATAGCCTTCACTCGGGCAGAGGAGCTTTTCACCTCGTGCTCGTAACTAAAATTTGCGCATGTGCTGCATTTATAACCGAGCCTACAGAAGATTGCGACACGGAGAAGAAAAAAAACAGTCAGTGCCGATCGGCCCGAGTAATAATAACAGAGTCATATTCACTCATAGGGCAGTTTTTTGGCACAGTGGGTAGCGCTGCCGCCTGGGGCCTTTCTGTGTGGAGTTTGGGTGTCTCCTCCTGTTTGCCCATAGTCAGCTGGGTTTGGCTCCAGCTCCCCCTTGACCGTAGTGAGGGGAAAGTGTTTTAGACGATTGAAGGATGAATATTTACTTATTCTCTCAGTTACCAGATTCAGCCACCAGAGGCCGCCCAATCCTCGCCCAGTGCAGAGCCGTATATAGAGAGAGTCTGGCCAACTCGGGGGTCGAACGTCTGAGCTACCCGCTATGCTGATTGGTTCTGAGCTGGTCACGTGTTTTATGGACGCCATGTTTGCTACCATTAATCAATATTCATCCAGCGATCCCCATAGGGAAGACTCGAATATGAGGTAATTAAATTCAATAAGTTATTCAATTATTTGTATATATATTTAATTATTTATTTATCCTGGTTTCTAAAATAAGGATATGATGTTTATATGCACAAACGCAAAAACGGGATTCTCCTAAAACCCGATCATACCCGGGATACTGAAGTCCATGTAACTAAACTACATTGCAAATGCTCATTTACTGTAACGCCAGCGGCATTGAGATCTTCCTAGAGTAGGCGTGTCATATGAAAGTTAAAGCTCGCAACCAACGTAAAATTTACTCAACTCGTTTCATAAATTCCGGTTATTTCTTGTACACCAAGAGTCTAAGGTTCTGTTTATCACATAACAGAGAAGCATAATTTAATAGAAGACAAATGTAATTTCCGTCAGCGCCTTTATGGAAACGTTAGTTAATTCGCAGGCATTGTAGCATTGCTCTAACTCCATTACACTTGGTATTCAGTTTAGCAACATATTAATAGCGTGACGAAACGCAGAGCGGTTTTTTTTAATCAAGTACAACATTGGCTAAGGTGCCGAAATTGCAAGACTATCAGCTACCATAAAGCCGCTTTCACACTGGATGCGAAACGAGTTTTTCGCACGACAGATTACATTCAAAGTCAATGTGAAGACGCGAATAAATGCGACCTTTCGTCAATTGGCTTTCGAATGGGAGCGCTCTGGCACTGCTACGATCACATCAAAATCGCTATTTCTAAACCACCAAGACTCGACAGAACATGAAACTTTGCTCGTAGTATCAGCAGGCTCTCTACACATGAACTCGAGCATTGCGAACATTGTTTGTGTTCAAGGAGTTTACTTAAATACCGCTTTTAACACTGGACTCACCTAAGGCAACAACCCGGAAGACAACGCGAGGTAGGTCCCGTTCTAACGAAAACGTCTTTTAAGCAAACTCTTTGTATACGAACAATGTTCTCAGTGTTCGAGTTCATGTGTAGGGACCCTGATAATACGACAAGCGAAATGTCATGTTATGTCGAGTCTTCTTAGTATTTTAAAACTAGCGATTTTGATGCGACCTTAGTATCCGGCCCGTAGGGTTAAGCCGTAGAATCATCTGCCGTTGGTAGCAAACATGGCGCCCATGATTCGAGTTGGCCAGACTCTCTATATACGGCTCTGGCCCAGTGTGTCTTTTGTTAACAATCTCATTATCACTCATTGACTCTCAGTGGAGTGGGGGACATTGCAATGGAGCTCCTCCATCCTTTCAGATAAGTGGGGGCAACTTTTCTGTGAAAGTACTTTGACGAATGAAATTTTGTGCGTGTATGCTTCTTGTCATGACCTTGATTGGGTTTGAAGACAGAAATCTTGTGTTGTTATATTATGGTTGTCTACTTGTGTCTTATGTCTCAGTTGTTTCTCATATTTGTGGCCCAGTGTTATGATTACATCAAGTACTAATACTGCCATCCACATGACCCCCGTCATGTGATCGCTCACTGCCCCAGTATTGCCTGCCACACTTTCGGGTGATTTCATGGTTTCTGGGATTTCAATCATTCCTTCCAATCTCGTTTGCTTCCTTCGCCTTGCTTTTCTATAATTACTAACCAGACTAACAGTTTATTATTTTAGTTAAAGATACTAACCCAAACTAACACTGTTTATAGTACTAACTTACTAATGAGCACTAGGGATTGTATAGCTGCACTTTACTAATTGACTAACGAGCTCTCAGCATTCGCCCTATTCTAGTCTCCACCCCTTTGGCTTTACTCAATCTACTTCGCTGCAGTTTCAGCGGAACCTCCGCACTTGTTAAACTCTGTTCTCCCTCCTTATCTGTGCATGTTAGAACTCCCTAACCGGAGCCGTATGTCTATCTATAGGCTGTCTTGTGAGCCCTGTCCGCGTTTTGGCTTTTGCCAATTTCAAGTAGTCAGGAACTTCCTCATGTTCATTCCTGTTGATTAGTCTGATCCAGCTCACCTGTTCCCTATCATAGCATGTGACTTCCCGTGTGTGTATTTAAGCAGTCATTTCACTCTCAGCTCTTGTCAGAACGTTTTCCCTGTGCTGTGATCATTGATGCCTTGTATTCATAGTGTTATACTTCTGACTGGAACGTCCCAGATTCTGATTTTGGCTTTTTCTTTCATACTTCTGTGCCCGTGTACCGTACCTGTTTTGCCCGACCCTGAGTTTTGTGTTTGCTGCCCTGTGTACAGTTTGGATTACGTCCCTGGGACTCTGATTTTGGATTGTGGACTCTGTACTATTGCCTTCTGCCCTGTGAGGGTTCACCCCCCAGCTTCAATAAAACTCATTTTTGCTGAATCTTTTTGGTCTCGCATTTGGTTCCAGAACGATACCTCACACAGAGAGCTATAGGGGGAAAAAAAAAAATAATGCACCATTCTTCCTGTTTCTAGTCTCATTTGAAAGAAAACATCCAGGGCTTCAAAAGAAGGGCAAATTTGCATATGTCGGCCCATAATTTCGTGAGTTATTGAACCCCAAAGTTAAAAAATTGGCATTTTTGGGCCATTTTCTCCTCATTCCAAGCCATGTATTGTCAAGCCAAATAGTGCTAGACCACCATAAACTTATTTTTTCCTTATTGGGGGGTCATATCTAACATTTCCCTGTGATTCAGCCATTTCATGACCTACATTTTTTTTCCTATATCTTTTAATTGGAATTTCAACTCATTGAAACGCGAATAAATGAAACTTTTAGACCATCACTAGCACACTAAGAAGGTAGTCCCACTGTTCATATTACATCCAGCCAAGAGGGTCCCTATAAGGGTTATGTTCATAGAAATATTTTTTACATATATTGACCTGAGCCTGTGGCAGCATGAAAAAACTATTTTTCAACGCCAGCCTCGTCACTCGCGTTTCACAGACATTTACCCATATATAGCACGAACTACTAATTTCTTTACTTCCTACCATCCAAACAAAGTTATAGGGTATATGTAGCAGCCCTTAATGTAAAATAAGAAAGAAAATTAATTCAGGTTGGCTCTATGGGGCGTTGCTCGGTGAGTGAAACGTGAGTGATCATCGGCCCCAAAAATGTCGCGAGAAGAAGAAAGAGACTTCCTGTTAACCGGCGAAAGTAAACTACATCCGGGGTCCTTCGTAAACAACTCAGAGGATCTAAAGCTTCGATTGAGGCAAGTTTACGGCAGATTTTACAGCAAAATACAAGAGAAATTCTTCAGAGAGGTAAGGAATTTGGATGAAATTCTTACAAAATATTGTTGAGGGGGTGTCTGGGTGTACGCAGATGTCTCAATTTGTACCAAAACAATGTATTTTGGGTTCTGTGGGTTAAAACAGATCGGCGAGTGAAATTTCCAAGCCAGTACAGCCATTGGTTTGCGTGTACGGAGCCATTTGCCGTGCCTGGCGTGGGTTTGGGGAAAAGTGATACGTGAGTGACCGGCCAGCCACCTTGCCGAAAATGGCCTCTGTGGCTTGAATTCCTGTATCCTTGGCTGTAAATCGATGTTAATTCTGTAGAATGAGGTGCCCCACGTGTGTTACTACCTTTTTAGGCCATGTTTGGGCATTTTGAGTCGACCCCCCACCCCAATGAAGGGCGGAATGGCAAAATTTTGTCAGAATGTTCACTTTTTGGCCCCCCAAACGGCCTAATTTCGCTAGATTAGATGCTTTTTCCATGTTACATTCCTTACCACACCTACTCTTAATCGTTTTAGTGTGTTAAACCTATCCTGGGTAGTATAATATTGCCACAGTGCAGGCCTAAAGGTATTTGGATACGCCGCGTCACTCACGTTCCACGTACTATGATTATGGCCGCCACACACTTCTATATGCACAGCCTGGGAATTTTCACTTGTTAGTATTTTAGATAGGCCTCTTCTCTAATATCCTCACCAGAAGTAATGAACATTGTGCAATACCTTCACTGCTTTTATGTACATTTTTCCATCGTCACTCGCGTTTCAATTTCTATTTTTTCGTCAGAAAGAGCACCTCCACCCCATCCAGCCTATTCATATTTCACCAGAAGATAGCCCTATGGTACCCCTAACTTAGACAACAGCCAATACGTAGATACTGCATTCTTTTTTTAATCAAAAATTTCTGGGGCTGTATTTTGGGTTTTGACTGGATATTTGGTCACCATCAGTCGCGGCTCGTGAACTGCCAACAGCAGAGGCTCAAACAATCCCTTAAAAAGAATGAAAACAGGTCATGACCAATCAATCAGTCATTTAAATTACCATTACTGAAACTGAAAACTCTCAACATTATCAGGTGTGGCCAGTTTTCATTTATAATGCATACCTGTCAACTCTTACGCATTCGGTGTTAGTTTAAGTGGCATATTTTCTTTCCTCTGCTGTAGTCAGTAATTATTCAATCAACTAGTTTGTAGATTCTGGCGCGGAACTGAAGTCCTTGTGCACGGAGGAGTTGGAAGCAATGGAATTGCGTAAAGACGTTTAAAATTATCTTATTCCATTTAAACGATCGCGAAACACATGCATTGCTTTCAACCACTGAGTAAAGAAAAGCGTGTGAAGTCTGGAGTCGTAATCGGTATGCGTTGTAAATGAAAACTGACCACACTTGTTAATGTTAACAGCTGGCCCGCGCGGAGTCGCTGATGTCGCAAAAAAGAGCTAAATTTTATTTTTAAAGGCATGGTAGAAACCCTAGATGGGCTAGATATGTGTATTCATGCCCTTAATTTAATAGTAGAACATGTTTTGTGAATGTAGGAGTGATATGGATACAATCCAATGATGTATAGTGGTGCTGAGGTGGACTTTAGAATATGTTGTCAGAGGTGAAACGCGAGTGACGAACGAGAGGTTTTTCGAGGGTCAATGCAGGGTCTGACTGAGCTGTTAAAGATCCGTGTATACGGCGCACCCGTTTATAAGGCGCACCCCAACTTTGGGACTTGTCAAAAAAAAAAAAAAATCATACAAATTTCCACCCAAATCTTGCGTATCATACATATTATCTCTCCTCAAAATTTTCCAAGAATGCCGCATGTATTTGTCCTATTTTTTTCCTTTCCTTTTCAACTTCCTCCATGAGAAGTGATTATTCATCGGACATCGGCGAAAAATGGAAGGCGCAAGACGCAAGACATAAACCAATATGCCGACAGCGCGTATGCCCACGCATATGCCACTATCTATCGGGCGGGAATATATTGGTTCTACAACCAAAAATTTCTGCTACATGTCCACAGTAGCCCCGGCAAATTCTAATCGCAACCGGCGCAGTTACGATGAAACGGCAGCATTATTTATAACAAATTTTATTTTCTATTTTTCCTCGCAGGTTGGAACAACCAAGAAGGAGAAATGACTCGCAAGTCAGGAATTAATAAAAAGCAGAACAAATCTATGGAGGGACATTTTCTTTTCTGTGGAAATGAAACAAATCATGTAAAGAAAAAATATTGGAATGAAGTCGCCTAAAATGATCTTATGTGTGTTTTTTTTTGTTTTGTTTTTTAAGCATTATTACACGCGAGGGTGTGCTTGACCGTCATTCTTGTCAGGACAGTGATGTGGCCAAGAACGAGGCGCTTGCGCCGAGTTCCGTTAGCATCGCTGAGGTGACAAGAATGACGGTCAAGCACACCCTCATGTGCAATAATGCGATTAAACAACTATTAGCAACAAAATAAAATGTATAATCAATGTCGTGTTTATGCACGACACTGCTAATGAGGATGTCATACAACTTCATGTCAAAAAATCCGAACTATCCCTTTAATCACTCTCTATTGTTTCGCCCGGAGGGATTAACGCGCCATTTAAATGATTCAATGGAACATGTCGGTTCATACATTCTCATTTATCGTCAAGAAATGTCAATTTTCAAAGAAGCAGAATACAACAAATGACACTGTTAATGCAGAGAATATATAGCCATCAACGAAAGGTAAGTTCATTGATGGTAGTTTATGTAACTCGGTCATAATCATTTACTGTGACTGAAAGGTAAAACGGTAGCTTGTAAAGCCTCACGCCGTAGATGCGTGCATGCTACATAATGGACTATAGGACAGCGTGCATGTTTTTGCATGCATCAGAGTGATACGTATACATTGCATTGGGAAGTTATTTGCGGAGTTGCAGGGAACACTTTGAAAGGACAACTGCTGTGCTGGTGCTGAGCCGTAACGAAATGCCACATTGCATAATAAAGCTGCACTAGAACACTTAGTAAGCTCGAGCTGCTTAGTTCTCGAGACAAGTAAATGGCGCGTCAGACAGGACTTCTATCCCTCAATTAAGCCTCGACTCCTCTCTGTCTGCATTCTACCATTGTAGCTCCATGCTTCTACGATGGTTATTTGCATTAACGTTATCATGGAAAGTGAAATGTGAAAAAGTTAATTCATAGATAAAAATTAAAATCCTGCATTTGAAAAATGTTGAATCGGTAATTTTTTTTTCCAGTTATTAAGCTGTGCAAACTCACGTGCGCATATAGCCCCAGTTTGACCTAATAAAATCGGGTGTACGTTTGCATGTATGCCGGAACTTTTGCTGCGATTCTGTTGTTCCCGTATATAAGGCGCATCCCCAACTTTTCATATTTCCTGACGTAAAAACAAATGCGCAGTATACACGGAACTTTACGGTAATTTATGGACGGCAAAGGGTAACTGTTTTGTATAATATACACACTGTAGGCAAAGTACAGTGATTTTGAAAAGTATCTGATGAGTTTTGAGGAAATGAGGGTAAAGTTAAGAATGTGAGTCAATTTTTTCCAACTTTTACCTTTTGCACTATATACTTGATGACTCATAATTCTATAAATTTACATATATATAGTGGCATGAAAAAGTACAACCCCAATTCTGAAATAGTTGGGACGAAGTGTAAATTATGAATAAAATCACAACGCAATGACTTTAAGATCACGAGCCAATATATTATTTACAATAGAACATAGATTTTCTGAATGTTGAAACTGAGACATTTTACATTTTTATCCACAAAATGAGCTTATTTCAAATTTTCTGGCTGCAACAGGTCTCAAAAAAGTTGGGACACAGGCAAAAAAGGGCTGAAAAAGCAATTAATATATAAGAGAATCAGCTGAAAGAACATTTAGCAAGTAATTAAGCTAACTGGCATCAGGTGTGTAACATGATTGGCTATAAAAGGGATGTCTTAGAGAGGCTGAGTCTCTCAGAAGTAAAGATGGCCAGAGGCTCTCCAACCTGTGAAGGCTTGCGTAAAAAAATTGTGGAATACTTTTAAAACAATGTTCCTCAACGTCAAATTGCAAAGGCTTTGAAGGTCTTATCATCAACAGTGCATAACATCATCAAAAGATTCAGATAAACTGGAAAAATCATTGTGCGTAAGGGACAAGGCCGAAGACCTTTACTGGATGCTCATGATCTTCGGGCCCTCAGACACCACTGCATCACTCACCAGCATGATTCTGTCATTGACATTACTAAATGGGCCCAGGAATACTTCAAGAAACCACTGTCTGTAAACACAGTCCGCCGTGCCATCCACAGATTCCTCCTAAAACTTTATCATGCAAAAAGGAAGCCATTGTTGAGCATGATCCAGAAACGCCGCCGTGTTCTGTGGGCCAAGGCTCATTTAAAATGGATTGTAGCAAAGTGGCAAAGTGTCTTGTGGTCAGACGAGTCCAAATTTGACATTCTTGCTGGAAATCATGGGTGTTGTGTCCTCCGGGCTAAAGAGGAGAAAGACCACCCCTCCTGTTATCAGCATTCCGTTCAAAAGCCAGCATCTCTGATGGTATGGGGATGCATTAGTGCATATGGTGTGGGACACTTGCATGTTTTAAAAAGCACCATGAATGCTGAAAGGTATATAAAGGTTTTAGAGCAACATATGCTCCCCTCCAGATGACATCTATTCCAGGGAAGGCCTTGTGTATTTAAGCAGGACAATGCAAAACCACATTCTGCAGCTATTACAACAGCATGGCTTCGTAGTAGAAGAAGTCCGTGTGCTGAACTGGCCTGCCTGCAGTCCTGCAGGCAAAACCACATTCTGCAGCTATCACAACAGCATGGCTTCGTAGTAGAAGAAGTCTGTGTGCTGAACTGGCCTGCCTGCAGTCCTGATCTTCACCGATTGAGAACATTTGGCGCATAATAAAACGAAAGGTCCGTCAAAGGACACCCAAAACTCTCCAGCAGCTGGGAGCCTGTATTAAACAAGAGTGGGATCAAATTCCAATGGCTAAACTCAAGAAACTTGTCTCCTCAATGCCCAGACGCCTCCACTCTGTGTTAAAAAGAAGAGGGGATGCTACACCATGGTACCCAGGCGCCTGTCCCAACTTTTTTGAGACCTGTAGCAGCCATCAAATTTGAAATGAGCTCATTTTGTGGATAAAATTGTAAAATTTCTCAGTTTCAACATTTGCTATGTTATCTCTGTTCTATTGTGAATAAAATACTGGCTGGTGTGATTTGAAAGTCATTGCATTTTGATTTTATTCTCAATTTACACTTTGTCCCAACTATTTCGGAATTGGGGTTGTATTAGCTCACCAGAGGGAGGGAAGTTAATAAAAATGCTCGCAACAGTGCTATATTTACATATGAGCAGCCGACAATATTATTAATTTTGATGTAACCATGTAAGAGGAAGGAACTGTTTGCTTACGGTTATATCTACAGGCTACCTGGCTAAAATATTTTTCTTCTTTGCCACTATGTGATGCATTAATTGAAAGCTAGGTAGCTAGTTGCTACCACGGCATGCTGTCTTGTTAACTTTGGCTATGTAATAATTTGCCGTGAAAGCCTGTGTTAGAGTGCTTTCGTCTGCACTATAACAGTCACGTCAGCCTCTTAGCATTGAAAACTGACATCTAAGGAACAGAATATGAATAAAACTTGCTGGAGGCATCTATCCGAAGATCGTAGCTGAGGTCTGAGTCCTGGTAGTAGGTACGTGTATAGGGTCTGGCCATTGGGCTATTGCCACGAGTCTTTCTCTTTTTTTTTCCTTCGGCCTAAGGTCTTATTACCACCAAAATATTTAAAATGAGTATGAACTTTGAGGTCAGACAACCGAATATTTAGCCTGTGCAGTAACGTTAATTTACTCCCTTTCATGTGACTGCGACCCTTCGCTGCTATACCTTAAATAAGATAAATAAGAAAATAAGAACTGCATCATGCCGCGCATGATGGCGCTCTAAAACCGCCCTTTACAGACGTGCTGCTTGGCAGTTCCTGCTCCGTCTATCGCTTGCGGTCAGTCTTCTGCTGCCATCTAGTCGACATCATAGTGACTTCATCTTAGAGGATTGCTCTTTTTAACTATTATTCAATAAAGATGTACCATATTTAGAACATATTCATGCCAGAGGTTTTTTTTAACATTTCTTTAACTTGTGATTGTGGAAAAGTTTTATGAAATTTGTAAAACCAAAAAACCCAATACGAGTGCAACATGCTGACAGTTCACTGGTTCCGTCCTTAAACAAGACACCGCGTATTTAACATCATTTTCCTGTAGACGCAGGTGGGGTAATACAAGAGACATGGCTTGGTGACTGTCTCGCTTACACGCTCTATTTGTGGTCCAAAATATGAATAGATCGCAAAGCTCCCACACATCCAGTGCGATTCCTCCCTCAAAATCCAAAAAAAAAAAAAAAAAATCTGAGCGTGTCAGGCCAGCACCACGAGAACGAACAAGGCTGCCGTGGCTCTGAAACATAGCGCTGCTATTTCAGAAGCATGG
The DNA here is from genome assembly GCA_029692085.1 of Gymnothorax javanicus. NCBI lineage: Eukaryota > Metazoa > Chordata > Actinopteri > Anguilliformes > Muraenidae > Gymnothorax > Gymnothorax javanicus. Next base: position 2,267,660 of record CM056201.1, on the reverse strand, counting down.
TAAGAGCGGCAGTGAATGGGGGTGGGGGTGGGGCATCGATGGCTAAACTGGCAATCATGATGGAGCCCGACCGTCGGCGATTGTCAATCGGCTCAAGCCTAACTCCTTATCAACTTTTTCTGACTTGGGGTTGCACTCAGAAAGGTTTGGCAATAAGTAACAGATAAAAATTTCATCCCTCTCAATCATGTACAAGAAATCATATTTATTCACAACTTACAGTTGACTGATCTGCACCTACTTTTATGCGTTTCTGTCATGGTTTTGGGGGGTTGCTGCCTGCTGTGCATTTTCTTCGCCACCTGAGGACTATCCTGCTCTCTGATCGGGGGGTTGATCACTTATTGTTTGCAGCTGTGTTGAGACTATTTAAGAGGCGCTTCTGGCACAGTCTGGTGCTTTTGTGTCACTCTTGCGAGGTCTACAAAGCCCCTAGGGTTTAGTTAGAGGAATCTCCTTGAAAGAGTTTAGGATTTGGTGTTTGTCCGTCCTATTTATTGTTATCCGGCCGAATTATCGTTCTGTTCGTCAGAGTACATGTTCTGTCCTGCAGAAGGTCTTGTTTATTGGAGCATAGTCTTTGCTTGCAGACCTCTGTCGGTTCGCTCCTGTTCCAGCAGGAGGGAGTGGGTAGTCTGTCTTTCTCTTATGAGAAAGCTCTTATTTTCTGGGAGGATTTTCGCCCACTTTTTCTGGGTTGTTTTTTGTTGGTGGAAGCGCCAGGGAGTTGCGCTCCTTTTTTCTGTACCGTTTCTCCTATCAGGGGTCACTCGCGTTTCGTGGGTGGCTTTCAGAAACCCTATCCTATGTCGTGTATGGGCCTCCGTCCCATTCCCCCCTCACAGTTTCAATGCAGCTGAAAATATTTATAAAATTAATTTCAGGCTGTTATTTTATTGCTTATTAAAGTAATTGGTAGTCTGTATGTCAAAATAGACCTATAGAAATAACCAGCTTGTTCATCTTATCTCCCTCTAATGGCATGAGTAAATTTTGGGTTTGTTGCTCTTGCAACAAACGTAAAATTTACTCAACTCATTTCATAACTTTCATATGAGATGACCACTCATGCAAGATCCTCTATTTATCTCTGTCACAGTCTGCTGCTGCTGTCTCTCCCTCTGCCTGGCCACACCCCTTCCACTGCTGGCCACACCCCTTCCACTGCTGGCCACACCCCTTCCACTGCTATTGCTCTCAGCTGAGTCTCGTTACCCAGCCAGCATATAAGCAGCTCTGTTTCACTGTTTTCTCAATCTCACTGCCAGATTGTCGTTGCAGCATGCACTACTCTGCAGCGTTTGTCTTCAGTCTGACTTCCTGGAATTGACTCTGCCTGCCTCTGACGACATCCTCCTGCTCCTGCCCCGGTAACCCTGAAAGCCTTCAGCCTCTGACTCTGAGTTCTGCCTGTGTGCTTCCTGGTACCTGTTTGCTGTCTTCCAAGCCCCTGTCTGAGCCACCCGTCCGGCCACTCCACTGCCTGTCTGTGTGGATACGACCCAGTCTGCCGAGCCTCAAGCCAGCCTGCTCCGGTGGCCCAGTGGTAACTCCCCCACCTGCAGTGTGGGCGACCTATGTTTGAATCCCACCATTGGCGCCTGATCCCGCAAGTTACCAGAAGAGCTCCCACCTGCTCCAGATCCTGTTCTGTATCAAGTTACTCTGCACTGCTTTCTGTTTACCCGAGCTTTAAAGTCATTAAAGATCTGTAAATGTCCACTCACTCTGATTGTGCTGCTTTTGGGTCTTGCCACTCCCTGTGTCGATCTCCATCTGGCTGTGAAGAACAGCTGAGTAAATCACTGTTAAGTTTGCATTATCTAGCTATCAATTATGTGGTTGCACAACAATTCGGCATATCACAGTAGTAATTTTATTTGCATTTACTGCAGCTAGCTAGTTATTTATTCTCAGCTAGCTAATCTAATAATGATTTTGAATAAATCAGCTTGCAGTAGAAATTCAAGCTTCATTTCCATTGAGATGATTTTTCTCTTCTGCAAAAAGAAATTCGGTTCTGATAGGACACTTTGTCAAAGAGAATATTTATTGAAAGCATACAAGCATACGAGCATACATTGAGTTTGGCGGCATGGCTCTGTTTGAGAGATCCCTGCCCGTCTAGTGTGGAATCAAAGGCATATGGGAATGCTGCATTATCAGAGGTCTGAACCCCCCCCTCCTCCCCTGGGGCTGAACCACTATGGTCAGCCAATGAATGAGGCAAACAAACAGATGAACCCAGGGGGTATGGTTTTGAACGCCTGGCGCTGGTTTATTCCTTGTATATTTCACTGAAACTTCACAAATAGGGTCACAGGATATTCTGTCAACTAACTATGTATGTTTGCAGTAAAAATACACTCACCTTTCTTGCTATTGTTGAGAAGAAGTCACGGCAACTTATGTTAAAGAACTCTCGATTTAACCTCAAGAACTTCTGTCGAACTAATTTCACATCCCCTGGAGGTCTAGACTGGACCGAACAGACTCCGTAATTTCTCAAATTAGATGGCTGTAAGGCAATAAGGGCCGTAGCTGGGATATCATGTCAGCGCTGGCTGTCTGAAATCTACCTCCAAAATGGATATTTTTTGCCACGCCGTGCACTTGAAAGTTTGTAAACACGGCGCAAATTGAGGTCACGCATTCATCCAACGGCCTTAATAATAGCTCTGTTCAAATCGCGTTATTGGCCGTAATAGGCAGAGTTCATGTATGAAATGCGGTATCCTATTGAAAAGGTTGCTTTTAATCAAACCATTGTGTTCTTTTTTTTGTATGAAAATGGTATTTACATCATTTTTAATAAGTTTCTGAGGCTTGTTTACCGCCCCAGTTCAGCTGTTACGCATTCCATTAGAGTTTATGCAGAGCGTTGCCCATGCCTATATAGGACACAAACATTAGCAACAGTAACTTGGCTACGTTAGCCACAGTGCTACAGCCACAATCAACTGGCTATCACGTCAGGTTGTCTTATGCAGTAAAAGCAACTTACAGCTTCTGTGTCTGTAAGTCACGGACAGTCGCTACCAATCCAGGATTTATCTTCAGATATTTTACAAAGCCTGTGTTTGAGGCCAGTTGTTAGTGCTAACTATCGCTAGCGGTCCTGCGAGCCACCCGTAACACGTTAGCTTCACTTACATTATTTGCTGTTATATGGTTACTTACAGCTTGTGGCTCCGAGCGCTTGATCGATGCCGCTGCTTCAGGTTTGAGAAGCAGCTGAAACGCTTATCCTGTGTTGAATTATCCTTTATTGACACAGTTGCTCAGACTAATTGGTAAAACCAACGCCAGTTTATTTAATTTATTTTCCATAGCAGTCATGCTTTGCATCACAAAATTATGAGCTGTTTTCTTCCTGGCATAAATGACAATGTAAAATATCAATATCTTTATAATTTCTGCGTTCGTGAAGCAGCACAGATTTCCTTAAATTAGTTTGTGAGGCTTATTAAGTAATAAGCCGCACACACCTTTCACTCTCTCAGACTTATGAGCAATTTACAGTCTCAAATTAACCTGATATGCATATTTGATATACATGTCATGTCTTTACAGTAACGAGCATCAAATACTCAGATTCCCTGCCAAGGGATGGCTGATATCTGACCTGGAAAAAAAGCGGCGCAGGGACAGACAGATGGACAGGAAGACGGAAGAAGTTTGAATCTATACAATGAGATATATCCATTAAATAAATTCTTTTGAGAAATATCGAATGGTCTAGGAGTTCATTATGGGTGTACTAGTAAAATGGTACGAAAATCGCGATTCTTACTAAAAATTTTTTGAAATGGATAACATCACATGACCATCACAAGAAGCATAGTCAATGTCAAATAATACAGATTGCCCGTAAAAAAAGTCATACGGATTTTTTTTTTTTTTAAATTACAGCCAGAAAGCGTAGGCCAGCTGGTATTGGAATAATAAGTTCTGTCTGTCCGTGTTAACACACTAAAGACATTGCATGTCACTAGCTGGGATGAAAAAGAAACCGTGAGTTCGAAGATGGGTATGATAGGTGCGATAGATTATGTTTATCATAATTACAATTGCACATGTTCTAATCGAGCCCCTCTTCATGTAAGCGCCTTGCTGTCATTGCGGCTGGTTCAATTCCAGATGGTCTCTTGTTTGAAAAAATATAGGGCACTGGCAGCCCCAGAAGCTCCCGCTGTTAAGATAAAGAAAATGTCAAGGTTTTTGTTGACGGACTCACGCACGAATGGAGCCCGATACCATAGCTCCCGTGCCACTTGGGCGGCAGGAGCTAATTAGGAGCCTCTAACTAAAAATGTTGATAAGATAAAGCAAATTGTTGAAGTTTTTGGTGATATTTTGAGGCCAGTGACCTTGGAAAAATAGGCCAAGGTCACCTTTAGGCACGTCATTTGTAGGCCTTTATGAGATACATGTCCAGTAAAAATTAGGAGCCTGTAACTGAAATCGTTGATGAGATAAAGCAAAATGTGTTGACGGACGCACGCACGCACGCACAGACGGAGCCCAATACCATAGCTCCCACACCGCAAGCGGCGGGAGCTAATAACTGGTTGTTGGAGGTTATTAATTATTGGCAGCTGTTCATTTTGACAACGATGAAAGAGCACATGAACACACACTATGGTAAACAAACAAACAACCAGATATTTTTCGTAGTGCAGCACAATTTGCCGTTGGCCTGAGTGACCCACTTTCTGCTCATCATGCGTATGACCCATAGAGACTGTATGAAACAAGGTGCGGTCTGCACTATCGCAATAAGAATATGGATAAGAGTTTGTCGATTTTTCAGCACGAACATGGCAATTTTCACTGTCCTGGATCAGGCTTTGAGGTTTTTTACTTTTATAATTGAAAAGAAAGCTTATTAAGCATGTAAAATATTTTTAATGAAAATTTCACGCTCCATTTATAATTTCATTTATCAGAATCAGAATCAGAATCAGACGACTTTATTTGTCCTAAAAAAGGCAATTCAGTTTCTCCAGTCTACCGGGGAAGGTAGACTGCAGCGGGTCGCACACTGAGAAGCGCCCTGGAAACGAAAATTAAGGTTGCAGATGCAAGGACCAGCTAATTAATTCCATTTTTACTTGAAGACTCTCAGAAGCAGACGGGGGGTCCAAAAAAAAGAAAGAGGGGGGTAACGAGACGATACAGGACAAAGAAAGGAAACGTAGGCAGGAGCAGAAAAAAGTACGACTGCTCTCCCCGAGAGGCGGAAGTGGAAGTGGAACTATTCATGAAAAATAGCTATATTAAAAGAATAAATTTAAGAAATTTTTTGGATTTTTTCTACCAGGTCCAGTATGAGAAATCATAGGCCTACATGTCAACCTGTATGATTTCTCATTCTGCATCTGGTGGGAATTTACTGCAAGGACTTCAAAGCAGAGAAGAATGGAGCAAAAACAGAAGCAGCTTTTGGCCACCGCTGCCCTTGTGTGCGCAGTGCTTTGTTTGGAAAAAACAACTCCAGCAGTTTCTCTTCCTGTTCTACCGTCCAAGAGAACTGCACACTCTTTCGCCTCCCCTCTGTCACAGTCTGCTGCTGCCATCTCTCCCTCTGCCTGGCCACACCCCTTCCACTGCTGGCCACACCCCTTCCCCTGCTGGCCACACCCCTCCCACTGCTGGCCACACCCCTTCCACTGCTATTGCTCTCAGCTGAGTCTCGTTACCCAGCCAGCATATAAGCAGCTCTGTTTCACTAACTCACTGCCAGATTGTCGTTGCAGTATAAACTACTCTCCAGCGTTTACCTTCGGTCTGACTTCCTGGAATCGACTCAGCCTGCCTCTGACGGCATCCTCTCCTTCCTGCCCCGGTGAACCTGATTGCCTTCTGCTTCTGACTCCGAGTTCTGCCTGTGTGCTTCCTGGTTCCCGTTTAACATCTTCCACGCCCCTGTCTAAGCCACCTGTCTTGCTGCTCCGCTGCCTACCTGCCTGAACACAATCCTGTCTGCCGAGCCTCAAGCCAGCCTGTCCCCGTGGCTCTGTGGTAACTCTCCCACCTACTGTGTGGGCGACCTGGGTTCGTAACCCGCCATTGGTGCCTGCTCCCTCGATTCCCCCGGAAAAGTTCCACTCAAGATCCACAAGTTCCAGATCCTGATCTGCACCAAGCTAGATTTAGAATATTAAAATCGAAAATGCATGCTGCACGTGCCCTAGCAACCCGGTGTGTCATCACTCAGTAACATGGATTGCCACGTATAGCAGCACAAGAAATTAAACTCTAAATTTTCTTGACTGAATTTCAGTGGCTAAATCATCAAAATTGCTCCCTACAACTGTCAAACGCGAGTCAGTCATCTTGGATTTTCCCAGAGACGCATCCGCGCATGCCCACTCCGACTTGTCGTAAATATAGCCCCGAATCACCGTTTACGGCGCCGTAAATATAGCCACTGCCTTAAAAATTTATTTTAAATGCCATTCCAAAACAGAAACAAAATGGAAAGCCAGAAGGTTGTAAATGATTTTTCAAGAAGAACACGACCACAGTCAACCACTTACAAGATTTAATTACAGAACTCTCCAACAATTGTTGAATATTTTGATCGTGTGCCGTTGTATAATGTCAATAGTTGATTTGGCCATCAGACGTTTGCAACAGGACGTCAGTACATAGTCTATAGGCCTATGTTTTACCAATATTCTCATGAGTGTGCTCGCACATCAATAATCAGAATATCATGTAGAACATACTGAGGTCCATTAAATGGACAAAATGTAGCAGTAACTTATGCCCCATTTCTGCTACGTGGTACTGGCTCTACCCGCTTTTTCCATTGTTTAAGTTGCATAAAAGGGAGAAGGGAGAAGTCACTAAACGCGACGTTTTATTTTGTGCATTGCATGTAGGCCGATATATTATTATTGAAATTCTATTGAAATAAACAAATGTTCTGTGGTGTGAAAGAATGGATGGTAATAATGAACGTTTATTGGTGTGGATGAATATGCATCGTAGTGCGGATTCCTTCATGAAAATGCCAGCTACATAAATGATTTTCTCCACGCTAATTTTACACCTTTCGGCGCTGATGATTTTTTCTCTGTTCGTAATGAACAGCAAAAGTTGTAAAACCTTTTCAAACGGTAACTGATGGTTGGTTACGTGATTGGCGAAGCTCATAGCGCACACATATGCATGATTATTACCATTAACGTAATGTGTGAAACAGGGCCGTCGCAGAGGTGGTGCGAGGCCCTGTGCTGACTTGATGCGCGAGGCCCTGCTCACGTGCGCGCGCATTAATCATGTCAGGCTGCAAGCACATAGCTGTTCTAGTTATACACGGTGAAATGGCATGCATTTTTAGACTAAAACAGCATTACTGTGGAACTAATTTCAACTATGATTTTTTGGATATCATAATCTTTCAAAGGTAAAAAAATCAACTGCACAACGATGGGCTTTTATCATCAAATCAGCTCAGCTGTCACTTTATATTGGCATGTTGAAGTATGACAGTGCGTCACGAATTACAATTCAACAAACACTAATACCTAATAGACCACACTCACTGGTGATAATCACTAATTTTGACTAATTTCTATGGAAAAATCTCAGATTAACAAAGACGTAGTATCCGCTGACAAACGCGACAGGTTAACATTTGATTACGATGCAGTATATTTTCTAATACTAGTCAGTCACAAATGCTCTGCTGCAGTATAACTTTAAAACATCAGATTCCCGCTCACCATTCATTGATTAGGTGATGGTAACTTTCCTTGCCTTTTGGGATGCAAGCTCAGCAATTGAATCCTTATAATCCAGCCTGGATGCAACGTCTTTTCAATAGACAGAAGGGCGAGCCTGCATAGTCTCTCCTGCGACATGGAGGTCCGAAAATAGTTTTAAAGAACTTTGAAAAGCTTCGCTATCCCGATGCCAATTATTGATATCGTCAATAAGACTGTTATGTGCTTTGTGTTTGGATTTGTTTTTCTTTTGCACTTCCCTGCCTTTCCCCTGCCATCACCATCCACCAAGTCCTGCCTCCCAGACCACCCTTCAAGCCCCGCCTTCACCAGTCCCAGAGCCACCTCATCATTCAAATCAACCAACCAGAACCCGCCACCTCCTTTAAAAGACCTGGACTGTTTGCTCTTCGAGAGATTATGTTTTTTTTTCCAAATGCCATTTTGTCTCTTGTGATCCAGTGTCTTAGTTGTGTTAACCATTATATGTTCCATTGTTGTTTATGTACACTGCCAAGCCTTGGGACAGGTAAGACTGGGAGCTCCTATACATATGCCCGTAGGCTATGTTAATGTATAGGCACACTAGTCTTTAGGGGTGGTTGCCAACCAATGTATGTTATTGCTAGATAGAGTGGTTAGGCTTTTGTTTTTAACATTAGTGTAGAAACTCTTGGTGTTAGTTAGCTTGTTTTTGGTTATTTTGGCAACATCCAGCGTCCTTTGACTCTGGTAGTGTGTGTCTTGACTGTCTTTGTGTATCCTACCTCTGTATGTCCAGCCACAATCAGTAAACACTTGAGCACTAGTTGCTGCATTGTTTGTGTTTTATTATTATTTTGACTGTTTACCCTCCTATTACTCATTTTAACACCTTCTGGCCCATTCCACCACAACCAGTTACTTACCCCATGCACCCCTAGGTCCATGGGGTTGTAACATATTTGGGGGCTCTTCCGGGAGCGATTGTGATAGGCCAATAGTAATAGATTTCTGTTACAGAGAAATAATATTGTGTGGTTGGTTGTTGTATAGTAGGGCAGTAGGAAAATGGCTTCCTTTGACATTCAAGCCTTTCTAAACAACCCGACCAGTGAAGCACTGGATCAGTGTCGCAAAATTGACCTGCTTCAAATAGCAGAGCATGTGGCTTTTGTGGTGTCTCGTGCTCTCCGGAAGAGAGAGATTAAATCGCAGGTGAGGGACAAGTTGGTGGAATTAAAAATTCTTACCTCGCCTATTGCTGTTTGTCCTCCTGGTCAGCCTGTTGTGTCACCTCTTAAGCCTGTGGTGAGGCCAGAGTCGCCTCAGGGTGCTGGAATTTCCACTTCTATGGAAGTTAAGGAGGAGGTTCCTCGGACAACCCCTCCACCTACATTGCCTAGGTTTGAGCCATTCTCGCCAAGTTTTTACGGGTCAGGGAGTGATCCAAGACTAAAGGTCCGTATCGCCCGGTTGAAGCTTGAAGCAGAGGAGAAGGCTCGTAAGGCACAGGCTGAGGCACAGAAACAGGAACAGGAATTTCAGCTGGCGATGCGCAAGCTGGAATTAGAGGCGCAGGTTAAGATACGGCAGCTGGAGTTGCAAAATGCCTCAGAACAGAGTTCCACCGTGGTAACCCCAGATATATCCCCACCGCTTGGTTTTGCTGGCTATGATGTCAGGAGACATGTGGCTCTACCCTCTTTCAGGGAAACTGAGGTAGATGCCTACTTTCAAACATTTGAGCGTTTGGCTGCAGCACTGAAGTGGCCCAAAGAAATTTGGACAACCTTGCTACAGTGCAAGCTAATAGGAAAAGCTCAGGATGTGATGGCTACGCTAACTCTTGAGGAGAGTATGGATTATGAGACTGTAAAAGCTGCCATCCTTCGTGTTTATGAATTGGTCCCTGAAGCTTACAGGCAAAAATTTAGAAATAAGAAAAAGACATCGGCCCAATCATTTGTGGAGTTCGCCAGAGAGAAGGGAATTCTGTTCGATAAATGGTGTGCTGCGAGTAAGGTGGACAACTTTGAGACTCTTCGGGAATTAGTTTTGCTGGAAGAGTTTAAAAATTGTGCTCCTGAACATGTGGTTGTTTATCTAAATGAACAGAAGGTGATGTCCTTATCTGAAGCTGCAATATTTGCAGATGAGTTCACACTCACTCACAAAAACATGTTTAGTTCTTCACATGAAGTGAAAACTAGTGTTTCCAGCAGTACTAAAGATGGTGAATCTCCTAAAGATTCCAAATCTTCACCAACACGGTATAAAGAGCAACGTACTTGTTTTTATTGTCATAAAGTAGGACATGTCATTGCTAATTGCCGTGCTGCTGCAAAGAAAAATGCTGATTCAACTAAGCCTACAGGTTTTGTTAGAACAGTTAATCAATCAACTCCGGAGTTAAATGGCCCTGAAAATAAACCTGAGGAAGGTTTTGAGCAAAAACTTGTGCGCATTTTAAGAGACACAGGAGCTTCGCAATCTTTTGTGTTGGCTGATGTGCTTGCAATATCAGATGCGACATACAGTGGCGCTAATGTGATAGTACAGGGAATTGACATGACTTTCGTCACTGTTCCCTTACACAAAGTGCATGTAAAAACTGAATTAGTCACTGGTTATTTTAATGTGGCTGTACGGACCGCTTTGCCAGTACCAGGCGTTGAATTCATTATGGGAAACGATATTGCCGGAGGTAAAGTGCGTCCAGTACTCGAGATCGTAAATAAACCCGTTTCGTGCACATTGTCCGTATCTAAATCACTTCCCAATGTTTTCCCTGCTTGTGCGCTCACTCGAGCTCAATCAAAGAAATGGGGCGAGGAAGTTGATTTATCGCAATCTGTTTTAGCGTCCACTTTTGCTGAGGAAATTCCTTTCACCAAACCAAAAGTGCCCCGTGTAAAAACGGAAGCATGTGCAGAGGTAGAACCCCAATATTTTGGTGATAAAGATAAATTATCCACGGAGCTTACCTCAATTGAATTGCCTGTCAGTCGCGAACAACTTGTTGCTGCTCAGAAAAGTGACCCGTCCTTGCGTTATTGCTTTGAGATGGTGGTTAATCCTGATGCTTTGAAGGAAAAATCAATCGCTTACTTTCTGGATGATGGGCTGTTAATGCGGAAGTGGTCGACTTCGTTAACTATGGGAGCTGAGTGGGGTGTGGTTTTTCAAATTGTGGTACCTGCCCAGTATCGACCGCAAGTCCTATTGTTGGCACATGAAAATCCATGGTCCGGTCATTTGGGAGTCAGAAAAACCTACAATCGCGTGTTGAGGCATTTCTTTTGGCCAGGACTTAAAAGTGATGTGGTAAAACATTGTCGGTCTTGTCACATCTGTCAGGTCTCAGGGTAACCAAACCAGGTTGTTCCGCCGGCCCCACTCTGTCCAATCCCAGTACTGGGAGAGCCCTTTCAACATGTTATAGTTGATTGTGTGGGTCCGCTTCCTAGGACTAAGTCTGGTCAACAATTCCTGCTCACTATACTGTGTACAGCGACTAGATTTCCAGAAGCCATTCCATTGCGAACGATTACAACTAAAAATGTGATCAAAGCGTTGACCAAGTTTTTTTCTTTCGTGGGATTTCCACGAGTTATCCAAACGGATCAGGGCACAAATTTCCTCTCAAAACAGTTTAAACAATTTCGACAGTCCTTGTCCATTAAACACCAGATATCAAGCGCGGATCACCCCAAGAGTCAGGGGGCGTTGGAGCGCTGGCATCAAACCCTAAAATCGGCTCTCCGCAAATTTTGTTTGGAGACGGGAAATTGTTGGGATGAAGGGGTCCCATTCATTCTGTTCGCGTTAAGAGAGGCGGTACAGGAATCGTTAGGGTTCAGTCTGGCTGAATTAGTATTTGGACATACTGTTCGGGGTCCGTTAAAAGTTTTAAAGGAACAGTTTATGTCTGACTCGAATACTAAATCTAATGTGTTGGATTACGTTAGCCAGATTCGGGAGAAATTGCAGCAAGCCTGCTCTCTTGCTAAAGAATCGCTATCTTCTGCTCAGGGTAAAATGAAGCGTCGATTCGATTGGAAGGCTGTTGCTCGCTCATTTAAACCTGGTGACAAGGTTCTTGTTTTATTGCCAATTGCGGATCTGCTTTGTCTGCATCGTTTTTTCAGGTCCCTACGAGGTAGAAGACAAACTCAGTGAAAGCAATTATGTAATCCGAACACCCGACCGTAAGCGTCAGTCCCGCGTGTGCCACATCAATATGCTTAAAGCATATACAGATCGAGAGACACCTCCGTCAGAGAACGTAAAAACAGTTCAAGTGTCCCAAGTCTCTAAAGTTGACCCTGTACTTGGTGACTCCGGTTTTAATTGTGGGGAGGATGAGGATGGCCTTGTCCTTAGAAATGCACCTCAGCAGTGTGCAAGACTCTCCAATTCGGAGACCTTGGCAGATTTGTCGTCACAGCTTGTCCATTTATCCGATAATCAGAGATCCGATATTGTTACCCTAATCCATGAGTTTCAATGTCTTTTTGGTGATACTCCCTCACAGACTACCGTTACACATCATGACATTGATGTGAACGGTGCCGCTCCTATTAGGCAACACCCATATCGGGCTAATATTGCAAAGCGGGAGGTTATGAAGCGGGAAGTAAAATACCTGCTTGACAATAACCTGGCTAAGCATAGCGCAAGTCCATAGAGCTCGCCTTGCATTCTTGTGCCGAAACCTGATGGTACATCACGTTTCTGCACAGATTTTAGAAAAGTCAATGCCGTTACGGTACCAGACTCCTACCCTCTACCGAGAATGGAGGACTGCATTGACAATATTGGGGCGGCTAAATATGTTACTAAACTAGATTTATTGAAGGGGTATTGGCAAGTGCCATTAACTCCCCGCGCGTCTGAGATTTCCGCGTGTGTTACTCCTGATAATTTTATCCAATATAATGTTTTAGCTTTCGGGCTTAGAAACGCTCCAGCCACCTTTCAGCGGCTCGTGAATACAATTCTTATGGGTATCCCAAATTGTTATGCCTATTTGGATGATTTGGTGGTTAAGTCAGACAGTTGGGCTGACCACATTTCTGTACTACGCTGCGTATTCGAGAGGTTGGCGCAAGCAACGCTTACCTTGAATCTCGCCAAGTGCGAGTTTGGCAAAGCAACCGTAACTTACTTGGGAAAGCAAGTAGGTTATGGGCAAGTACGGCCAGTTGCGCAAAAAGTTGCTGCCATTGCTAGTTTCCCTGCGCCTAGTACCAGGCGTGAGTTGCGTCGATTCCTCGGTATAGCAGGATACTATCGAAGTTTCTGCAGGAACTTCTCCATTGTGGTCGCTCAGTTAACGAGTGTGCTTAGCACAAAGAAACCCTTTGCCTGGACCTCTGACTGCCAGAATGCTTTTGAGGCTGTAAAGCTTTTGTTATGCAGTGCGCCTGTACTCGCCGCCCCAAACTTTGCGAAACCGTTTAAGTTAGAGGTTGATGCAAGTGCTCTGGGAGCTGGTGCAGTACTGTTACAAGAAGATGCCGATGGACTTGATCACCCCGTCAGTTTCTTCTCGCGTAAATTCAATAAAAATCAAATGAATTACAGTACCATCGAGAAGGAGGCACTTGTATTATTGTTAGCCCTACAGTTCTTTGAAGTGTACGTGGGTTCAAGTTCCACTCTTGTTGAAGTCTTCACTGACCATAACCCTTTAGTGTTTTTATCCCGGATGTTTAATCAAAACCAGCGCCTTATGCGTTGGTCGCTAATCTTACAGCAATTTAACTTAACCATCCAACATAAAAAGGGAAGTGAAAATGTGCTGGCTGACGCATTGTCTCGTAGCTTTAGCTAATTAAGAAACACCTGGGTATATTGGATACATTGGATTCTGTCTCGTGTTACAGAACAAATCAATTGTGTTGGTTAAAAAAAAAAAAGTGGACTGTTATATTCTGTATTGTATTGATTTGACTCTGTTGTAGGCTATTGCTGCAATATAGCCAATAGATATATATTTTGTTGTTTAAAAACAAATAATTGTATAGGTTTTGGGTAATTTGAGAGAAATCGCTCATTCCCTTTGTTGTTGTAAACTAACTTTAAAAAATGTATTAAGTTAGTTCTTAAGGGGGGAAGTGTTAGGTCCATGGGGTTGTAACAAAGACCCTGAGAGCAATCTCACAGTTAGGAAAGGCGAGTGAGCAGCGAGACAGAGCATGTTATGTATGACATAAAAAAAAAAAAAAAAAATCTGGGTAAGCTTTTATCGAGATGAAATGGAATATAATGAAACTGACACAGAGAATTGTCATTTAAGGAGCAAGATGAGTCCGGTGCAGTGATGCAAAAAAAATTTATTAATTTATTCAAAAAAAAAATAAAATCACACACCAACCGCGAGGCCCCCTAAAGGCACGAGGCCTTGTGCGGTCGCACAGCCCTTGTGACGGCTCTGGTGTGAAAACACCACTTCAAAAACTGGCTGCAATGGCATGGCACGTTTGTCTGAGTGGTAAAGAATCAACCGCATCCAAAAAGGGGCATACGGATATTTTAAATAGTTTTGTGCTGCGCCACTATGATGACCAGCAACACTAAGGCAGTACTATCCTCTAATGGAAAACGATCCTCCAGAAAAGTACCCAGCACCAAGGCAGGTGGAGTAGAGTAGAGTAGAGCCGGTACCACGTAGTGGAAATGAGGCATTAAGGCCGAATTCGGCGAGGTCTCGGGCAAGGAGAAAACTTTCTGGACGACCAGGAATTCACTTGCGCTTGCCCGGCGGGCTACCGTTCATTTTAGAATTTAGCAAGCCCCAGTACGGTCCCAAGTTCTCCAGTGGGGGCACTCTTCTCACCTGGTGGGTCACCCGGGGGTTCATTGGACCAAGCGGTTCTTGGCCTGACGTTTTTGGTGGCCCAGCATGATTGAGGACATCCGGGAGTTTGTAGCGGCGTGCTGTTTCTGCGCTAGGAACAAGACTTCCCACCTCCCCCCCTCTGGTCTGTTGCGGCCTGTTCTCAAGTGCCTGTGGAGCCATATCGCTCTAGATTTTGTTACGGGGTTGCCTATTTCTGAAGGCAATACTGTCATCTTGGTCGTGGTCGACCGCTTTTCTAAGGCCGCCCACTTTATCGCCCTGCCTAAGCTCCCTTCGGCGCGGGAGACGGCCCTTGTTTTGGACCATGTGTTCCGGCTGCATGGTCTCCCTCAGGATGTGGTCTCTGATCGGGGCCCACAATTTACTGCTAAATTCTGGCGTGCTTTCTGCAACCAGTTAAGGGCCGCCGTGAGCCTTTCATCTGGTTTCCACCCGGAGACTAACGGGCAGACAGAGTGAATTGATCAGTCGCTGGAGAATACACTTCAGTGTTTAGCGGCTGACAACCCGTCTTCGTGGAATCGTTTTTTGGCATGGGCCGAATATTCCCATAATTCACTCTGTAACTCCTCCACAGGCCTTTCCTCGTTTGAGGCTCAGTTGGGTTATCAACCTCCGTTGTTTCCAGAGACTGACAGGGATTCAGAGGTTCCCTCGGTCAATCACTTTGTTCGGCGTTGTCGGTCAGTTTGGGCCAGGGTCCGGTCCTCTCTGTTGCGCTCTGGGCGGAAACAGAAGACCGGCGCTGATAGAAGGTTCCGTTTGGCCCATCTTATCGGGTTGGCCAAAGATTTTGGCTTTCCACTCGGGACCTTCCTTTAAAAGTGGAGTCACGGAAATTGGCTCCCCGCTTCAGTGGTCCTTTCAAGGTAGTGCGGAGGATCAACCCTGTTACCGTCCGTTTAAAGCTCCCTAGATCCTAGAGCATCCACCCCTCTTTTCATGCCTCCTGGCTTAAACCGGTTAGCACTAGTGTCCTGGCACTGGTCAACAAACCCCCGCCGCCGCCACAGATGAATAAGGGGGGGCGGTTTACACTGTGCGTCGTATTCTGGCCGAGAGGCGGGTTGGTCGTGGTGCCCAGTTTTTAGTTGATTGGGAGGGATATGGTCCTGAAGAGCGGTGCTGGGTCCCTTCTCGGGATATCCTGGATCTCACACTTATCTCAGAGTTCTGTGCACGGGGTTCTCTGGGAACGTTCAGAGCTGTTCCTTAGAGGGGGGGTCCTGTCATGGTTTGGGAGGTGTACGTTTAGGACTTTTCTTTGTGGCTCTCGTCCCGGACGAGATCAAATTCCTTTTCAATGGGATTCTTCACCCAGCTGGCTGATTGAACTTGGGCGGCGCCTCCCTGGACTCTATATAAGCTGGAAGTCTGCCATGCCTCCTTCGCTAGAGTGTCTGTTCGTAGTTAAGCGCTTTAGCTGAAGATATCTGTAGTAAGGATTTATGTGCCTTTGCATCCTCTCTATCCTTTGTGTCGCACTATTTTTGGTGCCTTGTTTTTCTCGGCTCCCCGAGATACTTCTCCTTTTTTCTCTCTCTCGCTTTGCTTCCGTTTTGTCAGATGTTTGGTCGTCCTTTTGGAAGCACGAGGATTGTCCCTGTCGTATGGTCTGTATTATTCTCTGTATTTGTATTGTGTCTGTGCTGCTCTATTTCCCTCTTGCCGCTGCACTTGGCCTCTCAATTCTACTGGCCATTACAGTTTGACTTTAAAAAAGAAATGGCCGAGTACTGCCAGAACGACGTCGTCATACTGCGAGAGGCATGTTTGAGATTCCGTGCAGAGGTTCTTAGGAGCACAGGCCTGGACCCCTTCCAGTGTGTGACCATAGCCTCTGCATGCATGAAACAATACTGCGCAAGCTTTTTTCTCCAAAGACGCCATAGCAGTAACATCACCAGACAATTACATCCGGCAACAGAAGTCATTTTCCACACCGGGCATTCAATGGTTAGAATATTTGAGCTACCGCGACAATATTTTCATCCAGCATGCTCTGAATCAGGGGGAGGTTAAGATGGGACCTTATTATCTGGACGGTTATTCCGAGTCATCCGGTGTTCGCACGGCATCGAACTGGCTGGGTGTTACTGGCATGGCTGTCCAGTCTGCTAGAACCCTAGCACAATTCAAGCACAGACTAATTTGCATTTTGGCACCCTGTGTGCTCAATTTCTTGAAAAAGTTGAAAATCTGCGTAACATTTACAATCTGCAGGTGATTGTGATGTGGGAGCATGAATGGGTAAGGCTTAAAAGGGAAAGTGACAATGTTCGTGCGTTTCTTAAAAATCACGACTACCCCGAACAAATGAATCCACGTGATGCTTTGTTTGGTGGTAGCACTAACGCACTTCAACTTTATTACAAAGCCCAAGAAGGTGAGCAAATTCATTATTTTGATTTTACCAGCCTGTACCCATTTGTGAATTAAACAAAAATTTACCCTACAGGCCACCCCACAATCATCTTCCGCGACTTTGGCCCACTCAAACTATTTCAGCTTGGTCAAAGCGAGGGCAATTCCCCCACGGCAGCTTTACCTACCAGTGTTGCCTTACAGGGTGTTGGGAAAATTAATGTTTCCACTTTGGAGGAAGTGCGCGGAATCTGAATACCAAGGTCCCTGTGAACATTCTGATGGACAGCGCTCTCAGCGGCGTCTGGTGCACCATTGAACTAATCAAAGCGGTGGAGAAGGGCTACAAAATTGACAAGATTTTCAAAATTTGGCATTTTTCACAGCATTCTGATTCTCTATTCAGGGAATACATTAAAACACGTTTAAAGGGTAAACAACAGGCATCAGGTTACCTTCCTTGGGCATCCAGTGATGCTGACAAAGAGGCTTACATCAAAGTGTACTGGGAGAAGGAGGGGCTTCACTTGGATCCAAACATTGCGGTCAAAGCCAAATAAATTTTTAAACGGTCTTTGGGGAAAATTCGGCTAGAGAGTTAAATGAACACGACCTTGGTTAGTGATTCTGAGCATTTTTTAGAACTGATTTTTTCGGATGAGCATGACATCTCAGTTCATATGGCATTAAATTAGTCTCAAAACTCGAGCGCATGAAAACCGAGAGAGCGCGTGAAAACCGTGGGTGTACGACCCTCAGTATCCGCTCTCAACTTCAAAATGCGCTCGCAATATCAAAAAATGCTCACAATATCAATAAATGCTCGCAATCTCACCACACGCGTGATTTCAACACGCGCTCACAATGTCAAAAAATGCTCGCAATCTCAATGCTCGCAATGTCAATAAATGCTCGCAGTCTCACCACGCTCGTAATTTCAACACGCGCTCACAATGTCAAAAAATGCTCGCAATCTCACCACGCTCGCAATGTCAATAAATGCTCGCAATCTCACCGCGCTCTCAATGTCAAAATATGCTCGCAATATCAGTATACGCTCGCTTGCCGATTTGACTTTAGAGACTTTGGAGGCGGGACTTTCAATGCTAACCATGAGTTCTGATTGGATGTTTGATTTTATAACTGGTTTTCAACTGCCGTAAACTACAGAATACGAAATCAAAGACGACAACTATCATTATGTTGGAGCAAGAAAGTTTTTCACAAAACGAAATCTTTCATTGATCTCATTTTAATATTGTTTGAAGGTATTGGTTTCATTCACTGCGCGTAGGTACGATGATGTTGTATCATGGCTAGCTAACTATTTTCTGTTAGAAAAGCTCGCTTACATCAGTCCCAACATCAATTATTTTACTGTGCTATTTAGCGCCAAAGTTCCGGTAGACGGACACTTAGCTCACTTAGGCCATTTACGTAGCAATATAATTTTCCTGAGTTGTTCTTATTCATCAGGTTCTTCAAGCAATATTCTTCTCTGACGCTGAAGACCCGGTAATCTGCCGATTTGTGCTACCCATCTATGGACAAATAGAGATGCTGCTTAGCGGTTCAGCACATATACAGACCCAAAATCTCGGGCTGTTTCTTCACTGACATCATAAATATCTTTATAGCTATATCTTTAAAATATATATTTTTTTCAGAGCGCCTTCCTACCTGTAAACATTTGGATATGTGCATGTACACACTAACGTTTCCTGAAAATGCAGGAATTAGGCATGCAGCATTTTATCTTTGAACGAACGTATCCAGCTCATTAAAACATGAGCGAATGTTAAAGAAGTTAACAAAAATTATTTTGCAACTGTGGGCTGATTCATAGAGCAATATTAAGGCGAAAACAAAGACTGTCCGATCGTGGTGCGCTATGGTCGTATTTTTAGTTGAGGTATGTTGAGGAATTCGTACTGGTTAGCGTTGACTTTTAAATGAAGGACCCAAAAACAGTTTAGCAGTTCAACAATTTTACTGTAATAATTCAGAAGGTAAAAACATGAGTACAATAAGGGAAATTCATGTGCACAGATACAGACAAATGAAAAATAGCCTTCAAACCATCAAATGATACAGAAACCATATACAGCCGATGATCTTTAGCAAAGAGTTGGAAAGAAGAATACTCAGATAAACAAAAGCTTCTGTGAGTACAGAATCTCTGGTCGTAGAGGACCAGAGGGCTGAGAGCAGCCCCGAGTTCTTCTAAGTCCCCATCTTTATAGTTCCTTAACTTCCTTTTTTCAGTTGGAGGGTTTACATGTCACTCATATACAATGTATCATATTAACTTGCCAGTTTCATAGTTTCCATGAGAACCAACCATTGTGCCCCTTCTCAGATCTAAAGATACTTGACCTACACCTGACATGGTATTGCTCCTTACTCATTGTCTAGCTTGCTGCTATAAATTTCAGCTTGCGGTTAGGCCAAGACTTCAACTATGGTTCACCTCTTGACTTTAAATTTAGTACTTCTGTGTTCTTTAGATAAGAGGAACAAAAAGTGGAAAATCCCAGATGGAGAAGACAAAGAGAGTTTCAGCACAATTCACTCAGATATACATTGCTTTAGTGAATACTTGATTATTAATACATTGTTTCAGTTAATATCAATTAATACTTGATTATTAATGCATTTGTATATATAATGAATTAATACAACAATTCAGCAATAGATCAATACAGTAATGCTTTTGTTAGTTTTAGATTGAGAACACATTTGAATATAATAGATTAATATTTTCCCACAGGAAGCACAAATCGTCAGAACACCGGCCGAGAATAAAGTTTTCAGTTCGTACTTGAGCAGAAAACGAAGAAGTGGTGAGTGACGAATGAAGGGAAGGCAGTTTTCTTGACCAGACGAAGCAAAAGCTACGACATAGCCGCTTTTTAATATTTGCAATATTCTATTATGAGCTATTCGCACACTATGGTGTCGCCATTGTGCATTGCTTTGTTGGGATGATATGACAGTCCACAGGAAAAGGGTGTATAAGGGATATTTTGGTCAAATTGAGTTAAGTGCATCTGATGATCTCATACCATGTACTAAACATAGAAAAACAGTTTTTTCTCTAAAACGTAAAAAAAAAAATTTTTATAGGCCTACACCCTTTTCCTGTGGACTGTCACATATGGTTCGGAAATATTCGCTATATTCAGGTTAATGCTTTCAACGTTTCTTAGCCTTTAATTACTACTCGATGTCGTTTGAGCAAGTGGGTTATAGGTACTGCTGCTGTAGACTAATACAATGTAACAAATAAAATAGGCCTAATTTAAATGTTTTAGGCGTAAATAGATGCCAGTTTGCGATGAGAGCAGTGGAAGTGTAAGGGGCCAAAGGCTATTTAAAATATATATCAGCGCAGTACATAAACAGTATAAATTTACTGAACAGTTAGCATTGTAGTTGTGTACAGCAGCAGTAATAGCGCGTGTCTATTACTCATTTGCTCAAACGGCATCGAGTTGTAATTAAAGGCAGAGAAACGTTGAAAGCATTAGCCTGAATGTGGTGAATATTTCCGAACCATATCCTATCGAAACCTAGCGTGCCAAGAGCTCATAATGGAATTCTTGCAAATATTAATACGCTGCAACGGTATTAGGTTCACTTGTCAAGAAACCTACCCTTAGTCCTTCACCATTTGCATTAAATCACTTCCACGTTTTCAGCACAAATAATGAACGAACTGAAGATCTTAACACTCGGCCAGGTCTTCAGCATCAGAAAAGAAATATTGTTTGAAGGAATTGATAATTAAGAAAAACTCGGGAACGTAGCATTGCTATGTAAATGGTATAGCCATGGGTAAATTGATGCTAAAATAGGCTAGCTAAGTACAATTATTAACGTGGGGGCTGACGTTGGCCAGCTTGAACGTGAAATATTTAGCTAGCTATAATCTTAGCTATGTATAGCAAGTGAAACCAATACCTTCAAACAATATTAAAATGGAATCAAAGATTTAATTTTGTGAAAAACTTCCTTGCTCCGACATGGTTGACCTCTTTGATTTCTTTATTCTGTAGTTTACGGCCGTTGAAAACCAGTTATAGAATCAAACATCCAAAGCTCATGGTTAGCATTGTAAGTCCCGCCTCCAAAGTGAAATCGGCAAGCGTGCGTCTGATATTGCGAGCATTTTTTGACATTGTGAGCGCGGTGAGATTGCGAGCATTTGACATTGTGCGCGCATTTTGAAGTTGAGAGCGGATACTGAGGGTCGTACACCCACGGTTTTCACGCGCTCGAGTTTTGAGACTAATTTAACGCCATAAGTTCATTTCTTGAAAGATGTCGCTCTTCTCCAGTGGAAACAGGCAAAGGGCCTCCCGATACCCCCCCCAAAATACAGTAATGTGTTCATCGCAGCGTTCACCACGGCCTATGCTCACCTGGAATTGTACTCTGCTGTGGAGAAGTTGTCTAGGTGAGCTAACGAGCGAGCAGGACCCAGGTGATCATTGTTGAATTTGCGTCTGGGGGCCCAAAGACTTACAGCTATAAGACAATGCTTGGTAAAGCTTGCATGAAAGTTAAAGGTGTAACCCTCCAGTTGTGACGTAGCATTCAGGAACCACACGCAAGAGGAAATTGAAAAAGTATGCCTTTAATGAAGTTTGAGTCAGAGAAAAAAAAAAAAAAAAAAAAAAACCCCCACACAATTGCCACAATATTGTGCCACAAAAGCCATAATACAAAATCCAAAAACAGTGTTGACTAGACAGGGGTCAGAACCAGTAAAACAGATGAGCAAAGGTACATAGACGGTAGGCAAAAAGTTGTAGTTGATGAACAAAGCCAAGGGTCATACAGAGCATTCAAACACAGAAATTGTGATCATACAAAAAAAAGGTTGAAATCCAAAAAGACAAAACAATACAAGAAGGGCTATGGCAAGAATTGAAGTCGGACAAACCAGTTGAAGAAAAACAATACTCAACGGCATACAAGGCGCTCTGCACAAAGAAATATTGATCAACGTTCTGACAAGGAGCTGGCTGTGAAAAGACTGCTTAAATAGACGGGAGGGAAGTCACATGCTATGCAGGGAGCAGGTGTACTGGATCAGACTAATTACAACGGGAGAATCACATGAGGGAAACCCTAACCACGAAAACTGGCGAAAGCCAAGACACGGACGGGAATCACGCAGACAGCCTATGACATTTAAACAGCTCCGGTCAAGGAGTTCTAAGCGCACAGATAACGAGTGCAGGAAAGTAATTAAGCAGGTGCGAGAGATCTCGCAGAAACGCAGGGGGAGACAGGTACAGCTGAGCAAGAGGCGGAGACTAGAACAGGGCGATTGCTGAGAGGGAATTAGCATTAACTGGTAGCGGTGCAACTTTACAGATTTAACTAGAGCGCTCGTTAGTAAGTGAGTAATCTATATACATGGATTAGTTGTGTTAGTAGACTATGATACAAAATACAAATATTAGTTTTGTTAGTAATCAGAACAGTAAGGCGAAGGAAGTAAACGAGAATCGAAGGAATGCGTTAAACACCAGAATACATTTAAATCACCCGAAGTAAGTGAGCACACAGACCGGGAAGATGGACTGAACCAACTAGATCACAAGACAGGGGAGACAAGTGCAATGGAACTGAGAAATGGAATGAACTAAAACCCAAAGTATTACAATAACCAAAAAGAATAAATAAAAGACAAAATCATGAACACTGAACATTAACATAAACATGACCAAAAACCATAACCATGACAACAGTACTAACAAACAGGATGTCAGTCTTTCATCCCTCACAGATTTGGTGTGCTATTATGTACAAAATCAGTTGGCTCCAGCTCGTGAAATTTCAACAACCACGCAGCAAATTGTACGCAATAAAAGAAGCTTCACTCTCACAAACCACACAGTTTCTAAAAAATTTAGAGTGGTGTACAACAAGAGTTCTGCAACCGGATTTCAAGACTTTACCATATGGCTTCTAAAACTGTGTTTGGGGATGAGGGTTTTGACAACAACATCTGTCATCAGCATCCGTTTTCTGGCATCTATTCAGGACCATCAAACTGTGGCAAAAGTGTCTTTGTCAGAAAGTTGCTGGAAAATACCCCCCCATGTACTGTCATGTGTGCTGCAGAATATTGTATGGTTTTATAAATGCTGGCAACCTATGTACGAAGATTTGCGCTGGAAAATATAGAACTTACATTTAGTGTAAAATCGAGGCTGCTGTCTCATATCTTCGGTCAGATTTTATCTCTCTGCAGCATTGATTCTTAACTTCTGTTGAATGGTGCCAAAACTAAAGCTATGCTGTTTGCAGCACATAGGGCTGTAGTTTCTTCCCCTTCTCTTATTACCCTAGAAGGATCTCCAATTGAGTTTGTAGATAAATACAAATATCTAAGATTATGGCTGGACAAGAATTTAAGTTTTAAATACCATATTGACATGTTGACTAAGAAACTCAAGTTTACACTGGGTTTCTTATATATACTATTCAAAAAAAGTAGGGGATATTGGATTTACAAGTACCATGAAATGCAGATCATGAGGTCAGGAAGTAAACAAATGACATAAAAAAAATTAAGGAAACATTTGTCAATTTATTCAAACCCTGTGTACAGTCAGTAAAGGACAGATTCTCCAGAATAAGGGTCGACACAAAAACACAGGGTCACACAGCAAATTTACCACCATTGTGAAACAGAGTCAGTAGCGGTAAAACCCCCTCGGTTGGCTAGACAAGCTCGAATTCAGGCGTGGCATACTCCTAACGAGACGTCCCAGGTCATTTTGGGGAACGTTATTCCATTCCTGTTGCAATGCTGCAGCAAGTTCTTGGACATTGGCAGGAGGTTGTTGACGTTGGTGTAGCCGCTGTCCAAGCATGTCCCAGACATGCTCGATGGGGGAAAGGTCCGGACTGAGTGCTGGCCATGGTAATGTGGTGATATTCTGCTGCTGGAGGTAATCTGTAACGATCCTGGCCCTATGACATCTGGCATTGTCATCTTGGAAAATGAAACGGCGGCCATAACGGCGTGCAAACGGCACAACATGGGGTGCCAAGATGTTGTCCCGTAGTACTGCCCTGTGACACGTCCAGCAACAACATGCAAGTCTGTTCTGCCGGCAGCAGTGATGCCTCCCCACACCATTACAGATCCACCCCCATACGGATCATGTCTAATGACGTTAACGTCATGGAAACGTTTGTTACGTCGGCGCCAAACCCTCCTGCGTCTGTCAAGGAAGTCCACAGTGAACCTCGACTCATCTGAGAACATTACGTTGTTCCATCGGCGATTATCCCAGCGTTGATGATGACGACACCATTGAGTCTGGCCCTAATGTGACGATCCCTCAAACAGGGAATGACACGAGGACGTCCGGGCGTGTAAGTGAAATCTGTGCAGACGATTCCTGATGGTCTGGCCACTCACTACCAAGCCAGTATCCCTTTGAAGTTGAGACCTTATCTGATTTGCTGTTACCATATGATTTCTCAAGACAATAGTGCGGATGAATCTGTCCTGAGCCTGAGTTGTTGCCCTTGGTCGACCGGATCGTGGTCTATCCTGAACAGACCCTGTAGCACGATGTCTGGACCATAATCTGCTGATGACAGACTGGGAAACATTCATTGCCCTTGCCACAACGACCTGTCTTGTGCCAACCTGTAGCATCCCAAGGGCACGTAACCTCTCCTCCTGTGTTAGACGGCGCATGGTCTCTGTTTAATGAACGACTTCAACCACTGATAATCTGATGCTTTCTCTTCAAAAATCTTCCTTTACAGTGGCTCTAACCTTCCAATTCAGAGTCATGCAAATTTGTGGCACAACCCCTTGGTCATCAATAGCATCCCGCAGATCGTGAGAGTGTCATTGATGTGTTTGGGTGATGAATTTCTTTGGAAATGCTTCCTCAGTAAGGAACTATACAACATGGTTTCGTATCCCTTTGTATATGTGAAAATTTTGATCTCAAAATAAAATATCCCCTACTTTTTTTGAATAGTATAGATTAAAATCTTGCTTTTCCTCTTATTCTCGCAAATGGCTAGTAAATAATATATTTTTGTCTCAACTTGATTATGGCTCTACTGTTTACTGATTTGTGTGTCCCACTTTCCTGGCTAAATTCAATCCGCTCTATCTGTTGGGATTCTGCTTTTTTGACCATGCCATTGTTTTGCCCTTATCTGTACCATGCTTTGTATTCTGCCTGTCTTGCTTTGTCCTGCATTCCTTGCCATATTTCATAGTCTCTGTTTATATTATCATTCCGGTTCATGTTCATGCCATTGCCATGCATTGCACCTTTGTCTCCCCTGTCTTGTGATCTAGTTGGTTCAGTCCGGCTCCCCAGTCTGTGTGCTTAACTGCTGCAGGTGATTTCAATGGTTTCTGGGTTTCCAAACATTCCTTCCAATCTCGTTTACTTCCTTCGCCTTGCTTTTCTATCATTACTAACAAATACTAACAGTTTATTATTACTAATCTACTAACAGCAACTAACCTTGTACATGATACTAACTTACTAACGAGCACTTAGGGATTGTATAGCTGCACATTACTAATTGACTAACAAGCTCTCAGCACTCGCTCTGCTCTAGTCTCCGCCCCTTGCCTTCACTCAATTTACTTTGCTGCGCTTCAGCGGATTCTCCGCACCTTGTTAATCACTGTTCTGCCTCTCTCTCTGTGCACTTTAGAACTCCCTAACCGGAGCCATTTTTTTGTAATAGGCTGTCTGTGTAATCCCTGTCCGCGTTTTGGCTTTCGCCAATTTCATGTGGTTAGGAACTTCCTCTTGTTCATTCCTTTGTTAATTAGTCTGATCCAGCTCACCTGTTCCCTATTATAGCATGTGACTTCCCGTACGTGTATTTAAGCAGTCTGTTCACTGCCAGCCCTAATCAGAACAGTTTCCTTGTGCTGTGTTGTTTATGCCTTGTACTTTTCGTGTTATACTTCTAACTGGAATGTCCCGGATCTTGATTTTTGTCTTCGTCTTTGATATACCTGTGCCCGTGTAACGAACCTGCTTTGCCCGACTGAGTTTTGTGTTTGCTGCCCTGTTTACAAATTGGATTATGACTACTGGATTCTGATTTTGGATTGTCGACTCTGTACCACAATCTTTTGGTTCTCGCTTCTGGTTCCTGAACGCACCCTCACACTGAGATACATTTCTATGTCACCCTATAGGACGCATCACTGTACACTGCCGACTTTAGTCGGCTGGCCTTCACTAGCCATGCGCAGGCTGCACCACTGGTATGTTAATGTACAAGGCTATTTTAGGCAAACTACCCCAGTACATTTGCTCTAAATTTGTTTTAATTCAGAACTCTTACAACCTCAGATCCAACACCTGGCTGCGATTCAAGGTGCCTCCTGTGCGATCTGATGCTGGTAAGAGGAGTCTTTTTACTTTTGGTCATGGAATGACCTTCAAACTCATTTTAAAATTGCTGCTCCCATCTCCATACCAAGTTTCAGACAAGATTTCTGAGGCCTTTTCCATTAGCTGCTTCTGTCGTACTGTTTTAGGTTGGGGGGTTTTTTTTTTTTAACGAGCCATTTTTATAACTTATGATCTGAGTTTTTCTTATTGTAAATCTAATTTTGTCCTATCAGATGGTAGTCTCTATTCTGTCCCTAGTTTTTGTATTGTACTGTTTTGTCAATATTGTCTTGAACTGTGTTTCTGTAGCACTAGTGTAAGACTTGCTGCTTTCTTGCCACATCACCACTGAAAAAGAGACTTTGGTTTATCCGGTTAAATAAAGGATTGAATGAATGTCTGCCTGAATCATTGACTGATGAAGCACTGCTTCCTTTGCAGAAAACCAATTTAGTTATTATTGATCTCATGGAAGCTGCCAGTAAATAGCTCTGAAATCGAAAAGGCCTTCGTCAAGTATACGCATCATAGAAATATGAGCGTTATTCACCTGGTGCAAAGCCTTTCTTTTTTTTTTTCAGGGTGAAAAGAGCTGCACAATAAATTTAAATGCCAACTATATGATTTTGTTTAAAAATCCTCTAGATAAGTAGCAAATTAATGTTTTAGCGTGGCAAGTGTACTCCAGACATTCCCATTTTCTTTTTGGAGTCTTTTGAAGACGCAGCCAAGAGCCCTTACGGGTATATATTAGTGGATCTCAAACATCAGAGCAGCATCGTCTTAGAACCGGTTTGTTCCCTCCATATTGGCCTTGGTTTATCTACCGAGGAAAAAAAGGTGACGTCAGACCGAATCCTGCGACATTTGTCGCTTCTAAAAGCGCCAGCTGCCAGATTGAAGCATGGCGCTTCGCTGGTGTGCTTAAGGCAAAGCACACCAGCGGCGCCATGCTTCAATCTGCCAGCCCAGAACTGATAAAAACTATTCATGAAATCGCCCTCAATACAACCCCAATTCTGAAATAGTTGGGACAAAGTGTAAATCAAAACGCAATGACTTTTAAATCACATCAGCCAGTATTTTATTCACAATAGAACAGAGAACACAGCAAATGTTGAAACTGAGAAATTTTACAATTTTATCCACAAACTGAGCTCATTTCAAATTTGATGGCTGCTACAGGTCTCAAAAAAGTTGGGACAGGGGCCTGTTCACCATGGTGTAGCATCCCCTCTTCTTTTAAAACACAGAGTGGAGGTGTCTGGGCATTGAGACAAGTTTCTTGAGTTTAGCCATTGTAAGTTGATCCCATTCTTGTTTAATACAGGTTTCCAGCTGCTGGAGAGTTTTGGGTCTCCTTTGACGGACTTTTCGTTTAATTATGCGCCA
Organism: Gymnothorax javanicus; assembly: GCA_029692085.1. NCBI lineage: Eukaryota > Metazoa > Chordata > Actinopteri > Anguilliformes > Muraenidae > Gymnothorax > Gymnothorax javanicus. Next base: position 2,239,905 of record CM056201.1, on the reverse strand, counting down.
AATTTTCTCAATCGGTGAAAGATCAGGACTGCAGCAGGCCAGTTCAGCACACGGACTCTTCTACTACGAAGCCATGCTGTTGTAATAGCTGCAGTATGTGGTTTTGCATTGTCCTGCTGAAATACAAAAGGCCTTCCCTGGAATAGATGTTGTCTGGAGGGGAGCATATGTTGCTCTAAAACCTTTATATACCTTTCAGCATTCATGGTGCTTTTTAAAACATGCAAGTGTCCCACACCATATGCACTAATGCATCCCCATACCATCAGAGATGCTGGCTTTTGAACTGAATGCTGATAACAGGAGGGGTGGTCTTTCTCCTCTTTAGCCCAGAGGACACGACGCCCATGATTTCCAACAAGAATGTCAAATTTGGACTCGTCTGACCACAGGACACTTTGCCACTTTGCTACAGTTCATTTTAAATGAGCCTTGGCCCACAGAACACGGCGGCGCTTCTGGATCATGCTCAACAATGGCCTCCTTTTTGCATGATAGAGTTTTAGGTGGCATCAGTGGATGGCATGGTGGACTATGTTTAGACAGTGGTTTCTTGAAGTATTCCTGGGCCCATTTTGTAATGTCAATGACAGAATCATGGCCGGTGAGTGATGCAGTGGCGTCTGAGGGCCTGAAGATCACGGGCATCCAGTAAAGGTCTTCGGCCTTGTCCCTTACGCACAGAGATTTTTCCAGTTTCTCTGAATCTTTTGATGATGTTATGCACTGTCGATGATGAGACCTTCAAAGCCTTTGCAATTTGACGTTGAGGAATATTGTTTTTAAAGTATTCCACAATTTTTTTACGCAAGCCTTCGCAGGTTGGAGAGCCTCTGGCCATCTTTACTTCTGAGAGACTCAGCCTATCTAAGACATCCCTTTTATAGACAATCATGTTACATGCCTGATGCCAGTTAACTTAATTACTTGCTAAATGTTCTCTCAGCTGATTCTCTTATATATTAATTGATTTTTTAGCCCTTTTTTGCCTGTGTCCCAACTTTTTTGAGACCTGTTGCAGCCAGAAAATTTGAAATAAGCTCATTTTGTGGATAAAAATGTGAAATGTCTCAGTTTCAACATTTGAAATGTTATCTATGTTTTGTTGTAAATAACATATTGGCTCATGTGATCTGAAAGTCATTGCATTTTGATTTTATTCACAATTTACACTTTGTCCCAACTATTTCAGAACTGGAGTTGTATTTTATATAGTAAAATACCCCTAACAAGGCCTCAGCTGAAAAGGCTGAAGAGGCAGCGGTCCGGAATCAAGACTCTGGCGAACAAAAAACGCTCGATTAAACATGAAAGAGCTGTGATCCAAAAGGGCGGATTTATTCTTTCGCTTCTCAGTGTGGCGATACCCTTTCTGACCAGCTTGATAGCATCACGTAATCGCTGAAATGGATCATGCCCAAAAAATGTTTCTTGTACCTCAACATAAGCTGGATAAATTAAAGAACATTTCGTTTACACCAGCTCCCATACGGCAAACTGTGAAAAATTAATTGGATCAATCCATACGCAAAATCTTATCAAGGACTGATGTGGGCCCGTACGAGAAGGCGAAACAGTACGCGGTGGCTTTACAGAGATTCATCGCTGTTGTTAAGCAAGGTGAAAAAGAATCAAACATTTTTAAATTGCAACCGTCTCACTAATGTACAGATTTATGGACTAAGCAAACTTTCGGCCTTACCAGACAAGCTGGGCCTTCCTCGTGTAACCTGCGTTGTGTTATTTATCTGTAAGGATGGCTCTCTTCAGCCACACACACAGAACGCAGGACTGAATGATGTTGCTTTTATTTCATATAGACATTACACACATATATCGATATTTTAAGGACTTTTAATGCAGACCAGCGATTTGCATGACCTGCCCATGCAAACCCACAATGCAATTAATGCTCTGCCATAATGTACTGTGATAATCTCAATAAAGTTATTTAATGTGCATGTTGTGTTGTTAAGATGAGCTTCTAAGTTTTTAAGTTCTCAGAAAACTGTTTCCTAGAAGGGAATTGGGATGGAGTGTAGGTGTGAGTGTGAGCGCGTGTTGCGGATAAACGGGGAGTAGGATGAGCAGTGAGCTGTGACGGGTGCCTGGAAGCGAGCAGCTGGTGAGCTAAACTGAGTTTGATGTGTTGGCAGTATGATTTGTGACTGTAACAGCTACTCATTTATTTTCTAACCTGTTTAATAAACTGCACAAACTGCAATGCTGTCTTGGACTGGTGTCAGAGTTCTGGGGTACCACACTACCAACATAAAAGTCACTGAACGCAGGATTTACCTTGAATACAACGAACTGCTCCTGCTACACTCAGAAAGAATGAGCAGGGGGATTTTGTTCTAGAAGAATATGAACTGGAATCATATGACTTTAATTTTAAGCCTGTGCAAGGATACTACAGTCAAATAATATACTACCAGTAGTAGTCACTACATTTTGATTCATTACCAATTACTATGTGAAAAGTTACTCCACACAATACTCCTCTTTCGTTCTCCCATTCTGTGACAGGCACTGAGGCGACTGCCTGAATTCGTTTCTGTGCGCGCCTCTTACTACAGCTGTCGTTGGGAGCGGAGTGAGAAAGCGGAAGGAAAAGTAGTTTCTATCTAAACCAACAATTCAAAAAATGAGCAAAAATATAATGAAATCAAAAGAATGAAAGCAGCCATTTAAGGCATTACCTGGTATTGATTTTTTAAAATATGAGGATCAATCCTTGAAACTGAACCACCAGGACTGAAATATCAATATTTTGGTATTGATCTGCCCATCCCTACCAGCTACCCAAGTATTTAGTGCACGAAGCATCTAGAGGCAATGTGATGGAGCGAACTTATGATAATATGAGAGGGATGAACCCTATTCTTATAAAGTCTTATCTTTATCTGACTATTATTGACATTAGTTGAACAGAAACTTTTCTATTTGAATCCGCTACAAATTTATAACTGTCATAGACATTTCAGCACAACAGAGTAGGCTATCTGGACAACATGCTAGTGGTTCTAACAGTTCACATTATAGATGTTATTTATGAAAAGCAAGGGTGAACCAAAGAACAGAAAAAAGTAAAACTGTAATTGTGTATATGTTATATTTTATTGAAAAGTTGTGGGTTAACCCAGCAGGCTTGTTTCTAAAGTTACGTTGCATTTACACCTGCACCAACACCTATCCTATTAGCTGGAGTGCAAGCATGCCTGAATAGATTTTTGCATAAAAATGTTCCATCTGGTGAAAGGAACCAAATGCAAGTAGTCCAAAATGCAAAAATCATGGTCTTTATACAGTCTGAGTCCAAAGCCAGGTAATCACAGTAACGAGCAGAGGGGCAATCTAAGAAAAAAAAAAAACACCACACAATCAGAATCCAAAAACAGGCAGGGGTTCAAAAGCCAGTTAGCACAGATTACAGCACCAAATTGTAAGGCAAGTGTCCAAAATACGAATTCAAAAGCCTGGCCAGCAATACACAGAAAACGTGATTGTACGGAAAAAGGGTCATAATCATAAACAAATCCAGGCAGACACAGACAGAAATCGGAATCGGGCAGAAGGGCGTCACAGAATCACAAACAGATCACTGGCGCACAAGAAGCTCAGCACAGAGAAAAGTTGATTGACAGTCTGACAAAGCTAAGCAGAAGTAACGGACTGTATCTGGACCCGTTGCATATACGTCACGAGACCACGTGACAGCACCATGAAGGACGGCGGAAGTTTCGACGGAGACAGAAGCATAGCGGGAAAGTTTAGACAAGAGAGGCTGTCAAAAGAGATATTGGGCCTCATGCAGCAACATTCTCTTAAATTTCTCTTATATGTTCTCTTATTTTTTTGCTAAGAGAATAAAAAAGAGAAAAAAACTCTGGATGCACCATACGCTCTTACCGTCCAAATCTGCTCTTACCCATGTGTGCTGAATGTTGAATCCCACTTGATCGTAATTGGAAGCGCGTCCCCAGTTGTTTTAAATTAGCATATATGACACCCACTAAACACCATATAAGGGCAGGTGACGTGCTGTGTGCAAAGAGCAGACTGCTTGCGGCTGCTCAAGGGCGCTTTCACACTGGGTACGATTGTTCCGTACCGTGCCGCAGTACGATTGTCCCCCCTCCCCTCTCCACCCGTCAGCTTTCACATTAGTAATATCATACACTACACTTGCATACATGTAAAAATTCTGATGCAGCGCGTTGCAGTATGCATGGTTTTAAATGGGGAACGATTTTAAAAGGAGGCGCCAATATATTTAAGGGGGTTTTATTATTGAGAAGGGGGTTTAGAATATTAATATTGAATATTAATATCACAAATGCTTATGCAGCGCGTGCCCTAGCAACCCAGTGTGTCATCTGTGACATGGATTATCACGTATAGCAGCACAAAAAATTTAACTCGAAATTTTCTTGACTGAATGCATGATGTTTTTACACATCCGAATCTTTCTCTGGGTACCCAAACATCAAGGTAAGCCGAAAATGTACTGATTACATTTGATATAGGTGGATGCTCCATACGGAATTCTTTCGCCCTTGCGTTTTTGGCCGATTATGCTGTCCACTGCCTCATACCACGGAAATTTATCTATCTCATAACTTGAGCTGTCAGACTTTCGCAAGGCGTCCCGCACTTTGAAATATCGCCGCAGCATTTTCTTTAGTTTATCACGGCACTGATCTATTATTCTGATAACCACGCAAATGTAACTACTCACAAATTATTCCATAAATCTCCTAGTTTTCGCGTTTAGTATCCAGTTGTGATTGTATGTTTTCGTCCGCCTACATTTCGAGCAAGGATTGAATTTCTTTGTTTGAATGGAGATACCTTTTTGCCGCTGCATTTGTTAGAACAAGACAGCTGTAACACATAACAGTAATCTTCCGTGCTTAAGTACGGTTGCTTTCACATTTGGTGCGAGTAGCCATTCATCTGTCTCAGCAAACAGATCTGCTCTGAAAACGCGCTCTCTGCGCAAGGCCTGGATGGCCAAAGCAATAGGTAAGCCATTCAGAAGCAGAACGCACGCAAAATCTAAGGGTTTTTATAGTTTCTTCGTAATTAGGATTAGCTGGCCAAACTCTTTAGCCCAAGAATTGAATAAATAAAATTATAATAATTCCTCAAAAACACAAAACAATCAAAATTTGATTATAAGATGCATTTTTAATGTTTAGGTTTTAAAACTTGTGTTGCCGTGCACTGGACAAGCAATTTGTGGACAGAGATAACAGTTTTCTGTTTTCTCTTCTCTCGGTAAGAGTGCTCTCGACCACTCGTAACATTTTCTCTTACCTAAGAGAAGAAAAAAAATAAGAAAACATTGGTGCATCCCAGAGATCAATGGGTAAGAAATAAATAAGAAAAAATTGGGGATATGAACAAAAATAAGAGAAAATGTGTTCTTATATCGCTTCTTGCATGAGGCCCATTGTTTTGTTGTTTTCTTTAGTGTAAATATTCAGTGTAACAATCAGTGTATATAGCGTGTACATAGTGTATACAGTATAGATATTGAATAACAATCAGTTTTATCATCATAGTTTATCATGGCTGCAAGTCAAGTGCCGCTGTCCACCAAGGTGAGTTGGGTACAAACAAGAACTCGGAGATTTATGGATTTACCACGTATAGCAGCACAAGAAATTTAACTCGAAATTTTCTTGACTGGATGCTTGATGTTTTTACTCACTGGTATCTTTCTCTGAGAACCCAAACATCAAGGTAAGCCGAAAATGTACTGATTACTTTCGATATTGATGGAGGTTGAATACAGAATTCTTTCGCCCTTGCGTTTTGGCCGATTATGCTGTCCACTGCCTTATATCACGAAAATTTATCTGCACATATTTTTTTCATTTAGCAAGGTGAATACAAGTAGGCCTGCTAAGTTGTGCAGGGGCAACGCCACGACCTGCAGACAACGAACTGCCAATGTTACGAAGTTACCCAGTTTTGTGTGGGCAAAAACCGATGGCACATAATTGGGTGACAAAGGGTCATCACTCTTGCTGCCTGGTAAAAGAAATCAGTGCTGATCAGGAACCCAAATGCTGCAAACAGTATTTTAAAGTTAAGTTCACATCATCAATGTTTTAATTTGGTTTCAAAATGTTGTATGAAGAATTTGCTATTGGGATAATGTTTTCTTGTTAACATGAAATTGCATATAATCAAACAGTCTTATTTACTTTAAATACATAAGCACTGATAAAGGCAATATAACACTTCACCACCCCAGTTAAACCATGAGTCAGATTGGCATGCGCAGCCAACACCAGTATCTTCGTTTTTATTTTCTGATGGGGGGGACGTTTATGACGAGAGCAATCTGATTCTCAATTCATTGTTTTGGAACGATTACCATCTTACATGCAGTGAATGCAGACGCCAGGCAGATTCTACGACGTGAAATCAGGGGTAGTGTCATCTTATCTCGACGTATTTTTTAACCACTACTGGCCGGCGGTAATGCGTCTGTGTTCGCTAAAATACCTGACAGTCTGAATGCTGCGTTTCTTGTATTCCTTCCTTGTTGATTACCCAGTTTGATGATTTAGTGCTAGTGCAAAAATTGACCGTTGCCTAGTAAGTAAAACACGGGCTTGCGACAGTTTCCTCGTTGTGCATCGGCCAGAATAATCAGAAAACAAGTACACTGACCTGCAGATGCAAATGACAATTTGTCTAGATAGTAAGGCCATTTGGACAATGTTGTGTCATAGATCTGTGGTGGCTAATTCTTGAAATTAGCGCCAGGCTTATGATCTGGTAAACTGCATTGCAAGGAGTACTTTATGCTGCGCTCAATGTGTTACAAACGACATGTTTTATGGCATATTATAACAGTGTATTGCTTAACAACGTCATATATCAGAGTATGGTATTTTAGTAGATGCACTAGTGTAAAATGTGTGAAACGTGCCTTGCAAGAAATATCAGCTGCAAATGCGGGAGTACTGGGAGGGCTGCCAGTCTTTCCTGTTGATAGCTGCTACCCATCTTTTTTTCATTCTGGATCCAAAGGTATCCGATAGAATGATATATTAAGCCTGCCCCAGATGGTGCAACTTTGCCTGAGGCAAGTGACACGCGTGTATACTGCATCAGGCAATGCTGCACCGTGTGGGGATGGTTTCTGCTGCGTAACTTCCTCGCGTGACAGTGCAGCAGCGTATCTAGCATGCTAGATATTTCCGCGTCACGCAAGGAAGTTACTCACTGTGTGGGGGCCACGTGCTGCAGTGTTACACGTGCTCGACCAATTGCAATGTGCAGACCCATCATATGATGTGCAGACAGAAACAGAATACAGAAAATGGCGTGGGTACTCTGGCCACAATTCAACTAATTTATCCTCAGCCAGGATGTCTGTTACAGTTTCAGATGGTGCCGCCATTTTTCTGAAAACTGAAATCTCAATGAGTGACTGCATAAATGTTTTAATTATGAGACTTATGTATGAGTGTTTTATGTACAGAACTGTATATCATTTGTAAATGGAGATTTGTTAGATACTATTTGTGCTGCCTTACTGGTCAGCTATTTGTTTATTTTGTTCATCATTTAGCACCCTCTGTTGGTATGTCTGTATAACAGTCTATTTGTAGCAACACATGATCTGATGCAATACCACTTGTCTGTGATGAAATAGACAAATGCTTTATAGAAGTTTCTGGCATCTTCTTACCTGGAGAAGGCCAGATCACCCAGGAAATCTTTCCAGAATGTTCCTAGTCTTTATAAATGCTGTGATTTTGGTCAGTTGGTAGACTTTTTGTTTTCATATCAGAGTTACATAGTGGCATTAGAGCGTAATAAGATTACACAGTGGATTTTTAAGAGAAATTTTTGGACCTAATCAGTGAAGAATAAATTTAAGTTTTCATTGCTGGTTCTCTTTGTTGTGATTTTCAAGTCAGAACAAATTGGAGGTTCCAACGAGATAAACCATTCATTGGATCAACCATTGGATTCACCAAAGATTAAAGCTGAACTATCATTTTAAATCTTGTGACTGTTTGAAAAACCAGCAATCATGACTTTTAATGTTGAAAATTCCAACCCAGGAATCAATTGTGCTGGCAAAGAAGAAGGACTTGCTGCAAATAGCCTCAACCCTTGGATTATCTGATGTGAAATCATCAATGAGGAAACAAGAAATATTGAACATTTTGGTTCAACATTTCATCGATGAAGATATCTTTGGGGAAGAAGCAGCAGAATTGATTAAAGATGAGGAAGTGTCTGCAACAGAGCTGCAAAGACTTGAGATGCAGCTACGCTAGAAACAACTAGAACTGGAAGAAAGGTTGGAGAATAAACTAGAAGAAAGAAAGTTGGAGAAGGAGAAAGAACTAGAAGAAAAAAAAGGATGCAGCATGAACTGGAAATGAAGAAAATAGAAGCAGGTACTGTAACAAAATCTTTGACTTTCTGATCATTTTGATGTGGTTAAACTGTGAGGTATCGTTCAGGAACCAGTCGCGAGAACCAGGAAATGCGATGAATGTGATTTTATTAAGCGAGGGGGTAAACCCCCGCAGGACCGAAGGCAACAGTACAAAGTCCACAATCCAAAAATCACAATCCCAGGGGCAGAATCCAAAAGTCGAAAAACCAGGGCAGCAATCACAGTAATCGTAGTCAGACAAAAAGGGTTCGATACATAGGAGCAGATAACAATACCAAATCAGAGCCAGGAATCGGAAGTCGGACGGTCCAGTCAGAAAAGCAACACTATGAATACAAGGCGAAAACGAGAGCAGCACAGGTAGACAAGGGAAACGTTCTGACAGGGATCTGCTGTGAAAAGACTGCTTAAGTACACTCAAGGGAAGTCACATGCTATGATTAGGATCAGGTGAAGAGGATCAGACTAATTATGTGGGAGCAAAACATGAGGGAGAACCTAACCACATGAAATTGGCAAAAGCCAAAACGCGGACAGGGATCACGAGACAACCTATGACAAAACATACAGCTCCGGTTAGGGAGTTCTAACGTGCACAGATAATGAGAGGCAGGACAGAGTGGAGCAGGTGCGGAGGATCCGCTGAATTTGCAGCAAAGACTAAGTGAAGGCAAGAGGCGGAGACTAGAACAGGGCGAAAAGGAGAGCTTGTTAATCAATTAGTAAGTGCAGCTATACAATCCCTAGTGCTCGTTAGTAAGTTAGTATTATATACAATGTTAGTCTTGGTTAGTAACTCTAACAAAATAACAAACTGTTAGTATGGGTTAGTAAAATAGAAAAGAGAGGCGAAGGAAGCAAACGAGATTAGAAGGACTGTTTGAAACCCAGAAACCATGAAATCACCTAAACATGTGACACGCAGGACTGGGGAGAAGCTGTAGCTTAAAAGACCAGACAGGGGAGACAAAGTGCAATGCAGGGCATGGGCAAAGACATGGACCGGACTATAACAGAAATGTGGATCTGGAAGGGCAAAAACAAAAACATGGCAATGAACTAAAACATGGCAAAACATAACAGGCATGACAGAATCATAACATAAACACATCAGACTTGTTCCTCCCTTCCTAGAAAATGATGTAGACCAATACTTTGCCCATTTTCAGAAAATTGCTGAAAATTTGAAATGGCCAAAAGAGTGTTGGACGATGATGTTACAAAGTGTTCTTACTGGTAAAGCTAGGAAAATTTATAACCAGTTATCTGTCCAACAGTGTTCTAACTATGATTTTGTCAAATCTGCCATTCTGAAGGGTTATGAATTGGTCCCCGAGGCTTACAGGCAAAAATTTAGGAATTCTCGCAAGGAAGCCAGTCAAACTCATGTTGAATTTGGCAGGTTGAAGGAACAGTTGTTTGATCAGTGGTGTAATTCCATAAAAGTTGAGAAAGATTTTGGCAGAATGAGGCAACTTATTCTGGTTGAGGAATTCAAAAGGTGTATCCAGCCTGATGTCAAGAATTTCCTTGAGGAGAAACAAGCCAATATTTTGCGAGATGTCTCCACCCTGGCTGATATTTATGCATTGACTCATAAGTCTTCTTTTGTCCAAAAATCCACTTTTTCTAAATTTCAAGGCAAGTCTCAGTCCAAGACTTCTTAACACTTCTGATGATTCCAAGGCCACTTCTGAGAGGAAACCTTCCAGTGAGAAGCAATCTTCTGATGCGTTACCTGCTGTGTCTTGCAATACTGCAAAAAGCAAGGTCACCTTATTTCTGAGTGTTATGCCCTCAAGAAAAAACAACGAGAAAAAAACCAAGCCAACTGCTTTCACTAGGAGAGAATCTCTTGTATCAAAGGTCAGTTTGCCTGATCTTCTACCTTCTGTGTCTGATTCTGTAATGGAGGGTTTTGAGCCATTCACCACCGATGGTTTTGTCTCACTTTCACATGATTTTTCCTCATCTGCTCCTGATCGAATTCTAAGGGATACTGGGTCTTCCCAATCTCTTATTCTTGCAGATATTCTTGAGACCACAGAACAGGTAGGGAGAGAAAGTTGGGTGACTGTAGGTCGACAGCGTAGGAAAGGGCGCGCACGCCGTACAGCAACAGCTCCTCCAGTGGTTGAGGTGTCCAACGATTCCGGCCCTTGCAGGAACTCGACTTAGCCCCTGACCCTGAGAGTGGGGGGATTGATGAGCATCAGGGCACCCTGTTGGCCTCTACCCCTCAGAAAAGAGAGTTAGTGATAGTGGGGGACTCAATCATTAGAGGAATAGACAGTTTAGTCTGTTCGCGTGACAAGGAGTCTCGTACAGTGTGTTGCCTGCTTGGTGCCCAGGTAGGAGACCTCCTGGAGCGTGTGGACAAGCTCCTGGCCAGAGCGGGGAGGGATCCAGTTGTCATGGTCCATGTTGGGACAAATGACATAGGTAAGGGTAGGTTTGAGGTTCTGCAAGGCAAATTTGTGGAATTAGCTGAGAAGCTTAGGAGCAGATCCTCCACGGTAGTTTTCTCCGGGATTCTACCGGTACCACGTGCAAGCAGAGGGAAGCAGAATTTTATCTGGAGGTTTAACACGTGGCTCTGAACCTGGTGTAGGAAAGAGGGGTACAGGTTTATGGGGCACTGGAACTTTTTTTTCTGGGACAGGGGTGACCTGTTCAAGCCTGACGGGCTGCACCTGAACCGGAGGGGTACCTTTGCACTGGGTCAGCGTATGTTAAGGGTAGCACAGGATTATTTAAACTAGGGACTTGGGGGGCAGGGAGGTTAGTGAGTGTTACACAGAGGGAAATGCAGACTGCCCTGATGGAAGCTGACGGCGTTACATGCACTATTGATGATATACTTTTAAAGCAACAAAGCGTAGTGGGGGGCTTGAAGCAGCGACCGCATGGGAAATCAAGGGGGAAGAGCATTAGTAATAACCTGAAATGTTTTTATTTAAATGCAAGAAGCATAAAAAATAAATTTCCAGAACTTGAGGCCGTTACGATTAGTGAGGGCTATGACAGAGTTGGGATTACAGAGACATGGCTTAGTGAAGAGGATGGAGATGAATATAATATAGAAGGTTATAAGCTCTTTAGGAAGGATAGATATAATAAGCGAGGAGGGGGCGTAGCACTCTATGTGAACGAAAACATAAATGTACAGGAAATTCCCGAAATTGAACATTCTTTGCCATGTGAAGATATCTGGGTCAGACTCACTGGCAAACACGAGACTGGTTTAAACATAGGAGTATGCTATCGACCGCCAGCTTTGGACAATATTGTCAATGAAATGCTCTTTAAGACGATTAGGCAAGCTTGTAGAGGAGGAGGGACTATTATTATAGGAGACTTAAATTATCCTGGTATTGATTGGAAAATGGTGAAAGGACAAGGTAAAGGGGAGGAAGAATTTCTGGATGTTATAAATGACAATTTTTTGGTGCAGTATATTAATAAACCTACAAGAGAGAAGGCAATTTTAAATTTGGTGCTTTGTAATGACTCTGATAGACTTAGCAATGTTGAGGTACTGGAGCCACTTGGGACTAGAGATCACTCTACTGTTAATATTGACGTTTCATGGGAAGTCAAAAAGGTGTCTTCGAAAACCGAAATTTTTAATTTTAGGCGAGCAAACTTTGACAGGATGCGCTCATATCTAAGCAAAATAAAATGGGAGACACTCCTGGACTGTGAGTCTGTAAATGCGATGTGGGAAAGATTTAAGGGGGTTTTACTTGATTCACAATGTAAATTCATTCCAAAGGTGTCCAAAAGTAAGCTGAAAAAGCAAAATCCTCAGTGGATGACCACAGCTATTCGTAGGAGTCTGAAGAATAAGAGGAATCTTTATAACACGTACATAAAGGATAACAGTGAGAATACTAAGGCTTAATACTGTAAAATGCGAGCTGTGGTCAAAAAAGAGCTGAAGAATGCTAGAAGACTGTATGAAAGGCAAATTGCAGAAGGGGCAAAAACTAATCCTAAGCGCTTCTTTGAGTACTGTAGCAGAAAAACAAAAGTCAAAGAGGAGGTTAAGTGCAAAAAGAATAAAAATGGATCGCTCGTTGCTATATGATAACAAGGATATTGCGGAAACCTTAAACAGTTTTTTTGTTGAGAATTTTACCTCGGAGCGGGTTTTTATTCGGCCAGAGGGCATGTCCAACGCTCAAGATTATTTTGCGGAATTGAGGTTAGGGATAATGAAGTATTAGACAAGTTGCATAAACTAAAGGCAGATAAGGCGGCGGGTCCTGATGACTTATATCCTAGAGTGCTCAGGGAAGTTAGTGAGATCATCTTTAAATCGCTCTCTGCTATCTTCAGACAGTCTTTAGAAACTGGAGAAATACCAAATGATTGAAAGCAGGGCAATATAATACCAATATATAAGAAAGGGGACCGTACTGAGCCAGGAAATTACAGGCCAGTCAGTTTAACTTGCATTGCATGCAAAATACTGGAATCTATTATAAAAGATGAGCTGGAATTATTCCTTGAATGTAATAATATTTTGAGGGATAGCCAACATGGTTTCCGTAAGGGAAGGCCATGCCTGACAAACCTCCTGGAATTTTTTGAAGAGGCCACCAAGACTTATGATATGAGCAGGGCTCATGACATCATATACTTGGATTTTCAGAAAGCATTTGATAAAGTACCACATAAGAGACTAATTTTAAAAATGAGCTCCATTGGAGTTACAGGAGGTATTCTGGAATGGATTCAAAACTGGTTACAGGACAGAACACAAAGAGTGGTGGTCAGTGGAATCTCATCTCAGCTAGGTATGGTGGGAAGTGGCATCCCTCAGGGATCAGTGTTGGGACCCCTGCTGTTCCTCATCTACATTAATGACCTTAATAGAAATATTGAGAGCAAATTAGTTAAATTTGCAGATGATACTAAATTGGGAGGTTTGGCAAATAGTTTAGGCTCTACTAAAGTGATCCAGGGGGATTTGGATAGAATCCAGAGTTGGGCAGGAATGTGGCAAATGGATTTTATTTCGCAAAATGTAAAGTTGTACATGTAGGTAATAATAACATTAGACAGGATTACTTCATGGGAGGTTTAAAACTGGAATGTGCTCCACATGAAAAAGATCTAGGAGTGATTGTTGACCAAACCCTCACAGGTTCTAGTCATTGTGCCGTAGCAGTTAAAAAAGCCAATCGGATGCTGGGATACATTGTCAAAAGTATTGAGTACAAATCCAAGGAGGTGATACTTCTCTTGTACAACACATTTGTCAGACCACATCTGGAGTATTGTGTGCAGTTCTGGGGACCATATTTTAAGAAAGATATAGAGGAAGATAAGTTCAGAGAAGAGCAACTCAGCTGATTCCGGTATAAAAGATGAAAGCTATGAGAACAGGCTGAAGATCCTTAATCTCTTTAGTCTTAGGAAAAGGAGACTCAGGGGTGATCTGATTGAGGTCTTTAAATATGTTAAAGGGATTAACAAAGTGAATTACGTAGGATTCCTTCTAGGGCTGCACGATAAACGGAATCGCGGTTATCGCAAGCGCAATAAAACTAACTGCCACTATGAGGCAGACAGACGAGCTTGCTTATTACCTTTTCTATGACACATACCTAATGCGGTCATTTGAAATGCTTCCGGGAAGAAAACTGCGTTTTGAAGTCCGCTATAATTACCAGCGAGGTTGGACAGCCTCCATCGCTTTGGCATAATTAGCTTACCTTAAATCAATTCCCGTGTACTTTGCCTAACTTGCAATCAAGCCTTTTATTCAGCCAACTGACTGATCAAAACCAAAGTGTGGCCAATAATGATTAAGAAGAGATAATGAGAAGCAGACGGACCTAACCAGGCTGCTGTGTTAGATTGAAAGGATGTTGATAATCTGAATAAATAGCAGACCTCTGAATTCCACCTCTTGTAGCATTTTTACATATCATTAAAAAGATTTCTTAAAAACAAACCATTTCAAGATGGCCTTGGTTTTTAAGCGTTTCAAAACATTTTGTGAAGCATCTCGAACGTGAAAGTGAGAGAAATTATATTTTCTCTTTGCACGCAAGAGACAAATACAGCGAAGACTTGGCAAACAAGTTCAGACAAATCTGCGCTGCAAATTTGTTGCATTTTTTATTTGATAATTGAACAAGGTTAATTTAAAATAAAATAATTCATAGCTCTTGATTTTGGTTACTTTTGAGCGTCTAATAGCCAACAGTGAAGGTGGAAAACATTTTGTTTAAGCGTATCGAACTTCACGTTGGCCTAAATTGTTAACGCATTTGCACGCAGCTCAGCAGAATGTAAAGCAAGAAATAATCTAACAGATTCAGGCAAATCTATCATGTTTCACGGTCATTTAAATTTCAAAATGTAATAAACAAAACATATTCAAATAAATCAGACTGTCAACCAATTTAAATCGGTAATTGAGCGAATCAACTGTTTGATTGCAAATTGAGCCAAGCAAATGGAAAGGGGGTGAGAGCAATTGTCGGGTAGAAGATGATGATTTTGCAGACCTTAACTTTGCTTTTTTCAGCACGTAATTTATCAGAAATTGTGTTTGCGAGATTATTTCCAATTTTTCATTTGGTCGCGCTGCGTGCTAATGCAATTACAATTTCTACACGTCACGTTCGATACGCTTAAACAAAATGTTTTCCACCTTCACTTTAGGCTATTAAGACGCTCAAAAGCAACCAAAATAAACAGCCATTAATTAGTTCATTAATTACTTTATTTGAAATCTTGTTCAATTATCAAATAAACAATGTTCCAAATTTGTGTTTGCCTGAATGTGTTTGCCAAGTCTTCGCTGCATTGCGTGCAATGCGAAAATAATTTCTCACTTTCACGTTCGATATGCTTTACAAATTTTTTTCCACTTCGTGTATATTTTGAAACGCTTAAAAACCAAGGCCATCTTAAAATGGTTTATTTTTAATGATAGGCGACGTAAAAATTCTCCAAAAGGTGGAATTCAGAGGTCTGTCATTTATTCACATTATTGACACTCTTTCAATCTAACACGGCAGCCTGGTTAGGTCCGTCCGCTTCTCATTATCTCTTCTTAATCATTATTGGCCACATTTTGGTTTTGATCAGTCAGTCGGCTGAATAAACAGCTTGATTGCAAGTTAGGCAAAGTACACGGGAATTGATTTAAGGTAAGCTAATTATGCCAAAGCGATGGAGGCTGTCCAACCTCGCTGGTAATTATAGCGGACTTCAAATCACAGTTTTCTTCCCGGAAGCATTTCAAATAACCGCATTAGGTGTGTGTCATAGAAAAGGTAATAAGCAAGCTCGTCTGTCTGCCTCATAGTGGTAGTTACTTTTATTGCGCTTGCGATAACCGCGATTCCGTTTATCGCGCAGCCCAAATTCCTTCGGCTAAGTTTTGTTACTAGAACTTGGGGTCACAAATGGAAGTTGACCAAGGGTAAATTTAGCACTGATATTAGGAAATATTTTTTCACCCAGAGTAATTTCAATGTGAAATAGCTTGCCGGACCATATTGTTGAGGCAGAAACCTTGGCAATTTTCAAGAGCAGGCTTGACTTAAAGCTAGATACCATTGAGACATTGAGTATCTGAAGTGATATATTCACAATAGTTAAAAGAAACTGGCGAGCCTGTTCTCGCCACTCATGTTATGTTATGTTATATTATGTTATATTCTGCCTTTATCGGACAAAACGTCCACTCAGGCTAATGTCCTTATTCAAGGAGTAGAATGTGGTTTTACAAGTGTACCTCTCCATAATGTTCATCTCAAATCAGACTTAGTCTCTGGGCCTGTTGCTGTTGGCGTTAGGTCTTCTCTTCCTTTCAAAAGTGTTCATTTGCTTCTTGGTAATGATCTTGCTGGGGATAAGGTTGTGCCTTACCCTGTTGTAACTGACACTGCTTTAATTGATCAAGAATCTGAATCTATAGAGGAGGAAATTCCAGACCTCTATCCTTCATGTGCAGTTACTCGTTCTATGGCCAAAAAGGCTATTCAAGATGATGCTGACCTGGACTTCAACCTGACTGACACCTTCATTGGGCAGTCTTTTCATCAGGAACCTTCCAGTCCTTCTGAGATGTCTGGGAAATCTTCAGACTTGTCCTTGTCAGGTCATTCTAATGACATTCTGTCTCGGAAACAACTTATTCAGGAGCAACAACAAGCTTGTGATCTAGCACATCTTCTACCACAGGTTGTAAGTGAACAAGAGGCTACTCAAGTTCCTGCCTGTTTTTACTACAAAAATGGTGTGCTTATGAGAAAGTGGCGTCCACCTGATGTTTCTACAGATGAAGAGTGGATGATCACCCATCAAATTGTTCTTCCAAAGTGTTATCGTCAGGAAACTCTTAGTCTGGCCTATGACAATCCTATGTCAGGTCATTTGGGTATCAAAAAGACCCTTCAACGTGTCCGGAATAATTTCTTCTGGCCTTCCATGAGGTCCGATGTACAGGAGTACTGCAAATCTTGTCATACTTGTCAAATAGTTGGGAAGCTGAACCAGAATATTCCAAAGGCTCGTCTTAAGCCCATTCCCGCTTTTGAAGAACCTTTCAGTCGGATCATCATTGACTGTGTTGGAGCAGTGCCGAAGACTAGATCTGGTTGTGAGTACCTACTGACTATCATGTGTGCTTCCACTCGGTTTCCTGAGGCAATTCCACTACTTAATATCAAGGCGAAGACTATCATCAAGGCTCTTACCAAGTTTTTCTGCTTTGTTGGTCTTCCTAAGTCTATTCAGTCTGATCAAGGGTTAAATTTCATGTCTGGCTTATTTCAACAAATAATGCATGAGCTTGGTATTAAACAATACAGGTCATCAGCTTACCATCCTGAGAGTCAAGGTTCTTTGGAGAGGTTCCATCAAACCCTGAAGAACATGACAAAGACCTACTGGCTTGACACAGAGAAAGACTGGGATGAAGGTTTCCATCTTCTTCTGTTTGCTGCCCGTGAAGCTGTTCAAGAGTCTCTTGGGTTCAGTCCTTTCGAGCTTGTTTTTGGGCATACAGTCCGTGGACCTCTGAAGCTTCTGAGGAAAAGTTGCTGGCCGAAGATGATGTCCCAATGAACTTGCTTCAGTATGTCTCTGACTTCCGTAATCATCTCTCTAAGGCTTGTGACTTTGCTAAATCTAATCTCAAAGAGGCTCAGGGCAAAATGAAAGCCAGATATGACCTTCATTCCCAAGATAGAAGTTTTAAGGCTGGTGACAAAGTCCTTGCTCTTTTGCCAGTTCCTGGAAACCCTCTAAGAGCCCGATATTTCGGCCCTTACACTGTCCTCAAAAAAGGTCAGTGATCTAAATTAAGGAGGAAACAAAAACAAATGTATCACATCAACATGCTGAAAAAATACATTGACCGAGAAACTCAGCAAAAGCCAGTCAATGTGGTAAATACAACTGAACTGGAAAATTCTGAAGAAGATTGTGATTGCCCCTTGGAAAATGAACCTGGTCCAGCCAAACTTGAAAATTCAGACATTCTTCAAAATATTGACAGCAAGTTGTCCCACCTGGACCCTTTTCAACAACAACAGCTAAAGCAGCTCATATTTGAATATAGTCACCTATTCCCTGACGTTCCCTCAAGGACTGATATGGTTTACCATGATGTCATCCTGCAAGATAATGCCAAGCCTGTTAAACAGCATCCTTACAGAAAGAGTCCAGAGAAGCAGAAATACCTTAAACAAGAAGTCAAACACCTGCTTGATAATGACTTTGTTGAACTAAATAAGAGTGACTGGAGTTCTCCATGCATCCTCGTTCCGAAACCCAATGGAACATATAGAATGGTGACGGACTACAGGAAAGCGAATACTCTATCAAAAACGGACTCATATCCTATTCCCAGAATTGATGACTGCATTGACAAAGTTGGACAGTCAAAGTACGTCACCAAATTTGATCTCCTCAAGGGCTTCTGGCAGATCCCTCTTACAGACAGAGCAAAGCAGATCTCTGCTTTAGTCACACCAGATGGATTATACCAATACAAGGTCATGCCCTTTGGAATGAAAAATTCTCCGGCCACCTTCCAACGTCTGGTAAACAGAGTGATTGCTGGACTACCAGGATGTGAGGCCTATATTGATGACATTATCATCACCAGCGACAGCTTCCAAGAGCACCTCACCTACATCAGAAACTTCTTTCAGAGAGTGAGTGATGCCAAGCTGACTATCGAACTTGTTAAAAGTGACTTTTGTAAAGCTACAGTTTTTTACTTAGGTTATATTGTAGGACAGGGTCAAGTCAAACCAATTGATGCTAAAGTAAAAGTTATCACTAAATTTTCTTAACCTACAACTAAAAGAGAACTAATGAAATTTCTACGGATGGCTGGCTACTACAGAAAATTCTGTAAAAAAATTCTTTCATTTCTGAACCTTTGACAAATTTACTGAAGAAAAATGCAAAGTTTGTTTGGGATGAAAAATATCAAAATTCATTTGACGAACTGAAAGCCATCCTCAAAAACTCACCAGTTCTCTTATCTCCTAATTTAAAAAAGGAGTTCAAGTTAGCTGTTGATGCCAGTGATATTGGTGCAGGCACAGTTTTGCTGCAAGAAACCACCGATGGAGTAGATCAGCCTGTTTGTTACTTTTCCAAAAAGTTTGATAAACATCAGAAAAACTATTCAACAATTGAAAAGTCTATTTGACTTGTTCTGCTACTTCCATCAAGGTCTTCAGTGATCACAATCCCCTCACATTCTTGCATAAGATCAAAAACAAGAATCAAAGATTACAGAGATGGAGTTTACTTTTGCAAGAGTATGATTTAGATATTTCTCACATCAGGGGAAAAGACAATGTTATTCCAGATACACTTTCACGCATGCAAATTTTACTTCTCTATTTGTGAAAATTGCACTGGTTGTTAGGTATATGATTGTTATAATGATCAATGGCACTTTATGTGTAAAGTTCAAGATTATACTGATTATAAAACCATGTTAATTTTAACAAAAGAAAGCTTTTAGCAAAACTTTCTTTTCTTAAAGAGGGGAGGAAATTATGCATGAGTGTTTTATGTACAGCACTGTATATCATTTGTAAATGGAGATTTGTTAGATACTATTTGTGCTGCCTTACTGGTCAGCTATTTGTTTATTTTGTTCATCATTTAGCATCCTCTGCGGGTATGTCTGTATAACAGTCCACAATACCACTTGTTTGTGATGAAATAGACTAGTGCTTCTAGAAGTTTCTGGCATCTTCTTACCTGGAGAAGGCCAGTTCACCCAGGAATCCAGTAGATCTTTCCAGAATGTTCCTAGTCTTTATAAATGCTGTGATTTTGGTCAGTTGGTTGAGTTTTTATTTTTGTATCAGAGTTACATAGTGGCATTTGTGTGTTATAAGGTTCCACAGTGGATTATTTATAGCAATTTTTGGACCTAATCAGTGAAGAATAAATTTGTTTAAGTTGTCATTGCAGGTTCTCTTTGTCTGTCTTGTTATGACTTGAAAATCACAACAAAGTATTTGCCTCTGGAAAAATAATAAGCACTTCTGAGAATGCATTTACGTTGTTGGCAATATGGCGGAAACCTTTTGAAAATGAAATAACAAATGGAAATGTGATTTAATTATTTATTTGTAATAAAAAATGCATAGCTGGACTTGAAAATGAAAAAGCAAAGTTTAGGATTACATATTCATTTTAATTATCATACAAATAATGCATTGCATCTCAAAAAAGAAAAAGTATTTGTGAGAAGCCATTTTCATTATGAGATTTACATTTCAATTTTTGCTTGCAATATGGCAGGGCACTTTTTGAAAGCTAAATGGCAAATGAGGAATGCTTTTTAATTTTCAGTTTGTTATAAAGAAGTGCATATATGGACTTGAAGATAAAAAAGCAAAGTGGAGGATAACATTTTTATTTTCATTATGATAGAAAATATATGTTTGCTTCTTGAAAAAGACTTTCTGAGAATGCATTTTTGTTTTAATATTGTTAGCTATATGCCTCCGTTATCTACTGGATTCGTTCGGTGAGTATCGAGTAGATAATACTTTCTGAGGGGCTGTGCTGGATCAGAGCTGGGTGCTCCTGTAGACTATATGCTTTACCCGAGGTCAATTCAAACTGCACTTCAGCCCAATTGCATAGTGGTTTGCTCACACAGAGATCTAAGATTGTTCAAACTCAGAGATAGCGGTGTATAAGGGCATTACTTCTGCCAGCCATTTCTCAATCTCAGCAGTGGCCTTCCTGATCTCCTGAATGAACTCTCTTGTTTTTAATGCCTTTTTCCCCCCTGCTCTGCTGGTCTGTGGGTCAGTAGGGGGGACCCGTCCTTCGACAGTGGTGGCACTGGAGCTCTGCTTTCTCATGGCGTGTATCGCCATGGAGTCATCAACAATGAAGAAGATGTCCACAGCCAGAAAAAGCCCTGCAAACACCCCAGTGAGCACCTCAGCTGCCCGTGCAAGTCTGACTCCCTGTGACACTGCCCTGAATGCCTGACCAGCAGATGCGAGCTTTGCAAACCCCCCAATTCCCCTCACTGCCCTCACAGCAGGTCTTGCATCGAGGGGTTTGTCCTTTTCTAGATCCTTAAAAGCATCATCAATGTGCTGAAGGCATGAGATCAACATCAGTATCTTCATCTCTAATTCCTGGATAAAATTCTCCATAACGCTGCGGTCAGTTCGCTCTTTCACCATGTTAGTGATATTGGACGCAGCTCCAGTTACTCCGCCGGCTGCAGCAACCGCAACTCCCACCCCAGTCACGATCAGAGACGCCCCTAAAGTGAAGGGTGCGAGGATGAGCCCCACTATGGTGGTGATCCCCCCTGCGGCACCCACCACCGACCCTGTCAGACTGCCTACGGTGGTGCCCCAGAGCACACGCTCTAAACCATCTGCCACCTCTTTCAGTTTGTTCACTTTCTCCTGCATGTCTTCTGGGACTCCTATGATCTGTGGAAATAAGAGTTACATATTACAGCCTTAAACTGTATCAGTTATCCAGACCTTATCCCGCCCATTCTATGAGACAGCAGGCGATAAACATGCAGAATCACCTTTCTTATCAGAGACCTAAGCAGGAAGGGTCTCTTCAGGACATCACTGGCAGAGGGTCGATCTGTTGGATTCTTCTGAAGAAGATCCCTGACAAGATACTGTAGTTCAGTAGAGTATCTAGCAGATATTACAGGGGAGGGTCCATCTGTGATTTTCTTGAAGAGATCAATCTTGCGTTTTCCTGGAAACTGAGGAAATCCAGGATAGTTATAACTGCAATGTGTAATGTGATGTGAGACAAGTAATTAAGAATTCATAAACCATGCTTAAGGTCAGAAGAATATTAGATCATGTGAAGCATCAAAGTCTTGAGTTTAACTCACCGCCAGCCTTAGCTCACACAGCTCATAGAGTACGCATCCCAAAGCCCACATGTCACTGCATGAGAGAGAAGTGAATTTCAATAATTATAAAAGGGTTCTGCCCCAAGCTACAAGAAGAGTCTTAGCAGGCAGGCTGCAGGTGGGGGAGGACATCTGACCCAGGTAACATTCACTGGGCTGGGCATGACTGTGACATCTGACCCAGGTAACATTCACTGGGCTGGGCATGACTGTGACATTTGACCCAGGTAACATTCACTGGGCTGGGCATGACTGTGACATTTGACCCAGGTAACATTCACTGGGCTGGGCATGACTGTGACACCTGACCCAGGTAACATTCACTGGGCTGGGCGTTACTGTGACACCTGACCCAGGTAACATTCACTGGGCTGGGCATGACTGTGACATTTGACCCAGGTAACATTCACTGGGCTGGGCATGACTGTGACATTTGACCCAGGTAACATTCACTGGGCTGGGCATGACTGTGACACCTGACCCAGGTAACATTCACTGGGCTGGGCATGACTGTGACATTTGACCCAGGTAACATTCACTGGGCTGGGCATGACTGTGACACCTGACCCAGGTAACATTCACTGGGCTGGGCATGACTGTGACATTTGACCCAGGTAACATTCACTGGGCTGGGCATGACTGTGACACCTGACCCAGGTAACATTCACTGGGCTGGCTGTGACTGTGACACCAGACACAGGTACCATTCACTGGACTGGGCATGACTGTGACGCCTGACCCAGGTAACATTCACTGGGCTGGGCATGACTGTAACACCTGACCCAGGTAACATTCACTGAGCTGGCCGTGACTGTGACACCTGACCCCGGTAACATTCACTGGGCCATGACTGTGACACCTGACCCAGGTAACATTCACTGAGCTGGCCGTGACTGTGACACCTGACCCAGGTAACATTCACTGGGCTGGGCATGACTGTGACACCTGACCCAGGTAACATTCACTGGGCTGGCCGTGACTGTGACACCTGACCCAGGTAACATTCACTGGGCTGGCCGTGATTGTGACACCTGACCCAGGTAACATTCAATGGGCTGGCCATGACTGTATATCCATCATTTAAAACCATAGATTAAGAATTTAGATGGAAATAAATATGCTAATGAAGAACTATGCAGGTTAGGATGCTATTTATACTATGGATAAAAACATGAAAATTAATTTCATATACAGTATTTTATCAACACTGCTCAAAAAAGTAAGGGAACACTTAATCATCATAGAATAACACCAAGTCAGTTAAACTTTAGGGATACATCTGTCCATTTCGGAAGCACAAGTGACTGTGAATCAGTTTCGCCTGCTTTGGTGCTACTGAAATGGACAACAGGTGCCATGGAGAGGTCAAATCAAAAAGAGAATGGTTGTGCATGTGTTGGCCACGGACAATCGCTCTCTCCTTATCCTTCCTGACGGTTATTCTCTGGTTTTGTGTTCTGCTAGTGTCCTTGTCAAAGCTGGTAGCATGAGGCAGTACTTGCAGCCCAATCAGGTTGCAAAGGTAGTCCAGCTCCTCCAGGATGGCAAATCAGTTGCAGAAAGGTTTGCTTTGTCTCCAGCACAGTCTCAAGAGCTTGGAGGAGATACCAGAAGACCTGTCGTTACATGAGGAGTGCTGGACAGGGCTGTAGAAGGGCATCAACCCAGCAGCAGGAATGTCTGAGGAAGATGCTCTGAGGCTGGCCTTTTATATGTCCACGTTATCATGACACATGTGAAACGCTTGAGCTACTCAAATTTGGCTGTCTTCAACGACACCATGGTCCCATCTCGATGTCATCGTACTATAATACGATGGCTACATGACGGCATTGCGAGGGCTTCACGTAGTCGTGTTGCCTTCCTCAGACAATCGGGCAGCTTCTTGCTTCCTTCGTATTGTCTTCGTGAGGCAAAAAATGCCCGATGGCACCGATGATCACATGAAGTAAAGACGAAGATGACACGATTTGACAAGATGCCCTCACAATGGCCTTACGAAGGGCAAAATGGACACACGAATTCAACACGAAAATGAACCTTCGCAAGGTCTTCCGGCAATTTTTTGGCATGCCAAAGATTTTGCCACCGCTCACAAAGTTGCTGCCGGAGCCTGAGAAACTCAACTGGCAGTCATACGATGGCTTAAGATGCCCTCACGAACGGCTCGATGTTTTTACAATCAGTTCCGAATTTGAACATTTCCTTTATCGTATGTCCATCTGGTGTCAATTTTGGTACAGTGTGACCCCTACTTTACTGATGTACATTGTACCATTTGTTATGAGCAAAATGATGAAACAACAATCAAAGGAGACGAAAATCATCAACCCATTGAGGGCTGGCTTCAAAATCATTCCAAAAATGAAAGTAAAAAATTGAAATCACAGGCTTATCCAGCTTGCCTAAATTTTTATCACAGCAACTCTTAATTTGACTTGTGTCTGGCCCCAGTGTGCCTGTAAGCAGTCCCCGACAATGTCTGGGCATGTTCCTGATGAGTTGGCGAATCATGTTCAGAAGGATCTCCTCCCAGACCTGGATCAGGGCGTCAGTGAACTCCTGCACAGTTTGTGGCGGTACTTGGTGGTGTTGGATGCTGTGATACATAACATCCAATAGGCGCTCAATTGGATTTAGGTCAGGGGAATGAGAGGGTCAGTCAATGGCATTAATGCCTTCGTCATACAGGAACTGCTGACACACTCTGGCCAGGTGAGGCCAGGCATTGTCCTGCACCAGGAGGAACTCAGGACCCACTGCACCAGCATAAGGTCTGACAGTCGCTCTTTGGATTTCATCCCAGTACGCAACAGCAGTCAGGGTACTGTTGGCTATGACGTGGAGGTCTGTGCAACCCTCCAAGGATATGGCTCCCCAGACCATCACTGACCCCCCTTCTAAATCGGTCATGCTGGATGATGTTACAGGGAGCATAACGGTCACCACAGCGTCTCCAGACTCTTTGACGCCTGTCACATGTGCTCAGTGTGAACCTGCTCTCATCTGTGAAGAGAACAGGGTGCCTATGGCAGACCTGCCTATTCTGGTTTTCTCTGGTGAATGCCAGTCAAGCTGCAAGGGATAATGTAGCCTATAGTGAGCCGGTCATTGTCGAAAAATAACTCCCTACGGGGGAATAGAACCCTGACGCGCAGCTCACTATAAATTATCCCGCTTAGAATATGGCTAAAACATTTTAAATATTAAAATATTAGTATTACTGGCAACGGACAGCAGCGCAGCGGTCTTACCTCTGGAAATAAACGCCGCAGAATTTTGGCGATTGACCAATCAGAATCGAGTATTTAAGAGTGCCATGTTTTAAATATATACTCAGAGGCAATGAAAATGCAACACACTAAATTTTGGTTTATTTTTGCTCAGGACCTGAGTAGTCCAATTTCAGTTCTTAAGTGACCATTGTGGTCACAATGTGTACCTCGTTACACATGAATGATCATCATGTAACTCAACAGTGTGAGTTGGACTCTCATCAATCCATATTGAGTACAACATATGGGATTAGGAGTTGTGCAAGTACAGTGGTTGGTTGTCTTCCCGATATAAAGGCATGATAAAAGCCACATAAAAAACATTTTTAAGTGTCATAATGCCACGTCTGTCGACTGAACAATGGAACAGGGGACTGGGTATGCTAGAGGCGGGAGTAAGTGCCCGGCAAGTGGCTCACCGTTTTGGGTGTAGTACGTCCAGCATCAATACGTTTTAGGTGTAGTACGTCCAACTGGGACGAGCTCTTTCATCAAGAGTACCCAGATCTCAAACCAGGCAGCAACTCCAGAATGCACCACAGGCAGAGTGGCGACAACTTCCCCAAGACAACCTAAGATGCTTAGTCAGGTCCATGAGGAGACGTTGTACTGCCTGTGTGGATGTTCGTGGGGGTCACACCCGATACTGACTGTTCTTTTGAGTTCATTTTTAAATGTATGTTCTGTTCAGTCTTGTTGTGATTTTTCATTTTCAACTTGTGCTCGTTATGTTTAATGCATCTGTTTATTATTGTCCAAATCGGCCCATTAACACATTTAATTCATCAAAGTCAATATTTGAATTGTTAAAATAAGAAAATAAATTTGACTCACAAAATTATTTGAATCCAAACTGGTGTTGTGTTTTCATTGCCTCTGAGTATATATATAAATAAGGCACAACGTATTCATGAAACTGATAACTGATAATGAACTGGTTGCTTTTAACGTCGTACTTTTTTATCTTAACATTTCTTGTTCGTAACAAAACAATAGTTTACTCTAGAAACTTACAGTAATCTGTCGTAAATTTGCTATATTACTCTGTAGTAAATATGCAAGCCATCGTGTGGCCTTCATGTGTCCGGCGCGTAAACTACTTAATAAAAATTCACATATTTTTGGACATTAAACCTGGACATTAAAATAACACTTTCTCTAACTGATTCACAGGGAAGATGGACCATCTTAACTGTATTAATTAATGGCAAGTATTTTACCATTATTAACATATATGATCCAAATAATGATGACATTAACTTCTTTGAGATTATCCTTAATAATCTATCAGGTTTACAAGGTACAAGCAACGTCTTTATCATGATAGGAGACTACAATACCGTATTAAACCCTGCTTTAGATCGGAAAGGTAATCATTGTACAGATTATCACCCTCATGCTTTTAAAGGAATTTCATGTATTATGGATGCCATGGACCTTGTAGATATCTGGAGACTCAGAAATCCAGATTTAGTAAAGGTATACCTGGAGGAGACAAAATCAAGCTAGTCGTATTGACTATTTCCTGATCTCTTTTTCTTTGGCTGGGAAAGTCAAAACGGCATTAATCGAAGACAAAATAAGGTCTGATCACCAACTTAAAGGGCTGCACCTATTACTCACCGATTTCCCTAGAGGCCGTGGATACAGGAAATTTTATCAGTCTTTTAATAAATAGTACTTTTATAACCAAAACAAAAGTTTTTATTACAGATGACTTCTCAAATAATATAGGTTCAGCAGATCCTCTTTTTGTGTGGGATACATTCAAATGTGCCTTTAGAGGGCATGCAATACAATACTCTTCCTTTAAACAAAAGCAGTTTAGGGCAAAAGAGAAAAATCTAACAAAAGAAATTGAAAAGCTTACATGAGATAATGATAACTCTGTAAATATATCTACTGATATGTTGAACATCTTGGAAGAAGAACAGTATGAACTTGAAGAACTTTATTAAGAAAGATCAATTAATGTATATTTTCAAAATAAAGACAAATGGATGGACATGGGTGAAAAATGTAATAAACACTTTTTAAATCTTCAACAGAAACGCATCTAAAAAGAACATTCAAAAACTAATCACAAACATGGGTGAAACTCTAGTGACCCCAACAGATATATTAAAAGAAGAAAAAAAATATTTTACTGAACTGTTTTCATCTCAGACTCCACCACTACCTCTAAATGATGCCCACTGCAAAGACTTTTTCCCCAGAAAACCATGTTAAGCTTTCAAACATGCAAAGAGAGTCCTGTGAAGGCTTAATATCTGAAGATGAGCTCAGACAGGCAATTAAGTAATTTCAGCCGGAGAAAACACCTGGCCTAGATGGCATACCAATTGAGGTGTATCAGACTTTTTATGATCAAATTAAAGAACCACTACTTACATGTTTTAATTACTCATATGATAAGGGTGAACTGTCTGAGACCCAACAAAGTGGTTTGATTTCGCTGCTATTAAAACAAGAAAGCAGTCGCCAATATAAAGACCCAGTTTATTTAAAAAACTGGAGACCTCTTACACTTCAGTGCTGCGATGCCAAAATACTAGCAAAATGTATTGCCTATCGCATTAAGAATGTCTTGTCTGATATTGTTCACAATGACCAGTTTGGATTTCTACAAGGTCGAAATATTGGGGACAATATTAGGCAGCTACAACAAAGTATAGGGAACTATGAAATGTCAAAAAAAGCCAGTTTAATTTTTATTGCAGACTTCGAAAAAGCCTTTGATAAGGTTCGTCTGGATTTTATTTATAAATGCCTTGAATTTTTATACTTTGGTGAATCTCTCATAAAATGGGTTAAAGTTAAGTACAACAACCTAACATGTTAAATTATAAATCATGGTCATATTTCAGGAAATATTTCACTGTCAAGGGGGGTAAAACAGGGTTGTCCTTTATCGCCTTATTTGTTTAGAATGGCAGTTGAAATAATTGCTATGAAGATAAGATCAAATAAAAATATCAAAGGCTTAGAAAATCCAGGGGCTGCAAACAAAGGTTTCTCTGTATGCAGATGATACCACCTCTCTGACTCCTGTCCTTATCCTTGCAAAGCCTAACACAGGACCTGGATTGTTTTTCCTGCTTGTCAGGCTTGAAGCCAAATTATGACAAATGCACAATACTTAGGATCGGCTCTCTGAAAAACACTACATTTACCTTACGGTGTAATTTATCCATAAAGTAGAAGAATGGATCAGTTGATATGTTCGGCATTCATGTTCCTGAAAACATGGATGATCTCTCAGAAGTTAATTTCAATAAAAAACTTGATAAAATAGACAAAATTCTGCAGCTATGGAGAGGGAAATATTTGACAATTTATGGTACGATCACCTTGATTAATTCCTTAGTTGTGTCTCAATTTCCATATATGATTATGACATTACCTTCACCAAGTGAATCATTTTTCAAACAATATGAAAAAAATCTTCAAATTTATATGGAATGGTAAACCAGATAAAGTTAAACGTGTGTACCTTTACAATGAATATGAATCAGGTGGCCTAAAATTGTTAAATTTAAGAGCTTTTAAACCCTCACTTAAAGCCTCCCTGATTCCAAAGTTTTTTTTAAACCCAAGATGGTTTTCCTGGAGACTATTAGACAACGTACACCCAATTTTTAAAAAGGGACTGTTTCCCTTTCTACAGATTAAACACCCCCAGTTCTCACAATGAGGAACTGCTCATTAATGTATCCCCGTTTTTAAAGGAAGCCATACAAAGTTGGCTGCAATTCCAATTCTATCCTCCAGAAAATACAGAGGAAATTTTGCAACAAATCATATGGTTCAATTCTAATATCTTGATTGGTAAGAAATTTATTTTTTGGAAAAATATGTTTGATTCTGGCATTATTTTTGTAA
Organism: Gymnothorax javanicus; assembly: GCA_029692085.1. Classification (NCBI taxonomy): domain Eukaryota; kingdom Metazoa; phylum Chordata; class Actinopteri; order Anguilliformes; family Muraenidae; genus Gymnothorax; species Gymnothorax javanicus. The sequence goes on along the minus strand of CM056201.1, from coordinate 2,210,888 downwards.
ATGATATTGTAAAATATAGGGCACTGGCGGCCCCAGAAGCTCCAGCTGTTAAGATAAACAAAATGTCAAAGTTTTTGTTGACTGACGCACGCATGCTCGGACGGACGCACGCACAGATGGAGCCTGATACCATAGCTCCCATGCCACTCAGGTGGCGGGAGCTAATTAGGAGCTTGTAACAGAAAATGTTGATAAGATAAAGCAAATTGTCAAAGTTTTTGGTGATATTTTGAGGCCAGTGGTCACCTTTAGGCACGTCATTTGTAGGCCTTTATGGAGATGCATGTCCAGTAAAAATTAGGAGCCTGTAACTGAAATCGTTGATGAGATAAAGCAAAATGTTGAAGTTTTTGGTGATATTTTTAGGCCAGTGACCTTGAAAAAAAAGGCCAAGGTAAGCTATAGGCACGTCATTTGTAGGCCTTCATGAGATGCATGTCCAGTAAAAATTAGGAGCCTGTAACTGAAATCGTTGATGAGATAAAGCAAAATGTGTTGACGGACGCACGCACGTACACACGCACGCACGCACGGACGGAGCCCAATACCATAGCTCCTGCACCGCAAGCGGCGGGAGCTAATAATGAAGGTAAATTAATGTCTTATGAAGAGTTAACTGACATTTATGACAAGGTTTGCCCTTTACAAAAGTTCAATCAACTGGCTGTGGCCATACCACTAAAATGGAAAAGAAGAATTGTTAAAGGAAGTAGCAAGGAGCTTGTCTGTCGACCATCTATGAAAAACAGTGGATTGAAAAAAACCAACATAAATAGAATGGTGAATAAGTTTCATCTTGAATCAGGAAAACTGAGAGCCAATCCTCACAATGTTCTTGATTCTTGGGAGTATATGCTAGATTTTCCGATTCCATGGAACCAGGTTTTCAATTTAATTTACAAAACAACAATTGATTTGTCAATAAGATTTTTTCCGTTTAAATTAATATATAAATATTTGGCCACTCAAAAGATGCTTCATATTTGGGGAATTGAGGGGCCCAACTTGTGTAGATTCTGTGGCGAACAGGTTGAGTCAGTGGATCATTTATATTGGTACTGCCCCTGTGTAGGTCTGTTTTGGACAGGGGCTCAGAGGCGGCTGGCTTTATATTCTAGTAATTTTACACTGGATTTGCCCAGCATACTTCTGGGCAGTCTAACAAATGACTCCGGAAAAACAGTCAATATTATCATACTGCTTGGCAAAATTTTGATTTTTAAATGAAAATCCGTGGACGCGTTAAGGACAGAGAGATTCAAACTCTTCATAAAACGTCACAGTAAAATTGAATGCATGATGGCACATGAAAACAGTTGGTTAAGTGTATATAAGGATAGATGGAGGGCGCTGAGAGTAGCAGAAGGATGGTAATGAGAATAATATAGAGTAAGTAAATGTGTATGAGTCTATTAATATATGATGTGTCTGTGTTTGTATGTATGTACGTATGTTAAAGCATGAGTATATACACTGATGGACTTCAAAAACTTATAACCAGAATTGTAGCCGAACTTGGATTCAAATTTGCAACCATTTATTGACTTTACCCATAGCAACAACTTCGACAAAATGTCAGATAACATCAACAAAAAAAGAACAACAAAAGAATCAACAATGACAAGTTTAACCCTTTCATTACCATTGTCGCATTTCCGCGACAGCACCGATCCCGCATCACTTACCATTGTCGCTATTTTGCGCCTAGAGAAAGTCCCTCACAAAAACTGTCACAGCTCGAGGTGCCCCGGTGGCTCATCGGTCTAAGCGCGCGTACCATAAAGGCTGTGTCCTTCCCGCAGCGACCTGGGTTCGATTCCGGCTCAGGTCATTTGCTGCTTGTCTTCCCCCATTCTTCTCCCCAACCTTCCTGTCTCTCTACACTGTATAACTGTCAAATAAAGGAAAAATTCCCAAAAAATAATCTTAAAAAAAAAAAACTGTCAAAGCTCCGCAACAAAACACCTCTTTGGACGAGTCTGGTATCGCACAACATGTCAGTGATGTCATCAGGCTTCCCATAGTTCCCAATCCTCCAGTTATGCACAGTTTTATTTTATTTAATACAGGTTATTGCAGGCAGTGCGTGCTGCAGCACGTGTATCTCCGTTTGTACAGAAATGCGCGTGTATCTCCGTTTGTACACAAATGCACGTGTATCTCTGTTTGTACAGAAATACGCGTGTATCTCCGTTTGTACATAAATCCCGCAGAGGAGAAATCGTCTTGTCTTGACAAACCGAAATACGGTTTTTATCCTCATTTTCTGTTTTTACTTTTGGAAAAACTAAGCAAAGATATGTGTCAATGGAAAGGTAAATGTATTTTGAACATGTTTTCTGTCCATAAAATTGTCCATTTCTGGCGTTTTTAGTTCGAAAAAGGGGGTGAAAATCCACATGCAATATCATGCTGCGATTGCACAAAAATTTACGGTAAGCAAGGGTTGTCTTATTCCAAGTAAGCGGTAGTGAAAGGGTTAACAACAAAATCAACAACAAAGATCAACTCCAAACTCAGTACCGAGTGTGACCGCCACGTCCCTGCAACAAAGCCATCACTTGTCTTGGCATGGACAACATGAGCTGTTGCTGGGGAATGGCCTGCCACTCTTGGAGAAGGGCCTCTTGGAGCTCCGCCCTCTTCCTGGGCGCTGGAGTGCGTTGCCGAACCCGCAGATCCAACAGGTCGCACACATGCTCGATGCACTTCATGTCAGGGCTGAAAGGTGGCCATTCCATGACTCGCACACCATTCTGGGCCAGGAGGTGCTGGGTCACGTGCTGAGTGAGGTCTGCGTTGTCTTGCATGAATGTGACCTCGTAGTTGTCTGTGATGTAGGGCACGACGTGCGGCCTGATGACAAGGTCACAGTAGCGGGCTGCATTAAGATTTCCATTGATTATGACCAGGTCGGACCTCCAGCTGCACCAAATGGCACCCCAGACCATCACCGAGCCTCCTCCAAAGCCATCTGTCTCAGCAATGCAGGGGGCTGCGGATCTCTCACCATGTCGTCTGTTGACCCTCTGACTTCCATCATGTCGGTACAGACAAAATCTGGACTCATCACTGAAGACAACATTCCTCCAGAATCGGTTGGGGACTCGTCTCTGACCATATTCTTCAGTCCAGCGAAGCCTGGTAGCCCTGCGCCGTGCATCAAGCTGCATTCCAGCACATGCCCTGTGGGCTCTGATCCCTCGCTCTGCAAGTCGGCGACTCACTGTTCTTCTGCTGATCCTTAGTGTGTGGCTTCCTAGGGACTCCTGAGCCATCCTGGTGCAGGTTCCAAACCGATCTCTCAGGTGGACGAGACGGATCTGATTGTCCTGGGCTAGGGTCGTGACCCTAGGCTGACCAGGTCGGGGTTGATCATTGGTGCTTCCAGTCTCCTGGTAACAAGCCACAAGGTTAGAGATTGTGGGTTGGCTTACCCCAAAACGCTGGGCGAATCGATTTTGGGATGTTCCAGCCATCCACAGCCCAATGGCTTGATCACGTTGGGGTCTGGAAAGGCGAGGCATGGCGCACATAGTGTCTGTGAACAAATGCTCTCGGGTTCTGGCCTGAATGACGTCAAGTATTGTTTTAAGGCATTTGACAGCATGGCAGTTGTGATCAGTGAAGCCGGACGAGGTTACATCACTAATTCCTCAGATCCTGCTCCACAGACACAAACAAGGTCATGACCTCATGCACTGTTGTGTCTCCTTACGCAAAGACAACTGCAGATCAATTATGTAATCATCTAATTAAAGTTCCCCTAACCCAACTATACTATTTCTGTCTAGTCAGACTTATAAGTTTTTCAAGTCCATCAGTATATGTATATACTATATGATTATGATCAATGTATGTAATGGTGCATGTATGCTGATAATTCTCATTTCAATTTACTAATTTTTGAATATATTTATATTCTAATTTATGTCATTGTCCTTTCACTGTAGCATCTGTATATATGGGTGTAGGGTGCTGTGATGGGAGTCAAAGGGTGGGTGTAGGGTGCTGTGATGGGAGTCAAAGGGTGGGTGTGGGGTCTTTTGAGAAATTTATTGTAATTGAATGAACTCAGTAGACCCCCAAAATGGGGGGGAGTGGAAGGATTAAAAAAAAAAAATTAGTCTCTTTTGCGGTACTGTATCAAATGCTCTCTGAAAAATCCAAGAATATGATGTCACAAGTCCTGCTCATACCATAAGTCTTGGTGACCTCTTCAAAGAATTCCAGAAGGTTTGTTGGGCATGACCTTCCCTTACGGAAACCATGTTGGCTATCCCTCAAGATATTGTTACGTTCAAGAAATAAGTCCAGCTCGTCTTTTATGATAGATTCCAGTATTTTGCATGCAATGCAAGTTAAACTAACTGGCCTGTAATTTCCTAGCTCAGTACGGTCCCCTTTCTTATATATTGGTATTATATTGTCCTGCTTCCAATCATTTGGTATTTCTCCAGTTTCTAAAGACCGTCTTAAGATGGCGGATAGCGGCTTAAAGATGATCTCACTAACTTCCCTGAGCACTCTAGGATGTAAGCCATCTGGACCCGCCGTCTTATCTGCCTTTAGTTTATGCAACTTGTCTAATACTTCGTTATCCCTAACCTCAATTTCCGCTGAATAATCTTGAGCATTGGACATGCCCTCTGGCCGAATAAAAACCCGCTCCGAGGTAAAATTCTCAACAAAGTAACTGTTTAAGGTATCCGCAATATCCTTGTTATCATATAGCAGCGATCCATTTTTATTCTTTATGCACTTAACCTCCTCTTTGACTTTCCTTTTTCTGCTACAGTATTGAAAGAAGCGCTTAGGGTTAGTTTTTGCCCCTTCTGCAATTTGTCTTTCATACAGTCTTCTAGCATTCCTCAGCTCTTTTTTGACCACAGCTCGCATTTTACAGTATTCAGCCTTAGTGTTCTCATTGTTATCCTTTATGTACATCTTATAAAGATTCCTCTTTTCCCTCAAACTCCTACGAATAGCTGTGGTCATCCACTGAGGATTCTTTTTCAGCTTACTTTTGGACACCTTTGGAATGAATTTGCATTGTGAATCAAGTAAAACCCCCTTAAATCTTTCCCACATCTCATTTACAGACTCACCGTCCAGGAGTGTCTCCCATTTTATTTCACTTAGATATGAGCGCATCCTGTCAAAGTTTGCTCGCCTAAAATTGAAAATTTTTGTTTTTGAAGACACCACTTTAACTTCCCATGAAACATCAAAATTAACAGTAGAGTGATCACCTGTCCCAAGTGGCTCCAGTACCTCAACATTGCTAATTCTATCTGGGTCATTACAGAGCACTAAGTCTAAAATTACCTTCTCTCTTGTAGGTTTATTAACATACTGCACCAAAAAATTATAATTTATAACATCTAGAAATTCTTCCTCCCCCCTACCCTGTCCTTTCACCATTTCCCAATCGATACCAGGATAATTTAAGTCTCCCATAATAATAGTCCCTCCTCCTCTACAAGCTTGCGTAATCCTCTTAAATAGCATTTCATTGACAGTACTGTTCAAAGCTGGCGGTCGATAGCATTCTCCTATGTTTAAACCTGTCTCGTGTTTGCTAATGAGCCTGACCCAGATATCTTCACAGGGCAAGGAATGTTAAATTTCAGGAATTTCCTGCACATTAATATTTTCGTTCACATAGAGTGCTACGCCCCCTCCTCGCCTATTGCATCTATCCTTCCTAAAGCGCTTATAACCTTCTATATTACATTCGTTATGTTATGAAAGGGACGAGTGCATAACGCAAAGCCTACTGTGGCCCATCTAGAAAATGATAAAATATCATAACACTTTACTTTTTCTAAACAAGGTAATTAAGCAAATTAACACATTTACGTTTTTTTTTTTTTTTTTTTTTTACACACGTATCCAATTTAGAAGCCAACGATCATGTTGCAGCGCATGAATTATACTACAGCCTAGCGGCTATTGCCATGGTTGCCCCCCTGTGTGGCCGTAATGCCCGACTACTCAAATGGCCAGTATGGCCGTGGTGCCCAAAAATTACCCAAAGTGGCGATTTTCGACACAGTGACTGAGCTGCGCGACTACCGTCTTCACGCTGCGCTGGACTTCTGAGCACTTTGTGCAACTAACGACACACCCACTCACCTCACGAATAAGGCAACGTTGCATGAGGTTGGTATCCTTCCGGCTTGAGAAAAAAATCATCTCATATTATGTTATAAGCACAAGCAATGAAGTACTGTTGGTTTCAAGTATTGATATGTTTTTTGGCTGGGGGAAAACGGTGGTTGTATTACTTTCCTCAACAGAAACTAAACTTTGAGAGCAAGCTGGAGAGAGCATTCGCTGACAGCGGTAGCCTGTGCAGAGCGTCCAGTATCGCAGTTTACTTTTCTGGGTAGCAACAGTTGCTCAGACTAATTTGTTGAACGACGGCATTCTAATTTATTTTTGTTAGAATTGTTATACATTTCACCATAAAATTGAAGCGTTTTCTTCCGCACATAAATGATGACATAAAATATCAAAATGTCTTAATAATTTCTGCCCTCGTGTAGCACAGATTTGCATAAGTTAGTTTGCGAGGCTCATTAAGCAATAAGCCCCGGGAATCCGTTCTAGATTCTGAATGTAGTCACGGCTAAAGGGCATTGTCTGGCATGATGCACAGCTGAGTGACAACTGTAACGATGGCGAAAATAAATGCCGTGAAGTCAATGAAAGTTTTAGATTTTTGCATTAATACTATCATCCTTACAATGCCAGTTATATAAATGTCGGCAATAGGCATTCACTTTCTCATTATCATTTCTAATTATTGGTCATGTACTGGTCTTGATTATTCTGTCGATAAATTGCTGCAAGTTTATTTAAAATGTAACAATTTAAAAAATTAATGAAATAATGGTCTTCAATGCGCTCCTAATTATTGATTTTACTGTTTTATCTACATATAATGTCATTATCACTTATTTTTCTTGCAAAATTGATTAGTTTAGTTTTGGCCTTGGTGCCCTACATTTTGGCCGTGATGCCCCAATTTTAAAAGGCCAAGTGGCCTTGCCCTAAAATAACTTAATTTGAGGCCTGATGTTGGCTGTGATGTCATGAACTTCAGCTCTTTAGACTCCGATATCTGGAAAGCATCAACATACTCTCCTAGTTAATGTGCTATATTTGCCGCAGTGTGACATTGTCATTTTAGCCGTTTCAAGCACATTATTTATATGTCCCCAATCTTCTGTAATCAGAAGGGCTGGTGCAATCATGTAAGTTTCCATTTGTCAGGATATCCAAAAATGTCCACAGTAAAGCCTACAGCAGAGTTTTCAATGATATTGCAGAGAATTTCTCTCACTGCTGTGTATTTATGGTTGGAAGATGCGGGGCTAATTGCCACTTCCTTTTTGGTTAGCTCTTCAACTATTTTTCTCGCGATTTGGAATTGTGTACCCTGGCTAACTTGTCCATAAAATGCTTAAAACCTTCACCCTGTACAGTATTCACTGGGTACAGTTTGTATCGCAGTGAATATCACAAGCGCATCTGCTATTTCCTATCTCCTCTTCTCAGGTGTTTCCATCACCTGCTCCAGAGTTCGTTGACTTGTGGCAGGTGCAGTCTGTTGCAAGCAACTCACCCATGTTTTGTAACACGTATAAAATTATTGATTTACATATTTTAACAGTTAACTTTATTTTGCTACTCCTATGCAGAGTTAGCCCATTTATTCATCACAGGTTGCTATTTTCAATACTAACAACTTAACCATAAGCCTAATAGATTACATCATCTTTTTTACTATTTAAGTTTAGCAGAACAAATTTATAAAACTTAGACATTTCAAATGAGTTGCCATGTTCATTGAAAAATGATAGTGCTCCAGTTTCACCTTGCATAACTGGCACTGCGCGTTTTTTTGGTATCATCATATAGGCCATCTTAAAATGCTCGACATCTCGTCTTACTTCCTCCTTTACGAGTCCTTGATGCTAGTTATAACGACTGACTCGATGACAGAGCGCCAGCACCAAATAAAAGCAGATACAGTCAACTGTCTTTTTTAATAAGTTGAGTTGGCTACCAACGATAATACTGTTGGAGTTAAAAATTACTATAGTTACTGTAGTTGTATAAATAAAATCTTATGGCTGTAGCTGCTAGAAGGCTTTGCTCAGGTGTCAAGTGCGGTGGGAGAGCAAAAAGGTTTTCACCACACGCAGTGAAAATGTGGTTTCTGACGGGCCAAACGCTCACATATATGGACTGAAGCAGAATATGTTGTGAATTCAAAAGATAATACATCCATCTTTTCAGGAAATTTTGACTTTTGGGCTTTATAATGATCTGGAGTTAATGGAACTTAAAAGTTTGGATTAAAATCATATATTGAGAGGCATTAAAAACGCAAAGTGGTTTTTATCGTCTAATTCGAAAACTGATAGTTTTTCCTTTTGCTGATTGACATGATGACGATCAGGTATGGTAAGCATTGCAAAATGTCAAGTGTCTGGCTTCGAATCCTTTCTTGCTTTAACACCTCATTATGATTATCTAAATGCAGCGCAGTTCCCTGGATCAAGGTTGTGAATTACATTGGGAGAAATCATTTTGCACGTGAAAAGTTGAAGATCAGGGCCAATAAAAACACACATAAACAAAGTCACATCATTCCCACTTCAAATGCCACAAACAAATGAATCTCAGAGGAATCAAACATTTTGAATGTTGAATGATGGCCAGTCTCAAAGAAAAGATTCTGGACGCATTAATGTCCATTAAATGACTGTATCCAGACTGCAGGGATGACACAGAATGACCAGATGTATCAGCTGTTGTCCCTGACGAGGTGCTTCATCTGTGACGCCACAAAAACGCATTCCATAAAACATCTTCTGCCATGTCAGATAATGCATAAGGACTGCTGAATTACCTGCCAATGTAACGATAACAGTGAGGGCAAGTCTCACTACCAAAAGCACAGTTTCCCGAGACCGTGTTTTGCAACTACGAGAGAAACCATTTACCACTAATTAAAACAGTATATTTTAATCATGCGTTTTTAATGCCTCTCAGTATATAATAGCCTACAAATAACAGGCTAATGTAATTAGATGGATTTCTGTGTAGCTAAACCTTCATCTCCAATTGTGCAGAAAAAAAAAACTGGTTTAAACGGAATGAATTATTGACATTGGAAAAAAAAGTTGCGTGACTCATACCGCATTTGAGTCTAAATTTAGAATTCGATTGTGAACATGAGGATCAATGGTTCGGTGCTTTGAAGCGTTCGGTACAGCCATAAACTTTATATTGTGTGAGTTGGATGTTTGTGTTGGTGGATACAGAGAGGCATTTATGTTTTTTCTTCATGATTAGCTGACCACTTGTGATTGCAATTTTGATTTCTCCTTATGTACTGCATTCCTACTGACTGGCATTGAAACAGACTGACCAAGTTAAAGGTCACTAAAAAAAGCTTGGAGCTGATTCTCTGCCTGTGCATGCGCCCTGGGTCTGAGTCCTGTCGCACAGGTTTATAGGTCGGTCATTGCAGGAATAAAGCTGTTCACAGTTTTATAGCGCAGTCTTACAACTAATAAAGTAGTATGTTCGTATGTTGATTCATTGCAGTCTTAGCTGTAATGAAGCAGTGTGTTTGTGCATAGTTTTATAGCTCAGTCTTGGCAGTGATGAAGCTGTGTTTGCACTCAGTTTTATGAAGCAGGGTGTTCTTACATACCATCCTAACAGTATTAGTAGCAGTAAAGCTGTGTTTGCACTCAGTTTTATAAAGCAGCGTGTTCTTACATACCATCCTAAAAGTCTTGGTAGCAGTAAAGCTGTGTTTTCATTTAGCATACACTGGCTTTTGTGTGTGCTGCACAGTGAACTGTACCTTTTACTGTTGTAGGGCTTGTCATCAATTCCCTCTGGACTCAGGTAACAGAATGTTCCAGCACCTGTATGAGCATAGGCTGAGCCACTGACCAGCCCAGTCAACATGTCATTTTTAGTTATCTTTTTAAAGGGATAGTTCACTTTTTTTGAAGTGGGGTTGTATGAGCTACAAATTGCCACTACTTACATTAGATGCAGTAGAAAGCTCTCTGATCTCCTCCAGGTAGCCGCACCAGGGCATAGTGCTGGGTGGAAATTTAGGCGATACACTGTTGTGAACGGAAACACAGAAACAGCGTATTTTCGCGGCCTAAAAGAGGTCCTACCTGAAAATAATACACCATTTCAATTGTACGCCATATTTAAAAAAATTACAGCACTTTAGCTGCTTGGAAAAAAACACAGTTGCTCTTGAACTAACCAACTGATGTTTTCCTGCGCGAGGCGCATCGTAGTTCACTGCGCGCTGTAGCGATCAGCTGTTTGGGTCACAGTAAAGCTGCTTGCACAAACGCGTGTATTCACGTCTTCGCATTGACTTTGAATGTAATCTGTGTGCGAAAAATTTGTTTCGTGTCCAGTCTGCGAGCGGCTTAACTGCGGTTGCAAGGTTGGACGGCCGTTTAACTTGTGCAAATATTTCGAAAATGGTCCGTGAGCGTCGCTTTCTTGGACGTGAAAGCAAAGCTGTATCCTGGTGCACTTACAGCTTCCACCGCATTCCTCTGCGGAATATTGGACTTGTAGCTGTGGCTAGTTGCCTCAACACGGATATTGATACGCCACCCGTATCCCTAAAAGAACTCCGTGTTTGCAGTATTCATTTTTCCAAAGAGGATTTCGTTAGGCTACATTCAGGGAAATCTCAACGATGCACGCTGAAGAGCACTTCTGTACCCAAGCATCACGTAAAAGAGTGAAACACCTGTGAAAAAGTCTAATGTAACATTGCAGCACAAATTGATATCGCATAGGGTCTACGCAGCCACATACTGTGTATCTGCTGTGCTGGTTATTGTAGGGTTTTTTTTTAAAATTTGAGACGTGATTCTATGCCATTGAAATGCCGTCTCTGCCGCAAACCGCTCAAACTCTGACACAAACAGTTGATCGCTACTGCGCGCAGTGAACTACGATGCGCCTCGCAGAGGAATACGTCGGTTGGTTAGTTCAAGAGCAACTGTGTTTTTTTACGAGCAGCTAAAGTGCTGTAATTTTTTTAAATATAGTGTACAATTGAAATAGTGTATTATTTTCAGGTAGGACCTCTTTTAGGCCGCGAAAATATGCTGTTTCTGTGTTTCCATTCACAACAGTGTATCGCCTAAATTTCCACCCAGCACTATGCCCTGGTGCGGCTACCTGGAGGAGATCAGAGAGCTTTCTACTGCATCTAATGTAAGTAGTGGCAATTTGTAGCTCATACAACCCCACTTCAAAAAAAGTGAACTATCCCTATTAACTTTTTTTTTAATACAACTATTAACTTTTGAATTGTGTGCATCAGAAATTATTTATTGCAATGGTAATACAAAACGTGCCCAACCATTAAATCACACTTGGCTTTGCAATTTCTTAAATTTATGAGCTACTTTGAAGTCTTTACATAAATATGTTTTAATGACTTTCTGCTGTCAAGAACCACAGAAATTACCTTTCCGGGAGTTTTGCCACTCCAAAGTCACCCAAACGGGTCGTCCCATGTTCGTCCAAGAGAATGTTCTAAATTTCAATGAGATTTTGTAAGGTAACAGCGCATGGGGAACATGCTGTAAAAGCAATCATTACCATCAGACCTGCAACTTTTAACTCTACCTCTAAATAATGGTTATTAAAACAACTCTGTCCTCATACAATTGATAAATCTATTGTGTTGACTTTCTGAAAACTTCCTGACAAACACAACTATGGCATCTGGAACTTCAAGAATCAAAGTGACATACCAAAAAGATAAACGTTATTAATTTATATGCTATAAAAATCAGCTTTAATTTCTTTTGCAACATCCAGAGAATAAAGGACGTTCATGGGCAATTCCACATGAGAGTTGCTGAAACAGCAATTTTTAAAAAGTGTTTTATATTAGAAATATAAAGGTTTTCGTGTAGATGACTCATTACCAAATCTGACACTGAAAACCGTTTTAAAATATCTTTGACGGTCTTCTCAAAATTTAGATTTGAATTTTGTAATTTTTTTTAGCTCCAGGACAAGGATCAAAGGTTATTTTTCCAAAGCTGACAACTCCTAAAAGATATTTAGCTATTTCCTGGTTTTTACTGCATTTCCATACATTGGTAGCCAAAGTATTTGAGACTGTAAGTCATTGCAGGAAATTGAAACACACAATTCCAGTGGCTCATTGTGAAATTTGTCATTTTTCAACGTAATTCTGTTACCGAAATTGCAGTATAGTTCTCTTCATCATCTTATTTCTGCATTTATTTTATTGTTATTAAGAATTATCTTCCTTCTTATGTCTATACTGAATTTTAGACATTAACCTCTCTAACCCTTAGCTGTAATCCTGGAAAATTTGCGGCAACGGAATTACATGGTAACGGAATTACCCCGGTAACGGAATTACAGAATTATTCTGAAAGCCAGTGAAAAACAGATGGCACAGGGTGGCATGAGGACTTTATGGAGCATAGTGGTTCATTGTTTTGGACATCTATAGTTGAGTGTTTCTTCCTGTGAGTTAAGTTTCCGTAACTATTCATTCAAGGATTAGCAGGAATTTATAGTATAGTTTGGTTAAGGAGTTGCATCTGTTGGGGAAGGGTATGAATGAATGTTGTTTCTGTGGTATGGGGTCTTCTTCACCATCACTTTTACCAGCATCCTGTTCCTCCTGGAACTGTGCTTTACTAAGACAGCATCTCTTTGTGTAACATGTATAATGTGTGAATGTTATAAGGGGTTTCAGATTGAGAAAGCATGGCTTGTGGCCCTTGCGGTCAGTTACTTAGTGAAGCTTGTTGAGTTTAGATGTGATAAAACGTTGATAGTCTTTGCTCAGAACACACGTCATGGTATTATTCCCGCCGGATGCCAAAAGCAATCCGACGGGCACTTAGACCATGGGCCAAGAAAAAAAGGAGAAACTCAAATGCCAAGACCGGAGAAAAGAAACTGAATTTAATTAAAACAAAATCCAAAAACAGCAGGTTTAAAAATAACAGGGAGCAGCAAACAAACTAGGAGAAAAGAAAGAAAAAATGTAGCAGCAACAGGGCTGGCAGCTATATACTCTGCTAACACCTCCACCCTAATGGGTTCCACCTGTGGCCCATTAAGGTGGAGGTGAAAGAATTAGAAAGGGGAGGGGCTGTAAGGACCAAACCTTTTCAACACATCCCATGTCCAACATTCGTTCATGCTCAATAGCGAAAGCCAGCAATCCTCCAACTAGCAGGTAAGTTTCTTGCTTTTTCATTTCTGAATAAAACTGATATAAAAGTTTTGGTATTAGTTTAGCAAATTAAAATAGTCTTGAAGATGGTTGATATGCATTAATCTCACCTGTTACATCAGACTCACCTGATCCGGGAGGCTTCCTCGGTTGCCTCAGCTGTCAATTTAATTATGTAAAGCGTATTGAGCGGCATCCCATACTGCATTCTGTGCTATTTAAGAAACATACTGTTCTTGTTTAAAATATCAGTTATTCTCATCAATATCATGTATTGCCTTCCTTTTGCCCGGACTTGTTGAAAATTCGTTAAAAATTTTGGTTCAACAGGAGGTCAGCGACACAAACATCATTTATGATTAGGGCTGGGTTCAATTAATCAAATTTCCGATTTGAATCGATCTTCACCATGACGATCTAATATCGATTCTCTTAATCCCTGAATCGATCTTCTTACCCCCGCCCCCAACCCGATAATAGTTTAGTCTCGCGTGATCAGTGGTGCGCGACAAGGCTAAGTTGTTGGGGGAAGAAGTGAACGAAAACATGTCGGGAATTCGTCAACTAAAATCACCACCAGCAAGCTTGAAATCAGGCATGTGGAAGCACTTTGCCTTCAAAACGGACAACGAAACGGACTCAAGCAAAGTCGCTGTGTGCATGGCATGCAAAAGGAAGCAAAATACTGTGGAAATACAACAAATCTCAGGAACCATATTTCGAGACATCACCAAGATAAGGTACAGTCCGATTCATCATCCCCACTGTTGGAAGCACTTGCACTAAAGTTCCCATCGAGTTCAACGCAAGCGAAAAAAATAACGGAGTCTCTTGCAGCCTTTATATGCAAGGATATACGGCCATTTAGCGTTGTAGAAAATGATGGTTTTCGGAGCCTCGTGCAAACCCTCGAACCACGCTATATTATACCAACGCGCAAACACCTGAGTGAAGTGGTAATTCCAAAAATGTATTCAGATGTCAAGGAAAGCGTTGTAGCCTCACTCAAGTCCGCAGAAACGGTCGCCCTGACCTGCGACTGCTGAACATCTAGAGCAACGGAGTCTTATCTGATGATTACGTGCCACTACATATCCGAGGACTGGATGTACGTGTCTCATGTTTTACAGACGAGGAGCATTGAAGTCAGTCACACTGGAAGTAACCTAGCTGCACTGTTGCTGGAAGCCATGAATGAGTGGGGAATAGCTAACAAAGACCCGGCCATCGTTACTGATAACGCGGCGAACATGGCCCGTGCTGTGGAAATGATGGAGCGTCTCCATATAGGCTGTTTCGCCCACACGCTCAATCTAGCCTCCCAAGCAGCTCTCAAGATTCCAGCTGTTGCGCGCTTGCTTGGCCGCATCAGGCGCATTGCGTCGTTTTTTCATGGCAGTACCACAGCAAGCCAAAAGCTCAAAGAGAAGCAAAGGCTACTGGAGCTGCCTGCACATAAGATGGTGATTGACGTTGTGACACGTTGGAATAGCGCTCTGGAGATGCTCGAACGCTTTCTGGAGCAGCAACCAGCGATCTCGGCTGCTCTGCTGTCACCTGAGGTGCGAAGGTGTGAAAGCGACATCTGCACCCTGACGGAGGATGACATAACGATCGCAGAAGATGTGGTGAAAGCTCTTACGCCAATGAAGGCAGCCACATTGGTTATGTCTGAAGAGAAATCCGCAACTTCGTCCGTCATTGCGCCTCTGCAAGCACAGCTGCTGGGGGAGATGGCAAGTGCCCCACAGGACTCCGCAGTCATCAAGGACCTCAAGACTGCTGTCTACAACAACTTGAACTCAACGTATTCTGAACGTGTGTGTCTGGGCACGAGTGTTTTGAATTGTTTAACCCTGTCGTTACCATTAATGCACAGAAATGTAATGACCATGGTACATAAAATGGAAAATGCAATGGAATTTTTTTCTAAGGATAATTTGAAACCCCAATGTGCTTGGTTATTTTACATCATGAAATATTAAAAACGTTTGTGTGTTATTTATATGTAACCGTATGCATGTATATCTAATGTAATTATAAAAAAAGTTTGATATGAAATCTCTTTAAGATATGTGGCCCTGAAGGACAAGCTGTGTATTGTGTCAGCCTTGGATCCTCGCTTCAAGGGCCTGCCTTTCTTGACCGAAGAGGCCCGAGATGACACTTACTCCAGACTGATGACTAAAGTTGCTGGCCTGGAGAAAGTGGGTGCATCTGCATCAAATGTAAGTGAATTACTACATATAGAATAATAACAACATGATTTTTCCTGTGCACTATAGTATTTAGATATAAAATCAAATGAGTCATTTTATTTATGCTGGCTATATTAATGAATTCCCCAGTGAGTTCCTAATTAATTTTCCAATTAATTTTATTCCTAAATTTTTTTTTTTTCAACTATAGGAATCTGATGGTGATGCAGCTGAGCCTGTGGAGCAGGAGGACCAATCCTATGGCCCCGTTGAGGTGGAGGATGATGCTCCTCCCCCTCCGAAGAAGTCAAAGGAATCTTCTGCGTTGCTGACTCTCCTTGGGCCAGCCTACAAGCCAAACCCCACAACATCACAGAAATCTCTGGCTGACAGGGCAAAGGAAGAAGTTAGGAAATACAGGGAAGAAAACCCCATTTTACTCACTGAAAATCCACTTAACTGGTGGAAAATGCATGCAGGGGAGTTCCCCCTTTTAACTCACCAAGCAAGGCGGTACCTTTGTATCCCTGGGACTAGTGTCCCTTCTGAAAGAGTGTTCTCAGCGGCTGGCGATATCATTACCGCGAAAAGGAGCTGCCTCAGTCCAAAACATGTCGATCAACTGCTTTTTTTGCAGAAAAATCTTACTATCTCAAAGAAGTGATAAAGCAACCATGAAGGGGCTTTAGTTTCTGGGACTTTACGGTTTACTATGTCCAGGGGTTTTACAAGATTATTTTTTGAATATGTTGAGAATGAAAACAAACAAAACCTCTTATTTCTTGCACTACTGTTCGGAGGCAATTTAGTTCCTTTTTCAATTTCTGATTGTCGGATTTGTTTTACCTGGAAAATTAATGTTTTCTTTTTTAATCTGTTTTAGGTGTTTCTCTCCTGATACATTGTGTATTAGTGTGTATATCCCAACTACTGTAATTGGTTGCACAAAAGCTTTGTGAGACAGCAATATGTTTTCCTCAGATAAATCCGTAATGTTTAAACTTTTTATGATTGTAGCTACCCATATGCACTGCCTTTAAAATGGAGTTAACATTGTTTTGTGTTGACTGTTGGATTCAGTTCATATTAAATTAAAAAGTACACTCATGTGACTGATTTGGGGCCAATTCTTCATGTTAAGTGTTTTTTTTTTAAATATAATGCACAAGGTTGGAGGGTTACTTGTATAATTTACAACACTGATTTCCTGAAAATCTTTTATATCTAAGCAAAACTGGTATTGTAAATGAAATATCCCTTAAAAAAAAATTTCACCCGATTTTGAATCGATATAGAGTGGAAATCGAATCGAATCGGAAATCGAATCGAATCAGGAGCGTGACATAATGACATAATGTACCCGAACCCAGCCCTATTTATGATACCAATTTTCGATTGCTTTGTTGTTTTGAGTATAATAAATTTAGTAGATTCTCAGAAAATGTAATTCCATTACCATTTTGTAATTCCGTTACCGGTGTCTCTTTCTCAGAAATGGCATCCTACAAAATATCTGTGAATATTCCAGTCAATATAACCTTACCATGGCCTGGTCAACATTGTAGGCCACCAACTTAAGCTTAAACCTACTGCCCATCATTGCCAGATTTCAGAGAAATGCCTGTCAAAGTTAAGGCAAAAATAATTGCATTTTTTCTGCCGTAATTCCGTTACCGACACTTTCACCTTCGTATAGCCTTCTACAAATAGATTACCCCTAATTTTGTGTTATACAGCTCAGTAGGCATGCCAGTGGAACTGAAAAAACAAAGGCAAGTAGCTACTGCATTAGGGTAATAGATGGCAGGTAAAAATCACATGAAAATTACTCTTGATTGTCATTCTGTTACTGTGGAATTGCCCTCATGGCTCTGAACAGGTTTTCTTCTGTCATTAGTGACCCTGCAGGGGCCAGTTCCACAAAGCAGGATTCTTCAGTTAGCTGTGTAACTCCACTGCATAAAAAGCTGTTCCTACTTCAGCTTTAGGAGGGCACTGGGTTTTGTTTGGAGCAGTTTCTCAGCTAACAATAACTCCAAATCTTGCTTTTCTCTCCTGGCCTTTTGAATTAACCCAAACCGTTGAGCCACAGACCTGGAACTCATAGTATGCTTATAGTTTATCTCACCATTCCCTCTGGAGGCTTGCTGCAATGCTGTGATTGAATGATTAAACAGTTTAAAATCAACATTTCTCACAGGTGATGCAAAAAGGAGAATTCTGCAAACCCCTTGGATTGCAGAGGAGATCCAACAAGGCAGCAAGCTTCTGGATGATTGAAAAACAACTAATGCCAGATAAGACATGAATACACTTAGTTACAGATGTATTCGGACAATGACACAATTTCTGTAATTATGCCTCTGTCCACCACCAATGGATCCAGAATTAAACCATCAAGATGTGATTAAAGAGCAGACTTTCAGCTTTAATTCACAAACTTTCACAAAAATCTAGCTTTAACTGTTTAGGAATTACAGCCATTTTCATATTTAGGCCTCCATTTTTAGAGGGTCAAAGGTTACTGGACAAACTAACACAAGAATAAATATTTGGAAAATTTTCAATATTTTTTTAATGACTGCCAGAAGTCTTGGACCCATGGATGTTACTAAATGCCAAGTTTCATCCCTTAGAGTGAAGTAAGGCCACCTGCTACCACGGGGCGAACATTTGAGCTTGCCCTTTTCTTTTATTCAACCCGATGCTGTCATGAACAAATGGCTGCTGAAAGTGTCAAACACCAGAGGGCATGTGAAATGCTTCCAGAAAAAGACTCATTTTTATTTCATTTAGAATTAGAATGAAGAATTACGATTAGAATTAGAAGAATTAGAATTAGAACTAGAAAAGTGCAGATCCAGGGGAAACTGTGTGGGCAAAGCTGGAAGCTGCTGATAATGTGAGATTCAGATTGTTCAAAATGTAAGCTGTTGAAAATGAGTTTAAAGCCTCTGAAAATTAAAATTATGTATGACAGTGGGATATTTTACCATTTAATTGTGATAGAAAGAAAAACAAAACAAAGCAAAAAATGAGAAAAAAAATCCCCACACTTTAAAGGGGACCTAATATGCTATTTTTCCAAGTTTATATTTTGGTCTTTGACACCCCTAGAGTACTCCTGATCGCGCAAAGTAAATAAAGGGTACTTATTTCGCTCATTCTGCCATCCTCAAAAAACCCCATTTGTAGTCCATAGTAGTCTCTGCCTGAAACGCCTCATTGGGGTGGCTCTTCCCCTATGGCCCCCACTCCCCGTGTGCCCACTTTCTTCTGACTGGCCAGCTCTGTGGAGGGCGGATCTAGGCGGACGAGGCAGCAGAACGCAGTTTTCCTGGTCCGGCTCCAGAGTGAAACTGACGCTCTCCCGAAGGGATTCGACGGACATATTCTGCAATCTAACGCAGTACATGTGTATAGATCTAATGAAATTAACTTGTTCTAATAAACGCAACGGCAAAAGTGGAGGACGCAGTGCGAAAGTCTGTCAGCTCAAGCATGAATTTGCTATCGGCAACAGTGGTGAGTAAAGCAGTTTTTCTACTCTGTAGGTAGGATGCAGGGAAAGCTAGAATCCACCCCATACAGACACATTTGTAGAACGGGTCGACATGCCCAAATGTAGACCGGAGACCGTAGAAATCCGGTGGGTCTGAGTTTAGAGGGAAACATAAACAGTGAGGAGCAACTAAAAGTGGACCAACAGCTTATGGACTGCTTCGGTGTGTATTAGGACCTGCTGGGTCGTGTGCATAGCTGTGGTGTGTTGTTAGCGTGGAGAAACGAACAGCTTGATGTAGTCCACCTCGTTAACCTTACGGATGATCTCATATGGTCCATGGTACCTTGCCTGCAGAGGGCTTCCAGGAATGGGCAATAATGCCAACACCTTGTTTCCAGGGTTGAAGCTCCGCTCCTTGGCATCTCGGTCATGCAGCCGTTTCATCTTTTGCTGCGCAGATTTGAGGTTTTCTTGTGCCAGTTCACAAGCGTGACGTAGTCTCTCCTTGAACCTGGACTTATAGTCCAACAGACTCACATCCTCACTGGTCTCCTGCAGCCATCTCTCTTTCAACAGCTTCAGTGAACCTCGGACTGTGTGGCCAAACACCAGCTCAAACGGGCTGAATCCCAAGGCTTCCTGTACCGACTCTCAAGCGGCAAACATGAGCAGTGGGATGTCCTCGTCCCAGTCCTTCTCACTCTGGAAGCAGTAGGTCCTCATCATGTTCTTTGGAGTGGAGTGGAACCTCTCTAGCGCCCCCTGGGACTCCGGATGGTAGGCGCTTGATGTTATCTGCTTGGCTCCAAGTTGGCACACCACACTTTGGAACAGGCCAGACATGAAGTTGGATCCCTGATCTGACTGGATTTCCTTCGGCAGACCGAACAAAGTGAAGAAGTTGATCAAAGCCTTGACCTTGTTGCGGGTCTTGTTCGCATCTAAATGACCTCCAGAGGGAACCTCGTGTGCCAAACTCAGATCCTCAAGACGATACGTCTTGGGAACCACGATCTGATGTATGACTGCCCAATCCTCAGAGGCCGGGACATCGGGCGGTCTCAACTTCCTCATCAAGACTCCATCCTTGACGAAGTATCCAACTGGGACCTCGGACAACTCCTCTTCAGGGAGAGCAGCATCAAACAGAGAGCTCAAATCAGGATTGATCTCTTGCTCTTGGATCAATTTCTCTCTGGACAAAGACACCTCTGTCATAGACAGTACTGGCGTCTCTAACTTCACATCAGAATGTTGAGCAAGATCCTTACTGGGATCTGAAGATTGACGAAGATCCTCCTTGGAATCTAGAAATGTCCCAGACAAATCCACAATGTCATCTTCAACATCAACATCCTGCAATTCGGCCATTTCCTTAGCCAGAGCTCTAGTCACCGCACAAGAAGGAAACACTTCAGGATTCTCTTCCACAACAATGTCACTATTGGACAACGGGACTGGCTCACAAACCACTCTGGGCTCAGCAACCACCCTACCTCCAGCCAATTCATTTCTCAACAATAAAGAAACACCTTTCACCGGTAACTCCGGAACAACCCCAACCACAACAGAACCTGACACCAAATCTGACTTCAGCACAACATTGTGTAAGGGAGCTGTCACAAAACCACATTCAACACCTTGCAAGATAACAAATTCACCAGTGGCAGAACTCGAATCAAACGGCAATGTACCTTCCAACAACAAAGATTGAGTTGCCCCGGTATCACACAAAATCTTGATCGGCACTGAATCGGTTTGACTAACAAGTGATACAGAACCCTCAGACACAAAAGGAATAAATTCCCTTCTGACATCGGACTTCTCAACATGATGTTCAGGAACAACAGGTGTCTCATGAGAACGAGGCTTCTTGGAGGAAACAAATGCATTAGGGTTAACATCGGGTTGCATCTTTTTCTTCAACGTGAAACAATCAGACATCACATGACCTAGTTTCTTACAAAAGAAACAAACTGGACCGGACTTAGACTGACCCTTCTCTGACTTTTTTCCCTGACCATCCTTTACATTGGACTTATCACGATTACCAGTGGAATCAGACCTTTCACCTGGAGTTTGTTTTGGTCTACTATTATCACCTTTCTTGGAAAACACGGACTTTGAGTGAGAACAAAATCATCAGCCAAAATCGCTGCTTCTTCAAGTGTGCCAACCTTGTGTTCATTCAGGTAAGTTTTGAGCTCATGGCGAACACATCTCTTGAATTCTTCAAGCATGATAGTTTGCCTCAATTTATCGAAATCATTGTTGACTTTACTGGAGGTACACCAGCGGTCAAACAGTACCTCTTTTTCATGGGCAAACTCCACATAAGTTTGATGATCTTGTTTCCGATAACCTCTAAACTTTTGGCGGTAAGCCTCTGGTACTAATTCATAGGCCTTCAGGATGGTGGCCTTGACAACCTCGTAATCCTGACTCTGATGTAACGAAAGTGCAGTGAACACCTCCTGGCTTTTGCCCTTTAACACGCTTTGTAACAGAAGTGGCTATGCCTCAACAGGCCATTCAAGACTGGTGGCAATTCTCTCAAAATGGACAAAATATTTGTCCACCGCATTTTCATTAAACGGTGGTACCAGTTTCACATGCTTGCCAAAATCAAATTTGCTTTGGGCTTCCTCCATGCTGGCTTGCTGTTTAAAACGAGCTTCTATTTCCATTCTTTTCATTTCCACCTCGGCGTCTATTCAGGGCCTTTCAGTTTCCGCCCCTATCTCTAGTCGGCATTGTTCAAGTTCTAATTCCTTGAGCCGAAGCCCTCTATCACCCACCACAAAGTGGTCTTGGGGATCGCTATAATCCTGCAAGGCTTCTTTTGCTAACAGGTCTTCATCAACCAAAACTTCCACAATCAATTTCTTGATGTCATGTTTCCGCATAGATCTTTTCACGTCAATCTCGAGGATTTTAGCAATCTCCAATAACTGATCTTTCTTGAAAGTCTCCAAAATATCAAGGGAGGGATTTTTAACAAATTCAGCAGGCTCAGCCATTTTGCTACGTTCAGTGGCTCAATACACAAAAATTTTGTTTGATCCCGGACGAGCCCCCAATTTATGTTACGGACAGTTGTGCGCTCCAGATTATTCTGGAAGACTCCAATTTAGAAGAAGGATTAAATTTAAACGGTTTAGTAAATAACTGAGCAAATGAACGTAGCAATTACAATTGTACAGGAATGGGTAATGAAATTACTACATTGAGGATAGAAATACTGTTCACTAGCCCAAACTGTCCGTCCTTGCGTTGTTCTCACGACGATGGTGAAAATCCACTGGAATCTAATGTCTTTGGTGTGGTGGTCCTGATCACCGCAAAGCCCGTATCCAAGAGGTGTCTGTGTAATCCAAAGTCCAATTGCACTCGGCAAAGCCGGTCTAGCTTTCGGGTATAGCAGACCGGAGATGATTCTCTAGTCTGATGAATTTTTTTTTTTTTTTTTTTTAATTTAAGTGGTTTATTAAATAACTGAGCAAATGAACGTAGCAATTACAATTGTACAGGAATGGGTAATGAAATTACTACATTGAAGATAAAAATACTGTTCACCAGCCCAAACTGTCCGTCCTTGCGTTGTTCCCACGACGATGGTGAAAATCCACTGGAATCTGATGTCTTTGGTGTGGTGGTCCTGATCACCGCAAAGTCCGTATCCAAGAGGTGTCTGTGTAATCCAAAGTCCAATTGCACTCGGCAAAGCCGGTCTAGCGTTCAGGTATAGCAGACCGGAGATGATTCTCTAGTCTGATGATTCTTTTTTCCTCCGTTGGCTGCAAGTTCCTTTTATATAGGCCTTGTACTCCTGTAAGATGTCATAGAAGAATCTTGAATGATGTCATAAGGAAGAACCTTGAAGGTGATGGCTCTTGGAGAATCCTGCAGACAATGGAACCCTGCAGACAATAGAACCCTCCAGATGGCTCCTGAAGATTCCATGGTGTTCCCAGGCTAGTCATAATGTTTACAAGCACTCATGACTATTCATTACCCTTACACAAGAATACAGAAACTACTGGCTGAGCAAAATATTACAATCAGGTATTATAAATTGTCGTAACGTAACATTACCCATTTATTATCTCCGCCAAGGAGACAATGCGATCGAGTCGGTTTATTTATTTATTTATTTGTCCGTCTGTCCTTCTGTCTGTCTATGGACAGGATTTCTCGGAAACTACTGGACGGATCTTCATGAAATTTTCACCAGAGATAGATCTTGGTCAAGGGACGACTCCATTAAAATTGTGTAATGATCCAGATCCGGATTTGGATTCTGGATCCGGATCCAGATCCAGATTTGGATTCTGGATCCGGATCTGTATTTACAATCTCAGTGACATTTCTCCGAAACTAATGAACTAATGATTTTGATCAAATCAAGGTGGAAAGTGATTGCGCAATCACACCCGAGGGTAATTGTCCAGTCAGGCCACTGATTGTGCAATCACACCCGGCGGCCATTGTCCAATCACACGCCAGCGGCGGTGACTATCAATCACACCACTGATTGCGCAATCATACACCGCAGTGATTGTCCAATCACGGCCTGTGCAGTCACATCGATGCGATTGCGCAATCACACGATCATCACGTGACATCATGGTCACGTGATGATCATGTGATCGCTCTGTACTTTGATGACGGCTTTGGAGAATGGATGCTTCAAACATACAAAAATCCCATTTAAACTTGTCACATGGGTGGTCCTGAAATCTTCCAAAGAGAAAGATCTTGCATTTGTATCAACATCATCCCTTGGCGGAGATCAGAAATCTTGGATTGCTCTTGTTTTCAATATGTGATCTTAACTCAGTACGAGATCATAGCAATCAGGCTGTATTCCTTTCCCCCACTAAAAACGATAAAACCTAAGTGACAATAATAGTAGTATTAAGCCGCTAGCACACTGGACGCGAAACAAATTTTTCGCAGGACAGATTGCGCTCATCGCAAGTCAATGCAAAGATGCGAATATACGCGTATTTGCATTGACTTTGACCGTAATCAGTCGTGCGAAAAATTTGTTTCGCGTCCACTGTGCAAACGGCTTTACTGAGCATAGAACGCAAGCATTATATATATATATATATATATATATATACGCACTGCCTGATGCCGAGGCAGTTTGTGGTTGGCTGAGAAAGATGTGAAGTCGTTAGTTTGCATCACAGATTCAGCTGCGTTGATTAAGCCAGGTCAAGTTTCCATTACGCGTGCCAACCGCCTTTAATCTGACATCAGGACAATCGATATAGATACTATAATTTATGTCCTGATTCAGATAGTTACATTAAATAGTGGTTGCTGTTATTATTTATTGCATTGAAATGTGCCTGACATTCTGAAACCTGCCTATGAGGTTTCGGTGACGTGTCTTGCACTGTGCGCCCGGTCAGCCAAATTACCACTGCACAGAAAGTAAACCAGGTTGGAGCTGGCGAGCTCTCTGCGCAATTTTGGCGGAGCCTTGATCCACAAAATTGTCACTGCGTCATGATGAATATGTGACACCTCCCCCTACTACGCCGCCACACCCATCTCGGCGCACGTCCGTTTACCAAATTGCCAAAGTGGCTGCGCCGCGGTGTTGCACCGCCTAAATTACCACTCGCGCTGGGCTGCACCGGACGAAATTACCACTGCGCGGGCTGCACCGGACGAAATTACCACTGCGTGGGCTACGCCACACTGCGCCACCCAATATATTAGAGCCCAATATATTGGAGTATAAACAGCAGAAATTCAGCTAAAGGGATTAACTAATATACTGGGGCTGGTCGCATGCACCTACTGGACTTACGCCTGACTTGGAATCAAGTTGCGCGACCATAGAAGCATAACTTTAAGACCAGCACCAGCTGGTTGTGAACTCTATTTTCACGAAGACTGGGTGTAAATCCAATGCCTATCTGACGGAAGGCGTTTCCAAAGGACACCACTTATTAAGGAAGACCTTCCCACAATGCCACGTTGCCACACACCATATCCATTTCATATTTCTTCAAGATAAATTAATGCCGTTTCCTACTGAAATGTTGCCATAAAAATAAGCGGTCTAATTAAGAAAAACAACATTGTTTTTGCACAATATTTATTTTTCGCAAAATTGCATCAATATATTTACACATATAGCTTAAGATTATGGAAATTATTTGGGCGCGACATTAAAAAAACACGCCAACGTAAAGGCTAGGTTATATGTTTTCTGATTTTTCCAACTAGTTCATTAATTTTCCAGCCAACAGAAAGCCAGAACTCCTTTTCAAATCAAAAGCACATTTTGAATTGAAGAAAGGTTTATAGCAACAGAATCATCAAGCCCTATAAATATTTTTACCAATGTCATTAAGAGGAATATAAATGATTAAATATATTTTAGGTAACATGAGCTTACAGTGATATCAATTGACTGAATTTAACAGTTAAATTAATGCAATTTGTCCTTGTTATTTTAGCTGCAAGTAGAGTCCTTCGCGCATTACCATACAAACCCAATCCTGAAATAGTTGGGACAAAGTATAAATTGTGAATAAAATCAAAATGGAATGACTTTCAGATCACATGAGCCAATATGTTATTTACAATAGAACATAGATAATATTTCAAATGTTGAAACTGAGGAATTTTACGTTTTTATCCACAAAATGAGCTTATTTCAAATTTTCTGGCTGCAACAGGTCTCAAAAAAGTTGGGATACAGGCAAACAAGAGGCCTGTCGGCCTAGAGAGCTCCGCTGAGAAAGACTGAAATGTACATGTCATAACTTAATTTCAGAAATCCTTGAAAAGTATAGCAATATTAACACATATGACACATTAATGAAAGACTGAAAAAATGAGCATAAACAGTGATTTTCTAAGTCCAAAATGCTGAATTTCTCAAGAACCGGGACGTAAAATTTTCTAATTTTCACAGTGAATATGCAGAATATCATAAAGAAGGCTGACATCAAATTAGAACAAAAGTTATCAGACGGTTTTTGAGATATTTAATTTTGAAGTGAAAAGTTGACGCTGGACGGACAGACAGACGGATGCCAGACGACTCAGCTGTAGAAAAGCTCCGCTAACTGCTGACTATGGTCACAGCGGAGCAAAAAAGTTATCAGCCAGTTTTTGAGATATCAGTGAAAGACTGAAAAAATGAGCACAAACACTGATGATCTAAGTCTAAAATGCCGAATTTCTCAAAAACCGGGAGGTAGAATTTTCTAATTTTTGCAGGGGATCATCAGAACGTCATAAGGAAGGCTCACAACAAATTAGACAAAAAGTTATCAGGCAGTTTTTGAGATATTAATAAAAGACTGAAAAAATGAACACAAACACTGATCTTCTGAATCCAAAATGCTTAATTTCTCAAAAACCGGAATGTAGAATTTTCTCATTTTCACAGTGAATATTTAGAATATCATAAGGAATAGTGTTGCACGATACACCGAAATCCGATACTTTTTTCGATAACTTTTACTTTGAAAACGGTTCAATACTAATGTATCTCCACGTTCGATACTAGAGCCAAATGCAGTTTTTCTGAATGAACACTGGGTGGCAGCACTAGCTGAGACAAGTAACACCAGGGACATTTCAAAAGGAGACTACTCAGGCTGTTCTTGCTTGTAATTTGTCACCTGAGCTACATGAGCCGTGGCATTTGTGGGCTTACTCCCCCATTTTGGGGAGAATTGGAAGTTTTATGTAGTTTTTTTTTTTTTGTATGACAAGTTTGTTAATAAAGCGTTGATTTGAAAATGTGGTCAACCATTGGGGACAGTCTGTTTCTGACAGAGGTGTATAGTAACGATGTACAGATACTTTGTTACAGTACTTACGTAGTTTTTTTGAGGATTTGTACTTTGAGTTTTTTTTTTTTTTTAAACCAGGACTTTAACTTTTACTCTACTACATTTAAAAGATAAAGTATACTTTTACTTTGTTACTCTGACACTGGTCTCGGCATTAGTAATTTTCTTTGTTATCTAGGGTGAGCAAGGTCATTAGGTAGGGGGTTCAAAAGGTGGCCAAAACTATGTGACGGTTGCAGGATGATCGCACTTTTGGAAAGAGATTTCCAGGGTGGGTTTGTCTGCCACCGGTGCCAGCTAATTGAGCATCTGGAGAGCAAGACCCTTGATCTTCAGGGCCAGCTGGCGGCACGACATAGTTCGCAATCAGTAGAGTTCCTAGAGGGACTAAGTAGTATGTCGTTTAGAGAAATGGTTTGTACGCCAAAGCAGGGTGGTGTGGGGACCCTAGAGCAGGCAGGGAGAGAAAGTTGGGTGACGGTTGGACGTCAGCGCAGGAAAGGGCGTGCACACCGTGCAGCGACAGCTCCTCCAGTGGTTGAGGTGTCCAACCGATTCCGGCCCTTGCAGGAACTCTCGAATTGGCCCCTGACCCTGAGAGTGAGGGGGACTGATGAGCAGCAGGGCACCCTGTTGGCCTCTACCCCTCAGAAAAGAGAGTTATTGATAGTGGGGACTCAATACTTAGAGGAATAGACAGTTTAGTCTGTTCGCGCGACAAGGAGTCTCAGTGGGTGTTTGCCTGCCTGGTGCCCAGGTAGGAGACCTCCTGGAGCGTCTTGGACAAGCTCCTGGCCAGAGTGGGGAGGGATCCAGTTGTCATGGTCCATGTTGGGACTAATGACATAGGTAAGGGTAGGTTTGAGGTTCTGCAAAGCAAATTTGTTGAATTAGCTGAAAAGCTTAGGAGCAGATCCTCCACGGTAGTGTTCTCCAGGATTCTACCGTACCACGTGCAAGCAGAGGGAAGTAGAATTTTATCTGGAGGTTTAACACGTGGCTCTGAACCTGGTGTAGGAAAAAGAGGGGTACAGGTTTATGGGGCACTGGAACTACTTCTGGGACAGGGGTGACCTGTTCAAGCGGATGGGCTACACCTGAACCGGAGGGGTACCTTTGCACTGGGTCAGCGTATGTTGAGGGTAGCACAGAGTTATTTAAACTAGGGACTTGGGGGCAGGGAGGTTAGAGAGTGTTATACAGAGGGAAATGCAGACTGCCCTGATGGAAGCTGACAGCGTTACATGCACTATTGATGATATATTTTTAAAGCAAAAAAAAAAAGCGTGATGAGGGCTTTGAGCAGCGGGCACATGGGAAATCGAAGGGTAAGAGCGTTAAAGGATAACCTGAAATGTTTTTATCTGAATGCAAGAAGCATTAAAAATAAATTTTGAGAACTTGAGGCCGTTATGATTAGTGAAGGCTATGACATAGTTGGGATTACAGAGACATGGCTTAGTGAAGAGGATGGAGATGAATATAATGTAGAAGGTTATAAGCTCTTTAGGAAGGATAGATGCAATAGGCGAGGAGCGGGTGTAGCACTCTATGTGAACGAAAACATAATTGTGCAGGAAATTCCTGAAATTGAACATTCCTTCCCCTGTGAAGATATCTGGGTCAGGCTCACTGGCAAACACGAGACTGGTTTAAACATAGGTGTATGCTATCGACCACCAGCTTTGGACAGTACAGTCAATGAAATGCTCTTTAAGAGGATTACATAAGCTTGTAGAGGAGGAGGGACTATTATTATGGGAGACTTAAATTATCCTGGTATCGATTGGGAAATGGTGAAAGGACAGGGTAGGGGGAGGAAGAATTTCTAGATGTCATAAATGATAATTTTTTGGTGCAGTATGTTAATAAACCTACAAGAGAGAAGGCAATTTTAGACTTAGTGCTCTGTAATGACCCAGATAGAATTAGCAATGTTGAGGTGCGGGAGCCACTTGGGACAAGTGATCACTCTACTATTAATTTTGAGGTTTCATGGGAAGTTAAAAGGTGTATTCAAAAACAAAAATTTTCAATTTTAGGCGAGCAAACTTTGGCAGGATGCGCTCATATCTAAGTGAAATAAAATGGGAGACACTCCTGGACTGTGAGTCTGTAACTGAGATGTGGGAAAGATTTAAGGGGTTTTACTTGATTCACAATGCAAATTCATTCCAAAGGTGTCCAAAAGTAAGCTGAAAAAGCAGAATCCTCAGTGGATGACCGCAGCTATTCGTAGGAGTTTGAGGAAAAAGAGGAATCTTTATAAGATGTACATAGAGGATAACAATGAGATTACTAAGGCCGAATACTGTAAAATGCGGGCTGTGGTCAAAAAAGAGCTGAGGAATGCTAGAAAACTGTATGAAAGACAAATTGCAGAGGGGGCAAAAACTAACCCTAAGCGCTTCTTTCAGTACTGTAGTAGAAAAAAGGAAAGTCAAAGAGCAGGTTAAGTGCATAAAGAATAAAAATGGATCGCTGCTATATAATAACAAGGATATTAAGACACCTTAAACGGTTACTTTGTTGAGAATTTTTACCTTAGAGCGGGTCTTTATTTGGCCAGAGGGCATGTCCAATGCTCAAGATTATTTAGCGGAAATTGAGGTTAGGGATAACGTAGTATTAGACAAGTTGCATAAACTAAAGGCAGATAAGGCGGCGGGTCCTGATGGCTTTTTTCCTAGAGTGCTCAGGGAAGTTAGTGAGATCATCTTTAAGCCGCTATCCGCCATCTTTAGACGGTCTTTAGAAACTGGAGAAATACCAAATGATTGGAAACAGGGTAATATAATACCAATATATAAGAAAGGGGACCGTACTGAGCCAGGTAATTACAGGCCAGTCAGTTTAACTTGCATTGCGTGCAAAATATTGGAATCTATCATAAAAGATGAGCTGGACTTATTTCTTGAACGTAACAATATCTTGAGGGATAGCCAACATGGTTTCCGTAAAGGAAGGTCATGCCTGACAAAACCTTCTGGAATTTTTTGAAGAGGCCACCAAGACTTATGACCAGAGCAGGGCTTATGACATCATATATTTGGATTTTCAGAAAGCATTTGACACAGTACCGCATAAGAGACTAATTTTTAAAATGAGCTCCATTGGAGTTACAGGAGGTATTCTGAAGTGGATTCAAAACTGGTTGCAGGACAGAACACAAAGAGTGGTGGTCAGTGGTATCTCATCTGAGCTAGGTATGGTGGGGAGTGGCGTCCCCCCAGGGATCGGTGTTTGGGACCCCTGCTGTTCCTCATCTACATTAATGACCTTGATAGGAATATTGAGAGCAGATTAGTGAAATTTGCAGATGATACTAAATTGGGAGGTTTGGCAAATAGTTTAGAGTCCACTAAAGTGATTCAGGATGATTTGGATAGAATCCAGAATTGGGCAGAAATGTGGCAAATGAAATTTAATGTAGCGAAATGTAAAGTAGTCCATGTAGGTAATAAAAACATTAGACGGGATTACTTCATGGGAGGTTTTAAACTGGAATGTGCTCCACAAGAGAAAGATCTGGGAGTGATTGTTGACCAAACCCTCACAGGCTCTAGCCATTGTGCCGTAGCAGTTAAAAAAAAAGCCAATCGGATGCTGGGATACATTGCCAAAAGTATTGAGTTCAAATCCAAGGAGGTGATGCTTCTTTTGCACAACACATTCGTCAGACCACATCAATAGTATTGTGTACAGTTCTGGGGACCATACTTTAAGAAAGACATAGAGGCTTTAGAGAAAGTTCAGAGAAGAGCCACGAAGCTAATTCCGGGTATAAAAGATGAAAGCTATGAGAAGAGGCTGAAGATCCTTAATCTGTTAGTCTTCGGAAAAGGAGACTAAGGGGTGATCTGATTGAGGTCTTTAAATATGTTAAAGGGATTAACAAAGTGAATTATGTAGGATTCCTTCAACCAAGTGTTGTTAGTAGAACTCGGGGTCACAAATGGAAGCTGACCAAAGGTAAATTTAGCACAGATATTCGGAAATATTTCTTCACCCAGAGAGTAATTTCGGTGTGGAACAGCTTGCCTGACCATATTGTTGAGGCAGAGACCTTGGGAGTTTTCAAGAGCAGGCTTGACTTAAAGTTAGATACCATTGAGTCATTGAGTATCTGAAGTGATATATTCACGATAGTACAAAGAAACTGGCGAGCCTAGTTGGGCTGAACGGCCTGTTCTCGCCATTCATGTTATGTTACTCGTTACAAATTAAAATATGAATGTAATTCATCATTTAAGGATTATCTGGATGTGGCGTGTTCACGAAGAGCAACGGTGCTCGGCAGGGTATCTAAAGCGCTTTGTGCAGATGTTTGCCAGCGGACATGGAGCTGCAAATTTGTGCACGCAGTTACAATATTCTACCACTAGATGGCACACCCGGATCAGTTATTGAATATTCACAAGCAAGCCGAGTTCACTCCTATCCCTGTTTTTAAGGAGTAGTATGAATTAAACTCCCCAGCTAAGCCTGATGTGCAAACTGCTCAATATACTTGCCCATAGTATCTCTCCAGCAGTCCAAAAAAATTCTCTCTTGCTACAGAAAAAAATTGTTGTCCTCTGTAGCAACCACTTTGGCTACAGTGAGCCAATGATATCCCAATTAGTCGTTAAGAAAAATCAGTCTTCTGAAGCAAATTTTCGACATGGTATTGATACTATGTAATTCTACTATCAATTATACTCAATTATAGTGGTTTTTCAAACTGCCAGTAAACTCGAGGAAGAGGAAGAAGAAATATATAAAGGAGAGACTGCCTGTTTGTTTTTTGAATACTGCATCTTTCATTCACCTGAAAATTGATTAAAGAGCACAAGGAGAGAACAATGCGTGGTTGCTTTGCTTCTTTCTCTGCATACTATAAAAATACTTTTTACTTGTATTTGCAGTTTTGATACTTAAAGATACTTTTGGTACTTAAGTACATTTAATATGAGCTACTTTAAGACTTTTACTCAAGTAATTTTCTTCTGAGTG
Organism: Gymnothorax javanicus; assembly: GCA_029692085.1. Taxonomy (NCBI): domain Eukaryota; kingdom Metazoa; phylum Chordata; class Actinopteri; order Anguilliformes; family Muraenidae; genus Gymnothorax; species Gymnothorax javanicus. Next base: position 2,179,049 of record CM056201.1, on the reverse strand, counting down.
AATTCAACTTTAACCAAAGTAACTTTCAGTTATGGTACTTCTACTTTTACTTAGTTTTTTTTTTTTTTCAGTATTTTTTACACCTCTGGTTTCTGATCCATTTGGTATCGAGTATTGAATTGTATCGTTTCAGTATCGTTTTGGTTTCAAGTATCTTTTTGGTATCGAGTGTCGTGATACTAAATTTGGTATTGATATCAAAGTCAAAATTTTGGTATTGTGACAACACTAATAAGGAAGGTTCACACCAAATTATAAAAAAAGTTATGCACTGTCTGTCAGACAGACAGACGGACGGACGGACAGATGCCAGACAACTCGGCATTAGAAAAGCTCCACTGACTGTGACCATCGTCACAGTGGAGCTAAAAAGGGCTGAAAAAACATTTAACATATAAGAGAATCAGCTGAAAGAACATTTAGCAAGTAATTAAGTTAACTGGCATCAGGTGTGTAACATGATTGGCTATGAAAGGGATATCTTAGAGAGGCTGAGTCTCTCAGAAGTAAAGATGGCCAGAGGCTCTCCAACCTGTGAAGGCTTGCATAAAAAAAAATTGAGGAATAATATAAAAACAATGTTCCTCAACGTCAAATTGCAAAGGCTTTGAAGGTCTCATCATCGGCAGTGCATAACATCATCAAAAGATTCAGAGAAACTGGAAAAATCTCTGTGCGTAAGGGACAAGGCCAAAGACCTTTACTGGATGCCCGTGATCTTGGGCCCTCAGACGCCACTGCATCACTCACCGCATGATTCTGTCATTGACATTACTAAATGGGCCCAGGAATACTTCAAGAAACCACTGTCTGTAAACACAGTCTGCCGTGCCATCCACAGATGCCACCTAAAACTCTATCATGCAAAAAGGAAGCCATTGTTGAGCATGATCCAGAAGCGCCACTGTGTTCTGTGGGCCAAGGCTCATTTAAAATGGACTGTAGCAAAGTGTCCTGTGGTCAGACGAGTCCAAATTTGACATTCTTGTTGGAAATCATGGGTGTCGTGCCCTCCAGGCTAAAGAGGAGAAAGACCACCCCTCCTGTTATCAGCGTTCAGTTCAGAAGCCAGCATCTCTGATGGTATGGGGATGCATTAGTGCATATGGTGTGGGACACTTGCATGTTTTAAAAAGCACCATGAATGCTGAAAGGTATATAAAAGGTTTTAGAGCAACATATGCTCCCCTCCAGACGACATCTATTCCAGGGAAGGCCTTGTGTATTTCAGCAGGACAATGCAAAACCACATACTGCAGTTATTACAACAGCATGGCTTCGTAGTAGAAGAGTCCATGTGCTGAACTGGCCTGCCTGCAGTCCTGATCTTTCACCGATTGAGAACATTTGGCGATAATTATCTGAAAAAGTCCGTCAAAGGAGACCCAAAACTCTCCAGCAGCTGGAAGCCTATATTAAACAAGAGGGGGATCAAATTCCAATGGCTAAACTCAAGAAACTTGTCTCCTCAATGCCCAGACGCCTCCACTCTGTGTTAAAAAGAAGAGGGGATGATACACCATGGTAAACAGGCCCCTGTCCCAACTTTTTTGAGACCTGTAGCAGCCATCAAATTTGAAATGAGCTCATTTTGTGGATGAAATTGTAAAATCTCTCAGTTTCAACATTTGCTATGTTATCTCTGTTCTATTGTGAATAAAATACTGGCTGGTGTGATTTGAAAGTCACTGCGTTTTAATTTTATTCACAATTTACCCTTTGTCCCAACTCAGGGCTCGAAATTGCGACCAAAATGAACACTGTGACCTTTGAATTAACCCTCTGTTAACCAAGTACCTTTCCAACTGTGTAAAAATCATTTACCTAGGCAAATATGTTGATTATGGGCCAAAATTTGGAAAAATAGTAAAAAAAAAAAAAAAAATTGACCCTTTGGCCCACCTTTCCAGAATGTAGCAGATCTGCTACATTGGGTAATAATGCGAATGGAAAAATTAAAGTGACGGACGGACCATTCAAGTTATTCTCAAATGTTTATTTGGCAATAAGAAACAAAACCAGCAGGGTGTCCAGGCTGTTTACCCTTTCACTTTATGTAGCAGATATGCTACGGTGGTTAATAGAGGGTTAAAATAGTCGCACCTGTGCGACCGCTTTTTCCCCCAATTAAATGCCTCTTCTCCTGTACGTTTGGTAGTCAGTAGACATGCAAACCACTGCTGCAGCTTGAATGGAGATGGGCGTATGTGCCAAAGCAGTGCATGCATCTTCTGGACATAAGCACCGGGCGCACCGTTATAAGAATGGAGCAGACCCAGTGTGTTCCCTCGAGCTGACAGTGACCATTCTGACCAATCAAAGGGGAGCTTGACGTCCTAAACCTCAGTACTGATTCTAGAATGGTTAATATTAGCCGTCAATCACTCCATTTCGCGGGACTAAGAGTTACTATTGTAATTATACACAAGATTTAGATGGAAAATAAAACGAAGAACAAGAGAAGACTTTTTTGGTACCATTAACGTTCAAAAAAAAAAAAAAACGAGTCGGTAACAAAAGTTACTGAAACTGAGAATCATGACAATGACTACAACGGTGATTCGGACGAACCGGTGGGGAAATGAGTTTATTATTTTCGCAATGAGTGGCTTCGAAAGTTTGAATGGCTGAGGTTTAAAGAAGGTGAAGTGCACTGTGTTCGTTGTAAAGATTATGGCCCGGATCTCGGATCTCGCAGGTAACATCTACCATGTACATCAATGTACATGGTAGATATGAAGATTACTGATTATGTGATATGAGTGAACTAATATCCTCCTCTCCAACTCCTGATCTGAATCTATGGAGATTTTGCCATCAAATCTTTAAATAAATAAAGTAAATAAAGTCGGAAACTTTTTACTCAGAAAAACTCCTGCAAAACCTCATATTTATCAATTTAGTTGTGCCAAGCCGTTAAAAATATGCTACTTACATAAAGCTAACTGCAGCATGAACCACATTATAAGCCCTCGCGTCCTTTGGCTGTCGGTGTCTCATTTAGATAAACATTTCCGTGTAGGCTAGACATGCGCATTAGTTCAGTGAATGACTCTAAGGAACTGGACATTTGCAACAGTTCGGTGAACGACTCCGTTGAACGAATCTGAGGAACTGGACCTGGTTGGTGCCTAATTACAGCTCCAGGTCCAGTTCAGTGAACGAGTCCGGAAAGGACCTGGTTATAATACGATAAGCTGCAGCGCTTCATCTCTCCCTCTGTAGAATGTCTTTGTATTGCAGGGGCAAGCGTGCCTAAAATAAGCATCACATCGTGTACTAAACCGTTATTGGTTATAGCCTTTACTAAATAATTTGAAAGAGAGTGGCTATCTAGAGGTGATGCAATATGGAGTTGCAAAATAGCATTGCATATTCTAAAAGACTTTCACCTGCAGAAAATATCCCAATTTTTAAAATTAAAAAATGCAGCACCATGCAACTTTCTTTCAAAGGCTATTTATTCCCGTTAGCAACACTTTACAAACACGACTGCATGGTTGATGGATTTGAATGTTTTATATGCATAATGTAGACGTGCGATTTTGTGGGGATAAAATAAGCTTAGCAGTAGGCAGTGTGCTTAATGCAATATGCTTTCAATTTTATCGGGGAAATTAGCTCGTACGATTCTAAATTCGTCCCGAACATAATTCATCAGGGCCTATAATAAAAATTAAATCCCAAGTTTTAAGTTCTAGTGCCAATGTAGCACTGTACAAGACAGAAGCTTACTGTATGGAAGTGCGGGATATTTATCCGAGAACTGTGTACAAGTCTTGCTCGTATGCAACCCCTTGTTGCCAGCTCAGGAGAGAGAGACAGTTCGCGGCTCTCCTCCGAAGCACGCGCCTGTCAGCCCCTGCATCTTTACACTCATTGGTCGAAACTATCGCAAGTTCAGAACGAGGGCGGAGGATACCCGAACAGGAGCAAGCTCAGAATCTCACTGACGAGCACCCGGCTGGCCAACAGGAGGCGCTTCAGCAACGAACAAGGAAATCATTTTAATTTCCCTTCCCAGCAGTCCCTTCCCAATTTGCATCCCTGCAGCGCTTCAGCCAATCGTGCGCTGCTCTGAAAAAGCTGCCGACCACTGCTGCTTGGTACGACCAGGGATCGAACCCGCACCGTGGTAGTCACTAGTGCTTTGCAAATGCGGTGCCTTATCCTAGTGAGCTGAGTGAGGTTTGCAAGCTCAGTGGATGTTGGAACTAGTATTGGAGTCCAGAAAATTGCAAGAAAGTGGGCTAGCTTCTGGGCCAAATCATTAAATCGTGTAGTGCTTCTTTTTTTAAACATCTAAATCATAGACTGTATAAAAAGATGGAAAATGCAACCATGACGTCACCCATTGGTTTCATTTAGGAAGCCTCGATTTTGGCAATTTGAACAGTGCCATTTTGTCATTTTGAAACCGGATGTGATTCCTATTGGACGAGAGCGTGAATTAAAGATCCAGGGAGGAGGGAGGGGTGGATCTACGGGTGGATTTGACCATATCTGACGAGGACTGGAGGATAGCCACGCCCCTAAAGCATATTCTGGCTTTATCCTTTCTTCTAGTCTATTTGGGACCATAATTTACAAAAATGAACATCATGATATAACAAAGGAGACTTGAAGCTTGCGATATACCATAAAATAACATGGACAACCATTACTGAAATAATAAATCAGGAGGAAAAGTGAGTCATTTTCTCATAGACTTCAATAGAATTGAACTTCTTTCTGCAACCACCGACGTTGCCATCTGCTGGCCGTTAAATAGAATGCCATTTTTAGAGATTTCAGCATTGGCCTCACTTTTCAGACCCAGTTGCCGCGTCCATCTTTTTATACAGTCTATGGTTGTGTCTCAAATCGCGCACTTCCAGTAGTACACTTCTATGGATTGCACTGTGTGCACTAGCGAAGTGCGCTTACGGCGACAGGGTAGTGCTGTTCCAAATCGAGCCCTGTCTCCATGCACTGACCGGAAATGATGATCGCGACTGCTTCTTCTTCTATTTAATCATGGATGCAACAAATCCGAGCCCAAAATATATCTGCCGGCTTGGTTGCTCAATTCAATTCATTCATTCATTCATTATCTATACCCGCTTATTCCTCACTAGGGTCGCGGGGGAACTGGAGCCTATCCCAGCTGACTACAAGCGAAGGCAGGAACCCACCCTGAACAGCTCGTCAATCCATCGCAGGGCACACACACCATTCAATTCAATTCATTAAAACGTCAAAAGTGAACATCCTGTTATTTTGCTTGCTTGTGAGTGCCCTGTTTCCAAGCTATCACCAGTTCGGAAAACGACGGTCGAACTATCACCGCTAAAAATTTGATGCGCAAATACAGCGGACAGCGCGGTAGTAAGGTCACGTGATACAATTGCTGTCAAAAATTGGCTTGTTGAAAGAAATCCCGAGGCTTATTCAACGAAAGAATGCGTGTTTTGTTTAGAAAAAAAAATCGTGAACAACTTCCATAATCTGGTGTGGAAATGATTTTTATTTATTTCTTTTATCAATCAATAATCGACATTTTGTGCAGAATGAAATGTGAGATTTTGGTGAACTGCTGTTACTCCAGATGACGAACAATTGCATGTCACTGTAATAATGTTTTACTTAAAGCAAAAAACAAAACAAAAAAAAAGGTAGATATTACTCTGGGATTAATCTACATTAATTGCCATTAGAATTGGTCTTTTTAGGTGGACAAAAAAGAGACAATTCAAGCGGGGATATAATACTTGTGAAATTCAAAATGTTTGTGGAAATTAGTGAGCCCAAACCATACTGCACACGCTGTAGTAAACCCAAACCATACTGCACACGCTGTAGTAAACCCAAACCATACTGCACACACTGTAGTAAACCCAAACCATACTGCACACGCTGTAGTAAACCCAAACCATACTGCACACGCTGCAGTAAACCCAAACCATACTGCACACGCTGCAGTAAACCCAAACCATACTGCACACGCTGCAGTAAACCCAAACCATACTGCACACACTGTAGTAAACCCAAACCATACTGCACACGCTGTAGTAAACCCAAACCATACTGCACACGCTGCAGTAAACCCAAACCATACTGCACACGCTGTAGTAAACCCAAACCATACTGCACACGCTGTAGTAAACCCAAACCATACTGCACACGCTGCAGTAAACCCAAACCATACTGCACGCTGTAGTAAACCCAAACCATACTGCACACGCTGTAGTAAACCCAAACCATACTGCACACGCTGTAGTAAACCCAAACCATACTGCACACGCTGTAGTAAACCCAAAACATACCGCACACGCTGCAGTAAACCCAAACCATACTGCACACGCTGTAGTAAACCCAAACCATACTGCACACGCTGTAGTAAACCCAAACCATACTGCACACGCTGTAGTAAACCCAAACCATACCGCACACGCTGTAGTAAACCCAAACCATACTGCACACGCTGCAGTAAACCCAAACCATACTGCACACGCTGTAGTAAACCCAAACCATACTGCACACGCTGTAGTAAACCCAAACCATACTGCACACGCTGTAGTAAACCCAAACCATACTGCACACGCTGTAGTAAACCCAAACCATACTGCACACGCTGCAGTAAACCCAAACCATACTGCACACGCTGTAGTAAACCCAAACCATACCGCACACGCTGTAGTAAACCCAAAACATACCGCACACGCTGTAGTAAACCCAAACCATACTGCACACGCCAGTAAACCCAAACCATACCGCACACGCTGTAGTAAACCCAAACCATACTGCACACGCTGCAAAACCCAAACCATACTGCACACGCTGTAGTAAACCCAAACCATACTGCACACGCTGTAGTAAACCCAAACCATACTGCACACGCTGTAGTAAACCCAAACCATACTGCACACGCCAGTAAACCCAAAACATACCGCTGCACGCTGCAGTAAACCCAAACCATACTGCACACGCTGTAGTAAACCCAAACCATACTGCACACGCTGTAGTAAACCCAAACCATACTGCACACGCTGTAGTAAACCCAAACCATACTGCACACGCTGTAGTAAACCCAAACCATAAGTGGCTGTAACTGTCCTTAATGTGGGTAATTCAATTAATGAGGGCCATGTAATTTTTATTACACTTTTTGCTGTTCATTACATTGGGAGCATTTTCATAAAGTCAGTTTGCATTATGATGTATTCCTTAACAACTACAAGCATTGATTTGTAGGCGAACATTAAGATTAAGTTGTATTTGTCCGCTACTGGTAAAGCGAACTGAGTTATTTAAGCTGGTTAATTTGAAACTGTATTAACAGGAGCATTTCCATTACAACGCGAGCAGTCCGACTGCAGCTTGCAGGTTTAACGCAAACTTTGCCCGCCGGTGTCTCCCAAAACAACGAGAACCATAGCGGATGCTCTTCCTACTCTTGCTGCTCTTGTAACATCAGCTATTTTCTTTAAACATGAATTAAAAGCCCAAATTAAATCAATTAATAGCAAGAATGAAAACGAAAATAACTGATTGCACCCAATAGGGGAACTGCAAAGCAGCCATATTGGATTTTTATGCGCGCAATGCATTATAGGAACTGCATGTCAGCGAGTGACTGACAGATACGCTTCAATACTAAAGAAAGCCTCGGTCATTACTTGTTGCAAGCTTCGATGCTACAACCGTCTGGTCAGGGATCGACATTTCAGGTTCTACGTTTATCCCCAAAGACGCTAAGCTTAGACATAAGTGGATAAACAATTCCGGTCGGGCTAGAAATAACAGAATTCAGCAAGTTCAAGCCCACTTCAGCACTCCGAGTCTGCAGCAGCCGTTCTGAGGCTGGAGGAAAACGTATGGTAAACACATCGACGATTTTTCCAGTCAAACCCAGTTCTTAAACTACCAAGGCGAAAAATCCTTAGAACGCCCAACAACAGCCTCATATGCCGCCGATTCACACAGTAAGTAAAAGCGTTGTTTTACAATGTCAGCGCTGCTATCCATGCGAACACAATGAGTTGACAGTAGCGGTGCAGGGCAATCGCTGACAGTGCATATACGACTTTTGGCGTTTCAATTTTATGAAATTATGTATGTTGCGGTGAAACTACCTATAGAAAGCATTTTTCGAGGATATAACTTCATGAATGGATAATACGACAGCCGCTCTTGAGCTTTTTCACCCACCGTCATCACAAGGGCTTTTCAAAACTTAACATCGTATAAGAAAACACTGACTGGGTAAACCATACATCGTTTCACAAAGAATGAAATACCCTTTTACGTCCGCCTTAATATTTGTTGTCTGATTGGGAATATCAACCGTGACAATGACTGGGGAGGGGAAAGGGAAAATGTGCTGCCGCGAATTACTGTAATAATGTTCGGAGTTATATCCCCAAGGATCTGAGCGAAAGAGCTCCATGTCCAACCTCTCCTTGTCTCGGCTTTTTATTTGCCATAACGATTTTAATAGTGTACACAAATGTATTTTGAGGGGGGATGTTAAATATCACAAATGCATATGCAGAGCATGTCCTAGCAACCCGGTGTGTCATCAGTAACAAGGCTGCCTCCGTTACTTGTTATTACCACGTAGCTACCTTACCTCTGTACCAGGTCCTCCTTCTCGCCACTTAAATTTGCGTTTCGACGTTACGGTAATCTCTTCGATTCTGTGACAATGGCTGCTTCGAAGGGCGAGCGAAAACCGCGCCAGGTACATCTTCTGGGTTCAAAATAAACCGAGAATCATCAGGTTCCGCAATGGTTGTATTCACCGAAGCCATGATAGAGACATACAACTCTTCCCATTATGCACTGCGCGTACTTCACTTCCGTGTGTGCGCAGTGAGACTTGCAGTTCCCCTATTCTTTATTGAATGTTATTTCCACTTTATTTGAGAGACACTATTAGAGTCTATAAGAATTTTCGATTTTACTCCAATAGAATATCAATAACAAGAAGCACTTTGCCTTTGTCGCAAGCTGCATGCAAGAAACACTTCGCACCTGTGTTGGCTTTTTTCAGCGTAAAATGGATTGATTGAGAAGGTACTAATTGAGCAACATATCGAGAACCTGTCCTTCCAATCTGGTATCCAACACTGTTCAATACATAACACACATGACTTCCAGGAGGAACCGTATATCTAACGCAGTGAGGGGGCGTCTTTTAGGTGCTTCAATGATCCCAACGAAGATTAACTAATGAAGACGAGGCACGGTCCACAAACGAATCTCGTCTATGGACATTTCCTGCTCCTCGTCCATTTTGACGATCACGGGGGTAGATTTAATTAATTTTCGAGATAAACAAAAACAAGGCGTGCAGCTCGGGTCGGCTCCATGTACAAATGACCTTTGACAAGGTGATGTCACACAGCTCCTGTGGGTTGTTACGAACTGGCTTATTAAATGCAACAGGGAAAATCCTGTTGCCTAATTCATAATTTAAGTCCAGATCTACAAGCCATAAAATGCCACAGCTGACATAGTCCTTCCTTCAAGAGAAATGTTGATGGAAATGAGCGATACTTTTAATAAGGTGATGGCGTATAATTCACAAATTCATGGACGCATATTAATTCATCAAAACGCCACTCTCTAACTGCAGGCAGACAGGTCAGTAAACTTTAGGACGGTACCCAGCTGCATTCATGTTGTGAACGAAGTTAGTGCTTCGCTGCTTCGTCAGAAAAAGACATGTTTTCTTAAACGCATATTTAGTGAACTGCTCAACGAAACACACTGATTTTTCTCATCAGCCATTCAAATATTTTGGTCTCTGCCGGTGTCCTTTGCTTGCAAATTCAGCGTAAAGTTGGAATTGTCGGTCGCCGCCACATACTATGGTTGGAGTCATTTGCTGCATGACTCCAGTTCTCATTCACCGGAGTCAGAATGAAGGAACTGGTGAACGAATCCGCTTGAGGAACTGAGTCAAAGGAATTGAAACGCCCACCACTTCTCTCCACCTCGCAATTCCTTTTCCTTCTGGATTCCTGTCCGTACTTAAAACTGCCGGTCGACTTCCTCATGCCGGATTTAAAGAAACAGGACCCGTATTCCCCATACAATCAGTTAACAATCATGAAGAAAACAATTATGCATCAGCCTTTAAAGGGGACCTATTATATATTATATATATTTCCAAGGTTATAATTTGATCTTGGACTCCCCTAGAGTACTCCTGATCATTCAAAGTCCAAAAAAGGGTCCTTATTTCGCTCATGCTGCCATCCTCAAAAAACCCCATTTGTAGTCCATTGTAGTCTCTGCCTGAAACGCCTCATTGGGGTGGCTCTTCCGCTATGGCCCCCACTCCCCGGGTGCCCACTTTCTTCTGACTGGCCATCTCTGTGGAGGGCGGAGTTGGGCGGGACGAGGCTGCAGAATGCAGTTTCCCGGGTCCGCCTCCCTCGTGTGAAACGTGAGATGCAGCTGCTATCTGAGCTAAGGAATCGGCGGGGAAATTCCGCAATCAAACGCAGTACGTGTGTATAGATCTAATGAAATGAACTTGCTCTAATAAACGCAGCAGCAAAAGTGGAGGACGCAGTGCGAAAGTCTGGCAGCTCAAGCTCGAATTTGCTATCTACCTACGGCTACTATGATGAGTACACCGGTGTTTCTACTCTATAGCTAGGATACAGGGAAAGCTTTAATCCACCCCATACAGACACACTTGTAGAACGGCTCGACATACCCAAGTGTAGACCGGAAACCATTGAAATCCGGTGGGTCCGAGTTTAGAGGGAAACATGGACAGTGAGGAGCAGCAAAAAGTGGACCAACAACTTAAAGACTGCTTAGGTGTGTACTATCCTTTATGCATAACTGGTGTGTTGTTAGCGCAGAGTAACGAACAGCTTCTGCGCTGGTATATGACGGGGGTGAAAGCTCCAGGCTAACCGGTCTTTTCGGAAATTGTCCATGGTAATGGTTTACTCATTGCGTCGGAATGACCAGTGTTTGCTTGTGAAAATGGGCGCGTTATGGATAGTACGCGACAGCTAGAGAGAGCTCCAGTTATATTATGAACATAATACAGGTTTTACAGACCATAATTTCCGTTAGCGTGAACAGTTGCTTATGTGGAGCTAGCGAATCAATAACTTTTACAGGAAAGAATCTAATATTCAATCTTCACCTTTTTTGACTTTTTATTAGCCAGAGCAATTTCTAAAGGGAGATGAAATTACGCCAAGGCAATGCAGAGAAATTGTTTGTTATACCGGAAACATTATAGCCTGTGTGTTTCACGACTGCTTTCACCGTGGTTGCATCAGAGAGCTATGCCAGATATTGGTGAAGTATTCAGATGACCCCGGTCATGGATAAGTAAAACGATCGCTTCACAGCTGCAGTGAACAAACCCAAACACGTACCCCAAGCTCTGCAAAACCCACGTCTGGTCTAAATGCAGCCTTTTCAGCCCAACTCTGCAGACACAAACAGCATCTCTCCGGTTAGCTTTAACTGTAGTGGCTACAATCAGGCAACGTTATGATGAAACTGCCATATTGATGCTTACCGAAGTAACATAAGCATACCGATCAGAATTACTGCATATAAGTAAACCAGGAGCATTTTTAAGTGGCATGGCACGCAAACTAACATGCAGAAGCTGGTAACCGAGCGGTCATAACAACCACAGAGACAAATGTTACCCTGCAATACAGGTTTTACAGACAGCAAGTTCCGTTACCGTGGGGGGCCAGCTGTACCAAGCATCCAAATTAAAAACAAGTATAAAAAGTTGGCTTCAAATGAGGTTTATGTTCACACACCTTCTGTTGAATGTCCCCTGATGTTACTCTAGCATATTTAGGACACAAACATTAGCCACAGTAACTAGGCTACGTTAGGCGCAGTGCTACAGCTATATTCAACAGGCCATCAGGTTAGGTAGGCTTATGCAGTAAAGCAACACAGCTTTCGCGTCTGAGTCATGGACAGTCGCCACCGATACGGGCTCTATCTTCAGATATTTTACAAAGCCTGCGTTTGAGGCCAGTTGTTAGTGCTAACTATCGTTAGCGGTCCTGCTAGCCACCCGTAACACGTTCGCTTCACTTACATTATTTGCTGTTATATCGTTACTTACAGCTTGTGGCTCCGAGCGCTTGATCGATGCAGCTGCTTCAGGTTGGAAAAGCAGCTGAAACGCTTATCCTGTGTCGAATTATCCTTTATTGACAAAGCTGTCTTTGGTGAAATGCTGAGCACAAACAGCTAACGTCCCCTTTGGCCTTGGCTGCCAGCAAACAAAAAAGCTACCCACTGATTTCTGGTGGCATTGCCTTTTGGAAGAGAAATGGGTGCTTTTCTTCGCGTCCAAAAATAAACGGGCAAGCAGCTTTGGGAGCGATACCTTGAGAAGCAGCTGATACGCTTATTCAGAGTCGAATTATCCTTTATTATTACACGGCATTGTCAAATGCTCGATTCTGATTGGTCAATTACAACATTCTAAGGTCTGTTATTTCTGTATTGCAGACTGTTGCTATGGACGCTTCAGAGTTACCGTTGCTTACAGTTACAGTTCCAACCGTAGAAACTGACTATTTTTTTAAAGCAGCGGACTATTTTTCAAGCGGAAGCAATGAAAACTTTTGTAAATCAATAAAATCATATTTACATCAGCATTTTATGTCAAACTTTTGATTTCTTTAGTGAGTAGCCATGTAATAAGCGGGATAATGTAGAGCGAGCCGGTCACTATAGCGAAATAAACCCCTTCAGGGTGATGTAGGACCCCTCCGCTTCGCGTCGGGGTCCTACATCACCCTGTTGGGGTTTATTTCTCTATAGAGTACTAAAGTAATGAAGTCACTGCTATTTAGCTTCTGGTGTCAGAAGTAAAATCCCGATGGGAATTTATAATGGGGTTCGGACACTTTCTGGCATTGCTCAAACTCGTATTAATTCTATGAGCCGCCTCGCTCCGAGATTAGCCTATGGGGTATTCAGATACAAATGATCACATCAAATTCGTTGTTTATTGCCGAAAATTATATGCTTTTGCACTTGTAGTCCAGTTTGTAGTCCACTTCTGCGAACTACATATCCATTGCATAACCTGGCGAGTACCCCGTGATTTGTTCCCAGCCAGTGGGGTACCTCAGTTTCTGCAAACGTTCTCAATGTACAATGATGGTATGGTAGCCCATCAGTGCCTTAAATTGCCGTTGTTTATGTCCGTGCATCCGTTACCGCATGGGGGCCACCATTAGCTAGCTACATACCTAGAAATGAGTGGATCACGATGAGTTATTTCGCCATTTAGCTAGCTAGAATTTAGCTAAGCTAGCGAACCACCTAGCTAGCCTGCTAGTGAGCTCAGTACATCTTGTGCACATTGCTAAATCAATAGAAACGGTAAACTGTTAGTTTAATGTCACTTTCTGTCATTTAGCAAGCTAGCTAGCATTAAAATACACCGACTATAAATGGCTAAGCTAGCAAAATTGCTAGTTCGCTAGCCTAGCTAGTGAGCTAGTTAAGTCAGTAAAAATGGTGAATAGCCATTATTTGGCTACTTAGCTAGCGTCAAGCCGGGAACATTTCGCGAGTTGGTATTTACATATTGCCACCTAAGCACTTGCGTCTTGAGCAGCAAGTATATTCCAGGTCTAATATGACGTTAGTCAGCCATCAAAGTCGGTAAACTAGCTCGCTGGCTAAGTTAGCCAGATAAAAGTCAGTTTGCTTGCTCGGCTTGCCTCACATAGTGAATATTAATCGCTAAAAACAATGAATTGCGATTATTTTGGCACTTAACTATCGTTAGATGAGCAATCAGACCTGAATAACCTACGTTGCTCGATCAGTTACGCATTGACAAAGCTGATTAGCTCGTTGGCTAGCTAGCTAGCGAGTTTTTAACCAAACAAATGATGGCCAAAGATGCTTGGCTATTAAAATTGGCGCTAGTTGTAAAACTTGATATCTAGCAAGTAAATATAACTAAGTAGAGCGTAGAGTGGCTGACAAATTCACAGTCTCACCAAGCTAAGCAAATAGCTGGTGGTTATTTGTTACGCATTTTAAACTCGTTCTGCTCGGGAATCAGAAGGATCATGGCACAGGTAGTTTTTAGACTACAAATAGGTTTAACATGGTGGCGAAAATTCAAATGATTTAAATTGTAGCTGACTCTGGTCAAGAAAAACAACATTTTTTGTTACTCATAAATATGACGTAAAATCTCGAACACGGAAAGTGCTTCAAAAGTGAACTGAAAAAAACATCTATGGGTAAAATGAATGGGAAATTTTACTTCCGACACCAGCGTGACGTCATCACTTTAGAACTCTATATTGACCTGGGGCCTATTGCACGAAGGCGGGATAAGGGATTAGCCCAGGCACGGCACGGGATTAACCTGATCTCAAGCGCCATTTCGGTTGCTCAGAGCGTGTGAGCTAAGCCATGGCACTAGTTACTATGGAAACAAAGTCTGTGGAGCTAGCCAGCTCCGGAGCAAGCTTACGAACTAGCTAAGCTCCTGTCTCCAGCCAATTTCACCTCACCTCATTCAGCAGTCACCCAAATTGAAAATCAGTGTCCTTAACAGTCATTCTGAATTGTGCACTACACATTGCTATCTCAATTATAGTAGGTCCAGAGTAATTATCTTAGAAACTTGTGACAATTGATGTCAGTAAAATAGCCAATATTCGATCATTATATTCTAGTATCCATGTGACAGTGACCATCACAGTTCAATCAGTCCCCCTTCCATGTCACATTTTAACCATATTTAGAATCCGTCATTATCAGATTTATCCTTATTCCCCAAGTTGAGACTTCCATCAGAGTAGAAAATGAGCAGTGCTGCATAGGTTACCATGTTTCAGCGCGGTCTTAAATCGCTATGTAAACCCCTACCTACAGCACTGCTGCTACTTTTCTCCGTCTTTATTCCGACTCATGACGGGTAAGGTAGAGTCGTTGCCTTAGTGCTGAACACGAGTGCAATGTCGCTCGCTTACGATACTGGAATCAAACATTTTCAGGAGGCTCCTTGACGTAATTTGCTGACGCTAACATTCTACTTTTTAATTTGAGTATGCCTCCATCAGAGGTGATGAAAAGCAGAAAGTAAGCTTAACTAATCTGTAAACGTCTTCTAGAACAGACTATCAATACAGTTTGTCTAAGACAAAAAAGGACTTAAAACAAATTTGAGAAGCATTTTTGTGACACGCAGACGCTTCTATAGCTACGTCGATTTTAAACACGTCTTCACAATGCGCATGTCGCACACTTGTTCATTCACATTAGGTCTCGCTCGACATTAAATCTGTCTGATAGCGACGGCTTATCTCGTTCACGGTAACGCCGAAGTGCATCAGGTACTCCTTTTTCACGGCGCTGAAACACTTCCCGGGTTTACTTTCACTTGAGTTTAGCTCACTTTAATACTCCTCTCAAACGTCTCGCACCATTCAGACAGAAACTGAAGGAATAGCAAGCAGAGGCATTTCAGAGATCCCATCGTCCCTCTGTCTGAACGTGGTCTTTGAGTGTTGCTGGCGCATGCGTCTGCTGCTGCTACTTAGTGTCCATGGTGATGATCAGCGATTCTGTGATCGATCTCGGGGTCTATTTGAGATAGCCGTGTCTATCAGCAGGATCAGCGGCACCAGGCTTCACTTAGCCAATTCTCCTCCACCCGCTGTTGGCTTTGTGCAATCAATTAAGCCAGCGACGCGTTGTTTGGGATATGGCAATCCTCGCTTTGGCGTTGATCCAGGATCTCAGGATCTGACTTTTGTGCAATAGGCCCCAGCTCGCTCTACATTATCCCTTACTTGACAAAGCTGTCTTTGGTGAAATGCTGAGCACAAACAGCTAACGTTCCCTTTGGCCGTGCCTGTTTGCTGCCAGCAAATAAAAAGCTACCCACTGATTTCTGGTGGCATCCTATTTTGGAAGAGAAGTAGGTGCTTTCTTTGCGTCGTCCAAAAGTAAACGGGCGAGCAGCTTTGGGAGAGATACTGACAAAACCGCACCTCAATTGATCTGCGGTTCTTCTTTTGTATTTCTGGAAGTGTAGATGCTACAAGGCATAGTATGATCCGCAGTTGTTTGTGCGGAAGAGGTTAGATCCCGACCAACTGGAGGAGGTGTCACGGCGGCTTTTTCATGTGAACAAATACACATGCTATGGATAGCTTGTGATTGGTTGGTGAAAAGCCAAGCAGACATGTGCGCTGGGGGCTTAACTTAGCAGGGCTGAATACTGCTTTGATGGGTTTTTCAAGGCAATATCGATGTGATAAAACACAAAACATTTGGCAGGACCACTCATAGCTCACCACACACTGTTAACAGACAGAGCTCAGGTTAACTGTGCTGATTAACTGGCTGAGATGACACTGGGTGTGCACTTTAAAATGATAGTGATCAGTGGTGGCTCGTGAAATGGCAATAAGGGAAGCTCTTTGCAAATATACTTTGCCGAGGTGCTGTCTCCTCCTTTAAAATAATGATGCCTTGTATGCACTTGCACTGTTGGAAAGAGAGAGAGGATCCAAGAGCAGAATGCCCAGGGACTGGAGCGAGAGGTCCCACCGGGCTGGACATCAATGCAGGAGGGCTGACAGGGACTGGAGCGAGAGGTCCCACCGGGTTGGATATCAGTGCAGGAGGGCTGACAGGGACTGGAGGGCGAGAGGTCCCACCGGCTGGACATCAGTGCAGGAGGGCTGACAGGGACTGGGCGAGAGGTCCCACCGGCTGGACATCAGTGCAGGAGGGCTGGCAAGGACTGGAGTGAGAGGTCCCTGGAGCGACCCACCGGCTGGACATCAATGCAGGAGGGCTGACAGGGACTGGAGCGAGAGGTCCCACCGGGCTGGACATCAGTGCAGGAGGGCTGACAGGGACTGGAGCGAGAGGTCCCACCGGGCTGGACATCAGTGCAGGAGGGCTGACAGGGACTGGAGCGAGAGGTCCCACCGGGCTGGACATCAGTGCAGGAGGGGTCTGACAGGGACTGGGCGAGAGGTCCCACTGGGCTGGACATCAGTGCAGGAGGTCTGACAGGGACTGGAGCGAGAGGTCCCACTGGGCTGGACATCAGTGCAGGAGGTCTGACAGGGACTGGAGTGAGAGGTCCCACTGGGCTGGACAGGGGACTGGAGTGGAGAGAGGTCCCACCGGGCTGGACATCAGTGCAGGAGGTCTGACAGGGACTGGAGCGAGAGGTCCCACTGGGCTGGACATCAGTGCAGGAGGGCTGGCAGGGACAGGAGCGAGAGGTCCCACCGGGCTGGACATCAGTGCAGGAGGTCCCACTGGGCTGGACATCAGGCACTGGAGGGACAGGAGAGGTCCCACCGGGCTGGACATCAGTGCAGGAGGGCTGGCAGGGGACTGGGCGAGAGGTCCCACCGGCTGGACATCAGTGCAGGAGGGCTGGCAGGGACTGGAGCGAGAGGTCCCACCGGCTGGACATCAGTGCAGGAGGTCTGACAGGGACTGGGCGAGAGGTCCCACCGGCTGGACATCAGTGCAGGAGGGCTGGCAGGGACTGGAGCGAGAGGTCCCACCGGCTGGACATCAGTGCAGGAGATCTGACAGGGACTGGAGCGAGAGGTCCCACCGGGCTGGACATCAGTGCAGGAGGGCTGACAGGGACTGGAGCGAGAGGTCCCACCGGGCTGGACATCAGTGCAGGAGGGCTGGCAGGGACTGGAGCGAGAGGTCCCACCGGGCTGGACATCAGTGCAGGAGGTCTGACAGGGACTGGAGCGAGAGGTCCCACCGGGCTGGACATCAGTGCAGGAGGTCTGACAGGGACTGGAGCAAGAGGTCCCACTGGGCTGGACATCAGTGCAGGAGGGCTGACAGGGACTGGAGCGAGAGGTCCCACCGGGCTGGACATCAGTGCAGGAGGGCTGGCAGGGACAGGAGCGAGAGGTCCCACCGGGCTGGACATCAGTGCAGGAGGTCTGACAGGGACAGGAGCGAGAGGTCCCACCGGGCTGGACATCAGTGCAGGAGGGCTGCGGGGACTGGAGCGAGAGGTCCCACCGGGCTGGACATCAGTGCAGGAGGGCTAGCAGGGACTGGAGCGAGAGGTCCCACCGAGCTGGACATCAGTGCAGGAGGTCTGACAGGGACTGGGCGGAGAGGTCACACCGGGCTGGACATCAGTGCAGGAGGGCTGGCAGGGACTGGAGCGAGAGGTCCCACCGGGCTGGACATCAGTGCAGGAGGGCTGACAGGGACTGGAGCGAGAGGTCCCACCGGGCTGGGCATCAGTGCAGGAGGGCTGGCAGGGACAGGAGCGAGAGGTCCCACCGAGCTGGACATCAGTGCAGGAGGGCTGGCAGGGACAGGAGCGAGAGGTCCCACCGGGCTGGACATCAGTGCAGGAGGGCTGACAGGGACTGGAGTGAGAGGTCGCACCGGGCTGGACATCAGTGCAGGAGGGCTGACAGAGACTGGAGCGAGAGGTCCCACTGGGCTGGACATCAGTGCAGGAGGGCTGCGGGGACTGGAGCGAGAGGTCCCACCGGGCTGGACATCAGTGCAGGAGGGCTGAAATGCGTTGGGCTGCAAGGTCAGTGATGCGCCTGAAGCAGCCGGGACCCAAATGCATTCTGGAAGCCCCCTTTCGGCTTTCACTGGAGCCGAAGTGACTGGGGAAGGCCCCCTCACGGCTCCAGGGCAATGAAGCCCCCTCCCAGTATTTCTATTGCTGAGGGCGATGCGGAGGGAGACAAGAGACTTTTAACTGATGATAATCCACGGGAACACTGAGGGTGGAGGCACAATCTGGATTCTCAACAGAGTTGAAGGTGCACAGTAGGGATTTGCAGTGTTGCCCACAATAGCAAGATTGGAAGTGGATTTTCTTTCTCTGCCAGGAACACCAAAGGGTTATGCAAAATGAGCCGTGGTAGGCTAAGGACTAGTGGTTGTCTGGAGTCAGGGAGTATTAGGAAAGGTTTGCGCCATGTGACGGTCTCCCACTGATATGGGGATAGGAGCCCTTTGCTGGAGGATGTGTTCCTTTCCCACTGGTTTGCCATCTAACACTGCCACCGTAACAGGAGCCCAGAGCTGGTAGGGTTGAACTCAAAGCTGCTGCAACAGCTCAGTCTTAATGAAGTTCGCCGCTGCGCCGGAATCACTGCGGAGATGGGGAGGGAGAGGTTACAAAAGGCCACACGTACTGGGATCATAAAACGCTGAGCAGTAAGCGTGTGAGGAGGGATGGTAACCTTTTCAGGCATGGAACTGGGGGCTTCTTGCCATCCCTCCAGTCACACAGGGCAGGAAGAGACCTGATGCTTGGTTTCCCCACAATACAGTTAACACCAGGAATGTAGCCTGGCATGCCGTTCAGCCTGTGGTAACCTTGCTTCTCCACTGTCCATAGCTTCGGGCTCTGGGGTTGGTAGCAGGATGGCTAGATTTGAGGTGGTCCTCTGTCTCTCACGTAGCAGATGGTCAATACGGATGAATAGCTTGATAAGGAAGTTCTGCCCTCAGGTCCGGGCGCAGGCCATTTCAGCTGAAACGTTCGAAGCACTGGCTCATTCTACCCATTGGCTGCTGCCACGTTACCAGAGATGAGTGCAGAATCCGCAGTGGATTTTGATTCCTGCCGAAGATGAAGCAGGTGATCTCCAGCCTTTTCTCCAGGCTGATCGAACACTGATCGGAAGAGTTCAGCAAAGCTGTCATAGGTGGTGGAAGTACCGGTTTGTTTCCAGACGGCAGTGACCCATTCTAACGCCTTCCCAGAAAGACGTTTTACCACTGCCATGATCTTCTTGGCATCACTGAGTGCGGCGGGTTACAGGGAGGACAGGGAACGCAGCAGCAGACACACTGGAGAATCCCCACGGAAGGAGGTTACTGGAGCTGGAGGTGCCGGAGGAGAGACGTAGATGTGGGTAGCAGTAAAAGGGAAGAGCTGAGATGATATTAAACTGGAGGTAGGAGCCGCAGGCAGAGGAATCTCCGCTGAGGCCATATTTTGAAGAAGTCTCCGGTAATGACGGCATCATGTGTTCACCAGCATTGTGTAAAGGAGAGAGGATCCAAGTGCAAAGATATGATAGCCTTTAATTAGGCTGAACAATGGCTCAGCGCCACAGGAACAGTACAGACAAATATTTACAAACAAACAGAATCACTACACTGAAACTCAGTCTTACAAACCTCTGAGACTGCAGAGCTACGCTGAGAGGGTAAATTAGAACAAAGGCATCGTAAAGAGAACTGAAACGGGTTTACATAGGGATAATAATTGCATATGGAGTTGCATGTGGCACCAAACCATTGCTTTATAATTATTAAGTGTGTGCAGGACAGTGTTGAGAACCTTTTATGACACTGTGGTGATGTCAGCACTTTTCTATGCTGTGGTCTGCTGGGGGGCGTGTGCACTGAGAGCGACAGGACAAACTGCTCAGGACGGCGATTTATGTATTAAAATGCCCTTATGTTTCTAGAAGCAGAGCTGAGCACTATGGAATGTTTATGAAGAGATTCATGGATTTAGTCTCTTTCTGAGACCAAACATGAATATGGTTGGAGGTAATGAATTTTAATACATAAATGGCCAGTTTCACAAGAGGCAATTTACCATTTATCACACCTTTGGACATCCACTGCTCCACCAATCAGCACAGCCTGCTTTCAGCCCCCTCCCCTTTCTAACTACATAAAAATGTGGGCCTCAGTCGGTACTTCGGCTTTTTGGTACCCAGAAAACCAGCAGGGGCTTTGTGGCACACAGAAACCAATGGGACACTTTTTTCCAAAGTAAAAGCAACTTGGAGTTTTAACATCTGTGCACTAGATTTGGGGGATTTGTTATCTGCCGTTTTCACTGGAAGATTTCACTGTTTTTTTTTTTTTTCCAGAGACATAGATCTTGGCTACTTTAGGACAATGTCAGGAGGTACAAGCTTTGGTTTGGTGTTTTCCTTCTTTTTCTTAGCCCAGCTAAATACACATTGTCTCACTACCTACAGTATTCAGAATATTCAAAAGACAATTGACGTTTTATGTCCTCATTAGGGAAAATGCGTAATAAATTTTCGATGAACAGGAATGCAAGCTCAGAACAAATTTACCAGTTGTTATTCTGCCTAGTGTGACGTCGGGCTCGCAACGCTCCTCCTCACTGGAGTACTAATCACCGGCCTGCCCCGGCTCTCCTGCATTCCAAAATTACCTCACCTGCGAACAATTATTCCATTAGCTATTATATATATATATATATATATATATATATATATATATATATATATATATATATATATATATATATATATATATATATATATATATATATATATATATATATGTGTGTGTGTGTATCATATACATGCAGTATATATATGCTCTTTCCCCCTCCGTCATTTGCAAAGTCTCGTTTGTTTACACTCACGTGTTTGTACTCACAGCTACTCTACTTGTCCCTGGGGTAACACAGGGGAGTATGGTAGTAGGCTACTGTTTGTAATGAATATATGGGCATTTACTTTATCATCCCTCATGGGCTAACCTCTCAAAAGAATTAAATCTCATCTATTCAATTTACTGCGTTAAAATGACCTTTCTTTATAAAGGACATTATTAATGTTTGCCCACTAGACGCCCTCATTTTCTTTCTGGGCAGCATCATCTGGCTAGCTACCGATTGAAATTCAAATATTTTCGGGAAATATAATGATGGGAAGATGACGGAGGTAGAATTATTTGAGTTCATATGATGCACAAGATCATTGGATGCTGAATTTGTTTTTGAGTAATCGTAGCGCGGCTTAGAATGACGTTTCAATATGACGGTGAAGAAGAGGTAAATCGGCCAATTGAAAAGCGCTTATCAAAACAAAATGCAACAAAACTTGCCCTAAACACTTAAATCCATCAGGAAAGTAGCTGGACGAAGGGGACTGAGTAATCGGCGAATTCGTCAGCTGCCGGGGCTCGCGGAACACCCTGCTGAGAGCCATTATTTTCAAATGGACAAAACTCGGAGTAGAGCTGAACCTTACCAAGAGTGGTTAGCCAACTAAACGACTCATCCAGGAGGTCACTAAAGAATCCAGACCAGCTGAACTGCAGGCCTCACTTGCCTCAGTTAAGGCCAGTGTTCACAATTCCATGATAAGAAAGACTGGGCAAAACTGGCATCAAGGTGAGACCATAGACTGAATAAAAAGATGGACGCAGCACCCTTGTCTGAAAAATGAAAAATGGCATTCTATTTAATGGCCAGCAGATGGCGACGTCGGCGTTTGCAAAAAGTTGTTCAATGCTATAGAAGTCTATGAGAAAATGACCCTACTTTCCCACCTGATTTTTCATTTAAATAATGATTTTTCACATTATTTTATGGTAGCTATAGTAAGTTTCACGTCTCCTTCAATATATCATGATGTTCATTTTTGTGAATTATGGTCCCATATAGACGAGAATAAAGGATAAAGCCGGAATATGCTTTAGGGGCGTGGCTATCCTCGTCCGATACGGTCAGATCCAGAGCCACGGTCCTCCCCAGATCTTCAATACACGCTCTCGTCCAATAGAAATCACATCCAGTTTCAAAATGACAACATAGTGCAATTCAAATCGCCAAAATTATGGTATGCTGAAACCAATGGGTGACGTCACGGTAGCTTCGTCCATCTTTTTGTACAGTCTATGGGTGAGACCCATCCGACTAAAAAGAGCACAAAGGCTCGTATTGAATTTTCCAAAAACATCATGTGACCTCCAGTCTTTTGGGATAGTATTCTGTGGATTGATGAGTCAAAAGGGGACCTTTTTAGAAGACATGGGTCCCATTTCATCGAACATAAAGCTAACACAGCATTCAGCAATAAAAAAACATTGTGCTAATAGTCAAACAGGGAGGTGGTAGTGTGATGGTCTGGGGTTGCTTTGCTGCTTCAAGACCAGGGCGACTTGCCATAAATGATGGAACCGTGAATTATGCCCACTACCAGAAAATCCTGAAGGAGAATATTTGGCCCTTATTTTGTAACCTAAAGCTCAAGTACAGTTTGGTTATGCAAGAGAATGATCCAGAGCACACAAGCAAATCCACCTCTGAAATAATCAAACGAAACAAATGAAGGTTTTGGATTGGCATTGTTGAATCTGATTGCGATGCTGTGGCATGACCATAAACAGGCAGTTCATGCTTGAAAACCCTCATATGTGGCTGAATTTTTAAAAAATGTGCAAAGAAAAGCAGCCCCAAATTCCTCAACAGCAGTGTACACTAGAAGACTCATTTCCAGTTATTGGAAACATATGACTGCAGTTGTTCATGCCAAGATTAGCACAACTTATTAGGTTTTCGCAGACAATTTTTTTCTACATGGATGATTTAGGTTTTGAATAATTATTTGCCTTCAATAAATGAAATCATGTTTTAAAAGCTGCATTTTGTGTTTACTCATGTTGTACCTGTTTTACTAAAATTAGTTGGAAGATGTGAAAGATTTAAATTTGACAAATAAGGAAAAATATAAGAAATCGGGAATAGGGGAAAATACTGCAGCTCTTACCTGCGGCTTGATGTCCCGGTGCAGAAAGTTTTTCTCGTGCACATTATGTAAAGCCATGCAGATCTCCACGAACCAGCTCACAATCTGTGCAAGTAAATGCATGGTTTAATGAGTATGTAAAGAATGGGCTCCAGCAGGAATAAAAGTATGGTTTACTGAGTATTTATTTTACCTTTATTTAACCAGGGAAGTCCCACTGAGATTGAAATCTCTTTTTCAAGGGAGCCCTGGGGGTTGAGGTGGGGAGGGAGAGGGCAAGTTGCACAGCCAATTAGATCGGGGGAAGATTAGGTGGCAGATCAAAAGAGCCATGTTGGGAATTTAGCCATGACACCGGGGAACTCCCTACTCTTATCGATAAGTGTCATAGGATATTTAATGACCACTGGGTCATTCCATGTCAAATGTCCAAATTTCAGAGAAACTTCCCACTCAGATTTGGCTGAAAAAAATTCATACACCTCCTAATAGGATAAATCCAAAATTTTAGCTCTCAACTCCTAATAGTTTTGTCATAAAAAAAACTAGTTTTGCAACTAAGTTCCGGCCCTTTTTGAACAGCGATTTCAGGAGAGCCACTTTCACATGGATATATCTAGAAAAGTATTTCAGCTAAGTCCTTCAAATTTTCAGGGGAGAAAATCTGATATCAAAGACAGGGATTTGGTATTGAACATACAACATATATGCATTTTGTATTCTAATTCTGCCCCTCTCTTATGAATAATCTAGAAAATATTAAGGCTTGAAAATGAAAAAAAAAAAAGTGCCACTTTTAACATTTTATTTTAAAAAAATAGCGTGCTATCGCTAGCAGGACCCCTCAGCCCCGAGCTTTATTTGAGCGTGTGCATCGTTTGTGCGTTGTATCACTAGAAAGTGAGTGTGAGAATGTTGTAGTATTTTGCTGCTGACCTGCTATCAGTGCTTGTGAAGTTCGAAGCACTTTCTCCCTGTCGTGCTACCATTCCTATGTAAGTTAAGAACTTTTTCTAGCTGATGTGCCAGAGAAGTATCCACATTGTGACAAGACTCGACTAGCTAATGTCCGTGATCCGCGAGATGTGATGAAACCGGCTGCAAGTATCCACATTGTGACATGACTCGACTAATGTCTGTGATTCAAGAGACGTGGCGGGAGCAGCTGTAAGTATCCACAGTGTGACATGACTCGACTAATGTCCGTGATTCGAGAGACGTGGCGGGAGCAGCTGTAAGTATCCACATTGTGACATGACTCGACTAATGTCCGTGATTCGAGAGACGTGGCGGGAGCAGCTGTAAGTATCCACAGTGTGACATGACTCGACTAATGTCCATGATTCGAGAGACGTGGCGGGAGCAGCTGTAAGTATCCACAGTGTGACATGACTCGACTAATGTCCGTGATTCGAGAGACGTGGCGGGAGCAGCTGTAAGTATCCACATTGTGACATGACTCGACTAATGTCCGTGATTCGAGAGACGTGGCGGGAGCAGCTGTAAGTATCCACAGTGTGACATGACTCAACTTATGTCCTTGATTCGAGAGACGTGACGACGAGCCAGCTCTAAGTATCCATACTGTGACATGACTGGACTTACGTCTGTGTGATCGGTGAAGTCGTTTTGGAGTTATTGCGCGGAATGTGATTTCAAGATGGCGGCTGTGGCGGCCATATTGGATATCGGAGCGCGACCCAAATCGATAGGCTTCTGTAGTTCCACACCCCCAACATGCACACCGAAAACGAAAGTGATCGGTGAAGTGGTTTTGGAGTTCTTGTGTGGAATGTGCTTTCAAGATGGCGACTGTGGCGGCCATATTGGATATCGGAGCGCGACCAAAATCGATAGGCTTCTGTAGTTCCACACCCCCAACATGCACTCTGAAATGAAAGTGATCGGTGAAGTCGTTTTGGAGTTATTGCGAGGAATACGAAATTGTTGACAGACAAACGGACGGACGCCGTGCGTGACGACAATACCCCTAGCCCTTTCCGGCTGAGGGGTAATAAAAAACTATAAATTTTAAAGTCAGGTCCACACCATTACAACACAGATGACATTGTCTCAGTGAATACAGTACATAATTCATCAATGTGTTCCTGCTTGACTACATCAACCCGGGGGTATACTACGAAGCAAGTTCACCATAGATGGACTTTAATAGAGTGAGCCAGTTAAGCAAACCCTGAACTCGCAATCAGAGATCATTTTTCCCTCTCGTCCCAACATCTCGGAGAGATGTGCAGGTCGAGAGGGATTCTTCTAGTAAGACAAGGCCGAGGCCTTGAGGGGTCACATTTGCATGACAGGGTCATCTTGCATATTCACACGTGACATTGAAAGAGGTCAGGAAACCCCGTGCACCCTATATAAACCGTGGGCACGCCCAGCGGAATATCTCGTTTAAATTAAGTACCATCTGTTGGCATTGTTGAAAGGGTGGGAGAAACCATTACAGACCGGTCAGCAGACTATCGTCAGTCTCAAAGAGATATCCAACGAGTGAGCCCAAAGCCTATATGAACACACTATCACCATAGCCAAACCAGAGTTGTTCACTTGGGTGGGAATGGGACCCCTCAAGGCCTTGGCCTTGTCTTACTAGAAGAATCCCTCTCGACCTGCACATCTCTCCAAGATGCTGGGACGAGAGGGGAAAATTCTTCTTCGTAAGCCTTCGGCCTTTCGGGGTCACATTTCCATGTTTAAAGAAAAATGACGACAGATGCAAAAACCATTTCCACTGACTCAATATTTATTACTACAACAAGCACATTTTTAGCTTAGAACTGTCGCTGCAAAAGTTGCTGTTGGATTACCAGTATCTATGTCCCAATGATAGAAATGTCTAAACGTTCCTGATGAAGCCCAGTCCGCAACGGACATGACGTCCTTAACAGAAACGCCAACAGGAACGGCATGCGATGTTGAGGCAGATCTATAAGAATGAACTTTGAATATGGAAATGTCAATGCCAGCTTTAGACAAAGCACAACACAACCATCGCGATATTGTAGCAGTGGATACACCATGAAAAGTTTTATAAGAGACTAACCATTGATCACATTTACGTATCATCCCAGTCCTTACAATATATTCATCAAGAGTATGAACAACACATAATTTCTTGTTTGGGAACTTAAAAAGTCTCACAGGCTTTGCCAATCTATCTTTTTTCCTTGTTTTCAACAAAATATCTATATCAAACCAAACAGAATCATCAGAACCTTTATACATTTGAGACAAACTTAAGGCTTGCAAAGTCTGTACCCTTTGCGCGGTCACCAGTGCAAGCAAGGCTGTAAGCCGCCATGTAAGAGTCTTCAAGGAAAGACTTTCTAAAGGCCAACATTTCTTAATATACTCTAATAACAAAGACACTTACCAAGTGCATGTATACCTGGGCTTAGGGGGTTTAACCTCAAATGCACCCTTCATTAAACGCCTAATAAGGACATCTGAAAAATTACAACCAAAACACTTTAACGTTTGCAACAACATCGACCTGTGAGTATTTAATGCACTATATGATATTGTAGAGGCTATTTCAGCTAGGTAGTTTAAAATATCCGTAACACTCGGCTGAAATGGATTGACGTCCCTCTCACGACACCAAGTAAACCATTTTTTCCATGTGTAATGGTATTGTTTCCTGGTTGATTTACGCCACGACCTTGTGATGGGGCGCACAGCTTCTGGCGAAATGCCTCCTGAACTTAAGTGTCTCCACAAACACAGCAAGCGACTATGAGCATCCTCTTCCCTAGGGGATGCTTGCGATCTGATCCTGGCAAAGTCAAGAGATCTTCACTCCCGGGCAACGGAGTTGGATAATCTATCAGCATCTCAAAAAGAACCGGAAACCACGGCTGCGTAGGCCAGTGAGGAATGACCAGAATTGCTTTCAAAGTTTTGTCTTCCTGCAACTTCCTTAGCACCCGGAGAATAATTCTAAAAGGAGGAAAACAAAAGGGTTTCATGTTAGACTAACACACTGAGAAAGCATCTACAACAGAAGATTCTGGATTTGGACCCCAGGATGCATAAAAATCAACCTTTTTGTTTAGCCTTGAAGCAAACAGATCTATGGTTGGGGTTGGTTCAAAAAACCGCCGAGTTAGCGCACTGAAGATTCTCTGGTTCAATTCCCACTCAGTTGAATCACTAAAATTATGCAATAAAAAAATCAGGGATTGTGTTAGTTTCACCAGGAATATACCGGGCAGTTATAAAACAGTTGCAAGAATCTATCTGTGTCAGGATATCTACTGTTATTAAATGCAAATGCATTCTGGTCCCCCCACAGCTGTTAATATAGCTGACAACAGGCATGCTGTCTGACTCAAGCTGTATGTGTTCTCCATGTATGTCCCTGGCTAGGGACTTAATAGCAAACAAAGCAGCTGTCAATTCCAGTTCATTTATGTGCTTCTGAGACTCTGAAGCGGACCAACAAGCACCTGCAACTTTATCATCTAATGTTGCTTTCCAACCAGTCAAGGAGGCATCACAATCCAGCATAAATTTGACTTTTGGTAGCCTAAACTCAGCGCCATTCTTCAGTTGCACATTGCTCAGCCACCATTCAATATCTTGTCTGGAAGAAACATCCAATCTAACGTATCTATCATAGTTGTTCTCTATGCACAAAGCTTTAACCTTTTCCTGCTCAAGGAATTTATAATACAAGGGAGCTAATCTGATCGCTCTCATGGCAGACGTATACAAACCAATCAAACAAGCCAGAACGCTATACAGAAAATGCTCAGAAACTTCAAGAATATGAGCAACTTTCTTATCTGATAATTTAAGGGTAAGATCGCAGGAGTTGATGATAAATCCTAAATACTCAGTCTCCTGTGTTGGGACGAAGCAAGATTTCTCTGCACTCAGCAGAAACCCTGTGGAGGTAAACAAACGGCGAACAGCGGCCACCTCGCTAGCACATTGCTGTTGATCTTGGCTCATTAGCAGGCAATCATCAATATAATAAG
The DNA here is from genome assembly GCA_029692085.1 of Gymnothorax javanicus. Lineage (NCBI taxonomy): Eukaryota > Metazoa > Chordata > Actinopteri > Anguilliformes > Muraenidae > Gymnothorax > Gymnothorax javanicus. The sequence goes on along the minus strand of CM056201.1, from coordinate 2,150,506 downwards.
AACATCTGATCCCTTGGGAACGGAGTTCCAAATATAATGGCTTTAATGCTTTTGTAAATACCCGAGGTGCGGAGGATAATCCAACAGGGAGGCATGAGTACTGGTATAGAACTCCATCTCAAGAAAATCTTACATATTTCCTGTCTTCAACAGCAATAGGCACACTATGATAAGCCTCTTGGAGGTCGATAGAAGCAAAGTAATCACCTCGCCGAACAAGTTCCTGAGCAAAATCCAAAGATTCTTGTTTAAAATATGCATGGGCAACGCTCTGCATAAACTCTAATGGAATGCGTAACAGCTGAACTGGGGCGGTAAACAAGCCTCAGAAAACTTATAAAAAAAAGATGTAAATACCATTTTCATAGAAAAAGAACACCAAGGTTTGATTAAAAAAGCAACCTTTTCAACAGGATACCCGCATTTCATACATGAACTCTGCGATTCACGCCAATAACGCGATTTGAACAGAGCTATTATTCACCCGTTGGATGAATCGTGACCTCAATTTGCGCCGTGTTTACAAATTTTCAAGTGCACGGCGTGGGCAAAAATATCCATTTTGGAGGTAGATTTCAAACAGCCTGCGCTGACGTGATATCCCAGCTACGGCCCTGATTGAATTACAGCCATCTAATTTGAGAAATTACGAGTCTGTTCGTCCAGTCTAGACCTCCAGGGGATGTGAAATAAGTTCGACAGAAGTTTTTGAAGTTCGTCGCGAAGTTCGCCGTGACTTCTTCTCAACAATAGCAAGAAAGGTGAGTGTATTTTTTACTGTTAACGTTCATAGTTAGTTGACAGAATATCCTGTGACCCTATTTGTAGAAGTTTCAGTAAAATATACCAAGGAATAAACCAGCGCTAGTATGCTCAAAACCTACCAGTGTTCTGACAAATTTTGCTACCTATCAAAATATGCCACCTCGCAAACACCGGTCACAAGATTCATTCACGTATACGCTTCAATTCGAGACTCATGAGGATGAAAATCTGAATAATCAATTAGGAAAAATTCTCGGCTCTCGTAATTCTGTATATCGTTTAAATATTTTGTTAATCGGATTATGAAAGAAGACTGAAAATAAGCGCCCGCTTTTTTGTTTGGGTGTAAAAGCGTATTTAAAGGAGAATACATTGTATATTGATTAAGCATTTAACTCTGCATAAGTCGAACCGTTTTAATATTTGTTGATGACATTGCTTCGCTTCCTGGAAGCAAGCACGCCAAATCTGCTGTCTAGTGAGCATTTCAGGTTCGATGTACTGAGTAATAACACCGCGGAAACTTAAACTGGCCCGTCATTCTGCCAAATAGTCTTACTAAACGAGTTAATCGCCTGATTGCTAATCAAGCAAAGGGAGGTTTCTGCCTCGCCAAACTAACCTCCGACTGCACGTCACTGTGTTTTACTGTGAATTATTCACAGTAGCTCATTGAAACTATCATGGGAGGAGGGTATATGGACATTATAAAAAACAGTGTAAAGTTTTTTTTTTTTTTTTTTAATCACCACGGGTTATTGAAGGGGGAACGTTTGATTCATTTAAGTAGCAGTGGGAGGGCAAACAACTGCCGGCATCAGCGACTTCACTGCATTTTATACAGTAATGGGCAAGTAGCGTTAATGTTTGCCCTCCCACCGATAATTTTGACATTTTTGCAGGCCATTGATCCAAAAAAAAACTTCACAGGCAACCCATTCATACCATTTTTAATATCAATGTAAAACCTAATGTTTGTTGAGCATAATTGGGTGAAATTCAATGCATTTTCCATTAAAAAGGGCCTAGAGGGCGCTGCTGTACTTCAGGAAAGGGGTTGATGACTTTAGCATCAATTATTTCTGTTAGGGTACCCTAATGGATAATTTGGCCAGGTTTATTTCTGAGTAGACTGTATTTTCGAAAATGTCCTCAGGCTTCACCCCCCAATTTTCACAATGGGTTTTGTTGATAAATGCGAAAATCAGCCATTTTTTGGGACCCTGTGGCTCTGAGACCCTTTCCTGTAAAGTCGTTGGACTTGTGGCAAACTCTTCGTCTGTGTCTTCTGTACTTACCTGCAAAAAATCATTAGAAAATAATAAACACTTTTTTCTCAGCAACTCAAGAAATGTTGTCATTTTATTCATTTGTATTGCCCATGCCTATTTAAAATGAAAATAGGCAACAAATTTGTTCCACTGCTTTAAGTTCAATATGACACGAAACTTCCCATTTTTCTTTTTTCCGTGTGAAAATTGTCGAAATGAACTGACCTCCAACAGGATCACAGCATTCAATTATACCTTTCTTAAGCAAGGTTTGCAACTCCACTGAAATAATATTGTGCTCTACATGAGTCAACGGAATTTCACAAGGCAAGTATTTTTGAACAGGAGGCCAAGCAAATTCAATTTTGTGACCTCGAACATTCTGCAAAATCCAATCGTCCGAAGTCAGATTTTCCCATACGTGTAAGCACCCCGCTATACTGCCTGCTCAAAATTTTCTGCCAGTATTCATTAAGGCCTCACAGTCACTCGCCTCTACTTTCTCATCTGAGCTGACACTGGCGACTCGTACACAGGGCTGGAGCCTCTGGTTTCTGGCTGGTTCGGTTGTCTCCCTCTACTGTAACAACCTCTGCCTCTTGCACTTCTGCCAGGAGGACAGTACATCAAGCCCCCTCTTGACTGGTACCATGCCTGGTTTTTTGAGCCTCTGTAGGCAGTTTTGCAGCCAATCCTGGATATGCTGTCAATGCTGGTGACTTTTTCCCTTACGTTGTCGCCAAAAAGGCCATTTGCGGTAACCGGAGCATCAGTAGCACAAATTATTGACGCATATTGCCTCGACAAGTTTGGCTTTAGGGCCAGTCGAGAAAACGCAGAAAAATTGTAATTCATGTTCGCTAACAATGCCAAGCCATCTGAAACCAGTCCACGTACGGAGTCAATAGGCACAGAGTCTTCTGGCTTTTTTAACATCTGTGCCAATTTTGAAGTTACCACAATTCCGTGGGACAACTGTGCTTGCAGCTTTTGCAGAGCACGGTCCCTGGACCAAACTTGTTTAGTCAGGGCATTCCAAATCTCAGGGTTCACCCTAGGTGGCAGAATAAGCTCACAATTTTTTGGAATTGCGTGTTTTTTGACGATGTGTTCCACATCAGTCTTTCTAGTACACGCCGAAGACAAAAACTCCGCTATTTTGGGGTGAATTTCTTCACCACTGGCCTTGGTTCCCACAAATATAACATAACATAACATAACATGAATGGCGAGAACAGGCCGTCCAACTAGGCTCGCCAGTTTCTTTGTACCATCGTGAATATATCACTTCAGATACTCAATGACTCAATGGTATCTAGCTTTAAGTCAAGTCTGCTCTTGAAAACTCCCAAGGTCTCTGCCTCAACAATATGGTCAGGCAAGCTGTTCCACACCGAAATTACTCTTTGGGTGAAGAAATATTTCCGAATATCAGTGCTAAATTTACCTTTAGTCAGCTTCCATTTGTGACCCCGAGTTCTGCTAACAACACTTGGTTGAAGGAATCCTACATAATTCACTTTGTTAATCCCTTTAACATATTAAAAGACCTCAATCAAATCACCCCTTAGTCTCCTTTTCCTAAGACTAAAGAGATTAAGGATCTTCAGCCTTTTCTCATAGCTTTCATCTTTAGTACCGGAATTAGCTTCGTGGCTCTTCTCTGAACTTTCTCTAAAGCCTCTATGTCTTTCTTAAAGTATGGTCCCCAGAACTGTACACAATACTCTAGATGTGGTCTGACAGATGTGTTGTACAAAAGAAGCATCACCTCCTTGGATTTGAACTCAATACTTTTGGCAATGTATCCCAGCATCCGATTGGCTTTTTTTAACAGCTACGGCACAATGGCTAGAGCCTGTGAGGGTTTGGTCAACAATCACTCTCAGATCTTTCTCTTGTGAGCACATTCCAGTTTAAAACCTCCCATGAAGTAATCCCGTCTAATGTTTTTATTACCTACATGGACTACTTTACATTTCGCTACATTAAATTTCATTTGCCACATTTCTGCCCAATTCTGAATTCTATCCAAATCATCCTGAATCACTTTAGTGGACTCTAAACTATTTGCCAAGCCCCCCAATTTAGTATCATCTGCAAATTTCACTAATCTGCTCTCAATATTCCTATCAAGGTCATTAATGTAGATGAGGAAGAGCAGGGGTCCCAACACCCGATCCCTGGGGACGCCACTCCCCACCCTACCTAGCTCAGATGATATACCACTGACCACCACTCTTTGTGTTCTGTCCTGCAACCAGTTATGAATCCACTTCAGAATACCACCTGTAACTCCAATGGAGCTCATTTTAAAATTAGTCTCTTATGCGGTACTGTGTCAAATGCTTTCTGAAAATCCAAATATATGATGTCATAAGCCCTGCTCTGGTCATAAGTCTTGGTGGCCTCTTCAAAAAATTCCAGAAGGTTTGTCAGGCATGACCTTCCTTCTACGAAAACCATGTTGGCTATCCTCAAGATATTGTTACGTTCAAGAAAAAAGTCCAGCTCATCTTTGATGATAGATTCCAATATTTTGCACGCAATGCAAGTTAAACTGACTGGCCTGTAATTACCTGGCTCAGTACGGTCCCCTTTTTTATATATTGGTATTATATTGCCCTGTTTCCAATCATTTGGTATTTCTCCAGTTTCTAAAGACCGTCAAAAGATGGCAGATAGCGGCTTAAAGATGATCTCACTAACTTCCTGAGCACTCTAGGATATAAGCCATCAGGACCCGCCACCTTATCTGCCTTTAGTTGATGCAACTTGTCTAATCTGACATTATCCCTAACCTCAATTTCCGCTAAATAATCTTGAGCATTGGACAAGCCCTCTGGCGAATAAAGACCCGCTCTAAGGTAAAATTCTCAACAAAGTAACCGTTTAAGGTGTCCGCAATATCCTTATTATCATATAGCAGCGATCCATTTTTATTCTTTATGCACTTAACCTGCTCTTTGACTTTCCTTTTTTTCTGCTACAGTACTGAAAAAAGCGCTTAGGGTTAGTTTTTGCCCCTCTGCAATTTGTCTTTCATACAGTCTTCTAGCATTCCTCAGCTCTTTTTGACCACAGCCCGCATTTTACAGAATTCGGCCTTAGTAATCTCATTGTTATCCTCTATGTACATCTTATAAAGATTCCTCTTTTCCCTCAAACTCCTACAAATAGCTGCTGTCATCCACTGAGGATTCTGCTTTTTCAGCTTACTTTTGGACACCTTTGGAATGAATTTACATTGTGAATCAAGTAAAACCCCCTTCAATCTTTCCCACATCTCATTTACAGACTCACAGTCCAGGACTGTCTCCCATTTTGTTTCACTTAGATATGAGCGCACCCTGTCAAAGTTTGCTCGCCTAAAATTAAAAATTTTTGTTTTTTGGAGACACCTTTTAACTTCCCATGAAACCTCAAAATTAATAGTAGAGTGATCACTTGTCCCAAGTGGCTCCAGTACCTCAACATTGCTAATTCTATCTGGGTCATTACAGAGCAGCAAATCTAAAATTGCCTTCTCTCTTGTAGGTTTATTAACATACTGCACCAAAAAATTATCATTTATGACATCTAGAAATTCTTCCTCCCCCCTACCCTGTCCTTTCACCATTTCCCAATCAATACCAGGATAATTTAAGTCTCCCATAATAATAGTCCCTCCTCCTCTACAAGCTTGCGTAATCCTCTTAAGGAGCATTTCATTGACTGTACTGTCCAAAGCTGGTGGTCGATAGCATACACCTATGTTTAAACCAGTCTCGTGTTTGCCAGTGAGCCTGACCCAGATATCTTCACAAGGCACGGAATATTCAATTTCAGGAATTTCCTGCACATTTATGTTTTTCGTTCACATAGAGTGCTACACCCCCTCCTCGCCTATTACATCTATCCTTCCTAAAGAGCTTATAACCTTCTACATTATATTCATCTCCATCCTCTTCACTAAGCCATGTCTCTGTAATCCCAACTATGTCATAGCCTTCACTAATCATAACGGCCTCAAGTTCTTGAAATTTATTTTAATGCTTCTTGCATTTAGATAAAAACATTTCAGGTTATCATGAACGCTCTTCCCCTTCGATTTCCCATGCGCCTGCTGCTCAAAGCCCTCACCATGCTTTTTTTGCTTTAAAAATATATCATCAATAGTGCATGCAACGCTGTCAGCTTCCATCAGGGCAGTCTGCATTTCCCTCTGTGTAACACTCTCTAACCTCCCTGCCCCCAAGTCCCTAGTTTAAATAACTCTCTGCTACCCTCAACATACGCTGACCCAGTGCAAAGGTACCCCTCCGGTTCAGGTGTAGCCCATCCGGCTTGAACAGGTCACCCCTGTCCCAGAAGTAGTTCCAGTGCCCCATAAACCTATACCCCTCTTTCCTACACCAGGTTCAGAGCCACGTGTTAAACCTCCAGATAAAAATTCTGCTTCCCTCTGCTTGCACGTGGTACCGTAGAATCCCGGAGAACACTACCGTGGAGGATCTGCTCCTCAGCTTTTCAGCTAATTCAACAAATTTGCATTGCAGAACCTCAAACCTACCCTTACCTATGTCATTAGTCCCAACATGGACCATGACAACTGGATCCCCCCCGCTCTGGCCAGGAGCTTGTCCGCCTTGACGCTCAGGAGGTCTCCTACCTGGGCACCAGGCAGGCAACACACCGTCTTTGAGACTCCTTGTCGCGCCAGAACAGACTAAACTGTCTATTCCTCTAAGTATTGAGTCCCCCACTATCAATAACTCTCTTTTCTGAGGGGTAGAGGCCAACAGGGTGCCCTGCTGCTCATCAGTCCCCTCACTCTCAGGGTCAGGGGCCAATTCGAGTTCCTGCAAGGGCGGAATCGGTTGGACACCTCAACCACTGGAGGAGCTGTCGCTGCACGGTGTGCACGCCCTTTCCTGCGCTGACGCCCTACCGTCACCCAACTTTCTCTCCTGCCTGCTCTGGGGTCCCCACACCACCCTGCTTTGGCGTACAGACCATTTCTCTAAACGACATACTACTTAGTTCCTCAAGGAACTCTGCTGATTCTCGAACTATGTCGTGCACTAACTGGCCCTGAAGAACAAGGATCTTGCTCTCCAGATGCTCAATTAGCTGGCACCGGTGACAGACAAACCCACCCTGGAAATCTCTTTCCAAAGTGCGATCATCCTGCAACCGTCACATAGTTTTGGCCACATTTTGAACCCCCTACCTAATGACCTCGCTCACCCTAGATAACAAAGAAAATTACTAATGCCAAGACAGAAGCTCAGGAACCACAATTTATTAATTAATTAACCTGAGAAGCCCTAAGCAGCAGTCACAATAGAAACCGTGGGGAAACTATGTGAATGGATAATAAGCCTCTTTTAACAGGGGCTTAGTTTTTAGTGAACAGAAATGAAATAACAAATTGAGAAACTCTATCGATAATAAGCACTCCTAATAAGCCAACTTGAATTTATCTAGACCCGGTACGATGAATATACTAACCCAAAAGTCTCACAGGGCTTAGCTGAGAACCCAGATAAAAGACTGGCTATACTACGCCCAGGAGAAACTGGAGGAGGGAGGAGGCGGAGCACTCCGTAAAAGCTTTCCGCTTAAATTCAAGGGTAACCCGAACGGACGACTAAAGTGACCGCTGTCCTATTGACTAAATACTAAATCTCAGATCCCCAGCCAAAAAAACAAACAGTAACTATCTAGCTAGCCAGCCACAAATACAACGAAGAGTAACCGAGATAAGAGTTAAGCCTCGGTTCCTTTAATTAAAACGGACCCGAATAAACAAGTCGTTTACTTTGTGAGCGAACTATACACGGTACCTCCCCAACAAGCTGTCGCTGAGCACTCAAACAAGCAGTTAAACTTTAATCAGCTGATCGAGGCTCCGCAACCAAGGAAAATACAAAGATAACGTAATTTGCAATGTGTTTAATCAGAAGAGCCCTTCGATGATAATAAAATGCTAAAAAGACAAAAACCCGTTCGCGTTAATATTCAAGCTTGGAAATGCGTTTATGCGGTAATGCGGTCAGGATAGAGAACGAAGGGGACTAAAAAACCCCCGTGAACGTCAATATTTATTGGCTAGAAGACTGTATGAAAGGCAAGCGACCAAGTATGAAACCAAGCCAGATAGTTAGATATCCCGGTAATTTGATATATTCCTGGCGTTGAGAGCTTACAATAGTTCGTTTGCTAAATCAGCTACAGAAAAAGCAGGCGACAGTGTACCTCAGTCCTTGAAAACAACTCTGACTTACTTTGTATATCACACAATTCACTAAGTTAGACAATTACTTCGCGTTTAGTTTATTCTTTAAATTTAGCGTTTAAATTTATTTTACTTTACCTTACTTTGCTCCCCGGAGACTGAAACCCCTCAAAAAACCCCCAAAAAACCCCCCCGCCTTTGTTTGACCAGATTAGCGACTTAATTTGGCTGTTTGCTCACCGAGTTGTTAAAGGGGGAAAAAGGGAAAAAAAAAGATGATGGAGGAAGATTCTCCCTGCCCCTAATGCGACAAAGGTTATACCTCGAGCAAATTGTCTAATCTCTAATACTGTTTGAGCCTGAACACACAAATTAGTTTCAGATAACTCCGTTTAAACAAGAGTAAAACTTCAGATTCGATCCCGCACGTCTTCCTCTGTCTCAACTCAAGCAGAATGAGCATATGTCACTTGTCACTTCCCAGTTTGTATCGTCGTCAGACCCGGCGGCCATATCACATTCGGTAAATAAGTCTAAAGAAGGAATTTCCATAGAGTTTGACTCGGACAAATCCATAACCGGGTTGCGACCGCCCGGGCACAAAGTAGAGAGTTTGTCCAATATATCTGAAATACCGAGCTTCTGTCTGAGATTCAAAACATCTGCTTCATCCAGGTTATCCAACACCCGGGCTGGTGGAGCTAACCGAGGTTTTTTAGACGTGGTTTCGCCATCGTCCGGTTTTCTCTGTGACTTGGTTTTACCAGAAGCCTTTTTGGGCTTCTCATTCCCAGTATTAGGAATCGGGGGTTCTCCCAAGCACGTGGCTGCGTCATCGTGCCTTTCAGGTAAAGCCATTATAGGCACCCCACTCTCGTCAAACCCCTCGAAACGAGGGAGGGCATTTTTGGCCTCATCCGAGTCGCTTGTATCAAACAAACATGTGGCCATGATCCGATTCACTTGTGAACATCGAAAGATGAAAGCATGAAATGACGTTCCGCTGGGCGTGCCCACGGTTTATACAGGGTGCATGGGGTTTCCTGATCTCTTTCAATGTCACGTGTGAATATGCAAGATGACCCTGTCATGCAGATGTAACCACGAAAGGCCAAAGGCTTATGAAGAATTGGTATCACAACGGTGGTTATAACCTTTTTTTGTTAACCTCGGCTTTGAGCTTTTAACGCCATGAGCGCTCTCAATTAAAGGGCGTTCCAAGCGTCAACTAACCGTATTTCCCTTCATAAAATGACTGATCGCGTGCTGAATGTTTCTCCGAGGAAGCTATCCCTGATCCAGGATCAGGAAGATTGCGGGATTCTCCCCCCGCGGCACCAGGGGGCGCCGCCAGCAACATAATGAGAGACACATATGAAGTTTTACACTGATTGATTGGACACTTGAAAGACTGCACGATTATGCATGCGCATAGACTCTTGGGAAATTGTAATTGAGATTTATGTTAGTATATGTATTCTTGTTGGTTGATGTATGCACTTGTTAGTTGGATGTAATGTAAGTGGTTGCTGGGTGATAAATGATATCTTTAAAAAAAATCTCCTAGGAGGAGTGGGTCGTGTTTATGGACAGTTATGAAGAACGTAAAAATATAAAAACAGCAAAAAGCAGCACTGCTGCTGCTAATAAGGCCAGAAAGGAATTTGGCGGAAAATTGCTGACCGTGTAAATGTGTAAGTCCCCTGATAAAGAACTAGTGGAAATCACTTTAGTTTCTCGGCCAAATGAAACAAAGTGAAATTAAATTATAGATTGAATATTATCTGACTGATAAATACCAATAGTAAACTCTGTTTTATTAATTTCTTCGTTTTTGGTTTAAAGTATTTTTTCCCATTGCTTTTCTTTTATACAGCATGATTTTGATAAAATCGTATCCCTCCACTAACCCTAACCAGTTGTACCATTGCAATTTTACAGTAGTCCTGTGGCATATCAAAACAATGGTAAAAATGATAAAATTTAATTTTGTAATTGGTGCTTTAATAGTTGCAGTACCAGCACTGTCAAGAGGACTTGGCAGCAAGTTAAAACAAAGCATGAGAACATTTTTCAAAGTCGTACACCCTATGCTGCTTTGCTTTCATAATTATTTAAATTATTTTAATGGTATGCTGTGTAAAATGTATAGCGCGGCATACAATATTCTTGCTCAGATTTCCTGCATCACAACCTGAATGTTGTCGGTTCCCATGGCAAAAAAAAAAAAAAAAAGCAACGTTATGCATACTGTTTGTGCAACTTAAGTGCCTCTCTTTGCTACATTGCCAATATATGGCTCCAGTAGATCACATAAGTAACGAATTCCCTCAGCTGAGAATCTGTAGCGTTCATAGAGAATATCGTCAGAAAAAGCAAACAGGTCATGCCAGTCTCCCTCTGAAGAGAACCGCGTACGTTTCGGGCACCAAAGTCCACAGGATTATTCAAGAAAGGTGACGCCAACTTCAAAGGGGTTGCTTAGTGATGAGGCAGCACGTGTATAGCCGATTTAAGCCGAAACTCGGCACATAACCTGCTCCCGACCAGGTTAAGTTTGCAGCGTAAGTTACCATGGTAACCTAGCCACGTTAAAAGAGAGACACCTTCGTGACATTGAGAAGCCTGGGTTTAGGCTCGACATACCTCGCTAACCCACTTATCTTGCTTCGTAGTATACCCCCCAGCAGTGGACTGAAACTACCTTGATTAAGTAGTTGGGTGAGACAGCTGGTTGTAAAAATTCTAGATTACTGCAAACACCTAACACCATATATCACTATATCTGCTGCGGACACTAGAATCTAACAATATCAAATTTTGAAACTAAAAGTTTTTTTTTTTTTTGAAAATATTTGCTCATTTTGAATTTTATGACCGCAGCGTGTTTCAAAAAAGTTGGGACAGGGGCAATGTTTACCAATGTTTACTGCAGATTCTCGCCTGTTTTTAAGGCAGTGCTGCCTCCGGGCCTGAGGATCATGGCCATTCAATCTTGGTTTTTGGTCTTGTCCCTTGTGTACAGAGATTTTTCTGGATTCTCTGAAGTTTTTAATCAAATTATGAACTGTGAAGGATGAAATCCCCAAATTCTTTGCAATTTTACATAGGGAGATATTATTTTAAATTGTTGAATTATTTGCCCATGCAGTCTTCCCCTGAGTGGTGAAGCCATTGCCATCTTTATGCCTGAAAGACTTTTTCTATCCAATCGTGTTACTGACCTGTAGCTAATTAACCTTATTTGCAGAGAGATGTTGCACCAGGTGTATTTTTTTTTTTTTTTTTTTTTTTTGCATTATTTAACTTTTCCAGTCTTTTGTAGCCCTTGTCCCAACTTTTTTGAAATGCGTTGCTTGGATCAAAATGAGCATATATTTTTCAAAAAACAATCAAATTTGTCAGTTTCAACATTTGATATGTTATCTTTGCAGTATTTTGAATTGAATATAGGGTTTAAATGATTTGCAAATCATTGCATTCCGTTTTATGTACATTTTACACAGCGTCCCAAAGAGGGAAATGCTTAAAATGAACATGTTTGTGCTGTGGCTCACCTGATCCTCTGAGAAATATCCATCCTTAGCTTTCTGTGCATGAATTTTTTCAGAAAGATTCCCTCCATCGCAGTACTCCATAACTATGAACAGATTCAGAGAGTCAGGATCTGTAAAGAGAGAATCCTTTTCATGTTAGATGATTGTTTCCTACAGTAGCGTAAATAGTTCACAAAATACTCACAAAATAAAATAGCAGTAGTTTACTTTTAATCACATTCTGCATCTGGCTGAAAGCTTAGCTAGAACATCATGATTAACTGTTGGTTGACTGAAGGCTTTAAGCATAAGTTGGTTGTAAATTTAATATTTATCAGCTCAGTGGATGATATTGAACATTTCTCAAAACCAATATTACCCCGTGACATGAAAATGTTTGGGATCTCCTGGCTAAATCACATGCTTTGTAGACTCTCCTTACATAAATATGTAATCATCACCAGTGTAGGGTGCACCTTTAAATAAAGCGTATTTCTTTATATTTGAATTCATAATTGCTTTGTATTTTCTTAACGGACAACTTGAAAAACAATACGAAAGAAGAAGACGTCATCAATATCCCCCCCCCCCACCATGCAATCCCATTTTTGGACCCAATCAAGGTCATGACAAGTAAGATGCACAAGACGCACTAGCAAAATTTCATTCATTTCGTTAAAGTAGTCTCTGAAAAATCTTATGCCCACTTATCCAGATGGATGGATGAGCTCCACTGCAATATCCCCCACGCTGCTTTGTGGCGAGCGATTGATATACGCGGCTTATATTAAATTTTAAGCAGCCTTCCTCCAGCAATAGCTGTTAAAACTTACAGTACTCAATGTGTGTGACTGTTAGCGTCACTATTTCTGTAATGTTACTGTATCAAAAGATTTCTGTGGCCCCGACTGTAGCACACTGTTTCTGTGGCCCCTACTGTAGCTCACCGTTTCTGTGGCCCCTACTGTAGCACACTGTTCCTGTGGCCCCTACTGTAGCTCACCATTTCTGTGGCCCCTACTGTAGCACACCATTTCTGTGGCCCCTACTGTAGAACACCGTTTCTGTGGCCCCTACTGTAGCACACTGTGACTGTGGGCCCTACTGTATGATATCATGTCCCCTACTTTGTCATCATGGGCTCTATGACACTGTTTCTGTGGCCTGAATGTGAACCCCAGACTCCTGGGTTAGGATCACATGTGCTAATCACATCACCAAAGAGCCAAGCTTATTGGCAAGGACGCCAGGCCGCGTACTTATTAGGAGGCATTTCTAGTGACAGGACCCATCAACTGTCACCCCAAGTCCAGACTTAAATCCGATTGAGATGCAGTAGCATGACCTTAAACAGACCGTTCATGCTCGAAAAGTATGGATTCAGATTTGTGTCAAAATTATCGAACGAAACTTTCTGGATATCAAACAAAAATTTAAAAATTGAGAGAGAATAAAACTCACTGAAGTAAAAAAAAGTTACCTCAAAGGTAAAACTTATAACTTGTAAACAAATTATTTTTATGATGGAGTAAACCATTGGTCTTTCAATTGTTTGATTAGTAATTGTCCTTTCGTTCACAGTTCCCTCTGCTGCTTTCGCAATTATAAGATTTGCCGTTACACTCCCAGCTCTCTCGTTTACGCTTCTTGATTTTTTATTCACAATTCTGACTCAAACATCTTGTGTGGGCTGGATTTTTTGTGTGGCCTGACCTCATTGGCTAATGAAATTTTGGAGCTCAGAGCCTGGAGTAATGAATCCAACCATAGAATGTAGCCACGAGTCTCACTTCGGACTCCCCTCACAAGTGAATCACACCAGCGACGATGGAAATATTACAATGGCTGATGAAGGAAATCAATGTGTGCCCTTGATTCTTTGCCGTGGCCAACTCTAAAAAAATCTGACATTGAATAACACTTTAGCTGCTGTTGTAGCCAAGCAAATCAGGAAGATTGTGAATCTGGACAGCCTTCCAGCAATTTACTGAGCTGGGTTATGTTTCCCAAAAGCATTGCTATTTCCTGACTTTCAGCAACATCTATAGTCCAGTTCAAATGAAGGTTTTAGGAAACGTGCCCCTGAACGATTACTTTCAATGTACCTTGGTTCATTTTAATGCTTTCGCGTATGTGAATACGTTAATAATACGCAATCACCTTAATAAAAAGTGTTCCCCTCTTCCATATGAGTGCAGGCACAAAAAACAGTACAATTTTATTTTTCCAGAAATGTGGATAAATAAATAGGTTTTTCAAAATGATAATTTGGACTTGTGCTTTATTTGAAGAATGTATGGTCTTGACTACTTGTAAAGTAAATTTTGGCAGGATTCATTGGTTTTTGGCAATGCAGTAGACAAATTAAGGTTAAAAAACAGGCTATTTTTTATCATAAATGTGTAAAAAAAATTGCAGTGGTTTCTCTACACCTAAAATAATAATAGAAGATATTATTTGTGATGTCCAAGGTATTTTTTCATGGTAATATACTTCTTGAGCTTTCTTTCAATGGGAAAAGAATCCATTTATTCTTATCCATTCCGGAAATATGGCCTTGGCAATATGGGTAACATTGCACAAAGTGGAAATTTTCGGAGGCACCAACATTTAAAGACTCCTGTACAAGTACAGTTTCATACAAATGACATCCTCTTGGCATTTTTCACTTGTGCTAAGCTTCCTTTCTCAGACTGTAAAGAAAAGGGTTCTTCCAACATTCCTGCCTGTAAAAGTTTTCGTGATGAACATTGACAAATATTTTCCATCCCCTTATGTCTTGTCCATCACACACCAGCTGTAGAAAAAATGTGCGGTGAAATTTCTTATTGAGCCTCTAATTACTTATCCCTTGGTGAAAAAAATATTCCAGATATTCCTTTCTTACATATACAGAGTAAAATGATTGATTCCGTCCCCTTTAAATGTCACGTCCGCCACAGCGTGACAGACGTGACATAGGTGACCACAATTCTATAAATGCTGTTTCTCCATATTTCCTTTCTTAGCAGAGGGGTAGCATCTGAAAATATGCTTTATTTAATTTCATCCATGGTATTAGGCCCTGTACATATCAAATTGCAATTTTTGGGGAATATCTCTTCAAACAACCTTTTATTTTTTAGGGTGAAATGTGAGGACAGTAAGTATTACAGTTTAATTCCAGAGTATCTTGAATGATGGCTGCACTTCATTATGTAATTTTATTGCTCATGATTGACCATGCGAGGCAACAGGACACCTAAATAAGCAACTAGCAGAAGGTTGCCCTCCATTTTAGACCACATGTCCAGATCACTGGTGTGATCCATGAAGTCTGAAGACATCAATTCAACTTCATCACAAAACCAAGGTAATGAAGGAAAAAAGAATTATATTAACAGGCTTCTCAGTAGATGATTATAAATGGGGGTCAAATGGTATTTTTCAGTAAAAATAGGGGGTCCCCTTTCTGTATATTCCAATAGGCCTCTATCAGATTGAGAGTCCTCTCCTGATTTGCGGGGTATTTGACCGCAGCTCCCAGGTGCTTGTGAAACCTGCATATACATCAGCTGCTGGTAAATTACAAAAAAAATTACTACAAAGGAATTAATCAGAGTAATATTAGATCAATCAGGGGTCCTGCATGCAGCACACAATTTCATTATCGCAGATTGCTGGGCTTAAATGGCTTGCTTCAAGCTTGCTGTATTACTGGACAATTACGGTGGCACAGTGGTTAGCGCTGCCACCTCACAGCAAGAAGGTCGAGGGTCCGATCCCGGCCTGGGGCCTTTCTGTGTGGAGTTTGCATGTTCTCCCCGTGTTCGCGTGGGATTCCTCCGGGTACTCCGGTTTCCCCCACCCACAAAAACATGCATCATAGGAACACTCCTGCCAGTGCCCCTGACCAAGGAACTGGCTTTAGAACTGGAGTTGGTCCCCGGGCGCTGCTCTGTGGCTGCCCACTGCTCTTAACTATAGGATGGGTCAAATGCAGAGGACAAGTTACCCCACGGGTTTATGATCTTATCTTATAATACCCCCCCCCCAGCTTTGCAATATTTTATGGGCCAGTTGGCCTGCCTGCTGAAGATCAAGGGTGCTAGAGTTGGACAAAGTTTGACTGTTGACGGCAGGGTGGCTTTTCAGACACTAACTTTCAAATGTTGCTCAGTTTTGATGAAGTTCAGTAGACTGGTTAGACAGCTGTGAAATGTTCTTAATGTTGATTTAATACTATTATTTAAAGTTTCAAAGTTGGACAACTGAACTTTAGTCAATATTTGTTTACACGGGTTAAACAAGGCAATCTGACTAGTTTTATTAACCTAGTTCTCATATTCAACACAAGTCTTGGAGCTTGGGATCCTGTGTAATAATGCATCACAGAAAAATTTACATCTTGTGCAAATGTAAACTTGCAATTAAATTAATGAGAGTTATCATTTATTGACACTGAATTCAAGAGATAACGTCAGTACCCTTTCCAACCAAACAAAATATTAACAAGTGACTGAAAACCGAGCCAAGAGGTGACAGTATTTGTGGAGCCCCCCACATCATATTACAGGGGCAAGTCCTGGATCTGATCTGAACATTTCCTGATCTGAACAAAGGATCTGAACATTTCCTTGTCGCTAATGGCCAAAACAAATACAGCTTCGACATTTTAAAGTACCATTTAATTCTATTGAAAAGTATTGACTCTGTAACATGCCACTTATGTCACATCCGTCACATCACATGTCACATCTGTCACACAGGTAATTTCATCCCATTGAGTAAAATTAAAGATAAAAATGTTATGGATGGTTAATACTTTGTCATAACAACAAATTAAGAGAATTTATTTTACATTCAACGCATGAGGAATTAAACTGCAAAAACAAGTCAATTTTTTTGGTCATCGGGGACAAAATTTAAATATCATGGTATAATATTATCTGTTCATGGTTGAAAAAAATGTCCTGTCGCTGTTTATCTGATTGCATCTGCCTCCCTGTACCTCTAAATCAGGGGTGGGCAATCCTGGTCCTGCAGGGCCAGTGTGTATGCAGGTTTTTATTTCTATCAATTACCCTGACTAATTGACCTAATTGGTTGCAAACGCAAATATAGATTTGTGCAAAGATTAGATGAAAGAAAAATGTTTTATGTAGGGAGAAAAGAACAGTCTTTGGTCATTCATGAGAATTTAAAGAAATGCGCCTGAAATGTCAGATTTCATAAATAGTTTGGCTAATTTAGATTATCAACTAATTAAAGGCCAGAAGTTGGTGCGAAAAAAAGCGGACAGATACGGCCCTCGCTGCCCACCTCTGCTCTAAATCCTCAGAAAACACCATCTGGTTAATTTTACGCTGTTGGTGTGATTTTAATGGCGTGTGACGTATGTGACATAAAAGTTTGATAGTAGCAACTTCAACCACAGCTTTTTCCAAGATGGGTCAAAATATTACTTTTCATCATGTTTTCCATGTATTTGAGCTTGTCGAAGATTAGAATAAGTAAACAATTCCTTAATTGGCAATAATAAAATACACACCCTAATTTTTTTCAAAAGTGTTCCGTTTTTCGTGACTTCGCTGAAATATGTTTCCATCAAAGGGTAGTGCTCTATCGCTAGTAGGATTAAATTACTTGTATCTGGACCTCATTTTCATCATCCAGCTGGATACATATCGGAAATGAATTGTGAGGCTGGCTTCAGAATTTCCCCTGCTGAGATTAAACGCAGTAAAATATAAAGTACCGTAGTTAATTAACATAATTTTATATTTTCGGAAAATGACACGCAGGCTATATTATGCAATTATGTTTCTTAAACTAGTTAATTAAAAAAAAAAAGCCCATTGATATTGACAACTTGTCTTTAGTTACCTTGTCTGTATTATGTTTATGAAGCAATAGCCGATTTAATGAATGAGCCCACTGCCAACTTTCATGAAATTTTCTGGACTTGAATATTAATTCCAATATGGATTCAGCTTCTAAACCTGCAGCTCAAATCGTAGACAGCTTGCATTAGCCTTATTAAAAAAGGTCCCGCATTGCCTTAATCAGCAGCTTATGCTTCAGTTTAGTGCTGAGGTTATATCGGCTTTTAGCTTGCAGCTTGGGATTTAATTTTCATAGTCGAGATAGGGTGTACTATTAACCTTCCGTCTGCAGCGTGCGGCACTACAGTATTTAAACACAGCAAATGCGTGGATGATGGAAGGATTTGAAGGGCATGTAATCAAGCCGATAACATTTATATGCACAATTTATCTACAGCATGTGCCTCACCTGTACATTATATTTTACTAAATTCAATCTCGGGGAAATTCTGTAGGCCTTTATATTCAACATGTATCCACCTGGACAACGAAAATGAGGTCCAGATACAACTAATTAAATTCTGCATGCGACACAGCACGGTCCTTCAATAGAAACGTATGCGGAAGTGGGGAACACTTTTAATAAGGGAATTGTATGTTATTCATTGTAGATTATTTGCGTTTTCATGTACGAAAAACATTAAAGCAAACTAATGTACATTTACAGTACCTGTTCAGGGGTGCATGTCCCAAAAGCTTAGTTTGAACCAGGCTGTGGAAATAGTTAAAAGAGTTAGCAACTAGCTACGCCTTTAGGAAACATACCCCAGCTCAGTAAATTGCAGGACGGTTGCCCACATTCTGCTACATTCTTCCAGTGTTGCTTGACTGCTATATCAGCAAAAGACGATGTATTATTTACCATCAGATTTTTTTAGTGTAGGCCAAGGCTACAAATCAATGACACACAGTGAATTCCTTCATCAGCTATTATAATATTTCCGTCGTCTCTGGTGTGACTCACTTGAGACTGGAGTCCGAAGTGAGACCCGTGGCTACATTCTATGATGGGATTCATTACTCCAGGCTCTGAGCTCCAAAACCCAATGAGGTCACACCCCACAGAAAAATCCCGCCCACAGGAGAGGTTTGAGTCAGAATCGCTAACAAAAAATCAAGAAGCGTCAATGAGAGAGCTGGGAGTGTAACCGCAAATCTGATAATGGTGAAATCAGCAGAGGGAACTGTGAAAGAAAGGACAATTTATCAAACAACTAAAAGACCAAAAATTTACTCGATCACACAAACAATTTGTTTGCAAGTTGTAAGTTTTACCTTTAAGGTAACTTTTTTTTTTTTTTTAGCTTCAGTGAGTTTTATTCTCTCTCAATTTTGAAATTTTTGCTTGCTATCCAAAAAGTTTTGTTTGATAATATTGACACAAATTTGATTCCACAGAAAACCCTCCATTGTGGCTGAGTTAAAACGATTCTGCGGAGAAGAGTGGGCCAAAATTCCTCCACAGCGATGTGAAAGACTCATTGCCAGTTATTGCAAACATTTGATTGCAGTTGTTGTTGCCGAGGGTGGCACAACTAGTTATTAGGTTTGGGGGGCAATTACTTTTTCACATAGGGCCAGGTAGGTTTGGATAGCTTTTTCCCCTCAATAAATGAAATCATCATTTAATAAAAACTGCATTTTGTTTTTACTCAGATTATCTTAGTCTAATATTAAAATTTGTTTGATAATCTGAAATATTTAAGTGTGACAGATATGAAAAAAAAAAAGAAATCAGGAAGGGGGCAAATACTTTTTCACAGCACTGTAGGGAAAAGACATGATATCAGATTGCACGATTAGTGGGCCATAAAGGGCAATAAATAAAAATGTGTTGTGAGCCTTGATTCGAAAACACAGATGGAGGGAGCCTATCTGATATCCAACAGCAGCTGGGTCCATGGTTTTGGAGCAATGGACCTAAAAAGATTTGTCACAGGTTCAGGTTCAGGTGACTTTATTTGTACCCATAAGTAGATTTGTCTTACAGCAAAACAGAACAAAGGGCGTCCATGTTAGTACGACAAAAACACTAACAATAAAAACACTAAAAACACTGACAAAGAACGTGCAAAACAAAGACGTGACGCAGACACAAACGGGTACTCTCAGGCTTACTAAAAGACTAAAAACTAAAAACAGGACTCAAGAGAGACCACTAAAAGACCGCCGCATTAAATCAGTGTGCAAAGGGCAAATAAATAGTTCCATAAATAAATAAATAAATAAATAAATATGTGCAAACCCTGCTAAGATTTGTTCAAGTGGACAATCGCAGCTGGAATATAGCTGTTCCTGTAGCGTTTTGTCCCACACCTTGGGATTTTGAACCTACGACCAGAAGGTAGGAGCTGGAATTCGTTATCCAGAGGGTGGGAGTCATCACTTGTGATGCAGCTGGTTATCCGCTGTAAGCGTTTGGTGTACAGGGATTCTAAGCTCAGCTGCGACTCACCAATCAGCCGACTGGACCATTTAATGATCTGATACAATCTGTTCCTGTCTTTCCGTGTCAGACTGCCAAACCATGCCACCAAAGAAAAAGATGAAGAGACTCAATAAAAGCATGATAAAATAGTGTTAACATGGTTTGGCCGATGTGGAAGTAGGATAGCTTCCTGAGGCAGAACCAGCGCTGGTGCCCCGTCCTGCACACCGCCTCACAGTTTGCCTCAAAGTTAAGTGAATTATCAATGATAGTCCCAAGGTATTTATAGGTTTGCACAACCTCGACTGATTGACCATTAATTAATGCGTTTTCAGGTGTGCTGGCATGCTTCCTAAAATCAATGACCATATCTTTGGTTTTTAATATATTGAGCTGAAGATATGAGTCCTCACACCATTTAACACAGTGGTCAACTATAGGGCCGTGGCTGCTCTCATTTTCCTGCAGCAGACTGACGATCACTGCGTCATCCGCATATTTTAAAATGAACCTATTTTTAAAAGTGCTCTGACACATATTAGTATAAAGAATAAATAACAAAGGTGAGAGCACGCACCCTTGTGGAGAGTCAGTGGAAGAACACACTTTGTCTGATAAAAGCCCATTCACCCTGACTCTCTATGTCCTGTGTGTGAAAAAGTCTAAGATCCAGCCCACAAGATTGTTGTTTCGGTTTAAATGTTCTAAAAGCCTTTGGGTTAAAATACAAGGTTGAATTGTGTTAAAAGCTGAGGAGAAGTCGGTAACTAAAAGCCGGGCCTGACACCCACTTCCCTCCAGATGTCTAAAAAGTAGATTAAGCAGAGTGAGTGCGGCATCCTCCACTCCTCAGGCCTGTAAGCAAACTGCAGCGGGTCAAGTGCATGCATAGTGTTTTTTAGCATTTCTGATGGTACCAATTTCTCAAAGATTTTCATCGGGATTGAAGTTAGGGCAACAGGCCTGAAGTCATTCAAGGTTGTGGGATTGCTGGATTTAGGAACTGGCCCAACAACAGCATCTTTCCACACTTTGGGAACATGTTGTGTTTCCAAGGACTGGTTAAAAATATAGTTAAAAACTGGGCTCAGTTCTTTTGCACAAAATTTGAGTAAGAGGCCGCAGATATTGTCTGGTCCATGACTCTTGTTTACTTTTGTGCTAAGGAAGGCTTTTTTAATATCCTTTTGGTTAAAGGAAAAATGCTGGGGGTCACGGAGCTTGAGGCTAAGTTCCTGGGTTTCCTTCCTAAAATCAGATGCGTTAAAACGATTACGAAAGCAATTAAGAACATTCGCTATTTCAGTGTCTGAGTTGAATCTATTTAAAGTGACGTTTGTGCCATTTTTAATGTTTTGAAGGCCCGCCATAGCCTTCATGCTAGACCAAGCTGACCCAAGGCTATTAGCAGCCATCTTATTCTCCAGCTCAGACTTGTAGCTCTGTTTTGCTTTTAGAATCTCTATTTTAAGCTCCTTGGTGGCTAAAAGAAGGCCTGATGCTACTCCCTTTTTAAAGGCACACTTCTTTTTCTTTATGCAAGACTTCACTGATTTACTGACCCATGGTCTGTTGTTGGGGTAAATTTTAACTCTCTTACAGGGGACAATCATGTCTCTGCAAAAAGCCACATAAGAGCATATGACATCAGTGAGTTCATCTAAGTCATCACAGGACTGCTTAATGGAATGGTGTTTATCTGATAGGCTTCAGTGGTCCGATCCGCAGGAAGAGAATTAACGTTGTGGGAATAATAATGATATTATGGGAGCAGAAGCCGAGAATGCTTCACAAAAAATGTTTTTTCCATCTGTTTTGTTGCAGTAAGGCGGGCTATAACCAGACACGTTTATTAACGAAGCAGTTAGTAAACTGCGTCATGATGTCATACCTTTAAAAAAGTCGTAGTGCTGGACGATGAAGGGGTGTTTCAAATCTTTTAGTGCAGTCACTTCAGTCATCACACGCTCCTGAAAGAAAAAAAAACACACACGTGAGCTGAGAGGTGAACACATGGCTTTAAAAGTCTTTATTCATGTGTAAAGCAGACCTTTTTGTTCGAAATTGAGCGACTGCCTGCCTCAGAAGTAAGTTTTACATTATTTCATAATTTGCTGGTCACGTTCTTTTGAAAACAGTTATAATATTTTAGGAGTAATGCCAAGCTGAAGAATCCACAGAACTCATGTATAGAGAGATCTCTCAAGTACATCCCTGTCTTAAATACTGGAGACAAGCATCTGCAGAAATCATCAGATCTGTGGGTGACCGCATGTGCATGTGTTTAATATCAGACTGCATGTGTTTGGGTGACATGGTGTGTGTGTGTGTGTGTGTGTGTGTGTGAGAATGTGTTTAATATCAAACTGCATGTGTGAGTGTGTGTGTGTGTTTAATATTGAACTGAATGTGTAAGTGTGTGTGTGTGTGTGTGTGTGTGTGTGTGTGTGTGTATGTATGCGTGGGCGCGCGTGTGTGTGTGAGTGTGTATCAGAGGGAACAGGAGTTGGGGGGCGGGAGGGGGGCGATGTGTGTATCAGAGGGAACAGGAGTTGGGGGGGGGAGGGGGATATGTGTATCAGAGGGAACAGGAGTTAGGGGCGGGAGGAGGGGGATGTGTGTATCAGAGGGAACAGGAGTTGGGGGGGGGGGAGGAGGGCGATGTGTGTATCAGAGGGAACAGGAGTTGAGGGACGAGAGGAGAGCGATGTGTGTATCAGAGGGAACAAGAGTTGGGGGGCGGGAGGAGGGCGATGTGTGTATCAGAGGGAACAGGAGTTGGAGGGTGGCAGGAGGGCGATGTGTGTATCAGAGAGAACAGGAGTTGGGGGACGAGAGGAGAGCGATGTGTGTAACAGAGGGAACAGGAGTTGGGGGAACAGGAGGAGGGGGATGATGCAGTGAATCTCAGTGGTTGTCCATCACCACAGAGCAGCGAAGATCTCATCTTCCCGGGGTGTAGTACCTTGGTTTCCTTTTTCAGGGCCCTGGTTAAGCTCACAACCACAACCATTTCGCCAGACTGTAGTGGACACTGCCTCCACCCTCAGGTGGGGAGATTATGCCTCAAGTCGGCTATAATAAAGTTGCGATGTTTTGTGTGAAACTGCAGGATCAGTATGCAGCCATTATCACCACCTCCAGGGAATAGGCTGATACCAACCAGCACTGCTCCATAACACTGCTATGGAGGACCAGGGGTTTGGGTGGGGATGGGGAGGGGGCGGGGGGTTAATGCATGTTTTTGCATGTGTAAATGTGTGTGGTGTGTGTGCAAGTGTGTTTTGTAGTTTTTTTTTTTTAAAGCGGAAGAAACTTCATATTAAATAAAAGAAAAAAGTGAAAAAGAAAAACGGACTAAATAAAAAAAGATGTAATACACAAGAATTGTAATTATAATGGTGTTGAATAATATCAACGGTTCATGTACAAAGTAACTCCATAAGGAGAGGGGAGAAGAGAAATATGGAAGATCTGCAAGAGAAGTGGAGATTGCGGAGATTGTGAAAGTGGATGAGGGGAAAAAAACCAAACAAACAAAAAATAGGGGGAAAAATGAATAAGAATATATGATAGATAAATAAATGAATGCTGGCATAACTTGCGACCATTTTTCTGTAATCTCATGTTATATTGGATTTGTTTTTCTTTTCAGTTATCATTTTCCCGTTTGAATGTGTGAATCATGGTAGATGTGGGATGGGGGCTGTGAGTGTACAGTAAATGGTAGATGTGGGACGGGGGCTGTGAGTGTACAGTAAATGGTAGATGTGGGATGGGGGCTGTGAGTGTACAGTAAATGGTAGATGTGGGATGGGGGCTGTGAGTGTGCAGTTAATGGTAGATGTGGGACAGGGGCTGTGAGTGTACAGTAAATGGTAGATGTGGGACGGGGGCTGTGAGTGTACAGTGAATGGTAGATGTGGGACCGGGGCTGTGAGTGTACAGTAAATGGTAGATGTGGGACGGGGGCTGTGAGTGTACAGTTAATAGTAAATGTGGGACGGGAGCTGTGAGTGTACAGTAAATGGTAGATGTACTGTGAATGTACAGTAAATGGTGGGATGGGGGCTGTGAGTGTACAGTAAATGGTAGATGTGGGACAGGGGCTGTGAGTGTACAGTAAATGGTAGATGTGGGACAGGGGCTGTGAGTGTACAGTAAATGGTAGATGTGGGATGGGGGCTGTGAGTGTACAGTAAATGGTAGATGTGGAACAGGGGCTGTGAGTGTACAGTAAATGGTAGATGTGGGATGGGGGCTGTGAATGTACAGTAAATGGTAGATGTGGGATGGGGGCTGTGAGTGTACAGTAAATGGTAGAAATGTGGGACGGGGGCTGTGAGTGTACAGTAAATGGTAGATGTGGGACGGGGGGCTGTGAGTGTACAGTAAATGGTAGATGTGGGACAAGGGCTGTGAGTGTACAGTAAATGGTAGATGTGGGACAGGGGCTGTGAGTGTACAGTAAATGGTAGATGTGGGACAAGGGGCTGTGAGTGTACAGTAAATGGTAGATGTGGGACAGGGGCTGTGAGTGTACAGTAAATGGTATGTGATGGGGGCTGTGGATGTAAATGGGGGGGGCTGTGAGTGTACAGTAAATGGTAGATGTGGGACGGGGGCTGTGAGTGTACAGTAAATGGTAGATGTGGGAGGGGGCTGTGAGTGTACAGTAAATGGTAGATGTGGGACGGGGGCTGTGAGTGTACAGTAAATGGTAGATGTGGGATGGGGGCTGTGAGTGTACAGTAAATGGTAGATGTGGGACAGGGGCTGTGAGTGTACAGTAAATGGTAGATGTGGGACGGGGCTGTGAGTGTACAATGGTAATGGTATGGGGGCTGTGGGTACAGGGGATGTGGGACGGGGCTGAGTGTACAGTAAATGGTAGATGTGGGACGGGGCTGTGAGTGTACAGTAAATGGTAGATGTGGGACGGGGCTGTGAGTGTACAGTAAATGGTAGATGTGGGATGGGGCTGTGAGTGTACAGTAAATGGTAGATGTGGGATGGGGGCTGTGAGTGTACAGTAAATGGTAGATGTGGGATGGGGGCTGTGAGTGTACAGTAAATGGTAGATGTGGGACAGGGCTGTGGGAGTGTACAGTAAATGGTAGATGTGGGGCCAGGGGGCTGTGAGTGTACAGTAAATGGTAGATGGGGACGGGGCTGTGAGTGTACAGTAAATGGTAGATGTGGGATGGGGGCTGTGAGTGTACAGTAAATGGTAGATGTGGGATGGGGCTGTGAGTGTACAGTAAATGGTAGATGTGGGATGGGGGCTGTGAGTGTACAGTAAATGGTAGATGTGGGACGGGGGCTGTGAGTGTACAGTAAATGGTAGATGTGGGACAGGGGCTGAGTGTACAGTAAATGGTAGATGTGGGACAGGGCTGTGAGTGTACAGTAAATGGTAGATGTGGGACAGGGGCTGTGAGTGTACAGTAAATGGTAGATGTGGGACAGGGCTGTGAGTGTACAGTAAATGGTAGATGTGGGATGGGGGCTGTGAGTGTACAGTAAATGGTAGATGTGGGACGGGGGCTGTGAGTGTACAGTAAATGGTAGATGTGGGATGGGGCTTTGTACAGTAAATGGTAGATGTGGGGCCGGGGGCTGTGAGTGTACAGTAAATGGTAGATGTGGGATGGGGGCTGTGAGTGTACAGTAAATGGTAGATGTGGGACAAGGGCTGTGAGTGTACAGTAAATGGTAGATGTGGGACAGGGGCTGTGAGTGTACAGTAAATGGTAGATGTGGGACAAGGGGCTGTGAGTGTACAGTAAATGGTAGATGTGGGAACAGGGGCTGTGAGTGTACAGTAAATGGTAGATGTGGGATGGGGGGCTGTGAGTGTACAGTAAATGGTAGATGTGGGACGGGGGCTGTGAGTGTACAGTAAATGGTAGATGTGGGACGGGGGCTGGGCTGTGGTAGATGTACAGTGTAATGGTAGATGTGGGACGGGGGGCTGTGAGTGTGTACAGTAAATGGTAGATGTGGGAGGGGGCTGTGAGTGTACAGTAAATGGTAGATGTGGGATGGGGCTGTGAGTGTACAGTAAATGGTAGATGTGGGACGGGGGCTGTGAGTGTACAGTAAATGGTAGATGTGGGACGGCAGCTGTGAGTGTGCAGTCAATGATAGATGTGGGATGGGGGCTGTGAGTGTACAGTAAATGGTAGATGTGGGACGGGGCTGTGAGTGTACAGTAAATGGTAGATGTGGGATGGGGGCTGTGAGTCTACAGTAAATGGTAGATGTGGGACGGGGCTGTGAGTGTACAGTAAATGGTAGATGTGGGACGGGGGCTGTGAGTGTACAGTAAATGGTAGATGTGGGATGGGGGCTGTGAGTGTACAGTAAATGGTAGATGTGGGATGGGGCTGTGAGTGTACAGTAAATGGTAGATGTGGGGCGGGGGCTGTGAGTGTACAGTAAATGGTAGATGTGGGACGGGGGCTGTGAGTGTACAGTAAATGGTAGATGTGGGACGGGGCTGTGAGTGTACAGTAAATGGTAGATGTGGATGGGGCTGTGAGTGTACAGTAAATGGTAGATGTGGGACGGGGGCTGTGAGTGTACAGTAAATGGTAGATGTGGGACGGGGGCTGTGAGTGTACAGTAAATGGTGGATGTGGGACGGGGCTGTGAGTGTACAGTAAATGGTAGATGTGGGATGGGGCTGTGAGTGTACAGTAAATGGGAGATGTGGGACGGGGGCTGTGAATGTACAGTAAATGGTAAATGTGGGATGGGGGCTGTGAGTGTACAGTAAATGGTAGATGTGGGACGGGGGCTGTGAGTGTACAGTAAATGGTAGATGTGGGACGGGGCTGTGAGTGTACAGTAAATGGTAGATGTGGGACGGGGGCTGTGAGTGTACAGTGAATGGTAGATGTGGGATGGGGCTGTGAGTGTACAGTAAATGGTAGATGTGAGTCGGGGGCTGTGAGTGTACAGTAAATGGTGGATGTGGGGCGGGGCTGTGGGGCTGGTAGATGTGGGACAAGGGCTGTGAGTGTACAGTAAATGGTAGATGTGGGACGGGGGGCTGTGAGTGTACAGTAAATGGTAGATGTGGGATGGGGGCTGTGAGTGTACAGTAAATGGTAGATGTGGGATGGGGGCTGTGAGTAAATGGTACAGTAAATGTGTAAATGGGGATGTGGGACGGGGGCTGTGAGTGTACAGTAAATGGTAGATGTGGGATGGGGCTGTGAGTGTACAGTAAATGGTAGATGTGGGATGGGGGGCTGTGAGTGTACAGTAAATGGTAGATGTGGGATGGGGCTGTGAGTGTACAGTAAATGGTAGATGTGGGACAGTAAAGTGGTAGATGTGGGATGGGGCTGTGAGTGTACAGTAAATGGTAGATGTGGGATGGGGGCTGTGAGTGTACAGTAAATGGTAGATGTGGGACGGGGGGCTGTGGAGTGAACAGTAAATGGTAGATGTGGGATGGGGGTGAGTCTACAGGGTAGATGTGGGGACGGGGGCTGTGAGTGTACAGTAAATGGTAGATGTGGGATGGGGGCTGTGAGTGTACAGTAAATGGTAGATGTGGGATGGGGCTGTGAGTGTACAGTAAATGGTAGATGTGGGATGGGGGCTGTGAGTGTACAGTAAATGGTAGATGTGGGACGGGGGCTGTGAGTGTACAGTAAATGGTAGATGTGGGACGGGGGGCTGGGGTACAGTAAATGGTAGATGTGGGATGGGGCTGTGAGTGTACAGTAAATGGTAGATGTGGGATGGGGGCTGTGAGTGTACAGTAAATGGTAGATGTGGGACGGGGGCTGTGAGTGTACAGTAAATGGTAGATGTGGGATGGGGGGCTGTGAGTGTACAGTAAATGGGATGTGGGGCCTGTGAGTGTACAGGTAGATGTGGGATGGGGGCTGTGACACAGTAAATGGTAGATGTGGGATGGGGGCTGTGATGTGGGATGGGGGCTGTGAGTGTACAGTAAATGGTAGATGTGGGGATGGGGGCTGTGAGTGTACAGTAAATGGTAGATGTGGGACAGTGGGGCTGTGAGTGTACAGTAAATGGTAAATGTGAGTAGATGTGATGGGACGGGGCTGTGAGTGTACAGTAAATGGTAGATGTGGGATGGGGGCTGTGAGTGTACAGTAAATGGTAGATGTGGGACGGGGGCTGTGAGTTTACAGTAAATGATAGATGTGAGACGGGGGCTGTGAGTGTACAGTAAATGGTAGATGTGGGACGGGGGCTGTGAGTGTACAGTAAATGGTAGATGTGGGATGGGGCTGTGAGTGTACAGTAAATGGTAGATGTGGGACGGGGGCTGTGAGTGTACAGTAAATGGTAGATGTGGGACGGATAGATGTGAGACTGGGTGCAGTAAAATGATGTGGGAGGGGGCCTGTGAGTAAATGGGTAGATGGGACGGGGGCTGTGGAGGCACAGTAAATGGATGTGGGGCAGGGGCTGGAGTGTACAGTAAATGGTAGATGTGTGACGGGAGCTGTGAGTGTGCAGTAAATGGTAGATGTGGAACGGGGCTGTGAGTGTACAGTAAATGGTAGATGTGAGACGGGGGCTGTGAGTTTACAGTAAATGATAGATGTGAGACGGGGGCTGTGAGTGTACAGTAAATGGTAGATGTGGGACGGGGGAGTGTACAGTAAATGGTAGATGTGGGACGGGGCTGTGAGTGTACAGTAAATGGTAGATGTGGGACGGGGGCTGTGAGTGTACAGTGAATAATATATGTGGGACGGGGGCTGTGAGTGTACAGTAAATGGTAGATGTGGGATGGGGGCTGTGAGTGTACAGTAAATGGTAGATTTGGGACGGGGGCTGTGAGTGTACAGTAAATGGTAAATGTGGGATGGGGGCTGTGAGTGTACAGTAAATGGTAGATTTGGGACGGGGGCTGTGAGTGTACAGTAAACAATAGATGTGGGATGGGGGCTGAGTGTACAGTAAATAGTAGATGTGGGACGGGGGCTGTGAGTGGACAGTAAATGGTATATGTGGGACGGGGGCTGTGAGTGTACAGTAAATGGTAGATGTGGGACGGGGGCTGTGAGTGTACAGTAAATGGTAGATGTGGGACGGGGGGGCTGTGTGTACAGTAAATGGTAGATGTGGGACGGGGGCTGTGAGTGTACAGTAAATGGTAGATGTGGGACAGGGGCTGAGTGTACAGTAAATGGTGGATGTGGGATGGGGGCTGTGAGTGTACAGTAAATGGTAGATGTGGGGCGGGGGCTGAGTGTACAGTAAATACTAGATGTGGGACGGGGGCTGTGAGTGTACAGTAAATGGTAGATGTGGGACGGGGGCTGTGAGTGTACAGTAAATGGTAGATGGGATGGGGGGGGCTGTGAGTGTACAGTAAATGGATAGATGTGGGACGGGGCTGTGAGTGTACAGTAAATGGTAGATGTGGGACGGGGATGGGGGTGAGTGTACAGTAAATGGTAGATGTGGGACGGGGGCTGTAAATGGTAGTGTACAGTGTGATGGTGGTAGATGTGGGACAGGGCTGTGAGTGTACAGTAAATGGTGGATGTGGGATGGGGGCTGTGAGTGTACAGTAAATGGTAGATGGGACGGGATGTGGGTGCAGTAAATGGTAGATGTGGGACGGGGCTGTGAGTGTACAGTAAATGGTAGATGTGGGACGGGGGCTGTGAGTGTACAGTAAATGGTAGATGTGGGACGGGGCTGTGAGTTTACAGTAAATGGTAGATGTGTGAGTGTACAGTAAATGGTAGATGTGGGACGGGGCTGTGAGTGTACAGTAAATGGTAGATGTGGGATGGGGGCTGTGAGTGTACAGTAAGTGTACAGGGCTAAATGGTAGATGTGGGATGGGGCTGTGAGTGTACAGTAAATGGTAGATGTGGGACGGGGCTGGGGCAGTGATGTGGGAGGGGCTGTGAGTACAGTAAATGGTAGATGTGGGACGGGGCTGTGAGTGTACAGTAAATGGTAGATGTGGGAGGGAGTGTACAGTAAATGGTAGATGGGGACGGGGGGCTGGAGTGTACAGTAAATGGTAGATGTGGGGGGCTGGGGCTGTGGTAGTGTACAGTAAATGGTAGATGTGGGACGGGGCTGTGGGGCTGTGAGATGTACAGTAAATGGTAGATGTGGGCTGGGGCAGTGTGGTAGATGTGGTGTGGAGTGTACAGTAAATGGTAGATGTGGGATGGGGGCTGTGAGTGTACAGTAAATGGTAGATGTGGGGCGGGGGCTGTGAGTGTACAGTAAATGGTAGATGTGGGATGGGGGCTGTGAGTGTACAGTAAATGGTAGATGTGGGGACAGGGGCTGTGAGTGTACAGTAAATGGTAGATGTGGGATGGGGGGGGGCTGTGAGTGTACAGTAAATGGTAGATGTGGGACGGGGGCTGTGAGTGTACAGTAAATGGTAGATGTGGGATGGGGGGCTGTGAGTGTACAGTAAATGGTAGATGTGGGGCGGGGGGTGTGAGTGTACAGTAAATGGTAGATGTGGGACGGGGGCTGTGAGTGTACAGTAAATGGTAGATGTGGGACTGGGTTGAGTGTACAGTACAGTAAATGGTAGGTAGATGTGGGACGGGCCAGATGGTAGATGTGGGATGGGGCTGTGGGGGCTGTAGATGTGGAATGGGTATAGTAAATGGTAGATGTGGGATGGGGGCTGTGAGTGTACAGTAAATGGTAGATGTGGGATGTGGGGGGGGGCTGTGAGTGTACAGTAAATGGTAGATGTGGGACAGGGGCTGTGAGTGTACAGTAAATGGTAGATGTGGGACGGGGGCTGTGAGTGTACAGTAAATGGTAGATGTGGGACGGGGGCTGTGAGTGTATAGTAAATGGTAGATGTGGGATGGGGGCTGTGAGTGTACAGTAAATGGTAGATGTGGGACGGGGGCTGTGAGTGTACAGTAAATGGTAGATGTGGGACGGGGCTGTGAGTGTACAGTAAATGGTAGATGGGGTGGGTACAGTAAATGGTAGGGGGGCTGTGAGTGTATAGTAAATGGTAGATGTGGGATGGGGGCTGTGAGTGTACAGTAAATGGTAGATGTGGGACGGGGGCTGTGAGTGTACAGTAAATGGTAGATGTGGGACGGGGGCTGTGAGTGTGCAGTCAATGATAGATGTGGGATGGGGGCTGTGAGTGTACAGTAAATGGTAGATGTGGGACGGGGGCTGTGAGTGTACAGTAAATGGTAGATGTGGAACGGGGGTTGTGAGTCTGTAGTGAGTGGTGATTATATTTATCCAGGTCGGTTCACAGGAAAGAGGCAGTGAGTGAAGCAGTGGCTGTTAAGCGTTCACTGTCTGAACTCGCACTCTGCCCATGGGGTTCCACGAGTTCTTTTTCTTCTAACTTCGTCTTTCTTTTATCGTGAACAATGCACCATTATGACGTCATCACATGCACCTCTATGATGTCATCACGTTGTTGTGGTATTTCCATAAACACTAAGGTGGCTGTCACCCGTCCGATGTTTTTATAGCAACTAAAACTAAGTAACTATCAAGGGGAATACGCTGCTCTGACATTCCGCGCTCAGTGGAACATGAAGTCGCCTGCAAGACGGAGCAAAATAGCGTTGCTCACACTATGCTGCAGATTACGCGCTACTTTCTCTTGCGGCCTGGCATCTGTTTTTTGGGATTCGGGACTCCTGTGGATGAATTGGCTTGGGTTCAAAAGGGGGAATCCCCAGGAGAGGACATACAAGGAGAATCCCCAGGAGAGGACATACAGGGGGAATCCCCAGGAGAGGGACATACAGGGGGAATCCCCAGGAGAGGACATACAGGGGGAATCCCAAGGAGAGGACATACAGGGGGAATCCCCAGGAGAGGACATACAGGGGGAATCTCCAGGAGAGGACATACAGGAGGAATCTCCAGGAGAGGACATACAGGGGGAATCCCCAGGAGAGGACATACAGGGGGAATCTCCAGGAGAGGACATACAGGGGGAATCCCCAGGAGAGGACATACAGGGGGAATCTCCAGGAGAGGACATACAGGGGGAATCCCCAGGAGAGGACATACAGGGGGAATCCCCAGGAGAGGACATACAGGGGGAATCCCCAGGAGAGGACATACAGGGGGAATCTCCAGGAGAGGACATGCAGGGGGAATCCCCAGGAGAGGACATACAGGGGGAATCCCCAGGAGATGACATACAGGGTGAATCCCCAGGAGAGGACAAAGGGGGAATCCCCCCTGCATGTCTGTATTATAATAGCGTCGCTCATGTTATGCTGCAGATACGCGCCCGGTGGAATCTAGCACTGATACGCGCCCGGCGGAGTCTAGCACTGATTGGCCGGACACAGTCGCCTGCAAGACGGAGCCAAACAGCGTCGCTCCCGCTATGCTGCAGATACGCGCCCGGTGGAATCTAGCTCTGATACGCGCCCGGCGGAGTCTAGCACTGATTGGTCGGACACAGTCGCCTGTAAGACGGAGCCAAATAGCGGCGCTCACGCTATGCTGCAGATACGCGCCCGGTGGAATCTAGCACTGAGTGGCCGGACACACACACACACACACACACACACACACAAATTGGCAGAATTATTTTTCAGAGAAGCTGATAATTTTGTCATTGATATGTTCTCGGTCAGTAGATTTTTCTAATGTGAAATGGTTATTTATTTATTATTTATTTTTACTTTATTTATTTATTCAATTTCAAAGTATTGCCTTAAGAGGGGAGGGAGAAAGGGAAGAAAAAATGTTATGATTGTCACTCCATTATTAGCATAATTCACTTTGTCCTCTTCCCACACCTTTGATATATTATTGCATGGGTATTTGATGTACATGAATTATTTAAATTAAAATCATCTGCTGAATATGTCACCACATCTGCATACTTACTTCATATTGGTCCCAAATATATATGCATACACTTTCTCAAACTCTCACGCACGTAAACACACACACACACGCACACACACTTACACACACACTTTTTTTTCCTCTTTCTTTCCCTCTTTGCCCAGGTTTTTTGATACCCTAATCTTACATCCCCTTTGTATCTAGAATTCGTGCTTCGTCAGATATTTATTTTGTTCACCTACTTTTTAATTGTATGTTTACGTATGTTTTCTGTTCATTTACTGTGTAATTGGTTGTTTATGTTCGTTTTCTGCTCTTTATTTGTAATTGCCTTTTGTATACAGTAAAAACAAAAGGAATGTTCAGAAAAGCACCTTTTTTCAGAAAATTCCATTAGTAAACCGGTTAATAGCTAATGGGTGATGCCATCTTGACAGGCTATAAAATAAGCACCTAGGAAAACCTTGATCATTTACTAGCAAGGGTGCTGCGAGGTTCATGAACTTGCATAAAGCAGAGTTTGCAAATATGTCAGCAGAAACAACGTTTTTAGGAAATCTGCAGTTCATAATTTTAAAAGTTTCAGTGAATCCTGAGAATTCTATGCACACAATGGGCAAGGCTGAAAACCAGCATTAAATTCTGTCATATTGAAGCCCCAAGGAGACTTTACATTAAAATCTAACATTCATCTGTAATAAATATAACCACATGAATACTTTGAAATATTATTTTCAGTAAAGGCAATTTGTTGCTGCATCTATGAATGTAATTTAAGGCTGTGCTGCAGTGGTGCAGTAGAGGGTATATGCAGGTATACAGAGTATATCCACCTATATTTGTGGCAGTTTACAGAAAGTCACCTTTCAGCTGAAAAGCTATTTAAGCACAGGAGAGAATTACTCCACAGTAATATACCCACTTCTCCAGGGACGGTGTCATTTATCAACAACATCCTGAAATGCTGTTGACTTCTATGGGCTCAAGGGACTTTCAGATGGAAAGATGCTAAGTGTCAAAGTACGCAATGGATAAGTGAGCTGTGGTCAGAGGAGTTAAAATTTCAAACTGTTTTTGCAAATAATAGACGTCAAGTTCTCGCGGCCTGGAGGAAAAGGACAACCTTGAATGTTGTCAGTTTGAGAGCCATAATTTATCGTGCCATGGGGATATGTTTCTGCCCATGGGATGGGTAACTTGGACATGTATGAAGGCATCAATAATGCTGAAGCATTCACACACATTTTTGTGCAATGTTTGTAGCCGTCTAGACGACATCTTTTTGAAGGGATGCTTTTTGCTTATTTCAGCTTAGAGCAGCCACATACTGTATAGTGCAATAACATGGCATCATAGTCAAAGGGAGCAGGGCTAAACAGGGGCACTCCCAGGAAATGTTCATAGGGGTGGCCAGATGGGGGCAGTGTAAATCTTAGGGTGGCACACAGAATCAGTCCTCCTTGTGATAACCCGGATTCAGTTCCAGCCCGTGCTCATGTACTGCATGCCCCCCACACTCTCTTATATCTTTCCTGTGTGCCTACAGTCCAGTCTAATAAAGACTCACACAAAATAAAGACATAAGATGTTTCCTAGCCTATGTCCTTGACTCCTTTTCATTAAAAATACAATATGCATCCTACACATTTGCCTCAAGTTTCAGAATTCCAATAGTTTTTTAGTTCCAATAGTTTGATACAGCTTTTTTTTTTTTTTTTTTTTTTAGCAATTATTGTTATTATTATAATAATAATAATAATAAGAAGAATAACAAGTGGTGCCTGGCACAACAAACCCCGCCCCTTGCACATGTTGAACTTTGACCTACTTTTCTTAAACTCAATAGGCATCTATTCTGGGTCAGTGGCAATCCCTAAACCCAATTTGGGTTGAATCTGGCCATTAGTTTTGCTGCTAAAGTGTTAACAAAAAAAGAAACAAACCGAACCAAAAACAATACCCCTTGCCCTCCCCCTTCGGGCGTGGCGGGGTAATAATAGTATGGGTAGTAAGTGTTCTCCATTGTAATTACATTTGTAATATTAGCCAATGAACTTTTCTATTCAGATTATTCTTAGTCTCAACTACTGACAAAGGTAAATCAAAGGTTTTATATAATTACCATGAAAATGCCTCACTCACTGTAGACACACCATAACCACAGATTTATCCAAATGATTTTACCCTGTAGCCATCCATTTCATTATCAAGGACACACTGATAGATTCAGCTGTTGGTCCAGAGACAGGTTAGTAGGGGCTGGCCTAAATCTAGCTGAGTCTTCACCTGTCTCTGTGGCTGTGACTGAGGCTGCTGTCTGTTCCTCACGTTCGTGCAAAGTTTCTGTCTCTTGTTGTTCCTCCCTTGTAGGGATGCAGTCATGTTCTGGCTCTGAGTCTCTTCTCCTGTCATGTTATCTCGCTGCTCCTGCCTCGGCTGCCTGCTCATTCATTTCGACAGCATAACCATCCTCGGTATCGCTTGGACTCCACGTCTGCTGTACCTTCTCTGTCAACACAGCAAGAGTTTATAGAGCCGCTGCTTCGCCGCAAATGGATTCGTTCCATGTTCAGTGCGATTACTGATACGGTTTCATTATATATAAGAAGGCTAGCTAGCTTTATAGCTAATTAAACCTGTCCAACGTTATCTAGCAAGCTAGCTAGCTGTCACTTAATGTGTTTCTTCATAAAGTCCATCATCCACAAGCTAGCTAGCTACATTAACCAAATTAATAAGCTAAATGGCAACAGAAAACAGTGTCGTTTTGTGAAAAACTTTCTTGCTACGACATGATAGTTGTCCTCCTTGATTTCTTATTCTGTAGTTTATGGCAGTTGGAAACCAGTTATAAAATCAAACAACCAATCAAAGCTCATGGTCAGCATTGAAAGTCCCGCCTCCAAAGTCTCAAAAGTCAAATCGGCAAGCGAGCGTATACTGACATTGCGAGCATATTTACCTCCGCCAATGAAGTTGGGGCGGAGGTTATGTTTTCGCCCCTGTCTGTTTGTCTGTCTGTCTGTCTGTTTGTGAACAACATCACTCAAAAAGTAATGCACGGATTTGTCTGAAATTTTGTGGGTGCATTGCTATTACATCAAGGAAGGACCAGTGAAACAATATGGCCGCCACGGCAGCCATCTTGAAATCGTATGACACACGATAACTCAACTTTGCTCCCACTCATGAAGATTTGGACTGTGCTGCCTTGGCGGAGGTTTGCACTCTACGAGTGCCTCTAGTCTGACATTGAGAGCGCGTGTTGAAGTTGCAAACGAGCACGTTTTAAAATTGAGAGCGCATATTGAAATTGCGCGCATTTTGAAGTTGCAAGCACCTAGAGAGGGTCTTGCGCGCTCAGTTTTTATGCGCTTGAGTTTGGAGACTAATTCAACGCCATACAGGTGCATCAAAAATCTGAGCTGAGCACCGCTCGTACTCCTAGGCTGTCGAATCCCTGTTCTTGACTGTTCCCGAACAGCTCGGGAACGAGTCGGGATTCAAATATGTCGGAACAGTCGGGAACGGTATCCGTGGGTGCGGGTCTGCAATCATATGTGTGGACCCACCCATGCTATTGAATGTTTGGCAGAGGTACCGAGGTTGTCAG
This sequence comes from Gymnothorax javanicus, assembly GCA_029692085.1. Taxonomy (NCBI): domain Eukaryota; kingdom Metazoa; phylum Chordata; class Actinopteri; order Anguilliformes; family Muraenidae; genus Gymnothorax; species Gymnothorax javanicus. The sequence goes on along the minus strand of CM056201.1, from coordinate 2,113,972 downwards.
GGGCAACGCGGTTCTCGCAAATAGTCTATTCAAGATTACAAAGCAAAGAATTGTGCGCATTTAAGTGATTTTTTCAATCCGGAATTGGGTCAACGTCAAGGCCTAATGGATCAGTGAATAGGTGAAATTATTCCGAAATCTACAAGTTATGTAAAATAGGCCATACGAGGGATAAAATCAGCTTACATTTCATCAGTTTCGCCAGTGGCTGCCATGTTTCTTCCCCGTTGTTCTTGATCAAACCACCTCCCAAGGTGGTGTGGTCAAGAACGCCGAAAAGGCGTTCGCGAACACGTTCTCGGGTATTCGATTCGCGACGAACAGTGTTGCTTGTTCGAGAACAGGGATTCGAATATAGCCCTAGGGCTGAGCCAAACACCGCGGTGTACAGCGTTCCTCTCACAACCGCTTCACGGATACAAACAGCATTCGACCCGCCACCTCAAGCAACCTGGCGGCTCCTTTCTTTTTCTAGGACAGATATAACCCAGCAACTCGGCCACAGCAAACTATGTAGCATCGAGTTCAGTTGGCTTCTTAGCCTAGTTTGTAAGCAGTAGCTGGCTTGGTAGCTTCGAGCTCGGAGGGCTCCATTCGGCTCGCCTCAGCTCCTCCTTCTTTTTCTTCTCTCGATTTACTGGCGGATTGTGAGCAACTTTCAGGTGCATACCGTCACCTACTTTGCCCTACAAAGGCTAAGTGCAGTAACTACAAAATAATTTAAACAGTAAAAAATGGCTTCAGAGTTTGTTTGCTGTCCCAACAAATGAATAGTTAGCACTTCTATGATAGATTATGGTTTACTGACTTGCTATGGTATAATTTCTATCTAAATCAATCCTAACCTCCAAATACTTTCAGGACCAAAACTGCTCAACTTGAATTTCACTCAATGCGTAGTTACTGCACTTAGGCTTTGTAGGGCAGTACTGTTCAAGAGTGTGTAGCACTATGCCATCTACCTCAGATTCTGGCGATAAGATGTGTGCTCTGTAAAAAGGCAAAGAGCGTCTTCCTTACAGCTCTTATTGTTTCTTCTTCCCTTTCTGTTCCCAGAACTCCTGCCAGGGTCCACTCCTGTCCTGCCCCTCTGACTCTCTCCCAAAATCTCACTCGCTCTGCTGTATGTGTAACAAGCTGTGCTGAAGATCTATGAGTAAGTCCTCCCTGTCGGAGTTTGCTGACTTTATGTTTTCCAAAACTGACACTGAATTCGTGCACACCACCACCCGATCTGGCCTAACATCCTCTACCCACTGCAGACTTACGATGACTGCCACCATTTCTGCTGTAAAAACTAAAATTCCATCCGAAATTCATTTAGACATTTGTACCTTGAATTCTGGTATATACACCCCACTCCCACATTACCGTTTGTGTTCTTAGAGCCATGAGAGTAGATTTTAAGATAACTGTAATAGTTTTCCCTCAAGTATATGCTTGTTTTAACCCTCACCTCCTTCATTGTTGAATCTCTTTTCCTCTGCAAGATATTCATGTGCACTTTTACATCAGGATATAGCCATGGGGAACACTACTACCTGGTGTGGGCTGGGAAAACTCAAGGGCCTCCATTTTATGTTTTAGCGCATTCATTTGCCTTCCACCCAAAGCCTCTCCCCTGGAACCTTGAATATTCCCAGCAGCTTTGCAACACTATTGTTGCTGGGTTCTCATTCCCACCTCCTTTAAGTTTAATCCAGTATGCAAGCATGAGTTTATCTCTCCTGAGGGCAAGTGGTAGCTCCTCTGCTTCTATTAGAGTGTATTGATTGAGGTTGTCTTCAGGGCTCCTGTGCATATCCGCAGTGCTCTGTACTGTAGTCTGTCAACTTTTTGTAATGCTGTTTTGGCTGCTGCTCCATAAATTACACACCCATAGTCTACAGTTGATCTCATCAGTGCTCTTTATATGTTCAATAACGATTGTTTATTGCCCCCCAATCACATCCTGCCACAGCTCTGAGATTGATGACCTGTTTTGCATTTTGTCTCAATATGTTCTTTGTGTATTTTCCACGTATATTTATTGTCTAGCCCGCCTCAGCTCCAGCAACGGTCCACCTTTTTGACCATTCATGGATTAGCCAGGAGGTAGGCGGAGTCAGGTAAGTGTCAAATTGGCAACCAAAAGAGCTTCACAGTGGATATTCAGAAACCTGTGAGTAACATCACGGAGGCTACGTCCAAGTTTTATGCAGTCATTGCTCTGGGAGGGCCAGTGGGGTGGCCAGCAGTTTTCCAGGGTGGGGGCCATTGGGGCTTGGCTGGCCTGCCTCTAACTGAACACATATGGCACAGAAGTTGGTGTCCTGTCACTTCCTGAACCTTCCTATGACACAGACGTAAACCCACTTCTGTCCCAGTCCTCGCTTCTCTAGATGAGTGTTTGATGCTTGTTGCACTTTGCACAGAGGCACATGAACAAATTGTTCTGTGTCATGTCTCCTCTACACTTTGCTGAAGGTATAGCTCTTGTGTGGTGAGGATATATCTCTTGTGTGGTGAGGGTATATCTCTTCAGTGGTGAGGGTATATCTCATGTGTGGTGAGGGTATATCTCATGTGTGGTGAAAGTATATCTCTTGTGTGGTGAAGGTACATATATCTTGTGTGGTGAGGGTATACATCTTGTGTGGTGAGGGTATATCTCTTGTGTGGTGAGGGTATATCTCTTGTTTGATGAGGGTACATATCTCTTGTGTGGTGAGGGTACATATCTCTTGTGTGGAGAGGGTATATCTCTTGTGTGGTGAGGGTACATGTCTCTTGTGTGGTGAGGGTATATCTCTTGTATGGTGAGGGTATATCTCTTGTGTGGTGAGGGTACATCTCTTGTATGGTGAGGATATATCTCTTGTGTGGTGAGGGTATAGCTCTTGTATGGTGAGGGTATATCTCTTGTGTGGTGAGGGTACATCTCTTGTATGGTGAGGATATATCTCTTGTGTGGTGATGGTATACATCTTGTGTGGTGAGGATATATCTCTTGTGTGGTGAGGGTATATCTCTTGTGTGGTGAAGGTATATCTCATGTGTGGTGAAAGTATATCTCTTGAGTGGTGAGGGTATATCTCTTGTGGGGTGAGCGTATATCTCTTGTGTGGTGAGGGTACATATCTCTTGTGTGGAAAGGGTATAGCTCTTGTGTGGTGAGAGTATATCTCTTGTTTGGAGACGGTATATCTCTTGTGTGTTGAGGGTATATCTCTTGGGTGGTGAGGGTACATATCTCTTGTGTGGTGAGGGTATATCTCTTGTGTGGTGAGGGTACATATCTCGTGTGGTGAGGTTATATCTCTTGTGAGGTGAGGATATATCTATTGTGTGGAGAGGGTATATCTCTTGTGTGGTGAAGGTATATCTCATGTGTGGTGAAAGTATATCTCTTGAGTGGTGAGGGTATATCTCTTGTGGGGTGAGCGTATATCTCTTGTGTGGTGAGGGTACATATCTCTTGTGTGGAAAGGGTATAGCTCTTGTGTGGTGAGAGTATATCACTTGTTTGGAGACAGTATATCTCTTGTGTGTTAAGGGTATATCTCTTGTGTGGTGAGGGTACATATCTCTTGTGTGGTGAGGGTATATCTCTTGTGTGGTGAGGGTACATATCTCGTGTGGTGAGGGTATATCTCTTGTGTGGTGAGGGTGTATCTCTTATGTGGTGAGGGTATATCTCTTGTGTGGTGAGGGTACATCTCTTGTGTGGTGAGGGAACATGTCTCTTGTGTGGTGAGGGTACATATCTCTTGTGTGGTGAGGGTATAGCTCTTGTGTGGTGAGGGTATATCTCGAGTGTGGTGAGGGTATATCTCTTGTGTGGTGAGCGTACATCTCTTGTTTGGAGTGGGTATATCTCTTGTGTGGTGAGGGTATATATCTCTTGTGTGGTGAGGGTACATATCTCTTGTGTGGTGAGGGTATATCTCTTGTGTGGTGAGGGTACATCTCTTGTGTGGTGAGGGTACATATCTCTTGTGTGGTGAGGGTATATCTCTTGTGTGGAGAGGGTATATCTCTTGTGTGGTGAGGGTATATCTCTTGTGTGGTGAGGGTACATCTCTTTTGTGGAGAGGGTATATCTCGTGTGGTGAGGGTACATATCTCTTGTGTGGTGAGGGTATATTTCTTGTGTGGAGAGGGTATATCTTTTGTGTGGTGAGGGTATATCTCTTGTGTGGTGAGGGTACATCTCTTGTGTGGAGAGGGTATATCTCTTGTGTGGTGAGGGTATATCTCTTGTGTGGCGAGGGTACATATCTCTTGTGTGGTGAGGGTATAGCTCTTGTGTGGTGAGGGTATTTCTCTTGTGTGGTGAGGGTATATCTCTTGTTTGGTGAGGGTATATCTCTTGTGTGGTGAGGGTAAATCTCTTGTGTGGTGAGGGTATATCTCTTGTGTGCTGAGGATATATCTCTTGTGTGGTGAGGGTACATATCTCTTGTGTGGTGAGGGTATATCTCTTGTGTGGAGAGGGTATATCTCTTGTGTGGTGAGGGTACATCTCTTGTGTGGAGAGGGTACATCTCTTGTTTGGATATGGTATATCTCTTGTGTGTTGAGGGTATATCTCTTGTTTGGAGACAGTATATCTCTTGTGTGTTGAGGGTATATCTCTTATGTGGTGAGGGTATATCTCTTGTGTGGTGAGGGTACATATCTCGTGTGGTGAGGGTATATCTCTTGTGTGGTGAGGATGTATCTATTGTGTGGTGAGGGTGTATCTCTTATGTGGTGAGGGTATATCTCTTGTGTGGTGAGGGTACATCTCTTGTGTGGTGAGGGTACATGTCTCTTGTGTGGTGAGGGTACATATCTCTTGTGTGGTGAGGGTATAGCTCTTGTGTGGTGAGGGTATATCTCGAGTGTGGTGAGGGTATATCTCTTGTGAGGTGAGCGTACATCTCTTGTTTGGAGTGGGTATATCTCTTGTGTGGTGAGGGTACATCTCTTGTGTGGTGAGGGTACATATCTCTTGTGTGGTGAGGGTACATCTCTTGTGTGGTGAGGGTACATCTCTTGTGTGGTGAGGGTACATATCTCTTGTGTGGTGAGGGTATATCTCTTGTGTGGAGAGGGTATATCTCTTGTGTGGAGAGGGTATATCTCTTGTGTGGTGAGGGTACATCTCTTTTGTGGAGAGGGTATATCTCGTGTGGTGAGGGTACATATCTCTTGTGTGGTGAGGGTATATTTCTTGTGTGGAGAGGGTATATCTTTTGTGTGGTGAGGGTATATCTCTTGTGTGGTGAGGGTACATCTCTTGTGTGGAGAGGGTATATCTCTTGTGTGGTGAGGGTATATCTCTTGTGTGGCGAGGGTACATATCTCTTGTGTGGTGAGGGTATAGCTCTTGTGTGGTGAGGGTATTTCTCTTGTGTGGTGAGGGTACATCTCTTGTGTGGAGAGGGTACATCTCTTGTTTGGATACGGTATATCTCTTGTGTGTTGAGGGTATATCTCTTGTTTGGAGACAGTATATCTCTTGTGTGTTGAGGGTATATCTCTTGTGTGGTGAGGGTATATCTCTTGTGTGGTGAGGGTATATCTCTTGTGTGGTGAGGGTACATATCTCGTGTGGTGAGGGTATATCTCTTGTGTGGTGAGGATGTATCTATTGTGTGGTGAGGGTGTTTCTCTTATGTGGTGAGGGTATATCTCTTGTGTGCTGAGGGTACATCTCTTGTGTGGTGAGGGTACATGTCTCTTGTGTGGTGAGGGTACATATCTCTTGTGTGGTGAGGGTATATCTCTTGTGTGGTGAGGGTATATCTTGTGGAGAGGGTGTGGTGAGGGGTATATCTCTTGTGTGGTGAGCGTGACATCTCTTGTTTGGAGTGAGTATATCTCTTGTGTGGTGAGGGTATATCTCTTGTGTGGTGAGGGTACATATCTCTTGTGTGGTGAGGGTATATCTCTTGTGTGGTGAGGGTACATCTCTTGTGTGGTGAGGGTACATATCTCTTGTGTGGTGAGGGTATATCTCTTGTGTGGAGAGGGTATATCTCTTGTGTGGAGAGGGTATATCTCTTGTGTGGTGAGGGTACATCTCTTTTATGGAGAGGGTATATCTCGTGTGGTGAGGGTACATATCTCTTGTGTGGTGAGGGTATATTTCTTGTGTGGAGAGGGTATATCTTTTGTGTGGTGAGGGTATATCTCTTGTGTGGTGAGGGTACATCTCTTGTGTGGAGAGGGTATATCTCTTGTGTGGTGAGGGTATATCTCTTGTGTGGCGAGGGTACATATCTCTTGTGTGGTGAGGGTATAGCTCTTGTTTGGTGAGGGTATTTCTCTTGTGTGGTGAGGGTATATCTCTTGTTTGGTGAGGGTATATCTCTTGTGTGGTGAGGGTAAATCTCTTGTGTGGTGAGGGTATATCTCTTGTGTGCTGAGGATATATCTCTTGTGTGGTGAGGGTACATATCTCTTGTTTGGTGAGGGTATATCTCTTGTGTGGAGAGGGTATATCTCTTGTGTGGTGAGGGTACATCTCTTGTGTGGAGAGGGTACATCTCTTGTTTGGATACGGTATATCTCTTGTGTGTTGAGGGTATATCTCTTGTGTCGTGAGGGTACATATCTCTTGTGTGGTGAGGGTATATCTCTTGTGTGGTGAGGGTATTTCTCTTGTGTGGTGAGGGTATATCTCTTGTGTGGTGAGGGTATATCTCTTGTGTGCTGAGGATATATCTCTTGTGTGGTGAGGGTATATCTCTTGTGTGGTGAGGGTATATCTCCTGTGTGGTGAGGGTATATCTCTTGTGTGGTGAGGGTACATATCTCTTGTGTGGTGAGGGTACATTTCTTGTGTGGAGAGGGTACATCTCTTGTTTGGAGACGGTATACCTCTTGTGTGGAGAGGGTATATCTCTTGTGTGGTGAGGGTATATCTCTAGTGTGGTGAGGTACATATCTCGTGTGATGAGGGTATATCTCTTGAGTGGTGAGGATATATCTATTGTGTGTTGAGGGTATATCTCTTGTGTGGAGAGGGTATATCTCTTGTGTGGTGAGGTACATATCTTGTTTGGGGAGGGTATATCTCTTGAGTGGTGAGGATATATCTCTTGTGTGGTGAGGGTACATATCTCTTGTGTGGTGAGGGTATATCTCTTGTGTGGTGAGGGTACATCTCTTGTGTGGTGAGGGTACATATCTCTTGTGTGGTGAGGTTATATCTCTTGTGTGGAGAGGGTATATCTCTTGTGTGGAGAGGGTATATCTCTTGTGTGGTGAGGGTACATCTCTTTTGTGGAGAGGGTATATCTCGTGTGGTGAGGGTACATATCTCTTGTGTGGTGAGGGTATATTTCTTGTGTGGAGAGGGTATATCTTTTGTGTGGTGAGGGTATATCTCTTGTGTGGTGAGGGTACATCTCTTGTGTGGAGAGGGTATATCTCTTGTGTGGTGAAGGTATATCTCTTGTGTGGCGAGGGTACATATCTCTTGTGTGGTGAGGGTATAGCTCTTGTGTGGTGAGGGTATTTCTCTTGTGTGGTGAGGGTACATCTCTTGTGTGGAGAGGGTACATCTCTTGTTTGGATACGGTATATCTCTTGTGTGTTGAGGGTATATCTCTTGTTTGGAGACAGTATATCTCTTGTGTGTTGAGGGTATATCTCTTGTGTGGTGAGGGTACATATCTCTTGTGTGGTGAGGGTATATCTCTTGTGTGGTGAGGGTACATATCTCGTGTGGTGAGGGTATATCTCTTGTGTGGTGAGGGTGTATCTCTTATGTGGTGAGGGTATATCTCTTGTGTGCTGAGGGTACATCTCTTGTGTGGTGAGGGTACATGTCTCTTGTGTGGTGAGGGTACATATCTCTTGTGTGGTGAGGGTATAGCTCTTGTGTGGTGAGGGTATATCTCGAGTGTGGTGAGGGTATATCTCTTGTGTGGTGAGCGTACATCTCTTGTTTGGAGTGGGTATATCTCTTGTGTGGTGAGGGTATATCTCTTGTGTGGAGAGGGTATATCTCTTGTGTGGAGAGGGTATATCTCTTGTGTGGTGAGGGTACATCTCTTTTGTGGAGAGGGTATATCTCGTGTGGTGAGGGTACATATCTCTTGTGTGGTGAGGGTATATTTCTTGTGTGGAGAGGGTATATCTTTTGTGTGGTGAGGGTATATCTCTTGTGTGGTGAGGGTACACATCTCTTGTGTGGAGAGGGTATATCTCTTGTGTGGTGAGGTATATCTCTTGTGTGGCGGGGTACATATCTCTTGTGTGGTGAGGGTATAGCTCTTGTGTGGTGAGGGTATTTCTCTTGTGTGGTGAGGGTATATCTCTTGTTTGGTGAGGGTATATCTCTTGTGTGGTGAGGGTAAATCTCTTGTGTGGTGAGGGTATATCTCTTGTGTGCTGAGGATATATCTCTTGTGTGGTGAGGGTACAAATCTCTTGTTTGGTGAGGGTATATCTTTTGTGTGGAGAGGGTATATCTCTTGTGTGGTGAGGGTACATCTCTTGTGTGGAGAGGGTACATCTCTTGTTTGGATACGGTATATCTCTTGTGTGTTGAGGGTATATCTCTTGTGTGGTGAGGGTACATATCTCTTGTGTGGTGAGGGTATATCTCTTGTGTGGTGAGGGTATTTCTCTTGTGTGGTGAGGGTATATCTCTTGTGTGCTGAGGATATATCTCTTGTGTGGTGAGGGTATATCTCTTGTGTGGTGAGGGTATATCTCCTGTGTGGTGAGGGTATATCTCTTGTGTGGTGAGGGTACATATCTCTTGTGTGGTGAGGGTACATCTCTTGTGTGGAGAGGGTACATCTCTTGTTTGGAGACGGTATACCTCTTGTGTGGAGAGGGTATATCTCTTGTGTGGTGAGGGTATATCTCTAGTGTGGTGAGGTACATATCTCGTGTGATGAGGGTATATCTCTTGAGTGGTGAGGATATATCTATTGTGTGTTGAGGGTATATCTCTTGTGTGGTGAGGTACATATCTTGTTTGGGGAGGGTATATCTCTTGAGTGGTGAGGATATATCTCTTGTGTGGTGAGGGTATATCTCTTGTGTGGTGAGGGTACATCTCTTGTGTGGAGAGGGTATATCTCGTGTGGTGAGGGTACATATCTCTTGTGTGGTGAGGGTATATCTCTTGTGTGGAGAGGGTATATCTCTTGTGTGGTGAGGGTATATCTCTCATGTGGAGAGGGTACATCCCTTGCGTGGAGAGGGTATATCTCTTGTGTGGTGAGGGTATATCTCTCGTGTGGAGAGGGTACATCCCTTGCGTGGTGAGGGTATTTCTCTTGTGTGGTGAGGGTATATCTCTTGTTTGGTGAGGGTATATCTCTTGTGTGGTGAGGGAACGTCTCTTGTGTGGTGAGTGTACATATTTCTTATGTGCTGAGGGTATATCTCTTGTGTGGTGAGGGTAAATCTCTTGTGTGGTGTGGGTACATATCTCTTGTGTGGTGAGGGTACATATCTCTTGTGTGGAAAGGGTATAGCTCTTGTGTGGTGAGAGTATATCTCTTGTTTGGAGATGGTATATCTCTTGTGTGTTGAGGGTATATCTCTTGGGTGGTGAGGGTACATATCTCTTGTGTGGTGAGGGTATATCTCTTGTTTGGTAAGGGTACATATCTCGTGTGGTGAGGTTATATCTCTTGTGAGGTGAGGATATATCTATTGTGTGGTGAGGGTATATCTCTTGTGTGGTGAAGGTATATCTCATGTGTGGTGAAAGTATATCTCTTGTGTGGTGAGGGTGCATATCTCTTGTGTGGAAAGGGTATAGCTCTTGTGTGTTGAGGGTATATCTCTTGTGTGGTGAGGGTACATATCTCTTGTGTGGTGAGGGTATATCTCTTGGGTGGTGAGGGTACATATCTCGTGTGGTGAGGGTATATCTCTTGTGTGGTGAGGATATATCTATTGTGTGGTGAGGGTATAGCTCTTGTGTGGTGAGGGTATATCTCGAGTGTGGTGAGGGCATATCTCTTGTGTGGTGAGCGTACATCTCTTGTTTGGAGTGGGTATATCTCTTGTGTGGTGAGGGTATATTTCTTGTGTGGTGAGGGTACATATCTCTTGTGTGGTGAGGGTATATCTCTTGTGTGGTGAGGGTACATATCTCTTGTGTGGTGAGGGTATATCTCTTGTGTGGAGAGGGTATATCTCTTGTGTGGTGAGGGTACATCTCTTGTGTGGAGAGGGTATATCTCGTGTGGTGAGGGTACATATCTCTTGTGTGGTGAGGGTATATTTCTTGTGTGGAGAGGGTATATCTTTTGTGTGGTGAGGGTATATCTCTTGTGTGGTGAGGGTACATCTCTTGTGTGGAGAGGGTATATCTTTTGTGTGGTGAGGGTATATCTCTTGTGTGGTGAGGGTACATCTCTTGTGTGGAGAGGGTATATCTCTTGTGTGGTGAGGGTATAGCTCTTGTGTGGTGAGGGTATTTCTCTTGTGTGGTGAGGGTATATCTCTTGTTTGGTGAGGGTATATCTCTTGTGTGGTGAGGGTAAATCTCTTGTGTGGTGAAGGTATATCTCTTGTGTGCTGAGGATATATCTCTTGTGTGGTGAGGGTACATATCTCTTGTGTGGTGATGGTATATCTCTTGTGTGGTGAGGGTACATCTCTTGTGTGGAGAGGGTACATCTCTTGTGTGGAGAGGGTACATCTCTTGTTTGGATACGGTATATCTCTTGTGTGTTGAGGGTATATCTCTTGTGTGGTGAGGGTACATATCTCTTGTGTGGTGAGGGTATATCTCTTGTGTGGTGAGGTACATATCTCGTGTGGTGAGGATATATCTATTGTGTGGTGAGGGTAAATCTCTTATGTGGTGAGGGTATATCTCTTGTGTGGTGAGGGTACATATCTCTTGTGTAGTGAGGGTATAGCTCTTGTGTGGTGAGGGTATTTCTCTTGTGTGGTGAGGGTAAATCTCTTGTGTGGTGAGGGTATATCTCTTGTGTGCTGAGAATATATCTCTTGTGTGGTGAGGGTATATCTCTTGTGTGGTGAGGGTATATCTCCTGTGTGGTGAGGGTATATCTCTTGTGTGGTGAGGGTACATTTCTCTTGTGTGGTGAGGGTATATCTCTTGTGTGGAGAGGGTATATATCTTGTGGGTGAGGGTACATCTCTTGTGTGGAGAGGGTACATCTCTTGTTTGGAGACAGTATATCTCTTGTGTGTTGAGGGTATATCTCTTGTGTGGTGAGGGTATACCTCCAGTGTGGTGAGGTACATATCTCGTGTGATGAGGGTATATCTCTTGAGTGGTGAGGGTATATCTCTTGTGTGGTGAGGTACATATCTTGTTTGAGGAGGGTATATCTCTTGAGTGGTGAGGATATATCTCTTGTCTGGTGAGGGTATATCTCTTGTGTGGTGAGGGTACATTTCTTGTGTGGAGAGGGTATATCTCTTTTGGTGAGGGTACATATCTCTTGTGTGGTGAGGGTATATCTCTTGTGTGGAGAGGGTATATCTCTTGTGTGGTGAGGGTATATCTCTCGTGTGGAGAGGGTACTTCCCTTGCGTGGAGAGGGTATATCTCTTGTTTGCTGAGGGTATATCTCTTGTGTGATGAGGGTACATATCTCTTTTGTGGTGAGGGTTTATCTCTTGTGTGGTGAGGGTATAGCTCTTGCGTGGTGAGGGTATTTCTCTTGTGTGGTGAGGGTATATCTCTTGTTTGGTGAGGGTATATCTCTTGTGTGGTGAGGGAACGTCTCTTGTGTGGTGAGTGTACATATTTCTTATGTGCTGAGGGTATATCTCTTGTGTGGTGAGGGTAAATCTCTTGTGTGGTGAGGGTACATATCTCTTGTGTGGTGAGGGTATATCTCTTGTGTGGTGAGGATATTTCTCTTGTGTGGTGAGGGTATATATCTCTTGTGTGGTGAGGGTATATCTCTTGTGTGGTGAGGGTATATCTCTTGTGTGGAGAGGGTATATCTCTTGTGTGGTGAGGGTATATCTCTTGTGTGGTGAGGGTACATATCTCTTGTGTGGTGAGGGTATATCTCTTGTGTGGTGAGGGGTGTATATCTCTTGTGTGATGAGGGTATATCTCTTGTGTGATGAGGGTATATCTCTTATGTGGTGAGGGTACATCTCTTGTGTGGTGTGTGTACATATTTCTTATGTGGAGATGGTATATCTCTTGTGTGGTGAGGGTTTATCTCTTATGTGGTGAGGGTACATATCTCTTGTGTGGTGAGGGTACATATCTCTTGTGTGGTGAGGGTATATCTCTTGTGTGGTGAGGGTATATCTCTTGATGAGGGAGATCTCTTGTGTGATGATATATCTCTTTATGTGGTGAGGGTACATCTCTTGTGTGGTGTGTGTACATATTTCTTATGTGGAGATGGTATATCTCTTGTGTGGTGAGGGTACATATCTCGTGTGGAGAGGGTACATCTCTTGTTTGGAGATGGTATATCTCTTGTGTGGTGAGGGTATATCTCTTGTGTGGTGAGGGTACATCTCTTGTGTGGTGAGGGTATATCTCTTGTGTGGTGAGGGTACATATCTCTTGTTTGATGAGGGTACATCTCTTGTGTGGTGAGGGTATATCTCTTGTGTGGTGAAGGTTTATCGCTTGTGTGGTGAAGGTATATCGCTTTTGTGGTGAGGGTATATCTCTTGTGCAGTGAGGGTACATATCTCTTGTGCGGTGAGGGTATATCCCTTGTGAGGTGAGGGTACATATCTCTTGTGTGGTGAGGGTATATCTCTTGTGTGGTGAGGATATATTTCTTTAAAGAAGTGAATAGTTGTTGTCTTTCACTCAAGGGACATGCAGAGCCATCACCACTTGATGTTTCATTCATATGTAACAAACCACTTAACATCATATTTAATGTAAACAATGAGCATGGCTGCAGTTAGGACACACAGCTCCTATTGCAGCTATGCTATTATTAGCAAATTTGATTCAAAATAGAGTTTGATGTAATGCTGGCAAGCAAGCAATACCTGGCTGCGGTAAAGTAAAATTCATATGGAAAAAATACAAACAACAACAACAATATCAGTGATACAGCATTAGTAAAGTTTTTTTTCAAGTTTATTTTGAATTTTAACACAGTTTGACTTTAAAGTTTGTCCAAAATGCGTCTGATTTTCTCACAAGGCATTTACATTATGGAATGCTTGATATTAAAAACGACATTCTGGCCCCATGACATTTGAAAAAGTTGCCTACCCCAGCTGTAAGGGCATGGTATTATAACCACTGGCACAGCTGTGAAGTAAACTATTGTGCTGGCATGACATGCCACGCCCGCAACGCTTCTCGTCACCAGAGTACTGATCACCAGTCTGCCACAGCACCCAACCTTCCTATTACCTGCACCTGCCCCTTAACATTCAATTAGCTCATAAAGCCCTATATATACCCTTCCCTCACACACCCAACCTTCCTATTACCTGCACCTGCCCCTTAACATTCAATTAGCTCATAAAGCCCTATATATACCCTTCCCTCACACACCCAACCTTCCTATTACCTGCACCAGCCCCTTAACTTTCAATTAGCTCATAAAGTCCTATATATACTCTTCCCTCACACACCCAACCTTCCTATTACCTGCACCTGTCCCTTAACTTTCAATTAGCTCACAAAGTCCTATATATACTCTTCCCTCACACACCCAACCTTCCTATTACCTGCACCTGTCCCTTAACTTTCAATTAGCTCATAAAGCCCTAAATGTACCCTTCCCTCACACACCCAACCTTCCTATTACCTGCACCTGCCCCTTAACATTCAATTAGCTCATAAAGTCCTATATATACTCTTCCCTCACACACCCAACCTTCCTATTACCTGCACCTGCCCCTTAACATTCAATTAGCTCATAAAGCCCTATATATACCCTTCCCTCACACACCCAACTTCCTATTATATATACTCTTCCCCACACACCCAACCTTCCTATTACCTGCACCTGCCCTTAACTTTCAATTAGCTCATAAAGTCCTATATATACTCTTCCCTCACACACCCAACCTTCCTATTACCTGCACCTGCCCCTTAACTTTCAATTAGCTCATAAAGTCCTATATATACTCTTCCCTCACACACCCAACCTTCCTATTACCTGCACCTGTCCCTTAACTTTCAATTAGCCCCCTAAATGTACCCTTCCTCACACACCCAACCTTCCTATTACCTGCACCTGCCCCTTAACATTCAATTAGCTCATAAAGTCCTATATATACTCTTCCCTCACACACCCAACCTTCCTATTACCTGCACCTGTCCCTTAACTTTCAATTAGCTCATAAAGTCCTATATATACTCTTCCCTCACACACCCAACCTTCCTATTACCTGCACCTGCCCCTTAACTTTCAATTAGCTCATAAAGTCCTATATATACACTCTTCCCTCACACACCCAACCTTCCTATTACCTGCACCTGCCCCTTAACATTCAATTAGCTCATCAAACCCTATATATACCCTTCCCTCACACACCCAACCTTCCTGTTACCTGCACCTGCCCCTTGACATTCAATTAGCTCATAAAGCCCTATAAATACCCTTCCCTCACAAACCCAACCTTCCTATTACCTGCACCTGCCCCTTACCATTCAAGTAGCTCATATAGTCCTATATATTCCCTTCCCTCACACACCCAAACTTCCTATTACCTACACCTGCCCCTTAACATTCAATTAGCTCATAAAGCCCTATATATACCCTTCCCTTACACACCCAACCTTCCTATTACCTGCACCTGCCGCTTGACATTCAATTAGCTCATAAAACCCTATATGTACCCTTCCCTCACACACCCAACCTTCCTGTTACCTGCACCTGCCCCTTACCATTCAAGTAGCTCATAAAGTCCTATATATACCCTTCCCTCACACACCCAACCTTCCTATTACCTGCACCTGCCCCTTCACATTCAATTAGCTCATAAAGCCCTATATATACCCTTCCCTCACACACCCAACCTTCCTATTACCTGCACCTGCCGCTTGACATTCAATTAGCTCATAAAACCCTATATATACCCTTCCCTCACACACCCAACCTTCCTATTACCTGCACCTGCCCCTTAACATTCACTTAGCTCATAAAGCCCAGTATTTACCCTTCCCTCACACACCCAACCTTCCTATTACCTGCACCTGCCCCTTAACATTCAATTAGCTCATAAAGCCCAGTATTTACCCTTCCCTCACACACCCAACCTTCCTATTACCTGCACCTGCCCCTGAACATTCAATTAGCTCATAAAGCTCAATATATACCCTTCCCTCACACAACCAACCATCCTATTACCTGCACCTGCCCCTTAACATTCAATTAGCTCATAAAGCCCTTTATATACCCTTCCCTCACACACCCAACCTTCCTATTACCTGCACCTGCCCCTTAACATTCAATTAGCTCATAAAGCCCAGTATTTACCCTTCCCTCACACACCCAACCTTCCTATTACCTGCACCTGCCCTTAACATTCAATTAGCTCATAAAGCCCAGTATTTACCCTTCCCTCACACACCCAACCTTCCTATTACCTGTACCTGCCCCTTAACATTCAATTAGCTCATGAAGCCCAGTATTTACCCTTCCCTCACACACCCAACCTTCTTATTACCTGCACCTGCCCCTGAACATTCAATTAGCTCATAAAGCTCAATATATACCCTTCCCTCACACAACCAACCATCCTATTACCTGCACCTGCCCCTTAACATTCAATTAGCTCATACAGCCCTTTATATACCCTTCCCTCACACACCCAACCTTCCTATTACCTGCACCTGTCCCTTAACATTCAATTAGCTCATAAAGCCCTATATATACCCTTCCCTCACACAACCAACCATCCTTTTACCTGCGCCTGCCCCTTAACATTCAATTAGCTCATAAAACCCTATATATACCCTGCCCTCACACACCCAACCTTCCTGTTACCTGCACCTGCCCCTTAACTTTCAATTAGCTCATAAAGCTCAATATATACCCTTCCCTCACACAACCAACCATCCTATTACCTGCACCTGCCCCTTGACATTCAATTAGCTCATAAAGCCCAGTATTTACCCTTCCCTCACACACCCAACCTTCCTATTACCTGCACCTGCCCCTTAACATTCAATTAGCTCATAAAGCCCTATATATACCCTTCCCTCACACACCCAACCTTCCTGTAACCTGCACCTGCCCCTTAACATTCAATTAGCTCATAAAGCCCTTTATATACCCTTCCCTCACACACCCAACCTTCCTATTACCTGCACCTGTCTCTTATTTATTTACCTTTATTTTACCAGATAGAGCCATTGAGATCACAGATCTCTTTTACAAGGTAGACCTGGCCAATAATGGCAGCAAAGAGTTGCAGACATAACATATAACAAGGAAAATAAAAATAATTAAAAAAATAAAAATAAATAAATAAATTAATTAATTAAATAGGGCATTTCAAGTCAAGGCATCATAACACTTACAGACAATGACAAGTACCAATAGAGTCATTCATTATAGCAGCTATGTGAACTTTAAAAGTAGGCAGTGGGACCAGTTTGCTTAGTTTTAAGTCCTTTTGCAGACTATTCCACAGAGAGGGAGCAGCACACATGAAGGCTTTCTTACCAAGGTCAGTCCTTGCTCTTGGTACCTCTAACAGAACCACATCCTGGGACCTCAAACTATAGCTGCCTATAACTCTCTGTATGATCAGAGAGCAGATGTAAGGTGGGAGTTTGCCTAACATGGCTTTATAAATGAAAATGTACCAGTGGCCAAGTCTACTTAAGGTCAGTGAGGGCCAACCTACTCTTGTGTACAGGGTACAGTGATGGGTTAGTGCTTTGCAATTTGTAATAAATCTCAATGCACTGCGATAGGTGGCATCAAGCTTCTGCAGATAATGACCAGGTGCATATCGGTAAAGAAGGTCACCATAGTCCAGCACTGGCAAAAAAGTTGCAGAGACTAGTCTTTTTTTGGCCTCAAAAGAGAAGCAGGACTTGTTCCGGAAAAAGAACCCTAACTCCAATCTCATCTTTTTAAGAAGATTATCTACTTGAGGTTTAAAAGAGAGGCTATCATCAAGCCAAATACCAAGGTATTTATAACTAGAGACCACTTCTAAAGTCTCTCCCTGTGCAGTGACAATAATCATGGTGGTTTCTGGTCTCTTTTTGGCATTTGAGAACAGCATCACTTTGGTTTTGCCAGCATTTAGAAGAAGCTTTACGTCCGAAAGCTGGTTCTGAATAATATCAAAGACAGCCTGCAGCTGATCTACAGCTTCCTTAATGGAGGGACCTGTACAATACATCACGGTATCATCCGCATAAAAATGGAAATTAGCTCCACTCACATTATGTCCAATACTATTTATGTAGATGGAAAATAATAGCGGGCCTAAGACGGAACCCTGAGGAATACCATTCGTGACATTTGAACACTCAGAGGTAATTCCATTTAATTGCACACATTGAGACCTTTCTGAAAGATAATTCTCAAACCACCCTACTACCTCATCAGATATTCCAATACTAGTCAGTCTACGCTTTAGAATGTGATGGTCTACAGTATTGAAGGCCTTGGACAAATCAATGAACAGCGCTGCACAACTCTGCTTTTTGTCTAGGAAGCCCATAATGTCATTCACCACTTTCATTGTTGCAGTAATGGTGCTATGTTTTTTCCTGAAGCCAGACTGAAACTTAGATGGGATGTCATATTCATACAGAAACTCCCGTATCTGTTCACTCACTAGGCCCTCAAGAATCTTAGCTAAGACTGACAATTTAGAGATGGGCCCATAATTATTTAATAAAGTGGGCTCACCTCCTTTTAGCAGGGGCAGAACAAGCGCTGACTTCCAAACCTTAGGAATGGTGTTTGTGCTAAGGGTAAGGTTAAAAAGTGAGGTAAGGGGAGCCGCAATAAAATCAGCTGCTAATTTTAAAAAGAAAGGCTCCGAATTGTCCGAACCAGCTGATTTCTTAGGGTCTAACTTACATAAAGCATCATGAACAACATGCACAGTGAATGGAGAAAAAGTAAAGAGATTTTCTACAGGGCAATCATAATGTACAGAGTCACAAGCTACAGTGTTAACAAAGTAGGGTTATGAACAGAATCAAACGATGAGCCACAGGATACAAAGTGCTCGTTAAAACAATTGAACATTGTAGCCTTGTCGGATATAGTAGTGCCAGAAGTTGTAGTGAGGCAAGGGGGTAACTCATTCGAGATTTCACTGGCAGATAGCGATTTAATGGCTGTCCAAAATTTTCTCGGATTACCCAGGTTTTCAGTGGTAACTGACAGATAATACTTAGACTTGGCACTTTTGACTTGAGATACAAATTTATTTCTTAACTGCCTAAAGCGAAGCCAGTCTACCTCTGAGCCAGATGCTCTAGCCTTAGCCCAGGCCTTGTTTCTTTCATGTAGGAGACGAGATAATTCAGCTGAGAACCAAGAATTATCACGGCCCTTCACCCTGAATTTACACAGGGGTGCATGTCTATCAACAATTCCCTTAAAACCAAGATAAAAATAAGACCATGCAGTTTCAACATCGTCTATCAGATCAATTTTACCCCAGTCAAAGAGAAACAAATCATGTAAAAAGCCCTGTTCACTGAAATGTTTAATATCCCACTTAATAATGACGCGAGGTTTACTCTTTAGGACCTTTGTGTCCCTAATCATTGCTACAACGCAATGATCACTCACATCATTCGCAAATACTCCCACTGCTGGATACCTATGGGGCACATTTGTGAGAATAAGATCAATTAGAGAAGAATTACTAGGGGTCTTCATATTAGGGCGAGTAGGACTATCTACAATCTGGGTAATATTCAAAGATACACACAGGTTCTTAAAATCATCAGACACGGTATTTAACCAGTCCCAATTGAGATCACCAAGCATAACAATTTCCTTGAAGTCAAGTTGAGATAAAAGCTTTGCAAGTGAAGATAAAGTCTCCTTGACAGCTGACGGGGGTCTGTAACAGCCGACCACTGTGACCTGTTGTCCCTTTGATACTTCAATGTTTAGGGCTATAATTTCGAATTGCTTGGAAATGGATTTGGAAATCAGTGTGGATACACAGAACGTATTTCTCACATAAATGGCAATGCCGCCACCTTTCTGTGGCCGGTTGGTGCGAAACACATTATAGCCAATTAGGGAGATATCAGCATTTGAGACAGATTTATTTAGCCACGTTTCTGATAAGACAATAACATCAGCGTCAGTCGAATCTGCCCAAATACGAACAAAATCTAGTTTAGATAAAAGACTGCGCACATTTAGATGAATGAAGCCCAAGCCGAACCTAGATTTAAAATCTGCAGGAGTCGGAATTTCACAGCTACTGGGCGGTCCTGGGTTCGGTTGTACATTTCCTGATAATAATAATAACAAGAAAATCAAACATCTTCTTCGCTTTGTTGACATACATAAATCGTCCTTTACTTTCACATAATTAGTAACATCCGTAAAAGAGTGATCAGAACTCATGAAGCAGTCTTGGAGAACCATCATAGCGGACAATGAAATAAAACAAACATATTTCGCTGAGCTGATAGGCTCGGATAGCAATGGGGGAAAGCGTTCATGAAACACATCCGATCCTTTGCCGGGAACACCCACTGCGAGCAGTAGTACAGACTCGAGTCCAGTCGGATTCTCAAGATGAGAGAATTCGGCATTGTCCAATACAGTCAGGAAACAAAGCAAAATCACGAAAGAAGCCATTTTCCCAGGCCCACGTATAGCACCCCAGTAGATCTACTGCTCTGCGCGTAGAGCACCGGTAGTATCGAGACAGGCCGCCAACACTGGTCAGGTGCTTGAAGATAGATACCAGGGCCGATAGGCCCAGACTGTCTGAAGCCGGGAGCTAGTTGTCCAGGGGACAATAATCAACCGCAGATGGTCAATCCTGACCCGGGCAGAGAGAGGATTGGAGTCAAGATGTTCCGATGCGATCGCTATTGAGTCACCAGGTAAGCCTTCTCAGGTAGCACAATACCCCCAACGAGTGGCGGCGTGGTAATCACAGTCGGCTACAGTCAAATATCCACAATTAAAATAGCCTATAAATCCAATTACTCAGCCGTAGGCTACAGCATCAACTGTGCATGAAACTGCAAGAATTAAAACAATAAAATACTAAAAAATGTTAGGTAATGATACAATACAAACAGGACGACTTGACACAGACAGGTAGACGTGCTGCCATCTTGGATGCCATCATTGCCGGTTATTCCAAATGCTTGATTGCAGTTGACATTCAATTTTTTCTTCTTCTTTTGCGAGTTATTTTGGCGGTTGGAAAACAACAATCTGGTGCATTACCGCCACCAACTGATGTGGAGTGTGGATCTTGATACTTACTCTCTTATCTAAAAAAAAAAAAAAAAAAAAACTATATCTTACTCAGAATGCCTGTTTCCCTCAAATATTGAAATAATATTTTAGATTCTTGTCTTTCTGAACTTTGTCTCAGAATTTCTAAACTAAATTGACTTTTAATTCTTTTAAGTTTTTCAATCGAATTACTTCTTTCTGCTTCATACTTCTCACACTCAAATAATACATGCTCCACTGTTTCAAATTTCCCACAACTACATCTACCCGTATCATGCTTCCCCATTTTAAATAATGTGCTGTTCAGCCCTGTATGTCCAAATCTCATTCTTTATATTATTCTCTCTTCTCTTCTGTTTCTTCCTGCTGTCCTCATTTCACCAACTTTCCTTTGTATTCTGTGATACCATCTTCCTTTCCTCTCTTCCTCCCATTGCTTTTGCCACCTTTCCTTTATTCTGTTTGATAATATCCCTCACTTCTGTTTTGCTGAGCTTAATTACTAAATCAATGTTACTACACTTTGTTGCCTCTTTTGCTTTCTTGTCTGCTAATTCATTTCCTCTTATTCCGCTGTGCGCTGGTACCCATAGAAAAGCTACTGTCAAGCCCATCATCTGAATTCTGAAAAGAACTTGTTGTATTTCTATTAGAATGTCTTTCCTACCTTCTGATTGGCTATATTGTAAGGTAGCTAGCGATGAACTGGAGTCTGAACAAATGATTGTTTTCATTGGTTTAATTTCCTCTACCCATAGTAATGCTAACAATATTGCCATCATTTCCCCCGTATATACTGATACTCCCTCATTGACCCTTTTTGCTACTTTGATATTAAATTCAGGGATGACAAATGATACTCCTATTCTATTTGCTGAACTTTTAGATGCATCTGTGTAAATCTGTACGTAACTGTAATAATTATATTGTTGAAAATTTCTATCATTCTTTTGGTCTAATAATGTTAAATCAACAGTTGCATCTGGTAATATCCATGAAGGAATTGCTGATAACGGTACTATTGGACTCACTTTTTGTTGGTCTATTTTGAATTCTTTTGCTTTCTCTGTTACTGTCCATCCAAAGCTTTTTACTTCTTTCTTTTCCTTTTCCCAGCAAGGCTTTAATATATATTGAAATGTGGTAAAAAGCCACTAGATGGCAGTATTGACATTTTTTTTGTTAAGCAATCTAAAGCTAGGCTTGGGCATGTCCCGGGCATGCCTCAGAGGGGGCTGGAAAAGAGTATATAAGGAGAAAAATCGAGAAAGTAGGAGTAGTAGGAGAAATTGCAAGGAGAAATAGTGGAAGGATACATTTGACCAGAACTGTCACTCTTTTCAAGACCTGTGAAGCTTTTTGTGGATTTTAGCCTGTGTTGGAGCATTTTCCTGTCCCAGGACATCGCAACATAGCAGCCCATCTCAATTACCAAGGGACTGTAACTATTTTTTTATTATTATTTCAATCTTGGTCAGTAGATGTAGATTGTAGATTAGTTCAAAGTGTGTGTTTAATTAAATCTGTTGAAGTTTAAGAATTTTGTCTGTCATCCCTTGCTGTCCGTGACGTCATAACAAATTGACGCCATAACAAATTGGGGGCTCGGGTCCGGGATAGACCATTGTGTGAGTCATTTATTGAAAATCTAAAATTTCAAATAGTGAAATTGTTTTTTGAATTTTCCTAGATATATATTGGCAGATCAACAGCAATGGATGATTTCTTGGCATCATCAACCGTAGAGATTTTGAAGTCTTTTAAAAAGACAGAACTGCTAGAAATATGCAGACAGTTAGAGCTGACAGATGTAAAACCAGCCATGCGAAAAGCAAGATTGGCTAGAGAGATTGTTGAATATTACATTGATGAAAATGTGTTTGCACCAGGAGATCTGGAACAGTTTCGATTGGAAAATCCAAATGTAGAATTGGAACTTAAATTAAAAATGCTAGAGATTGAAAGGGAGGAAAAAGAAAAACAAAGAGAATTTGAGAGAGAGAAAGAGAAAAAAAAGAAAGGGAGGAAAAAAAGACAAACAAAGGCAGTTTGAGTTAGAAAAATTAGCAAGAGAAGAGAAAAAGAGAGAGAGAAAGAGGAAAGAGCAGAAAGAGAGAGACAGAGACAGAGATTTCGATTTAGAAAAATTAGATAGAGAAGAAAGGCTCCAAATGGAGCTACTAAAAATCAAAATGCAAGGTGAAAACAAATTTCGGGCTAGCCAGGAGGTAAAGCTGGTGCCTCCATTCTCAGAGAAGGAGGTTGATAAGTATTTCCAGTGCTTCGAGAAGGTAGCTAAGAGTTGTCAGTGGCCAAAGGAACACTGGCCTCTGATGTTGCAAACTGTCCTCAAGGGTAAAGCTCAACAAGCCTATTCGGCTTTGTCTGCAGATGATTCCTATGATTATGAGGTTGTCAAAAAGGTTATTTTGACAGCTTATGAGTTGGTTCCAGAGGCTTACCGACAGAAATTCAGAGGTCTGAAGAAATCCGACAATCAGACTTATGTGGAATTTGCTAACGAGAAGAAGGTTTGCTTTGAGCGCTGATGTACTTCTATGGAGGTCAAGGATGATTTCAACTCACTAAAAGAGATGGTGTTAGTTGAAGAATTCAAGAACTGTGTCAAGGATGATATTAAGACCTAGCTTAATGAGAAGCAAGCACTGAATTTGCTATCAGCTGCCAAATTTGCAGACGAATATGTTCTCACACATAAGTCCAAATTTCAGTCTAGCAGTTACAATAGATGGTCCCAATTTCAGAAGAAAGGTAATGGTGATACTCAAGATTCCTCACCCAAAGACAAAGACAAATCTGGTGATGGTGCTCAGAAATCCAGTAAAAGGTCTGATCAAAGTGTGAAAGCTGACAGTGACAAAAGTGGTCTAGTTTGCAATTATTGCAAGAAATCTGGTCATGTTACAACTAACTGTTGGTTCCTTAAAGCTAAGAAAGCAAAAGAAAAGGATACCAAACCCAATGCCTTTGTGAAGACAAGGTTAGAAACCCCTGTAGTAGATGACCGATCTGCTAAATTGCCTGCTCCTTGTGAGGCTAAGAAGCCTGATACTGCTGACTTTGTGAGGGAGGAATTTCTTCCATTTGTGTCAGAGGGATTTGTGGCTCTGAATGAGCATTCTCCTCCTGTACCCATATATATCCTAAGGGATACCGGAGCTTCTCAGTCACTTTTGTTGATGGACTCCTTGGAGTTACGTGATGAGACCGCTTCTGGGGATTTCATACTTGTACAAGGTATTGAAGGGAGGACTGTATCTGTACCCCTGCGCTCTGTATTCTTGAAGTCAGATTTAGTTACAGGACAGGTAAAGGTGGGACTTATGTCAAGTCTACCTATCAAGGGTGTTTCTCTGTTGCTAGGCAATGACCTGGCTGGGGGCAATGTAGTTCCCCTGTTCATCTTACTTCACAGCCGAGCACTGAAGATGGCGATGAAGACCCATCTCTGTATCCTTCCTGTGCAGTGACTCGTGCTATGGCCAAGAAGGCCCAAGAAGAAGATGATGTGGTGCCGTCCAGCACATTGAATAGTCATGACTCAGGTGGTTCGCCTCATGACTCTGTTCAGCCTACTATGGTTTCTCCGTTTGAGGACTTATCAGACACTTTTATCAGTTCTCTATTCAGCCAGCCAGATGGGTCTGGTGATTCTGATGTGTCTGGAGACTTGTCTCTGTCCAGAAAGCGGTTGATTCAGGAGCAAACCAATGATCCTGAAATTTGTGTACTAAAGAAGAGAGCCCTTCCTGATGAAGACTATCTCAAGGATGGAGTGTTGATGCGGAAGTGGCGCCCTCCTGATATCTCTGCCAATGCAGATTGGGCAGTGGTCAAGCAAATTGTTGTTCGAAGGTCTACAGGAATGAGATCTTAACAATGGCTCATAGTTTGCCTTTAGGAGGTCATCTTGGTGTTAACAAGACTGTTGACAAGATCATGAAACACTTCTTCTGGCCTGGACTTCGGAAAGATGTTTCCAACTTTTGCAAAACCTGTCACACTTGTCAGGTAGTTGGAAAACATCAGTTAGACCCACCTGTAGCTCCATTGCAGCCTATCCCAGCATTTGGGGAGCCCTTCTCCAAGGTCATCGTTGATTGTGTTAGTCCATTACCCAAGACTAGATCTGGAAATCAGTACTTGTTGACAATCATGTGTGCATCTACCAGATTCCCTGAAGCCATACCTCTACGCAACATCAAGGCAACTGCAATCCCCAAGGCTTTGATAAAGTTCTTCATGTTGTTTGGCCTTCCCAGGGAAATTCAGTCAGATCAAGGTAGCAATTTCACTTCCGGATTGTTTCAGCAGGTTGTGTATGAACTAGGTGCGAAGCAGATTCTTTCCAGTGCCTATCATCCAGAGAGTCAGGGTGCCTTAGAGCGGTTTCATTCCACTCTCAAGACAATGATGAGGACTTATTGTTATGACCATGAGAAAGACTGGGATGAAGGTGTTCATTTGCTGTTGTTTGCAGCTAGGGAAGCAGTGCAGGAGTCTACTGGATTCAGTCTGTTTGAGCTAGTGTTTGGCCATGAAGTGAGAGGACCTTTGCTATTGTTGAGTGAACAATGGCAAGAGAAAGAACCGCATATCAGTCTGTTAGACTATGTTAGCAAGTTCAAGGAAAGACTGCGTGCAGCTTGTGGCCTAGCCAAAGAGAACTTGAAATCAAGTCAGGGAAAAATGAAAACTTGGTATGATCATAAGGCTAGAAGCCGTGAGTTTAAACCAGGAGACAAGGTCCTTGTGTCGTTTCCCTTGCAGTCCAATCCATTGCAGGCTAGATTTCATGGTCCTTATGAAATTCTGACAAAACTCAATGATCTCAATTACATTGTGAGGACTCCAGATAGGAGAAAGCCAAAACAGTTGTGTCACATTAACATGCTGAAGCCTTATCATGATAGGAATGCTAGGGTTGCAGCTGCCACTTCAGATCCTCCTATGGTCGAGACTTGTGAAGATGAGGGGGAGTTTCAAGATGATGAACCTAGAATTAAAGCTGAAGTTCTTTCATATAAATTGTCAAATTCTGAAGTGTTGCAAAATCTTGATGTAAAACTCCAGCACTTAGAATACTCACAGAAAGATCAGTTTGAGAGGTTTATCAAGAAATATAAAGATCTATTTCCTGATGTTCCAAAGAGAGTTTCTATAGCCTCTCATGATGTAGATGTTGGTGATGCCAAACCAATAAAACAGCATCCGTACCGGATGAATCCTGAAAAGAGAAAGATTGCTGAGAAAGAGGTTGAGTACATGTTAGAACATGATATTATCAGACCCTCTAACTCAGATTGGAGTTCACCCTGTGTTCTAGTTCCAAAACCTGATGGAAGTACTAGATTCTGTACAGATTATCGCAAAGTCAATGCTGTAACTAGAACTGATGTGTTTCCAATACCTAGGATTGATGATTGTATCGATAGAGTAGGGCAAGCAAAGTTTCTGACCAAGATTGATTTGTTGAAGGGTTATTGGTGTGTGCCTTTAACTGAGAGGGCCAAGAGCATCTCTGCTTTTTGCCACACCATCTGGGTTATACCAGTATGAAGTCCTACCCTTTGGCATGAAAAATGCCCCAGCCACGTTCCAAAGGATGATACAGTCTACAATTGCGGATTGCCACACACGGTGCGTACATCGATGACCTGATCACATGGAGTGACTCCTGGTAAGAACATCTGAAAGATGTAGAGACGTTGTTCAGCGCTTGACCCAGGCTAACTTGACTGTTAACCTGAACAAGAGTGACTTTGGTTGTGCTACTGTCACGTATCTTGGCTACGTCATAGGCCAGAGTAAGGTGGCACCCATAAATGCTAAAGTCCAAGCCATCATGGACTTTCCAGTTCCTGACAACAAAAAGCTTTGCGCCGCTTCCTTGGAATGATCAGGTACTACCGCAAGTTCTGCAAGAACTTTGCTGAGATTGCTCTCAGTCTCACCAACCAACTGAAGAAAGGCGTAAAGTTCACTTGGGATGAAGCATGCCAAAGAGCCTTCGATCGCCTGAAGTCTCTGCTACGTCACTTCCCCGTGCTCAAATCTCCTGACTTCAACAAACCGTTCTCCATGGCGGTCGATGCTAGCGACCAAGCTTGTGGATCTGTGCTCCTACAGAGAAGTGACTCTGATGACATTGAGCATCCCGTGGCATACTTCTCCAGGAAGTTCAATCGCCACCAAAAGAACTATTCCACAATTGAGAAGGAGCTGTTGGCTCTGGTTCTATCCTTACAACACTTTGAGGTTTATGTTTGTACAGGGCAAAAGCCAATGATTGTATATGCTGACCACAATCCGTTAATGTTTTTGAGTAAGATGAAAAACAAGAATCGGAGATTGTTGAATTGGAGTTTGATTTTACAAGAGTTTGACTTGGAAATCAAGCATGTAAAGGGTGCTGACAATGTAATTGCCGATTGCTTATCCCGTGTTTGAGTATGTGTATATATATCACGTGTTTATTAGCATATTGTATTATATGTATATATATATATACACACACACACACACACACAAGTGTCTACTTAACCATTTTTGTATTGAAAAGAAAAATTTTGCCTTTATGAGTCAAAATTTTTCCCTTTTGGAATGGAGGTGTAATGTGGTAAAAAGCCACTAGATGGCAGTATGGACATTTTTTTTTGTTAAGCAATCTAAAGCTAGGTTTGGGCATGTCCCGGGCATGCCTCAGAGGGGGCTGGAAAAGATTATATAAAGAGAAAAATCGAGAGAGTAGGAGTAGTAGGAGAAATTGCAAGGAGAAATAGTGGAAGGATACATTTGACCAGACCTGTCACTCTTTTCAAGACCTGTGAAGCTTTTGTGGATTTTAGCCTGTGTTGGAGCATTTTCCTGTCCCAGGACATCAAACATAGCAGCCCATCTCAATTACCAAGGGACTGTAACTATTTTTTTTTTATTATTATTTCAATCTTGGTCAGTAGATGTAGATTGTAGATTAGTTCAAAGTGTGTGTTTAATTAAATCTGTTGAAGTTTAAGAATTTTGTCTGTCATCCCTTGCTGTCCGTGACGTCATAACAAATTGAGGCCATAACAATATTGTGTGGGATGATCTTGTTTATGACCTTGTAAATTAGCCCAATAATTTAATGATAACTGCATTCTTCGGAATTCTAGTGGCATTTCTCCCATTTCCACCTGCAGCGCAGTAGTTGGGGTTGTTTTAACTGCTCCTGTGCAGAGTCTCAGCGCCTGATATTGAATGCTAACTTTGAGAGGTGTGTTTGCTGCAGATCCATATACCACACTTCCATAATCCAAGGCTGATCTTATTAGTCCACAATCTATAGCCTTAAGTGACATTCTGTCTGCCCCCCACTCACTACCAACCAAACACCTCATAATATTTCGTACTTTTTTACATTAATTACTTTTTGAATATGCACAGCCCATGTCAACCTTTCATCAAACCATAATCCTAAAAATTTAAATTGTTTCACCCTTGCCAACTCTTGTTTATAAAGTTCTAGTTTGACTTCACTTCCAATTCTTTTCCTTGTAAAAAAAAAAAAAAATTGGTCGTATAAATGGGGCTTTAAATTTTCTTTTGATAAGACGAAAACATTCAATTTTCTTAATAGCTCCTTGTAGTTTGCTTACAATAAATTTCTGATTTCTTCCCCTCTTCCAAATTGCTCCATCATCTGCAAACAGTGAAAATGTGACGTAGCGTTCAGGAACCACACGCAAGAGGGAGAAATCCAAAAAAAGTATCCCTTTAATGAAGTCCGAGTCAAAGCCAAAAAACACAAGAATTGCCAAGCCACAATACAAAATCCAAAAACAGTGTTGACTAGACAGGCAGGGGTCAGAACCAGTAAAACAGATGAGCAAAGGTACATAAACGGTAGGCAAAAAGTCGATGAACAAAGCCAAGGGTCATACGCAGGGCATCCAAACACAGAAATCGTGGTCATACAAAAAAATAGGTCGAAATCCAAAAAGACAAAACAATACAAGAAGGGCTATGGCAAGAATCGAAGTCGGACAAACCAGTCGAAGAAAAACAATACTCAATGGCATACAAAGGCGCTCTGCACAAAGAAATATTGATCAACATTCTGACAAGGAGCTGGCTGTGAAAAGACTGCTTAAATAGACGGGAGGAAAGTCACATGCTATGCAGGGAGCAGGTGTACTGGATCAGACTAATTACAACGGGAGAATCACATGAGGGAAACCCTAACCACGAAAACTGGCGAACGCCAAGACACGGACGGGAATCACACAGACAGCCTATGACATTTAAACAGCTCCGGTCAAGGAGTTCTAAGTGCACAGATAACGAGTGCAGGAAAGTAATTAAACACGTGCGAGAGATCTACGCAGAAAGCATGAGGGGAGACAGGTACAGCTGAGCAAGAGGCGGAGACTAGAACAGGGCGATTGCTGAGAGGGAATTAGTATTAATTAGTAGCGGTGCAACTTTACAGATTTAACTAGAGTGCTCATTTGTAAATTAGTAATCTATATACATGGATTAGTTGTGTTAGTAGACTATGATACAAAATACAAACGTTAGTTTTGTTAGTAATCAGAACAGTAAGGCGAAGGAAGTAAACGAGAATCAAGGAATCGTTAAACACCAGAATACATTTAAATCACCTGAAATACGTGAGCACACAGACCGGGAAGACGGACTGAACCAACTAGATCACAAGACAGGGGAGACAAGTGCAATGGTACTGAGAAATGGAACAAACTAAAAACCTGAGGATTACAATAACCAAAAAAGAATAAATAAAAGACAAAATCATGAACACTGAACATGAACATAAACAAGACCAAAAACCATAACCATGACAGAAAACCCCATCCCGCTCTCTAATTCCATAAACACGTCATTAATCATTAGGGAAAATATCAAAGGGCTGACTATGCTACCTTGAGGCGTCCCATTTTCGATACCAAACTTCCTTGAAGATGTCTTTCCTATCCTCACTTGAATGATCCTTTCCTTTAAGAAATCCCTCATCCATCTGTACATACGACCTTTAATTCCCAAACTACTGAGTTTAATTAATAATCCTTCTCCCCACATCATATCGTAAGCCTTTTCTATGTCAAAAAATACTGCCACTACACTTTCTTTGTTAATCTGTGCTTTCCTAATTTCATGTTCTTAACATAAAGCTGGATCCATAGTATTTCTTCCTCTTCTAAACCCACTTTGGTAATTTGATATATATCCTCTTTTCTACATAATATATTAATCTTTCATTAACGATTTTCTCCATTATTTTACAGATATTTGATGGTAGGGCAATTGGCCTATAACTTCCTGGGTTTGAACAATCTTTCCCTACTTTTGGTATAGGTATCACCACAGCTTCTTTCCAACTTTTTGGTATTTTCCTCCTCCCCAAACTTTATTATAAAGTTCTAGTAGTGTGTTCTTTGATAGTTCACTAAGATTATTTATCATTATGTAGTAAATTTGATCCATGCCTGGTGCTGACATCTTCCCTTTCCTGAGAGCTCGGTTAAGTTCTGCCTTTGTAAATGATACATTTAGTAGATCATCAGCCTCTTCGTCTTCTTGTAGCGCTTTTTTATTTTCTGCTATGGTAGATCTTCTTCCTCTTTTTCCCTCTTCACTGATATTATCTGAACTATGAATTTTAACAAATGTTCTTGCCAACATCTCTACTTTCTCCTCATCTTTCAGTGCTGTTGTTTCTCCATCCTTTAAGACTGGATATCCAAAATCTCTTTTAACCCCATTCATCCTTTTTATCATTTTCCAAACTTTACCAATTTCTGTTTCCCTTCCTACTGAGCTACAAAACTTCCTCCAATAATCCCTCCTTGTATCTTTTATTGTTCTCCTTACCTTCGCTTGTAACCTTTTATATTCAATAAGATTCTGAAAACTGTGGTTCCTTTTAAGCATTCTGAAAGCTTTATTTCGACACTTAATTACTTTATTACATTCATTTGTCCACCATGGAACAATCTTCCTTTTATTCTTACCTCCTTTCTTTTTGATAGATTGCTCTGCTGCCTCTAAAATAGCATGACAAAAACATATGTTAATATCATCAACATTTTCATTCATGTTTACTTCCTGTATTATTTGATCACTTATGTATCTAAATTTATCCCAGTCCGCCTCACTGAAAGACCATTTCTGTGCTGTACTTAACTCTTCTTCTTCTACATCTAGGCCTACCTTTACCATAATAGGATAATGGTCACTTCCCATAGTCGTCCCTCTCTCCACTTCCCATGAACATATCCCTGCCAATGAATCTGAAACTAATGTTAGATCTATGGCAGACTCTGTACCGGTACTGGCATTAAATCTTGTACCTCTTCCATCATTTAGACAAACTAGGTTTTTATCTTCAATAAGTTCTTCTATTACCATTCCATTGTCATCATTACGGTTACCCCACAATGTACTATGGCAATTAAAATCTCCACAACAGATTACTTTCCCCTGTAAATATTCAGTAAGCTCACCCAATACCTCCATTGATATTTTATTACATGGATTGTAATAATTAACTATTTTTACATTTCCTTCTCTTGTCCAAATTTCTACAGCTAAATTTTCCAGATCTCTACCTTTTCCCAAAAATCTATATTGTATTTCTTGTTTTATTAAAATGATACACCCTCCCCCATTCCCCTGTTCTGTATCTCTACGGATGCTATGATATCCTTTAATAACAAAATCTATGGTTGGCTTAAGCCATGTTTCTTGAATGCATATGATTTCTGGTTTCCTTTCTAGATATTTAATAAAACCTTTGAGTTCTTGTCCATTTGATATTAAACTTCTTGCATTCCATTGTAGAATAATCATATGGTCTTACCCCCTGATCCTCCCAGTTTCCACCTGTTTCCAGTTTTTTATTTATTTGTTCCCACGATACACCTTTGATACCCAAAAACTTCTCAGCTCCTTTCACAATTATTTTAATTTTCTGTTTTATGTTTCACTTGGTCAGAGCAGTTGATCACATATGCTATAAATAGCATCAGTTTATAAGCTGTCAGTACATTTGTTTTCTCTGTCTGGCCTCTTTCTGATCCCTGAATTTGGTTCATCCAGCCAGCTTCATTCCTTCCCTTTTGTTGCTGTACTTTTTTAATTGCTTCAGCATAACTTATGTTATTCACCGTTTTAACCTGCTGAATCTCAACAGCCTTCTTCCTCACTTCACAACCACCATATGTTACTTTATGTTGACCTCCACAATTACAGCATTTATCCTGCCCCTCATCTCTACACTCCTCAATTCTGTGATCTCCTCCACATTTAGAGCATCTCTGCTTTCCTTTACATACAGCTGCAATGTGCCCATATCTCTGGCATTTGTAACACCTGAGTGGAGGTGGGCTATATAGCCTCACCGGGAAACTCATACACCCCACTGTCACCCTTTCTGGGAGGACAGGCTCCTGAAACTCGAGTAGGACAGATAAACTATCCATCCTTTCCCCATTCAAAGTACGTTGCAGTCTTTTTATCCTGCTCACATTACCCCCATCAATACTTCGCCTGAGTCCTTCTAGATCTTCATCCACAGGTATCCCCGTTATCACTCCTCGTGTAACTCTCCTTTCACCCAAGATTACTGTCTCCCTCACTTTTTTCTTGCAAATGCTCTCGATATTCAGAGCTTTATTTTTCTGTTCCTCCGATCTGCATATTATCAGCAAATTTCCATCCCTCAAAGTTTTTGCCACTTCCACGTCCCCTAGCTTCTTTCTCAGTTCCCTTGATAGCGCTATCGGACTTAAATTAATCTGTTCGTCTTCCTTACTGAACCTTACTATGGTTTTAAATTCTCCTCGCAAAGCCTTTTTCCTAACAATAGTCTGCTGCTGCCTTCATCCGTGCTATTTTCCTCCAAAATTCGCTTACTGTTTTGGCTTGCAAACTCGCCTAAATTCTCTCTCTCATTTTTCTCTTTTCTTCGTCCTCTCCCACTCTCCTAACCCTAACCCTCTCCCACTCTCTCCTAACCCTAACCCTCTCCCACTCTCTCCTAACCCTAACCCTCTCCCACTCTCTCCTAACCCTAACCCTCTCCCACTCTCTCCTAACCCTAACCCTCTCCCCTCTCTCCTAACCCTAACCCTCTCCCCTAACCCTCCTAACCCTAACCCTCTCCAACTCTCTCCCTAACCCTAACCCTCTCCCACTCTCTCCTAACCCTAACCCTCTCCCACTCTCTCCCCCTAACCCTCTCCCACTCTCTCCTGACCCTAACCCTCTCCCACTCTCTCCTGACCCTAACCCTCTCCCACTCTCTCCTAACCCTAACCCTCTCCCACTCTCTCCTAACCCTAACCCTCTCCCACTCTCCTCTCCCTAACCCTAACCCCTAACCCTAACCCTAACCCTAACCCTAACCCTAACCCTAACCCTAACCCTAACCCTCCCCTCTCTCCTTAACCCTAACCCTCTCCCACTCTCTCCTAACCCTAACCCTAACCCTAACCCTAACCCTAACCCTAACCCTAACCCTAACCCTCTCCTAACCCTAACCCTCTCCTCTCTTAACCCCTAACCCTCTCCCTTAACTTTTAACCCTAACCCTCCTCCCTCTCTCCTAACCCTAACCCTCCCTCTCTCCTGACCCTAACCTCTCCCCCTCTCTCCTTAACCCTCTCCCCTCTCTCCCTAACCCTAACCCTAACCTCTCCCTAACCCCTAACCCTCCCCACTCTCCTAACCCTAACCCTCCCCTCTCCCTAACCCTAACCCTCTCCCCCTAACTCCTAACCCCTAACCCTCTCCCTCTCTCTAACCCTAACCCTAACCCTCTCCCCTAACCCCTCTCCCTAATTTTAACCCTAACCCCTAACCCTTTCTCTCCTAACCCTAACCCTCTCCCACTCTCCTCTCCTAACCCTAACCCTCTCCCAACCCCTAACCCTAACCCTCTCCCCTCTCCTAACCCTAACCCTCTCCCCACTCTCCCTAACCCCTAACCCTCTAATTTTAATTTTAACCCAACCCTAACCCCTAACCCCTAACCCTAACCCCCCTAACCCTCTAATTCCCTAACCCCTAACCCTCTCCCACTCTCTCCTAACCCTAACCCTAACCCACTCTCTCCTAACCCTAACCCTCTCCCACTCTCTCCTGACCCTAACCCTCTCCCTAACTCCTAACCCTAACCCTAACCCTCTCCCCTCTCTCCTAACCCTAACCCTCTCCCACTCTCCCCTAACCCTAACCCTAACCCTAACCCTAACCCTACCTCTCCCTAACCCTAACCCTCTCCCACTCTCTCCCAACCCTAACCCTAACCCCCTCCCCTCTCTCCTAACCCTAACCCTCTCCCCTTCTCTCCTAACCCTAACCCTCTCCCACTCTCTCCTAACCCTAACCCTCTCCCAATCTCTCCTAACCCTAACCCTCTCCCAATCTCTCCTAACCCCTAACCCTAACCCTAACCCTAACCCTAACCCTTTAACCTCTAACCCTCTCTCCCTAACCCTAACCCTCTCCCCTCCCTAACCCCTAACCCTCTCCCCTCCTCTCCCTAACCCTAACCCTCTCTCCTAACCCTAACCCTCTCCTCTAACCCTAACCCTCTCCCTCTCCCTAACCCTAACCCTCTCCCCACTCTCCCCTAACCCTAACCCTCTCCCTCTCTCTCCTAACCCTAACCCTCTCCCCTAACTTCTCCCTAACCCTAACCCTAACCCTAACCCTAACTCTCCTAACCCTAACCCTCTCCCATTCTCTCCTAACCCTAACCCTACCCCGCTCTCTCCTAACCCTAACCCTCTCCCACTCTCTAACCCTAACCCTCTAACCCTAACTCCTAACCCTAACCCTCTCCCACCCTAACTCCTAACCCTAACCCCTAACCCTCTTCCCTAACCCTAACCCTCCCCCCTCTAACCCTCCCTCCCCATTCTCTCCCTAACCCTAACCCTCTCTCCTCTCCTTCTCTCCCTCCTAACCCCTAACCCTCCCCTCTCCTCTCCCTAACCCTAACCCTCTTAAACCCTCTCCTCCCTAACCCCTAACCCTCTCCCACTCTCTCCTAACCCCAACCCTAATTTTCTCCTAACCCCTAACCCTCTCCCTTTCTCCCCTAACCCTAACCCTCTCCCCTAACTCCTAACCCTAACCCTCTCCCACTCTCTCCTAACCCTAACCCTCTCCCATTCTCTCCTAACCCTAACCCTCTCCCACTCTCTCCTAACCCTAACCCCTAACCCAATTCTCCCTAACCCTAACCCTAAAAACTCCCTAACCCTAACCCTAACCCTAACCCTAACCCTCTCCCTTCTCTCCCTAACCCTAACCCTAACCCACTCTCTCCTAACCCTAACCCTCTCCCTCTCTCCTAACCCTAACCCTCTCCCACTCTCTCCCTAACCCTAACCCTCTCCCCCCTCTCTCCTAACCCTAACCCTCTCCCACTCTCTCCTAACCCTAACCCTCTCCCTCCTCTAACCCTAACCCTCTCCCTCCTCTCCCTAACCCTAACCCTCTCCCTAAACCCCTAACCCTAATCTCCTAACCCCTTACCCTATCCCTAACCCTAACCCTAACCCTAACCCTAACCCTAACCCTCCCCCCTCTCTCCTAACCCTAACCCTCTCCCACTCTCTCCTAACCCTAACCCTCTCCCACTCTCTCCTAACCCTAACCCTCTCCCACTCTCTCCTAACCCTAACCCTCTCCCACTCTCTCCTAACCCTAACCCTCTCCCATTCTCTCCTAACCCTAACCCTCTCCCACTCTCTCCTAACCCTAACCCTAACCCTAACCCTAACCCTAACCCTAACCCTAACCCTAACCCTCTCCCACTCTCCTAACCCTAACCCTTCCCACTCTCTCCCTAACCCCTAACCCTCTCCCACTCTCTCCTTTTAACCCTAACCCCTTTTCCCTAATTTTCTCCCTAACCCTAACCCTCTCCCAATCTCTCCCTAACCCCTAACCCTAATTTCTCTCCCTAACCCTAACCCTCTCCCTCCTTTAACCCTAACCCTCCCCTCTCTCCTAACCCTAACCCTCTCCCACTTCCCTAACCCTAACCCTCTCCACTCTCTCCTTTTAACCCTCCCACTCTCTCCTAACCCTAACCCTCTCCCCTAATCCCTAACCCTAACCCTCTCCCCAACTCCCCTAACCCCTAACCCTAACCCTAACCCTCTCCCACCCTCTCTCCTAACCCTAACCCTCTCCCACTCTCTCCTAACCCTAACCCTCCCTCCCTAACCCTTAACCCTTTAATAACCCTTTAATTTCTCTCCCTAACCCTCTCCCACTCTCTCCTAACCCTAACCCTCTCCCCTTTTCCCCTAACCCCTAACCCTCTCCCCTCTTAATCCTTTAACCCTAACCCTCTAACCCTAACCCTAACCTCTCCTAACCCCCTAACCCTAACCCATTCTCTCCCTAACCCTAACCCTCTCCCATTCTCCTAACCCTAACCCTAACCTCCCACTCTCTCCCTAACCCTTCTCCCACTCTCCCTAACCTAACCCTCTCCCACTAACCCTAACCCTCTCCCAATCTCCCTAACCCTAACCCTCTTTTCTCCCTAACCCTAACCCTCTCCCTTCTCTCCTAACCCTAACCCTCTCCCAATCTCTAACCCCTAACCCTCTCCCCTAACCCTAACCCTAACCCTCCCCCATCTCTCTAACCCTAACCCTAACCCCTCTCCTAACCCCCCTAACTCCTAACCCTAACCCTCTCCCCCTCCTCCTAAACCCTAACCCTCTCCCTCTCTCCTAACCCCTAACCCTAACCCTCTCCCCCTAACCCTCTCCCTCTCCCTAACCCTAACCCCTCCCACTCTCTCCTAACCCTAACCCTAACCCTAACCTAACCCTCTCCCCTCTCCCTAACCCTAACCCTCTCCCAACTCCTAACCCCTAACCCTCCCCAACTCCCTCCTAACCCTAACCCTCCCCCTCTCCTAACCCTAACCCTAACCCTAACCCTAACCCTAACCCTAACCCTAACCCTAACCCTAACCCCTCTCCCTAACCCTAACCCTCCCACTCTCTCCTAACCCTAACCCTCTCCCACTCTCTCCTAACCCTAACCCTCTCCCCTCTCTCCTAACCCTAACCCTCTCCCACTCTCTCCTAACCCTAACCCTCTCCCATTCTCTCCTAACCCCAAACCCTCCCCCTCTCTCCCCAACCCCTAACCCCTCTCCCTCTCTCCCCTAACCCTCTCCCCTCCTCTCCCTAACCCTAACCCTCTCCCCTCTCCTAACCCTCCCTTAACCCTACCCTAACCCTAACCCTAACCCTAACCCTCTCCCCCTCTCCTAACCCTAACCCTCACTCTCTCCTAACCCTAACCCTCTCCCACTCTCTCCTAACCCTAACCCTCTCCCACTCTCTCCTAACCCTAACCCTAACCCCCCTTCTCTCTAACCCCTAACCTTACTCTCTCCTAACCCTAACCCTCTAATCCTCCTAACCCTAACCCTAACCCCACCCCTCTCCCTAACCCTAACCCTCTCCCATTCTCTCCTAACCCTAACCCTCTCCCCTCTCTCCTAACCCTAACCCTCTCCCACTCTCTCCTAACCCTAACCCTCTCCCACTCTCTCCCACCCCTAACCCTCTCCCCCTCTCTCCTAACCCTAACCCTCTCCCTAATTCCCTAACTCCTAACCCCCCTAACCCCTAACCCTAACCCTCTCCCTCTCTCCCTAACCCTAACCCTCTCCCACTCTCCTCTCCTAACCCTAACCCTCTCCCTCTCTCCCTAACCCTAACCCTCTCCCACTCTCTCCTAACCCTAACCCTCTCCCCTAACCTCCCTCCCTAACCCCTAACCCTCTCCCACTCTCTAACCCTAACCCTTCCCATCCCTCCCAACCCTAACTCCCCCCACCCCTAACCCTGCCCCCTCTCTCCCTAACCCTAACCCTCTCTCCCTCTCCCTAACCCTTAACCCTCTCCCACTCTCTCCCCTAACCCTAACCCTCCCCCATTCTCTCCCTAACCCAAACCCTCTCCCCTCTCTCCCTAACCCTAACCCTCTCCCACTCTCCTCTCCTAACCCTAACCCTCTCCCACTCTCTCCTAACCCTAACCCTCTCCCACTCTCCCTAACCCTAACCCTCTCCCACTCTCCCCTAACCCTAACCCTATCCCACTCTCCCTAATCCTAACCCTATCCCACTCTCTCCTAACCCTAACCCTCTCCCACTCTCTCCTAACCCTAACCCTCCCTAACCCTCTCTCCTAACCCTAACCCTAACCCTAACCCACTCTCTCCTAACCCTAACCCTCTCTCACTCTCTCCTAACCCTAACCCTCTCCCACTCGCCACTGGTGACCAGTTATCATACTCCATATCATCCTCCTGATCTACTCCCTGAGCAGCCATCATGATCCAGCTGATGCCCACCACCGATTCCACAAACCAACAAAACCGCCACGTCAACCCCCTTGACATTCAATTAGCTCATAAAGCCCTAAATAAACCCTTCCCTCACACACCTGTCCGTCCTACGCTGAACATCCTGCACTACCTAACCTGCTCTTCATGATGGCTTAGTTATGAAAAACAAAATGAAGATTAGCAAAGAGAATCCACAATTGAATAATGTTGACTGAACTGCAATTTCGTGCCAAAATGAAGTCTTGTATTTCTCGTGTTACCGTAACGGCCAAACTGGCCACACTTGATGATGTTGTGTTTTCGGAGTTGTAATGTTAATTTACATACATGAATGATTGAGACAAATAAATAGTTTCAAGGGATATTCCACGTCTCACAATTTTGAGTCACCAGTTCCCACTGGGATTTCTACAGACATGACACAGCTGTGTGTTGGTGAGTCGCAAGTTTTGCAGGTGTGAGACCGGCATGCATAAGTGCGATATAGGTATTTATCTGTTGCTGTTGCTGACCTCTTGGCTGTGCTGTAGCGCTGTTCGTTGGTCAATGGTGATCAGTCCTCTTATAGCATTTCTGAAGGATACAAGGCTAATGGAGAGGATTTAGGTTTTTTTTTTTTTTTTTTTGCTTATCTACTGTCTCACACTCCAGTCCAGTCGGTGGCGGTAATGCACCTTTAAGTCGGTTTCCACCGCCAGAAAACTCCATTGAAGAAGAAGAAGAAGCTGTTCGTTGGTGATTATTCTGCTTGAGTTGAGACAGAGGAGGACGTGGGATTGAAGCTGAAGATTTACTCTTGTTTAAACGGGGTTTTCTGAAAATAATTAGTGTTAAGGCTCAAACAGTAATAGAGATTAGGCGATTTGCTCCCGAGGTATAACCTTTAATCGCATTAGGGGCAGGGAGAATCTTCCTCCTTCTTTTTCCCTTTTTCCCCTTTAACAACTCGGTGAGCAAACAGCCAAATTAAGTCGCTGATCTGGTCAAACAAAGGAGACGGGTTTTTTGGGTTTTTTGGGGGTTTCAGTCGCCTGGTTTTTCTGTAGCTGATTTAGCTAACGAACCCCAGCAAGCTCTCAACGCCAAGAATATTATCGGATTACCTGGATATCTAACTATAACCTGGCTTGGTTTCATACTTGGTCGCTTGCCTTTCATACAGTCTTCTAGCCAATAAATATTGACGTTCACCGGGGTTTTTTAGTCCCCTTCGTTCTCTATCCTGACCGCATTACCGCATAAACGCATTGCCAAGCTTGAATATTACGCGAACTGGGGTTTGTCTTTTTCGCATTTTATTATTACCGAAGGGCTCTTCTGATTAAACACATTGTAAATTACCCTATCTTTGTATTTTCCTCCGGTTGCTGTGTCTTGATCGGCTGATTAAAGTTTAACTGCTTGTTTGAGTGCTTAGGACAGCTTGTTGGGGGAGGTACCGTGTTTAGTTCGCTCACATAGTAAACGACTTGTTTATTAGGTCCGTGTTATTTAAAGGGAACCAGGGCTTTACTCTCTTCTCGGTTACCCTTGGTTGTATTTGTGGCTAGCTAGCTAGATAGTTACTGTTTGCATTTTGGCTGGGGATCTGAGATTTAGTGTTAAGTTAGTAGGGCAGCAGTCACTTGAGTCGTCCATTCGGTTGGGTTGGAATTTAAGCGGTAAGTTTTTGCGGAGTGCTCCACCTCCTCCCTCCTCCAGTTTCTCCTGGGCGTTGTAGCCAGTCTGTTTTATCTGGGTTCTCAGCTAAGCCCTGTGATATTTTTAGGTTAGTATATTAATAGTACTGGGACGAGATAAACTCAAGTCGGCTTATTAGGAGTGCTTATTACATATAGAGTTTGGCTCAATTTGGTATTTCATTTCTGTTAACTGAAACTAAGCCCCTGTTAAAAGAGGCTTAGAATCCATCTACATAGTTTCCCCACGGTTTCTATTGTGACTGCTGCTTAGGGCTTCTTAGGTTAATAAATTAATAAACTGTGGTTTCTCAGCTTCTGTCTTGGCATTAGTAATTTTCTTTTTATCTAGGGTGAGCAAGGTCATTAGGTAGGGGTTCAAAATGTGGCCAAAACTATGTGACGGTTGCAGGATGATCGCTTTTGGAAAGAGATTTCCAGGGTGGGTTTGTCTGTCACCGGTGCCAGCTAATTGAGCATCTGGAGAGCAAGATCCTTGATCTTCAGGGCCAGTTGGCAGCACGACATAGTTCACAATCAGTAGAGTTCCTAGAGGAACTAAGTAGTATGTTGTTAAGAGAAGTGGTGTGTGCGCTAAAGCAGGGTGGTACAGGGATCCCAGAGCAGGCAGGGAGAAAGTTGGGTGACTGTAGGTCGACAGCGCAGGAAAGGGCGTGCACGCCATACAGCGACAGCTCTTCCAGTGGTTGAGGTGTCCAACCGATTCCGGCCCTTGCAGGAACTCGAATTGGCCCCTGACCCTGAGAGTGAGGGGACTGATGAGCAACAGGGCACCCTGTTGGCCTCTACCCCTCAGAAAAGAGAGTTAGTGATAGTGGGGGACTCAATACTAAGAGGAATAGATAGCTTAGTCTGTTCAAGCGACAAGGAGTCTCAGATGCGGTGTGTTGCCTGCCTGGTGCCCAGGTAGGGAGACCTCCTGGAGTGTGCAGACAAGCTCCTGGCCAGAGGGGGAGGATCCAGTTGTCTTGGTCCATGTTGGGACAAATGACATAGGTAAGGGTAGGTTTGAGGTTCTGCAAGGCAAATTTGTGGAATGAGCTGAAAAGCTTAGGAGCAGATCCTCAACAGTAGTTTTCTCCGGGATTCTACCGGTACCACGTGCAAGCAGAGGGAAGCAGAATTTTATCTGGAGGTTTAACACGTGGCTCTGAACCTGGTGTAGGAAAGAGGGTACAGGTTTATGGGGCATTGGAACTTTTTCTGGGACAGGGGTGACCTGTTCAAGCCTGACGGGCTGCACCTGAACCGGAGGGGTACCTTTGCACTGGGTCAGCGTATGTTGAGGGTAGCACAGGATTATTTAAACTAGGGACTTGGGGGGCAGGGAGGTTAGTGAGTGTTACACAGAGGGAAATGCAGACTGCCCTGATGGAAGCTGACGGTGTTACATGCACTATTGATGATATACTTTTAAAGCAACCAAGCATAGTGGGGGGCTTGAAGCAGCGGTCACCATGGGAAATCAAGGGGGAAGAGCGTTAGTAATAACCTGAAATGTTTTTATTTAAATGCTAGAAGCATAAAAAATAAATTTCCAGAGCTTGAGGCCGTTATGATTAGTGAGGGCTCTGACATAGTTGAGATTACAGAGACATGGCTTAGTGAAGAGGATGGAGATGAATATAATATAGAAGGTTATAAGCTCTTTAGGAAGGATAGATGTAATAGGCGAGGAGGGGGCGTAGCAATCTATGTGAACGAAAACATAAATGTACAGGAAATTCCTGAAATTGAACATTCCTTGCCCTGTGAAGATACCTGGGTCAGGCTCACTGGCAAACACGAGACAGGTTTAAACATAGGAGTATGCTATCGACCGCCAGCTTTGGACAGTACTGTCAATGAAATGCTCTTTAAGAGGATTACGCAAGCTTGTAGAGGTGGAGGGACTATTATTATGGGAGACTTAAATTATCCTGGTATCGATTGGGAAATGGTGAAAGGACAGGGTAGGGGGGAGGAAGAATTCCTAGATGTTATAAATGATAATTTTTTGGTGCAGTATGTTAATAAACTGACGAGAGAAGGCAATTTTAGGCTTAGTGCTCTGTAATGACCCAGATAGAATTAGCAATGTTGAGGTACTGGAGCCACTTGGGACAAGTGATCACTCTGCTGTTAATTTTGATGTTTCATGGGAAGTTAAAAAGGTGTATTCAGAAACAAAAATTTTCAATTTTAGGTGAGCAAACTTTGACAGGATGCGCTCATATCTAAGTGAAATAAAATGGGAGACACTCCTGGACTGTGAGTCTGTAAATGAGATGTGGGAAAGATTTAAGGGGTTTTACTTGATTCACAATGCAAATTCATTCCAAAGGTGTCCAAAAAGTAAGCTGAAAAAAGAATCCTCAGTGGATGACCAAAAGTATTCGGAGGATTTTGTGGGAAAAGAGGAATCTTTATAAGATGTACATAAAGGATAACAATGAGAACACTACGGCTGAATACTGTAAAATGCAGGCTGTGGTCAAAAAAGAGCTGAGGAATGCTAGAAGACTGTATGAAAGACAAATTGCAGAGGGGCAAAAACTAACCTAAGCGCTTCTTTCAGTACTGTAGCAGAAAAAGGAAAGTCAAAGAGGAGGTTAAGTCGTAAAGAATAAAAATGGATCGCTGCTATATGATAACAAGGATATTACGGATGCCTTAAACAGTTACTTTGTTGAGAATTTTACCTCAGAGTGGGTCTTTATTCGGCCAGAGGGCATGTTAAATGCTGAAGATTATTTAGCGGAAATTGAGGTTAGGGATAACGAAGTATTAAACAAGTTGCATAAACTAAAGGCAGATAAGGCGGCGGATCCTGATGGCTTATATCCTAGAGTGCTCAGGAAAGTTGGTGAGATCATCTTTAAGCCGCTATCCGCCATCTTCAGACGGTCTTTAGAAACTGGAGAAATACCAAATGATTGGAAACAGGGCAATATAATACCTATATATAAGAAAGGGGACCGTACTGAGCCAGGAAATTACAGGCGGTCAGTTTAACTTGCATTAAGAAGCAAAATATTGGAATCTATCATAAAAGATGAGCTGGACTTATTTCTTGAACGTAACAGTGTCTTGAGGATAGCCAACATGGTTTCCGTAAGGGAAGGTCATGCCTGACAAACTCCTTCTGGAATTTTTGAAGAGGCCACCAAGACTTATGACCATAGCAGGGCTGATGACGTCATATACTTTGATTTTCAGAAAGCATTTGATACAGTACCGCATAAGAGACTAATTTTTAAAATGAGCTCCATTGGAGTTACAGGAGGTATTCTGGAGTGGATTCAAAACTGGTTACAGGACAGAACACAAAGAGTGGTGGTCAATGGTATCTCATCTGAGCTAGGTATGGTGGGGAGTGGCGTCCCCAGGGATCGGTGTTGGGACCCCTGCTGTTCCTCATCTACATTAATGACCTTGTTAGGAATATTGAGAGCAGATTAGTTAAATTTGCAGATGATACTAAATTGGGGGGTTTGGCAAATAGTTTAGAGTCCACTAAAGTGATTCAGGATGATTTGGATAGAATCCAGAATTGGGCAGAAATGTGGCAAATGAAATTTAATGTAGCGAAATGTAAAGCTGTATATGTAGGTAATAAAAACATTAGACGGGATTACTTCATGAGAGGTTTAAAACTGGAATGTGCTCCACTCGAGAAAGATCTGGGAGTGATTGTTGACCAAACCCTCGCAGGCTCTAGCCATTGTGCCGTAGCAGTTAAAAAAGCCAATCGGATGCTGGGATACATTACCAAAAGTATTGAGTTCAAATCTAAGGAGGTGATGCTTCTTTTGTACAACACATTCGTCAGACCACATCTAGAGTATTGTGTACAGTTCTGGGGACCATACTTTAAGAAAGATTTAGAGGCTCTAGAGAAAGTTCAAAGAAGAGCCACGAAGCTAATTCCAGGTATAAAACATGAAAGCTATAAAAAGAGGCTGAAGATCCTAAATCTCTATAGTCTTAGGAAAAGGAGACAAAGGGGTGATTTGATTGAGGTCTTTAAATATGTTAAAGGGATTAACAAAGTGAATTATGTAGAATTCCTTCGACCAAATGTTGTTAGTAGAACTCGGGGTCACAAATGGAAGTTGACCAAAGGTAAATTTAGCACTGATATTCGGAAATATTTCTTCACCCAAAGAGTAATTTCGATGTGGAATAGAGTGTCTGAAGGGATATATTCACAATAGTATAAAGAAACTGGCGAGCCTGGTTCGGCTGAACGGCCTGTTCTCGCCATTCATGTTATGTTATGTTATGTTATCTGTGCAGGTATAATATAGGTGAATGCAGATGCGATTCAGGTTTTCGCATGTGGCAGATGTGATACAGGTGTTTGCAGGTGTGTACAGGTGGCAGATGTGACACAGGTGTGTGCAGGTGGCAGATGTGATACAGGTGTTTGCAGGTGTGTGCAGGTGGCAGATGTGATACAGGTGTTTGCAGGCGTGTGCAGGTGGCTGATGTGATACAGGTGTTTGCAGGTGTGTGCAGGTGGCAGATGTGATGCAGGTGTTTGCAGGCGTGTGCATGTGGCTGATGTGATACAGGTGTGTGCAGATGTGTGCAGGTGGCAGATGTGATACAGGTGTTTGCAGTTGTGTGCAGGTGGCAGATGTGAAACAGGTGTTTGCAGGTGTGTGCAGGGGGCAGATGTGGTACAGCTGTTTGCAGGCGTGTGCAGGTGGCTGATGTGATACAGGTGTGTGCAGGTGAGTGCAGGTGGTAGATGCGATGCAGGTGTTTGCAGGTGTGTGCAGGTGGCAGATGTGATACAGGTGTTTGCAGGTGTGTGCAGGTGGCAGATGTGATACAGGTGTTTGCAGGTGTGTGCAGGTGGCAGATGTGATACAGGTGTTTGCAGGTGTGTGCAGGAGGCAGATGTGATACAGGTGTTTGCAGGTGTATGCAGGTGGCAGATGTCATACAGATGTTTGCAGGTGTGTGCAGGTGGCAAAGGTGATACAGGTGTTTGTAGGTGTGTGCAGGTAGCAGATGTGATACAGGTGTTGACAGGTGTGTGCAGATGGCAGATGTGATACAGGTGTTTGCAGGTGTGTGCAGGAGGCAGATGTGATACAGGTGTTTGCAGGTGTATGCAGGTGGCAGATGTCATACAGGTGTTTGCAGGTGTGTGCAGGTGGCAGATGTGATACAGGTGTTTGCAGGTGTGTGCAGGTGGTAGATGTGATACAGATGTTTGCAGGTGTTTGCAGGTGGTAGATGTGAAACAGGGATTTGCAGGTGTGTGCAGGTGGCAGATGTGATACA
Organism: Gymnothorax javanicus; assembly: GCA_029692085.1. Classification (NCBI taxonomy): domain Eukaryota; kingdom Metazoa; phylum Chordata; class Actinopteri; order Anguilliformes; family Muraenidae; genus Gymnothorax; species Gymnothorax javanicus. Next base: position 2,069,232 of record CM056201.1, on the reverse strand, counting down.
GAAGTTTGCAGGTGTGTGCAGGTGACAGATGTGATACAGGTGTGTGCAGGTGTGTACAGGTGGCAGATGTGATACAGGTGTTTGCAGGTGTGTGCAGGTGGCAGAGGTGATACAGGTGTTTGCAGGTGTGTGCAGGTGGCAGATGTGATACAGGTGTTTGCAGGTGTGTACAGGTGGCAGATGTGATACAGGTGTTTGCAGGTGTGTGCAGGTGGCAGATGTGATACAGGTGTTTGCAGGTGTGTGCAGGTGGCAGATATGATACAGGGATTTGCAGGTGTGTGCAGGTGGCAGATGTGATACAGGTGTGTGCAGGTGTGTACAGGTGGCAGATGTGATACAGGTGTTTGCAGGTGTGTGCAGGCGGCAGAAATGATACAGGTGTTTGCAGGTGTGTGCAGGTGGCAGATGTGATACAGGTGTTTGCAGGTGTGTGCAGGTGGTAGATGTGAGACTGGTGTTTGCAGGTGTGTGCAGGTGGTAGATGTGATAGAGGTGTTTGCAGGTTTGTGCAGGTGGCAGATGTGATACAGGTGTCTGCAGGGTGGTAGATGTGATACAGGTGTTTGCAGGTGTGTGCAGGTGGTAGATGTGATAGAGGTGTTTGCAGGTTTGTGCAGGTGGCAGATGTGATACAGGTGTCTGATGTGATGTGATACAGGTGTTTGCAGGTGTGTGCAGGTGGCAGATGTGATACAGGTGTCTGCAGGTGTGTGCAGGGTGGTAGATGTGATACAGGTGTTTGCAGGTGTGTGCAGGTGGCAGATGTGATACAGGTGTTTGCAGGTGTGTGCAGGTGGCAGATGTGATACAGGTGTTTGCAGGTGTGTGCAGGTGGTGTTAGGTGTGTACAGGTGGCATGTGATACAGGTGTTTGCAGGTGTGTACAGGTGGCAGATGTGATACAGGTGTTTGCAGGTGTGTGCAGGTTTCAGTTATGATACAGGTGTTTGGAGGTGTGTGCAGGTGGTAGATGTGATACAGGTGTTTGCAGGTATGTGCAGGTGGCAGATGTGATACAGGTGTTTGCAGGTGTGTGCAGGTGGCAGATGTGATACAGGTGTTTGCAGGTTTGTGCTGGTGGCAGATGTGATACAGGTGTTTGTAGGTGTGTGCAGGTGGCAGATGTGATACAGGTGTTTGCAGATGTGCGCAGGTGGCAGATGTGATACAAGTGTTTGCAGGTGTGTGCGGGTGGCAGATGTGATACAGGTGTTTGCAGGTGTGTGCAGGTGGCAGATGTGATACAGGTGTTTGCAGGTGTGCGCAGGTGGCAGAGGTGATACAGGTGTAGGCAGGTTTGTGCAGGTGGCAGATGTGATACAGGTGTTTGCAGGTGTGATCAGGTGGCAGATGTGATACAGCTGTTTGCAGTTGTGTGCAGGTGGCAGATGTGATACAGGTGTTTGCAGGTCTGTGCAGGTGGCAGATGTGATACAGGTGTTTGCAGGTGTGTACAGGTGGTAGATGTGATACAGGTATTTGCAGGTGTGTGCAAGTGGCAGATGTGGCACAGGTGTTTGCATGTATGTGCAGGTAGCAGATGTGAGACAGGTGTGTGCAGGTGGCAGATGTGATACAGGTGTTTGCAGGTGTATGCAGGTGGCAGATCTGATACAGGTGTGTGCAGGTGTGTGAAGGTGGTAGATGTGATACAGGTGTTTGCAGGTGTGTGAAGGTTGCAGATGTGATACAGATGTTTGCAGGTGTGTGCAGGTGGCAGATGTGATACAGGTGTTTGCAGGTGTGTGCAGGTGGCAGATGTGATACAGGTGTTTGCAGGTGTGTGCAGGTGGCAGATCTGATACAGGTGTTTACAGGTGTGTACAGGTGACAGATGTGATACAGGTGTGTGCAGGTGTGTGCAGGTGGCAGATGTGATACAGGTGTTTGCAGGTGTGTGCAGGTGGCAGATGTGATACAGGTGTGTGCAGGTGTGTGCAGGTGGCAGATGTGATACAGGTGTTTGCAGGTGTGTGCAGGTGGCAGATGTGATACAGGTGTTTGCAGGTGTGTGCAGGTGGCTGATGTGATACAGATGTTTGCAGGTGTGCGCAGGTGGCAGATGTGATACAGGTGTGTGCAGGTGGCAGATGTGATACAGGTGTTTGCAGGTGTGTACAGGTGGTAGATGTGATACAGGTGTTTGCAGGTGTGTGCAGGTGGCAGATGTGACACAGGTGTTTGCAGGTGTGTGCAGGTGGCAGATGTGATACAGGTGTTTGCAGGTGTGTGCAGGTGGCAGATGTGATACAGGTTTCTATAGGTGTGTGCAGGTGGCAGATGTGATACAGGGTGTTTGCAGGTGTCCGCAGGCGGCAGATGTGATAAAGGTCTTTGCAGGTGTGTGCAGGTGGCAGATGTGATACAGGTGTTTGCAGGTGTGTGCAGGTGGCAGATGTGATACAGGTTTTTATAGGTGTGTGCAGGTGTGACAGGTCTGACACAGATTTGAGCTACTTACTGAATCATGGACCACCTTCATTGCATAATACTTTCCATCCTTCTCATTTTTCACCCTCAGGATTTTACCAAATTGTCCCTTTGCAATTTCACCTTGCAGGGTGTAGCCATGTTGCTTCAGGACACTTTCTTTATTTCCCATGACGATGCTCTGCACAAACACAATGAAAAGGGCATTCCGTCTATTATGGGCTATAAATGTATCATCAGGAACGAGCACACATTGCGGCCAACCAGCTCAAGCACTTGGTAAGACTCACACTTATTCACAAGTAGTAATTCAATATTGCTTTTCATTTTTCAGTTCTGAAGTTTTTTGATTCCTTTCATTGGGTAAACGGTACAAGGTTTTTTTTTCAGAAAGCTGCTACAAGCAAGGAAATTAAATTAAGGAAAGAAGTGAAACTACAGCAAGGGGAAATTTACTGCAGAATGTGAATTTGAGAACAATTCTGGTTTGCATAAACCAAGTCCAGACCTGGGATGATATTATGGTGTGGAGTTCATGTTTTCCATTATGATATTTGTTGATGATGCTCCACTTGAAACACTGGAATAAAAGTGTAGCTTGCTTCTGATAGAAGGTTTCAGGTCTTGCCAGAGAACAAGCTGCCCATATCTAATGTGCCAGCCAGCCCATACTCTCAGGTAAAGGTGAAGGAGCAACACTGATTGGCTGTAGGCCACTCAGCTCACCAGCACCAGCAAGTTAACCAAAGGGACAAATTACCGCAGATTAGACTTTGCAGTCAAGGCTTCCCACTGGAAGATTATCTTATTCATTATTATGAATTCCGCTTCCCTCAAGGGATTATTCACTTTTCACGCAAGTACACTATTGCGCTATTTCACATTTATTGTCATCAGAGATAGTTATGTACAATATCCAGCGGAGAAAATAAATGTTGAACCCGTCAACATTTTTCTCAGTAAATATATTTCTAATTGGGCTATTGAAATTAAATTTTCACCAGATGTCAGTAACAACCCAAGTAATCCGCACATACAACGAAATAAAAACAAAGAAGTCCATAAATTAATTTATGTGTATTAAATTGGAATGACACTTGGAGTAAGTATTGAACACACCTACTGAAATTTATTTTATACTTCGTCGAAAAGTCTTTGTTGGAAATGACAGCTTCAAGATGCCTCCTGTATGAAGAAACGAGTTGCATGCAATGCTCAGGTGTGATTTTGGCCCATTCTTCCGCACAAACTGTCTTCAAATCTTGAAGGTTCCGGGCTCTTCTATGAACTCTGATCTTCAGTTCTTTCCATAGATTTTCTATTGGATTCAAGTCGGGTGATTGACTGGACTATTCTAGCAGCTTTATTTTCTTTCTCTGAAACCAACTGAGTGTTTCCTTGGCTATGTGTCTGGGATCATTGTCTTGCTGAAATGTCCACCCTCGTTTCATCTTCAGCATCCTGGTAGATGGCAGCGGATTCTTATAAAGAATGTCTCAGTACATTTCTCTATTCATCCTTCCTTCAATTACATGACAGGTTGCTGTAGGGCCAACAGAGCTCACTGGAACATTCAGAAGTTTAGAAATGCGTCTGTAACCGATGCTATCAGTATGTTTTGCAACAATAGGGTTGCGGAGGTCTTGAGAGAGCTCTTTGCTTTTACCCATCATGAGATGCTTCTTGTGTGACACCTTGATAATGGCAAACCTTTTTATAGGCCATCAATTAGGACTAAACCAGCTGATATCACTTGCATACGCGCCATTGTTTCCATTTTGCCCGGAAATACCCCTTGATGTTTCGACCATGGTTTTGAAATGACTCGGTGTTTTATTAGCCCACACTGACCCGTGTGAATTGGTGATTTCAGGATTCATTGGCAGAATGCATAATCGACTGTCAATTAAAAAAAACAACAAAAGCAAAAAAAAAACTCTTTGCTTGCAAACCTGAAATGGTCCAATGTAAAAGAGGATGCCACGTTTCCCTTCCTATCACACAAGATTGTGCTATAGGCCTATAACAGTCGCGAACGCAGCCAGCTGGATGTGAAACAGCCAACGGGCAAGTCATTGCTTTCATTTTTTTTTTCCAATTTGATTTATTACTCTGTACCCTCAGCTGTCCGTAGGCCTATTTATTTTTATGGCCTGGATTATTATACACTTTCACTCCATGAAATTGTCTTGGATAGTTTCAGGAAAAGTGTAAACCTGGTGGAATCATTTCCCTGTGTTTACGGGGAAAAGATAAGTGAGTTCAATTTCCCTAATTCTCAGACACAATGATGTCATATGTATGTTATTAGTGGGCAAGCTGGAAGCTCATGTTCTTCCCACTCTTTCTTTCTTTCTTTCTTTATTCTCCAGTTTTTGTGCTGACTCACTACTCCTACATCCTTTCACCTAGAAACTTCATTCAAACTTTAAAAAATTCAGCTTGGTCTGAATTATGTTGCTCTTATTAATCTTCTTGATATCTTTCATACTTTATGAGTTGTTAATTTTTATTTCAATATTTTTTCTTTAGGAAACAATGAAACAGATTTTTCAAGATGTAGCTATTTTCAGCTATTTTTTACTCTGTCATACTTTTCGCTAGGATACGCACAACGTTTGTCTCGTAACCGCTTCACGAATATAAACAGCGTTCGACCCGCCACGGCAAGCTACTTGGCAGGATCCATTCCTTTACTGGGACAGATATGACCCAGCAACTCGGCCTTAGCGAACCAGGCAGCATCGAGCTGAATTAGCTTTTTAGTCTAGTGTGGAAGCCGAAGCTGGCTTGGTTGGTAGCTGCGAGCTTAGAGGGCGTGTTTCAGCAAACGGGCTCCATTGGGCTCGCGTCAGCTCCAGCAACGGTCCACCTTTTTGCCCACTTTTGGATTAACGGGGAGGTAAGCGGAGTCAAGTAAGTGCCAAGATGGCATCAAAATTTGCTTCAAAATGGATATTCAGAAACCTATGGGTGACGTCACAATGGCTACGTCCATGTTTTATACAGTCAATGGGCTTTCCATAAATGGATCAATTTTGTCATCTAACGTTACTTGCTCAATTATAATTATTATTATTATTAGGCCTGCTTTTTACATTATCGCTTGACTCTTGCTGGAACACGAGATCAATCACTTTACGGAAGTTTCTATTGGTAAATAATGACACCCCAATTTACTGTGCTGCTCATTGTTCTGGTCATCTTGCCAATCTTGGCTATAACGCTATGTAAAATAAATTGATTTAATCATTTATATGCCAGTTAATGATATTGGTCAAAATATTTATTGGGCTTGATGATTCTGGAGCTATAAACCTTTATTCAATTTAAAATGTGCTATTGATTTTGATATTAATTCTGCTTTATATTGAATGTAAAATAAATGAACTTGTTAGAAAAGTTCAACAATATATAGCCTTTTATTTAGCGTTTTTTTTCCTCTAGGAAGAGGCTATTCGCCCGAAGTGCTTCCGAGCGAAACTTCAAAGAGTGGGGTGGATTATCAAATGAAATCTCTTATTGAATAAGCTGCTGGGCAAATAGCAGAAGTGCATCTGTTATCTGCCATGCCGTGGTGCGAATTGCAGGAGAGCTTCTCTTATCAGCCCGGCTGCGGGGCAGATAGCTGATGTATTTCCTTCAACTCACCCCGCTGGGGGGCGAATAGCCACTTCCTTTTTGGAAGTCGCAAATAGTTTTTCTTAAGTAGCCCGTATATTTTTATGGCAATGTTTCAGTTGGCAACGTCATCAATTTATTTTTAACAAGTTCAACTTAGTGCATATTGAGGGTGGGGACCTTGTCCGGACCACAACTCTTAAACCGTTCAATATTTTTTCACAACATTTGGTATATCATTAGATCCCATGGTGTAGATGTGCCTTTTGATATTTTGGTTGTTTAGAAATTTTTTTTTTTTCCAGTTTCCATGGTAACAAATTCAACTTAGTGCATATTGAGGGTGGGGACCTTGTCCGGACCACAACTCTTAAACTATGACAGATTTCTCCACCAAACTTGGCATATATTTAGATCACATGGTGTAGATGTGCCTTTTAATAGTTTGCTCATTCGAAATTTTAATTTTTTTAGTTTCCATGGTAACAAGTTGAACTTACTACATAATGAGGTTGGGAACCTTGTCCGGACCACAACTCATAAACTATGAGAGATTTCTCTACCAAACTTGGTATAGTGTTAGACCACATGGTGTAGATGTGCCTTTTGATATTTTGTTTGTTCAGAAATTTTTCTTTTTTCCGATTTCCATGGTAACCTTTTCAACTTAGTGCGTATTGAGAGTATGGACCTTGTCCGAACCAAAACTCCAAAACACTTTTTTCTCAACCAAACTAGGCATATTGTTATATTACATGGTATAGATGTGCCTTTTCATAGTTCTCTCTTCAAAATGTGCAACCAAATATATATAATGGCAGGGAACATCATAGTGCTTCACAAGCACAGATTCTAGTTTTGTAATGCTTTGTATAGTACTTGAGCTGTTTTTAAATTTACAATGTTGTAAAATTTCAACAGTTTTGATTTTAAAAACTGAGGGTTGGTGTGATCCCTGTATCCAGCATGATTTATGAACCGGATAACTCTTTTCTGTAATGTGCAGATCTTTTGTAGATTGGTTTTGTATGTGTTTCCCCAGAATTCAACACAGTAAGAGAGGTATGGCAGGATCATGGAGCAGTAAAGTGTGTGCAATGAATTTTTCGGTAATAAGTATTTTGTTTTATTGATTATTCCAATACTCCTTGACATTTTTAAGCACAGATATTTTATGTATGGTTTCCAGCAGAGTTTATGGTCTATCAAAATACCCAAAAACTTGCTTTCATAAACCCTTTCAACAGTTACATTATCAATTACTAACTCAATTTTCTCTTCAGTTTTTCTCTTCCCAAAAAACATACACTTTGTTTTACTTACATTTAGTGATAGTTTATTTTTGTCAAACCAGCATTTAAGTTTGAACAATTCATTCTGTACCATGCTTAACAACTGTTGTGGGTTATCACCCGTACACAAAATATTGGTGTCATCAGCAAACACAATACATTTTAGAAAATTGGACACTTTAGCTATATCATTGATATATAAGATGAATAATTTAGGGCCCAGAACTGACCCCTGTGGGACACCGCAGGTAATGTCTGAACACCTGGACCTGTGGTGACCCAACTGAACAAACTGTGCTCTGTTGCTGATGTAGCTCTTCAGCCAGTCTAGCGCCACTCCCCTTATGCCATATCTCTCCATCTTTTTAATCAGTATATCGTGGTCAATAGTGTCAAAAGCCTTCTTTAAATCGATGAAAATAACAAGTCTGTTTTTTTTAAATCTAGATTTGTGGAAATTTCCTCTATTAGTTCCATTAAAGCCAGGGAGGTGGATCTAGCTGATCTGAATCCATACTGACTGTCCATTAAAATGTTATTTTTATCTATGAATTTATCCAGTTTGTTGTTAAAGAGTTTTTCCTGAATTTTTGAGAACTGTGACAATAAAGAAACCGGTCTATAGTTTGTAAATGAGTGTTTATTGCCAGATTTAAAAAGTGGAGTGACCTTAGCAACTTTCATGCTGTCTGGAAAGGCTCCTATTCTGAATGACAAAATATTAATATATAAATATATAAGTAAGGGGTTCTACAATGCAATTTATTGTATTTTTTTACCAAAAACATATCAATACCATCTTCATCAGTTGAAGTTTTATTTTTACATAACTTAACAGTGTTAATAATTTCTTTCTGTGTCACTGCTCCCAAAAACATTAAGTCCCTCACATTGTCAATGCAAAAGTCAACATCAGCAACAGACTGCTCAGCATTATTCATTTCTCTGGCCAACTTTGGCCCAACTTCAACAGAATATTTATTAAACTCCTCCACTATCTTGTTCTTATCATAGACCTCTTTGCCATTTATTACAAAGTGGTCTGGATGACTCACATTATTCTTAGATTTAGTCAGTGCACTTAATACATTCCATATTCCTTTAATATTATTTTTTATTTTCCTCTATTATTTTGCCAAAATAAGTCTTTCTACTAGTCCTTATAATATTAATAAGTTTATTTTTATACCTTTTATATTTTTGCTCAGTATCTTTTGTTCTATATATAATAAATTGCTTATATAACATATTCTTCTTTTTGCAAGCATTCTGAATCCCCCTTGTCATCCATGGTTTACCTGAATATTTATTTCTGAATATATATTCTATTATAGGGCAATGCTTATCATAAAGTTTTTTATAGATGTCTAAAATGCATTATAAGCAGTATTAATATCATTTTCAATATATATTCTACTCAAGTTAACAATGTTTAACTCATTTCTAAAGGCAATCCGATCTTCCTCTCTTCTTTTTTTCGTATACTTTATCTGTGTACTCGCTCTTTCTTTCTGAAAACAGCCCTCGTGAATAGCAAACACTGGCAGGTGATCTGTAATGTCTGCTATTAACAGTCCACTTTAAATATTGTTTTCCATATTATCTGTGAAAATATTATCGATAAGTGATGCACAGTCAACTGTGATCCTACTTGGTTTAGTGATTAATGGAACCATACCCCTACTGTACATAAATTCAATAAATTCATCTGTTTTCTTATGCTTCCTTGTATTTAGTATATCTATATTGAAATCCCCACATACATAATTGATCTTATTTTTTGGAGTATTTAATATTGTTTCCATGGTGGCAATAAATGTATCAATATTACTACCCGGTTTCCTATACACACAGCTAACTGTTACATTTTTCGCTCCTTGTATACTCACTTCTATGGTGATGCATTCCATGACCTCATCAATAGTCAATGACAGATTATCCAGAACCTTATAAGACAGGGACTCATCTATAAACAAAGCCACTCCTCCACCCTTCCCGACCTTACGATTCACACAATGAAAATCGTACCCTGACAAGCCAAAGTCATTGCCTCGCTCTAGATCAATCCAGGTTTCAGAGATCGCTATGAAGTTGAAGGGCTTTTCAAAATTCCCTAAATATTCCTTAATGTTTTGGAAATTTGCATATAAACTTCTGCTGTTGAAATGAATAATAGATATACCATGTTCATGATTAATGGAAGCATTAAACTGTTGGTCTGTATAATAACCACTAACTTACTTAAAGCTATCAAGGAAGTTTTGATCGGGATCAATATCCTGCTCAAACTCTACCATATCTAATATGAATATATTTACCATTTATAAATCTAAATATGCACATAACTACCATATATATATATATATATATATATATATATATATATATATATATATATATTAGATATATATATATACCCTTAAATATACATATACACGTACATGCATGCATATGCATATAGATGTACACATACATACATATATACATGTACATACATACTCATATCCATATATCTTTGTTTTTCCATTCACATTGTGTCTATAACTATACCTAAATGTATTTTTATTCAGATATCTTAGTATAAGCTATTGAGAATATATATTTGAATATTATATATATATATATATATATATATATATATATATATAATACTTGAATATTCCATGATTAACATAACATAACATAACATGAATGGCGAGAACAGGCCGTTCAGCCCAACTACGCTCGCCAGTTTCTTTATACTATTGTGAATATATCACTTCAGATACTCAATGACTCAATGGTATCTAGCTTTAAGTCAAGCCTGCTCTTGAAAACACCCAAGGTCTCTGCCTCAACAATATGGTCAGGCAAGCTGTTCCACACCGAAATTACTCTTTGGGTGAAGAAATATTTCCGAATATCAGTGCTAAATTTACCTTTGGTCAACTTCCATTTGGGACCCTGAGTTCTACTAACAACACTTAGTCGAAGGAATCCTACATAATTCACTTTGTTAATCCCTTTAACATATTTAAAGACCTCAATCAGATCACCCCTTAGTCTCCTTTTCCTAAGACTAAAGAGATTAAGGATCTTCAGCCTCTTCTCATAGCTTTCATCTTTTATACCTGGAATTAGCTTAGTGGCTCTTCTCTGCACTTTCTCTAGAGCCTCTATATCTTTCTTAAAGTATGGTCCCCAGAACTGTACACAATACTCTAGATGTGGTCTGACGAATGTGTTGTACAAAAGAAGCATCACCTCCTTAGATTTGAACTCAATACTTCTGGTAATGTATCCCAGCATCCGATTGGCTTAACTGCTACAGCACAATGGCTAGAGCCTGCGAGGGTTTGGTCAACAATCACTCCCAGATCTTTCTCGTGTGGAGCACATTCCAGTTTTAAACCTCCCATGAAGTAATCCCGTTTAATGTTTTTATTACCTACATGTACAACTTTACATTTCGCTACATTAAATTTCATTTGCCACATTTCTGCCCAATTCTGGATTCTATCCAAATCATCCTGAATCACTTTAGTGGACTCTAAACTATTTGCCAAACCTCCCAATTTAGTATCATCTGCAAATTTAACTAATCTGCTCTCAATATTCCTATCCAGGTCATAAATGTAGATGAGGAACAGCAGGGGTCCCAACCTCGATCCCTGGGGGACGCCACTCCCCACCATACCTAGCTCAGATGAGATACCACTGACCACCACTCTTTGTGTTCTGTCCTGCAACCAGTTTTGAATCCACTTCAGAATACCTCCTGTAACTCCAATGGAGCTCATTTTAAAAATTAGTCTCTTATGCGGTACTGTGTCAAATGCTTTCTGAAAATCCAAATATATGATGTCATAAGCCCTGCTCTGGTCATAAGTCTTGGTGGCCTCTTCAAAAATTCCAGAAGGTTTGTCAGGCATGACCTTCCTTTACAGAAACCATGTTGGCTATCCCTCAAGATATTGTTAGGTTCAAGAAATAAGTCCAGCTCATCTTTTATGATAGATTCCAATATTTTGCACGCAATGCAAGTTAAACTGACTGGCCTGCAATTACCTGGCTCAGTACGGTCCCCTTCCTTATATATTGGTATTATATTGCCCTGTTTCCAATCATTTGGTATTTCTCCAGTTTCTAAAGACCGTCTAAAGATGGCGGATAGTGGCTTAAAGATGATCTCACCAACTTCCCTGAGCACTCTAGGATATAAGCCATCAGGACCCGCCGCCTTATCTGCCTTTAGTTTATGCAACTTGTCTAATACTTCGTTATCCCTAACCTCAATTTCCGCTAAATAATCTTGAGCATTGGACTTGCCTTCTGGCCGAATAAAGACCCGCTCTAAGGTAAAATTCTCAACAAAGTAACTGTTTAAGGTAACCGCAATATCCTTGTTATCATATAGCAGCGATCCATTTTTATTCTTAATGCACTTAACCTGCTCTTTGACTTTCCTTTTTCTGCTACAGTACTGAAAGAAGCGCTTAGGGTTAGTTTTTGCCCTCTCTGCAATTTGCCTTTCATACAGTCTTCCAGCATTCCTCAGCTCTTTTTTGACCACAGCCCGCATTTTACAGTATTCAGCCTTAGTAATCTCATTGTTATCCTCTATGTACATCTGTTACGGCCAGGCACACTGGTCATAACATAAACGAACCAAAGTCGAAAGAACTCGTGTCTAGGGGTTTTTTATTTGATTTAAATTAAGTTAAACAATGTAACGAAAAACGGGAGAACCAAAATCACAGCAAGGCACAACTGGCGTGGGAGCCAACCGCTTCCAAAAGTCTCCAATATTCTGCTTGGCTTCACTAGTTTAATAGGGAGTGCTCCACCCACACGCAATTGGCCTCACCTGTAGCAAGGAGGGAAAACAAAACACAAATACACTGCCGAGCAGCCTAATGCACTGGAGAAAGCAGCAGCACCTCAGGGCAAAGAGGGACGTAATACACCCCCATACCAAAATGGTGACTACAGTCACCATAACACTGGATATTCAAAAACATTTATGGTTTACCTTGCAAACACCCCACAGTCAGAGATGTGTGCAAGCACAATTTCTAAACTCAAAAATATACAACCATGTTGTAATAAATGTAGATATACACAAACACAAATTAACCATGACAATACAGTTATTACTGTAAGCATGAAGGATTAAGGTATTCTTGACAGAGCGTCAGCGAGAACGTTGTCAGCGCCACGCATGTGCTTGATCTCAAGGTTGAAAGGCTGTAGGATCAAGCTCCACCGCATCAATCGCTGATTAGCGTTTCTCATGCGGCTGAGGAACTTCAATGGATCGTGATCACTAAACACGACAATTTTGTCAGACGCGCCCAAATACACTTCAAAGTGCTGAACAGCAAGTACAAGGGCCAATGTTTCCTTCTCAATAGTAGAATACCGCCGTTGCGGATGGTTAAACTTTTTTGAAAAGTAGCAAACGGGGTGATGGACATTTTCAAAACCTTCTTGAAGTAGAACAGCGCCAGCACCTTGATCACTCGCATCAACAGCCAAGAAGAAAGATTTACTGAAATCAGGCGCAGCTAACACCGGCGCAGAGGTCAACAACGCCTTGACATTTTCAAATGCCTTCTGACACTCTTCAGACCACTGAAAAGGTACTTTTGGGCTAAGCAAATCGGTTAACGGGGCCACGACAGCGGAAAAGTTCCTACAAAATCCGCGGTAGTAACCCACCATGCCTAAAAATCTTCTAAGCTCGCGGCGATCGGTAGGGGCTGGGAATCCACAGACAGTAACAACTTTGTAAAGATTCCTCTTTTCCCTCAAACTCCTACGAATAGCTGCGGTCATCCACTGAGGATTCTGCTTTTTCAGCTTACTTTTGGACACCTTTGGAATGAATTTGCATTGTGAATCAAGTAAAACCCCCTTAAATCTTTCCCACATCTCATTTACAGACTCACAGTCCAGGAGTGTCTCCCATTTTATTTCACTTAGATATGAGCGCATCCTGTCAAAGTTTGCTTGCCTAAAATTGAAAATTTTTTGTTTTTGAAGACACCTTTTTAACTTCCCATGAAACATCAAAATTAACAGTAGAATGATCACTTGTCCCAAGTGGCTCCAGTACCTCAACATTGCTAATTCTATCTGGGTCATTACAGAGCACTAAGTCTAAAATTGCCTTCTCTCTTGTAGGTTTATTAACATACTGCTCCAAAAAAATTTTCATTTACAACATCTAGAAATTCTTCCTCCCCCCTACCCTGTCCTTTCACCATTTCCCAATCGATACCAGGATAATTTAAGTCTCCCATAATAATAGTCCCTCCTCCTCTACAAGCTTGCGTAATCCTCTTAAAGAGCATTTCATTGACAATACTGTCCAAAGCTGGCGGTCGATAGCATACTCCTATGTTTAAACCTGTCTCATGTTTGCCAGTGAGCCTGACCCAGATATCTTCACAGGGCAAGGAATGTTCAATTTCAGGAATTTCCTGTATACTTATGTTTTTGTTCACATAGAGTGCTACACCCCCTCCTCGCCTATTGCATCTATCCTTCCTAAAGAGCTTATAACCTTCTATATTATATTCATCTCCATCCTCTTCACTAAGCCATGTCTCTGTAATCCCAACTATGTCAGAGCCCTCACTAATCATAACGGCCTCAAGTTCTGGAAATTTATTTTTTATGCTTCTTGCATTTATATAAAAACATTTCAGGTTGTCATGAACGCTCTTCCCCTTTGATTTCCCATGTGCCCGCTGCTCCAAGCCCCTCACTACGCTTTGTTGTTTTAAAAATATATCATCAATAGTGCATGTAATGCTGTCAGCTTCCATCAGGGCAGTCTGCATTTCCCTCTGTATAACACTCTCTAACCTCCCTGCCCCCCAAGTCCCTAGTTTAAATAATCCTGTGCTACCCTCAACATACGCTGACCCAGTGCAAAGGTACCCCAGGTCACCCCTGTCCCAGAGGTAGCTCCAGTTCACCACTGACCTATGACTTAACTGAAACACATCAGACATGGCACTGAGATTTATCCATCCACCTCCACAGCACAGCTTACCTCTGTTAGATGTTCACCTGGGGCCGTATTACAGAAACTTCCAATCTTAAGTCCTAACTTAGGATAGGAAGGGTCTAAGAAAGGATTTTTCCTAGTTTGGTTTTACAGAAACACATCCTAACTAACTTAAGGAATCATATCTTATCTTACTTCATCCTATCTTATCTGAAGTTAGGAAATCCTAAATACTCAATCCAGCCACAGTTATCAACTTTTATGTCTGTTACCTAGCAACCAACGCTTCTTTTCTCACCGAGCCGAGCTTTTAACATTGTATTGGGACTGTTAGCAGTTAATCGTGTTTTTTTCATAATTGAAAACATAACGGAAACAAATTGGGCAAAAACAACGGTCACTAAACTTTAAGACGGATGAGTTAGAGGTGTTGGTATCATCTGTCGAAAAATCCAAAGATGTGCTTTTTGGGAAGTTTTCCAACACACTGACAAAGGAAATAAAAGAGAGAGAGAGAGAGTGGGCAAAGATAGCTAGACCGTCTCCGCCACATCCAGCATCCAGTGGAGTGTTGACGCAATTTAAAAAAAAAGTTACAACCCTTACAAGCGATACAAAAAGAAGGCAGCTCTTATTTCCAAAGAGCAGTAAAAACTGACGGTGGCTCCTCCTGTGCCCCCTCACTTACCCCCACGGAAGCCTGTATTGTTGGTCTCCTCTGGAAAGTAAATTATGTACGTTAATAACTGACACCAGTGTTGTAATATTATAATTTTCCAATGTTGCGTAGTTGCTATTTTTCTTGTCTTTACTGATCTCCGATATTACATTTGTATTCGGATAGCTTTAAATATAGGCTTTGCATTCTTAGCTAAATTGCATATTAAGTTACGTGACATTGCTGGCTGAGATATTTTTGCCAGATCAGCGACTTCACTCTGAAAATCTCCCTTTGCAAAAAAAAAAAAAAAAACGCAGCGCATTGGTAAATTACAATACAATCGGGAGTGCCCCGTGTCGCCTGGTCGGTCTCTCCAATGCTGGCCACAGTTGTTCGGCTAAATGCAAAATCATAGCTGGTACCGACTAATAGCGCCTTGTCATCAAAGCTATGCACATCATTAGGGTCTGTCATTAGCTTCTCTGTGAATAAGTTTCATCTGTTGACATTTTGTTGGTTTCGTAAAATCAAGAAAAGACCCCAGCCATAGCCAATACTGAAACTTAGGACGGCTTATTGGTTATCCTAGTTAGGAGAGTTCATTTATGATTTTTGGCAGTTAGGATGCTTCTGTAATCACTTTTCCTTTCGTAAGTTAGGATGGGAAATTGAATTGGGAACTGTTCTTCTGTAATGACTTTTTTCCTAAATCAGATCCTAACCCTAATAACCATGGTTACCAATGAGTTAAGATAAGATCCGCAAGTTAGGAAGCTTCTGTAATACGGCCCCTGGCCTATGACTTACACTGAAACTAATCAGACGTGACACTGAGATTCAGTGTCTTTTTTGGGTTTCTATAGCTCCCTGTGAAGCAGCTGTATACACTGAATCTAGAAAAACATATCGAAAAATCCAACCTAGAAATGGACCACAAAAGGCTACAAATGCAGAAAACTAAATTAAAAATCCAAATGCTGGAGCATCAGTTGCAGGTGGATGAGGGGATAACAGGTGGATGATTTTACTTTTTTGAACAACATACAAAGAAATAAAAACTGCAAGTGTATTTTGCCCTAATTTAAGATGATACAAGTGGAATCTTTTTTTGTCATTCCAAGCTGATACAAATAACTTATTTCAGAATAATTCCACAGACCTTAATTTTCACATTTTAAAACATTAGGTTGTTCCATCTTGAGGTCTTTTGACTTGGAATAAATTGAATATATGAACTGCTGATCATTTATTATAGCATATTAGCAGACTTTCCAACATGTATTGTGAAGAGTTAAAACTCTCCAGAGAGTTATTCATTATTTTGTGCTTTGAAGAGCCCACTCGTGGTAGAAACTGACTGTGCCTTTAATGAATGAAGTCGTGGTTGTTTCTTTCCGTAATAAAACAAAACGATAAAGAAAAATGCCATTTGCAAAAAAAAACTAAAGAAATAAAAAAAAAAACCGAAGAGCTACGCAATTAGTCCTCGGTGTGTCATATGAGCAATATGCGGGCTGAGAATTTTGCTGAAATTACCGTAAAGTTCCGTGTATACGGCGCACTTTTTTACGTCGGGAAATATGAAAAGTTGGGGATGCGCCTTATATACGGGAACAACAGAATCGCGGTAAAAGTTTTGAGATACATGCAAACGTACACCCGATTTTATAAGGTGAAACTGGGGCTATATGCGCACGTGAGTTTGCACAGCTTAATAAATGGGGAAAAAATTACCGATTCAACATTTTTTAAATGCAGGATTTTAATTTTTATCTATGAATGAACTTTTTCACATTTCACTTTCCATGATAACGTTAATGCAAATAACCATAGAAGCATGGAGCTACAATGGTAGAATGCAGACTGAGAGGGATAGAGGCTTAATTGCGGGATAGAAATCCTGTCTGACGCGCCATTTACTTGTCTCGAGAACTAAGCAACTCGAGCTTACTAAGTGTTCTAGTGCAGCTTTATTGTGCAATGTGGCATTTGGTTACGGCTCAACACCAGCACGGCAGTTGTCCTTTCAAAGTGTTCCCTGCAACTCCGCAAATAACTACCCAATGCAATGTATACGTATCACTCTGATGCATGCAAAAGCATGCACGCTGTCTTATGGTCCATTATATAGCGTGCACGCATCTACGGCGCGAGGCTTTCCAAGCTAGCGTCTTACCTGTCACTCACGGTAAATGATTATGACCGAGTTACATAAACTACCATCAATGAACTTACCTTTCGTTGATGGCGATATCCTCTGCATTAACAGTGTCATTTCTTGTATTCTGCTTCTTTGAAAATTGACATTTCTTGACGATAAATGAGAATGTATGAACCGACATGTTCCATTGAATCATTTAAATGGCGCGTTAATCCCTCCAGGCGAAACAATAGAGAGTGATTAAGACGTCTCAATGTAAGATCCCTCTGCTATCAACAACTTATTCCTTCAAAGATATTGCCGCCACGTTTTTCTATAAAAGCCTAGGGGGAAGTGAGGAGAAGTCACTCTTTACCGAGTTGTCATAGTGAACAACCATAGTGTCTTGGTTGTTCCAACCTGCAAGGAAAAATAGAAAATAAAATTTGTTGTAAATAATGCTGCCGTTTCATCGTAATTTCGCCCGTTATGATTAGAATTTGCCAGGGGCTATTGTGGACATTTATCAGAAATTTTTGGTAGTAGAACCAACATATTCCCGCCCAATAGATAGTGGCATATGCGAGGGCGTACGCGCTGTCGGCATGTTGGTTTATGTCTTGCGTCTTCCATTTATCGCCGATGTCCGATGAATAATAACTTCTCATGGAGGAAGTTGAAAAGGAAAGGAAAAAAATAGGACAAATACATGCGGCATTCAAGGAAAATTTTGAGGAGAGATAATATATATGACACACGCAAGATTTGGGTGGAAATTTGTATGATTTTTTTTTTTTTTTGACAAGTCCCCAAGTCGGGGTGCGCCTTATAAACTGGTGCGCCGTATACACGGAACTTTACGGTAATTATAGCTAGATTCCACAGACAAACGGAACGCTCAAATTTTCATCCGGAAATGATAAAACATCAAAAAGCGGTCGGATAACTTTCTCCTTACGGAGATATCTTCTCAGTATTTGCGCTTCAATGTCCACTGGCTCTCCAAGGAACGGACACGCCATGTCTAACATCTCCTCAGTCTGCAGTCTCAGGAGGAGAAGAAACTCGGAGTTACTGGAAGAAAACCTGCCAGCGAGCAGGTTAGCTTCACGGAGTAGGGGAGGCTGGGGAGAGTTGGGCCACAGGGAGAGCTGGGCCACCCTTAATTTCATGGAACTTGGAAACTGTATTGGGCAGGTGGTGCCATCTAATGGAAGTACTAGGCATTATCTTTTTATTGACATAAGGGACTGCTGAAGTTTTCACATACATGTATCACATGTACAGTTCATCAAATAGCATAGGTTGATGAAGATGGTGGGGATGTGTTAGATAGTGTGCTACAATTTCCGTCACTTTTAATGTAATGCCATTATCAAATTTAATATTAGGGACCTATAACCTCACAATGAATGATATCATATAAAGTTATACCTGGAACATATATTTTGCTGATAAAGGGTAACTTTTCCTGGAGGGGGTGTATCAGAATTTATTTTTATAGGCCCACATAACCTTTGGTTACAAAAGTTTTTAATCAACAAGTTGTTCATAATTTGCATTGACATGAGAATGTGACAATAGGAAAATGTAGAATATGTTCCTTAGCAATGCTGATATTATCTGGTGAAGTTCAATGTTTAAACAGTTACTTTATATAATATCTGGAATTTAATTGTTCACATTTTCTGCAAAAATCTTAAACAGTTAACACAAAATGTATTGCAAAAAGTTTCTGTTCAGTGTTGACTTTTGCTGGTGGATTTCCACTAGAATATTGATTAATTTCATGTTCAGTGTTATTTCATGAATTTGGAATTAAACTGTTCATATTTTCCCAGCCTGGATGGTTGTTGTGTGTCTGTTTTTACTCTCCTGTATGTGGCCCAACTCTCCTCAGCAGTGGCCCAAGTCTCCCCTGGTCCTGGCCCAACTCTCCTCTCTAGGAGGAAGAGTTGGGCCAAAAAACATGTCTTTAAAACTTGTCTTTCCCTCCGACACATATGCTTGCATTCAGAAACAGCTGATAAAGGAAGTGTATTATGGGATGTGTGTATCGTAAGTGCAATTAATGGTTATATGCCATGAATAGAATTAGCTTGATATACTAAAATATAAAAAGTGGCCCAACTCTCCCAAGCCTCCCCTATGTTGCCGCGGCAACTGACTCAGAGTTGGACTGAACTCACATTGTGAACCGGAAAACTCAGTTTCCTGCAACTCTGAGTTATTAAACTCAGAGTTACCACTAACCTCGCTTCTGAAACGGGGCCCTGTTTCGTTTCGATTCTGTTTGTTTACACCACTCACTACCTGGCCATTGTCTTGGGCGATCCACATCCGCAGTTGAGAAGGCTACCGAAAATAAAAGTAAATGTGCGTGCAGCGCTACAAAAGCATGCAGGCCTAGCGGTCATAGAAATGATCAAAACATCAAGCAAGCTCGCAACATTTCACTGGGTAACCTACTACATCTGATTCTCCTGTTAACGCCTTTTACACCCATCACCTGCACAATCGCAAATGCATAGGCAGACTACACCTTAGTCTAGGCCTATTCTTTACAAAATATCCGATCTGCATGTTATGCATTTACATGACAGGCACACTGGCACATATCCTAAACACAACAGATACATATCCGAACAAAAACCACATTTGAATGAGGCCTGGATCCGAACTGACGGATCCGATCGAGGGCGGAATCAATGTGTTTTTTTCTGTTTACACAGCCATGTGACAGATAGGATATTGGCCGCATCTGAGCAGAAGATCCGATTCGTGTCACATTTGCGTCACATTTAACCGGCAGTGTAAATCCAACCTTAGTGTTTGCCAGACAGTGTGACAACATTCTGATGTGGTATTTCTAAATTAACTCCCTGTGAAATACATAAAATTTGCCTTGTTCCCTCTAATTTCAGATTGAAATGCATCAAGCTTGATTGATCTTCAATGGTTGATATGGAATAGGTGCCAAGGTTAATAATAATAATAATAATAATAATAATAATACTCACCGCAGCTTGAGAGATTTTCTTCTGAAAGAACTCCGAAATGCCTTACAGAACTTAGATTTACCAGTGAGGCAAACTTGTTGTTGTCAGTACAGGATGGTGAGCAGACTGTGCACAGGAAGGGAGGGTTAGATATGATTGTATTTATCTGCAGCAGCTAAGGGAATTTCCTTGTGCAGAAAGTTTAGTTTCACTTTCTCATCAGTGCTGAAGGAAGGGAGGGGATCTGATATAAACTTCAAGAGGCATAAATATGAAATATTTGGGCTTATAAACAGCTAACTGTGCAGACAGTATTATGCTGCATATGTAGTTTTTTTTTATTTATTAACCTTTATTTAACCAGGAATAATCCCATTGAGATTCAGAATCTCTTTTGCAAGGGGATCCTGGCAAAGAGAGCAGCACAGTAGTTCCACATAAAGTACATACTTGAAATAACAACAACAAAACAAACATGAAAACAGTTGAAACAGTTTGGCCAATCACATCATTACATTATAATCACCAACTGCGTTTGGTAAGAGGACATGAGCATGCAGTAGTCAAATAGTCCTTGATCCTAGCTTTAAAATCTTCCGTACTTGGGAGGTAGTCCAATTGAAGATGACTCTGTAATTTATACCAGGACGAGGGTGCGAATGCTTTGAAGGCACTTTCCCCAAAGACAGTCCGCGTACGGGGAATAGCGTACATTATCAATCTATCGAGCCTGAGACTACAGCTTTTAGTGTTGACTTTAGGAGCCAAGAGAGAACATAAATAAGGAGGCAAGTCACACAGGATGGCCTTATAAAGAAAACAATACCAATGTTCCCATCTGTGATTGTGCAGAGAAGACCAGCCAACACTCTCATAAAGACTACAGTGATGAGTACGAAAACCTAAATCTGTTACAAATCTTAATGCTGCATGATACACTGAATCCAGCATTTTCAGAGAAGAGAGATTTGCATGCATGTATAAGATGTCACCGTAGTCAAGTATTGATACGAAAGTTGCCTGAATCAGTCTTTTTCTCACCTTAAAGGAGAAACAACTTTTGTTTCTATAGTAGAAACCCAGTTTAACCCTGAGTTTCTTTGTAAGACACTCAATATGGTATTTAAAAGACAGATTTTCATCCAAGTAAAATCCCAAGTATTTATAGACTGAAACTCGTTCAATCACTTTCTCCTTTTGTGTAACAATCTGACAAACATCATCTGTCTTCCCTGATTTTGAAAAGCACATCATTTTAGTTTTGTCAGAATTGAGCACAAGTCTTAATTGATTAAGATTACTCTGAATAACATTAAAAGAAGATTGTAGCTTTTCTACGGCACTTGCTAATGATAAAGCAGAACAATACAAAACTGTGTCATCTGCATAAAAGTGAAATTTGGCATCAGTTACATTTTGACATAAGACATTTATATAAATAGTAAATAAAATTGGACCCAATATGGACCCCTGGGGGACACCATTTTGAGTAAACAAAAGTTTGGAAGACACACCATCAACCTGAACACTTTGTGCTCTGCCTCTCAAGTAGTTTTCAAACCACATGACAGCTTTTGAAGACATTCCAATATCGCGCAGTCTCTGGCACAATACCAAGGGGTCAACCGTGTCAAAAGCCTTTGACAGATCTAAAAACAATGCAGCAAAGTATTCTTTAGAATCAATAGCACTTATGAGATCATTTAAGACTTTCATGGTGGCAGTGACAGTACTGTTTTTTTTTCTGAAACCAGACTGCAATTCATTTAAAATGCTATTTCTTGCTAGAAAATCTTTCAACTGGTCACTTATAAGCCCTTCTAAAACTGTCAAATAAAGGAAAAATTCAAAAAAAAAAAAAAAAAAAAAAACTTTAAAAATGCGCAGTTGAAACGAATGGGTTTTTGGTTTTGACCCCTTGAACATTAATGAAAAGTCAATTTTATTCGACCAAAAATTTAAACTGGGCGAAAAATTTTTTTTATTTGCAATCCCCAAGAAAAAATATTGAAAAATGACTTGGCCTCGCCCCGTCAAAAATCAAAATACATTATGCTAATGGGAGCCCACCCCAAACTTTTTTCCACGTAGAAAAATGAAACTTGGTAGAGACATAGCCCATGTTTGGGCAAGTAAAAAATTACAAAATGGCCCCACCCTAAACCCCACAGGAAGTCGGCCATATTGGGCGGAAGTGTGGGCATATAAAATCACACCCCTCATACTTTCAACATCTCCTTCTAGGGCAGGAATATTCAATTACAAATCAAAGAGGTCCGGATAGTCAAAATTTCTGCATACAAAGGTCCACAGCATCATCATGTCTAAGTTGCATCATAATACAGTCATATCTTGTAATTTTTCAAACTGAAGTAGTACTGTTGTTGTATAATGTTGGTGTATCGGCATCTTTACTGTATGAAGTCAATGACTCAAATCAAATGAAGAATGTTAGGCTACAATTCAATGCCATTTCAACAGTGTTTATTTTCAGTGTAGCTAACTCTGGACTGGAGGGATGACAGGCTACATACAATAATAAATAATAATAAATAAAAGTAAAAGGAATGTAAGTGTACTCACTTCAAGTAAAATAAGGTCTCCATTTCAACATACAAGCAAATCATACAAGCAACATACAAGTTATGAGACATGACTGTGCATCTTAAAGTGCATATATTTAAGAAAAATCAGATAAAAAGTGTAGCTTGAGTTTTCTTACTTCCCTTCAGTCTCATGAACTGTATAGTTTTAACTTTTTTCACATTCAACTGGGGATTATAACATTAAGGACTTTAATAAATTAAAATATATTTCTTTCCCTCTTTCTTTCCCTCCCACTGCCCACTTCCTCCCATTTAGTGGGAGGAGTGAGCTCTGGCTTTGTCTGCCAGGATTTAAAATCTGGGCTGGAATGGTGTCAGGGCCATCCTCATACATGTGTGAAGGTTGTTGTTAGTGAGCCTTGAGCGATATTTGCTTTTAATTATGTTCATGGTAGAGAACGCTGCCTCAAAACTGTATGTGGAGCCAAACATGGTTAGGATGTACAGGACCACTTTCCTCAGGCCTGGGAAAGCTGCCTCTGGGACCTTTTTAAACCAGAAGGTATGGGTCAGATCCTCCAAAACACTCTTTCTGAGCCACATCTCCCTTGAGATCAACCAGTTGCATCTGGAGAGGCCCAGGGTCCGCCCATCGGAAGTGCCGTGTGACTTCCTTTGAGAACCCCCTTACATCTGTGATCAGGAATGGACTCCGCATAAACAAGGTGACCTGCTGTCCAAGGCTGGAGGTGTTGAAACGTTTGTTGAGGTTCACAATCAGCTTGTAAACAAAGTTGGCAAAAGTAGATGGATCCCTCTCATCCCGGAGCCGCTCCCTCAGTCTCTCTGCAGGTCCTCCTTCAACACGTGCATTAAAAGTCAGCATTTTTTGCTCAGTAAGTTCACACATAATAGGAATTTGCTCAGGTGCTTTTTAAAAAAATTACATAGAAATGTTTTCCATGTTGGCCATGTTATCATAATTTTATTAAATAAATGTTCAGGAATGTGCAAATTAAAGTATGAGCAGCTGTGGAGGAATGTAAAATTCAAACGATCTGTCAGAGTTACACAGGGATAAAGAAAAGCACAAACCTCAAGTTTCCTCTGGAATGTGCGGACAGCTGCCATCAGGTCACACTCTGAATTGTCCCTCCCCTGTAGCTTTAAATTTAGTTCAGTCAGGTGCGAAGTGAAAAAAAAGACACAATATCCTTTTTTTTCTGATCTTCTAAAAGGCAAGAAAATTGAGTTGGCTTTTGGCTTTTCAGCTGTGCCAGGAAAGCCGCAATTTCCTCTCTGATGGCCCAAAAGCGCTCCAACACCTTGCCTTTACTGAGCCACCTCACATTATTGTGCAACAGGAGGTCATCAGCATTTGCATCTACTTCTCTGAGGAATTCCCTGAGCATGCGATGCTGGAGAGAAGAGGATGCCCGGAGACAGTTTATCATTTTCATCATGGTTTCATCACCTTAGCATACTCTGCTGACAGGGTGGAGCACAGGACAGCCTGATGATTGATGCAAAGCTCAGGATTATCCTCTTTCATTCTTGCCACAGTTCCTCTCTCCCTCCCTATCATTGCAGGGGCTCCGTCTGTGGTTATGGAAATCACTTTTTTTTGGCTCAATTCCCCTCTTCAATAACATCTCCTTCACGGCCAGGTAGATGTCCTCTCCTCTGGTTTTGGTTTTAAGAGGTGACACCTAACAGATCTTCACAAAACTCATTCCTCTCCATATTGAAGAATCTGAGGTAAACTAACAGCTGAGCCTTGTCAGACAGGTCAGTAGACTCATCTACAGCTAAGCCAACACATGGAGCCTCATGCATGGCTTCAGTCAGCTGCTCCAGCACACCTTAGGCCAATATTTTACTTTTCTTTTTGGCTGATGATGTGGACATAGGTATTTGCTTAATTTTTTCACAAAGCTCCTCTTCTTGTTTTCCCTCAAAAGAGCATCAGCCACCGCACTCAGGCACTCCTTGACAATGCCTCCATCACTAAATGGTTTTTTCTGTTGCCCCAAAATCCAAGCAACTCTGAGGAAACACTCGTTGGCAAGTTGTTAGGCAGTAAATGAATGAGTTAAAATCCTCATGGACCTATCGTACTTGGTTTTTAGGTCGGTAATTTTCTGCAACCTTATTTCGGATTTTAGTGGGTAACTTTTCTCAAATGCTGTTTTATGTTTAATTTCGTAGTGGCGTTTAACGTTTGCACTTTTCACGAGTGCTACCGTCTCAGAGCACATGAGACACAGTGGTTTTGAGCTTCCAGCGGGGAGGATAAACATGTAAGAGTCTGTCCATTCTGCTTTAAAAGCTCTGTTATCGCTGTCCACTTTGCGCCGCTTAGAACAAGCCATGTCACGTTCCTTCACAATAACACAGTGTTTCTCTCACCGCTGTTCTCTCTTTTTCCTTGTCTCTCTCCAGTGTATTTCCTTCTCACAACTTTCTGACACGGCCGCAGCCACACTGCAGGAGCAAGAGTGCTAGGCCATGGGCCGAACCCCGATATCGTTTCATCGTGCTCCTGTCAAAAAGGTGAAGAGTATGCCTCTTCATTTTTATCAAAAGTATGATGAAATCACATGAAAATGAAAAAGTTCTACTTTGCACGTGTTCGTTAACCAGAAAAATGGACTTAAAGTCAGTAAATTTGTTTTGTTCGTTGCCATGGGTGCAGCGTAAAATTGACCTATCAGATAACAGCAAGGCCGTTTTCTTCCATACAACCAATATACCTAGCGCTTTCCAAAAGCACAGATGCTAAGTTACAACCCCAATTCCAAAATAGTTGGGACAAAGTGTAAATTGTGAATAAAATCAAAACATGACTTTCAAATCACACCAGCTAGTATTTTATTCACAATAGAACCGAGATAACATAGCAAATGTTGAAACTGAGAAATTTTACAATTTTATCCACAAAATGAGCTCATTTCAAATTTGATGGCTGCTACAGGCCTCAAAAAAGTTGGGACAGGGGCCTGTTTAACATGGTGTAGCATTCCTCCTTCTTTTTAACACAGAGTGGAGGCGTCTGGGCATCGAGGAGACAAGTTTCTTGAGTTTAGCCATTGGAATTTGATCCCACTCTTGTTTAATACAGGCTTCCAGCTGCTGGAGAGTTTTGAGTCTCCTTTGATGGACTTTTCCTTTAATTATGCGCCAAATGTCCTCAATTGGCGAAAGATCAGGACTGCAGGCAGACCAGTTCAGCACACGGACTCTTCTACTACGAAGCCATGCTGTTGTAATAGCTGCAGTATGTGGTTTTGCATTGTCCTGCTGAGATACACAAGGCCTTCCCTGGAATAGATGTTGTCTGGAGGGGAGCATATGTTGCTCTAAAACCTTTATATACCTTTCAGCATTCATGGTGCTTTTTAAAACATGCAAGTGTCCCACACCATATGCACTAATGCATCCCCATACCATCAGAGATGCTGGCTTCTGAACTGAACGCTGATAACAGGAGGGGTGGTCTTTCTCCTCTTTAGCACAGAGGACACGATGCCCATGATTTCCAACAAGAATGTCAAATTTGGACTCGTCTGACCACAGGACACTTTGCTACAGTCCATTTTAAACGAGCCTTGGCCCACAGAACACGGCGGGGCTTCTGGATCATGCTCGACAATGGCTTCCTTTTTGCATGATAGAATTTTAGATGGCATGTGTGGATGGCACGGCAGACTGTGTTTACAGACAGTGGTTTCTTGAAGTATTCCTGGGCCCATGTAGTAATGTCAATGACAGAATCATGCCGGTGAGTGATGCAGTGGCGTCTGAGGGCCCGAAGATCACGGGCATCCAGTAAAGGTCTTCGGCCTTGTCCCTTATGCACAGAGATTTTTCCAGTTTCTCTGAATCTTTTGATGTCATGCACTGTCAATGATGAGGCTTTCAAAGCCTTTGCAATTTGACGTTGAGGAACATTGTTTTTAAAGTATTCCACAATTTTTTTTACGCAAGGCTTCACAGGTTGGAGAGCCTCTGGCCATCTTTACTTCTGAGAGACTCAGCCTCTCTTAGACATCCCTTTTATAGCCAATCATGTTACACACCTGATGCCAGTTAACTTAATTACTTGCTAAATGTTCTTTCAGCTGATTCTCATATATTAATTGCTTTTTCAGCCCTTTTTTGCCTGTGTCCCAACTTCTTTGAGACCTGTTACAGCCAGAAAATTTGAAATGAGCTCATTTTGTGGATAGAAATGTAAAATACCTCAGTTCCAACATTTGAAACGTTATCTATGTTCTATTGTAAATAACATATTGGCTCGTGATCTGAAAGTCATTGCATTTTGATTTTATTCACAATTTACACTTCTATTTCGGAATTGGGGTTGTACATAGTTTGACCCATTCACTGTGAAACTTTTGGGAAACGCACCCCATTATGGTTGAATGCGTTTGCCATGTACTGGAGACAGAAAACGGCCCCATTGTACCATTCACTGAGGCATCCTAGGCCAAATTATGCCATTGTATGCAAGCATGGAAATCGCTGGATGGAATAGAGAGTGAGCTTTGAAATGTGATAATACATCGCATGATGGCAGAGGCTATCACATGAAATGCTACCTGAAGATCATCGATAAAAGGCGAATAGAGCAGGGTGTGAAACGAAAGGAAAAGGGCCGTTTACGACCTTCAGGGCAGAATTCCTCGTCATCACTGGGCAGTGAACCTCCTCCAAAGCGGTCGAAGCCGATTTTAAGGTCCGACATTGTGTCTTCATCAACTAAATCAGGCAAAAAAAGTTCAAAACACATTCTTCCGAACGAGTGCATCATATGCCGGAAAGACAAGTGAATACTAGATACGATGACGATGAAAAGGAAATTAGACAAGCTGGTAACGTGCGAAACTGATGTGCATAAACTGAAGAAAGCAGCTTCATTTCGTAATCGCCACAGGATTCTTTTGCAACTTGGAGAATCCAATCCAGTATCTATCTATGTAAGGTATCATGCGTCATGAGAGAAAAGGAATATTAATATGCTCAAAAAAATAGTGTCGATATTTATCTCTTCAAACTCACACACTAAATTTAACTTGGGTGAAATTTAACTTCACTGTAAATTACTGAGCCAATATTAAGATGCAGTTTAGCTCACAGACTCTTACTAGGAAACCATGTTGTTGTTGTTGCATGTCCAGAATGTGGTGTTTGGCCATGTTTTACTGAAATAAGCTAGGCCTTCCCTGAAAAAAATGTCTGGTGGCAGTAAATGTTGCTCCAAAACCTGAATATATTGTTCAGCATTAGTGTTATGTTCACAGATGTAGAAGTTAAACATGCTACGTGCACTAATGCACACCCAATGCAGACTAATGCACACCATCCCAGATGCTGGCTTTTAAACTGTGCTTTCATCAAGTTTGATGGTCCCTTTCTCCCTTAGCCTGGAGCATGCAGCATCCATGATTTCTAAAAAAGAAATTCACAATTTAATTGGTCGGACCACAGGACAGTTTACCACTTTGCCTCTGTCCATCTTAAATGAGCTTCGGGCGAGAGAGGGTGACAGCATTTCTGTATCTTGTTTGTATATGGTTTAAACTTTACAGGCAGTTTTAATTTGTATTTGTGGATGCAGCAACACACTGCACAATAACAGTGGTAAACAGAAGTGACCCAAAGCCCATGAAATGATTTTAACTGAATAATTTTGTCAGTTATGAACTGTATTATGAACTGCAGAGGATAAAACCCCCATATTCTTTGCATTTTTACGCTGAAAAACATTATCCTTAAATTGTTGACCACGTTGCCCTTGCGGTTTTGTAGAGTATTTTGCCATTTTTTACATATAAATGAAAGAATTTTTATTCCCAGTCATGTTACTAACCTGTTGCCAATTAATCTATTCAGCTGCAAGGTATTCCACCAGGTCTACTTTATTTATTTTCTGCATCTTACATCTTTTCCAGTGTTTTTTTGCCCCTGTCCCAACTCTTTTGAAAAACAAAATCAGATTCAAAATCAGCAGATATTTTTCACAGAACAATAACATTTTGTAGTTTAAGAATTTGATATGTTGTGCTTGTACTGTTTTCCATTAAATTTAGCGTTCAAGAGATTTACAAATCATTGCACTCCTTGTATTTCTAGTTTACGCAGCGTCCCAACTTTTTTGGAAACAGGGTTGTAGACAGTTCTGCTGATGTGAATTATGTTTATTGGAAGGAATTTGATGCTCTGAGTACTTTTTCTAAATAATATTTCTCTATGAACTCCTGTATTGTAAAGACAAACTGTTGAGAGCCCTGCTGAAATTTGAACTGCGTGTGAATCTATAGGATATATTCATCCAGGTACAGTCACTTAACGTCCACGCATTTTTGGTAGAACTTTATATTTCATGTATTAAAAATAAACAGATAATTTTGGCGTGTTGTTCTTTTATTCACCCCGTAGCTCGGAGCACTCTGACACTTAGAGGCCTTTTTCAGCCACTCGGCCCACGGCCTACACATGCACCGCCCACACACAAAATGTGCTCGCTACCGTAAAGGCACAAAAAGAGGCGTCTGATAAAATGAGAACTGCCAAAATTGAATGAAACTCAGCAAAACTGATGTTGGTTACAGCCTTCGGTCCGGATAGGACGGTGTCTGGGTTCGGACTCAGACCGTGGTCCGCCCATTATTGACCTCGGTCCTAGGGTTTTCATCCAATTTGCACCAAACTTGGTGAAAATCACCTACACAGATTTGTGGTCAAAAGTTACTATTTACATTTTTGATAAAATTTTGGGCGTGGCTGTGATGAGCTTCCAACGTAGCGGCCATTTTCAGAAGTATATAAGTGTGTATATCTCACACATACAGTGTCGGATTGAGTTGGACCCAATGTAAAATCTGTGCGGAATGACAATCTGAACACAATGATATGTAACTCGTATAGCTGTATGGCAAAATGGCTCTTTGACGCCTCCTACATTTTTTTGAATGGGAGAAAAAAAAATATTTTGACATAGTTAAAAGAAATTTGGTACACACATCTCATGTCAAACTGAACCAAAAAGCAAATGAGGACACACCCCTATTTTTAATCGTGTTCCTATGGCAACAACAAAAATGCGCAATTGAAATGAATGGGTTTTTGGCAGAACGATGTCAAGGATGAAAAACCTTTTGTGTTCCACTAATGGTACACAGACCTAAAATAACACTGTAAAAAAAAAATCTCCAAGAAGAATAATTTTCACAATACTGAAAAATGACTCAGCCCCGCCCCCTCAAAAATCAAAATACATTACGCAGATGGGATCCCTCCTCAAACTTTTTCCACGCAGAAAAATGAAACTTGGCAGAGACATAGCCCATGTCAGAACAAGTAAAAAACTACACTACGGCCCCACCCTAAACCCAACAGGAAGTCGGCCATATTGTGCAGAAGCACACGGAAATCAGAAACCATTCAAACAAACAGTAGCCTTTACCAACACTAAGTGTCACTGTGGACTGAATAAGCTCTGAAAAACGATTTGAGTGTCTAAAAACAACCCCTATAATGTACACATTTTTAAATTACATTGGAAATTGTGCACTGAAAGACAAGATATGCTGTCCTCTCATTGTTGAGTGGCCCCACCGGTCGGAAGGGAGGTGATCGGACGGGAGGGCGAGGGCCATAACACCGCTTGCGTTTTTAATTATTATTATCATCTTTGGATTTAATAACTGGTTGGCCCTCCTTTGGCAGCAGTAACCTCAGCCAAATGTTTCCTGTAGTTGCAGATCAGACCTGCACACCAGTCAGGAGGAATTTTGCACTGTTCCTCTTTACAAAACTGCTTCAGTTCAGCAATATTCTTGGGATGTCTGGTGTGAATCGCTCTCTTGAGGTCGTGCCACAGCATCTCAATCGGGTTGAGGTCAGGACTCTGACTGGGCCACTCCAGAAGGCGTATTTTCTGCTGTTGAAGCCATTCTGTCCTTGATTTACTTCTGTGCTTTGGGTCGTTGCCTTGTTGCATCACCCATCCTCTGTTGAGCTTCAATTGGCGGACAGATGGTCTTAAGTTCTCCTGCAAAATGTCTTGATAAACTTGGGAATTCATTTTTCCGTTGATGATAGCAATCCGTCCAGGCCCTGAAGCAGCAGAGCAGCCCCAAACCATGATGCCCCTCCGCCATACTTCATACCATACGCCATACTTCACAGTTGGGATGGGGTTTTGATGTTGATGTGCTGTGCCTTTTTCTCCACACATAGCGTTGTGTGTTCCTTCCAAACAACTCAACTTTGGTTTCATCTGTCTACAGAATATTTTGCCAGTAGTGCTGTGGAGCATTCAGGTGCTCCTTTGCAAACTTCAAACGTGCAGCAGTGGTTTTTTTGGACAGCAGTGGCTTCCTCTGTGGTGTCCTCCCATGAACTCCATTCTTGTTTAATGTTTTACTTATCGTAGATTTGTCAGCAGGGATGTTAGCATGTGCCAGAGATTTCTGTAAGGCTTTAGCTGACACTCTGGGACTCTTCTTCACCTCATTAAGCATTCTGCGCTATGCTCTTGCAGTAATCTTTACAGGACGGCCACTCCTAGGGAGAGTAGCGACTATGCTGAACTGTCTCCATTTATAGACAATCTGTCTTACCGCGGACTGATGAACATCAAGGCTTTTAGAGATACTGTTGAGGATTATATTTCAATATTTCTCATCATATTCATCAGTAGATAAATTGCCATGTTGAATACCCATAATCAATAATCATAATCAATAACCATATTATGCAAGCAGCAGTAACACACACACAGACACACACACACACACACATGCACACGCACATGTACACATGCACATACACATAAAACACACACACACACACACACACAAGCAGTTCACATACGCATAGGGAGGGGATAAGCAGTGCAAACACACACACACACACACACACACACACACATATACAAGCAGTTCACACACACATGAGCAGTGCACACAGACACATGCACACACACACACACACACACACATCCAAGCAGTTCACACACAGACACACACACATACAAGCAATCCAATTCACACATGCATGAGCAGCTCACACACACATAAGCAGCAGGCTTCCGTAGCTTTGATTAGTAAGCAGCTTCTGTTTATTTGATTTGAAAACATAATCAGGTGATGCATTTGATTTCTGTAGCTTTGATCAATATTTGTTCAGTAAAATCATAAGTTGTTACTGAAAACATAATCAATTGAATCATTTATGTATCTACTTGTATCCTATTCATCTGGCTGTATTTTTCCTCTCTTGACTGTAATTTTCCAGTCCTTTGTAGTGATGTGCATCCTTATCTTTGCTTTTGAAGTTCTCAAGGTTAGTTGGCAGTGTTTTGGTTTGCCTGTCCTTGTAATGTGAGAATGAGAAGGCGGAAAGACCATATTTGGAAGATATTTCCAGTGACGAAGGTATAAAAACTGGGTGTGAAAGGCAAGAAAGCGGAAAGACCATATTTGGAAGACATTAACCATAATCAAACTGTTTTTCTGGGAGTTGGGGGCGGGACCCTTTCGGTCATGATACGTTGTGTTGAAATTGTCATGGAACGACTGTACAATCATGCCAAAATGAAAAAACAAATTAAAAAAATAAAAAATAAATATTTCCTGTGATGAAGGTATAAAAACTGGGTGTGTAAGGCCAGATGGAAGTTCCTCTTGCGCAAAAAGAACTCGGCTTTATATTCATCAACATGCCACGATAAAGCCTAATTGTCTGAAGAATCTATCTCTCTCCAATTGCTTGGGGATGGGGGAACCTCATAATTTGAAAATATGTCTGAATGAAAACCACAACAGTGCTTGTGTAACCTTTTCCAGCTTTATGCAAGTCAACAATTCTTAATCGTAGGTCTTCTGAGAGCTCTTTTGTGCGAGGCATGGTTCACATCAGGCAATGCTTCTTGAGAACAGCAAACTCAAAACTGGTGTGTGTTTTTTATAGGGCAGGGCAGCTTTAACCAACACTTCCAATCTCGTCACATTGATTGGACTCCAGGTTCGCCGACTCTTGACTCTGATTAGCTCTTGGTCATTAGCCGAGGGGTTCACATACTTTTTCCACCCAGCACTGTGAATGTTTACATGTTGTGTTCAATAAAAACATGAAAACATATAATTGTTTGTGAGGTATTAGTTTAAGAAGACTGTGTTTGTCTATTGTTGTGACTTAGATGAGGATAATCCCAAAACAAGGTAATCCCAAAGGGTAAAAAGAGTCCGTGTGCTGAACTGCCCTGACTGCAGTCCTGATCTTTCATCGATTGAGAACATTTGGCGCATAATTAAACAAAAAGTCCATCAAAGGAGACCCAAAACTCTCCGACAGCTGGAAGCCTGTATTAAACAAGAGTGGGATGTTATGGCCCCCAATTTGTTATGGCATCACGGACAGCAAGGGATGACAGACAAAATTCTTCAACTTCAACAGATTTAATTAAACAAACAGAACCAATCTACAATCTACCCTACTGACCAAGATTGAAATAATAATAAAAAAAAAATAGTTACAGTCCCTTGGTAATGGAGATGGCGCTGCTATGTTGCGATGTCTTGGGACAGGAAAATGCTCCAACACAGGCAAAAATCCACAAAAAGCTTCACAGGTCTTGAAAAGAGTGACAGGTCTGGTCAAGTGTATCCTTCCACAATTTCTCCTTGCAATTTCTCCTACTACTCTACACTCTCTCGATTTTTCTCCTTATATACTCTTTTCCAGCCCCCTCTGAGGCATGCCCGGGACATGCCCAAACCTAGTTTTAGATTGCTTAACAAAAAAAAATGTCAATACTGCCATCTAGTGGCTTTTTACCACATTACAGGGATCAAATTCCAATGGCTAAACTCAAGAAACTTGTCTCCTCAATGCCCAGACCAATCATTCTTTTTAAGGGATTGTTTGAGCCTCCCCTGTTGGCAGTTCACGAGCCGCGACTGATGTAGAGATATATATATATATATACACACACACACACAACCCCAATTCCAACATAGGTGGGACAAAGTGTAAATTTTGAATAAAATCAAAACGCAATGACTTTTAAATCACAACTGCCACCTCTCGGCGGCTGAGATCTGCCCGTAACATGTCAAAGGCTCTTTTTCTCTCTCCTGTGTCACAAGCCGTTCCATTTTCTTGATGCAGTAGCATTTTTCGTTTTTTTTGTTGGCTTTATGTAGGCTATTGACCACACCAAAAAGAACAAGTCAAGTGTCACTGTACACATCACGAACAGCTCAATGTTTGTTATTACTGTAGTGCTTGGCGCGCGTGCCGCGTGGTGCGGCGTCAGGATTACAATACCACGCGCTTTTCTTTATTTCCTCTCGTGCCTCACTGGAAAAGCAATAAAAATCATTCAATTCTTCAATTTGCCACAAATGCAGTACATACCTCACCTGTGCGTTTTTAATGGCGCTGAGTATATAAAATAATATATTAAAAATCAAGCAATTTTAAACAAGAACAGCTGAAAAGCAATTATGCGTTAAAGGGTCAGAGGCTCATGGCACGCCATTGAAAATCCCGTAACGCTGGCGTTACCGCTGGAGAGACGTTGGGCTTTCTATGAATTCTCTGTAGTTTAAGATTCAAGACTTTGCTGCGGTCGCTGACAAGGGTAAACGTGCTGTTCAGTCAGTGAAAACAAATATTCAAAACTGCGGCGCATTTCTCCAGTTGGAGATGTTCTGGGATGTTTTACGCTTGAAAGTGGTTGCCAATGATTTCAGTTGATTTGGATTTGTCTTCAATGCTGTTTTTCTTTGAAACTCCGAAAGTTTTTTGAGGACCAAAGAAATTCAGCGACCCTTCAATTAGCCTTGGGGTGAGTAGATGAGTGAAGTTTCATTTTTGGGTGAACTATCCCTTTAAGAGGAGCTGGCTTGGCAAACATTTGAGGCGAATGATGTCAGGAATACAGCAAAACCCAAAATCAGAAAAGCGTGCAAATGGTTTTTTTCTTTTTTTAACTTGTTTTCTCCAAATAATGGCCAATGAAATAACTTTTTTGGCAGCCTGATAGACGTGTATGCTGTCAACTGGAAGCATAATCTTTAAAAAGTTGGGAATCTGTCTATTTGACCTTTAGGTTTTCGATAATATATGGAAGCCCACAGAGGACAATATTAAAATGATAATGTAAACTTGGAAATGAAAATGTAATTCCACAACAACATAAAACAATTGACAGAATAACGTTATTTCCACATATGCAGGGGAGTAGTGGAGGGGGTGCATGAGGGAACTTCTCTAAATATCAAAAAAACAAAAAAAGTCTTGATTTTATCTGCTTACTGTCAGACCGACAGCTTGCCAACCTATCAGATTCATGAAATTGTCCCCTACGAGAGTGAGTTTTCTTGACATTTTATGATAGGGAGTGCAAGCTGTCAATTTCTTTTTTTTGGGGGGGGGAGCCTAATTGGACAGGTTTTGGGCAATACTCTTCCATAAACAGCACTGAGTGTGCTGCCTGCAGTGCGCCAGAATCAAAAACCGTTAGCTGAGCAAAGCGAGATCGCCAATAAATCTAAACTTAAGCAATCACCACTCTTACAACTCATGAATAAAAGAATCCAAATGAAACCATGTCCAACAACAGTTGCTATTGAAGCAGCTGCTGATAAGCCTGAGCTAGCTGATGTTAATGATGATGACAACGCACTTCTAGCTAGCTAATAGGGACATTCTGAGAGTACTGCGCATTCGGAGCAGACTGTAGGCCTAACCGCAGAGCTGATTTGCCAACATGGCCCATCTTCTCCGGGCATCAGGGGATTGTTTGGAAGATAAGCCTGGAGCCTAAAAGGCAATACAAACGAAGACCACAATGGAAAAATGATGAGTAAAATTTTCATGGTGTGGAGAAATGATGAATTAAAAATTCAAAACGATCTTAGAAACAAAGCACTGAAAAAATACGCAAAAAAATATATATAAAATATTTTAAGAAAATATAATATTATTATATAATATTATAAATATTATAATAATATATAATATATAAAATATACAAAAATGCAAAATTTGGACTCTGATCATTTTTACTTTGTGGTCTTCAAATGCTTGTTGTGTAATGGCCTGTTTTGTGCTCAAATTGCTTAATTTTAGTACACTCTTTTCGTGCAGATCCACAGAATGCGGAAGTGGCTCTAGGCTGATGAACCCAATCCTATCATTGACCCGTTCATACTATAATATATTAGGCTGATGAACCCAATCCTATCATTACCCCATTCACACTATAATATATTAGGCTGATGAACCCAATCCTATCATTACCCCGTTCACACTATAATATATTAGGCTGATGAACCCAATCCTATCATTACCCCGTTCACACTATAATATATTAGGATGAACTGATGAACCCAAATCCTATCATTACCCCGTTCACACTATAATATATTAGGCTGATGAACCCAATCCTATCATTACCCGTTCACACTATAATATATTAGGCTGATGAACCCAATCCTATCATTACCTGTTCATCATAATATATTAGGCTGATGATGAACCCAATATATTAGGCTGATGAACCCAATCCTATCATTACCCCGTTCACACCATAATATATTAGGCTGATGAACCCAATCCTATCATTACCCGTTCACACCATAATATATTAGGCTGATGAACCCAATCCTATCATTACCCCTGTTCACACTATAATATATTAGGCTGATGAACCCAATCCTATCATTACCCCTGCTCACACTATAATATATTAGGCTGATGAACCCAATCCTATCATTACCCCGCTCACACTATAATATATTAGGCTGATGAACCCAATCCTATCATTACCCGTTCTCACACTATAATATATTAGGCTGATGAACCCAATCCTATCATTACCCCGTTCACACTATAATATATTAGGCTGATGAACCCAATCCTATCATTACCCCTGTTCACACTATAATATATTAGGCTGATGAACCCAATCCTATCATTACCCGTTCACACTATAATATATTAGGCTGATGAACCCAATCCTATCATTACCCCTGTTCACACTATAATATATTAGGCTGATGAACCCAATCCTATCATTACCCCGCTCACACTATAATATATTAGGCTGATGAACCCAATCCTATCATTACCCCGTTCTGATGAACCCAATCCTATACCCGTTCATATAATATTAGGCTGATGAACCCAATCCTATCATTACCCCGTTCACACTATAATATATTAGGCTGATGAACCCAATCCTATCATTACCCCGTTCACACTATAATATATTAGGCTGATGAACCAAATCCTATCATTACCCCGTTCACACTATAATATATTAGGCTGATGAACCCAATCCTATCATTACCCCGTTCATACTATAATATATTAGGCTGATGAACCCAATCCTATCATTACCCCGTTCACACTATAATATATTAGGCTGATGAACCCAATCCTATCATTACCCCGTTCACACTATAATATATTAGGCTGATGAACCCAATCCTATCATTACCCCGTTCACACTATAATATATTAGGCTGATGAACCCAATCCTATCATTACCCCGTTCACACTATAATATATTAGGCTGATGAACCCAATCCTATCATTACCCCGTTCACACTATAATATATTAGGCTGATGAACCCAATCCTATCATTACCCGCTCACACTATAATATATTAGGCTGATGAACCCAATCCAATCATTACCCCGCTCACACTATAATATATTAGGCTGATGAACCCAATGAACCCACATCCTATATTAGGCTGATGAACCCAATTCACCCCATTCACACCATAATATATTAGGCTGATGAACCCAATCCTATCATTACCCCGTTCACACCATAATATATTAGGCTGATGAACCCAATCCTATCATTACCCCGTTCACACTATAATATATTAGGCTGATGAACCCAATCCTAACATTACCCCGTTCACACTATAATATATTAGGCTGATGAACCCAATCCTATCATTACCCCATTCACACCATAATATATTAGGCTAATGAACCCAATCCTATCATTACCCCGTTCACACTATAATATATTAGGCTGATGAACCCAATCCTATCATTACCCCGTTCACACTATAATATATTAGGCTGATGAACCCAATCCTATCATTACCCCGTTCACACCATAATATATTAGGCTGATGAACCAAATCCTATCATTACCCCGTTCACACTATAATATATTAGGCTGATGAACCCAATCCTATCATTACCCCGTTCACACTATAATATATTAGGCTGATGAACCCAATCCTATCATTACCCCGTTCACACTATAATATATTAGGCTGATGAACCCAATCCTATCATTACCCCGTTCACACTGTTGTAGCCATTTTCTACACATATAATTTAAGATAATTTGAATCAATATTCTGTTTGAGATGTTTGGGTTTGAAGTATTTTCTGTTCTGTGTTGTAATGTGGAATGAAGGTTTGGCCAGTGACTAATGACGCGATAGAATGGTGTTTTCTCATTGGCTGCTGTGTGTACAGTATAAATACATCGTGAGCCCGCGAAACGGCAGAAGCCACTGGACCTTCATGCAACACGGTCTTTTGACCAGCGCACTAATTTCGGTTAGTTTACTAAGAAAAGTCGAAAGTCTATTATTTTTCTATTTTGTATGATTTCAGTTTTGTAATAAAGAAACTAAAAGAAGAATTTAGCTTCAAGACTTTTGCTTTCCGATGTCAGTGTGTTGCGTGCGAAACCTTTGAGGCCCGGAGCTAGTGAGGCAGCCAGCTGCTGCACCCACAGCAAAGTCAAAAGACCAGCCATTTCTCTCGGGAGCTAACCTGCTGTTCAGACGGCGGACCTGCGAGTTCGGTCGGGAAGACAGTTTGCAGTTCGAGTTGAAGCCCCGAGAATACCCGAGAAAAGCTTGCGGAATGGAGATTTCCCTGGATCAGGTCTGATATTCTTTATTGACTCTTGCAGCCTTTTGGCGACGTTGGCGCAGACCATCGTCTGAAAGTGAAAGTAAACGTTCACTGGATATTCCGCTACGAAAGCCATCGGGTTTTAATGGAATAAATTCGACACATGTAGAAGCTCTTTTCACAACGGATTAGACGCATTAGAAGAGTTAGAAGCTGTGGATAATTCGAGGAATTGTGGCAGCTTACGTGTAGAGGATTCCGTGGCTAAACGAGATGGCAGAGAAAAGCGCAGCTGCGTGTGATGACCAAAAGAGGAGAAAATCAAACGGCTGAAAGGAGAAAGAAGGGAAAAATTGGCTCAATTAACCAGGCAAAAGAATGACTTAGTAAAATTAAAGGAAAATGAAGATAATGTTAAATTCATAAAAGATGAAGCATTGCTGATGTTTGAAAAATACTTTGGAGAGTACGAAACGCTCAATGAACACTTGTGTGAATTAATGGATGAAAGAGAAATTCAATCAGATCAAGATGCTTTTGAGACAAGGCATTCAGAATTCAAGCAGTTCTTACAAGAAATGAATTGGTGGATTTCAGATGTGCTAAGAGACCCTCAAGAAGAGGAAGAAGGTATTTGGCCACCGGATAGTGCATCTAAGTCCAATTCAGTTGTAAGCCGTACTTCCAGCATTAATTCTGCAAAGCTAAAAATCAAAGCAGAATGCGAAGCACTATTAGAAAGAGCTGCTGCAATGAAAAAGAAAGAAGCACTAGAGCAGGAGGAAATCCGC
Source organism: Gymnothorax javanicus (assembly GCA_029692085.1). NCBI lineage: Eukaryota > Metazoa > Chordata > Actinopteri > Anguilliformes > Muraenidae > Gymnothorax > Gymnothorax javanicus. Next base: position 2,029,837 of record CM056201.1, on the reverse strand, counting down.
CTGAGATTAAGGAAAGAGCAATTAGAAATTGAAACTGAACTTGCTGCTTCAGATGCCAGATTGAAGGTGTATGAGGAATTTGAAGATGCTCATGAGTCAATGGACAATCTCCATAATACATTGCCAAGATTTAAAGCAGAACCCCTGGCTAGTAGACATGAAAAGCATCGTGTTGCCAGTGGTTACGTGCATCATGGAGCTAGTGAGCTTTCTCTTGCTTTCAACCCAAAGCCAGCTGTGCAATTTGGTGCTTCAGACAGAAAAAAGCCATTGTCAAGTTTTGGTGCTGCCAGCAGTACCCCGCGTACTGATCGCCATGACCACATGGATACGTCTACAGACAACTTACATGAAGCGCTGCAGAGGCAAAATGAAGTCACTGAGATGCTCATTAAACATACAGAGTTTGTCCCAACTCCCTCATAGAGACCTACCAACATTTACAGGAGACCGTCTGACGTATAGATCCTTCATTAGGGCCTTCGAACATGCAATCGATAGCAAGACAGACAGCTATCAAGATTGGTTGTACTACCTTGAATAGTTCACGAGTGGAGAGCCGCTTGATCTCATTCGTAGCTGTGAGCACATGAGACCAGGCAAGGTTTACAGAGAAGCTAGAGCATTGCTTGATCGTCACTATGGAGATGAACTGACCATCGCCACAGCATATATCAAGAAGGTAATGGAATGGCCTCAGAAAAAGCCTGAAGACAGAAAAGGATTGAATACCTTTGCATTGTTCTTGATTGGATGTTGTAACACAGTGAATGATGTGGACTACATGGACGAAATGAATAATCCCACCAACATGAAGTGCATTATATCCAAGCTTCCATTCAAATTGAAGGAAAGATGGAGGAGCTATGCTGATGACATTCAAGAAAAAAGAGGAAAAAGCCAGATTTCCTGACTTAGTGGAGTTTGTTTACCATCAAGCGAAAGTCGCAAATGATCCACTGTTTGGAGATATCCCAGACTCCACCTTTGGAAATCAGAAAAGCATGAAAAAGAAACCAAGCTCTGTGAAAGCTGAGTCCAAGAGAAGCAGCTTTGCTGTGAATGTATCTACCACAGAGAAGGATGCCGGTAAAGGTCAGTCAGAGAAGAAAACAGCCACAGTCAAGTCTGCAAATGTTTTCCAAAGTCCCTGTCTTTCCTGCCAGAAGAACCACACACTGAACGTGTGCAACAAGATCACAGGCGAACCTTTCAAAGAAAGAGTACAGTTCTTGAAAACGAACGGTCTTTGCTTCAGCTGCCTGACAGCAGGTCACTTGGCCAAGGACTGTAAGAAGAAAGTTTCATACCCAGAGTGCTCCCGCAAACACCCAGCTATCCTGCATGTGGCAAAAGAAGACGCCGCATCGGCCCAGAACAGCGCAGACAACAGTTCACAAGGCACAGGAGAAGTCACAAGTGCTCTCGTGTCTGCAGGCTGTAGAAGAGCGGACCACACTGGGGCCGGGAACAGTGAGAGTATACTGCTCATTGTACCTGTGCAGATAAAGCACAAGAAAGGCACAAAGATAGTCGAGACCTATGCATTCCTGGATCCAGGAAGCACAGTAACTTTCTGCAATGAAGCCTTGGCGAACCAGTTGAACATCGGAGGCAGAAAGACAGAGTTCCTTCTCCGCACCATAGTACAAGAGCAGAAAGTGAGTAGATATGTGCTTACTGATTTGGAGGTGTGTGGCTTAGAGGAGCAAGAATACATTCAGCTGCCCAGTGTGTATACTCAGCTAGATTTACCTGCGAAGAAAGCCAACGTACCACAAGAGACAGATTTGGTGAAGTGGCCTTACCTGAGTCGAGTCCATCTCCCAAAACTTGATGCAGAAATTGGCCTTCTCATCGGCGCCAATGCATATAAAGCTATGGAGCCGTGGGAGATTATTAGTAGCCAGAACGACGGACTGTACGCCGTGAAAACAGCGCTTGGTTGGGTTGTCAATGGGTCAATTAGCAAATGTCAAGAGAAAGAGTCAGAGGATGACGAAAGACCGAGTTTTCTTGTCAACCACATCTCCGTGATGAACACTGGAGACATGTCGATGAAGCACTACAATGCCGATTTCCCTGAAAAACAGTATGAGGACAAGCGAGAAGACTCTCAATATGACAAGCAGTTCATGCATGCTGTGACTACATCAGCACAGCTCGTTGATAGTCACTATTGCATCAAGCTGCCTCTGAAAGATGACAAGGTGAAGATGCCATGCAACCGCGGTATTGCTGAACAGAGACTTAACTCCTTGAAGAGAAAGTTTAATAGGAACCCAGACTTCTTTCAGGAGTACAAGACCTTCATGAACAAAATACCGGAGAAAGGCTATGCAACAAGAGTTCCAGAAGAGCAGTTGAGTCGTAATGATGGAAGAGTGTGGTTCATCCCGCACCACGGGGTGTATCATCTGAAAAAGAGAAAGCTGCGAGTCATCTTTGACTGCGCAGCAAGGTATCAAGGCATGTAATTGAATGATCAATTGTTACGAGGGTCTGACCAAACAAACACCCTCATCGGAGTGTTGCAGAGATTTAGACAGGAGCCTATCGCCGTGATGGCAGATATCAAGTCTATGTTCTATCAGGTGCGGGTTCCAGACACAGACGCTAATCTGCTATGCTTTCTGTGGTGGCCAGGCAGCGATGTGAATAGAGAAGCAGCTGAGTACAGAATGTGTGTGCATCTGTTTGGTGCTACATCATCCCCCAGTTGTGTGTCGTATGCACTGAGAAGAACGGCAGAAGATGCAGCTACTGAGACCGCACCAGAGGCCACACAGACTGTCCTCAAGAACTTCTATGTTGACGACTGCTTGAAGTCGGTAGACACAGAAGATCAAGCAGTTGCTCTCGTGAAGGAGCTGATGACATTGTGCACTAGAGGTGGGTTCTACTTGACCAAGTGGATCAGCAACAGTAGAGCCCTGCTGTGCTCCATCCCTGGCTACAAACGAGCAGATGAAGTTAAAGATCTTAACTTGGAGAACGGCGAACTACCTGTGGAACGAGCACTAGGCGTGCAGTGGTGCACTAGTTCAGACAACTTTAAGTTCAAGATACACCTTCCAGGCAAACCGTACACAGGACGAGGCATCTTATCTGTTATCAGTTCGGTGTACGATCCAATGGGCTTTCTGGCGCCTCTTCTCTTACCCATCAAGCTCATTCTGAGAGATCTCTGCAAAGGGAAAAAAGGTTGGGATGAAGAGATCCATAACAAGCCACGCTAAACATGGCTGAGGTGGCTAACAGACCTCGACAAGCTTTCAGAACTGGTAGTCAGCAGATGTTTCAAGTCTGCCACGTTTGGGCCAACCAAGACTGCCCAGATCCACAATTTTTCTGACGCCAGTCAAGATGGATATGGCGTTGTGTCGTATCTCTTGTCGACGAATGGCCAAGGTGAGAAACACGTATCCTTCCTGATGGGAAAGTCTAGAGTCGCTCCGCTCAAACAGATCACGATTTCTAGAATGGAGTTGACAGCAGCGATAGTTGCAGTCAAGATTGATCGGATGCTGAGAGAAGAACTCGAAGTTCCCCTGATGGAATTGGTCTTCTGGACAGATAGTACAACAGTACTAAAGTACATTGAAAATGATGCCCTTCGTTTCAAAACGTTTGTGGCAAATCGAGTTTCGTAAATTAGAGAGGCGACAACTTTGTCTCAGTGGAAGTATGTCAACACCTCACAAAACCCTGCAGATCAGGCCTCAAGAGGTTTGAAGATTGAAAACTTCATGAAAAGTAAGAGCTGGTTTCAGGGGCCTAGCTTCCCGCCAAATGAAGCTGAGTGGCCAGAACAACCTGAACAGCGTACTTACCTGACAGAAAATGACGTTGAGGTGAAGACGTCCGCTGCGGTGTCATGCACAAGTCCAGACGAGTGCACAGATCCATTTAACCAGCTTGTGGAGTATTACTCGAGTTGGCATAAGCTGAAAAAGGCAACAGCTTGGATTTCTGCACCTAAAAGAAATGCTGCGACACCTAAGTAAGAAAAGAGTTTGAACGGACCATAAAGCAATCTGAAAAAGATCCAGAAAAACACAGATCCATGATTGAACAGCAGATGGGGATGTGTAAGAATAACCTGAAAAAGAAAATACTTACCGTTGAAGATCTATCCAGAGCAGAAATGGAACTGATCAAATACAGCCAGAGACAGACCTATACTGAAGAGATGAAAGCTCTGCAGACAGGAAATACTGGCGTGAAAAGGAACAGTTCAGTTTTTAAGCTGGATCCATTCTTGCAGGAGGGTGTGTTAAGGGTTGGGGGGCGTTTGAACAGATCGGCGATGCCTGAGGAGACCAAGCATCCTGCTATTCTGCATAAACATCACAGAATAGCCCGCCTCATCCTCCACGACATCTACCAAGAGACTGGACATGGAGGATGGAATCATGTCTTAGCCAGACTACGACAACGGTATTGGATACCAAGAGCCAATGCAGCAGTAAGAAGAGTGATATCAGAGTGCGACCTCTGTAGAAGACTGCATGCAAAGGCAGGAGAGCAGAAAATGGCAGATTTTCCGCAAGACCGTCTACTACTCGACAAACCACCCTTTACTAACACGGGTGTAGATTACTTTGGTCCATTTGAGGTCAGAAGAAGACGGGCCAGAGTCAAGCGTTATGGAGTTCTATTCACATGCTTAACTGTCAGAGCAGTGCATATTGAAGTAGCCCATTCCCTTGACATGGATTCATGCATTAATGCCCAACGGCGTTTTCAAGCAAGAAGAGGACAAGTGTCAATCATTCGTTCCGACAACGGTACAAATTTTGTTGGCACTGAACGAGAGCTGCGAGAGGCATTAGCAGAGCTGGACCAGTCTCGTACCAATGAAGCAATGATGAGAAAGGGGGTGCAATGGATTTTCAACCCGCCTGCTGCATCCCACTATGGCGGAATTTGGGAGCGTCAAATCCGCATGGTAAGGAAAGTGCTGGGCTCTGTTGTGAGACAACAGCAATTGGATGATGAAGGGCTACAGACTCTCCTTTGCGAAGTTGAGAGCATCATCAATGGAAGACCCTTCACCATGAACACAGACCACCCGCCTGACCTCGAGCCACTAACGCCGAATCACTTACTCCTACTGAAAGCACAGCCCTGCTTTCCGCCAGGCGTTTTACCAAAGATGACGTCTATGCCCGCCATCGCTGGAGGCAAATCCAATATCTGGCGGATCTGTTCTGGCGAAGGTGGACTCTTGAATACCTACCTCTGTTGCAAGAGCGTCAAAAATGGCTCAGTCTGAAGAGAAGTTTCAAGGTTGGAGATGTCGTCCTCGTCACTGACTCGTCCCTCCCACGAAACGTCTGGACGTTGGGCAGAATCACCAAAGTGATGCCAGACTCTAAAGGGGTCGTCCAAAGCGCTGAGGTCCAGACAAAGACCAGCGTCATCCAGAGACCCGTAACAAAACTGTGTTTATTGCAAGGAGAAGAATGAAGAGTGAAGAGAAAGACTTATAAATTATAATTACCTGTTGAATAGACTGTAAATACTTACCTGTGAAGAGAGAAGTAGACTCCAGTTAAAGAAAAAAGATTTGAGAATTGTTAGTAATGACGTAAATGGCTCCAAGTTAAGTGAAGTTGGCAATTGATATGCTAAGGCTTAGTCAATTAGGGGCCGGGATATGTTGCAGCCATTTTCGACACACATAATTTAAGATAATTTGAATCAATATTCTGTTTGAGAAGTTTGGGTTTGAGGTATTTTCTGTTCCGTGTTGTAATGTGGAATGAAGGTTTGGCCAGTGACTAATGACGCGATAGAATGGTGTTTTCTCATTGGCTGCTGTGTGTACAGTATAAATACATTGTGAGCCCGCAAAACGGCAGAAGCCACTGGACCTTCATGCAACACGGTCTTTTGACCAGCGCACTAACTTCGGTTAGTTTACTAAGAAAAGTCGAAAGTCTATTATTTTCTATTTTGTATGATTTCAGTTTTGTAATAAAGATACTAAAAGAAGAATTTCGCTTCAAGACTTTTACTTTCCGATGTCAGTGTGTTGCGTGCAAGAACTTTGAGGTCCTAAGCTAGTGAGGCAGCCAGCTGCTGCACCCACACACACCATAATATATTTCACTTGTGTTGGCTCAGATGATTGTCAGGCAGCACAGACTTCCATGCAGGCCCTGGAATTCCCAAGCCCTTTGTTTGAAAACTTGGCTGCGAGCCTATCACTCAGCAGGGCTATTCAGCATCTCTTGATAAACAAAATGGTGAAATGAGAATACGTTAATTAAAAAAAAAAAAAAAAAGCCATCTTCATTGGTCCTGAGTACATCAGCATTTAAAGTTTGTCCTATGATAGATCTTTAATTATTTGCCTGTTTGAGCGAGATTATTGCTCAATTTCACTGCAGAATTGTTCACTGCAGACCTTGACCATCAACGGGAAAGTGACCAATCTTGCGGTATTTACTTTTGTATTAAAGACCTTACAACAGTGCACAGAAGCACTATAAACTTCTCTGGGCACAGAGGCAGCTGCGATGGGCGATAACAGTGGAAATGTATCTTGTGGCCAGACAAATCAAAATCTCAGGTCTTGTTTGGAAGAAATGGACGCTGTGTACTCCAAACAAAAAAAGAAAAAGACCTTCCAGCCTGTTACCCGCAACAAGTCCAAAAGCCACGCTCTGTCTTGGGCTCTGTCATACCCTTGACAGGGTAACTTGCTCTTCTGTGAGGACATGATCAATGCGAAAAAGCACACTGAGATTTTGGAGCAAAACATGCTGCCTTCAAGGAAATAACTTTTCCAGGAACCCCCCTGGACATTTTTACAAGACAATGCAAAGCCACACTTTGCCAACATTACAAAGGCATGACTATGCACTTAGATGGTGTGGGTGCTGGACTTGCCTGCCTGCAGTCCCCAATCGAGAACGTGCGGCAAATTTTGACATTCAAAATACCAAAAAGAACTCATAGCGTTGCATATATTATAACCTGTTTGCAGAAAAAAATGGAACTAAATTACACCTGAGAAACTTATTCATTTGGTGTCTTCAGTCCCTAAAAGTTTATTTAGTGTTGTTGAAAGGAATGGCAACATTACAAAGTGATAAAAACTTCACTGTCCCAATTTTTTTTAATGTTGAAAGAATGAAAATTGGTATAAGGGTTTATTTTAAAAAAATCAAAAAATTCATGCGCTGTTGTATTATTTACAACATAATAGAGATCATTTACAAACCCCTGCTTTCAGTCGTAATTTTAATTCAACATTCCTTTCCAACTTTTTCTGACTTGGGGTTGCACTCGGAAAGGTTTGGCAATAAGTAATACAGATAAAAATTTCATCCCTCTCAATCATGTACAAGAAATCATATTTATTCACAATTTACAGTTGACTGATCTGCACCTTCTTTTATGCGTTTCTGTCATGGTTTTGGGGGGTTGCTGCCTGCTGTGCATTTTCTTCGCCACCTGAGGACTCTCTGATCAGGGGGTTGATCACTTATTGTTTGCAGCTGTGTTGAGACTATTTAAGAGGCGCTTCCGGCACAGTCTGGTGCTTTTGTGTCACTCTTGCGAGGTCTACAAAGCCCTTAGCGTTTAGTCAGAGGAATCTCCTTGAAAGAGTTTAGGATTTGGTGTTTGTCCGTCCTATTTATTGTTGTCTGTCCGATTTATCGTTCTGTTCATCAGAGTATGTTCTGTCCTGCAGAAGGTCTTGTTTGTTGGAGCATAGTCTTTGCTCGCAGACCTCTGTCGGTTCACTCCTGTTCCAGCAGGAGGGAGTGGTTACTCTCTCTCTCTTACGAGAAAGCTCTTGTTTTCTGGGAGGATTTTCGCCCACTTTTTCTGGGTTGTTTTTTGTTGGGGGAAGCGCCGGGGAGTTATGCTTCTTTTTTCTGTTACTGTTTGTCATAGTAGTGTTCACTCACGTTTCAGAAACCCTATCCTGTGTCGCGTATGGGTCCCCGTCCCATCCCTCACAGTTTCAATGCAGCTGAAAATATTTATAAAATTAATTTCAGGCTGTTATTTTATTGCTTTAAGTAATTGGTAGTCTGCATGTCAAAATAGACCTATAGAAATAACCAGTTTGTTCATCTTGTCTCCCTCGAATGGCTTGAGTAAATTTTCAGTTAAATTTTGGGAAATGAGCATACAACTCATTTCATAACTTTCTTATGAGATGACCACTCATGCAAGATCCTCTATATATCTCCGTCTGGCTGTGAAGAACAGCTGGGTAAATCACTATGTTAGGTTTGCGTTATCTAGCTATCAATTATGTGGTTGCACAATAATTCAGCATATTACAGTAGTAATTATATCATGGTTTTCTCCCCACCTGCCGCCTCCGCCGTGTCCACCGCCACCGTGTCCGCAGATTTTAGCTGTTAGCGCGATAACTCACAAAATACTTTACATTGGCTTCTCATTTTAGCATATGGGTAGATATGGTAGAGAGGATGAACTGATTAGATTTTGGGCAAGTATGCACTCCTAGGTTTGCCATCAGGTAGCGCTATATATTGAAAAAATCAGTTTTTTAACCATATCTCTGGAACAATTGCTCACACAGACCTCAAATTTGCCTCATATTGTAGTTCTAGTAAAGGGGAATCCAATAAAGGGGGCTTCGAGGATTGGGGAATTTCGGGGATATACCCCTAGCTGTCGGCCACCGACAGCGTAGGCCTAGTTTTATTTTTATTTACTGCAGCAAGTTAGCTAGTTATTTATTCTCAGCTAGCTAATTTAATCATGATTTTGAATAAATCAGCTTGCATTAGAAATTCAAGCTTCATGTCAATTCAGGTGATTTTTCTCTTCTGCGTAAAAATTCCAGTTGTTTAACTTTAGAAGCAAGCTAGAATATTTAGTGCACGAAGCATCTAGAAGCAATGTGATGTAACTAATTTATGATAATACAACTGGGATTAAGCCTATTCTAACAATGTTTTATCTTTATCTTGACTATTATTGACATTAGTTGAACAGAAACTTTTCAGTTTGAATCCACTACAAATTTATAACGGTTATGGATGGTTTCAGCACAACAGAGTAGGCTATCTGGACAACATGCTTGTGGTTCTAACAGTTTACATTATAGATGTTATTTATGAGACCTCTTTGTATAAATTTCCAATCCTTACCATGTCGTGGGGGAAAGTTCCACCTTCACAGAGAATTCATTTTAGTTTTAATAATGTTCGTAAAAGTGCATGGCAGCATGTAATCAAAATCACAATGGGTGACTGCATTATCGTTTTAATTATGAGATAGACAATGTGTTTCCTTCTGGAAAAAGAAGATGCACTTCTGAGAATGCATTTTCATTTTTAGCAATATGGTGGGGTACTTTTTCAAAATGAAATAACAAATGGGAAATGTGATTTAATTATTTAATTTTAAATAAAAAATGCATACATGGACTTGAAAATGAAAAAGCAAAGTTGACGATTACATATTCATTCTCATTACCATACAAATAATGAGTTTGCGTCTCAGAAAAGAAAAATTATTTCTGAGAAGCCATTTTCGTTACGAGATTGCATGTTTGTTTAATTTTTGCTGCAATATGGCAGGGTACTTTTTGAAAGCTGAATAGCAGATGAGGAATGCCTTTTAATTTTCTGTTTGTTATAAAAAGCACATGTATGAAAATAAAAAAGCAAAGTGGAGGATAAAATTTTCATTTAATACAAAAAATGTGTTTGCTTCTCAAAAAAGAAAAAGGATTTCTGAGAATGCATTTTCGTTTTAATATTGTTAGCTATATGCTTCCGTTATCTACTGGATTCGTTCGGTGAGTATCGAGTAGATAATACTTTCTGAGGGGCTGTGCTGGATCAGAGCTGGGTGCTCCTGTAGACTATATGCTTTACCCGAGGTCGATTCAAACTGCACTTTAGGCCAATGGCACGGTGGTTTGCTCACACAGAGATCTAAGATTCTTCAGGTTCAATGGTAGCAGAGGATGAAGGAATGTGCTTTTTCAGCCATTTCTCTATCTCAGCAGTGGCCTTCCTGATCTCCTGAATGAACTCTCTTGTTTTTAATGCCTTTTTCCCCTCTTCCTTGCTGGTCTGTGGGTCAGTAGAGGGGGCTTCATCAGGGCTTTCCTCTGGCAAAAGCTCCAGGCTCATGGATTCAAATGAAGCACATATGGAGTCTTCCTCTCCCACGGCTGTGCTGCTGGTCTGTGGGTCAGTAGTGGGGGCTTCATCAGGGTTTTCCTCAGACTCCAGCTTTGTGTGTTCAGTGGTGGCACTAGAGCGCTGCTTTCTCATGGCGTGTATCGCCATGGAGTCATCAACAATGAAGAAGATGTCCACAGCCAGAAAAAGCCCTGCAAACACCCCAGTGAGCACCTCAGCTGCCCGTGCAAGTCTGACTCCTTGTGACACTGCCCTGAATGCCTGAACAGCAGATGCGATCTTTGCCAAACCCCCAATTCCCCTCACTGCCCTCACAGCAGGTCTTGCATCGAGGGGTTTGTCCTTTTCCAGATCCTTAAAACCATCATCAATGTGCTGAAGGTAAAAGATCAACATCACCATCTTCATCTCTAATTCCTGGATAAAATTCTCCATAATGCTGCGGTTTGTTCGCTCTTTCACCATGTTAGTGATATTGGACGCAGCTCCAGTTACTCCACCGGCTGCAGCAACCGCAACTCCCACCCCACTCACAATTGCAGAGGCCCCGAAAGTGAAGGGTGCGAGGATGAGCCCCACTATGGTGGTGATCCCCCCTGCGGCACCTATCACCCCCCCTGCCAGACTGCCTTTGGTGGTGTCCCAGAGCACTTGCTCAAGAGCGTCTGCCACCTCATTCAGTTTGTTCAGTTTCTGCCGCACATCTTCTGCAGTTCCTTGGATCTGTGGAGATAAGCGTTTCATAATACAGCCTTAAATTGTGTCAGTTATCAAGACCTTCTCCAGCCCATTCTGTTAGACAACAGACGACGAACATGAAGAATCACCTTTTGCTTCAGGAATCTCTGAAGGAAGGGTCTCTTCAGGACATCACTGGCAGAGGGTCGATCTGCTGGATTCTTCTGAAGAAGATCCTTGACGAGATCCTGTAACTCAGTAGAGTATCTAACAGATATTACAGGGGAGGGTTCATCTGTGATTGTCCTGAAGAGAACAGTCTTGCGTGTTTCTGGAAACTGAAGAAATCCAGGATAGTTATAACTGCAATGTGTAATGCGATAGGTGATGTATAACTAGATAGTCACTTTTTTTTAATCACAAAAAGACATTATTATAGCCCCGGATGGAGTGTCCGGGGCTACTATGGATTTGCGGTGGTCGCGCGTTTGCGTTCTGGCCCAGAAGTACCTCTGCATGAGGGAAACGATAGGAGATAGATGATAGTGATAGAAGAATAACAGTATGAATATCATGTCAAATTTTTGCTTCAGAAAACCGATTTTTCTTAACTACTAATTTGAATACCACTGGCTCAGTATAGATGAAGTGGTTGCTACAGAGGACAACGATTTTTTTAGTCACGAGAGCATTTTTGGAATTGCTGGATAGATAGTATGGGCAAGTATATTGAGCAGTTTGCACGAGGCTTAGCTGAGTTTAATTTATGCAAGTCTTGAAAAACAGGGTTGGGACTGAACTCGCCAATATTGTAAACTGTGTTCAAGGTCGGCTTGCTCGTGAATATTCAATAACTGGTCTGGGTGTGCCATCTAGTGAGAGAATAGTGTAACTGCGTGCATAAATAGAGCAGCTCCATGTCCACTGGCATCAACATCTGCATTGACGGGTTATGGGTCGGACCGGAACGTATATATATATATATATATATATATATACATACATATACACTCGCACTCGCATGTATGAACTGAAGACATAAAAACCACCATTGAAACCAGTGACCACAAAAATGGTGAAACAGTACAAATGTTATTTCAATTGTATTTCATGGTGATTCCACATTAGTTCTTCGTAAATTTTCTTGATGCAAATGAAATTACTTCAGTCCATTTATTCATGCACTCATTATTCTTCGTAAATTATATATGGCACGACAGGTTGATCCAGGAAGTTATGTACAAATATTCCATGGAGGGAGCTTATCTTACGGTAACGGTAACGCTGGCAAACAGATGCTGATGACCTAGCGAGCCTGTGTTGTCTGCCGGCTGGTGTACACAGACTATGTGTCACGCTGGGCATCGCTTGTCAGCTGCCCCGCTATGTGCACCGGGGCTGCCGTCGTAAATTCATCAAGCATTCCTCCCAAATTAACGGCGCCATCCCCAGCCTCCTCTCTTCTCGTTCGTCGATTAGGCGACGTGCAGAGGCTGGCATAAACCTACAAAATCTCATTCTGCTGTCGTCGCCCTCCACTGCTACTCAAGCAGCCCCCATTCCAGTTCACTGGACTTTTCGCCCCCCTGTCAAAACACGCTACTCAAGTGATGGAACAAACTTGGCGAATTTTCGCTCATTAAGCTTTTATGGGACTATCTCGTCTAAACAGACATTGCAGCCACCACCGGTTAAATTTGCTCTAATAAATGCTAGATCTGTAGCAAATAATACCTTTATCCTCAATTATTTTACTACATCCCAAAAGCTAGACTTTCTTTTTAAAACTGAAACATGGCTTAGGGTTGGTGATTTGTCCTCCTTTGTTGAATTATGTCCTCTCCACTGTGGTTTTTTAAACTCTCCCAGGGTTTCAGGTCGTGGTGGTGGTCTGGCAACAGTGTTTAATAAGTCGTACAAGTGTAGGCTTCTGCCCACTCAAACTTACTCTGCTTTTGAAGCTCAGCTGTTACTGGTAAATGCACACTCCCCAATTTTATGTGCTCTGGTGTATAGACCCCCTAAAGCCACTTCCAGTTTCTTACAAGAATTTTCTGACCTCCTGTCCTTTATGGCTTCTCGCTAGGAGAAATTACTGATTTTGGGAGATTTCAACATTCACATTTGCTGTCCCGCCAAGCTGATGGTAAATGAATTTTTAAATCTGATTGATTCTTTCAATCTAACTCAGTCAATCTCTGGCCCTACACATCTGAGAGGTCACACACTGGACCTAGTCCTGTCACAGGGTCTTTGTATTTCAAATGTGGATATCACTAACACTGCTGTGTCCGACCATTTCTTGATAGAGTTTGAGTGTTGTTGGCCATCCCCCCCCCCCGCCTCAACCCTATCACCTAGCCCGTTCCTTAAACTCTGCCACAGCCACACATTTCTGCGACCTCTTTGAGCTCACTCTTCCCTCTCTTCCCCTCTTTCATCCTCCTGAACTTTTTTCCTGTACTGACATAGAAGAACTGGCCTCTCTTCTTAATCAGTCTTGCTCCCATACCTTGGATCAGATAGCCCCCTTAAAATTAAAACGGCCGAAGACCATTATCTCCACACCCTGGCAAAATGACTCCACTAGCGCCCTCCATCGAGCCTGTAGAAGGGCTGAGCGAAAGTGGAAACAAGAAAAACTCCAAGTTGCCTTTGAAATCTTCCAACAGCATTTAAAGCTTTATCAACTCTCTGTTAAGGAAGCAAAGGCTGATTATTTTGTTCAGTTGATCAACACTCAGGTTCACAGGCCTAGGGTACTCTTTAAAACGATAAATTCATTTCTTAACCCCACTGTAAATTCTGCTGACACATCAATTACTTGTGAGGAATTTTTAGAATTCTTCATTGAAAAAATTGACAAAATCAGACTTAATATCTCACCTGTAAACTTTGCTCCACCACAGACTCTTGAGCCAGTCAGCCCCTTTCAGCTGTTCTTTCCGGTATCCTCCTCTCAGCTGTCAGATATAGTGTCTCATTTGAAGCCCTCGTTTTGCCCCTCTGACATCATGCCCTCTCGACTTTTCAAGGAAGTTTTTAGTACACTCTGCCCCATCATACTAGCTATTATAAACTGCTCCTTATCTAATGGTATTGTCCCCTCTAGCTTTAAGCATGCCGTAGTCCAGCCTCTGTTAAAAAAGCCCAGTCTGGACCCCAATGACCCCAATAATTTTAGACCCATCTCTAAGCTGCCATTTCTCTCGAAGATTTTAGAAAAAGATGTTTTCCAGCAGCTTTCCTCCCACCTAAACAATTTCAAAATTTTGGATAAGTCTCAGTTAGGTTTCAGAGCTCTTCACAGCACAGAGTCTGCCTAACTTAAAGTGTATAATGACATCTTGCTCACCGCAGACTCTGGTTCATGTGCCATCCTTCTCCTTCTTGACCTCAGTGCTGCATTTGACACGATAGACCACAATATTCTGTAGGCACGCCTACATGTCAAAGTAGGACTGCGAGGCCCAGTATTGAACTGGTTTAGGTCCTATTTGGAGGACAGAACCTTTTGTGTCAAAGTAGGTAGCCAGTCTTCCTCCACTGCTGCAAGTAAATATGGTATCCACCAAGGATCCATTCTAGGCCCCCTGCTCTTCTCCCTTTACATGCTGCACCTGGGCTCTATCCTCCAGAAGCATAAAATCCAATATCACTGCTGTGCTGACGACACACAGCTTTACCTGCCCTTCACTCCAAATTGCACTTCCACCCTTAACAAACTGTTTAGCTGTCTTGAGGATATCACATCCTGGATAGCATGCAACTTCTTGCAACTAAATGAAAGCAAAACTGAAATCATTCTATTTGGCTCCCCCTCCTCTGTCGCTAGCCTTGGCAATGCAATTGGTCCTCTTTCGCCAAACCTACATAGCCTAGTCAAAAATCTGGGCATTCGATTAGACAGCTCCTTAAATTTTAACAAGCAAGTCAGTAGCGTGGTTAAAGGCAGCTTCTATCAATTAAGAACCATAGCCAAGCTGAAACCCATTCTGTCCCCAACTGATCTTGAAACAGTCATCCATGCATTCATCTCCTCCCGCTTAGACTACTGTAATTCCCTGTACATAGGCATGTCGCTATCAAATCTCAATAAACTTCAGATGGTACAAAACGCTGATGCCAGGCTCCTTACCAACATCAAAAAGAGGGAAGACATAACGCCAATTTCAGCTCAGTTACACTGGCTTCCAGTTAAATTCAGAATTGAGTTTAAAATTTTACTTTTTGTTTATAAAGCCCTAAATGGTTTAGCCCCACCTTACATTTCTGAACTTTTGCTCCCACACTCTACAACCAGGTCACTCAGGTCACAAGATCAATCACCTCTTGCTGTCCCACGCACACGCCTCAAACCCGTGGCGACCGAGCTTTCTCTGTAGCTGCTCGAAAGCTTTGGCATACCCTCCCTCCACATATCACACCCTCCCCTACAATTACCTCCTTTAAATCCTATCTTAACACCTACTTTTTCTCACTTGCTTTTAATTCAGACTGATGTCTGGTCTTATTTAATTTTTATTTTTATTTTATTTACTTTTGTTGCTGTTGTTGTTGCTGTTGTCACTTAATCTTGTGTAGATGTATGGTCTTACTGTCCTTGTTATGACCCCTTAGCTAACTTTTTGTTCAGCACTTTGGCTCAACCCCTGTTGTTTTTAAATGTGCTATACAAATAAATGACTTGACTTGTAATTAGTGAAGATATATCGTTTGCTCATGAACCTTGCATTAGGCAAACACTAGCTTTGCTAAGCAGTAATTCCATTTAAGGTAGACTGCAAACAGTGGCATATCGCATTCATGAGCATGTGTTTCTCTTTTTAACGTTACATTTCTATCGAATTCTTCTTTGTGTTTGATCATTTGACAAAGAGAGCAATGTTTTAAAATAGTGCCGTATTAGCTTAGATCTGGCAGTGAAAATAAACAGCCTGGAAAATGAGGTAGGTTACCTTTTTAAGATTGGGAATTCGTAGGATTGGGCGAATTTCAATAAGGGCAAAATCGCTGGCTAGTTTAACTTTGTTCTGATGATGACACACGGAATGCACACTTGTCCACTCGCTCACTCACTGTCTTTATATTGTTTTCAATGTAGAACATTCACAGCATAATGCCCTATAGTGGGTGAGTGTACATTTCGAACGCGCCCAATTCTAACCAGATCATCTCCATGGAAACTCAGCTGAGCTGTTAGATATCAAATCAGCCAATCACAGAGGGCCATGGCAGGACTGGTTCCCCAAGCACAGAGAATCGCTGAGTCACTTAGTGAAAGAAATCATTGCTCGCGCACACCTCAGACTCCTGCTTCTCACGCAAAAAACGTTCATCCTGTCACAAATGTTAACCACATCAGTCAAGGCACAAGACTTTGCTGAATGTGCGGATGTCTTTTTTATTTCTGAGTGATATAATGTTGGAATTACAGTGATCTAAAAACTCTGTGTGTTTGCTGCTCTCACAAAAATTTTTGGGTGATTTTTGAATGGGAAAGATAGAGAAATTAGATGTGCCTCATGTCCTTTGACTGCTCCCTGAGGCAAAACCTCTGTGCTACAAAAACTATAGTACTGTGACAGCAACAAATTTTCCTACACTTTTTTGGGAAATTTCATGAGGAAGGATTCAAATTTGTGGAAGTTACCGTAATATGAAAAGTATTTTTTTCAGCCTCTGTGCTCCCAGCTCCCACTCTAGATGTGACATCACGCACTCCAGCAATGAGAACCCAACTCCCATCCTCGAACCACTATGAACGTGCATGTGAAATATCAAAAGGATCGGAGAAGAATGGCAGTCTGTAGAGCTTTCACAAGAAAATCTCTACGGACGCGCGACAACCGCAAATCCATAGTACCCCCGGACACTCTGTCCGGGGCTGCAATTAGGAATTAATAAACCTTGCTTAAGGTCAGAAGAATATTAGATCATGTGAAGCATCAAAGTCTTGAGTTTAACTCACCGCCAGCCTCAGCTCACACAGCTCATAGAGTACGCATCCCAAAGCCCACATGTCACTGCATGAGAGAAAACTTAAATTTAATAATGACAGCAGGGTTCTGCCCGAAACAGGAAGAAGAGTCTTAGCAGGCAGGCAGCAGGTGGGGGAGAACATCTGACCCAGGTAACATTCACTGGGCTGGCTGTGACTGTGACACCTGACCCAGGTAACATTCACTGGGCTGGGCATGACTGTGACACCTGACCCAGGTAACATTCACTGGGCTGGGCATGACTGTGACGCCTGACCCAGGTAACATTCACTGGGCTGGGCATGACTGTGACACCTGACCCAGGTAACATTCACTGGGCTGGGCATGACTGACGCCTGACCCAGGTAACATTTACTGGGCTGGCCGTGACTGTGACACCTGAACCAGGTAACATTCACTGAGCTGGGCATGACTGTGACACCTGGCCCAGGTAACATTCACTGGGCTGGGCATGACTGACGCCTGACCCAGGTAACATTCACTGGGCTGGGCATGACTGTGACACCTGGCCCAGGTAACATTCACTGGGCTGGGCATGACTGACGCCTGACCCAGGTAACATTCACTGGGCTGGGCATGACTGTGACGCCTGACCCAGGTAACATTCACTGGACTGGGCATGACTGTGACACCTGACGCAGGTAACATTCACTGGGCTGGGCATGACTGTGACGCCTGACCCAGGTAACATTCACTGGGCTGGCCGTGACTGTGACACCTGACCCAGGTAACATTCACTGGGCTGGCCGCGACTGTGACACCTGACCCAGGTAACCCAGGGCTGGCCATGACTGTATATCCATCATTTGAAACCACAGATTAAGAATTTAGATGCAAATAAATATGCTTATGAAGAACCATGCAGATGCTATTTATACTATTGATAAAAACATGAAAATTAATTTCATATACAGCATTTTATCAACACTGCTCAAAAAAGTAAGGGAACACTTAATCATCATAGAATAACACCAAGTCAGTTAAACTTTAGGGATACATCTGTCCATTTAGGAAGCACAAGTGACTGTGAATCAGTTTCGCCTGCTTTGGTGCTGCTGAAATGGACAACAGGTGCCATGGAGAGGTCAAAGCAAAAAGAGAATGGCTGTGCATGTGGTGGCCGCAGACAATCGCTCTCTCCTTATCCTTCCTGACAGGTTATTCTCTGGTTTTGTGTTCTGCTAGTGTCCTTATCTGACGAGAGGTAATTAAACACAAAAAATACAAATTATATACAAAATGGGAAACAATGACAAAGAATAGTTTTCATACGACATCCTTAAACAACAACGGCTCCATTCAAGGAATGCCTAAGTGGGGAGAGATGGAAGAAACAGATTATTAGAGGAGATAGTTGCAAAGTTATCATACATTTCTGTTTTTTGTGTTCAATTACCTCTTGTGTTTTCCCCTCTCAGTTAATGTGTAGATTATTCCTCACACCTTTGCCCCGCCTGACTTGTTACCTGCCTTGTGTATATATAGTCCGTCACTTCTGCTTAGCTTTGCAAGAGTGTTGATCAACTTTTCTCAGCACCGAGCCCTGTGTACGCCAGTGATCTGTTTGTGATTCTGTGACATCCTTTTGCCCGATTCCGATTTCTGTCTGTGTCTGCCTGGATTTGTTTGCTCTCTGATTACGACCCATTTTCTGCCTGACTACGATTTCTGTGTTTTGCTGCCCTAGTTTTTGAATTTGGATTTCAGACAGTTTACTCTCCTACTGCCTAACATTTTGCCACATAATAAAATAAAAACAATAAAACAATAAAAAGATAAAAGAAATAAGAGATCTAAAAGATAAAAAGAATAAAAACAGCGAGAGGGTAAAATTTTAGGTAAAAGCAAGGGAGTAGAGATAGGTCTTAAGATTGGATTTGTAACATTCAATAGAGGGGCTGGATCTAATGTGAGGTGGGATTCCAGATTCTTGGGGCACCAACTGAGAAGGCACGATCACCCCTCGTCTTGGGATGTGAGTTGGGGACATAAAGGAGATGTTGGGAAGCAGATCTGAGTGACCGGGATTAGGAGTAAGGGGTTAGCATATCAGAAATGTGGGGGGGCAAGCCCATTCAAGGCTTTAAAAACAAACAATAAAATCTTAAAATCAATTCTTAATTTCACGGGAAGCCAATGAAGTTGTGCAAGAGCAGGCTCCAGATGTGCTCCCTCTTTTTGGTGCCAGTTAAGAGACGTGCAGCAGCATTTTGTTAGCGAGCCCTCTGACTTCGAGGATGATGTATTGGACCTAGGCAGACGCCCAGAGCCCCTGCATGAGTGGGCGCGGCTGGAACTGAAAGAGAACTACCCGGCTGTTCTGGAATTGGCGGCCATCCTGTCGAGTGTGCAGTTGTCCTCTACTCCCTCCGAGCCTGCGAGCGACCCCACCAAGCCGATGGAGTTCGGCGCATACAAGAAAGTGCGCCCGTCTGCACCTGTGGCAGTGGACCCATGTTATCCAGTATTCCAGTAAGACTTCGTACAGAGCGCGTGGGCATCTCCGGCGAAAGTCTCACTCCCAGCCGTGCAGTTCCTCCCCTGCACGGCCGTGGCGGGCTGGACGACTGAGTTCCTCGGCGGCGCACCGCTGTTAGACCAGCTCAGGCTGGAGCCCACAGTCCGGTCCCAGCAACGACCCCTCCCATCCGGATGTGAGCAGGAGGCTAAGTTGGCGGACAAGATGTTCATTGGCAGGGCACAGGCGGCATCTGCCATGAATATCGTCAGCTTGACAGGAAATTCTCTGGCAGAGCTGTCGCTCCTCCACGCCCGTCGGGACGGGCATGACGTGGCTTGGCAGGACGCCCACTGGCTCGCAGGTGTGCTGTCCGTGCAGCCCAAGCGGCCTCAGTGTGTGTTGGGCAGGTCATGTCTCTGGCAGTAGTCTCCCTGCGTCAGATGTGGCTCAGTCAGACATCTCTAAAAGAACACCTGAAGGCACCGATGCTCAACGCGTCACTGTGCCCATCCTCTCTGTTTGGTCCGCCACTCCACGCTGCCATACAGGAGCATGTGGAAAGGTGTTTGTCCAAAGTGATGGTGCGCGAGGATGTGCGTTCCTGTTTGTGTCTGTAATGTCTTAAATAAAGACGATACCTTGTCACTAAAAGCGCAGCCCAATGCATGTCTCCACCCTTACACTGAATATGTCAGATGCACACACAGCTGGCTCTTTTCTGACCAGTCAGAAAAAATCCTCAACTCCTCCCCTCATAACGTCACGCTCCTCTGCTGAAAAATGGTTAAGTAGAGCATGTTCGCGGGCAAATGCAGAATATGCGAATGAGCCACTATTGGCGCCACTTTCCAATCAGCCTGTAATGGTTACTGCAGCGCAGTTCTCATCCAAGTCTGCATCTATTTCGACCAATGCGAGTGCGTTAACTTCTGTTAACCCGCCTTCACATGGTCAAGTGGCTATGAGCGCTGAACCACACCATGTGGCTAATAGCACAATGGTTAGAGCGTTAGGCTGTGCCGTGGGCAAGCTGGATTCGAGTCCCAGGTGTACTGTATCAAACTATGCCGTTTCAGCACAACTCCCTCTTTATTTGCAAACAGACTCCATTTAATGAAGGCTGTCGTGGGCAACACAAATATGAACATTCTGTTGCTGTTTTTCCCGGAATTTCCAGTGCTTCCCACACTGGAGATTCCATACATCCCTTTCGGAGATGGCCCCACTTGGGCAGGAGTGGGGTTTCTCCTCACAACCCCAGCGGCGGAGAGGGCCTGGATCAGCTTTCAGAATTTCATTATGAGCGCCCCCCGCTCTCAGGCGCGCCCGCTGTCCCAAAACCTACAAGTGCGGCGACAGCTGTGTCGTTCACCCCCATGGCTCGACAGAACGTTAAGCCAGGGCTACTCACTCCAATTTTCAAGAACGCCCCCCCATCCTCGAATCTGCCGGCGGCTCGCAATTGGAGGTCCTTTCACGGGAGATTCAGGACTTACTGCTGAAGGCACAATTGTGCGGGTACCAGTGTCGGACACTCAAATGGTTTTTACTTCAAGTACTTCCTGGTTCCCAAGAAGTCAGGAGGGATGCGCCCCATACTGGATTTACGGGTTGAAAGCAGTCCAGCCGGGCAACTGGTGTGTATCAGTCGACCTGAAGGATGCATACTTTCATGTGGCTATTCGGCGTCGCCATCAGAAATTCTTTCGCTTTGCCTTTCAGGGTTCTGTTTGTCAGTACTCCAGATTGCCTTTTAGGCTTTCGCTCTCGCCCAGAACGTTCTCCAAGTGCGTGGACGTGGCCTTGGAACCGTTGCGGAGGGGGGGGGATGTGAGTCCTACACTACTACACAACTCGCCAGTTGAAGCCATAGAACAAGCAAAGCGCCTGATTCTCCACATATCGCAGCTGGGGTTTGTGATAAATTGGGAGAAGAGCATGGTGACACCTTCGCAGACCGTGGCATACTGGGGACTCACCTTGGACGCAGCATCAGGGCATGCACGCCTGTCCGACGCGTGCCGCAGGGTGTTGCGGCAGCTGGCACGACGGGTAATGTCGTCTCAGAATGTGTCAGCAATGATGGTCATGTCCTTGTTAGGCATGATGTTGGCCACACATGTGGTGGTACCATTGGGCCTTCTCCACATGTGGCCCCTACAGATGTGGTTTTGGCGTCTGAAGCTGAGTCCCCGGTGCCGGAATCTCCCCATACTCACTTTGCCACGATCAGTGATGCCCAGTGTGGTTTTCTGGTCCAATGTGAAAAACTTGAACCGAGGGGCTCCACTGGGCCAGTCGGCGAGCTGGATCGAGGTCTTTACAGACGCCTCCCTCCAAGGCTGGGGGGCGGGGTGTGCCAAGGCCGGTCGATCGGGGACTCCCAGGAGTCCCAGCATATAAATGCCCTGGAAATGGTCGTATTTTTAAACGTCTTGATTCATTTCCTGAAGCTCCTATGGGACCAACATGTCCTGGTGGGGAGCGACAACTCCAACGTGGTAGCTTACATCAACCGTCAAGGTGGGGTGCGATCAATGACACTTTGCGCCCTCGCGGGGAGACTGCTGCAGTGGAGTCAGATCCACCTCGAGTCTCTGAGGGCACACCACATTTCGGGGGCCTTGAATCGGGGAGCAGACCTCATGTCGCAGGGTGGGCCCGTGCCAGCAGAGTGGTGTCTGCACCCTCGCATTGCTCAACAGGTGTGAGCCCAGTTTGGCCTCCCTGTAGCGGGTCTGTTCGCCTCCAAAGAGAACACTTTGTGCCCCCTTCGATGCTCACTCAGGGTGGAGGACGACCCTCCACTGGGTGTGGACGCCTTGGACCAGAAGGGTTGGCCTCAGCAGATGTTGTATACATTTCCCCCGACTTCGCTGATCCCACCACTTCTGCTGAGAATCAGGGAAGAAGGCCGGATGGTGATATTGATAGCTCCAGATCGCCAGAACAGAAGTTGTGCATCTAGCAGTGACAGACCCGTGGCCCCTCCCCATGTTGACTGGGCTATTTCACAGGAAAAAGGAAAGGTCAAGGCCCCGCCCGCCCTGGGTCAGCCTCTGATGGCTTGGCTCCTGAGAGGCAGCGGTTAGAAAGGTTGGTCTTTCCGCAAATGTCATTGCTACCATCCAAGGGGCCAGGGCGGCTTCCACGGTAGTGCCATATGCAATATGGTGGGAACTTTTCTCTGGTTGGTGTAATGCGCGTAATGTCAACCCCATGACATCTCCTATTGCCATCATCTTGACTTTCCTAAAATCTCTTTTGGATTATGGCAGGGCTGTGTCCACTGTTAGGGTGTATGCAGCCGCTATCTCTGCATGTCATGAAGGACTACAGGGGGTTCCCGCACCCCCTTTTCCGGCGATTTTTAAAGGGCTCTGCGGCTGAGGCCACCGCGGCGGGTCACAGTGCCACAGTGGGATCTCCATATAGTCCTTGACGGTCTTTATTAGCCAACATTTGAGCCATTAGACAATGTTTCCATGCGGCTTCTGCCCTTGAAGACAGCCCTACTGGTGGCTCTGTCTTCTGCAAAGAGAGTTAGTGACTTTTGTGCCTTGTCAGTAAACCCACAATGACTGGTTTTGAGTGCGGATAAGGCTGTCCTGTATTATTACCCGGCTTTCATGCCTAAGAACATAACAATGTCCTTCAGTTCTAGGACAGTGGTCTTGGCAGCTTTTCATCCTCCGCCTCATACTTCTGAGGAAGATAGCAGGCTACACTTGATTTGCCCAGTAAGGGCCTTAGCCTGCTATGTACGCTGTACATCAGCAAGTCGTAAGACTGAGCAGCTGTTCATCTGTTATGGCGCAGCTGCATCTGGACGACCTGTATCAACTCAGCGTCTGGCTCACTGGCTATGCGACGCTATCTCTGAGGCTGACATCATTATGGGAAGCACTGCCCCAACGGGGCTGCGTGCTCATTGAACAAGGGGTGTGGCAGCCTCTGCGGCCTTGTATAGGGGTGTCGCTGTAAGTGACATCTGTGCTGCTGCCTCCTGGTCGTCACCATCCCCCTTCGATCGATTTTATCTCAGGGATATGACAAGCTGGTTCCTTGTCTGAGGCTGTATTAAATGCTGCTCTGGGCAAGGAACAGGACCGGAATTGATGCCAGGATACTCCCCCTCCTTCACATGAGGACAAATGGGTGGGAACTCATCTAGGCTCCGCCCTTTGTGGCACTAGCAGAGCTGTTAGACGGCGAACCCATATGAAGTATAACGATAGTTACTGGGTATGTAACTCCAGTTATACGAGTATGGGCAGAGCCCTCTAACCACCGAGGCCCGGCTGTTTTTTCTTCGAGGCTTCAGTTTTTCCATAAACGGGAGACGAATGAAAGGGGTTTCACCATTATATAGCCAGGAGGGGGATGGATATGCAAATTTCTTCAGGCGGGCTGCTGCGCAGCAAGGGATTGGCACTAGCGGAGCTGCTAGAGGGCTCCGCACATACTCGCATAACTGGAGTTACATAGCCAGTGTTAGAGATCGGTGATTTGTATGTTTGTTTTTAGTTAGTTTCTGGTTTTAGTTTGTTTCTTGTTAGTTTTTTAGTATTGCTAATTATTTATATATTTATTATATATTCGTTTTAGAGCATGTATGTTTCTGGATGATTGCTCTGTCTCTGGTCTTCAGTGTCTTCATCTCGTTTCTGTCTCGTGGCGTCTTGTCTTTTTCATCACAGTCTCTTCCCTGTAATTTCGGTTGGGTGTTTCCACTTCCTTCTCTCTCGCTGTTCTCATTGGCTATCCGCACCTGAGAGTAGTTTATTGAGGCACGGGTGTTTAGTTAGATTAGAGTTAGGACTCCATCCGTTTCCCCTCTCTCCTATCACCGTTCTTGCTTTTCTAGTTCCACCTCTCTCTACAGCTGTTCTGTGTTTAGCTGGGATTCCACTTAATTTGTTTGTGTATAAAAGACCCACTTTCCCTCAGCTTCTTGTCGACTCGTTTCTACCACAGCTCGTTCTTGGTCAGTCTCGTTTCTGCGCTATTTTCTCGTTGCGATTGTTGAAAGCTCGTTTCTTGTGATTCTCCCGTAAGTCTTGTATTTGATTGTTTGTATTACGTTGTGAGATTGCGGTTTGGTTGATTAGTACTTCGTTCTCCCTGATCCCCATTTTGTACCTATCTTTTTAGTATCTCCTGTGTTCTCCCTTATCCCATCCAACTCCCTTTTTCCTTCCCCTTCCTTTCCCTTAGTTTCAGCCCCCTTTGTTACTGTCTTTTGTGCGGACTGATTCTCTGGTTACTGGATTATTTTGCTTGTCCCCTGACTTCGATTCTGCCTATTCTGCATTTCTCTGTTTGCCTGGCTATTGATCCATTTCTGTCTTGACCATGAGCTTTGTTAATCCTAATAAACGCCCTGCCGATGCTGAACTGCATTTGGAGTCTATGCCCGTTCCTTTCAGCCAGTAACTATCAATTTCCCTTTATGAACCCCACAGTATGTATCCTTCTTTGCAAGTTTGTTTGCTGATTTTGTGTGAGCACTACGGGCCTTTTCTAATTCCTGAGTTTCCCTGGCTATGACTCAGCTTTGTTTCCAGTTTTTCGAGACTCCCTGTGTGTATTGTAGATTTATGTATTTGACTCTTGCTTGTCTTTGGATGTTTTTTTTTTTTTTTTTAACTTTTATTGGGGATAAAATGTGAACAGATGGAAGTGGGAAGGAGAAAGCAGCTACAACATATAACATATATGAACAGAACTAGAAGTAAAGAACAAAAAAAGAAAGAAAAACAAATATATGAGTAAATGAAAAAGACAGCAGATGGAATGATGGAATTGATAAGTCCAGAGTGCAGAGTCCTATTAGTAATGATTATTATAGATTGAGCAGTGATTTTGACTTTTTGTGGAGAAGGTAGAGTGGTGAATTTACAAAAAAGTAAATAAGTGAATTAGATGTACAAATAAAATAAATACATCAATAAATAAATAGATCAAACTAACGTTAATAATAGTATTAGTGAATCAATAAATAATATTAATAGTACGTTGTACATAATGATGATATTAATTGTTATTATAATAAATTATTATATATATTATATATATTATATTATGTAATTATAACAATAACAGCAGCAGGATTTCATATATCAGCTCGAGGTGATGGAAAACCAGGCAATCTCTTAAAGTGGCTTACGTCATATTTATCTAATCGCAAACAAACAGTTGTTGTCGATGGTGCTCTATCCTCCTGGTCTCCTGTTACATCAGGAGTTCCACAAGCACCAATATTAGGTCCTTTAATGTTTTTGTTGTACATCAATGACATACCAGAATGCATAAGTCCTGAGACATAGGTTGCTTTGTTCGCGGACGATTCAAAATGCGTAAGAGAAATCAAATACATGTAAGACTTCACAACTGTAGTGTGACCTTGAAAACATCTTGGACTGGAGTCGCAAATGAGATATGAGATTTAACACTGCCAAATGTAAACTTTTGAGTGTTACAAGGAAGCGATCCCCCATTCTTCTCCAGTACACAATGAATGGTAATATAATTGAAAAAGTTGATTGCATGCGTGATCTCGGAATTGTGGTGTCATCTAATTTATCATGGGATGCACATGCAAATGTACTGGTCAGTAAAGAAAATTGCATGCTAGGATTAATTCAAAGAACTTGTGGTCACTCATGTTCAATTCAAATGAGAAGAAAACTGTATCCTTCGCTCATAAGACCACTCTTGGAATATTCTACCCAATCTTGGGCTGTATCGTCTAAAAAATCTCTCCTTCACATCAAAGGTGCGCAAAGGAGAGCAACTAAGTTTATTCTTGGTTTCAGTGATTGTGAAGGAAGCGATTACAAAGTCCGTCTAATGAAGCTGAACTTATTACCGCTTGGCTATCGGCGTGACATAATGGACAGTGTATTTCTGTGTAAATGTTTGAGGGGTGAATATGACATTTCCTATGAGCATTTTGTTTCATTCCAAACTGAGGATACTTTTTCAATGCAAATTCCAAAATTTAGGACGGAAACTTTCCGACATTCGTATTTTAATAGAATATTTTACTTATGGAACGCCAATGAACTTTATCAACCTTCTGATACCACAGCTGTTTTTAAATCGAAGTTAATCAATTATTACACAAAAAGGTTCAATGATAATTTTTCGCCCAACAACTCTTGTACATGGGTTGGCAAATGCCATTGTACACGCTGCCGCCTAATATAGTTAATTTTTCTTTTGGCCGCTTTTATTCTGTATTTCTGAGGCTTCTCTTCTTTGTTTTTAATTGTCTTTTTCTTTTTGCAATTTTCTGTAAATGTAATTGGAGGATTGCTCACTATAGGTGCCTTGTCACCTGTGCGATCTCATCCTGACTGCTGTCAAAGTTTAATAAATATCACCAGGGGAAACAGGAAGTCCCTACCCACCCACCCCAGGGGCAGAGACAGGGCCCCCCTGGAGAGGTACAGATCAGGATGGGTCGGCAGCGTTCCTCTCATGCCCATCACACTCACACACATGCATATATATGCATACACTCCTGTGCTTTGGGTTCGGGTTGGGGAGTAGAAATGCTCTCGCTGTGCATGAGCCCTGCCCACGGAGCGTAGGCCCATTGCAGCTTCAATGGTTCCTGATTCCTTTTTCCTCGTTATTATTTTCTGCAACCTTTTCCCTTATTTGGGGGGGGGGGTATTGTGGGCAGTTGACACCGATTGTATCTGGCACCACTCAGCCAGAGGTCCCATCACACCGCCAGGGGGGCAGGAGAGGGACTCCATCCACCCTCCTCTGGCCACAGCTGAACTGTGCACCCTGCTGCCCATCCAACACTGATGTTACAGTAATTTCATTCACAATAATAATAATAATATTAATAATAATAATAAGAAGAAGAAGAAGAAGAAGAAGACGACAGAATATATGAATAAGAATGATAATAAATAAAAGAAAAAACATAATAGTAATAGTAGTAGTAGCAGTAATAATAATAACTAGAAAATGTAATTCCAGGGAATTACGAGTGCCAGAAATGCAAACTGTAGTTGCTTAAGGTGGAATTTGTGGCAAATAATTGCATTATGATATTGGTAGCTAGGTTAGTAGGATAATTATGGTAGTGCCTATGGTAACTGGACTGGTTGCTATGCTGGTTGCTAGGGTAATCATGTTGGTTGCTAGGTTGTAACTGGAAGTGGTTGCTAGGCTGTTGCTAGGGTATTTGAGGTGGTTGCTAGGCTGTTGCTAGGTTATTTATGGTGGTTGCTAGGCTGTTGCTAGGTTATTTATGGTGGTTGCTATGCTTGTTGCTAGGTTAATCATATTGGTTGCTATGTTGGTTGCCACGTTGCAACTTTGAAAGTGGTTGCTAGGCTGTTGCTAGGGTACTTGAGGTTTTCACTAGGCTGTTGCTAAGGTAATTGTGGTGGTTGCTATGCTGGTTGCTAGGTTAATCATGTTGGTTGCTATGTTGGTTGCTAGGTTGCAACTGTGGATGTGGTTGCTAAGCTGTTGCTAGGGTACTTGAGGTGGTTGCTAGGTTGTTGTTAGGGTGTCCATAATGGCTATAATCACAAATAAAGCAGTTACTATAGTGGTTGGTTGTATTATCATGTTGATTGATATGGAAACTGACATAGATGCTTTATTTCAATGGTTGCTATGTTGGTTGCTAGGTAGGTGGTGGTTTAATATAGATGACTGGAGGCACAGTCAATGACAACCGATAGACTGAATGGCTGAACAGTTAAATAGTTGAGTAGTTTAAATAGTTGAATTATTTAACAGTGAATTATTGTAGTGAGGTCTCTTATTTTGAAACAGTTGTGGGCAGAGGAAACAAGTTGGCGGGAGTCATAGTTGATGACAGTTGGAATGGCTGAACAGTTAAATTGTTGAGTAGTTTAAATAGTTAAATTATTCGACTAAAGCAACTAATTAGCTAACTATGTTCACAGTGTGCTGACAGTGTTCCTTCGCTAATTTAGCTAATGTTTGTTAGCAGTTATGCTAACTATGCTAACAATGCTAACTACGCTATCTATGCTAACCACATTACTTAGCTCACTTAGCATAGTTAACATAACTGCTAAAGCATTAGCTAACTATGCTAACCACGTTACTTAACTAACTTAGCTAATGTTTTTAGCAGTTATGCTAAAAATGCTAACCATGCTAACCACGTTACTCAGCTAGCTTAGCTAATGTTGTTAGCAGTTATGCTAACTATGCTAAGAATGCTAACCACGTTATTCAGCTAACTTAATGTCATTAGCTGTTATGCTAAAATGCTAACTAGCTAGTGAGGACTTATTTTGAAACAGTTCTGGACAGAGGAAACAGTTGGCAGGAGTCATAGTTGATGACAACTGGCAGTTGGAATGGCTGAGCAGTTAAATAGTTGAGTAGTTTAAATGGTTAAATTATTTAATAGTGAATTATTGCAGTGAGGACTTTTATTTTCAAACAGTTGTAGGCAGAGGAGACAGTTGAACAGGATCTGTAGTCTTAAGAGAGCCAGATTGTAGTCTTAAAGCCTGAGAAACTGACAGTTGCTGCAGGTGGCCAGGACACCTGGCACAAGATTCTAATTGCTTAATGGCCCTACTGTGATGTCATCAGCCCAATGTTAAGTCTATGGGGAAAAAAAATTAATAGCTTTTAATTCATAGTTTAAAAAGTATAAAAGTTACAAAGATGAAAAATACATTGCACAGGTGTCGTAAGTAAGACCTATGCAACGCGGTTTGAATGAAGTTTCTACGTTAAACGGTTGAAGCCGCATTAAGTGTGTTAGAAGGTAATAATAATAAGACTTTGGATAACAGTAGAGCGCATTTTCTTGCACTCTAATAACCACATTGATTGTCGTAATAGCGGACACAAAACAAAAACATTAACATTGACAATATAAACATAATAGTAAAATTTGATACAGTTCAGTGTGCAGAAGGGGGTAAAAGGAGTAGAAGGTATTGACTGAATGTGCTTATGGTTGGTGTGTGTGTGTGCGCGTGTGTGTGTGATGTCTGTATGTGGTGTAGTGTACGTATGACATAATACAGTGCCGGACAAAAGTCTTGTCACTTATCCAAGTTGTAGGAACAACAAATAATAACCTGATTTGTAGTTGATCAACTGGAATCAAAAATGGCTTATATGAAAGGCAAAGCCCTCTAGATTATGCGAAATATACCAAAATAGAGTTTTGTGTCATTCATTGAGTTTTATAATTTAATTTGTACAGAACGGTCAGATTTTGCTTGGACAAAAGTCTTGTCGCATTGAAAAAAAATGTGGAAATTATACATACACTTTATTTTGAATACACAAATATGCCACTATAATATCAGAACATAAAGTCATGGTGCCTTGGAAAAAAGAATTAATATTGCGTATGACTCCCATGAGCTTGGAGGACTGCATCCATATGTCTTGGCAATGACTGAAATAACTTGATGATGAAATCATCTGGAATGGCATAGAAAGCAGTCTTGCAGGACTCCCAGAGTTCATCAAGATTCTATGGTTTCATCTTCCAAGCCTCCTCCTTCATCTTACCCCTGAAATGCTCAATAATTGTTCATGTCAGGTGACTGAGTCGGCCAATCCTGGAGTACCTTCACCTTCTTCGCTTTCAGGAACTGTGACATGGAGGCAGAAGAATGAGAAGGAGCAGCAGTATAAGTAGGGCAGCAAGAACTTCTTGATATTTCAGGCTGTTGATGTTGCCATCCACTCTGCAGATCTTTTCACCCCCCATGCTGGATGTAACAACAAACCATGATTTTTCCTCCACCAAACATGATTGTTTTCTGGGAGAATCTTGGCTCCATGAGGGTTCCAACAGGTCTTGTACGGCGACTGGGATGCAGTTCAATGGATGATTCACCAGAAAAATAAACTTTCAGCCACTTTTCCAGTATCAATCCTTTCTGCGAGCTGTGGGCCTTGGCAAATGCAATGCAGGTTTTATGTTTTCTGTTTAATGTAGACTTCTGTGTACTAATTCGGCTATGAAAACCACTTTGAGAGAGAATTTGACAAACTCCTCTTGTAGATACCGGGATTTTTGGTGACATTTCCTCATGTAGCTTTTGTTGTAGTTGAAGAAGGGCTAGCCTTGTACAGTTGAAGCAACAAACGGTCCTTTCAAACAGTTGTCATACCGGGGTCTGTCTGACCTGCGCTTGCCATGAACGTCACCAGTTTCTTCAAATCTTTTTTCATCCCTCCACTTGATATTTGGATACATTAAAGATGTCTGCCACCTCAGCAGCAGACTCAGTCTTCAGGCTCTTGATGATCAGCACTTTGGTCTGTGGTTGAATCTTTGGTATGTTGTTAGAGGTCTAGTCGCACCTCATATGAAAGTCTGGTGCGCTGGGGTTATTTCTATACACATCTGGGAATGTGTTAATTACAGTATTTGTCATAGGTTAAACTCTAATCTGCGATTTGTTGCATCATCTGAAGAGACGACAAGACTTTTGTCCTAGCAAAAACACATGTTATGGGCTTAGCCAAGCTGTGAACATCAGAACGCTTTTTGACGGTTTCATTTTGCACCAAATTATTAATGTGAAAGCCCTTGACGTTAAAATGGACCATTTATTGTAACAATTGATTGGTTAGAAATAAAGTTATATGCTATTTTTAGTTACTATGTCCTTATGCGACAAGACTTTTGTCAGGCACTGTAAGATTATTTGGACCATGGTGTATAGACACATCTATGATAGTGCAGTTAATTGTGGCTGGTGGACAGGCAAAAAGAAAAAATAAAACAATCTGTTAGAGTTAAGCATTTAGCCTATGAAAGATTCCATTCCAGTTTATTTCCAAGTTAACAGTCGTTCTTTTAATTGAGGCAGATCATTGATATGTAATCAATGAGCAGATTTTTCCATAGAGGGGTATTTTCCAGGCGCCTTGATTTCTGCTCATGAGGATAGTTCTCTCAGCGATGGTTAGGGCATAGGGCAGGGTTATTCAACCTTTTCCAGAAAGGGCTGGTGTGGGTGCCGACTTTCATTCCAACCAAGCACTAGAGAATCACTGCGAAGAAGTGCGCACAAAACTCTAACTAGAAATATCTTCTGGCTGAAGTGTTCAGACACCCTAGCGAAGGAGGCGTGGCGGACCTCCGGCTTATATAGAGTCCGGGGAAGCGCCGCCCAAGTCCAATCAGCCAGCTGGGTAAAGAATCCGATTGTAACGCAATTCGATATCGTCCCAAGACGAGAGCCACAGAGAAAGTCCTCAACGCACACACACAACCTAAACCATGACATTATGTACTGAATTCCTACTGACTGGCATTGAAACGGACTGTTTGACCAAGTTGAAGGTCACTATAAAACTCGTGGAACCAAGATTTCCTGTCGAACAGGTTTATAGTTCGGTCATCGCAGGAATAAAGCAGTACACAGTTTTATAGCGCAGTCTTATAACTAACAAAGGAGTATGTTCGTATGTTGATTTATTGCAGTCTTAGCTGTAATGAAGCAGTGTGTTTGTGCATAGTTTTATAGCTCAGTCTTGGCAGTAATAAAGCTGTGTTTGCACTCAGTTTTATAAAGCAGCGTGTTCTTACATACCATCCTAACAGTATTAGTAGCAGTAAAGCTGTGTTTTCATATAGCATACACTGGCTTTTGTGTATGCTGCACAGTGAACTGTACCTTTTACTTCCGTAGGGCTGTTCATCAATTCCCTCTGGACTCAGGTAACGGAATGTTCCAGCACCTGTATGAGCATAGGCTGAGCCACTGACCAGCCCAAACAGTCGACGTGTCATTTTTAGTTATCTTTTTAACTTTCAAATAGTGTGCATCAGAAATTGGTTATTGCAATTGTAATACAAAATGTGCCCAACCATTCAATGACACTTGGCTTTGCAATTTCTTAAATTGAAAAGCTACTTTGAAATCTTTAAAGTTGTACATAAATATTTTATCGACTTTCTACTGTCAAGAACCAGCGAAATTACCTTTCCAGGAGTTTTGCCACTCCAAAGTCTGCCAAACGAGTCGTCCCATGTTCGTCCAAGAGAATGTTCTAAATATAAATGAGATTTTGTAAGATTACAGAGCTTGGGGAACATGCTGTAAAAGCAATCATTACCATCAGACCTGAAGCTGTTAACATAGCCTGCGAACAGGCCCACAGCGAGAGCGGCAAAAGTGGGCCTGCAATGATCCTTTGATGATTTGAGCATCTACGTTCAGATCTGAACGCAAAATACTGATTGGCCAATTTAGAAAATGTGGCCGTGAGACATGCATGAAACAAGAAACAGTGCTGTATTTTTAATGGGCTCTATGCACGGCCAGCGTTAAGTCCTGTGCTAGTGTAGGAATGCTAGACATAATTTCATTTAAAACAGCCTAAACTACATTAATTTGCAATACATTTTATTTTGTTTCTTTGTGTATTCCGATTTGTGTGCCGATGTTTACTTTATGTCATGACCTTAAAATGAGCGAAACAGTTTTTTCCAAGATGCGAGGACTGCACTACAGGACGCTGCTGCTGTGTGCCGCTGTGTACAGCTTCGGCTAAGTTCAGTTCTTTCCTTAGTTTCCTCGCATTTCCCAAAGACAGGTGGATGGTTAAGAAACAACACGACAATATAACCAATATGAATCACACCAGAGTAGAGATGTCACGATACCAAAAATTCAGTAGTCGGTGCCAATACCAGCAAAATTACACGATTCTCGAAGCCAATTTGATACCACGGTAAAAAAAAAAAAAAAAAAAAGGATTTTCGAAGATCCCGTGGCAACGCAACCGTTTTTGCCTAGAAAGTCGAGCAACAAAGTCCCACGATCTAAGAAGTTATCATAAAGAACGTTGTTCTTTTGTTCACGTTCACTCCGTTCAGAATAAACTCTTTTAGTTCAAAGTTCATTCAGCCAAAGAGGGGGGCGTTCAGCCTTCCTGTTCTTCAAAAAAAAAGGAACATGTTCAGGCACAACACTGGATAAGGCATTGCAACACGTGCCCGCGAGCCATCCCAAACATCATGTAACTGTATTTCAGGATCACATAATAAAAAAAGAAAACGATAATTCATTAAAACGTTTGGATGTTGTTAATCAGTGCCGCGCGGTCGGAGGTTAGTTTGGTGAGGCAGAATCCTTCCCTTTGCTTGATTAGCAATCAGATGATTAACTAGTTTAGTAAGACTATTCGGCAGAATGACGGGCCAGTTTAAGTTTCCGCGGCGTTATTACTCAGTAGGCTACATCGAACCTGAAATGCTCAAGAAACTACAGATTTGTGATGTGAACCTGTTCCCACGTACTATTCCTGATTGACGATCAAAACAATTAAGACCAAGCCTATAGGAAGCCCGTATACTGATAGGAGATAATGACAAAAAGATTCATTCACGTATACGCTTCAATTCGAGACTGCAAGGATGGAAATCTGAATAATCAATTAGGAAAAATTCTCGGCTCTCGGTAATTCTGTATATCGTTTAAACATTTTGTTAATCGGATTATGAAAGAAGACTGAAAATAAGCGCCCGCTTTTTGTTTGGGTGTAAAAGCGCGTATTTAAAGGAGAATACATTGTATATTGATTAAGCATTGAACTCTGCAGAAGTCGAACTGTTTTAATATTTGTTGATGACATTGCTTCGGCTTCCTGGAAGCAAGTACGCACAAATCTGCTGTCTAGTGAGCATTTCAGGTTCGATGTACTGAGTAATAACGCCAAGCAGAAACTTAAACTGGCCCGTCATTCTGCCGAATAGTCTTACTAAACTAGTTAATCGTTTGATTGCTAATCAAGCAAAGGGAAGGATTGTGCCTCACCAAACTAACCTCCGACCGCGCGGCACTGCTTGGAGCCTTTTTTGTCAACGAGTCGGGGTGCTGCAGCCGCGGTTTCCATCTTTCACATGGGGTGCATCCAAGGATGTTTTATATTTCACTGGATATACAATTGGAAAATGGCCGCCCATTCATTTCAATGGAAATTGCTCAATGGCGCAGCACGCCGACATGGGGGCCAAGATTCCGGACCCACACGGACATGCGCTGTGTGACTTTTTGCCCACACCTGCGTAGTGTGGGGCTCATGAATGCGCTGGTATCCGAGGTGTCCATGACAACGGCTCGCGCTCGTGGAACTCCGACCCAGGGTGCGTGTTCACGATCACTTTTCTCTGGAAATAGAATTCTGACCACTGCTGACTGCTCACTGATGTAAGTATGAGCGAACGAAAAAAAAAAAAAAAAAATAGCCGCCGGTAAAGGTTTAATCATAGTTTGAGATACAATTTTAAAACACAAATGCAATATCAAATGTTTAAAGCGATTGTTATTTAGCAGGGAAATAATATTGATTTCAACTCAAAAATGTCAGCAAAATAGTTGACTTGCTGTTGTGTAACGTGACATTGCTCAGGGGTGCGTTTCCCGAAATAACAGATGCTAACTTCCATAGTTGGAACCATTGACTGTGAATGGACGAACTTCGTAAGTTGCTGCAACTACGCTTTTGGGAAACGCGCCCCAGGTTCGTGTCCTCTTTAGTTCAACGATGACCACATTAATGGAGTCAGACGATTCTTGCTCGTCTGCGTGCGAATTCCATTATCTTCTCCGGATTCAAGACAATAGACCGAACGCACAACGCACTGCACGTGCCTTATAAACCGATATGTTTTAAAGTCAGGAGCCTTAAACTTTTGTCAATTCTGGCAAGCTAATTTACTTTTAGCTAACGTAACTTAGCTTCGCGCTACTTATAACCATCCCGTGGAGTATAGTAAAATGTGGGTCTACCGTGAAATGTTACACACATTGTACTGCGTTATTTTTACCTTTGTTTTAAAGCTCCTTTTTTCGGTCTTTCCCCAGAGATATCTGAGCCTCTTGGAGTGCATTGAACAGTTCCTCCATGAATTTTCTGCACGTCAGCGAACCGGAGTCCGTGCCTTTCTATCCCCACCTCAGCCCCCCCCACAATTCCCTTTCCAATAAAGTCTGTCCTGATCGTAATTTGAATACTGACTCATTACATTTCTCAGTGCGAGTTAACATCGATTGTAGTTGTGGTACTCAATTTTATGATTGTGGCCGGCTCTGCGTAATTTGGGCTAGCCTTTTCAGGCCTTTTTTGCCTGTGTCCCAACTTTTTTGAGATCTGTTGCAGCCAGAAAATTTGAAAGAAGCTCATTTTGCGGATAAAAATGTGAAATGTCTCAGTTTCAACATTTGAAATGTTATCTATGTTCTATTGTGAGTAACACTGGCTCGTGATCTGAAAGTCATTGCATTTTGATTTTATTCACAATTTACACTTCGTCCCAACTATTTCGGAATGGGGTTGTACATCTATTCGATCTTCGTCTCATGCTCAACTGTTGCATTTTTTAGGACTCGTATTTTCTTCGTTCAGATGAAAGTCAGCCACACGGTCGAATCTACCTGCATCACTCCCGTTGATCTGAGATGCTGCTCACGAACATTAGATGTTCGGATTTCATATACTCTGACGTTTACACCTACCAAAAACTTTGATCTTATAAAGGCTGTACCACAAATAATGAGTATGTATGTTCAGTGCTTGTTCGGATCATGCACAAAAAAAATTATCATTTAGGATCTCATCTGTCAAGTTGCTGAAAAATTTTGTCATCAAGTATGGTCTGTAACTAATTTAAGAATAAAGAATGGTTAATAAATGGTTTGCTAAGCAGTGTTCGAACTGAATTTATGTTGCGCTGTAAGTGCACTCATATGGACATTACCTTAGATGCTACTCAGCTGACACATTATGCATAACGCATCTAAATACAGTAATGTAAATTGGTGCCATTCAAAGAAATGGAAATATTCAACTCAGTTCATGGATATATTCGTATCATTTTAATATGATAAAGTAAGGTGAGTGTTGGCTGCGCACATGGTTCTAGGATGTCTCAACAGCGGCCTTAGCTTACTGTACATTTTGCCACGCTACATAATGAAGTGTGGCAAACGAGATATTACGGCCATTCATCAATTAAAATAAAATGGCTAAAATATTAACACCGTAACGCCAGCTCGCTTTACCGACTTGGCCACGTCTATAATGTTGATCACAGACAGACGGCAAGGAATGCCCATTGTTCCACCCACTCGGTTCGGATGATGCACAAAAAAATAGTTATCATTTTGGATCTCATCTGTCAAGTTGCTGAAAAGTTTTGTCATCATGTATGAAGGTCTGTAAGTAATTTAAGAATAAAGAATGGTTAATAAATGGTTTGCTAAGCAGTGTTCGAACTGAATTTATGTAGTGCTATAAATGCACTCATATGGACATTACGTTAGATGATACTCAGCTGACACATTATGCATAACGCATCAAAATACAGTAATGTGAATTGGTGCTATTCAAAGTAATGGAAATATACAACTCAGTACATGGATATATCCATATCATTTCAATACGATAAAGTAAGGTGAGTGTTGGCTGCGTACACGGTTCTAGGATGTCACAACAGAGGCCGTAGCTTACTGTACATTTTGCCGCGCTACATGAAGTGTGGCAATCGAGTTGCTACATATTACGGCCATTCATTAATTAAAATAAAATGGCAAAAATACACTGAGCAACAAAAGAAACGCAAGTTAGCTAGTTAGTTATTGTGCTCTTATTGGTTACTCAAAGTGACCGCAAAACAAAGAAAAGTTTGATGAAACGAGTGTAAATGTGCACACGCTAGTAATAAATTTGATTTTCAATAATTACGCGCAAACTTATTCTCCGGTCTGCCTTTAATTAACTTGCGTTTCTTTTGTTGCTCAGTATATTTGCACCGTAACGCCAGCTCACTTTACCGGCTTGGCTACGTCTATAATGTTGAACACAGACGGACGGCAAGGAATGCCCATTTCCGGTGTCCCCATATCCGGTCTCCCCATATCCCGCGGCATGTGACGCGCAGCATACGGCTTATCATTAGCAAGTGGTCGCACTACCCAGCCTCTCACATGCCGAAGACCGCATGCTGTGGCTCTTAGCGCCGCCCCTAGTATTGCGAAACGCAGCGGATCTATGGGAGTAAACCCTGAAAAAAATCAGGATCAGCCCCTGCTTGGGTTAGCCCACTGGTCCTTTCACGATAGCCTCTCTGGTGTTAGTACTGGTGATTTGTGTTTCTATATGATTCCACTCCAGAAGCTACCTACTGAGGAAAGCAAGTACTGAAGAGGGCAGCCTGCTTGCCCACTGCACAGGGCCAGCAACCCCTAGTAGAGGTATTTAACCCGCTACGGACCCAGAAACATCTTTAAGCAATCACATCCACATCTGCGTCATAAATCTGGGCAGCATAATAGCAAGCATGACAGACCCCGGTTAAAGCCTCGAGGACCTCGCGGTTCTGATCAGCCCAGATCTGCTCGCAATTAGTAAATTTGATTTTCTATGATAATTAGGCTCAAACTTATTTTCCGGTCTGTCTTTAATTAACTTGCGTTTCTTCTGTTGCTCAATATATTTGCACCGTAACGTCGCCAGCTCACTTTACCGGCTTGGCTACGTCTTTAATGTTGAACACAGACAGACAGCAAGGAATGCCCAATTGCTCCACCCACTGACATCCGCTGCAGTGCTAAATTCGGAGGAGACAAGAACGCGCTTACATATGAGGACCCGTTGGTGTTCGCATAGCCTGAATATAAATAAAACATTTTGTCTTTGCCGAGAAACGAGGCATCAATGATTTAAAAGAGAAAAATAAACAGTTTCTGTATCGATAATTTGTGGCTGTCAAAAAAATTTATTCACGGATTTATCAGCGTGTCTTTTTCAATTATTCCCTATGGAGAAATTTCTTTTTGGCCCCCATGGCATCACGTGACCTGCAATATCAGCTTCACCGCTACGCCCATGTCGGCGTGTGTTCCAGCCTTCGTTGTCTGTCCAGTTCTCCTTATAGGTCCATGGGTGCATCCCAAAGCGTAGGCTGCTTCCTTCGAAGGCTGCATTTTTAGGGGTCGTCACTTACCTCTATCCGCCAAACTGACATTTACGGTATGGCACGAGGTTAAATTTAGGGTAAGGTTTAGGGCAAGGTCTAGGGTTTGGGGTTAGAGTTAAGGTAAAGGTTAGGAAAACCAGTGACGACTCGCTTAAACCAAAGCTGTTTAACGGAGATGAAATGATGTTAAGTCAGTTTAGCGGATGGAATGAAGTGACGACCCCCAATAATGCAGCCTTTGAAGGCTGCTGCCAAGGCGTTGAGATGGACCCATGGAGTTTGTTGTGACATGTGAGGTCTACTTCTTCATGACCTCCTTCTGAATGCAAGTATGCGCTGGACACTCTGAAGCGTATACTGCCCCCATTAGTTCCGGAAGAGTCACAGCACCGAAACTTACCGTGCCTTGGTGCTTACGGTGCCTCTAAATAATAGGCATCATCGGTGTTTTTTCATTTAAGAATCGAAAGGTATCGCAAGTATCAGTTCTTGTGACATCCCTACACCAGAGTCTGCAGCCGACACTTTAAAACTACAGACCTGGGGCGCGTTTCCAAATATCAGAGAATCACAGATGCAAACTTACATAGTTGTGCCCATGGACTGTGAATGAACGAACTATGCAAGTTGCAAACTTCGTTAGGAACTACGCTTTTGGGAAATGCGCCCCTGATCCACTGTATATTACATTTGCGCAATCTGAGTTTGGCTCCCAAGCAAACAGCATTTTCTCTAGCTGACGATGATGGAGCTACGGATCTGGGGTTTCAGTACGTTACCAATGTTCTATTTCAATGCCCCACTGTGACACCAGCGTAAAAGCATTCACACATACCCGACACAGGAATCAGATAAATGTTCAACATGACTGCTTTAGCTAAATCCATTAAGTGAAAGAATATGACACAGTTTTTTCAGCTTGAAGGCAAACTGGATTTCTCGCATTCGAGAGACGGTCGATTATCCAACTGGGCTAACCTACTGCATTGTAATGAATAGATAAGATCCACAGTCTTTCCGTTCACATTATGCACCAGCTGCTGAGATACAGAGGGACGAAAGTTACGCATTGTGACTGGTCCCAGCAGAGCAGGGATGTGAGGGTGCCCGTCCGATTCTCCCTGATGACTAACTAATGTTGGGGGGCGTATTGTGACAGTCCCACTAGCTCATACAAATGAGTGTGATGGGAGAGCCTGAACATCTGTTTGCTACGTAGCGCGGTCAACGTGAAACATCACGGCACTTTAATCAAACTTAACACAGGGAGTACTGGGTAACTGAGACTCATCGCGTAGACAGAAGCGTATAAAAGAACACGGGGATGTCCTTGAACAGCGACGTCAGCCATTATGCCGCTTTCTTCTGCTTTCAATCTCATGGACCGAAAGCAGGCACACGGCCTTAACTCAAACATGGAACTGATGCGTGCATAGAACCCATTAAACATGCCATCGTCTGAATTTATTGGTCACACGAATCGTCTGAAAAAAGCTGTAGGAATTATATCTTCAAGGTGCGCAAAAGCCCTACAATTGAAGGCAGAACAAGGGCTTGCTATTAACAGTTTAATGAATGGCAGAGATGTTCAAGCCATGCTGCCTACTGGCTTCGGGAAAAGCCTCTTTTTCCAAGTCTTTGCCGTATTTTGTTCTTAAAGAACATTTGCAAATTCTACAAATTCATCAACTGAACTCTCGATGCTTACGGGTTTTCTTCCTTTGCGTTTGTAAGATTTTGTTGGGGTATTTTTAGCTTCTTTGACATGACAACTGCACGTGTAGTGAAAAGTCGCAGTGTTTTGACCATAGACATATAAAGAGTAGACGCCGCATCAACCGCTACTGCCTATTGGCGCTGACGAGCCCTGGGGCCGCCATCTTGGACCGGTCACCCGCTCCACTCAGTGGTGTCTGTTTGGCAGGCGCAATGAAGTGTCAGCGCATTTAATCCATCGTAACTCTCTGAATACTAAACAGATTTTCATGCGTTTTTTTTTTGCCGTAAACATCATAAATGTAGCTATGATACAGGACAAATGGTTCAGCGTATTTTAATATCCATAGTGGGATTAACAGTAATAGAATATTCTGATATAGCCTAGACTGTAGACAGGTATTTTGCAAACAAACGCGGAGGGAGGGTGGTTGCCTCCGCGAAGTGCCTTAAAATCATGTGATGTACACCTATGAGTTGATTTTCCTGCTTATACCATGGTCATTTGCCAGCAATATCAAATCAAAGCATTCAGAAATTTTGGTGAAAGTTTTGCACTTAAAAAAAGAGCTGGTAATCAATAAATAGGCGCCGCGCCTTCTCATAGCCATTACTATATGCCAAGCTAAACTGAACCAGCTAACTTAGTTCAGCTTACCTTCATGGAGAAAGCGTGCGCAAAAAATCTATCATCCTTTTACCAGCTAATTATTTGGTAACTGATTCTATCTGAAATGGAGAATATGCATAACACAACATTATGCGCGATTCTGCAGACTGTAGCTAACTTGCTACCCGCAATTACAATGACTTATGACAGTTTCCATTGAGCCAGCGAGCTGAAATCAGTCTGTTGTCACAGCAGGTAACTAGCGAACTGTCAGCAGTTGCTGATACATGAAGTGGACATGTTAGCTTCCTTTGTAACTGTACACAGTTACTATCGTTTAATGAATAAAGCGTGATTATTTCGCTGCTTTAATATTTATGTCATTATCGCTTGAGCACCTATTGTTAACCACCCCGCAGGACGTAACTTAACGCCGCAAAATTTACTGGAGATAAATGAGTAGGTTTCTGTTATACCCAGCCAAATGCCAGTGCTCTAACGTTGCTATGGTTATAGGTTGGCTAGCGGATGAATTTCGAACTTCAAACGGTGAAACTACCGTAGGCCAAACTACCTGTGCGGTTCCGCGGTTTTAATCAACACCTGCCGGCCCATTAGAAAGGAGTATTCACCCAGACCATGGTATAAATGTGAATAATACAGTCTGTGCCACCTGTGTAAAATTCGCTGGTCAATGTTATACCAGTAATATTTGTTTTATTTCTACAATAGCATTCTTGTGTCAGTTGTCATCTAAGTCAGTGTTATGGAATATGACTTATAAAGTCTCAGTTCATAGTCGGTGGTGGGCATAAATACAGTACAGTAATATTCGATTCACAAAATACAACCAATAGTAATGTTCAATCTTACTTGTGAAAAGTAATCCCCCGTGCCCTGTTTTCCACGGTCCGCCAATGTGAACAGGAATATGCTGCACCGTGCTCTGGCATCTTGTTCCTTCTGCTGCTCAACTAGGAGTACGATGAAAGGTCCATGATGGCGCCTGCATTTCTTGCGCCCCAGCAACCAATGCGGCGTCTACTCTTTATATGTCTATGGTTTTGACAGCGTCTTGGTTGAGTGAGCCTCGTTTTCCAAGTCTTCGCAGCATTTTGTTCTTGAAGAACATTTGCAAACTCTACCAAATTCATCTACTGAGCTCTCGATGCTTACCGGTTTTCTTCCTTTGCGTTTGTGAGATTTTGTTGGGGTATTTTTAGCTTCTTTTAACATAACAACTGCACGTGTAGTGAAAAGTCGCAGTGTTTTGACAGCGTCTTGGTTGAGTGAGCAGTAGCTCACTTCCGCTAAGTCCTGATTGGCTGATTCCATTTTGACAACAACTCAAGCGGAACGGGGGGCAGAACTCAAATCATCAAAGGATCATTGCAGGCCCTCTTTTGCCGCTCTCGCCTATCCAACTGAGGGCCTGTTTGCAGGCTGCTGTTAACTCTAAGTAATGGTTATTAAAATAGTCCTGTCCTCATATGATTGATTGATCTACTGTGTTGACTGTCTGAAAATATACTGACAAGCGCAACTATACTTCGGCATCTGGAACTTTAAGAATCCAAATGACATACCAAAAAGATTAATGTAATTAACTCATGCTATAAAACATCTTTAATTTCTTAAAAGAAATAAAGAATATAGGACAATAGAGAATAAAATAAATGATAAAGG
The DNA here is from genome assembly GCA_029692085.1 of Gymnothorax javanicus. Classification (NCBI taxonomy): domain Eukaryota; kingdom Metazoa; phylum Chordata; class Actinopteri; order Anguilliformes; family Muraenidae; genus Gymnothorax; species Gymnothorax javanicus. Next base: position 1,987,551 of record CM056201.1, on the reverse strand, counting down.
ACATTTATGGTTCTAAACAGGTTTTCTTCTGTCATTAGTGACCCTGCAGGGGCCAGTTCCACAAAGCAGGATTCTTCAGTTAGCTGTGTAACTCCACTGCATAAAAAGCTGTTCCTACTTCAGCTTTAGGAGGGCACTGGGTTTTGTTTGGAGCAGTTTCTCAGCTAACAATAACTCCAAATCTTGCTTTTCTCTCCTGGCCTTTTGAATTAACCCGAACCGCTGAGCCACAGACCTGGAACTCATAGCATGTTTATAGTTTATCTCACCATTCCCTGTGGAGGCTCGCTGCAATGCTGTGATTGAATGATTAAACAGTTTAACACGTTGACTGGCAACTACGAGATAACATCTTAATGGCGGGTCCGGGCCAGCGCTAGACTTGAAAATTCGGGGGAAATTATCCATCCCTTTATTGACAACAATTAATCCTGGCTAATTCTAGATGGTTTTCCTCTATTAACACGTTTTCCAATTCAATAATAATCAAGTGGCAATTTAAGACACGGATTCTCTCCCCCATGCGATCTAACAGCAAATAATGGGCTACATTCAGTACAGAAAAATTATTCAAGAATAATTAGGTCTATGCACTGGCACTCAGCAACGGTATTTTTTTTTTTTTTTCCAGCGAGAGCGGCATTTCAGAACTCTTCAGCGAATTAAGGTAATTCTGGTGACAAGTATACGTGGTTTCCTCCGTTTACATTTTCCAGTCTGACAGCTGTCTATTTTTTTTACAGCAAGTTGCGACCGTGCTGCAAAAACAGGTGTAATGTATTTGCTGAAATTACCTTCATTCGCAAATGAGTTCTGAAATGCCGCCTCGCTGGAAAAAAAAAAAAAAAAATTATGCTTGTTGAGTGCCAGTGCATAGACCTAATTATAATTAAATTATTTTCTACTGAATGTAGCCCATTATTTGCTGTTAGATCGCATGAGGGAGAGAAGCCGTGGTCTTCAATTGCCACTTGATTATTCTTGAATTGGAAAAACGTGTTTATAAAAGGAAACCATCTAGAATTAGCCAGACTAATTGTTGTCAATAAAGGATGGATAATTGCGCCTCAATTTTTCAAGTCTAGCGCCGTTCTGACCCGCCATTACGAAGTTATCTCGTAGTTGGCAGTCAACGTGTTAAAAAAACATATCTCACAGGTGATGCAAAAGGAGAATTCTGCAAATTTCTCAAAATGAAGAGCAAATCAACATGGCAGCCAGCTGCTGTATGATTGACAAACAATTCTGATGCCAACTAAGTTATGTGTACTCTTAGTTACAGAAGTATTTGAACAATGACACAATTTCTGTAATTTTGCCTCTGTACACCAGCAATGGATCCGGAATGAAACCATCAAGATGTGATTAAAGAGCAGACTTTCAGCTTTAATTCACAGTCTTTCAAAAAAAAATCTAGCATGAACCGTTTAGGAATTACTGCCATTTTCAGACATAGTCCTCCATTTTTAGATGTTCAAAGGTAATTGAACAAACTAACACAATTGTAAATATACGGTATATACTTGGTCAAAAATCCTGTGTTGGACCCATGGATGTTACAAAACGCTGAGTTTCTCCCTTGAGATGCTTTGCCCAGCCTTCACTGCAGATGCCTATAGTTGCTGCTTGTTTGTGGGTCTCTCTGCCCTCAGTTTTGTCTTCAGTAAGTGAAAAGCAGCTCAGTTAGGTTGAGGCTGAGTGATTGACTTGGCCATTGAAGAATATTCCATTTCTTTGCCTTGTTGCTTTCACAGTACATTTTGAGTCATTGTCCATCTGTACTGTGAAGCGCCTTCCTATCAGCTTTGCAGCATTTGGCTGAATCTGAGCAGATAGTCTAATCCTGTACACCTCAGAACTCATCCTGCTATTTCTATCAGCAGTTACATCGTCAATAAACACTAGTGACCCAGTTCCTTTGATAGCCATACATGCCCATACCATAACACTACCTCCTCCATGTTTAACTTCTTAACCCCTTTGCGCAGAAGCCAAATCTGGCTATTTATGCGTTACCTTATTTAAGGCTTTATAATTCACGTTTGCAGCTTCACAGAGAGAAAGGGAATGGCTCAACTGCATCAAGACACTTTAAGCATTTAGAATTCCATTGTATTTCAGTTTATTTCCATGATTTTGGTTGAGAAAAAATAGGACCAAGGGTCCTGTAGCTTACCGGCAAGCAAACTTATAGTGATGATACAAGTTCTGAAAATTACATATAAAATTTGACCTTTGAATCATTGAAGGTCAATGTCAAGGTTACTAAATAAAAGTTCACATCCATTTGTAAGACCACCTGAAATACTTGGTACAATCCTAAGCTCTGAAGCAGTTTTGATGTTACATGTCATTGAAAATTCAATATGTCAATTGTGAACAATTGTGAAAGGTCACAGTAGGTCAAGCTGAAGTCAGCAAATGGACTCCATATATGACTTCCTGTAAGTCTCTAATACAAACCTAGGCTCCATCTCTGACCGTTTTGGCAATTCAAGTCATTGAATTATGTGAAGTTTGACCTTCAAAGGTCACCAACAGCCAAGTTTAAAGTCACCAAATGAAAGTTCATGTGTCACTTCCAATACGTCTCCAATACAAACCTACACTCTATCTGTTACGATTTTGCTGTTATAAGTCATTGAAATTTCATTGTGAAGTTTGGCAGTTGAAGGTCAAGCTCAAGGGAGCCAAATGAAACTTCATAGATGACTTCCTATATGCCCACAATACAAACCTAAGCTGTGTCTGCAATAGTTTTGGTGATAGAAGTAATTGAAATTTCACCATGTGAAGTTTGACCTTCGAAGGTCACCGAAGGTCAAGTTCAAGGCCACCATATGAAAGTTCATATATGACTTCCTGTAAATGTTAAATACACATATGTTCCCAATCTTCAATATTTTCAAGCCTAGAAGTCTTTGAAAATTGCAACATTTTGCTTGACCTCAAGTTTGACCTTTCAAGGTCATCTGAGGTCAACTTTAACACATCCAAAATAAAGGTCATATATGACTTCCTATATGTTGATAATAAAAACTTAATCTCTATCTGCAACCATTTTGCCTCCACAGGCCATCTTGCATATTCATAAAGTACAGCGCCCCCACTAGACCCACTTCCGCCGATTCAATCAAAATGGCGGTCACTCTGTACATTGATGGTACCAAGGTAAGTTGATTGCCTGATTAAGAAAAAAATTTATCGCGCAGTTTTTGAGAAAATTTTTTTAAAATTTCTCAGTCCTATCTTTAACACTGGGACCAAAATTTCAAGGGCCCATAAAACGGACAAAAATGATTCAATCAAAAATCCGAAAAAAGAAAGTCTGGAAATTTGTTCTAGTAGTATGTTACTGCAAATTTCTACAAAAATTCATTGGGCCAAAAAAAAAAGATAAATGTTCCGGAAGACGGATGATGGACACCACACCATGACAATAGGTTATTGGCCCATGGGGCCGGTCAGCTAAAAATGGCTGGGGGTTAAAACCATACATTTCTGGGATCATAAAATCCTTGACCACAAGTTCATCTGAGCATTACATTCTATATTACTGACTCTCTAAGACCCAAATAAGACAGCTATCCAGGTGGCTCCCTGAACTCTAAGATCCCTCAAAATGGTGCACTGTCAAATCATAAAATAATCATATATTTAACACAAATAAACTTTTGACACGTGAACTATAAGACAAAATCATGATTTTCTGGTTGAATTTACTATGAGTGTATCAATATAGGTGCAGTTGGACATCAGTGGTCACCAGTCACCTCTCCAAACACAAAACATGCCTGTCTTACATGATAAAGTTTTTGTCCATTTTTCTTCAGAGTACCACAAGCCAGCTCACATACTCATTAAAGGAACTGCTTATTTTTCAGTCAGAACATTCACCCTGCAATGAAAAGCTAGCAGTTCCCACTTCCGAGCTCACAACCTTATATAAACACTTTCCACACCTTATAAGGAACAAGTATAACTCATTAACTCAGTAATATCTGACATATACCTTATTATAACAGAACAGATATTCCATTATCAGGAAAAAATCAGGCAATATTCTACCGATTGAACATGTCAATCAATAAATCGTTACCAGGGAAGCTTCACGAGGGCATGAACTATAACTGTGCAGTTACGCAGATGAGTCTGAGTATATAATTGAGTGATTGGCTATCAACACCAGTACTTAGGAGGATATAAGGGAGCGCTGAATTTGCTGATAAAGGAATCTATGTGTAAATCCACAGCAGTAGTGTTCTCCACATAGGTTTCAGATGACCGGGCGGTAGGTTGGGCGAAGACTTGAATTTTAGAAGCCTGTAAATGCGATTTCCTGGCACCTGAGAGCCAAATATGCCTTCATGTTAATCATGAAATATTTGTTGATCGTGAAATTTGTTCATATTTTTGGATTATCTTAAACGTAAATTGCCAATGTTGGCCCTTCGACCCATTTCTGGCGCCTAAATCACGAGACTAAGAGCATGATTGAGCCTGATAAGTAAAGAAGTCGCTTCAGAACGAACCAAAAATGACCTATTTGGTTAAATTTACCTCTGTCATCAATAGCAAATTGCAAATAGCAAAATTTACCTCTGTCACCACCCAGCACAGGCGTTCGCAACAATGACGTGCTGTCTGAGGTAAGTTTGGGGAGGCAAATCCTCATCGTTAAACAAATTAATAATCTTTTTATTGCAGGCACAAGTCCATGTAAAAAACACAAGCATACAAGCATAAAAAAGTAGAAGACAAAAAGACACAACATACAAAACTGTGCGCATTAATAAATATACAAACTATTGCACCAATGCCGTCTCAGCTTTGAAGTAAATCGACAGCAGCTTTTCAGTGGGCTGATTAGGGCTTCTATTATGTGGTTCTCTGACTTGTCCAGACGACACATAAAGCTAAACATCAGCTGTCTGAAAAGTGCCTCACAAGCTGGCACACTAGTGGACACAAACAACTGCCTGGCACTATGCCACCTTGGGACACGGAGCAGCAGCCTCATCGCATCATTGTAGGCTACTTTGAGCCTCTGCATACTTATTTTTTCATAGTTCGACCACAATTGAGCAGTGTATAATGGTGTGATGTAGGTCCTGAACAGTGAATACTTCACAGAATCAGAGCACATACATGACTTCCTTATCAGCATATTAGCCTGAGAATATATTTTACAACGCTGTCGGTAGATGTCTTTGTCATCCATCCAGTCATCAGGTATGACATGACCTAGGTATTTAATTTCCTTACACGCATTAAGAGGACTGTTAGACAAATAAAAGGTTGGAAAACTTGATATCCTGTCCCCAGTGCTTCAAACTATCAATATGTGGCTTTTCTCAGCCTTATATTTTATGTCATGTTCTATGCCATACTGAGAGCGCACCTTCAGCACCTGTTGTAACCCAGCACTATATGGGCTGAGTAGGACCAGGTCATCTGCATACATAAGATGATTGACAGTAGAGCTGCCCACAAGACAGCCTGTTTTTGACCCATTTAACTGAACTGATAGGTCATCCATATAGGCATTAAATAAAATAGGAGATAAGATTCCTCCCTGTCGAACTCCATTGCTAACATAAAATGGGGCAGATACAACATTATCCCATTTAACCTGAAATGTTTGACGGGCAAACCAAAACACTAAAATTCTCACTGAAAATTTAGGGACACCTCTACTTAGCAATTTTTAAAACAATTTTCCATGGTTAAGTCTGTCAAAAGCCTTGGATGCATCAATAAAGCATAGAAATACAGATGAATTAAGACTTTTGTACTTAGATACAATCTCTTTAAGAGCAGAAATACAAAGGTCAGTACCATGCTTTCTTTTGAAGCCAAACTGATTATCAGAAGAAAGAACATACATTTCTAACTTTATTAGCAGGGATCTCTTCAGTACTTTAGACAAGATACTAGCTAATGCAATAGGTCGATAATTGTCTATACTATTCAGTTTACCAGCCTTGTCTTTAAGCACAGGCACTAACAGTACAGCCATAATAGAGTAAGGTAGTACACCATGAACCAAGAAACCAGTAAAGCACATAGATAACAAGGGGCTGAGCCTATAGCTGGCATATTTTAGATGCTCTGCAGTAATGCAGTCCATACCACAGGCTTTATTATTCTGCAGCATGTTAATGGCATCATAAGTATCTGCTGCTCTAATTATCACGTCTACAGACAGGCCAGTATGATCATGATCAATAATAAGTTTGTTTCTTTTAACACAATTAAAAAGGTTGCAGTAGTGTTCCCGCCATACCTCAGCTATTTTTTCTGGGCTCCTAACACCCTCAACATCTGAAGGTAGGGGAGTTTTATTGTTATTCATGATCTCCTTGATCTCTTTCCAGAAGTCAGTAAAATTGTTATTCTGTAGTTTTCTGGCAAGCGAGTCTGCTCTCATTGTGATGTCATTTTTCTCAATGTAACAGAGTGCATGTTTAAATCTAGCATTTGTGCCTTTTTCTAAGATCAGCCCAAGGGCTCCAATTCACCATCTCCAAATCTCGTCATACTTCATAATTGTTGGGTTTGGGGCTGGGAATAGGGAAATCACTCATGACCTTGGTAATTAACCCCTCCCCTGCTTTTCTGTGCCGTATTGAGCTGTAACAAATTTGACGGCTCCAAATTTCAACCTACATGGAGGTACCCAATTTTTATCAATTATTCTTGAAACTAGAGTCTGTGGACTGCAACTTGAGGTTAAAAAAATCCTGGGACCTCCATGTTGGCTGACACTAGCGCCACCTGAAGTCATAAGCGATGCCATTTCTGACACATGGAAAATGGGTCCTAGTTCCAACCTTCATAAAGGTCCCAAACAAATTACAACTGTTTTCCAATCTTTGCATGCCAGACATCAATAATCACTAATAAAAGTTTTGGGGCCTTTGTGCAGGAGGGAGAATAAGGGACCAAAATTGGGGTAGATGGGCGTGGTCACCCAACTTCGAGCCACGCCCACTAAAACCTACATGGCCCCCAGGTCGACCTTCTCCAGTATCTGCTTCATCCACGTATGAACTTACAATTTTGCCAATAAAAAGCTTGGGACCGTTTCATTCCATGCAGATATTAACCCTTTTATTTTGAGTATTTAATCAGTATTATTTTGTGGCCTAAAGCTCAAGTACAGTTGGGTTATGCAGCAGGACAATGATCCAGAGAACACAAGCAAATCCACTTCTGAAACGCACAGAAGAAACAAAATGAAAGTTTTGGATTGGCATTGTTGAATCTGATTGAGATGCAGTAGCATGATTTTAACCAGGCAGTTCATGCTCGAAAACCCTCCAATGTGGCTGAATTTTAAAAACATTTGCAAAGAAAAGTGACCCAAATTCCTCAACAGCAATGTGAAAAAACATTTCCAGTAATTGGAGACATGTGATTGCAGTTGTTCCTGCCAAGGGTGGCACAGCAAGTTATTTTGTGTTTATTTTATTTTGAGCTGTATTTTGTGTTTATTCACGCTGTATTTGGCTTATTAAAACTACACATTCCAGCCAGCCGCGACCGCAAGGATGTAGCCCCCAAAACCCCGCTTCTCCCCTTGTTTGCGCATTACTAGGCCAATACTGTCACCTTGGCAACCAAAACTGATAGGTGTCAGAACTGAAGTATAACACATGTTCATACCAAATATGCAAGTGATTGGTCCAAAATTGCCGCGTGTACTGTGTCCACAAATAAATCTCTATGTTTTGTCGCTAATTTGCATATTATTCGGCCAATACTGTCGCCATGGCAACCAAAATCAAAAGGTGGCATAAATGAAGTGTAACACACGTCCATACCAAATATGAAAGAAATCAGTCAAAAATTGCAGCCTGTACTGCGTCCACAAGGAAATCTGTATGTTTTGCCACTAATTTGCATATTATTCAGGCAATACTGTCACCATGGCAACCAAACTCGTTAGGTGTCATGAGCGAAGTACAACACATGTCCATACAAAATATGAAAGGAATCGGAAAAAATTACAGCCTGTAAAGCATCCACAAGAAAGCGTATACGGATGCGGACGCAGCGGAGACGACACACGAGAATCCGCAGCAGCCATCCAACTTCGTCCGGGGGCTACAATTAGGAGGAAGATCTGGAACATTTTTTTAAATTTGACAATTAAGCAAAAATATTAGAAATCGGGAATGGGTAAAATACTGTTTCACAGTTTTGAATAGCGTCATGGAAACCTGCAGCTCTTACCTGCGGCTTGATGTCCCGGTGCAGAATGTTCTTCTCATGTACATGATGGACAGCCAAGCAGATCTCCACAAACCAGCTCAGAATCTGTGTAAGTAAATGTACAGTTTAATGAGTAAGTAATGAGTGGGCTCCAGCAGGAATAACAGTACGGTCTATTGAGTGATGAGAATAGGGTGCAGCAGGAATTAAAGCATAGTTTAGTGAGTATGATGAGAATAGGGTGCAGCAGGAATTAAAGCATGGTTTAGTGAGTATGATGAGAATAGGGTGCAGCAGGAATTAAAGCATAGTTTAGTGAGTATGATGAGAATAGGGTGCAGCAGAAATTAAAGCATAGTTTAGTGAGTATGATGAGAATAGGGTGCAGCAGGAATTAAAGCATAGTTTAGTGAGTATGATGAGAATAGGGTGCAGCAGGAATTAAAGCATAGTTTAGTGAGTATAATGAGAATAGGGTGCAGCATGAATTAAAGCATAGTTTAGTGAGTATGATGAGAATAGGGTGCAGCAGGAATTAAAGCATAGTTTAGTGAGTATAATGAGAATAGGGTGCAGCATGAATTAAAGCATAGTTTAGTGAGTATGATGAGAGTAGGGTGCAGCAGGAATTAAGGCATAGTTTAGTGAGTATGATGAGAATAGGGTGCAGCAGGAATTAAAGCATAGTTTAGTGAGTATAATGAGAATAGGGTGTAGCATGAATTAAAGCATAGTTTAGTGAGTATGATGAGAGTAGGGTGCAGCAGGAATTAAAGCATAGTTTAGTGAGTATGATGAGAGTAGGGTGCAGCAGGAATTAAAGCATAGTTTAGTGAGTATGATGAGAATAGGTTAGGAATTAAAGCATAGTTTAGTGAGTATGATGAGAATAGAGTGCAGCAGGAATTACAGAATTTAAGTATGATGAGAATTTGCAGGAATTAAAGCATAGTTTAGTGAGTATGATGAGAATAGGGTGCAGCAGGAATTAAAGCATAGTTTAGTGAGTATGATGAGAATAGGGTGCAGCAGGAATTAAAGCATAGTTTAGTGAGTATGATGAGAATAGAGTGCAGCAGGAATTAAAGCAAGTTTAGGGTGAGAATAGCAGCAGGAATTAAAGCATAGTTTAGTGAGTATGATGAGAATAGAGTGCAGCAGGAATTAAAGCATAGTTTAGTGAGTATGATGAGAATAGGGTGCAGCAGGAATTAAAGCATAGTTTAGTGAGTATGATGAGAATAGGGTGCAGCAGGAATTAAAGCATAGTTTAGTGAGTATGATGAGAATAGGGTGCAGCAGGAATTAAAGCATAGTTTAGTGAGTATGATGAGAATAGGGTGCAGCAGGAATTAAAGCATAGTTTAGTGAGTATGATGAGAATAGGGTGCAGGAATTAAAGCATAGTTTAGTGAATTGATGAGAATAGGGTGCAAAAATTAAAAGCATAGTTTAGTGAGTATGATGAGAATAGGGTGCAGCAGGAATTAAAGCATAGTTTAGTGAGTATGATGAGAATAGGGTGCAGCAGGAATTAGTTTAGTGAGTATAATGAGAATAGGGTGCAGCATGAATTAAAGCATAGTTTAGTGAGTATGATGAGAATAGGGTGCAGCAGGAATTAAAGCATAGTTTAGTGAGTATAATGAGAATAGGGTGCAGCATGAATTAAAAGCATAGTTTAGTGAGTATGATGAGAATAGGGTGCAGCAGGAATTAAGGCATAGTTTAGTGAGTATGATGAGAATAGGGTGCAGCAGGAATTAAAGCATAGTTTAGTGAGTATAATGAGAATAGGGTGTAGCATGAATTAAAGCATAGTTTAGTGAGTATGATGAGAGTAGGGTGCAGCAGGAATTAAGGCATAGTTTAGTGAGTATGATGAGAATAGGGTGCAGCAGGAATTAAAGCATAGTTTAGTGAGTATGATGAGAATAGGGTGCAGCAGAAATTAAAGCATAGTTTAGTGAGTATGATTAGAATAGGGTGCAGCACGAATTAAAGCATAGTTTAGTGAGTATGATGAGAATAGGGTGCAGCAGGAATTAAAGCATAGTTTAGTGAGTATGATGAGAATAGGGTGCAGCAGAAATTAAGGCAAAGTTTAGTGAGTATGATGAGAACAGGGTGCAGCAGGAATTAAAGCATAGTTTAGTGAGTATGATGAGAATAGGGTGCAGCAGGAATTGATTTCATAAAGATGCTAAATTACTGCTCAAGGGCTGCAGGGGGTGCAAACTAATTAGGCACCAATTTGCTGATGGAAAACTAGAGTACTTTAGCATGGAACGTGTGACCAGGTAAATAAGAGGAAATGAATCTTTAACATAAAACATGTTTGTGCTCTCGCTCACCTGATCCTCTGAGAAATATCCACCCTCAGCGTTCTGTGCTTTAATTTTTTCAGAAAGATTCCCTCCATTGCAGTACTCCATCACTATGTACAGAAACAAAGAGTCAGGACCTGTAAAGAGAATCATTTTCATGTTAGATAATTGCTTCCCACAGTAGGGTAAATGTTTCACAAAATACACTAATTATTGCAATTATTTACTTTTAATCACCATAACCAGACACATGTTTATGAATGAGGCAATCATGACACTGCTTCATGATGTCATACCTTTAAAAAAGTCACAGTACTGTACAATGAAGGGGTGTCTCAAATCTTTTAGTGCAGTCACTTCAGTCATCACACGCTCCTGCAAGAAAAAAAACACACACGTGAGCTGAGAGGTGAACACATTGTTTAAAAGTCTTTATTCATGTGTAAAGCAGACCTTTTTGTTCAAAAGTGAGGGATTGCCTGCTTCAGCAGTAAGTTTGACATCATTCACCCCGCCCGCAATGAATGTTGCGCAAGGGTGTATGTGGTTGTCACGTTTATTTATTTATCACTGTGTCTGTGTGCACTCTACAGGCCACAATTCTGGACGGATTGGCTTTAGATTTGGTAGGGACAATCCGTTGGCAGAAGGGAAGAAATTATGAGTTTTTGGTGAAGATCAGGCAGGGTGATGTGGACTTCTGGACACACGCTCTAGTCATATTCTTTTGAAAACTATTATTATTTTTCAAGACCAATACCCAGCTGCAGAATCCACCAAACTCACATTCAGAGAGGTATCACAAGTCCATTTCTATTTTAACCCTTTTGTGCAGAAGCCAAATCTGGCTATTTATGTGTTACCCAGTTTAAAACTTTATAATTCCAAATTTGAGCTTCATACAGAGAGGGAATATGGCTCAACTGAGACAAGACACTTGCAGCATTTAGTATTTCATCGTATTTCGATTTATTTTCATGATTTTGGTTGAAAAAAAGGGACTGCAAACAAATCTTCAAGAATTGAAATTGAAATAAAAATAATACCGAGAATTGAAAAATGGCTGGGAAAACTCCTAGACCACAAGTGTATTTCATCTGAGCATGAAATTCAACATTACCTACTCTCTATGAGCCAAATAAGATGGCTCACCAGGTGGCTCCCCAAACTCTCAGAGCCCTCAAATAATCATATTTTTAACACAAATTGTTGAGGATTATATTTCAATGTTTCTCATCATATTCATCAGTAAATCAATAACCATAATCAATAATCATAATCAGCAACCGTATTATGTAAGCAGCAGTTACACATTTACACATGCGCAGGCACACGCACACAGACGCATGCACACACACACACACACACACACACACATACATACAAGCTGTTCACACACACACGAGCAGTGCGCACACACACACAACACACACACATGCAAGCAGTTCACACACACGAGCAGTACACACACACACATAAGTAGTTGGCTTCAGTAGCTTTGATTGAAATCTGTTCAGTTGATCCAGGCAATATCTGTTCAGTCATCAGCATTATTCACCATCATTCATCAGAAATCATATAGTTATGCTGCTCCAGTATTACACTGGAAGAGGATTGTTATCTTATGGTTGCAGTTTTCAAGGCGAGTTGGCAGTGTTTTGGTTTGCCTGTCTCTGGGACGACCTGCGACCCAACTAAAAGTCCAGTTAAACAAGTAGGCTTGAAGTTGTTTTTTTGCAAAGGATGCCAGATAATGATTAAAAGAGAAAAACAAGTAACATGCAGACACCACATGATTGTACCACCGAAAAACAAGTAAGAAGCAGACATTATGTTATTGAACCATTGTAGCGTGAGAGGGCAGAAAACCCATATTTGGAAGATATTTCCTGTGATGAAGGTATAAAAACTGGGTGTGAAAGGCAAGAAATCAGTTCTTCTTGCGCAAAAAAGAACTCAGCTTTACATTTATCAATATGCCTCAATAAAGCCTAATCGTCTGAAGAATTTGTCTCTCTCCAATTGTTTGAGGATGGGCGAACCTCATAATATGAAAATATTTCCAAATGAAAACCAAGACAAAATCAACCTTTGATGCATGATACCCAATATGAGTAAATGATGTCCTAGTGGAATTTGTCAATATAGGCGCCGTTGGACATCAATGGTCACCAGTAACCTCTCCAAACCCAAAACATGCCTTTTCTCCATGATGAAGTTGAGCATTTTGTCAATTTTTCTTCAGGATGCCACATGCCAGCACACGTTATTCAATAAAGGATCTGCTTATTTAACGGTTAGAACATTCACCCTGCAATGAAAAGCTAGCAGTTCCCACATCCAAGCTTGCAAGTTTATATTAACACTTTCCACACCTTATAAGGAACAAGTTTAACTCGCTAACACAGTAATGTCTGAATTATACCTTATTTTAACAGCACATTCCACTATCAGAAAAAAGCAGGCAATATGCTACCCAAGATAGAACAGAGTGGTGCAATGAATGTTGGAGGGGGTCTACCGAAGTGCTTGAGTGCTTTCATTGTATATGGTCTAAATTTTAAAGCAAAAAGCCACATTGAGCAAAATGACACTACGTGCAGTATTATTAGCAAAGACTAACGGTTACTCTTCCTAACTAATGTGGCAAACAAGTCTGTGATCATCATGGCTATGGTAAACTGAGAATAAAAAACAGCCAGCCAGCTAGCAATAATTAAAAAAAAAAAAAAATACACAATTTAACTCATAGATTGAAGAAAAGCCTTTCCTCATTGAAACCCTCTTCCAGAGACACAGATCCAGTAGAGGGAACCCTCCAGTCCCGTTTCATTTGGAATAATTCCCATTGACCATGTCCGTAACTCATTTAAATCCTGTGAATGTAACTGAGCACTTCAAGCCAGTGTTGAAAGTCATACTTTTCTGATGGTCCAATCAATGTCTTTCACTTACTGTGGAAAGTTTATACTCTCTGGACTGGATAAGAAATGTGTCAATCAATAGATAATTACTGGGGAAGTTTCAAGTGGGTGTGAACTATAACCGTGCTTTACGCAGATGAGTCTGAGCTAACATTAGAGTGCTTGGTTATCAAAGAGAGTCCTTAGGATAGTCAACGCTGAATTTGTTGATGGAGAAATCTACACGTAAATCCACGGTCGGGAATTACGTTTTTTAATATGTGATGACTATAATTGATTGTAGAATGACACAGTATCAATATCATGGCGAATTTTTGCTTCAGAAAATTGATTTTTTTAACTTCTTAATTTGGATACCATTAGCTCACTATAGCTGATATGGTTGCTACAAAGGACAACAATTTATTCTGTCACAAGAGAATTTTTTTTTTAGCTGCTGGGTAAATACTATAGGCAAGTAAACTGAGCAGTTTACACATCAGGCTTAGCTGAGGAGTGTAATTCATGCAACGCTTGGGAAACAAGGCTGGGACTTAACTCGTCCATATTCCAAACCGCGTTCAAGCTCGTCTTGCTAGTGAATATTCAATAACTGATCCGGGTGTGCCATCTAGTGATAGAGAAGGGTAAACGCGTGCATAAATAGAGCAGCTCTATGCCTACTGGCATCTACATCTGCGCAGAGGGGTTAAATATTGAAGAAAAACATGCAGAAAAAATGAGATCTGCTACAATTTTAGAGGGACGACCCAAAGTTGCTTGCTAGCTCAGAAATTGCTCTTTATTGAACTCCAGTTGTCTGCATTTCAGCCTCAGTTCCCCCATGTCTGTCAGCTCGACTACATGTAAGAGGATGACAGTGTGCATGCGTTTAATATCAGACTGCATGTGTGTGTGAGTGTGTGTGTGTGTGTGTGTGAGTGCTTACTATCTGACTGCATTTATGTGTCACAGTGTGTGAATCTGTTTAATATCAGACTGCGTGTGTGTGTGTGTGAGTGTGTGTGTGAGTGCTTACTATCTGACTGCATGTATGTGTCACAGTGTGTGAATCTGTTTAATATCAGACTGCATGTGTGTGTGAGTGCTTACTATCTGACTGCATGTATGTGTCACAGTGTGTGAATCTGTTTAATATCAGACTGCATGTGTGTGTGTGTGTGTGTGTGTGTGTGTGAGTGCTTACTATCTGACTGCATGTATGTGTCACAGTGTGTGAATCTGTTTAATATCAGACTGCGTGTGTGTGTGTGTGTGTGTGGATGACAGTGCGTGTCTCTCCTAAGTCCAGCCCCCACCCAGAGACGGACACAGGAGAAAGCAGGGGTCTGCCAGGACAGCTGAAGTCTGGGGTGAGTCTGCTCATATCTCAGGCCATTTCAGCAGCCCTGAATGTTGTCACAGGTCACCCTGAGTCGGTTTTGGCTGACGGGGCTCTGGCGTAGACAGTACCTGTGCATTTGGGGCGACAGAACTGCGCAGCATTAGCAGATAACTGTGGGCATTTTAGCCCACAAGAGCAGACCTCAACCTTCCCCTGCATTGCAAGCATCATTTTCCCTGATATGTGATACATTCCCTGATATTGATATTAAACACATTCACAAGCTGCATATTTAGACATTGAATATGACTCGTTTGGAGGGATTCCCACACTCCATATAATTCATGGGATTGGCTACGAGGATATATATTTTCTGCCAGTTTCTAAGCACCTCAGACTATACTCTGAGGCCTTGTCCACACGGAGACGAACATTTTTGAAAACGGTCTTTTTTTTGGTCATTTCTAAAAAAAATCTCCCGTTCTCCCGGCATCGTTTCTAAAAATATCAGCATCCACACGGAGACGCCTAGAACGACCTAAAACGCTGTAGTGAATATTCCAGGCCTGTGTGTGGTGCTGTATGGTGCTGTAGCGTTTTTACGGTAATAGAGCAAAAACGGAGCTGAAGGCGGCGAGCATGCACATAAAGCTTGCGCTCTATGTACAGACTAGAGTTTTTGGCGCGCTTGGGCTTATGGTTAGGTTCGGGGTGGGGGCCATCACATCATCGTTTTAAAAAAAACCCATTTTGGTTGTCCACGCAAAAACACTAGGGTGGCGTTTTCAGATTTTCTCACTCTGGAACCTGTTTAAAAAAAATACAATTTTCGGGCTGCGTTTTCGCCATTTCCGTGTTGACGCAAGGCCGAAACGATAATATATCTATGCGTTTTCAAAAAAAATCGTTCCCGCGTGGACAGGCCCTGTGTTTGTTAATAAATAACAGCTAGTTTTGCTTCTATCGTTCCCTGTTCTATTTCAGTCTTTCATGAATGAAATGAAGCTTAGAGAAAACTCAGCCAGGAAGACTTTCTTTGCCCAGGCTCTGTCAGTCGAGCACTGATTTCCTGTTATTCTTTTAAACTCAGCTAGCTCTTCTCATCTTCAACCAATCAGAACCTGACGCAATCGCTGTTAGCCAATTATCTGCAGCTGTCAAACGGTAAAAGAGCTCTGACATGTTCTGCGACTCACATTCTCCCCCTCACCACCTCAAGGAGGCGGCCGGGCACTTCTGCAGTCTGCAGTTCCTGACCATACAGTCACACTGGAGGTTAGTCCAATAGCATGAATATATTTCTAATTACCACCAGCGTTTGGGCTCTGGAGGATAACTACACACTGCATAATTCATCGGATTGTCTGCAAGGATGTATAGTTTCTGCTATGGTGTCAGTGCCAAAGACTATATTATTTGTTTCTTAATCTAAATCAGACAGCTGAAAGGAGCACTATGGAATCACTTCAAACTGGTAAAATATTTTACTGTTCACAAATATGAATCCCCTTCCACCACAATTATTTTCATCAGTTTCCCAATTAGCGAATAATCGTTTTATAAATTTCCCCAGGACCCTCATTATCACGCTCTAGTGCCCCGCCATCATTTACCAGCGCTGCAGTGTGGGCGTGTGAGATTTCCCGTGAGTATGATGTAAACCGGCACCTCATTCCCCTCAGACATCGTTCTCGGTCATGAGCAAGGCGAGGAAAAGTATGAAACATAACATTGAATGGCAGGTGTTCCTCACTTAGTTTTTTCTTCCCAAAATGATTTGTGCAGTTGTATGCCTTGCACTGCGGCAATTCTAATGAAGCTTAGCGCAAATTCAGTTCGCAAGACCCTCCTTTGCACGCTCTCGCCAGTCTATTTTAATTTCATCTGCTTTCACCAACGCATGCTTTCATTCTAGCTGTGATCATGCGGGGCCGTCAATTGAATCATCATCTCTCTACAAGAACAAAGGTGAGAAATCAGACTGCTCAAAATACAGAGGGATCACACTGCTGTCCATCGCAGGAAAGATACTGGCAAGAATCATCCTGGACAGGCTTATTCCTTCACTAGCTGAGGAAAACCTGCCAGAAAGCCAATGTGGCTTCCGAGCCAACCGAGGGACAGCTGACATGATTTTTGTACTACGGCAAATCCAGGAAAAATGCCAGGAGCAGAACATGGGACTATATGCAGCTTTTATAGATCTTACCAAGGCATTTGACTCAGTCAGCAGAGACGGACTCTGGAAGATACTCTCAAGATTTGTTTGGTTGTCCACCAACCCTCCTCACCATCATTCAGCAGCTTCATGAACCCCAGATGGGGCAGGTGAAAATTCAGGGTGACTTGTCAGAAAAATTTTACATTAGTAATGGAGTCTAACAAGGCTGTGTCCTTGCCCCAGCGCTCTCTGCTGTGTTCTTCAGCATGATGCTAAGGGAAGCTAAGGATGACTTCGCTGAAGGAATCTATCTACAGGTCAGGTCCAACGGAAGTGTCTTCAACCTCAGAAGACTTTCTGCTCGCTCATAGACACTAGAGGTGGTAATTCTCAAGCTGCTCTTTGCAGATGACTGCGCACTTCTTGCACACAGTGAATCTACTCTTCAGATTATGGTCAATCATTTTGCTGCTGCAGCTAAGGCCTTTGGCCTTACGATCAGCCTGAAGAAAACAGAAGTGCTTTACCAAAACCCGCCACATTGCACGTACAGGCCTCCGGACATCAGTACTGAAGATACACTCTGAAAACAGTCAACCACTTAACATACCTTGGGAGTGTCATCTCCAAAGATGCCACAGTCGATAGGGATGTTGACAGCCGCCTAGCTAAAGCTAACAGCTCCTTCAGTCGCCTTCGGAAACGTGAAAAATGTTTGGCATGATGGTTTATTTTATTGTCTTCTGTCCAGAATTCCTCTTGATCACTGGTTACTATTACACGAATGGTATAGTAAATTGGTGGCTATAGTTAAATGGAATGGTAAATTAAGTGAAGCGTTTCGGGTGACTAGAGGCAGACAGGGTAGCATCCTGTTCCCCATTTTCTTCACTATGTTTATTGACGATCTGCTACAAGATTTGTCATGTACTGAATGGGGTTTGAGGATTGAAACTTTCATTTTTAATCAGTTTGCCTATGCTGATGACATAATGTTGTTTGCAGCTAGTGTCCCTGGGTTACAGGCCCTGATTGACAAGTGCAGTGTTCTCACCAGCCTATTTCAGCGTTACCTGAAAAAATACGCTGTGTCTTGGCCCGCTACGCTGTCTTTCAAGCTGCGTGCTTGTGAAGTTTGACACATTTTCCAGTAAAATATGCACAAATTTTCCTACAAAACTTGTTTCTTTACCGTCATCTTCGCTGCTAACGAATAGCGTATGGTTTGTTTTGACAGAAACAACCAATTGCACATCGTGATATGAGATTGTTTAGGAAAGAACGCGGGGTCGTATGTAGGCTAATTTATTTCTCCAGACTCGTGCTCTCATAACAGTCGGTATCGGAGATTTTGTCATTAGCGGGGCTCTCAAGTTTTGAACGCAGGCTAGAGTGAGATTTTCTCCGGTGGGGGGCTTCATTCTCCCGTTTTCCACCGTGGGTGAATGGTTAATGCAGCTTTCAGAACGTTGTTGTTGCAGGATAACATAAATAATTCCAGGTTAACTGTGTTTTTATACCATTGGTTGCTGCCCTAAATCTTACCCAGATACGATAGTGCTATTATCTGATTGGCTATTGTGTAGCCCCATTCCTTTTTTTGATTGGCTGGCGGGTGGCAAGCTGCTACCGAGAACTCCAGGGGAGACGTGTTTGATTCCTGCCAGTTTCCACAGTTACAGCGGTGCTGCTGCGCTTATAGGCCTACTGTCGGAAATTGTTTTCGTTTTAATCATTTTTTTGAGTGAGAAATACTGTGTGTGGCGTAAGTTTATTTTATTTTATTTTTTTAATTTATTAAGCTTTGACATAAGTCAGGAAATGATCGCACAGGTGGCAAGGCACCTATTGTGAGGCTATCTTCCCACAACATGTACAGACAATTGAACAATGAGAAGAGAGAGAGAAAAAAAATACTAATAATAAAATAAGACAGTATACTAGCAAGTGTAAGTAACATCAGAGGGACAGACGGCAACGTGAACAATGACATTTGCCAACCCATGTACAGGAATCATCAGAAGAAAAATAGTTGTTAAACTTTTCAGTATAGAAATGAAATAGCTTCGATTTAAAAGCAGCTGGAGTATCAGAAATTTGATAGAGGTGACTGGCGACTGAAATGAGTGACAATCGTGCTCACCGCGTGAGACTTGAGAGCCCTGCATAAGCATAACCCCTAAGTTCACATCAGAACCAAAGCCTTTGCAAGTTTACCTTTAGCTACAGTGGTCCCAGGTATTATTTCAAGTGATTTTACATGCAAGATCTGTATTCTAGGTGAGTATATATATATATATATTCTTAAGTTGGGCCATCTAGACTGTCAAATAGGCCTCAAAAAACCATAAATTGCCCCCGGGCCCCCCACCAGGGTTCTGCCCCTGGACCCCGTTGGGGGCCTCCACGGCCCCCAAACCCCCGGCCGGTTTGGGTGATGTCCCACCCCACTACGCTGTCAAACATTTCTGGTGAGAACCCTGAAGTGTCATAATTATGCCAATAGATGGCGTTTTAGTTTTGGCATAGCAAAAACAAAATGTATAACATTTGATATCTGTAAACTGCAGAAATCTCCTCACTGACATGTAGGCTGTAGGGATTTTTTAAATTCTGATGTCATTGATGTTCTGCGTATTTCCCTCATATCTAGTACCCTGTCTACGGCACATGTTGAAAAGAGAATCTGCTCTGCCAGACGGCGTGAGTATGGATCGTTTTTCCTACCCTGGTCTTGCAGCCAGAGTTAAGAGGTACCTGTGGAATGCTGCAGTCAAACCCGTTCTGATGTATGGGTGTCACTGTATAGAGTTATGTGCTAAGGATCTTAAATCTCTTGAAAGTTTTCAATCGGATAAAATTAAGAGTGGTCTTGGGCTTCCTAAAAGAAGTCACCACACTAACCCCTTGTCTAGACCGCAAATGTTTTAGATGCGTTTTTTTACTCGCGCGTCTGATGCAGCAGATACGCTCTCGTTTTAATCTACGCAGCTGTCTGCACCGGCTCTGTGCGGCTCGCGTCTCAGCTGCGTCTCAGGGGCGTAAACGCGACCCGAAGCTTTTATTTACGCTTCGAGTCTATTTTTCTGACAAATACACACGTAAACGCGAGGGGGTGCCCAATAAAAATGCATTGAATTAATGTATTTATCCACATTTTGCAATCTATAGGCTTTTTGCAATTTTAAATTTCATGGGTTTACTACAATGTACAATATACTTTAGTATTTTAGCTTTATCATTTAACTTTTGTCATATTATCTTTATTTTTTATTATCTGACCTTGTTCTTTGATTTTATTGTTTCTGATGGCATGTTTTCTGCTGTATTGCTGTTTATTTATTGATTCTGTATTGTGTAATCCTGTGTATTAGTTTTTTTTAATTATTGTTATTATTATATACTTCTGATACTTGCTAGATAATAATAATGATAATAATAATAATCCTATGCATCGGTGTAAATTGATGACACATATCGAGAGGAAACTGCACGCTGCTCAGCAGGTTTGGCTGCTCCTGTGCTGCTTTACACTTCGAAGAATATGCGGGCAAGACGGAACCGGTACAGACAGTCGCTTCTGTGTCGCGTGAACGCTGTCGTCACGCGAGCGCGACGCTGATGTGGTGCTTGCGGTCTAGACAAGGGGTGAGTTATTTCAGGCTTTAGGCCTGCTGAACTTATCTGTTTCTGTTGCGGACCTCAGAGTAAAACTGTTTAAGCGTATATTTCTTAGGGCCTCTCTTGCTAGGACACTAAATTCCATATTTTTAGCCAAATGGCTGACTGATGGTGTTGAGGATTATATTTCAATATTTCTCATCATATTCATCAGTGGATCAATTGCCATGTTGAATAAACATAATCAATAATCATAATCAATAACCATATTATGTAAGCAGCAGTCTCACACATACACACACACACACACACATAACATAACACACACGCATGAACATGCACACACACATACACACGCAGCACACGTACACATGCACACGCACACACAGACACACACAGACACACACACACATACAAGCAGTTCACACACAGACACACACACATACAAGCAATCCAATTCACACATGCATGAGCAGCTCACACACACATAAGCAGCAGGCTTCTGTAGCTTTGATTAGTAAGCAGCTTCTGTTTAGTTGATTTGAAAACATAATCAGGTGAGACATTTAAAATGTATTTGATTTCTGTAGCTTTGATCAATATTTGTTCAGTATAATCATTAGTTGTTACTCAAAACATAATCAATGGAATCATTTATATATCTACTTGTATCCTATTCATCTGGCTGTATTTTTCCTCTCTTGACCATAATTTTCCACACCATTTTTAGTATGTATTCTTTTATTTTTTTTAAAACCAGCATTTCTGTGCTCCACCATGGTTTAATAAACAAAGCTAGAGAATGAAAAAACGTTAAAGATAAGATGGTTACAACCCATGAATTGTGACTGGAGCAAAGTTTGTTAGAGATAAGGGGCTCTAAATTCGTAGACCAGGCGCAGGCGCGGCGAATGGGGGGAGCGCCGCGCCAACGGGGTGTGTCCAGGCGTATGTTGCAATTTCATGCCCGGCGTAGCCTGGCGCAAGGACTCCTCTGTCCCGCCTCGGTCCCTCCTGCCGGCGCAAGTGGCAAAGAGGGAGGAGAGAAGGCGTGTTTGGGTATAACACAGCCGAGTCAAATCTTCACCAATCAAATGAGCTCCTCTCCTCACCTTTAAAGTGTTGAAATAAAGAAGCCTCTGTCCTATATCTGCATGATGCGTTAATGTTGCATTTTACTTTGCTGCTTCAGGCATGTTTTCTGCACCGCTTACATCTATATTAAGCATTACGAATATGAGGCATTCTCAAATTATTACCGTTAGCGAACTTGAATGGAATTTCAAACCAAAACTACATCAGATCATTCAAACATATGAAGTTGGAATGAAATACGACGGTTGCTCATTTATTTCTTCTGCCTGCATCATTGGGAAGAGAAACGATGGATAGTGTGTTCCTATTATTACACCCTGTTGCTGCTTAAAATTTTGGGATTAACATGCATGGACAACAATGCAAGATACGTTACACATTTATTTTCAATATGTGATCTTAACTCAGTACGAGATCCTAGCAATCAGGCTGTATTCCTTTCCCCCACTAAAAACGATGAAATCTAAGTGAGAATAATATTAGTTTTAAGCGCTTGCACACTGGACGCTTGAAACAAATTTTTTCGCACAACAGATTGCTTTGCTGCGTTGAACGCAGTGTCTACGTGTCCGAAAGTCGGACAGGGTTTTAATATATCTCCGTGTCCGACGGTCGGACGGTTTCAATATAACTCCGTGTCCGACAGTCGATTATTGTTTATAATTTCTTCAAATCTACTGAAACTTTTAGGTATTAAACGTGAATGTTTTGATAAGAGGGCTCAGTTCTTCAAGATGAGTACCGAGAATTTCAATCAATGCTTCTGTTTAAGCTCTGCTCAATAAAGTGAGTCGACATTGGCGCGGGACAATGTACAATGCCTGTCGGACATGAAATGCAAAATACTCCAGTCTGACAGCCAAAAAAAGAGGCGATTATTAGAACAGATTGATAACGAAATAAAGAATGAAAAGAAACATTTTAACTACAAACAGAACATCCAATGAACATTGCGATTTATTTATTTGCGGGCCATCTTTTTTGGATGTTCTGTTTGTTGGTGATATATTTTTATTCTTTATTTCATTATAAATCTGTTCTCATATCAATACTTTTACTTTTTGCTGGTTGCCGGACATGGAGTATTTTGCATTTCGCGTCGGACAGTCTTGATAGTGCATGCGATATTTAATTCACAATGTCAGTGGTCATGGAATTGATTTGGTTACTGACTGCAAGCACTATTTTATCTCTGGTGTGGAAATAAAGCATGAATCTGTTCGATCCATCTGACTAATTTTCAAAAGAGAGACCGAATAAAGACTGTTGTCTATCTTCAACGGAAGAAAACAGATTTAATAAACAGGCGCGTGTTTTTCGCGTCTTTGCATTGACTTTGACTGTAATCAGTCGTGCGAAAAATTCATTTCGCGTCCAGTGTGCAAGCGGCTTTACTGAGCATAGAACGCAAGCATTATATAGGCAGTTTGTGGTTGGCTGAGAAAGATGTGAAGTCATTAGTTTGCATCACAGATTCAGCTGCGTTGATTAAGCCAGGTGGAGTTTCCATTACGCGTGCCAACCGCTTTTAATCTGACATCAGGACAATCGATATAGATACTATAATTTATGTCCTGATTCAGATAGTTACATTAAATAGTGCTTGCTGTAATTATTTATTGCATTAAAATGTGCCTGACATTCTGGAAACCTGCCTGTGAGGTTTCGGTGGCGTCTTGGCGCACTGTCGCCGGTCAGCCAAATTACCACTGCACAGAAAGTAAACCAGGTTGGAGCTGGCGAGCTTTCTGGGCAACTTCAGCGGAGACTTTTTCTACGAAACTGTCACTGCGTCTTGATGAATATGTGACACCTCCCCCTACTACGCTGCCACACCCATCTCGGCGCAGGTCCGTCTACCAAATTGCCAAAGTGGCTGCGCACGGTGTTGCACCGCCTGACGAATTACCACTGCGCGGGCTGCACCGGACGAAATTACCACTGCGTGGGCTGCGCCACGCTGCGCCACCCTGCGCTGCGCCAAGAAATTAGAGCCCAAGATGGTTACAAACCATGTATTTTGATTGGAGCAAAGTTGGTTGAGTTTTTCCCATAAATATTGCTCTGTAAAGAATGCCGAGTCAGCACTTCTTGGCCGGGGACTGCTCACCGGGTTTGGATTATTGCACGATTCAAGGCTGGGAATAAAGATGGCTTCTGAAGATTTTCTCTCTAATTATTCACAAACAAGGTGACCTCAAAAATATGTAAACATCTAGTCGGGAAACCACAACAATGGCTGTGTTGTGAATGGTACTCTGATGTGTGCAGTAATGGGGGCTGGTCACCCTCTGATTGATATTGCTTTGGCTAGTTGTCTGTGCCTGCCACATCCGGCTTGCAAAGCCTCTGGCTCTGAGGATGGGATGGTGGATTCTCTTAACTCACTCATTTTCAGCGACGAATACGACAGGCCGGGCTTGGCAGAGCGAGCCCTTACTAAATTTTTAGTTAAAACATTCTAAGTCTTTTTATTAACGTCTCTCTATGTCATATGTTTGACTACATGTTTCTGTATTTATTCTCCCATTGTGGAGGTTATCAATAAATAAATAAAGAGGGCAAGCCAATAAAATTACTAGTTTTGCTGTCATAAATAATGAACTGAAATCTTCAGCTTAATTTGGCAATTTAACAAAAGGATCCAAAAATTCACTAACCTCCAACAGGAGGATATTAACGCAAGTCAAAACTTTGCCCATGAAGCTGAAGTTCTAAAGGAAGAACAGAGGACATAGAATTTAGAAAGCTTGGTCTCTGTCCCATTGACTTTTCTTGATGGATGTCGGGCTGAATTTCCATTTCAGCAAAAGAATAAATGTATAGCTTTTATCTGTGCGCGTTACATGCTGTATCTTACGAAAACTGCTTCGTTACATCTGTTTTCCTGCCCAGCAAGTCAAAATGCCTGCTGTGATAAAGATCTACAAACTAAAACTTACTGACTTTTACCATTAATTAAACAATGCGATATTTATTTTCGTCCTTGAACGTTATTTGGTGACAGAAAGTAACTACCGTTAACATTACAGCTAGCTAGCATAAGTCCTGCATCATAATAAAGTGTGCATTTCGTTCGATCATTTGAATTGACATGCCAGTGATAAACAAAAGGCTTACGCTAGAATAACAGCGCATATCTGCAATAATATCTGGATATCAAATTTAGAAAGGAAAAAAAACTTACACTTTACCTCATTTTCCAATGCCATTGACGAAGAGAGGACGAAAAAATAACTTTAAAATATGGGGTTCCATTAATGCCAAAATTATGTCGTGAGCGCACTGTCGACTAAACGTGACAAAACACTTGCCTTTGTCCATGCAACTTTGACTGCACGTCAGTGGTGACAAAACTCATTTGAAAATCATATTTCCCGCGTCGATTTGCTCACCTGACAAAATATTTGTCAGTGTCAATTCGACTTTAAACTACTCCTGTTGTTTTCTCTGTGGTTTAACTGTCATTCTGCATGTCGTCCTGATGCGTCGTCCTGATGTGTCGTCTTCTCTGTTGTTTCCCCGCGTTATTTTACTTGTCCTCTGACAAAACATTTTTCGGTGTCCGTTCTACTTTAAACTACACATCCGTCGTCTTCCCTGTCATTTGACTGTCATTTTACATGTCCTCCTGATGTGTCGTTCTCCATGTCATCTGACTGTGTCATGATTTCATGAATGTCGATGTGTTCTTCTAATCATTTGATAACACTGCTTACAGACCAATCCAGTGGCGGATCCAGAGATCACCAGACAGGGGCGGGATTTATTTAGTCATGTGTCTTTATACCTATGACATCATCTTTTACATTCCTGGCACCATCTCCAGTCACTTGCGAAGCTCAGACTCTGACTGTATCTGACCTGACGAGGACCAGAGTTTAGCCTGGCCCCCCAAACATATCTGACTTTATCCTTTTTTCTAGTCTATTTGCGACCATAATTTACAAAAATGAACGTCATGATATATCAAAGGAGACTTTAAACCTGCCATAGATACCATAAAATAGTGTGGAAAATCATTATTGAAATGATATATCAGGTGGAAAAGTAGGGTCATTTTCTCATAGACTTCTATAGCATTGAACTTCTTTCTGCAACAACCTATGTCGCCATCTGCTTGCAATTAAATAGAATGCAATTTTAAGAGAGTTCTGAATTGGCTTCACTTTTCAGACCTGAGTGCTGCCTCCATATTTTTATACAGTCTATGCTAGTTAGTCACTCGTGAGGGGGTTACCTCAGCTCAGCTAGTCTAGCCGCTAACCCCTGGGCTAACCCCGCCGTCTGTGTGGAGTTACCCTAGATAGGCTAATTAGAGTCACGGAGCTTGGGCTGCGTTTGTGATTGGTGAAGTTTTCATCAAAATATCGAGAAAATAATGTCTTCCTATATGGCTAGGAGTCTGCGGTCTATTTTCTAAGGTGAATGAAATTCTAATATTATTTCATATAACATTACATGTTGGCATGTAGTAGCAAGTCTCAGAATAAGCTCATCAACTAGCCAACTAGCCAGAGAATGAATACAGTAATTCTTAAGTTAGCTTTTGCCCAAGATGTCCAGCTGTGCCAAAGGGTGTGTAGTTAGCTGGGTAGTTAGCGAGAGCATTCCAACTACCAAAGCACACTACCAGATGATACTTCAGCTGATCCACCAGAGCATTGGAGAGCCCTCTGGAGATTGTTGCAATTAGAAAGTCAGTAGATACACACAGCAAAAGCTTATAGTGCGATAATTGCCACGAATGGGTTTGTTCTATTTTCAGTGCGATTACTGATATGATATAATTGTATATAGAGATGCTAGCTAGCTAAGTAGCTAATTAAACCTATTCCACGTTATCTAGCGCGATAGCTAGTGGGCGCTAAATGTGTTTCTTCATAAAGTCCATCATCCACAAGCTAGCCAGCTACATTAACCTAATTAATTAGCCAAACGGCAACAGAAAACAGAGTCAATAACTAGCCATGTTCAGCTATATTCGATGTCCATAGACACTCCATTTACAGGAGAAAACAAAAGTGAAACTAAGAGCAAGGGCTCGTCGTCAAGATCCAGAAGCACCTTTATTCATACGACGGAATAGAAAGTCGCTCGTCGTAGTGGTATCGTTTGCTAATATAGCTAAAGGTCATGGATTAGCTGGGCAGCTGATGAAATAACTATGGTTTAGCTTTGGAGTTAGATGCCCAGCTGTGTTAGCATTGATAACCCGTGCGTATGCTGGCCACAGTAACCAATTAATTCAGCATTCACCTAAGTCAAAATGTAGGGTGATAATACTTCATATCAAAATGTGCGAGTGTGAGGTAGGAAAAAAAAGTCCATCAGGTTTGTTGGTAAGGTTACGTAATGCAATGTTATAGTTTGACCAGCCATACTTCCATTAATTGGACCTGGCTAAGGTGCCTCAAAGAGCTAAGCCGAGCACCAACTCACACTCCTAGGGAGGTATTGATACACATTGAGCCAACCGCCGCAACTTCCCAGCGGTGTACAGCATTTGTCGAGCAACTGCTTCACGGATATAAACAGCGTTCGACCCGCCACCGCAAGCAACTTGTCAGCTCCAATCCTTTACTGGGGCAGATATGACCCAGCATCTCGGCCATAGCGAACTATGCAGCATCGAGCTGAGTTAGATCCTTGGCCTCGTGTAAGCCGTAGCTAGCTTGCAAGCTTTGAGCAAGGAGCGCGTGTTTCAGCAACCAGGCTCATTCGGCCCGCCTCAGCTCCAGCAACAGTCCACCTTTTTGCTAATTTTTGGATTAGCCGAGAGGTAGGCGGAGTGAATAGCAACCAAATAAGCTTCAGAGTGGATATTCAGTAATGTATGGGTGACGTCATGGAGGCTACCAATCAAATTAGTGTTGGGTAATTTTGATATAGGACTTAATTTTTTTTTTACTTTTCCGAAATTGTGTTTTTAATTGTGCAGTCAACGGATTATTCATCAAACTGCTGTTGGTCTATTTATTTTAGGGATGGCTTTTTATCGCTTTTTGCAAATGAACTCTTTATTAATAATCCCCCGCCATGAAGTGGAAGGAGGATACATGAATGTTTTCCTCTATTTCCTGAATTTTGTTTTGGAATATGAACCATCCTGTGGCTGGGAATTTCAGTGTTTCATGCTTGTTTATGCGTAGACCCACTCCCATCCTTTCAAACTCATTTCTCATTTTTATCACAATACTTCTTTTGCTAACTTACCGTAAAATAACCTGAATAATATAGGGTCTGAAATGAGATCATTTGAGTTTTTTTTCCTAAACAGAAAAGGTGCTTTGTGAGCTTCGAAACAGTTTTCTTAAAACTTCATGCAAGAACTCGTCGACCTACTTGTACAACGGATCAGTTTTTGGATGCAGAAAAGCTAAGCTGCACACTTACAAGTAGCTGTCTTACTCAACAGGACAGCCGAATTCTGAACTGATGAGGCACCTTCAATAGCAAAATAGTCCCTGGGTGCTCACGGCCTCCGTGATTATCTTACAGCCTCCACGCTATGGCATTTCTACGGCGGCCGACGGGCAAACGCGCTGCTATGGCCAAAAACATCTCCAATCAGAGAAACGCGCTGCAAAAGCAGAAACGATGCAAATTCAAAAACACGCAAACCGCAAAAGCAAATGCAAAAGTAAAATGCTGTATATCCATGTCAACACATAGGCGCTGCAACGGCTCAAACCATTTCCAATTGGAGAAAAGCGCTGCAAAAACAGAAATGATGCAAAGCCAAAAACACGCAAACCTTAAAAGCAAATGCAAGAGAGAAAAGCGCTGCATTTAGATATCAACACAACAGAAGTGCTCCTTGTCGCTATGAGGAGCGCCAACTAAAACAGCTTTTACTTCTGCCCTGAGCGAGACTAGCCCGCTAAGGCTTTCTGGCTAACAAGCCAACTACCTAGCTAACGTTAGTTCGCTTGTTTAGCTACCAAGTTAGAGTTGAACCGCGACCATTTATGTTATACCAAATTTGGCTGCTCCCTAGCCTTAATTTGCTTGCTTAGCTTGCTAGTTCACTAGCATAGCTAGCCAACAGTTTGGTGCACAGAATTCAATTGAAAATAAATGAATAAAAATTATCCATTATTTCGCTATCTCACTTAGCTAGAGTTGAACTGCGATCATTTATGTTATACCAAATATAACTGCTCGCTAGCTAGCTCACTAATGTTAGTTCGCTTGCTTAGCAAGCTAGTTCGCTAGCCTAGCTAGCTGACAGTTATATTACGTATGACGTAAATGCTCGCGGTTCAACTCTAGCTAAGTGAGATGGCAAAATAACAGACTTTTTTATTCATTTATTTTTTATTGACTTCCATGCACCAAACTGTTGGCCAGCAAGGCTAGCAAACTTGCTAGCTAAACAAGCGAACTAACGTTAGCTAGGTTTTCGTGGCGAGGGATACGATAGTACGTTTGTAAAAAGAGATAGTAGCCATTCTGAAAATGAAAGAACCAACACCAGTTAGAAGAATATTCCATTGATTTCATAATTTTAAAAATACGACAAAGTAAACAAAAAGAGAGAGAGAGAGAGAGGCCTATGTCGAATTAACTCACATAATTTGATTAATATTCCCTTAAGTACACAATTAATAAAACATGATTTAGGAAGATGAATCAAAATGCAGGTAACTTTAGGTAAATTGAGCCCCTAAAATTTTAAGCCTACCGGATGTCCGCTTATACTCTACGAAGAGACTGCCTAAAGAGATAAATTGATCGATGTAGCCTACTATTTGTACAATTTGTTTTTAGTCCATTTTGCTCATTAGCTACCATCATTTAGACAAATTATTTAAGAAACCCATACCTGATTAAATTAACATTGCCTTAATCGCTGTTGAGTTGCATGAAAGTGCAATGACACTGGTCAGTAAGCAATGTTGTCAAACGATTAGAAGTACTGATTGACATTCCTCAGTGTCATGACGTGGAGAACGACACATCAGAGGCCAAACAGAATACCGCTGGTAAACGACGGAGAGGACGACACATCAGGACGACTAGTAAGTGACACAATTAAACGATAGAGGACGACACATCAAGATGACATTCATGACACACGACACAGAAGTCACAACAGGACGACATGAACATTGACAGTTAAACGACAGGAGTACAGCTTAAAGTTGAATTGATATCGAAAAATGCGTGGTCACGTGAGCAATTGACATGGAAGATCTGATGTCAAATTAGTTTTGTCAATACTATAATCCCGTTCAAAGTTGAATAGACAAGATTAGTCAACATAGACAGTCCGCATTACGTAATGATTTTGGCACAAACGGAACCCCAAATGCACAAAAGATGTATTTTGGCACTAATGGAACCCCATATTTAAAAGTAATGCGGCGTTGAGAGCACGCATTTTGCAGGCCTATTGCCTTGACATCGCGTGTGTTAATTAATAGAATGAATGGTCAATGAAAGGTTATTGTATGTATTGGAAAAAAGAGATATGATAGCTGAAATATATTTATGTAGCACTAATCAGATAAAGGATTGATGATGGTAGTGTGGTTTGTTGGTCAGCAGCTAAATCTGCGCTTGTGGGGCTGGACGTAATACAGGCTCGAGCATTAAGAATGTGTCTAAGAGCAGTAAGAACTTCACCAGTGTGTGCCCTTCAAGTGGAGGCAGGAGAAATGCCATTATGGCTTCGTCGAAAGCAGTTGACTTGAAACTAATGGATAAATCTGAGGGGGCACGGAGAATGTCATCCAGTTAAAAGAGTGCTGCAGGACAGCTGGGAAAAAGAAAGACCTCAGAAATGTAGTTTTGGATGGACTGGAAATACTATAGCAAGAGACCTGGGAGTCAATGAAAAGGAATTTTGTCCAACAGTTATATGGCCTGCAACTCCTGTGAGGATGTTAGAGGAGATGATGACCTGGTGAGCGAGTTTTGTCAGTATAAGTACTGCAAATATAAAGACTATGTGCGGATATTTACAGATGGGTCAAAGGATCCAGTAACGGGAATCACAGGACTGGCAGTTGTAATTCCTAGATCTAAAGGTGAGATGCGGATACGGACTTCCAGTTGTCTCAGTGTGTATGCTGAGGAGCTCTATGCCATTCTAATGGCTTTAGAATGGATAGTGGAGAAGAAACCAAGGAAAGTCCTCATCTTCACAGATTCTGCTTCTGCATTGTATAGTTTCCTGTCAGGTACCTCTAAGAACCGGCAGGATTTACTTTATGAATTAATGACTGTACATGCAAGAATAAGGAAACAAGGTACTGAAATCATATTCATGTGGGTTCCTGTTCACATAGGCATAGTGGAAATGAAAGAGTAGACAAGCTAGCCAAACAAGCAGTTAAGAAAGAGAACACAGGCAAACAAATAGCACTCTCAAAATCAGAAGGAAAGAGTATAGTTTGGAGAAAAATTAATAAAGCCTGCCCCAGACGGTGCAACTTTGCCTGAGGCAAGAGACACGCGTGTATATTGCATCAGGAATTGTTGCACCATGTGGGGATGGTGTTTGCTGCGTAACTTCCTCGCGTGACAGTGCAGCAAGCGTATCTAGCATGCGAGATGTTTTCGCCTCACGCAAGGAAGTTACTCACTGTGTGGGGGCTACCCGCTGCAATGTGACACGTGCTTCACCAATCACAACGCGCAGACCCGTCATATGGTGTGCAGACAAGTCACGTGATACAGAAAAATGGCGGCACCTTCTGAAACTGTAACAGGCATTCTGGCCGAGGATTGAACATGGGCGCCGCCATTTTCTGTGTCATGGGACTTGTCTGCACATCATATGACGGGTCTGCACGTTCTGATTGCTCGAGTATGTGTAACATTGCATAGTCTCATTAACAGCAAACCGCGGATTCAGAGCAGAAGTGTGAATCGCATTGTTACGATCTCCTAATCGCAGTCAAAGTGTGACTTTAAGTAATCTGTGCCAGTGATGGCCAAATGAGGCTTCATGAAGCTTTTGACCCTAAAGGACCATTGTATTGAAAATTGGTTCACTACTCAAAGCTTCATTCATTGAGCACGTGGGTGACATCTGCTGGCACAGAGATTGTTGTACAGCCTCGCGAAGGTGACGCTGACGCACCTTGCGTGTGGACTTTTGTTGTATTGTGAAAAATACTCAATACGAATAAAGCTGAAATCTAACTTCATTGAACATGTCTCTGTTGTTTTTCTTCCTTACATTAAGAATTCATATTATCATAACATTAATTACATCCACTGCCTCATTGAATCCTGTAAATATTTAGTCTGTCCAAAAAACATGTTATATTTTATTATGTATTGTGATTGTGCTTGGTGTATACTGGGTGTGGTTGTGTGACTTAGGCATTTTTATTCAAAAATAATAATAACAGAGCACTGTGTCATCCATGATACAGGTGTTTGCAGGTGTGTGCAGGTGGTAGATGTGATACAGCTGGTTGCAGGTGTGTGCAGGTGGCAGATGTGATACAGGTGTTTACAGGTGTGAGCAGGTAGCAGATGTGATACAGGTGTTTGCAGGTGTGTGCAGGTGGCAGATGTGATACAGCTGTTTGCAGGTGTGTGCAGATGGCAAATGTGATACAGGTATTTGCAGGTGTGAGCAGGTAGCAGATGTGATACAGGTGTTTGCAGGTGTGTGCAGGTGGCAGATGTGATACAGGTGTTTGCAGGTGTGTGCAGGTGGCAGATGTGATACAGGTATTTGCAGGTGTGAGCAGGTGACAGATGTGATACAGGTGTTTTCAGATATGTGCAGGTGGCAGATGTGATACAGGTGTTTGAATGTGTGTGCAGATGGCAAATGTGATACAGGTATTTGCAGGTGTGAGTAGGTGACAGATGTGATACAGGTGTTTTCAGATATGTGCAGGTGGCAGATGTGATACAGGTGTTTGAATGTGTGTGCAGATGGCAAATGTGATACAGGTATTTGCAGGTGTGAGCAGATGGCAAATGTGATACAGGTATTTGCAGGTGTGAACAGGTGACAGATGTGATACAGGTGTTTTCAGATATGTGCAGGTGGCAGATGTGATACAGGTGTTTGAATGTGTGTGCAGGTGGCAGATGTGATACAGGTGTTTGCAGGTGTGTGCAGGTGGCAGGTGTGATACAGGTGTTTGCAGGTGTGTGCAGGTGGCAGATGTGATACAGGTGTTTGAATGTGTGTGCAGGTGGCAGATGTGATACAGGTGTTTGCAGGTGTGTGCAGGTGACAGATGTCATACCGGTGTTTGCATGTGTGTGCAGGTGGCAGATCTGATACAGGTGTATGCAGGATGCAGATGTGATACAGGTGTTTGCAGGATGCAGATGTGATACAGATGTTTGCACGTGTGTGCAGGTGGCAGATCTGATACAGGTGTGTGCAGGATGCAGATGTGATACAGGTGTTTGCATGTGTGTGCAGGTGGCAGGTACAGGTGTTTGCACAGATGGCAGATGATACAGGTGTTTGCAGGTGTGCAGGTGGCAGATGTGATACAGGTGTTTGCAGGTGTGTGCAGGTGGCAGATGTGATGTGTGCAGGTGTTTGCAGGTGTGTGCAGGATGCAGATGCAGGTGTTTGCAGGTGTGTGCAGGATGGCAGATTTGATACAGGTGTTTGCTGATGTGTGCAGGTGGCAGATGTGATACAGGTGTTTGAAGGTTTGTGCAGGATGGCAGATGTGATACAGGTGTTTGCAGGTGTGTGCAGGTGGCAGATGTGATGCAGGTGTGTGCAGTTGTGTGCAGGATGCAGATGTGATACAGGTGTTTGCAGGTGTGTGCAGAAGGCAGATGTGATACAGCTGTTTGCAGGTGTGTGCAGATGGCAAATGTGATACAGGTATTTGCAGGTGTGAGCAGATGGCAGATGTGATACAGGTATTTGGTGTTTGACAGATGTGATGTGATATGTGCAGGTGGCAGATGTGATACAGGTGTTTGAATTTGAGCAGATGGCAAATGTGATACAGGTATTTGCAGGTGTGAGCAGATGGCAAATGTGATACAGGTATTTGCAGGTGTGAGCAGGTGACAGATGTGATACAGGTGTTTTCAGATATGTGCAGGTGACAGATGTGATACAGGTGTTTTCAGATATGTGCAGGTGGCAGATGTGATACAGGTGTTTGAATGTGTGTGCAGATGGCAAATGTGATACAGGTATTTGCAGGTGTGAGCAGATGGCAAATGTGATACAGGTATTTGCAGGTGTGAGCAGGTGACAGATGTGATACAGGTGTTTTCAGATATGTGCAGGTGGCAGATGTGATACAGGTGTTTGAATGTGTGTGCAGGTGGCAGGTGTGATACAGGTGTTTGCAGGTGTGTGCAGGTGGCAGATGTCATACCGGTGTTTGCATGTGTGTGCAGGTGGCAGATCTGATACAGGTGTATGCAGGATGCAGATGTGATACAGGTGTTTGCAGGATGCAGATGTGATACAGATGTTTGCATGTGTGTGCAGGTGGCAGATGTGATACAGGTGTTTGCACGTGTGTGCAGGTGGCAGATGTGTTACAGGTGTTTGCAGGTGTGTGCAGGTGGCAGATCTGATACAGGTGTGTGCAGGATGCAGATGTGATACAGGTGTTTGCAGGTGTGTGCAGGTGGCAGATGTGATACAGGTGTTTGCACGTGTGTGCAGGTGGCAGATGTGATACAGGTGTTTGCAGGTGTGTGCAGGTGGCAGATGTGATACAGGTGTTTGCAGGTGTGTGCAGGATGCAGATGTGATACAGGTGTTTGCTGGTGTGTGCAGGTGGCAGATGTGATACAGGTGTTTGAAGGTTTGTAAAGGTGGCAGATGTGATACAGGTGTTTACAGGTGTGTGCAGGTGGCAGATGTGATGCAGGTGTGTGCAGTTGTGTGCAGGATGCAGATGTGATACAGGTGTTTGCAGGTGTGTGCAGGTGGCAGATGTGATACAGGTTTTTGCTGGTGTGTGCAGGTGGCAGATGTGATACAGGTGTTTGTAGTTTTGTAAAGGTGGCAGATGTGATACAGGTGTGTGCAGTTGGCAGATGTGATACAGGCGTTTACAGGTATGTATAGGTGGCAGATGTGATACAGGTGTTTGCAGGTGTGTGCAGGTGGCAGATGTGACACAGGTGTTTGCTGGTGTGTGCAGGTGGCAGATGTGATACAGGTGTTTGTAGTTTTCTAAAGGTGGCAGATGTGATACAGGTGTGTGCAGGTGTGTGCAGGATGCAGATGTGATACAGGTGTGTGCAGGTGTGTGCAGGATGCAGATGTGTTACAGGTGTTTGCAGGTGTGTACAGGTGGCAGATGTGATACAGGTGTTTGCAGGTGTGTGCAGGTGGCAAATGTGATACAGGTGTTTGTAGTTTTCTAAAGGTGGCAGATGTGATACAGGTGTGGGCAGGTGCGTGCAGGATGCAGATGTGATACAGGTGTTTGCAGGTGTGTACAGGTGGCAGATGTGATACAGGTGTTTGCAGGTGTGTGCAGGTGACAGATGTGATACAGGTGTTTGCAGGTGTGTGCAGGTGGCAGATGTGATACAGGTGTTTGCAGGTGTGTGCAGGTGACAGATGTGATACAGGTGTTTGCAGGTGTGTACAGGTGGCAGATGTGATACAGGTGTTTGCTGGTGTGTGCAGGTGGCAGATGTGATGCAGGTGTTTGCAGGTGTGTGCAGGTGGCAGATGTGATACAGTTGTTTGCAGGTGTGTGCAGGTGGCAGATGTGATGTAGCTGTTTGCTGGTGTGTGCAGGTGGCAGATGTGATACATGTGTTTGCAGGTTTGTAAATGTGGCAGATATGTGATACAGGTGTTTGCAGCTGTGTGTAGGTGGCAGATGTATGACAGCTCTGAAATGTATGGCAAAAATTGGAGCGACTTACTGAATTAAATACCACTTTAATTGCATAATCCTTTCCTTCCTTCTCTGTTTTCATCCGCAGAGTTCTACTGAATGGTCCCCGCCCAATTTCCTCTTCCTGGGTGTAGCCGTGCTGGCTCAAGACACTTGCTTGAATTTCCATGATGGTGCTCTGCACAAACAGAATAAGGGCATTCCGTAAATTATGGGCTATAAATGTATGATCAGGAAAGAGCACACACTGGGGCCAACCAGCTCAAGCACTTGTGTGATTGCTTTAATGGACAAAAGTCCCAATATCCAAACGGTGTTTTCAGACCTCGGCATTCAGAGCTCAAGCCCTAAATATTTGAGGATCGTCCCCGAATTTGGCCCTGGCAAATCAGATGTATTCGTTGTGCTTATCACTTGAAATCCCATATGGCTGCTCATCGCTCGCTCCCATCCTGTCCCCCATGTTACAAGCTGATAATACTTTGAATGGTAAGACCCAGACTTTTTTCACTTGTAGTAATTCAATTTTGTCGTTCGTTGTACTGTTGATTAAAAAATTGCTTGGTTCCCTTCATTGGGGACACGGTACAAGTTTTTTTTTTTTCCCCAGAAGGCTGCTACGAAGAAGAAAGGAAAGTAGTGAGGCTACAGCAAGGGGAAATTTACTGCAGAGTGTGAATTTCAGAGCAATTCTGGTTTGCGTAAACCGAGGCCAGACCTGGGATGATATTATGGTGTGGAGTTCATGTTTTCCATTATGAGTTTGTCGATAATTTTCCACTTGAAACACTGGAATAAAAGCGTAGCTTGCTTCTGATAGAAGGTTTCAGGTCTTGCCAGAGAGCAGGCTACGCACATCTAATGTGCCAGCCAGCCCATACTCTCAGGTAAAGGTGAAGGTGCAGCACTGATTGGCTGAAGGCCACTCAGCTCACCAGCACCAGCAAGTTAACCAAAGGGACAAATTACCGCAGATTAGACTTTGCAGTCAAGGCTTCCCACTGGAAGATTATCTTATTCATTATTATGAATTCCGCTTCCCTCAAGGGAATATTCACTTTTCACGCAAGTACACTATTGCGCTATTTCACATTTATTGTCATCAGAGATGGTTCCGGATACTTTTAGTGGTCAAAAGCGATGTACAATTTATTTTTCTGAAATGTTGTATGGCCTTGGTTTTAGACTACTGCGAATTCAATCTCAGCAAGATGTGTGTGTTTTTGTGGGTCTTCTGTCTGAGAAGTCCGGGGCCATTGAACAGCCTCAGTCTTCACTTCATGACAAAACCCTTTCTTTCATTCCTGACCCTTCAACCTAATAAATAAAATATTATCAAAAGCAAATTAAGAATAAATGTGCCTGATTCTTGGCAGATAAAAGAACCATTGTATTTTCCCTTTAGTTTTGCAAATTTTCCCCTTAAATTCACATCAATCAAAGGAAAACCCTGGAATAACATTTTAAATATGAGATTAAAGGGTTTAACACTCACGCCTTTAATAACATTTTAAGGTAAAAGTAAGTCTGTTTTATAAATTAGGGGCCCCTCAATGCAAATTAAGAAATTTGGCATATTTTCAGGGGTAAATTAAGGTGAGTTAAAGGATATTTTTTATTTTAAGCACATTGTGTTTTGTAGACCCATCCCTGCTTACATCGCATTGCTTTACTCTGATCGCGCTATAGACGTTTCAGGGTACGTTTCACTGATGCTTGACCTTTCCACTGCTGAAAAGGCATTTCTGTCACCATTGGCTTACTGGTAGAGCAACATTATTCATTTACTTGCTCAAGTCTATATTGTAACCTATAGTTAATACATCGATCCGCCACAACATTATGACCACTGACAAGTGATGCGAATAACACTGATTATCTCGTTACAATGTCACCTCCCAGTGGGTGGGATATATTAGGCAGCAAGTGAATATTTTATCTTTGAATTTGATGTGTTGGAAGCAGGAAAAATGGGCGAACGCAAAGATGTGAGCGACTTTGACAAGGGCCAAATTGCGATGGCAGGACGAATGGGACAGAGGATCTCCAAATCTGCAGCTTGTGTGGGGTGTTCCCAGGCTGCAATGTTCAGGGCCGTCCAGAGGTGGTCCAAGGAAGGATAACCAGTGAACCAGCCACTGGCCGATTAAGATATGAGCGACATGGGCCATCACCCAGGGGGCGCCGGCGAGAGCGCAAAAAAAAATTAAAAAACACTCATTTGCTGCTGTTACTTGATTAGATAACTTGCCAGTGGATTTAAAATATGTGTCTACCTGCCGGGTTAGCTCACTTAGGTAAGGCGCTGCATTTGCAGAGCAGTAGTGACTACTACGGCGCGGGTTCGATCCCTGGTCGTACCAAACAGCAGTGGTCGGCAGCCTTTTCAGAACAGCGCACGATTGGCTAAAGCGCTGCAGGGATGCAAATTGGGAAGGGACTGCCGGTGAAGGGAAATTAAAATGATTGCCTTGTTCGTTGCTCAAGCGCCTCCTGTTGGCCAGCCGGGCACCCGTCAGTGAGATTCTAAGCTTTCTCATGTTCGGGTATCCTCCGCCCTTGTTCAGCACTTGCGATGATTTCGACCAATGAGTGTAAAGATGCAGGGGCTGACAGGCGCGTGCTTCTGAGGAAAGCTGCGAACTGTCTCTCTCTCCTGAGCTGGCAACAGGGGGTTGCATACGAGCAAGACTTGTACACAGTTCTCGGTTTGGGCATTCCAGATTCGGGTGGGATTGGAGATGTCAAATTTATAAAAAAAAAATAAATAATAAAAAAATATGTGGCTGAGCGCCCTCTAGTCAACTCAGCAGGCTGCTGGCTGCCTACGTTCTGGCAAAGACACACCTCTCCGGAGAGAGAAGGGAAGGGTCAAGACATAGCCATATATATGTAGACCCACATTAGCAACTTTGGCCCGTTGCTCTGATACATCAGAGTGTCGGCCATATCAGGGAGGGGAGAGTCTGCATGTAAACAAATGCAAGAAAATGCGAATTTAGAATAGGGTAAGGACACTCTCTGGCATTGCTCCATCTCGTATTAATTTTTTGAACCGGCGTGCTCCGAGATTAGCCTACGGGGTATATGGATGCAAATGGTGACATCAAATTTGTTTTGACAAAAATTATATGCTTTTCCACTTGTTGTCCAGTTTGTGGTCCACTTTTGCAAACTACATATCCTCTACACCAGGGGTCTCCAACCCTGCTCCTGGAGAGCCACCATCCTGAAGGTTTTCACTCCAACCAAAGCAAACCACACCTGCTTTCTCAGTTAGAGATCTTGACGAGCTGCTGATGAGCTGAATCAGGTGTGTTGAATTAGGGTTGGAGTAGAAACCTACAGGATGGTAGCTCTCCAGCAACAGGGTTGGAGACCCCTGCTCTACACAAACGGGTGAGTACCCTGTGATTTATTCCCGGCCAATGGGGTACCACAGTTTCAGCAAACAATCACAACTTAACTCGATGGAAGCAAAGTGGTGACCTGTATTGCCATTGGCTATCTCCGGGCAATCGTCACTACCCAGCGGGCCACTATCAGCTAGCTAGCCACATGCCTAGAAATGAATGGATAAGTGAATAGCTATTATTTTGCCATTTAGCTCGCTAGCATTTATGTGCAATAAATTTGACTAACTACGCCAGCCAATTGCCTAGCTAGCCAGCTAGTTAGCTAATTACCTCCTGTGTGCATAGCTAAATCGATAGAAAAAAGAAAATGGTTGTTTTACTGTCACTAACTGTTATTTAGCAAGCTAACTAGTAATTTAATCTGACCAAACACTTTTATTTATTATTTGGTTAACCTTCATTAGCAGACAATGTAAAGCTTATTAATTGTACTGATGTTACGAGACTGTTCTTCCCCTTTCTGCGTTGTTTTATGAGAAAAGACGATGCCACAACCAGCCAGGGTCTCGTTGCATTTATTGCACGCTTTCTCGTAAGGCATGGAGCAAGCAAGTCGCGTCACAGCTCCTCTGCATTCAGACAGTCATAAAAAGAGGCACGAGAACGAGATGACCCACGATATTCCAAATGACAATACGAAAAACGATGAACAATGAAAGCATGTTAATATTGTGGCATACCTAGTTTCAGAAAGGAACAAAAATTAAAAAATACAATAAGGCACGTAGCAAGCAAGTCGCGTCACAGCTCCTGCAAAATAATACGGTAAACCACATTTCAATAATATATTGCAACCCTTTTGGTCCTTATACACAATATTTGAAAATTTAAACAAAAGTTTACTAGGACTGACTAGCAGAGATGGTTCTAACTAATTAGCTAATCAAGTCAGCCTGTTAGCGCTGCTGCAGCGTGGGAAAACCAGCAAAGTCAGAAAAAGAGAAATAATCAAGCTATAAAGCGAATGTAGGAGATATGTACAGTTAGTGCATCATTCAGTGCAACAGACAATCACAATATGAATTGACTTTAAATGGTTTTTTTTTATCTTATCTTATCTTATCTTATCTTATCTTACTGGGATGAGAGCACTCAGCACAGAGCAGGAGCATAGACTGTATAAAAAGATGGACGCAGCACCCAGGTCTGAAAACTAAGTCCAATGCGGAAATCTCTAAAATTTGCGTTCTACTTATCGGCCAGCAGATGGCAACGTCGGTGGTTGCAAAAAGAAGTTTTGTCCTATAGAATTAATTTGTCAATGGTATAATGAAGTCTCACACCTGGAGTAAATCAAATCCAATGTATTGGCCTAAAATTTCTCATTCCAGTGACTAATGCAAAAAAGCATATGTGATATTAGATACAGTACTGCACATAAACATTAAATGAAAAATGCCATGATGATTCCATGTCTTTTTAATGTAAGCTGTAATGACCCTGCTATAGTGTCTGTATTAAAGCCAACCAAAATCATTTAAAGCCAGAAAATGTTAATTTACATCACCATCTCTTTGAGAGACATAGTGCACACAAACTAACAGTTGCTCTAAATTATTGTCCCTGGCCTCATCAGCCACTATAGCGTACATGCTGGATTGTTTCAGTTCAGCCACAATACTCTCAGTGACTTCTTCAGCGCAACACTGAATCATCTGTAACATTTCACAGGAAGGTGTTCAAAATTTGACTAGTTACCAGGGGAAAATGAGGAACTAACTGCCTGTGAACCACAATGAGCAGTTCTTGATTAACTCTAATCAGATTTTAATAAAATGATTAGTTAATAGAAGAACAAATAAGGAATAAATAGTTCACTGATCCATAAAATTTGATTGGGAGTTACTCAAGAACTGCCTGTTAACTAATGGTGTACTGCCAGTTAGTTCCTTTTCTGTTCCAAAAAGAATAATTTTTACCTACTTTTTAAAGGTGACAAGGAGTTACTCAAGAACTTCCATTTAACTAATGGTTTACTAGCAGTTAATTCCTCATTTCTTTCTTATTTGTTCCCTGGTAACCACTCCAGTTGTTTTCCTTATTGTAAATTGAAATGAAAAACTTTCAAGTCTGTGACGTGTTTGAAAGGCAAGTGGTGTTAGAGGGCCTGTAATGCTGAAGCAGAAAACTATTCTGGCACTTAATTTTGCCAACTGTGTGTCTCATTTTAGTTCTCTTTAAAAGAAAAGTGTCATTTACTGCAAAGTTCGCCGTCCCTATAAGCATTTATCACTGATCAAAGCCACGTGCCCACTACAGAGTTCTTACCACTTAACTGAATTTAAAAACGTGGTAGACAACTGACATAACAACAGATTTCACGAATGGGTTAAACTGATTTTGTATGTTTTAACTGCACACACTAACAATTCGGCAAAGCCACGCACTTGACTTTTTTATACTTCCTAAAGAGGTAAATAAGCAAAATTAACTGCTGTGTGGCGTAAATATTCAAAATTGGTTAAATCTGTCACAATATCCCAAGTTTTTAAAATCAGCTTGTCAACGTTAAGTTATGAAAACCCTAATGTTCGAGTACACCAAAGTGGTTGATCAAGCTAGCTCATGTAGCGGTAGCTAGCCACGATGAGAAAAAGTTCAAAGTTCACTGTTCACTAATTATATGACGTATTTATTTTTATCAACAATGGAAGGCTCATATCTAATAAGTAAACGTTACCTTTATCAATTTATGTTTTTCTCATATCCTTTTTTTTAGTAGCAGCACTACTAGCTAGCTCCAAAATGTCACGTTTCAGGCGTCGTGAACTTTGTGGGTGCAAAGACCTTAAATTGGCTAATAAAGTTTCCGGGTGGAAGCGAGAGGCTTTGATGAGAACGATACAGACGCGTAAGCGTCCAAGTAACTACGGTAACTTTCTAACGCACGCCGCTAATAAATTACAATATAGGCTAAAGATTCAGTGGTTGCAAGAGGTCAAAGTTCATACTCGTCTTATTGTTTAGCCATAAGAAAAGACCCCGGGCTAAAGAAAAAATACCCCGGGCTATAGCCCAGTAGCCAGGCCCTAAACACACCCCTGGACCTCGTCTGATCCGGTCTGATCCACCTGTAGATCCACCCTTTGCTCCTCCCTGGATATTGAATTCATGGTCTCGTCCAATAGGAATCACATCCGGTTTCAAAATGACAAAATGGCGCTATTTTCCACATATATATTTTCCATATATTCATTTATATATATTATATCTCCATAGAGCTTAACCACATCCTGATCGCATGTGGGCTCGGGTGCAATTGCACATTCCGGTGTTTCCTCCACTGGTCATGGCGTACTTGAAAATCCACTATTGCTTTAATTTGTTTCACCTGCCACAACCTTAACTAACCACTGCAAACCACCTCAGCACACTCACAGACCCGCTCAGATGGAGTAGCCTGGACATTAAAACCAGTTGAGTGGATATGTAACTACGTTACTAAGCCAGTTCGCAATCGTGTCTATTAAGCATCTCTGCAGTAACGCGACTGCAGCCAAGATTGTGTGTGTGATGGTCCCTCAATGTCGAGGATGACGTTTTGCTGGGCAGCTATCTGTGGATTCGGGAATGGCTCTGCAGACCAAGTCTGGACTTGCAGAGTCGGGAACAGACGGAGCACTGGGAGTCCGTCGTCATTGCAGGGGTGGACGCTGCTCTGTGGCAGCGGTCTCTAGCGCTTTTCCTCTCTTTCTGAGGGCACTCCACTGCTGTCTGTTCTGAGCAGCGTGAACGAGTTCAGCAGATTTGACCCCGCACCACTTCACACTTTCCTTCAGAGTGTCTTTGTAGCGTTTGCGGGGCAGCGTCCGTTCCTGTGCCCTTGTGCAAGCTCTCACTTCAAAATGGACCACTGACTATCTGTGAATTGGACAAGCCACAAACCGAGCGTTTTATCAGACTGGATCATGTTAGATTTACGATTACGAATACTGGCGTAGTATGGTAATACAGGTGAGTATCAGGTTATCACATCTCTCCCTCCTTTACGCTTAACCTACACACATAAATAGTGACCCCGTATGTCTACTACTCTTCAAGAATACTGCAACACAAAAAATGTGCATGAGTACTGTAACAATTCAATCGGAAGGCTTGGCAACAGCTCTACTTGCATGTCTATTACCCTAAAAAGGCTCTCACGGTCCCAGTAACCATTTTTCAGCATTCAACAACGTTCAAATTAAAACAAATACATGTTGACATTTCTTATATCTCTACCCCCTTTTTTTCTTTTTAAAACAAATAACACAAAAAGAAGTAACTTATTTCCACTAGGGGAGGAGTATGCCTCTTTTTTTCCTTTTACTCTCCTGCCCCACAAAGCCCTTCAGATGAGCAGGAGCCTTCCTTGCCCTCGCAGAACGGCGCAGTACAGGCAGAGGCTCTGCTCCCATCGCTGGCAGCGGGTCAGCTGTAGGTGATTCAGGAACTCCCTCAGGTGTGTCCGCTGTAACCGGGCAGGTAACCACAGAGTTCTCAGGCGAGGCCTCCGCTGCAGGTCCCGGAATCAATAAGGCGGTTGGTTCTGTAATCCCTTCAGACACGGTCCCTGGTCATTGTTGCATAGCGCTTTCTGATTCGGTTGATGTGCCGTCTCACGGATTGCCCACTTCCTGGCTGTACTGTATATGAGACAGGTCCGGTGGTTCCCTCGATGACTGCTGGAATCCACTTAGGTCCAAAGCTATAGTTCTGAACATAAACATCATCGCCAGGAGAGAAACCAATTGTTATGCGCATCATGTTGCTCTTTTTGCTTTAGTTGCTTCGGATGGATTTTGGTCTTTATATCCGGCAGCAGCAGATCCAGAGGTGAACGTAGCCTCCTGGACATGAGCATTTCAGCTGGTGACAAGCCTGTTGTTGTTTGTGGGCTTGTTCGATAGTTTAACAGGAACCTGGCCAGCCGTGTCTCCACTGTGTCTCCTTTTGTATTCTTCATTCCCTCCTTGAATGTTTGTACTGCCCTTTTAGCCAGGCGGTTCGATACCGGCTGAAATGGCGTTGATGTCACATGCTGTATTCCATTCTGCTTAAGGAATGCTTCAAACTCTGTGCTTTTGAAACATGCTCCATTATCCAATACCAGCATCTGTGGCGAGCCATGTGTACAGAAACACTGCCTGAGCTTCTCAATGGCTTCTTGGCTTGTTGCTTCGTTGGTGGGACATACTTCCATCCAGCTAGAGTTCGTGTCGACGATGACCAGAAACATCTTCCACAGGAAGGGGCCAGCACAATCG
Source organism: Gymnothorax javanicus (assembly GCA_029692085.1). Classification (NCBI taxonomy): domain Eukaryota; kingdom Metazoa; phylum Chordata; class Actinopteri; order Anguilliformes; family Muraenidae; genus Gymnothorax; species Gymnothorax javanicus. The sequence continues at coordinate 1,943,394 of CM056201.1, read as the reverse complement.
ATGTAAAGTCTGCTCCAAGGTGTGTCAGGCCACTCCCACAGGTGTAAAGGTGCACGGGCTGGAGTCTTCCTGTTTTCTTAACATGCCTGACAGGACTGTACTTCCTTTTCAATTTCCATGTCCATACCAGGCCACCGTACATATGAGCACGCCAGGCCCTTCATCCTTGATATGCCTGGGTGGGTGTGGTGTAGCTGCTTCAGTAAGGCCTTTCTCCCTCTCGTGGGAATGACCACCCTCGCGCCCCACAGCACACATCCATCCTTCACACTCAGCTTCCTCTGGCTGTATGGTTTGTCTGATGGGTCCACCACCCCCGGCTAACCTTTCAAGCACCACTCAAGCAGTTGGCAGAGCGTTCTGTCCTTAGCCGTCCACTGCTTCACCTGCGCTGTTGTGACTGGTGGTTCATCCATCACCTCCAACATAAGCACTTCACCCATGTCATCCTCTTCCGCCGTCTGTGGCACCGGTAGCCGACTCATTGCATCTGCATTCTCATGTTCCTTACCCAGCTTGTAGGCCATCTTATACTCATGCGCCCTCAGCAGGATAGCCCACCTTTGTACTCTGGGTGGCCCTATCTGTGGCACTGGTTTCCTCTCATGAAACAGTGAGATCAGCGGCTTATGGTTGGTGCAGATTGTGAATGCCAAATTATTGCCAACCACTCTTTGACGAGTTGCGAATAACGTTTCTCCGCAGTTGTAAGAGTGTGTGACATGAATCCTAGTGGCTGCTTGTTCCCATCTTCCATCGCGTGAGACAGCATGGCGCCAACGCCATACGGTGAAGAGTCGCAGGACAGCATCAGGTGTCTGTCAGCTGAGTAGTGAGTCAGAACTTTGGCTGATTGGAGAAACTGCTTTGACATCTGGAAGCTTCTTCTTGTTCCCTGTTCCAGGCCATTGGCACGTCTTTTCTCAGCAGATGATGCAATGGAGCTAAGTGTGTGGCAAGGTTAGGCAGGAATTTATTCTAATAGTTCAAAAGGCCCAAATAGGCTTTCAGTTCTGTCACCGTGGTGGGAGCTGGGGCTTCCACTATGGCTCTCAGCTTGCTCTCCACCGAGTGCAAGCCTTCCGCATCCACCTTGTGGCCCAAGTACTCCACCTCATCCCGTAGAAACACACACTTACTTCTTTGGAGTCGCAGTCCCGCTTCTTTCAGGCGTCGGAGGACTTCATCCAGCGTTCTCAGGTGCGCTGCTTCATCTCTCCCAGTCAGTAGGGTATCATCCAATTATACCATGGTCTGGGTGAATACTCTTTTCTGATTGGCTGGCAGGTATTGATTAAAACCGTGGAACCGCACAGGTAGTTCAACTATGGTAGTTTCACCGTTCGAAATTCATCCGCTAGCCAACCTGTAATCATAGCAATGTTGGAGCACTGGCATTTGGCTGGGTATAACAGAAACCTACTCATTTATCTCCAGTAAATTTGGCAGCGTCATAAAGTTGAGTCTGGCCGGGTGGTTAACAATAGGTGCTCCAGCGATAATAACCGTAAATATTTAAGTAGCGAAGTAATCACGCTTTTTTCATTAAATGATAGTAATTGTGCACAGTTACAAAGGAAGCTAACATGTCCACTTCATGTATCAGCAACTGCTGACAGTTCGCTAGTTACGTGCTGTGACAACGGACTGATTTCAGCTCGCTGGCTCAACAGAAACCGTCATGAGTTCATTGTAATAGCGGGTAGCAAGTTAGCTACAGTCTGCAGAATCGCACATAATGTGGTGTTATGCATAATTTCCGTTTCAGCTGGAATCCATTACCAAATCATTATCTGGTAAAAAGCTGTTAGTGTCCGCAAAAAATTCTTTCTCCATGAAGGTGATCTGAACTAAGTTAGCTGGTTCAGTTTAGCTTGGCCTACAGTATTGGCTATGAGAAGGCACGGCGTGTGTTTAATGATCACTAGCTCATTTTTTTAAGTGCAAAACTTTCACCAAAAATTTCTGAATGCTTTGATTTGATATTGCTGGCAAATGACAATGGTATAAGCGGGATAATCAACTCGTAGGTGTACATTACACAGTTTTATCGCCTCCGCGTCGTGCCTTAAAACCGTGTAATGCACACCTACAAGTTGATTATCCCTAACATATACTGCTACTTGGGGCAGGCTCTGCATCGTCCTTTGGAAAATAGCAGGCGCTGATGAAACTCCAAACGGTAACCTGTTGTAGGTAACACCCCGTTTACACCGAAAAATGGCCTCTGCTCGCCCTCACTCGCACTGACTCGCACTAGGGTTGCAAGCTGGTCTCTATGCGGTCTCCATGGTCTCCAAAACCATCTCTCTTGGTCTCCATCACTCTATATCGGTCTCATAGAGGTTTGCGAGTGTATGGAACTGCTCAAAACACTCGCAAAGGTTGTGCGACCAGTGAAAAAACACAAGAGGGTATCATAATCGGTCGAAATAAGCTCGCAAAAGTCTCAACTCGGTATCACAGGTCGTAATAGACTCGCAAACGGCTTGGCATGCGGTTGCATCAATGATTGCAAATTTTTAGGAATTTTTCACTCGCAAACTATTGCGGCGAGCTTAATGCGAGCCTATTGCAACCCCATAACGACCGACAAATGTACGCGTTTTAAATGCGACCGAATTTGCGACCGCGCTGAGACCGCATGTACGATTAAAGGGATCGAAAGCCGACCAACGGTGAGGCTTCCCGCGACCAGTGGCGATGCAATTTAAGATCACACATTGTCTATATAAACACAGGGCCACCGCTCTCTCCATCACTCACCGACACGCTTTCCACGGGTACATGCGACAAGTAGGAGTATTGCGACCGCATCATGATTGGAAGTGTAAAGAAAGTCACGATTCGGTGGCAATTGAGGTTTAGTGTAACCACAAATAAGCGATCAAAGTAGGGAACGGCCGCAACTTGTGTGAGTGACCAAAAGTTCACAATCCCGCTGGTCATATCGGGGTCGTATCAGGGTCATGGTTCAGTGTAAGCAGGGTATAAACAGACCCCTGTGCGTATTCACTGTTAGGTACTTTTTCGATTCATCATCCAACACTATTTGTTGGTAGGCGTGGCTTAATCAAGCTTGGAGAACTATTTTCCCCCCTCCAGGGCATTAAAAAGGTCATCGACACAGGGAATGGGGTATTGCTCTAGCGATAAAGCACTATTCACCATTAATTTGTAGTCAACGCATAACCTGACCTTACCAGATAGCTTGAGAACTGACACAATGGGCACTGCCCACTCAGCATACTTGACCGGTGATATAATCCCCTCCTTCAAAAGTCTAACTCCGTGTCCACCTTAGCTCTCATAGCAAATGGCACAAAGCGTGGATGATAGAATTTGGGGCGGGCCTCCGGAGACACCAAAATTGTTGCTTTCATACCTTTCAACATGCCTAGTTCATTTTTAAACACTTCCTCATTTTTTGTGAGCATTCCCTGTAGCGTCAGCCTCTCTGCTCTCATGTGTTTGATTTCATCCCACTTTAGGAAGTCTCCTCCGATTCTGAGCCCTCATCCCCGTCAGCTGTTCTCTCCCATACGTTATGAGAGCGGTATGGACGCGAACCTCCGCGGTTCGGTCTGTGCTGTGCTTTAGATAGATCCTTTTCATGGGCGCGATCACCCTCTCTACCCCGATTGCGACATGCCTTGGCCATATGCCCGGTTTTTACACAACAGTGACACTTTTCATTTTTGAATTTACACTCAGCTGTGCGGTGTTGCTTCCCATGACACCTGTAACATTTTCTCTGTGCCTGATTACCACTGTCCTCACGACTGTGTCTGGCTATGCTGCTCTCAGCTTCACTCTATGACATGCTGCTTTAGTTTCGGCTAGCGGCTTCTGCAGCGACGGCTATTCTATAGGATTTCTCAGAGGTCAGATCAGACTCAGCTAACAAGCGCCTTTGGATTCGATCATCATTAATACCGCACACAAGTCTGTCCCGCAGCATTTGCTTGAGTGTTGCTCCGTAATTACAGTCATGTGCTAATCTCCGTAGTTCAGCAACATATTCACTGACCGTTTCTGTAGGCTGGCAGAAGCGAGAGTCAAATTGGTACCTCTGAACAATTTTGCTTGGCTTAGGACTGAAGTGATTTTGACCCCACTACACTGATGAGAATAGCTCTCTGCTTCTCACCATTAGGGGAAGAGTGGGTTAGTTGAGCCGCTGGGTTAGTTGAGCCACCCTACTTCCACAACATTTGCAAAGAGATTCCTGATTGGTAGTGCTATCTGGTGTTGGGATTTGGTACAGAACTTCCTGTTGTTTGCTGATCCATGTGCATGGAGGACACGTTTGTCCTAGCATGAAAACTTCATTATCTCTCGCCAAAAGTGAATTTCTAATCATAAGGTAAGTTACTTCATGTGTCCCAACCAATTTATATTCTAAAGTGCCAATGTCTGTCACATAGTAAGGACATCTCTCCTGCTATTTCCCAGTATTGTTTGATTGTATGTTGATTTCAAGTTTTCTAGGCATGTGACATGTTTCAAATAATGGCCAGTGCTGGGTTAGTTGATCTACCTCCATGTGGGTCAGTTGAGCCATGGCTCCTAAATCTCCTGAAGTGGAATATTGAGTAGATTTAAGACTGAACATTTTCCACAAATACAGTTTAACTTAAGTGCTTTATTTTTCCTGTTTCTCACTCTGATGGAAGTGATAAAATTTTTTAAATAAAGGGATGGTATCCTGTAAATTTCAAATGTTAATAAAGGAAAAGGGAAAGCTCAGATGTTCGCCCCATGGTAGCAGGGGGTGTTACTACGCTTTAAAAAAAACCACAATTCAGAATCGTTAAACACCTACTGCACAAGCAGCGGTTATTTTATTTGTTGCAAGTTCGTGATTTTGTATATACTTCATCTTATTTTTCTCATCAAGTAGGATATTGGATACAAAAAAATGTCGGCATGAGTTCGTTTACTCGCTCTGGCTCTTGCTATGGATGGGGGGGGTGCTGAACGAGCGCAGCGTTTTACCCAAAGTTGAACATTTTTCAGCTCTCGGCGACCAGCGCTGAAAAACCGCCCAGTGCCTCTTCGCACTGCTGGCGTTTTCAGCAGAGAGTGAATACGTGGCGCTGCCGTTGGGAACAATTAGAAACATATGCTCAGAGCAGGAAAAAACGCTTTGGTGGACATGGGGCCTTAGACCACTCACGATCACATCCTCTATTCTAGAGTACTGTTCTAGTTCGTCTACTCATCTTTCCAAGAGACTGATCTTCTTCTCTTTTCCCAGAACTAGTTTCTGTAATGGCTGGTAAAGTGGAGTTTCAGATGCAGCGGCAGGCGTAGGTGCACCAAGCCCGGAGCCGGCGCAGCTAAAAGTGATAGAGCGAAAATTGGAAGGGCTAGGAGCTCGCGTTTCTGAATACACGAAAGACTTAAGTGCCAGAAACGAAGCGAGCAACCACAGAGGAAAAGAAATCTCAATAAACGAGAAACTAACAAGGCACTAGACAATTGTGCCATAAAAACCTAAAGAAGCAAAGCTTCCCAGAATTAAAGATAACACATATACTGGCAATCCCTGACTAAAGATTTCTCGAGCCGCAGCGAGTAAAATAACATCAGACACTCCAGCGAAGGAGGCGTGGCGACCTCCGGCTTAAATAGACTCCGGGGAAGGACCGCCCAGGAATAATCAGCCAGCTGGATAAAAAATCCGATGGGGAAAGAAAACGATGTCGTCAGGGACGAGAGTAACAAAGAAAGCAAAAAGCACATACACAAACCATGACAGTTTCTTCAGTTCCCGCACTTCCTCCATTAATCCAAGCAACTGCGTCTGTTGTTTTGCCACTTTAGAGATTTCCGCTGACATGAAGTTCAGAGACTGCTTAATCTCCATCTCCTCATCGTTAATTTCACTCCTTTTTGGAGGCATTTTAGTAAACAATCCGCAAAACCGTAACAATCTGCAACAAACCACAGCTGCCCTGGCACCAGATGTGACTCAGGCCCGTAATTGTTCAAGTCCGTGCATCCGTGATCGTAATCCCTAATCCATTAACCGTATAAAATGTCCCGAAAATTTTTTTTTTTTTTTTTGGAAAAATCCAGAAGATTAAAAAGTCATACTTTCTGCTGCAATTTTCAGTCCAAAAGGCATGATTGATCCCAAACATGGGTCTAAAACAGACGCACCGCTCCAAAACAGACGCTCCACGTCTCAGAGTGGAGTAAGCCCGCCCCAGCCAATCACGGGATTCTCCCTGCTGTACATCTAGCTGCTGTGATAATGTGATATGTTCAGATGAAGATGTTGACCAAACATGTGCTAGCCAAATGATAACGCAGGCATCATGCTAGCTAGCCTAGGTGTAGCTTGCCAGTTCCCACCCCGCCTGTCAAACTGATTTTTATTTTATCGGGATTCTCCCTTTACCCTGACGCTGTAAACATATCCGCTTAACTGTCCCATGCTTCGATAGCGTGGTCCTAACTCTACAACATCTAAGTCTAGCGGTGGCGGCAGTTTTTTTCCTGTGGGTGCGAACGTTCATGTGCGCGTACATAATCATTGTTGATTATGCCGAATAAACGAAATCTCAAATGCCAGGCTTAATCTGGTGTTGATCAAACTTCATAGCTGATTCATGGGAATGCTATGGTCTGTCTGGGGGGAGATATACCGAGAGAGAGAGAGAGAGAGAGTGGTGTCCTTTGTCGCCATTTCTGACAGGTGCTTGTGTGCGCGGTGTCATCCCATGGAAACTGCGGCGTGACATTAGCGTACGAAAAGTTTGCCCGTCTGATGCAGACAAATTGAACCCACTGGCATAAAATTTGTTTAGTTTTGATAGGGAACGAATGGACCCTGTGCCCTGTTTGGGATGAATTCTTACACCCCGCACAAACACAATTCTTCACCATTGCAAGCTGCTGTATAGTGCAGGCTCATTGACTGTCGTACTCTGACAGGCTCTTCTCTACCTTTCGTGACGTAGGCATTGCATTATGGGAGCGTCGTAAACCACTGTTAAAAGGACCTACTCTTTCATATTATATTGCATTTTCTGAAAACCAACAACATAAAATATGATGTATAATCGTTCAGGTATTTACTTCCCACAAGAAAATTGTAAAAAATCTTTGGAAAATTAACTTACAATATTCACTTTAACTTTCAAATTTATATTAGCAGCCGGTCACACATTGATAAAGAATTGAATACACTCCAGGTTAACCCAAATCTTAACCCTTCTCTAGTTTATTCAATGGGACAGTAAGCGACAACCATGCAGAATCACCTTTTTCATCAGAAATCTCTGAATGAAGGGTCTCTTCAGGATATCCTGGGCAGAGGGTCGATCTTGTGGATTCTTCTGAAGAAGATCCCTGACGAGATCCCGTAGAACAGGAGAATATTTAACAGATATCGCAGGGGAGGGTCTATCCATGATTTTCTTGAAGAGATCAGTCTTGCTTGTTTCTGGAAACTGAGGAAATCGAGGATAGTTATAACTGCAATGTGTAATGTGATACGTGATGTATAATTAGGAATTAATAGGCCATGCTTAAGGTCAGAACAAAAATAGAACACGAAGAATCAAAGTCTTGAGTTTAACTCACCGCCAACCTTAACTCACACAGCTCATAGAGTACGCATCCCAAAGCCCACATGTCACTGCATGAGAGAGAAGTGAATTTCAATAATTATAAAAGGGTTCTGCCCCAAGGTACAAGAAGAGTTTTAGCAGGCAGGCAGCAGGTGGGGGAGGACATCTGACCCAGGTAACATTCACTGGGCTGGGCATGAATGCGACACCTGACCCAGATAACATTCACTGGGCTGGGCATGACTGTGACACCTGACCCAGGTAACATTCACTGGGCTGGCCGAGACTGTGACACCTGACCCAGGTACCATTCACTGGGCTGGCCGTGACTGTTACACCTGACCCAGGTAACATTCACTGGGCTGGGCATGACTGTGACACCTGACCCAGGTAACATTCACTGGGCTGGCCGTGACTGTGACACCTGACCCAGGTAACATTCACTGGGCTGGCCGTGACTGTGACACCTGACCCAGGTAACATTCACTGGGCTGGGCGTGACTGTGACACCTGACCCAGATAACATTCACTGGGCTGGGCATGACTGTGACACCTGACCCAGGTAACATTCACTGGGCTGGGCATGGATGTGACTGTTACACCTGACCCAGGTAACATTCACTGGGCTGGGCACGACTGTGACACCTGACCCAGGTAACATTCACTGGGCTGGCCGTGACTGTGACACCTGACCCAGGTAACATTCACTGGGCTGGGCGTGACTGTGACACCTGACACAGGTAACATTCACTGGGCTGGCCGTGACTGTGACACCTGACCCAGGTAACATTCACTGGGCTGGCCGTGACTGTGACACCACTGGGCCAGGTAACATTCACTGGGCTGGGCGTGACTGTGACACCTGACCCAGGTAACATTCACTGGGCTGGCCGTGACTGTGACACCTGACCCAGGTAACATTCACTGGGCTGGCCGTGACTGTGACACCTGACCCAGGTAACATTCACTGGGCTGGGCGTGACTGTTACACCTGACACAGGTAACATTCACTGGGCTGGGCGTGACTGTGACACCTGACCCAGGTAACATTCACTGGGCTGGGCATGACTGTGACACCTGACCCAGGTAACATTCACTGGGCTGGGCATGACCAGGTAACATTCACTGTGACACCTGACCCAGGTAACATTCACTGGGCTGGGCATGACTGTGACACCTGACCCAGGTAACATTCACTGGGCTGGCGTGACTGTGACACCTGACCCAGGTAACATTCACTGGGCTGGGCGTGACTGTGACACACCTGACACAGGTAACATTCACTGGGCTGGGCATGACTGTGACACCTGACCCAGGTAACATTCACTGGGCTGGCCGACTGTGACACCTGACCCAGGTAACATTCACTGGGCTGGGCATGACTGTGACACCTGACCCAGGTAACATTCACTGGGCTGGCCGTGACTGTGACACCTGACCCAGGTAACATTCACTGGGCTGGCCATGCCTGTTACACCTGACCCAGGTAACATTCACTGGGCTGGGCATGACTGTGACACCTGACCCAGGTAACATTCACTGGGCTGGCCATGACTGTGACACCTGACCCAGGTAACATTCACTGGGCTGGCCATGACTGTGACACCTGACCCAGGTAACATTCACTGGGCTGGTAACATTCACTGGGCTGACTGTTACCCTGACCCAGGTGGTAACATTCACTGGGCTGGCCGCAACATTCACTGGGCTGGCCGTGACTGTGACACCTGACCCAGGTAACATTCACTGGGCTGGTCGTGACTGTGACACCTGACCCAGGTAACATTCACTGGGCTGGCCGTGACTGTGACACCTGACCCAGGTAACATTCACTGGGCTGGCCGTGACTGTGACACCTGACCCAGGTAACATTCACTGGGCTGGCCGTGACTGTGACACCCTGACCCAGGTAACATTCACTGGGCTGGCCGTGACTGTGACACCTGACCCAGGTAACATTCACTGGGCTGGCCGTGACTGTGACACCTGACCCAGGTAACATTCACTGGGCTGGCCGTGACTGTAACACCTGACCCAGGTAACATTCACTGGGCTGGCCGTGACTGTGACACCTGACCCAGGTAACATTCACTGGGCTGGCCGTGACTGTGACACCACTGGGCCAGGCATTCACTGGGCTGGCCAGGAACATTCACTGGGCTGGCATGACTGTGACCCCTGGCCCAGGTAACATTCACTGGGCTGGCATGACTGTGACACCTGACCCAGGTAACATTCACTGGGCTGGCCGTGACTGTAACACCTGACCCAGGTAACATTCACTGGGCTGGCCATGACTGTGACACCTGACCCAGGTAACATTCACTGGGCTGGGCATGACTGTGACACCTGACCCAGGTAACATTCACTGGGCTGGCCGTGACTGTGACACCTGACATTCACTGGGCTGGCATGACCCAGGTAACATTCACTGGGCTGGCCGTGACTGTGACACCTGACCCAGGTAACATTCACTGGGCTGGCCACCTGACCCAGGTAACATTCACTGGGCTGGCTGTGACTGTGACACATTCCCAGGTAACATTCACTGGGCTGGCTGTGACTGTGACACCTGACCCAGGTAACATTCACTGGGCTGGCCTGTGACACCTGTAACATTCACTGGGCTGACCCCTGGGTAACATTCACTGGGCTGGCCGTGACTGTGACACCTGACCCAGGTAACATTCACTGGGCTGCGCATGACTGTGACACCTGACCCAGGTAACATTCACTGGGCTGGCCGTGACTGTGACACCTGACCCAGGTAACATTCACTGGGCTGGCTGTGACTGTACACCTGACCCAGGTAACATTCACTGGGCTGGCCGTGACTGTGACACCTGACCCAGGTAACATTCACTGGGCTGGCCGTGACTGTGACACCTGACCCAGGTAACATTCACTGGGCTGGCCATGACTGTGACACCTGACCCAGGGCTGGCCATAACATTCACACTGGGCTGGCATGACTGTGACACCTGACCCAGGTAACATTCACTGGGCTGGCCTTGACTGTGACAACTGACCCAGGTAACATTCACTGGGCTGGCTGTGACTGTACACCTGACCCAGGTAACATTCACTGGGCTGGGCATGACTGTGACACCTGACCCAGGTAACATTCACTGGGCTGGGCATGACTGTGACACCTGACCCAGGTAACATTCACTGGGCTGGGCATGACTGTGACACCTGACCCAGGTAACATTCACTGGGCTGGCCGTGACTGTGACACCTGACCCAGGTAACATTCACTGGGCTGGGCATGACTGTGACACCTGACCCAGGTAACATTCACTGGGCTGGCCGTGACTGTGACACCTGACCCAGGTAACATTCACTGGGCTGGGCATGACTGTGACACCTGACCCAGGTAACATTCACTGGGCTGGCCGTGACTGTGACACCTGACCCAGGTAACATTCACTGGGCTGGCCATGACTGTGACACCTGACCCAGGTAACATTCACTGGGCTGGCCGTGACTGTGACACCTGACCCAGGTAACATTCACTGGGCTGGGCGTGACTGTGACACCTGACCCAGGTAACATTCACTGGGCTGGCCGTGACTGTGACACCTGACCCAGGTAACATTCACTGGGCTGGGCATGACTGTGACACCTGACCCAGGTAACATTCACTGGGCTGGCCGTGACTGTGACACCTGACCCAGGTAACATTCACTGGGCATGACTGTGACACCTGGGTAACATTCACTGGGCTGGGCGTGACACACCTGACCCAGGTAACATTCACTGGGCTGGGCATGACTGTGACACCTGGCCAGGTAACATTCACTGGGCTGGCAGAACTGTGACACCTGACCCAGGTAACATTCACTGGGCTGGGCATGACTGTGACACCTGACCCAGGTAACATTCACTGGGCTGGGCATGACTGTGACACCTGACCCAGACTTTTACACCTGACCCAGGTAACATTCACTGGGCTGGCCGTGACTGTGACACCTGACCCAGGTAACATTCACTGGGCTGGGCAATGACTGTGACACCTGACCCAGGTAACATTCACTGGGCTGGGCATGACTGTGACACCTGCCCAGGTAACATTCACTGGGCTGGCCATGACTGTGACACCTGACCCAGGTAACATTCACTGGGCTGGGCGTGACTGTGACACCTGACCCAGGTAACATTCACTGGGCTGGGCGTGACTGTGACTGTGACACCTGACCCAGGTAACATTCACTGGGCTGGGCATGACTGTTCACACCTGACCCAGGTAACATTCACTGGGCTGGGCATGACTGTGACACCTGACCCAGGTAACATTCACTGGGCTGGGCATGACTGTGACACCTGACCCAGGTAACATTCACTGGGCTGGGCATGACTGTGACACCCCAGGTACCCAGGTAACATTCACTGGGCTGGGGGCTGGGCACTGTGACACCTGACCCAGGTAACATTCACTGGGCTGGGCATGACTGTGACACCTGACCCAGGTAACATTCACTGGGCTGGGCATGACTGTGACACCTGACCCAGGTAACATTCACTGGGCTGGGCATGACTGTGACACCTGACCCAGGTAATTCACATTCACCTGGGGTAACATTCACTGGCTGGGCATGACTGGGCTGGCACCTGACACCTGACCCAGGTAACATTCACTGGGCTGGGCGACACCTGACCCAGGTAACATTCACTGGGCTGGCTGACTGACACCTGACCCAGGTAACATTCACTGGGCTGGCCTGTGACACCTGACCCAGGTAACATTCACTGGGCTGGGCGTGACTGTGACACCTGACCCAGGTAACATTCACTGGGCTGGGCGTGACTGTGACACCTGACCCAGGTAACATTCACTGGGCTGGCCGTGACTGACCCAGGTAACATTCACACCCTGACCCAGGTAACATTCACTGGGCTGGCCGTGACTGTTACACCTGACCCAGGTAACATTCACCTGGCCGTGACTGTGACACCTGACCCAGGTAACATTCACTGGGCTGGCCGTGACTGTGACACCTGACCCAGGTAACATTCACTGGGCTGGCCGTGACTGTGACACCTGACCCAGGTAACATTCACTGGGCTGGCATGACTGTGACACCTGACCCACCTGACCCAGGTAACATTCACTGGGCTGGGCATGACTGTGACACCTGACCCAGGTAACATTCACTGGGCAGGCCGTGACTGTGACACCTGACCCAGGTAACATTCACTGGGCTGGGCGTGACTGTTACACCTGACCCAGGTAACATTCACTGGGCTGGGCTGGGCATGACTGTGACACCTGACCCAGGTAACATTCACTGGGCTGGGCATGACTGTAACACCTGGCCCAGGTAACATTCACTGGGCTGGCTGTGACACCTGACATGTGACACCACCTGACCCAGGTAACATTCACTGGGCTGGGCATGACTGTGACACCTGACCCAGGTAACATTCACTGGGCTGGCGTGACTGTGACACCTGACCCAGGTAACATTCACTGGGCTGGCCGTGACTGTGACACCTGACCCAGGTAACATTCACTGGGCTGGCCGTGACTGTGACACCTGACCCAGGTAACATTCACTGGGCTGGCCGTGACTGTGACACCTGACCCAGGTAACATTCACTGGGCTGGCCGTGACTGTGACACCTGACCCAGGTAACATTCACTGGGCTGGCCGTGACTGTGACACCTGACCCAGGTAACATTCACTGGGCTGGCCGTGACTGTGACACCTGACCCAGGTAACATTCACTGGGCTGGCCGCTGTGAGGTAACATTCACTGGGCTGGCCGTGACCCGACCCTGACCCAGGTAACATTCACTGGGCTGGCCGTGACTGTGACACCTGACCCAGGTAACATAACATTCACTGGGCTGGCTGTGACTGTGACACCTGACCCAGGTAACATTCACTGGGCCAGGTAACATTCCCACATTCACTGGGCTGGCCGTGACTGTGACACCTGACCCAGGTAACATTCACTGGGCTGCGCATGACTGTGACACCTGACCCAGGTAACATTCACTGGGCTGGCCGTGACTGTGACACCTGACCCAGGTAACATTCACTGGGCTGGCCGTGACTGTGACACCTGACCCAGGTAACATTCACTGGGCTGGGCATGACTGTGACACCTGACCCAGGTAACATTCACTGGGCTGGCCAGACTGTGACACCTGACCCAGGTAACATTCACTGGGCTGGCCGTGGCTGTGACCCTGACCCAGGTAACATTCACTGGGCTGGCCATGACTGTGACACCTGACCCAGGTAACATTCACTGGGCTGGCCGTGACTGTGACACCTGACCCAGGTAACATTCACTGGGCTGGCCAGACTGTACACCTGACCCAGGTAACATTCACTGGGCTGGCCGTGACTGTGTGACACCTGACCCAGGTAACATTCACTGGGCTGGCCGCTGTGACACCTGACCCAGGTAACATTCACTGGGCTGGCTGTGACTGTGACACCTGACCCAGGTAACATTCACTGGGCTGGCATGACTGTGACACCTGACCCAGGTAACATTCACTGGGCTGGCCATGACTGTGACACCTGACCCAGGTAACATTCACTGGGCTGGCATGACTGTGACACCTGACCCAGGTAACATTCACTGGGCTGGCCGACTGACTGTGACATTCACCTGGCCGTGACTGTGACCCCCAGGTAACATTCACTGGGCTGGCCGTGACTGTGACACCTGACCCAGGTAACATTCACTGGGCTGGGCATGACTGTGACTGGGGCTGGCCGTGACTGTGACACCTGACCCAGGTAACATTCACTGGGCTGGCGTGACTGTGACACCTGACCCAGGTAACATTCACTGGGCTGGGCGTGACTGTGACACCTGACCCAGGTAACATTCACTGGGCTGGGCATGACTGTGACACCTGACCCAGGTAACATTCACTGGGCTGGCCGTGACTGTGACACCTGACCCAGGTACATTCACTGGGCTGGGCATGACTGTGACCCAGGTAACATTCACTGGGCTGGGCGTGACTGTGACACCTGACCCAGGTAACATTCACTGGGCTGGGCATGACTGTGACACCTGACCCAGGTAACATTCACTGGGCTGGCCGTGACTGTCACACACCTGACCCAGGTAACATTCACTGGGCTGGCCGTGACTGACACCTGACATTCACTGGGCCCACCTGTAACATTCACTGGGCTGGGCATGACTGTGACACCTGACCCAGGTAACATTCACTGGGCTGGGCATGACTGTGACACCTGACCCAGGTAACATTCACTGGGCTGGCCATGACTGTGACACCTGACCCAGGTAACATTCACTGGGCTGGCCGTGACTGTGACACCTGACCCAGGTAACATTCACTGGGCTGGGCTGGACACCTGACCCAGGTAACATTCACTGGGCTGGGCATGACATTCACTGGGCTGGCACCTGACCCAGGTAACATTCACTGGGCTGGCATGACTGTGACACCTGACCCAGGTAACATTCACTGGGCTGGGCATGACTGTGACACCTGACCCAGGTAACATTCACTGGGCTGGGCTGGACACCTGACCCAGGTAACATTCACTGGGCTGGGACCCAGGTAACATTCACTGGGCTGGGCATGGACCCTGACCCAGGTAACATTCACTGGGCTGGCCGTGACTGTGACACCCTGACCCAGGTAACATTCACTGGGCTGGGCATGACTGTGACACCTGACCCAGGTAACATTCACTGGGCTGGCCGTGACTGTGACACTGACCCAGGTAACATTCACTGGGCTGGTGACATTCATTCACTGGGCTGGCCATGACTGTGACACCTGGGCTGGGCATGACTGTGACACCTGACCCAGGTAACATTCACTGGGCTGGCCGCATGACTGTGACACCTGACCCAGGTAACATTCACTGGGCTGGGCATGACTGTGACACCTGACCCAGGTAACATTCACTGGGCTGGGCATGACTGTGACACCTGACCCAGGTAACATTCACTGGGCTGGGCATGACTGTGACACCAGCCCAGGTAACATTCACTGGGCTGGGCATGACTGTGACACCTGACCCAGGTAACATTCACTGGGCTGGGCATGACTGTGACACCTGACCCAGGTAACATTCACTGGGCTGGCCGTGACTGTGACACCTGACCCAGGTAACATTCACTGGGCTGGGCGTGACTGTGACACCTGACCCAGGGCTAACATTCACTGGGCTGGGCTGGCGTGACTGTGACCCCTGACCCAGGTAACATTCACTGGGCTGACATGACTGTGACCCCTGACCCAGGTAACATTCACTGGGCTGGGCATGACTGTGACACCTGACCCAGGTAACATTCACTGGGCTGGCCATGACTGTGACACCTGACCCAGGTAACATTCACTGGGCTGGCTGTGACTGTGACACCTGGGCTGGGCACCCAGGTAACATTCACTGGGCTGGCCGTGACTGTGACACCTGACCCAGGTAACATTCACTGGGCTGGGCATGACTGTGACACCTGACCCAGGTAACATTCACTGGGCTGGGCGTGACTGTGACACCTGACCCAGGTAACATTCACTGGGCTGGCTGTGACTGTACACCTGACCCAGGTAACATTCACTGGGCTGGCCGTGACTGTGACACCTGACCCAGGTAACATTCACTGGGCTGGGCATGACTGTGACACCTGACCCAGGTAACATTCACTGGGCTGGGCATGACTGTGACACCTGACCCAACATTCACTGGGCTGGCCAACATTCACTGGGCTGGCGTGACTGTGACACCTGACCCAGGTAACATTCACTGGGCTGGGCATGACTGTGACCCAGGTAACATTCACTGGGCCCAGGTAACATTCACTGGGCTGGGCATGACTGTGACACCTGACCCAGGTAACATTCACTGGGCCTGTGACACCTGACCCAGGTAACCAGGTACATTCTGACCCAGGTAACATTCACTGGGCTGGCACTGGGCTGGGCCAGGTAACATTCACTGGGCTGGCCATGACTGTGACACCTGACCCAGGTAACATTCACTGGGCTGGGCATGACTGTGACACCTGACCCAGGTAACATTCACTGGGCTGGGCATGACTGTGACACCTGACCCAGGTAACATTCACTGGGCTGGGGCTGGCCTGACTGTGACACTGACCCAGGTAACATTCACTGGGCTGGGCATGACTGTGACACCTGACCCATTCACTGGGCTGGGCAACATTCATTCACTGGGCTGGGCGTGACTGGGACCCAGGTAACATTCACTGGGCTGGGCACTGTGACACCTGACCCAGGTAACATTCACTGGGCTGGGCATGGGTGACACCTGACCCAGGTAACATTCACTGGGCTGGGCATGACTGTGACACCTGACCCAGGTAACATTCACTGGGCTGGGCATGACTGTGACACCTGACCCAGGTAACATTCACTGGGCTGGGCGTGACTGTGACACCTGTGACACCTGACCCAGGTAACATTCACTGGGCTGGCCGTGACTGTGACACCTGTGACACTGGGCTGGGCGTGACTGTGACACCTGACCCAGGTAACATTCACTGGGCTGGGCGTGACTGTGACACCTGACCCAGGTAACATTCACTGGGCTGGGCGTGACTGTGACACCTGACCCAGGTAACATTCACTGGGCTGGGCATGACTGTGACACCTGACCCAGGTAACATTCACTGGGCTGGGCATGACTGTGACACCTGACCCAGGTAACATTCACTGGGCTGGGTGACTGTGACACCTGACCCAGGTAACATTCACTGGGCTGGGCGTGACTGTGACACCTGACCCAGGTAACATTCACTGGGCTGGCCGTGACTGTGACACCTGACCCAGGTAACATTCACTGGGCTGGGCATGACTGTGACACCTGACCCAGGTAACATTCACTGGGCTGGGACTGTGACACCTGACCCAGGTAACATTCACTGGGCTGGGCGTGACTGTGACACCTGACCCAGGTAACATTCACTGGGCTGGGCATGACTGTGACACCTGACCCCTGGTGACATTCACTGGGCCAGGTAACATTCACTGTGACACCTGACCCAGGTAACATTCACTGGGCTGGGCATGACTGTGACACCTGACCCAGGTAACATTCACTGGGCTGGGCTGGGCATGACTGTGACACCTGACCCAGGTAACATTCACTGGGCTGGGCATGACTGTGACACCTGACCCAGGTAACATTCACTGGGCTGGGCATGACTGTGACACCTGACCCAGGTAACATTCACTGGGCTGGCCTGGGCGTGACTGTGACACCTGACCCAGGTAACATTCACTGGGCTGGCGTGACTGTGACTGACGCCTGACCCAGGTAACATTCACTGGGCTGGGCATGACTGTGACACCTGACCCAGGTAACATTCACTGGGCTGGGCATGACTGTGACACCTGACCCAGGTAACATTCACTGGGCTGGGCATGACTGTGACACCTGACCCAGGTAACATTCACTGGGCTGGGCGTGACTGTGACACCTGACCCAGGTAACATTCACTGGGCTGGCCGTGACTGTGACACCTGACCCAGGTAACATTCACTGGGCTGGCCGTGACTGTGACACCTGACCCAGGTAACATTCACTGGGCTGGGCGTGACTGTGACACCTGACCCAGGTAACATTCACTGGGCTGGCCATGACTGTGACACCTGACCCAGGTAACATTCACTGGGCTGGGCGGCTGTGACACCTGACCCAGGTAACATTCACTGGGCTGGCCGACCCACCTGGTAACATTCACTGGGCTGGCATGACTGTGACACCTGACCCAGGTAACATTCACTGGGCTGGGCATGACTGTGACACCTGACCCAGGTAACATTCACTGGGCTGGCCGTGACTGTGACACCTGACCCAGGTAACATTCACTGGGCTGGCCGTGACTGTGACACCTGACCCAGGTAACATTCACTGGGCTGGCATGACTGTGACACCTGACCCAGGTAACATTCACTGGGCTGGGCTGGGACACCTGACATTCACTGGGCTGGACACCTGACCCAGGTAACATTCACTGGGCTGGCATGACTGACACCTGACCCAGGTAACATTCACTGGGCTGGCCGTGACTGTGACACACCTGACCCAGGTAACATTCACTGGGCTGGCCATGACTGTGACACCTGACCCAGGTAACATTCACTGGGCTGGGCATGACTGTGACACCTGACCCAGGTAACATTCACTGGGCTGGGCATGGGCCTGACCCAGGTAACATTCACTGGGCTGGGCTGACCCAGGTAACATTCACTGGGCTGGGCATGACTGTGACACCTGACCCAGGTAACATTCACTGGGCTGGGCATGACTGTGACACCTGTGACACATGACCCTGTGACTGTGACACCTGAGGTAACATTCACTGGGCTGGGCTGGGCCCAGGTAACATTCACTGGGCTGGCATGACTGTGACACCTGACCCAGGTAACATTCACTGGGCTGGGCATGACTGTGACACCTGACCCAGGTAACATTCACTGGGCTGGGCATGACTGTGACACCTGACCCAGGTAACATTCACTGGGCTGGGCATGACTGTGACACCTGACCCAGGTAACATTCACTGGGCTGGGCATGACTGTGACACCTGACCCAGGTAACATTCACTGGGCTGGCCGTGACTGTGACACCTGACCCAGGTAACATTCACTGGGCTGGCCGTGACTGTGTCACCTGACCCAGGTAACATTCACTGGGCTGGCCGTGACTTTATATCCATCATTTAAAACCATACTTTAAGAATTCAGATGCAAATAAATATGCTAATAAAGAACTATGCAGATTATGGATGCTATTTAAATTTATAAAGCCCAACGTCCCCCTGGTGGTAACGCCGGCATTACGGGATATTCAAATGACTTGCTGTTAGCCTCTGACCCTTAAACGAATAATTGCTTTCAAGCTGTTGCTGTACAATATCGCTTGAGTAATAATCACTCAATTTATTTACTGAATAATCAAGACCAATATATAAGCCTGTGATTATTAAGAAAGTATTTAGAAATGACAGATCACTGAGGGGTAACATAGCAGTCTTGGCTGTAATAAAGCAGGGTGTTTGTGCTTAGTTTTATAGCTCAGTCTTGGCAGTAATAAAGCTGTGTTTGCACTCAGTTTTATAAAACAGCGTGTTCTTACATACCATCCTAACAGTATTAGTAGCAATAAAGCTGTGTTTTCATATAGCATACACTGGCTTTCGTGTATGCTGCACAGTGAACTGTACCTTTTACTGTTGTAGGGCTTGTCATCAATTCCCTCTGGACTCAGGTAACAGAATGTTCCAGCACCTGTATGAGCATAGGCTGAGCCACTGACCAGCCCAAACAGTCGACGTGTCATTTTTGGTTATCTTTTTAACTTTCTGCATCAGAAATTGTTTACTGCAATTGACCGATCCCAAGCCCCGCCCACTTTCGGCTACGTCACAATAGGGCAAGCAGGGGTCTGACCCCGAACCTCGGACAACTTTTTCCCTCAGGCAGCCGTCAAACCAGGCATTTTGGGTTTCTGACGATGGTAAAACGATGTAACATGTAACAGACACTCGATATGCCGACCGTGTTAAAGGCGTGTTTTTTTTTATTCCATTTCAAAAACCATAATTAGCTTTTTAATGTATTCCTAAACTAATTTAAAAAAAGATCTGAAACAGCTGTGAAATTAGTGTCTTTTTCATTGGTGATAAATCTCACAAGATAATTACAATCTACGGCACACGAATATTACAGAAGGCACTTTTATCAAAAAAACCTGCGCAGTTGTATTCTCATGCCTTTTGCAGCAATATTCATTTGAAGGGCTGTAATAAAAAGTTTCATGCTAGCTAGCTAATTAGCCATTCCATTGACTTGAATAGACCGCTGACTAACAACAAACGCTAGCGATTGATAATGGTCACCAGCGAGCTACCTTGGTACCCTTACCGTCGCGGGGACTGCATTAACTGAGCAGTTAATAAAATTAACAAGGTGGCTAACAAGCTAGCTACTCGTAACTGACATTCAACGACAATACTACTTACCTGCATAACATTTAAAACAGTGGACAAGCCGCTTTGTCTGTTTATACAGAATTCAAAAAGACAAGGAGGGGCGAAAGGCTTGGCTGTTAGCTAAAAATCAGGAGAAAAAAGTTTTCTCTGTCCCCTCCATCCGTGCTGTGCAGTGATCATTTTTGCGAGCAGTGTTTTAACGGAACAGGGCAAAGATGAAGCTGAGGAAAGGAGTAGCCAGAGTTAACTAGCGCTTCCTTTTAACAACGTTGGCATTAGCCATATAATTCTATATTAACAATTCGGTTGACGGCAAATATGCTCAACCAGGGTACAATGAAGTGAGGAAACCAGAGAGTAATTTGATAATGTACACGAACATTCATCGACGTTCCTTATCACGGGAAAACTTCCAAGCACATATCTTATTAGAGGGTCATTTAAAGTCTCGGTCACATCAACTTTAACTCTTCTGCTCCCACTTAAACGTTGACACCGAGTCACATTTCGATCTTCCCATTAGTACGTGTGCCGCTTTCCATCCTCCAAAAAGCACATATTTAGGGAGACAAAATGTCGATGCCAAAATAACACCGACTCGCATGCAACACATCAGTGAACGGAACCGGCGCCGCTATGCTTGTCGTTTTGAACTCAGGCAAGGCTGAAGTTTCCTGGTTAGTTGTCCGACCTAGCAACAGTAACAATGGGAGGCGGGGCTTGGGATCGGTCAACTGTAATACAAAATGTGCCGAACCATTCAATGACACTTGGCTTTGCAATTTCTTAAATTGAAAAACTACTTTGAAATATTTAAAGTTGTGCATAAATATTTTATTGACTTTCAACTGTCAAGAACCATTGAAATTACCTTTCCAGGAGTTTTGCCACTCCAAAGTCTGCCAAACGAGTCCTCCCATGTTCGTCCAAGAGAATGTTCTAAATGTCAATGAGATTTTGTAAGGTTACAGAGCTTGGAATACATGCTGTCAAAGCAATCATTACCATCAGACCTGAAGCTGTTAACTCTAAGTAATGGTTATTAAAATAGTCCTGTCCTCATACGATTGATTAATCTACTGCGTTGACTTTCTGAAAATATACTGACAAGCACAACTATACTTTGGCATCTGGAACTTTAAGAATCAAAGTGACATACCAGAAAGATAAACATTTTTTATCTATATGCTATAAAAACAGCTTTAATTTCTTTTGCAACATCCAGAGAATAAAGAATGTTCATGGCTCTAAATAGGCTTTATTCTGTCATTGGCGACCCTTCAGGGGCCAGCTAGGTCATATCTGCAACAGGAAAGCAGCTAACACATGAAGGCTTCTAGCTGCATGCGGTGGCAGGTCAAACGCAGTGCACAGTCAGGAAGTGGAGGCCGTTGGCTCACTTAATGTTATTCCCTCAGAGAGGGAACAGGCTCAGCTTAACCTTTTAATGTACCTTAGACCACATTCACATCTACACACCCGATTGGCACTCCCGCTTAAACGCATTCATATCGACCAGAAAACACCGTATAAAAGTCATAAAATGTCCGCATCAAATCGGCGAGACCCATTCATATCGAAATCTCGCCACCCTATTAGTCGTCATGGTATCATTTTCCTAAACCGAAGCCTTGGCATGGGCCGGAAATTCCCTTTGCGTTATCACGCGCGATGCATTATGGGCATTGGAATAAAAAAAATATAAATACATAAAACCGATACGATCATTCATCAAACTGAGGGCAAATGACGCTGTTCAGCAGTACACACACTTCCTGGACACCTGCGCCTTCGTTTGGCGCATGAGCGGAAAACTGTTCAACGAACGCTGACCATTTCCGCTCTGCTTGAGTAAATTTAATACGGTGCTGAGCAGGAGTGCAATTCATATTGCACTTAATCCGGTGCTTCTCCGGTGCTACTCCGGGGTAAACTACGCCGCAGTAAATTACTCCGCCGTAAATAAATTCACATCAAACTCTAACCTGGTGCTGCTCTGGAGCTGCTGCTGTGCTGATACGGAGTGAACTGTCAATCTGAAAGGGGCTTGAGACTAGTCAAGCATTAAGATCATGTCAGCGATAGTATGGCCAGTTTAACATAAACATTGTAGAACATTCCCTAACTAACATAGTGGACCTTTATATTCCCAGCTCACACAGCCACATTGTGTTCAAAAGTATCATCACCTTAAATTAGCTACATTTTGACTTTGGTGCATGGCTTTTAAATTAGCTACTGTGGCCAGCGCACTCTCCTGTCGGCCACAGATAACAGAAGCCTGTGTGTTAGCACAGCTTGGGGGTAATGATTGAAGGCTAAAATAAACATTTTAGCCAACAAGCAAGGTATGGTGAGCACAGACTCCGAACAAATCTAGAACCATGGATATAGTCCTCCAAGCTCCCGCTTTCTTACTATTAGCTAACAACCCCAGGAACTCTCTGCTTTTCTTTTCGGTTGTGTATTTCTTGAGATTACTGGACCTCAATAATGAGCCTTTCCTCGCACATTTTTTTTTTTGCTTTGGCACTTTTGTGCGTGCATAGCGTCACAGAACCCCGAATGTTGTCTAACGCAGCTAGCTAGCTAGCTACATTGTTTTCTTGGGAACATAATCTAGATTTATGTCGCTACCAAGCTCGTGGATGGTGGACTTTATGAAGAAACTCATTTAAGCTACTGAGTTACATAATGTGGGAAAGGTTTAATTACTTAGCTAGCTAGCCTGTCTAATTACAATTACACCATATCAATAATCGCTCTCAAAACGAAATGAGTCAATATTTAACAAAGCAATTGACCCTTCCACAAGTACCATGCGCTTCCTGGTTTTCATGGATTTTCCTTTTGAAAAACGTCACTTCTGTCAACACCCCAATAAACGTATCTCCAATATGTACAAGAATGAACAAGAAGTGGTAGAGGTGTTAAAAGCCTGTGATTTAAAAAAGATATTGTCACAGAGAGGCGTACATTGGGTAGTGCTGATAGAAATAATCACTTTATCAACCCAAACTGTTGAAAATTCTCAGACATGAAACACTTTAGTATTGATTTGTGCTAGCTAGCTATCAAGGTGTTACTTAGCAGTTCTCAGCATGCGCAGACCGACAATCTCGGGACTGTTTCCATGCTCATATCTTCAATATCTTCAATGATCTTAAAAAACAGATTTTTTGCATTGCCCTCGTCAGCGTTCATGCATACTTGTATGTGCACGTTGGCATTGCTGAAAAATGTAGACATTGAAATATAATGGCATGCAGCCCATCATCTTTAATAAATGTAGTTCGCTTGTCCAACTGACCAGCCAAAAAGAAGGCATACAATACTGCTCACAAAAAGTAGGGGATAATGAAAAGAAAAGACAAATAACTCTGAAAATATATTTATTTCAGATTTTGAAACTATGTTATTTATGTAATGGCCGGTAGTATACTGAAGCCAAGCGCAACGACAGAGAGAAAGAGAGTAGCACGAATACAGTACAAACACAGAGAATAATATAGACCAAATGCAAGTACTCGCGCTTCCAAAGGACGTATAATAGTCCGAACCACGGAAGCAAAGCGAGATAGAAAAAGGGAGAAGAAACTCCAACAATCAGAAGATAGAAAGTCATACAAAACCTGACTACAGATATCTTCGGCTATAGCGCGAAGCTAAATACCGACACTCTAGCGAAGGAGGCGTGCCGGACATCCTGCTTATATAGATTCTGGGGAAGTGCCGCCCCAGCTCAATCAACCAGCTGGGTAAAGAATTCGATGGCCCAGGAATTCGATATCGTCCTGGGACGAGAGCCGCAAAGAAAGGTCCAAACAACACGTACACCTCACAAGCCATAACAATTTAATTGGTGAGCAATGTACCAACTCCTTACAGGGTGGATGCCGCCATTGTACACGTTGTCCCAGCATATCCCCTACGTGTTCTCTACGGGCGGAGAGGTCAGGGGACATTGCAGGCCAAGGCAAGGTTTGGATTTGGTGCCTTTGGAGATGGTCAAAGACGACACATGCACAATGAGCTATTATCATCATTGTTGATGACTCCAGCTCCATGACGGCGTGTAAATGGAAGCACATGTGGAGTGATGATGATGTCACCGTAGTACACCCCTGTGACTCTCCCATGCCAGATGTTGAGGTCAGTCCTGCCTGTCATAGTGACTCCACCCCACACCATTACTGACCCTCTCCCATACTGATCATGTGGAATCATAGTGGCTTGCTGATGACATTCACCTGGGCGACACCAAACACGATGATGACTGTGACTCTATATTTGCTCTATATCACACGTGACCATTGGGCATTGATGCTGGTGACACCACTGTCTCCTTGTCTGCCGATGACGATCTGAGAGGGGTAACGGGATGTACGGCTGCCTGACTCGCAGGTTGGCAGCCTGCAGACGGTTTCTTATGTTCTGTGTTGAGATGAGGTTTCCTTTAGCCTGTAAATGCCCTTACTGCAGCTGTGTTGCATTCAGTCGCCTGTCACGCAGGGCTCTATTGACGATCTGGTGGTCATCTCACCTGGTTGCGCATCTTGTCTTCAAGATTTGTCCTGGACTCTACCGGTAGCAACATAGCGTGCCCACAATTAGCTGATGACGGACTGCGAGATATGCAGTTGTCTGGCTGTGTAAGCCTGGGTTCTTTCAGCCTGGAGCACCTCTGTGGCCCACAATCTTTCTTCTCCCAGGAGTCTTCTCATCGTGGAAAGTGGTGAAATGATGGATGAGTGTGGCTCTACGCATGCTTTTATACCCATATGTGCACAAAACATGACGTGATGGAAGGTATAAAGGTATGGGGGTGCGGTTGTAAAAGAGGAGTAAGGGATTCTTTTGCGTTTTGTATACCCCACACTGTTCAGCCTATTGTTCAGCAGTCGGCGTGTCATTAAAGCTTACCATAAAATGTTAATACTGTGTGCTCAAGTTATTGCAGTTTATACCCTAACGCGACACATGAACGCATTTGCACCCTGAAGGCAAATGTCATGAACATCTAAATTCAGGTGCTTTCCACAGATATTCGAATTTGAATATCCCCTGCTTTTTGTGAGCAGTATATAATATTTTGTTGGGCCCACCTTTAGCTTTGATTATGGTGCACATTCGTTGTGGTATTGTTTTGACAATCTTATACAATTTTACAACATTTATTTCTGACCAGATCTGCATTCATTTTTGACTGAGATATTGTATTGATGATGGGTGAGTTAAACCACTCTATTAAGCCTTCTCCAGCACATCCCAAAGACCCTTGATTGGTTAAGGTTCAGAGGTGGAAATTCATTTGTGAAAATGACTCCTCATGGTTGTTGAACCACTCTTTCACAATTTGAGCTTGATGAATCTCGGTATTTTCATCCTGGAATATGCCTGAGCCATCAGAGATTTAAAAAGTTCATTGATGGGTTATTGGTCATTTAGTATATTCACGTAGTCTGCTGAATTCATTTCATTGCAGAACAGTGTTGAGCCTTGAACTGACCAATTGAAGCACTATGCATGACTGGTGCATCGCTTCATGAGCTTCCTTTCTTACCCTGACAGGCCCATCACTCTTGTGACGGCCCATAGGCCTCTTGTCCTTTATGCTCATTTTCAATCTAATCATTTCAATCTACGCAGGCACGTCCACGAGGCGGAGCTCAGGATTGGCTAACTACTGCCTGCCTGTGCAGGTGTATGACGGCAGCAATTAAAGGCTCCTCCTGCCTCGACCACGGGGGGGGGGGGGATGGTTCGCTCTTCACATGCAGAGTCCATGCAGTTCGCCTGCCTGCTATGCTTTGTGTGGGGTTCTCCTCCTCAACTGTGTCTTGTTCTTCGAGGCGTTGTTGTTAAATAAAATATTTCGCCTAAACTCACACTCGTCTCCTTCTCTTTGTGGTGGCCTAGGCTGGGGTCGATATAAACTGGGGGCTCGTCAGACAAATTTTGGCTTATGTTACTCTGTGCTCGCGATCTGAGTTCTCCCAGCCGCTTTTTGAGCCTATTTCGCTACGCTCTTTTTTTTGATGGGGGCGAGAATGCGGGTTGTTGTTGTGGGAAATTTGTTTTTGTGACGTCTACGTGCAACGCCACCTCTGTGAGGCTAAGTTCTGTGTCTGCGAGACGCACTGTTCTTGATGTTTTCGAGCGGTGAAAGTGGGTAGAGCAGTTGTCTCGGGAGCACGTCCCAGGCTGCGGGATGCTTGCTGTTTGGGTTTCCCGTTCCCTCTGGTTTCCAGTGCATAATTACCCCCCACAATTAACTGTTCAAAGGTCTATGGTTTCCTTTAGTTAAGTTCAAGTTTTTCGGTGTTATCGGACATTGCATTATTAGAGGCAAAATTTCGTTCTCATAATTCGGCTTGTGAATTCTAATTGGCTTGATATGGCTGCTGTTAGGGATTTTTTTAAAAATCTCACACAGGGAGCCTTGAGTTTGTTTACTTAAGAGCAATTGTTTGTAGTGGCAGAACACTTCAATATTGGGCTAACTGCTATGGACAAACGGACCAATAAAAATATTAAAGAAATCACTAAGTCTGCCCTAGTTGATCAGGGGGTGTTACCAGAAGAGCCCGATCCTCCTCCTCCTCTCCCTTCTTTTGGTTTAACCTTCGAACTGCACAAAGAGCTTTGTTGATCGAATTGGAAAAAGCGAGAATTAGTCAACAAATTGAAACTGAGCATGAATGTTATGAGGTTGAAAAACAAAAGATTGAACTTGACCGTTTACGTTTGCAGCTGGCTGAAGAGGGGAAATCGTCCCCCATGTCCTCAACTGGTTCTGATAGCTTGGACATTTGGAAACATGTTCAACTGTTGCCTAAATTTGATGAGGAGCAGGCCGAAACATTTTTCAATCTGTTTGAATGAGTTGGTGATGCCCACAAATGGCACAGTGCACAGCATACCCTGCTGCTGCACTGTGTGTGGACTGGCAAGGTGGAGGAAGCATATTCCGCCCTCAGCGCTGCTGAGAGTAGAAGTTATGCTACTGGGTCATTCCATGCCAAGCGGAAACGCACCTGGGCCATCATGGTCTTGGATTTTACTTTAACTTTGTCTATTTGTTCATTTTGGCCCAAATAATGGATATCTCTGATTTTTTCGCAAACTGCCCTCTGGTATTGGTTTTATGGACCTTTGAAGAAATGCCCTGTAGGGGGCGCTTCTCAAAACATGATGTAGAAAAACCCTTATATCTCTGGCCCTATTACTGATTCAAGTATGGGGTTTGGATGGATCTGTAATATGAGGCTTCCTCTAGCACCACTATCATTTATAATGGTTGTATCTGTTCTTGTTTCCATGGAAACGGTGTTTGAATTTGGGCAAATGTTAGATTTTTTCCACTTTTTTGACCCTTATTACTCACCAATTACTGGTGATACTGAAGAAGCGACAAAAGAAACTTAATTTCAGATACATCGTTGACACTTTTATTAAAAAATTGAATCAGAACATAAAAGTTTATCAGATTAACCCTTTCAAAGTTGCTTACAACAGAAAAAGTCACAAGTTCAAGGGGTCTGTCCATCCCCGGGGAAAAGTTGCATCATTATGAATTTGCACCTGTTGCAAGTCAGGTGACCTGATTATACTGGAAAGCACCATCGGTCCAGTATATAGGCTTTTTTCACCACGAAAACAGACACAAAAAGTGAAAAAAATTTGCCCAGTCACAGTTTGCATGGAAACAAGAACAGATACAACCATTGTAAATGATGGTGGTGCTAGAGGAAGCCCCATATTACAGATCCATCCAAACCCCAGACCTCGGTCATGGGAAGAGTCCGACAGACCTTTCAGACAGAGGAGGATTTGTGCGTCAGGTGCGTCAGTGAACTTCTGCCCCTTGGAAGGCAGAAGGGAAATTAGGACACGGGTTAAATTTGCAAACTTTCGAAAAACAGTGAACTAGCACCATAACCAACTGTGAAGCCATCAGTCTTGGAGAGATCGGTAACAAAATCCACTGGTATGTGTGACCAAGTGTAGTGTGAAACTGGTTGAGGGCGTAATTTCCCTGCTGGGAGTTGTCGGGGTAACTTTGAAATGGCACAGGTGCTTAAGGAACTCACCGACTTCTCCACATCTGAAGCAGTGGCAGCTGCTCATTTTAAAAAGAGGGGAAGCTCATTTTCTCATTTTACGGCTTACACCATAAGATATGTTCATTTATTTATATGTAAATTCTGCCCTTTGTTCCTTCTCAAGAAAATGGTCTATGACCCTGTCGTACCAATTGGGTGTCTTTACCAAGGACTTGACCAGTGTCCTCTCAATGGCCAGCAGAGCTAGCCTGCTTAAACGGACTTGGCCCATTGTGTTGCGGGTGTAAGACTTGAGGCGTTTTTCTGCAGTGATTTTTGTAAAATCCTCTCTCACTGTTAATGTTTTATTATCCTCCTCTATGCCTGAGCAATTTGAGTGTCTTGTTCTTAAAATAGCTTTGGTTAGTGGAAGTATTATACTAGCAGGTGTGTATCGCCCACCAAGCGCGCTTTCCTCCTCCATAATCAATCTCTCTAAAATCTTGTCTGCTTATGCACACGCTGAATTAGTTGTTGCGGGTGATTTCAATATCGACTGGCTATCGCCGTCCTCGAACCATTTTAAAGAAGTCTGTGATGAACTGATTCTGTCGCAACTTATCTCAGAGCCTATGTGACCAAATTTTAAAGATTTATCCCGGTCAACTTTAATTGATCTAATTTTAATAAATCGACCGCTGGAAAGTACACTCTGAGCGTCTTTTTCCCTGGATGTTAGTGATCACTGCCCAGTAGCGTGTATTAGGGATATGAAAGTTTCAAAGACACCCCCATGTTTTATTACTAAAAGAAATTTTAAACATTTCTGTGAACAGGCCTTCCTCCACAATATTTTCTGGAGTGATTTAAGCTTTGCAGGTTTTATTCCAGACCCTGACCTAGCGTTAGCTCATTTTACTTCTGTGTTTAATCGTGCTGTTGATAAGCATGCTCCGGTCAAGAGATTCCGAGTAAAAAACAGAAGTAATCCTTGGTTTTCGGTTGCTTTATCCAATGATCTTCGGCAAGACGGGATGAAGCTTGGGTTAAAAACTAGGGAAACTCAGACACTCACAGACTGGCAGGTTTTCAGAAAACTAAGAAATAAATGCTGCTTACTGATAAAAAAGGCAAAATCTGAATATTTCATTTCGTCATTGGCTAAATGCCAAGGTAGTCCGGCAAAATTTTGGAAAATTGTCAAGTCCCTGAATAATAGTCCTTCTTCTTCATTACCTCATTCTATCCACACGGATTCTGGTCCTATTACTGATAAGCACAAAATCTGTGACTTTTTTAACCAACATTTTATAGCTGCCGGAAACCTTTTTGAAAATTTTAATAATCAATCCACTATAGGAGATATGTCTGACCTTAGCTCTAGTGCATTTACTAATTCCCAAAATCCTAGAGTATTGTTTTCTTTCAGGGAATTAATCGTGAATGAGGTCCTTCTAGAATTAAAATGTATAGATGTAAATAATTCCACTGGAGAGGATCACTTAGTCCTGAGTAATTTGCGTCTTGCAGCCCCACTGATTGCAAATTCAGTAACTAATATTTTTAACTTGTCATTATCGACCGGGTCTATTCCCAGTATATGGAAAGCGGCTCATGTTTTTCCTTTATTTAAGGGGGGTGATCCCAGTTCAGTAAACAGCTATCGGCCCATCTCAAAATTGCCATGCCTGGCTAAGATTTTAGAATCTCTTGAAAAACAATGCAATTTCTTAGCTTCCAACAACATTTTATCATCACAGGAATTTGGTTTCAGGCATGGACATAGCACCATTACAGCAGCTTCATTGGTTATAAATAATTTAGTAACAGCTGTGGATAGTAAACAAAAATGTGCGGCCCTATTTATTGATTTAGCAAAAGTGTTTGACACAGTAGACCATATTATCTAATTAAATAAGTTGTCCTCCATTGGTCTTGGTACAGAGCATGCTCATGGTTCCAGGACTACCTCTCAAATAGAACACAAGCTATTATTTCTGGGGATGCGCAGTCTCAATTTTTACAGGTGACAAAAGGTGTACCCCAAGGTTCCATTCTTAGTCCAATTTTATTCACAATTTATATAAATGACATTGCTCGTAATGTAACGAATTGCAAGGTTCATTTTCATGCTGAGGACACAGTGCTTTATTCCTCTGCTCTAACATGCTTACAGGCCCTCACATATTTTCAATCTGCTTTTAACGTTATACAGCATGCTCTAGCTGATCTTAAACTGGTTTTAAATACTGATAAAACAAAGTTCATGATCTTTTCAGCACAGAATGCAATTATGTCAGGTGACTCCATTTTCTTAGTGACTGGTGCTCAAATTGAGCAGGTTCAGTCTTACAAATATCTGGGTATCTGGTTGGATCATGACTTCTTTTAAGATGCATGTGTCCAACCTGTCCAAGAAACTTAGAATGAAAATCGGGTGTCTTTACCGAAACAGGTCCTGTGTTTCTTTGGACAATGGGAAGAGGATTGTAGAGGTAACAATATTACCCATATTTGACGACGGAGATGTCCTCCATTAGTACCTTAAGATCCTTAGATGCAATCTATCATAGCGCATTGCGTTTCATCACAGGTGATGGTTTCCGAACCCATCACTGTGCTTTATATAATTCTGTGGGGTGGTTTTCCCTTCATTTTAGAAGGAAGCTACGTTGTATTTTATTTATAAATCTTTGCTAGGCAAACTTCCCTCATATCTTACTAAGCTCCTATCAAAATCAGAAGTCAGCATACCAGATCACAAGAATGGTATGTTAGAGACTCCCAGGACTAGAACAAATTTGGGTGGTACCTCTTTGTGAGGTACCGTTCTGGAACCAAATGCGAGACCAGGAAGTTGCAGCAAAAGTGAGTTTTATTGAAGCTGGGGGGTAAACCCCCACAGGGCAGAAGGCAACGGTACAGAGTCCAATCCAAAATCAGAGTCCTAGGGACGTAATCCAAACTGTACACAGGGCAGCAAACACTAAACTCAGTCGGGCAAAACAGGTTCGGTACACAAGCACGGGTTTGTCAGAGAGTCCAAAGCCAAAATCCAGTGGGCGTAATCCGAACCGTTAACAGGGCAGTAATCACAGAACTCAGAGTCGGGCAAAACAGGTACGGTACACGGGCAGAGAAGTATCAAAGAAAAGGCCAAAATCAGAATCGGGGACATTCCAGTAAGAAGTATAACACTAAGAGTACAAGGCATCAACAATCGCAGCACAAGGAGAACGTTCTGACAAGAGCTGTGAGTGAAATGACAGCTTAAATACACGCAGGGGAAGTCACATGCTATGATAGGGAACAAGTGAACTGGATCAGACTAATTACAAAGGAATGAACATGAGGAAGTACCTGATTACAAAAGCCAAAACGCGGACAGGGATCACAGAGACAGCCAACTGACAAACATACGGCTCCGGTTAGGGAGTTCTACCGTGCACAGAGTGAGAGGCAGAACAGTGATTAGCCAGGTGCAGAGAATCTGCCGAAGCACAGCAAAGTAAATTGAGTGAAGGCAAGGGGCGGAGACTACAGCAGAGCGAGTGCTGAGTGCTTGTTAGTCAATTAGTAATGTGCAGCTATACAATCCCTAGTGCTTGTTAGTAAGTTAGTACTATAAACAATGTTAATCTTGGTTAGTAAGTTTAACTAAAACAAACTGTTAGTATTGTTAGTAAAATAGAAAAGCAGGGTGAAGGAAGTAAACGAGATTGGAAGGAATGGTTGAAATCCCAGAAACCATGAAATCACCCGAAAGTGTGGCACACAATACTGGGGCAGTAAGCGAACACATGACAAAAGACCAGACAGGGGGAGACAAAGTGCAATGCATGGTATAACACAAAACATGGACCGGAATATAACTGCAATGGTGGAATAAGTGGAAGACATACATAAACAAAGCAAAAACAAAACATGGCAGAGCATTTAAATCACAATACAAAATACAAAGCATGGTCAGTCAAAGCAGAACACAAAATCAAAACATGGTCAGGCAGGACAGGATCATAACACTTTTAGTGCATTCGCTCCTTGTATGTGGAATAATTTCCAGGATACCTTGAAGCTAGACAGCCTTATCCCCTTCGTGTCTTTCAAGAAATTAGTGTTGGATATAATGCTTCTGGAGGCCAGATGTATTTGCTTTTAGTTTATGGTAGGATTTGCTCATTTAGTGTCTCTGTCCTATGTTATTATGTGTATATATATATTTTTTTCTAATTCATTTTTAATAAGTTTTATTCTAGTTTAAAACTTGTTATTCCTTTAATCTGAAATTGTTGTTTGTGACTTTTGTGTTTTTTTATGTGTGCTGTTTGTCTTTAACCTTCCATTGTAATTGTTTTATTGTATTCAGGGCTCCCCTGCAAAAGAGACCTCTGTCTCAGTGGGACTTCCCTGCAATATAGGTTGAGAGAAAAACAGGAGATGCTCCTCTCTACACCAGCAGATGTAGCTCCAATTGATGCCACTAATTACAACAGTTTGTACTGCTGAGGCGTTGCATTATTCAGCTTCATGTCTTTCAGAAACACTAAGAAATCACACAGCTTTCCCCTGTTGCCCCGCAAGTCCCAATTTGAATATAGGGCTTGAAGTTCAGACCTCAGTCTCTCTGAATCAAGACAATGGCCATAACTTTCCAGGACACTTTGGAATGGCTCCACTGGATATGCTTGTCTCATTTCATCAATTTCCCTGGATTGACTAATTCTAAGAAGCGCATGCTTTCTAAACTGGAAAAACACAGAGGAATCTACTCCATGAGATTGTCTGGGATGGCGATGTACAAATTTCTGTTGCGCTTCTGGGGATCCTACAACTGTGACAGATGGCGCTTTCTCATGGGCTCATCCTGTGGGTCTGATGTGAGATCTGCTGCTTTGGCATAAACAGCCTGAAAAGCCCCCTCTGACCTCTTCTCTTCGACAAAAGCAAGAAGAGACAATTCTTTTCTTGCAGTACAGAACATCCATTGTCCTCTGCTGGACAATATTAAAGACAATATTAAATGTTAAAAATTACATCAAGTAGGAGCATTTCTGGGCAACTATGAACAGCCTGCAGACTAAAAGTTGATAAACGGTATTGTCTGTAATAAACTGCCGTAAAATCTTTCTATACATGCATTTGTTGACAAGCCAACTACATCAGCGAAAAAAAAAAAAAAAAAAAAAAACTGAAATTGAAGCAGGACATGTAATATGCGATCCGATCAACCATGTCTTCATACCAGGTATGGGAGACTTAAAAATCGGTCTAACTCACGTAGATGGCGAAGTCCACACTACAACTATAACGACAATGATCATGGTAAACGACATCGTTGCGGTCACTTTCAGAGCGATTTTGTGCACGTTAGAAAAACTGACCACCAATCGAAATCAGTCAGAATTTACAGGGCTTCGCGTTCATTCAGCATGGCAGATGACATCGCAGAGAAAAAAGGGCTCTGACACAGCTGGAACGCACAACATCAATGTTTACACATCGATATCGTTCATCAGTGTCGATGCTCACATCGTTATGGTTATGGTTATCATTATAGTTATCTTTCTCAGTGTGGACGGCTCTCTATAGCATTTTATGCTAAACTTTGAATGTCAGGAACGGAACCTAACACGGAAGTTGGCGTCACTTACATGCACTGCTGATACTGATTCTTGCCCTAACCAGAATCAATTCATTTTTGTCTGCTTACAAATGAGTGGACGTCGCTTACATGCACAATTGCTGTTCGAATAGGCAGCCCCTTTGCAGAATCCGACCACAAAGTCGTCATGCACAAAACCGATTAGCTTGTGCAATAAAACAAGAGGGCGGCAGGGAGTTGACAGAAAATCCCTGAAACGACATGAGTACATGCTAACTCAGATCATTACCTTATCCTTCCGAAATAAAACACGACAAATTTTCTACCTTTAGTACTCTACACAGGACTGAAGTACATGTTGTGATGAATTCGTCTGTGGCTGAGGGGGTTGCATCCCAATGACCAGGAGGGGCTCGCTCCTGCACCGGTGAGAGGAGAAGAATGCGGGGTAGGCAACCCGATCCATATACATAAAGGAGACGGACTCAAACTTGGGGGCCGCTAGACAGTAACTTTATTAAGGCACTCGATAGCCATGCATAATGCCCGAGTGGTCCAACATTTTCCTACTCTCACTCTCACAAGTAATCTGCACAACACCAGATCCTTATATATCATCACGTCGCATGCAAATACATGTCATCACATTGATTCCAGGGAACTTGTATCATTCAGTCACACGCGCAAACCGGTTTATCATGCTCGTTACAACGTTTATGATCACACATTTCGACTGACAACTAATGTTCGCCAGCTAACGATAGCATGACAACTAGCTAGCATGTCAGATACCAGCTTGCTAGATAAATCGCTGGAGACGATTATTTGACTGAGCATAAACGGGGTACTAGATGATTTCAATGACACAGCCTGACACAAAGCAAGTTCAACCGCACTAGAACCAGAACTAGAATGAAGGATTAAGCTAACAATTTGTACGTACTTGTCCAATCTGGATCTGCGCAGGCGCATCGTGGATCTGCGCAGGCGCCTGGTGTGTGCAGGCTGCCCTCGGCTGCTCTGTGCGAGTGATTGAATGAATGTGTTTCTCTATTTGTTTGTCTTACCCCTCGTTTTTGGGGTGTGTGAAATCATTGCAAGTGCATATCCTATGGATACTGTGGACTGGAATTCGAAACGGGTCAGTAATAAACTTATTTATACAAAGCGGGATATGTTCGCTCTGATGATATTGAGTGCTGCCGGTGTATGTCACCCTATCCCCGGGGAACTAAGGCGGAAGTACCGTGGCTGCAGAGCTGGAGCTAAAGTGAAGACCGGCTTAACAAACAGTAAGCGGCAGAGATATAAGCCATCAGTCCTGTCCATATTGATGGGAAATGTCAATGCGCTTCAGAACAAAGTTGATGAGTTAGCAGGACTGATGAAAACACAGAAGCTCTACCGGGAGAGCAGTTTGGTAGTCCTCACGGAGACGTGGCTAACTGGCTGCATCCAGGACGCTAACGTGGAGCTGATTGGATTTACATTTGTGAGAGCCGACAGGGACACCAAGGCGTCCGGTAAGGGCAAAGGAGGGGGGCTCATACTGTACGTGAACAACAGATGGTGTAATTCTTCTCATGTGACTGTTAAAGACACTCTGTGCTGCCGCGATTTGGAACTCTTAGCCATTAGCATGAGGCCGTATTATCTGCCGAGGGAGTTCGCACACACGTCATCACTGTGTGTGTTTACATTCCCCCCAGAGCTGACGCTGAAGTGGCATGTGAGATGTTACACACATCAGTCGCAAGACTTCAAACCCAGCATCCAGATGCTTTTATTGTTATATCCTGAGACTTTAATCATGTTTCTCTCACTTCAACTCTGGCCTTTCATCAGTTAGTGGATTGTCCGACCCGTAAAAACAGGACCATTGACCTGCTATACGCTGACGTTAAAGATGCATACACAGCTTGCCCTTTACCACCATTGGGAAAATCCGATCATTATTTGATCCGCCTGTCACCCCTGTACTCACCAATGGTGAAAAGGCAGCCCATAACAACACGCTCCCTTAGGAAGTGGCAAAATGGGGTTGAGGAGATGTTAGGTAACGATCTGGAACCAGACGCGAGAACCAGGAATTGCAGTAAAAATTAGATTTTATTGGAAAGGGGGCGAACCCCCGCAGAGCAGGAGGCAACGGTACAAAGTCCACAATCCAAAAATCAAAAATCCACAGGGCGTAATCCGGGTCGTAAACAGGGCACCAATCACAAAAATACGTAGTCAGACAAAAGGAGGTTCGATACACAGAGAGAGCAAGTAATCCAAAACAGAGCCAAAAACAGTAATCAGGGACGGTCCAGTCAGAAGAGATTCTCAAGCGATTACAAGGCGAAAACAAGCGTAGCACAGGCAAACCAAGAGAAACGTTCTGACGGGGAGCTGCTGTGAGAAGACTGTTTAAATACACACAAGGGAAGTCACATGCTATGATTAGGGACAGGTGAACTGGATCAGACTAATTACGTGGGAGCAAACACGAGGGAGAACCTGACCACATGAAATTGGCAAAAGCCAAAACGCGGACAGGGAACACGAGACAGCCTATGACAAAACATACAGCTCCGGTTAGGGAGTTCTAACATGCACAGATAATGAGAGGCGGGACAGAGTGGAGCAGGTGCGGAGGATCCGCTGAATAGCAGCAAAAGACTAAGTGAAGGCAAGAGGCGGAGACTAGAACAGGGCGAGTGCTGAGAGCTTGTTAATCAATTAGTAAGGTGCAGCTATACAATCCCTGGTGCTCGTTAGTAAATTAGTATTATATACAATGTTAGTCTTGGTTAGTAACTTTAACAAAACAACAAACTGTTAGTATTGGTTAGTAATATAGAAAAGCAAGGCGAAGGAAGCAAACGAGATTGGAAGGAATGTTTGAAACCCAGAAACCATGAAATCACCTAAACATGTGACACGCAGGACTAGGGAGAAGCTGTAACTTAACAAAAGACCAGACAGGGGAGACAAAGTGCAATGAAGGGCATGGGCAAATACATGGACCGGACTATAACAGAAAAGTGGATCTGGCAGGGTAAAAACAAAAACATGGCAAGGAACAAAACTGAACAGAACATGGCAAAAACCTAATGGACATGGCAGAGACATAATCAGGGCATGGCAGAATCATACAGGCATGGCAGAATCAAGACAGGAATAGCAAAATCATAACAGGAGATGCTTAGGGATTGTTTTGAATCCACTGACTGGAATGTCATAGTGGATTCTTTTGGGGATGATATTGTGGGCTCGAGTCACTGCTTCATGGACTATCTAAACTTTTGTTTAGATGCAGTGGCTCCTGTTATAACAGTGAAATGCTTTGTTAATAACAAGCCCTGGGTAACCTGTGAAGTAAAAGCTGTACTCAACAGGAAGAACAGGGCCTTCAGAAATAAAGATCTAGAGGAGATGAAGAGGGCACAGAGGGAGCTTAAAGTCTGCATAAAGGAGGCCAAGGATAACTATAGCTGAAGCTGGAGAGGAAACTACAGGCCAATGATATGCGGGAGGTCTGGAAGGGAATGAGGACTATTACATGCTGCAGGTCAGGCAGCGCTGCAGTCGAGGGGAGCAAGGAGAGAGCAAACGAATTCAACATATTCTTCAACCGATTTGACTCTACACCTGCCTCCTCCCCCACCCACCTCACTACCCCAGCCATCTTACCTCACGGCCCTCTGGCTAACCCACCTCCTCTGACCAACCCATCCTCTCTATCTCCATCTCCGTCACCACAGACCAAGTCAGAAAGGAGCTGAGGAGACTCTGCCCCAGGAAGGCCGCTGGTCCAGATAGGCTGTGCCCCAGGCTGCTGAAGGCCTGCGCTGCAGAGTTGGCTATGCCTCTGCAGCGCATCTACAATCTGAGCCTGCGCTTGGGGAAGGTTCCTACTATCTGGAAAACATCCTGTATTATCCCAGTGCCAAAGAGGGGACGACCCAGTGACCTCAATGACTTCAGACCTGTTGCCCTCACCTCTCATCTGATGAAGTCACTGGAGCGGCTGATTCTGCCCATCATAACACTTCAGGTGCAGCGGCACAGGACCCACTGCAGTTCGGCTACCAAAGGAGTGTAGGAGTTGAAGACGCTGTGTTATATCTCACACACCGGGCCCTCACACACCTCGACAGGGAAAGTGACGCTGTGAGAATTCTCTTTATAGATTTCTCTAGCGCCTTCAACACCATACAGCCTCTCTGCCTGAAGGACAAACTCACCACCATGCAGGCTGACCCATCCCTCGTGTCCTGGATCACGGACTACCTCACCGACAGACCTCAATTTGTCAGGTTGGGGTCTATAACATCAGACACTGTGACCAGCAGCACGGGGGCGCCAAAGGGGACTGTACTGGCCCCCCTCCTCTACACACTCTACACAGCGGACTTCATGTACAACTCAGAACTGTGTCATGTACAGAAGTTCTCTGATAACACTGCCATCATCGGGTGCATTAGAGGGGGGGATGAGGGAGAGTATAGGTCCCTTATGGAGGATTTTACCATCTGGAGTCACCTGAACCACCTGCAGCTCAACACCTCCAAGACAAAGGAGTTGGTACTGGACTTTAGGAGGTGCCGCCCATCTCCCCTGCCTGTTAACATCAGCGGCGAGGAGATGGAGGTGGTTGCCTCCTGTAAGTATTTGGGGTTCCAGGTGGATAAGAAGCTGGACTGGTCGGCGAACACTGACTACATCTACAAGAGAGTGCTGAGCAGACTGTATTTCTTAAGGAGACTGGCATCATTTGATGTCTGTAAAAAAAATGTTGCAGATGTTCTATCAGGCGGTGGTGTCCAGCGTCCTCTTCTACGGGGTGGAGTGTTGGGGGGGCAGCATCAAACAGAAGGACACACAGAGGCTGGACAAACTCATCAGGAAAGCCATCTCTGTTATCGGTGCAGAACAAGACTCTGTGGCGGCGGTGGTGGAGAGGAGAACTCTCAAAAAAATTGCTCTCCATCATTGACAACAGCAGCCACCCGCTGAAGGAGTAGTGCTGGGGCAGTGGAGCACCTCCAGAGACAGGCTGCTCTCTGTGAGCCGCTCCACAGACAGACTCCGGCGGCCCCTCCTGCCCAGAGCCATCAGACTCTAACTCAACTGTGGGGAGGGGAGGGAGATGAGCAGTGTGTGGAGGGGAATGGGGGGGGTGTAAAAAGCACTGTCTGCTTTTAATGCTGCTATTTTAATATTATTTATCTATTTTCTGTCATCTTGTTGACTTTTTATTCCTGATCCTGTGTTTATGTTTTTTGTATAGTGTGTGAATGTCAATTGAGTGTTGCTGTGTAATCGAGCAGCCGAGAGACTGAATTTCCTTTTGGATCAATAAAGTATCTATCTATCTATCTATCTATCAATCAATCTAAAAGTAACAACACCAGGTCGCCATCGGTCGGACATCCTTCATCCTCTAGTCTTTCAGCTCTCGCCAGCGAGTGAAAGCCGGTCCAATGTTGACCCTGGTCCTGGATCTTATTTTATCGCTTTCTCTTTTTCTCTTAAATGTCTCCTGGGACAACACCTTCGCCTTCTTCGGTTTCCTCGCTGCTTCAGCCATCACAACCACTTCCGACTCCGCTTCATTCTACATTCGCTCGCTGGTCTTGAGAGACGTGGGGGAGGGGATTTGTGTGACATATGCCGTAAAGCAGTGAGTAAGTTTGTAGTTCTTTTTGGGCCTGGGTGGCCTGGGTTCCTACCCGAAACCCAAAGTTACATAGTGCCAGTGAAGGCGACGCAGGTGCGATCGAGCCATGACAAAGGTGTCATTCACCCTATTGTGAGCTGATGTATCGCCAGAATGATCTTGGAAATATATATTTGAGAGTGAAAAACTACAAAGTGCTGCTTTAAGAAAAGACATCCGCTTTGTGGATTTTGAAAAAAAATGTGGCAAACCCAGAGAGTGATGCAAAAAATATTCTGCACTCAGACAAGCATTTAGCCCCCTGAGACAGCACCAGATTCAGTCTGTGTGCATAGCCATGCACAGACACTGCACTGGGGGCTCTTGATTTAACTTTGGCCTGCAGACCATTGAGAGCTGACGCCATGACAGCAGCCCCATCGTAGGTTTGCGACACAAGTTTATCCCTAAAATTGTAGCCCTGCATGTTCTCATTCAAGACTTCAAAAACAGACTGAGCATCTCACCTCCCAGAAACATCAAAAAAATCCAATAAAGTGCTCCTGAATTTGACCTGCACTATCCATGTAGCGAACAATGACAGAGAGTCGGGCACGGCAAGATATATCAGTTGTTTCATCCACCTGCCATGCAAAAAAGGGAGAAGCCCTTCATCTTTGATCTCATCAGACGCAGTGGCTACAATAGCAGAGATCAAGTCATTTTGGATAGAATAGGACATTCCAGAAACACAGCTGAGAACTGGAATTGTGTGGCCAGGACATATTTAGCTAATGTTTTTGTAAACTCCCTGTAATTCCCCTAGTTGGATGATTCACTTCTCTTATGCCCCATAAATGACAGCTCCTGATGGCTAAGCAAGGAAGTCACATCAATCAGGCGGTTTAGGAAGGCCCTGTTTTGTTTGACCTTTTCATTATATTTAGCCACTTGAATGCAAGCACCTTCATTGATTGCATGCTCAACCCTGACTCTACCCAGGCAACTTACCCTTGCAAATGCACTAACATGTTTGTTGCTCTTTTCATAACATAACATAACATGAATGGCGAGAACAGGCCGTTCAGCCCAACTAGGCTCGCCAGTTTCTTTATACTATCGTGAATATATCACTTCAGATACTCAATTAATACTGTTATCTAGCTTTAAGTCAAGCCTGCTCTTGAAAACTCCCAAGGTCTCTGCCTCAACAATATGGTCAGGCAAGCTGTTCCACACTGAAATTACTCTTTGGGTGAAGAAATATTTCCGAATATCAGTGCTAAATTTACCTTTGGTCAACTTCCATTTGTGACCCCGAGTTCTACTAACAACACTTGGTTAAAGGAATCCTACATAATTCACTTTGTTAATCCCTTTAACATATTTAAAGGCCTCAATCAGATCACCCCTAAGCCTCCTTTTCCTAAGACTAAAGAGATGAAGGATCTTCAGCCTCTTCTCATAGCTTTCATCTTTAATACCTGGAATTCGCTTAGTGGCTCTTCTCTGCACTTTCTCTGGAGCCTCTATATCTTTCTTAAAGTATGGTCCCCAGAACTGTACACAATACTCCAGATGTGGTCTGACGAATGTGTTGTACAAAAGAAGCATCACCTCCTTGGATTTGAACTCAATACTTTTGGCAATGTATCCCAGCATCCGATTGGCTTTTTTAGCTGCTACGGCACAATGGCTAGAGCCTGTGAGGGTTTGGTCAACAATCACTCCCAGATCTTTCTCTTGTGGAGCACATTCCAGTTTTAAACCTCCCATGAAGTAATCCCGTCTAATGTTTTTATTACCTACATGTACCAGAAGGTTTGTCAGGCATGACCTTCCTTTACAGAAACCATGTTGGCTATCCCTCAAGATATTGTTACGTTCAAGAAATAAGTCCAGCTGATCTTTTATGATAGATTCCAATATTTTGCATGCAATGCAAGTTAAACTGACTGGCCTGTAATTTCCTGGCTCAGTACGGTCCCCTTTCTTATATAGGCATGGGCAATACAAATGAATAAAATGACAACATTTCTTGAGTTGCTGAGAAAAAAGTTTTTATTATTTTCAAATGATTTTTTGCAGGTAAGTACAGAAGACACAAACGAAGAGTTTGCCACAAGTCCAACGCCTTTACAGGAAAGGGTCTTAGAGCCACAGGGTCCCAAAAATGGCTGATTTCGGCATTTATCAACAAAACCCATTGTGAAAATTGGGGGGTGAAGCCTGAGGGAATTTTCAAAAATGCAGTCTACTCAGAAATAAACCTGGCCAAATTATCCATTAGGGTACCCTTACAGAAATAATTGATGCTAAAGTCATCAACCCCTTTTCTGAAGTACAGCAGCGCCCCCTAGGCCCTTTTTAATGGAAAATGCATTGAATTTCACCCAATTATGTTCAACAAACATTAGGTTTTGCATTGATATTAAAAAATGGTATGAATGGGTTGCCTGTGAAGTTTTTTTTTTGGATCAATGGCCTGCAAAAATGTCAAAATTATCGGTGGGAGGGCAAACATTAACGCTACTCGCCCATTACTATATTAAATGCAGCGAAGTCGCTGATGCCGGCAGTTGTTTGCCCTCCCACTGCTACGAAACGTTCCCCCTTCAATAACCCGTGGTGATTAAAAAAAAAAAAAACCTTTGCACTGTTTTTTACAATGTCCATATACCCTCCTCCCATGATAGTTTCAATGAGCTACTGTGAATAATTCATAGTAAAACACAGTGCCGTGCAGTCGGAGGTTAGTTTGGTGAGGCAGAAACCTCCCCTTTGCTTGATTAGCAATCAGACGATTAACTAGTTCAGTAAGACTATTCGCAGAATGACGGGCCAGTTTAAGTTTACGCGGTGTTATTACTCAGTACATCGAACCTGAAATGCTCACTAGACAGCAGATTTGCACGTACTTGCTTCCAGGAAGCCGAAGCAATGTCATCAACAAATATTAAAACAGTTCGACTTATGCAGAGTTCAATGCTTAGTCAATATACAATGTATTCTCCTTTAAATACGCGCTTTTACACCCAAACAAAAAGCGGGCGCTTATTTTCAGTCTTCTTTCATAATCCGATTAACAAAATGTTTAAGATATACAGAATTACCGAGAGCTGAGAATTTTTCCTAATTGATTATTCAGATTTCCATCCTCGCAGTCTCGAATTGAAGGGTATAAGTGAATGAATCTTGTGACCGGTGTTCGCGAGGTGGCATATTTTGATAGGTAGCTAAATTCGTCAGAACACTGGTAGGTTTTGAACGCCTGGTGCTGGTTTATTCCTTGGTATATTTTACTGAAACTTCACAAATTGGGTCACAGGATATTCTGTCAACTAACTATGTAGGGTACAGTAAAAATACACTCACCTTTCTTGCTATTGTTGAGAAGAAGTCACGACGAACTCGTGACGAACTTCAACAACTTCTGTCAAACTTATTTCACATCCCCTGGAGGTCTAGGTTGGACGAATAGACTCGTAATTTCTCAAATTAGATGGCTGTAAGTCAATCAGGGCCGTAGCTGGGATATCACGTCAGTGCGGGCTGTTTGAAATCTACCTCCAAAATGGATGTTTTTGCCACGCCGTGCACTTGAAAGTTTGTAAACACGGCGCAAATTGAGGTCACGCATTCATCCAACGGGCGAATAATAGCTCTGTTCAAATTATTTTTTGGCCGTATCACGAGAGTTCTTGAATGAAATGCGGTATCCTATTGAAAAGGTTGCTTTTAATCAAACCATGGTGTTCTTTTTGTATGAAAATGGTATTTACATCATTTTTTTTAATAAGTTTTCTGAGGCTTGTTTACCGCCCCAGTTCAGCTGTTATGCATTCCATTAGAGTTTATGCAGAGCGTTGCCTATGCCTATCTTATATATTGGTATTATATTGCCCTGCTTCCAATCATTTAGTATTTCTCCAGTTTCTAAAGACCGTCTGAAGATGGCGGATAGTGGCTTAAAGATGATCTCACTAACTTCCCTGAGCACTCTAGGATATAAGCCATCAGGACCCTCCGTCTTATCTGCCTTTAGTTTATGCAACTTGTCTAATACTTCGTTATCCCTAACCTCAATTTCCGCTAAATAATCTTGAGCATTGGACATGCACTCTGGCCGAATAAAGACCCGCTCCAAGGTAAAATTCTCAACAAAGTAACCGTTTAAGGTATCCGCAATATCCTTGTTATCATATAGCAGTGATCCATTTTTATTCTTTATGCACTTAACCTCCTCTTTGACTTTCCTTTTTCTGCTACAGTACTGAAAGAAGCGCTTAGAGTTAGTTTTTGCCCCCTCTGCAATTTGTCTTTCATACAGTCTTCCAGCATTCCTCAGCTCTTTTTTGACCAAAGCCCGCATTTTACAGTATTCAGCTTTAATGTTCTCATTGTTATCCTCTATGTACATCTTATAAAGATTCCT
Organism: Gymnothorax javanicus; assembly: GCA_029692085.1. Taxonomy (NCBI): domain Eukaryota; kingdom Metazoa; phylum Chordata; class Actinopteri; order Anguilliformes; family Muraenidae; genus Gymnothorax; species Gymnothorax javanicus. The sequence goes on along the minus strand of CM056201.1, from coordinate 1,899,116 downwards.
CTTTTCCCTCAAACTCCTACGAATAGCTGTGGTCATCCACTGAGGATTCTTTTTCAGCTTACTTTTGGACACCTTTGGAATGAATTTGCATTGTGAATCAGGTAAAACCCCCTTAAATCTTTCCCACATCTCATTTACAGACTCACAGTCCAGGAGTGTCTCCCATTTTATTTCACTTAGGTATGAGCGCATCCTGTCAAAGTTTGCTCGCCTAAAATTGAAAATTTTTGTTTTTGGAGACACCTTTTTAACTTCCCATGAATCCTCAAAATTAACAGTAGAGTGATCACTTGTCCCAAGTGGCTCCAGTACCTCAACATTGCTAATTCTATCTGGGTCATTACAGAGCACTAAGTCTAAAATTTCCTTCTCTCTTGTAGGTTTATTAACATACTGCACCAAAAAATTATCATTTATGACATCTAGAAATTCTTCCTCCCCCCTACCCTGTCCTTTCACCATTTCCCAATCGATACCAGGATAATTGAAGTCTCCCATAATGATTGTCCCTCCTCCTCCACAAGCTTGCATAATCCTCTTGAAAAGCATTTCATTAACTGTACTGTCCAAAGCTGGCGGTCGATAGCATACTCGTATGTTTAAACCAGTCTCGTGTTTGCCAGTGAGCCTGACCCAGATATCTTCACAGTGCAAGGAATGTTCAATTTCAGGAATTTCCTGCACATGTATGTTTTCGTTCACATAGAGTGCTGCACCCCCTCCTCGCCTATTGCATCTATCCTTCCTAAAGAGCTTATAACCTTCTACATTATATTCATCTCCATCCTCTTCACTAAGCCATGTCTCTGTAATCCCACCTATGTCATTGCCTTCACTAATCATAACGGCCTCAAGTTCTCGAAATTTGTTTTAAATGCTTCTTGCATTTAGATAAAAACATTTCAGGTTATCACGAACGCTCTTCCCCTTCGATTTCCCATGTGCCCGCTGCTCAAAGCCCCTCACTACGCTTTTTTGCTTTAAAAATATATCATCAATAGTGCATGTAACGCTGTCAGCTTCCATCAGGGCAGTCTGCATTTCCCTCTGTGTAACACTCTCTAACCTCCCTGCCCCCCAAGTCCCTAGTTTAAATAACTCTCTGCCCAGTGCAAAGGTACCCCTCCGGTTCAGGTGTAGCCCATCCGGCTTGAACAGGTCACCCCTGTCCCAAAAGTAGTTCCAGTGCCCCATAAACCTATACCCCTCTTTCCTACACCAGGTTTGTAGCCACGTGTTAAACCTCCAGATAAAATTCCGCATCCCTCTGCTTGCACGTGGTACTGGTAGAATCCCGGAGAACACAACCGTGGAGGATCTGCTCCTCAGCTTTTAAGCCAACTCAACAAATTTGCCTTGCAGAACCTCAAACCTACCCTTACCTATGTCATTTGTCCCAACATGGACCATGACAACTGGATCCCTCCCCGCTCTGGCCAGGAGACTGTCCGCACGCTCCAGGAGATCTCCTACCTGGGCACCAGGCAGGCAACACACCGTACGAGACTCCTTGTCGTGCGAACAGACTAAACTGTCTATTCCAGGGTGTGTGCTGGCCAAAAATTTCACTTAGCCACTGTGGCTAATCACCCCGAAGTTCACTTAGCCACAGAGAAAACCATTTTGCCACACATTTTGCCTTAAATTTTAGTTAGAAACCTAACCTTGGATTCAGTCATACAGTGTGCGTACACAGTCACAGAATAAGTGCACAGACATTCAGAGACTACAGTAGGTATGCATCATCTTGTCAGCGACACCTGTACTATAGTGTTCTGGCCAGGTTCTCTTCCAATCAGGGTGGTTACTGGTAGTTACAAGAAATTTTCAAATAGAGTGGCAATGAAATTTGTAAAGGCTGCAAAATGCATTCAAAATCACATTTTTAAACTATGATTAAAATTCAAACATGGACGGAAATCCATTACAAATTTTTTAACAGGTAGGGACGACCCTGTTTAAATTGCGTGGTGAGAGAACACTGTTCTAGTATCCTGACCTCTGTCGGTGTTGGCTTTCCTGCAGCCGTAATGTGGTTTGCATGCTGCTAGAGATGAAGAGAATAAAACAGAAAGCTGTTCAGAAAATGGAATTGCTGCATATTTTTCACAGAAAAATAGTTTCGGAACTTGTATAACTAACACCCACCAAAACTTTACGACAAACTGCACACAGTCATACGGTGTAATGATATTATGGTGACGGAGAGCTGGTTCAAGTGCAAGCTTTGCATGAGTGCCGGGTAAGTATGAAGGACTATTAAGGCCATCCTCCAGTCTAATTATCTGGCTGCTACTTTAGACAAATGGGAACTTGATCGATAGAAGGCCAATATCACTTTGATGACAAATAGTTGAATTACTAACTTGATAGGGCCAGCTTACCATGCTAAACATTGTCATTTTGTAATCCCCACTTGTGGCCAAGTGGTTATTACATGTATTACAACATGAACAGATCCAACTTAAGCATGCTAGTTGCTGGGTAATTCAGGGTGTGGAATGGATTAAAAGTTATCCCATACATACAGCCACTATGAATTCACATCTACACACCTGGATGCAACCTTATTTTGGCTCATACAGTAAAATATGACTTGAATGCCATGAACCCACACTCAATTTAGCACTTATCTTCTTCCAATTGGTAATAATTGTCAGAATTATTTTAATAAAACTCCTGAGAAATGTCAGATTGAAGTAACAAGAAATGTGAATATTCACATTTATGTAAATTCCATTTGCTCAGAGTGCAACATGTTCAGGTTTGAACATGACTGCCATCTAGATATAATTTTACCTGAATAACAAACTAGTTCTGGACAAAAATGTGTTACAGGCAAACGTATGCCAATATGAGGGAGATAATGCCATAGGTTTGGCTAAAAATCGGTAGAAATTTTCGGATTCAACTGTATACCGTGATAAAGGTCGATATTGTATGTAGGCTACTTCTTAGCTTAGTTTTTTGGAGTAATATGTCTGGATGCATCATTCGCATTAAAGCAAAACGAAGGTGATTATCATTTTGTCGACAGCACAGTTTGTTGTAGCCAACTCGCGTTATGGATTTGTTTCTGAAAGCAATAGCTTATAATGCAGAGCCTTAAAGCCTTAACTTAAACAATCATACTGATCGTTTGCTTTTGTGTCCTTCTGTCTCAACGTCAGCGGCATGCAGTCGGCTGCTTGGAGTTCGGTTGAGGATGACTCGTGGCCGAGTCGCACGTAACCGACAGGCATTATGTCATTTTAAAGTCACAAAAAATGCTATATGTTGTATACTTACTAACAGTAAGCAGGGTAGTCGACTGATTGTTTTTCGTGGTTGCACTGATCTCCGTTCTGAAGAGTTGTCCAGTTCTGCCTCGAGTAGACAGTATGTTGGCTCGCTCAAGCTAATAATCTCTGCTATATTACAGAATAATTTTCGAATCTATTTTCCGCTATTTCTGACCTGTGACTGGTTAGCGGTGTTTAGAATACTGGGCCATGCTGACAAATAGCTGGCACACCAACAACAAGTTTGCCATTTATTTAGTTATAAGGTTGCTCTACAGTATGAAGATTGCGAGTGGACTGCTTGTGTAAGGTAGCCCATGTGATATAAAATACCAAGGAATATATCAGTGCAGAAAAACAGTAACTTCATGCGTGGCTCAGCATTGTATTTTAAGGGCATCAAAACAAAGCTAAAGAACCCCAAGTGATGTAGCGTGATTTCGCCTAGGTTTCTCTAGAGCTTCTCGCAGTTACGGTAAACACGACCCATTATTTTCAACAAACTCAGAATATTTGTCCACAAAGTAGAGGATGACTTTATTGTTAAAAATATACAAATAATCATTATCGATCATAAATGAATTTAAGGCCTTTTCCTTTACACGACAGAACTGAGTTCGAAGTTGCGCAGGTTTCAGTGCCGATCTTGTCCCACTGACATTAATGCGCTGCTTTAACGAGTGTTTGTTCGGCAAGAAAAACACCAACGCATGCTTACTTTCGCTTATCTGTGGCTGTCCCGCTAGATTCATAATTTAATATTATTGAGGTGGTCAATCTCGAATCACTCGCATTGTTTTTAATATGGTGGAGGTGAGTGAGATTCCTAACCCTGAATTCCCTTTTCCGACACGTGAATTACAACATAGAAAAGTTCCGATTGGAATGATGAATCGTCAGCCAATCAGTGCGATCGGAATGAACGTTATAAAGATAATTTATGACTGATGTATGATAATTAAGTATGAACCAATTATGATAGCGAGTGCTGACGGCGAGTGGGCGATTGGACTGCAGCCGATCGCCAAAACCTGAGGTTATTACTTAGCCACTCTCTCCATTAGGCTTTAAGCCAACGTGGCGCTCTGAGGCCAATTTTCGGTCGCCACATGCCACACCACTTCGCCATTGGCGACGTGGCGAGCGGGTAGCGCGCACCCTGCTATTCCTCCAAGTATTGAGTCCCCCACTATCACTAACTCTCTTTTCTGAGGGGTAGAGGCCAACAGGGTGCCCTGCTGCTCATCAGTCCCCTCACTCTCAGGGTCAGGGGCCAATTCGAGTTCCTACAATGGCCGGAATCGGTTGGACACCTCAACCACTGGAGGAGCTGTCGCTGTACGGTGTGCACGCCCTTTCCTGCGCTGATGTCCTACCGTCACCCAACTTTCTCTCCCTACCTGCTCTGGGGTCCCCACACCACCCTGCCACACCACACCACTGTCCCTGTTCTAAAATGTACACCTAATCGATCTTCGTCTCATGCTCAACTGTTGCATTCTCTTTTAGGACTCATATTATCTTCGCTCAGATGAAAATCAGCAACACCGTCGAATGTACCTGCATGAATCTCGTTGATCTCAGATGCTGCTCACAAACAGATGTTCGGATTTCATGTACTACTTTGATGTTTCCACCTACCCAAAACTTTGATCTAATAAAGGCTGTACCACAAATAATGTGTGTGTGCATTCAGTACTTTTCATGGAAGTTCGGATCATGCACAAAAATAGCTATCATTTTGGATCTCATCTGTCAAGTTGCTGAAAAGTTTCGTCATCAAGTATGAAGGTCTGTAACCAGGGCCGTAGCAGGGGCGCTGATGATTTTTTCTCTGTTCGTAATGAACAGCAAAAGTTGTAAAACCTATTCAAACGGTAACTGACGGTTGGTTACGTGATTGGGGAAGCTCATAGCGCACACATATGCATGATGATTAACATTAACGTAATGTGTGAAACAGGTCCGTCGCGGGGGGTGCAAGGCCCTGTGCCGACTTGATGCGCGAGGCCCTGCTCACATGCGCGCGCATTAATCATGTCAGGCTGCAAGCACATAGCTGTTCTAGTTATACACGGTGAAATGGCATGCATTTTTAGACTAAAACAGCATTACTGTGAAAATTATTTCAACTATGATTTTTTGGATATCATAACCTTCCAAAGGTAAAAAGATCAACTGCACAACAATTGGCTTTTATCATCAAATCAGCACAGCTTTCACTTTATATTGGCATGTTGAAGTATGACAGTGCGTCACGAATTACAATTCAACAAACACTAATACCTAATGGCTCACACTCACTGGTGACAATCGCTAATTTTGACTCATTTCTATGGAAAAATCTCAGATTAACAAAGGCGTAGTATCCGCTGACACCCGCGACAGTTTAACATTTGATTACGATGCAGTATATTTTCTCATACTAGTCAGTCACAAACGCTCTGCTGCAGTATAACTTTAAAACATCAGATTCCCGCTCACCATTCATTGATTAGGTGATGGTCACTTTCCTTGCCTTTTGGGATGCAAGCTCAGCAATTAAATCCTTATAATCCAGCCTGGATGCAACGTCTTTTCAATAGACAGAAGGGCGAGCCTGCATAGTCTCTCCTGCGACATGGAGGTCCGAAAATAATTTTAAATAACTTTAAAAAGCTTCGCTACCCCGATGTCAATTATTGATGTCGTCAAAAAGACCCTGAGAGCAATCTCACAGTTAGGAAAGGCGAGTGAGCAGCGAGACACAGCATGTTACGCATGACGACATTAAAAAAAAAAAAAAAATCTGGGTAAGCTTTTATCGAGATGAAATGGAAAATAATGAAACTGACACAGAGAATTGTCATGTAAGGAGCATGATGAGTCAAGTGCAGTGATGTAAATATGTAGGTTATTAATTTATTAAAAAAAAAAAAAAAAAAATCACACACCAGCCGCGAGGCCCCCCAAAGGCCCGAGGCCTTGTGCAGTCGCACACTTTGCACAGCCCTTGCAACGGCTCTGTCTATAACTAATTTAAGAATGAAGAATGGTTGATAAATGGTTTGCTAAGCAGTGTTCAAACTGAATTTATGTAGTGCTATAAATGCACTCGTATGGACATTACGTTAGATGATACTCAGCTGACACATTATGCATAACACATCAAAAGACAGTAATGTGAATTGGTGCTATTCAAAGTAATGGAAATATACAACTCAGTTCATGGATATATCCATATCATTTTAATATGAAAAAGTAAGATGAGTGTTGGCTGCGTACACGGTTCTAGGATGTCACAACAGCGGCCTTAGCTTACTGTACATTTTGCCGAGCTACATAATGAAGTGTGGCAATCGAGTTGCTACATATTACGGCCATTCATCAATTAAAATAAAATGGCAAAAATATAGTGAGCAACAAAAGAAATGCAAGTTAGCTAATTATTTAATGTACTCTTATGGTTACTCAGTCAAAGTGACCGTAAAACAAAGAAAAGTTTGATGAAACGAGTGTAAATGTGCACACGCTAGTACAACCCCAATTCCGAAATAGTTGGGACGAAGTAAAAATTGTGAATAAAATCAAAATGCATGACTTTCAGATCACATGAGCCATTATGTTATTTACAATAGAACATAGATAACATTTCCAAATGTTGAAACTGAGACATTTTACATTTTTATCCACAAAATGAGCTTATGTCAAATTTTCTGGCTGCAACAGGTCTCAGAAAAGTTAGGACACAGGCAAAAAAGGGCTGAAAAAGTAATTCATATATAAGAGAATCAGCTGAAAGAACATTTAGCAAGTAATTAAGTTAACTGGCATCAGGTGTGTAACATGATTGGCTATAAAAGGCTGAGTCTCTCAGAAGTAAAGATGGCCAGAGGCTCTCCAACCTGTGAAGACTTGTGTAAAAAAATTGTGGAATACTTTAAAAACAATGTTCCTCAATGTCAAATTGCAAAGGCTTTGAAGATCTCATCATCGACAGTGCATAACATCATCAAAAGATTCAGAGAAACTGGAAAAATCTCTGTGCGTAAGGGACAAGGCCGAAGACCTTTACTGGATGCCTGTGATCTTCGGGCCCTCAGACGCCACTGCACCCCTCACCGGCATGATTCTGTCATTGACATTACTAAATGGGCCCAGGAATACTTCAAGAAACCACTGTCTGTAAACACAGTCTGCCGTGCCATCCACAGATGCCACCTAAAACTCTATCATGCAAAAAGAAAGCCATTGTTGAGCATGACCCAGAAGCGCCGCCGTGTTCTGTGGGCCAAGGTTCATTTAAAATGGACTGTAGCAAAGTGACTAAGTGTCCTGCGGTCAGACGAGTCCAAATTTGACATTCTTTTTGGAAATCATGGGCGTCGTGTCGTCCGGGCTAAAGAGGAGAAAGACCACCCCTCCTGTTATCAGCGTTCAGTTCAAAAGCCAGCATCTCTGATGGTATGGGGATGAATTAGTGCATATGGTGTGGGACACTTGCATGTTTTAAAAAGCACCATGAACGCTGAAAGGTATATAAAGGTTTTAGAGCAACATATGCTCCCCTCCAGACGACATCTATTCCAGGGAAGGCCTTGTGTATTTCAGCAGGACAATGCAAAACCACATACTGCAGCTATTACAACAGCATGGCTTCGTAGAGAAGAGTCCGTGTGCTGAACTGGCCTGCCTGCAGTCCTGATCTTTCACCGATTGAGAACACTTGGCGCATAATTAAACGAAAAGTCTGTCAAAGGAGACCCAAAACTCTCCAGCAGCTGGAAGCCTGTATTAAACAAGAGTGGGATCAAATTCCAATGGCTAAACTCAAGAAACGTGTCTCCTCAATGCCCAGATGCCTCCACTCTGTGTTAAAAAAAAGAGGGATGCTACACCATGGTAAACAGGCCCCTGTCCCAACTTTTTTGAGACCTGCAGCAGCCATCAAATTTGAAATGAGCTCATTTTGTGGATGAAATTGTAAAATTTCCCAGTTTCAACATTTGCTTTGTTATCTCTGTTCTGTTGTGAATAAAATACTGGCTGATGTGATTTAAAAGTCATTGGCCCTCATTTATCAAACTTGCGTAGGATCTGGTGTAGATTCCGGTGTAAATATCAGCGTTCGCCAGGTGTCATGTCTGATTTACTAAAATTGTGTACGTCGCTGATTTTGGTGCAGAACTGGCGTGGCATTGATAAATCTGGCGGCTGAAACCATCGTAATTCACATGACACGCCCCTATAAATTCATGCTCCGGGAGGCATAGTCCTGCCCGCTTTACGACATGGATTCTCGAAAGACGGCAAAGAAGAAAGAACTTCACTGAGGAGGAAATATAAATTATCATGTCTGAAAAAACAAAATAATTTTATTTGGAAGCCTAAAGAGTGGCATAAAGGGAGCCCAGAAGGCTGCAGTTTGGAAAACTATTGCTGCTGCAGTAAACACCGTTGGGGTGGAAAACCGGAGTGCAGCAGACGTTTGATTTAATTCATTAATAAATCAAAGCAACTATTCACACTTATTTAAGTACATCTAAGCACAGAAATGGATCGAAATTCGCAGTAGACGCACTTATAAGTGTGGCCAAGATGCACACTGCTCCACTGCCCACACTTATTTAAAGTGTGTCCAAAGCTAAACATTTTTTCTTGGCCAAACTTATTTTTAAGCGGTACTTTCTATAAGCGGCCCTGGAATGGCCATCAACTGGCGCACCTATAAGTGTGGCCGAGAAAAAAATTCAGCATTGGCCACACGCATAAGTGCGAGCAACATCGGCCTTAATAAATTCAATTTATAGATCCATGATATTTAATGTTATATAGCCTACATAACTGACAATCCAAATGCTTTACATGTAGGCTAAAAAAAAGTGGTCAGATTTTAAGATCGCCACCAAAAAACGGGTTGCGGCGCTCAGGCGCACCAGCGCACGGACCGGTGGAGGCCAATCAGGCTGAAACCTCCAGCTGTCACCGTTCGAGGAGCGCGTGGCAGCAGGGCTCCTACTCCATCGTGGGAATACGAGGTGGTGCGGACATGGATGAGTCCCCACCGCCTCGATCAGAGCTGCATGAGGGTAATTGTTAAAATACAGTCTGCAGAGATCACTCTTCATTGTACTTTTATTAGTATTACTCCGTGGCATTTTATTGGGTGCCACACAAAACGAGCAGCCACTCGTCACTTTCCCGGAGGAGATCTTCTCTGTGCCGAAAAGTTCCTCTCTCGTCCGGACATAAAGCTTATTCCTCTAACAAAAGAAGATCTACCATTGTCAAATGTGATCACGGTCGAAGTGTCCGTAGGCCTATATATACTGAGCAACAAAAGAAACGCAAGTTAGCTAGTTAGTTAATGTACTCTTATGGTTACTCAATCAAAGTGACCGCAAAATAAAAAATAAAAATAAAAAAATTAATGAAACGAGTGTAAATGTGCACGCGCTAGTAATAATTTTGATTTTCTAAAATAATTATGCGCAAACTTATTTTCCAGTCTGCATTTAATTAACTTGCATTTCTTTTCTTGTTCAGTATATATCTGACTGGATGAGCATCTGACATACTACAATGCATATCTGCCAAGCCGCCCCAGTGGGCACACAACGTTGAAACAATGTTGAAATAACGCTGTTGGGGTTGCTTCAATGTTATATCAACATTGAATCAACGTCGTGTGCCCACTGGGACGCATTGCGCTTCATCACATTGATTGTAATTGTCAGCCGCCTGGCCTGACAAGCAGGTTGTCTCAAAATATAAGTTTAATTAATTTCTCAACACAGGTGTCCTATGTATTTATGTATTTAGCCTATTTATTCATTTTACTTATAAGAGCAACAACAGCATGACATCCGCATCGCTGCATATGGTTTCGTACTCATTTTGACAGCTGCACTCGTTCCTGCATGTTGTTCGCTGGTTTCAAATCCGCGTACACCTGGTCAGACCTGGCATGAGATTTTTGCGCACTGTTCGCTCACGTTCAGATTGATAAATGCTGATCCTTGCGGGAGATTTGGCGTACACCCATTTTTTTGGTGTACGCACGTTTGATAAATGAGGGCCATTGTGTTTTGATTTTATTCACAATTTACCCTTTGTCCCAACTATTTCGGAATTGGGGTTGTAATAAATTTGATTTTTCTATTATAATTACGCGCAAACTTATTTTCCGCTGCATAGGCCGCAGTACTAAATTCGGAGGAGACGAGAACGCGCCAACATGTGAGGACCCATTGGTGTTCGCATAGCCTGAATATAAATAAAAATTTTTGTTTTTGCCGAGGAATGAGGCATCAATGATTTAAAAGAGATAAATAAACAGTTTCGGTATCAATAATTTGTGACTGTCTAAAAAATTTATTAATGGATTTTTCAGCGTGTCTTTTTCAATTATTCCCTATGGAGAAATTTCTTTTTGGCCCCCATGGCATCACGTGACCTGCAATATCAGCTTCACCGCTACGCCCGTGTCGGCGTGTGTTCCAGCCTTCATTGTCTGTCCAGTTCTCCTCATAGGTCCATGGGCTGGACAGGCAGTCTGATTGATTGTTTTGCTACATGTTTTTGACAGGTCAGAAAGGTCCTTTCCCTCCCATACCGATGGTAAAGATTTAGGTGCCCTAAATAATGCCGGAAATACTGTGTGCTTGCACGTTTGCTCCATAGTGGGGAGCGACCATTGGTTCAGGGGTGCTGATGCAAAGAAAATGTAATAAAATTTGGGAAAGACTTGGGAATGGATCCATATGTGTGTAAATTGTATTGTAAAATTGTATATTAATATGATAAGTTCAACATTAGCATATTTAGTTTTTTTTACGATATGACTATTTCTTATTGTATGGCACTGTTTGTTTATTCTGCAATTTAAAGCTGTCTTTCATTAATTAATTGAGAATGATTGTTCAAGTCAGCCTTTTATATATAAATGGACTTGACTATTACAATTATTCTGATTCTGCTTAGTTGGTATTGCACCTCATTGTGATTATACACATCAAGAAAATGCGGTATAAAGATTTAGATTCAGAAATAATATTTGTTGCACATTTTTTTGGATTCAGCTGGCCTCTCTGCTTCTCTACCATCTGAAATCAAATTACAAGTTTATTTAAACAAAAAATGAACAAACAAACAAACATCCTTTAACTCATTGGCACATTGGACAGAGTACCTGGCAAGTTATAGAAAATCTATCTGTATTGTATCTTGAACAACTGTAGCAAAATCCTCACAAATCCCTCAATATAACTCAATGCCACAAAACCTCTAGCTGTGGGCGATCACGTGATATTTCAAAACATCTCTCGAACGTTGTGTCGGAACTCAAAGTGATAAAAAGTTTTGAAATCGTTCGAACTTCGTTGTCGAAATTGCCATCTCTACAAAATCGGGAGAGTGTGGGAGTTAGACGCCACAGTGAAGGTGATAGCATTCCAAATTGCCTATGTTTACTAGTTTTGTTATTTTTGTTAATCGTTTTTCACTGGTTGGGCTAGAGGTCTGTAATCTTCACTAATTAAATATTTTTGCACAACAGTGCTATTTACGGCTGTGCCATTTTGTCATTTCCATTTAAAAATCCACAATACAAACCCGCACCCTAGCTGGGGTGCAACAAGCTGATATTGTCATGTGTTATCAGCTCATTTTAGGTTTCAGTCCATGTTGTCATTGTGGCGATCATGGTTGGGTGATGTTAGAACAAGGAGTTTGCTATCCTCTGTCGTTGTTCATTGTCTAACGTTAGCATTTTTAGCCTTAGCCTACTATTTCAATGTAATAGCGAAGTAGCTACATGTAGTGAAATCACTTTCAAGACTGAATATAGGGCACTGGCGGCCCCAGAAGCTCCGCCTTAAGATTAAGAAAAATATTGAAGTTTTTGTTGACGGATGCACGCACGCACGGATGGAGCCGGATACCATAGCTCCAGCGCTGCTCGAGCTAATGACATATTTGGTCCTTTAATGCTGTGCCGGAATTTCCTTGTTATTTTGCTATCCAGAAGGATGAAAATCTCACAGAATTTGATTGCATCCTGAGTGCCTGCGATGTTTCCAGTTCCAAAGAAACTCATCCTCAAAGAAACAGATATTTTCCTGCTAACACTATACATGGCAGCAGAAAAATGTATTTGTATACAGCTGAAAATGATAACAGTTCATTATCATAATATACTACAACCTTGTTAGAGTAATTTAACAATAATTAATGCTGGTATCTTGATAATTTTGTGAATACTATAGCTTGTATAATAAGTATACTATCATAATTTAAATTGTGTACATTGTATTCAAAATGTTTTATGATATAGGTTAGTAACAAAAAGGAATTTGAAAAGTTGATTGCAGTGTTATTGCAGTGTAAATCATATACTACAACCTTGTTAGACTAATATAACTATAACATATTAGAATTCATTTTCTGTTTATTACTCACAACACTATAGTCTCCAAAGCCTGAAATATATCAACTGTACTTAAAATTATGCATCTGCCAACACAAAACAACAATGATACAATTATTCATATTAGTTCAATTAGTTGTATGTCTACCTGGCTGCTATGGCAAATAAATTAAAAAAAAATATTGATATATTTGCTTCAATTGAACATGTGTATAAATGATTAAAGGCAAAATGTTGAAGTTTTTGGTGATATTTTTAGTTTGATGACTATTTGGCTGCTGTGGCACATAAATAAAAAACATCATCACATTTGGTGAAATTTAATATGGGTAGGAATGGTAAGGCAAAATGTAAAAGATTTTGGTGATTTTTTCAGCCAGTGACCATGGAGAAATAGGCCAAGGTCACCATTAGGAATGTCATTTGTAGTCCTGTATAAGATGCATACATGGTAAAAAAAAAGATTACAAGCCTCTGACTGAAATTGTTCATAAGAGAAGGTAAAATGTTGAAGTTTTTGGTGATATTTTTAGGCCAGTGACCTTGAAAAAATAGGCCAAGGTCACCTTTAGGCACGTCATTTGTACGCCTTTATGAGATGCATGTCCAGTGAAAATTAGGAGACTGTAACTGAAATATTTGATGAGATAAAGCAAAATGTCAGAGTTTTTGGTGATACTTTTAGGCCAGTGACCTTGAAAAAATAGGCCAAGGTCACCTTTAGGCACGTCATTTGTACGCCTTTATGAGATGCATGTCCAGTGAAAATTAGGAGACTGTAACTGAAATATTTGATGAGATAAAGCAAAATGTCAGAGTTTTTGGTGATACTTTTAGGCCAGTGACCTTGAAAAAATAGGCCAAGGTCACCTTTAGGCATGTAATTTGTAGTCCTTAACCTGATGCATGCCCAGTAAAAATTAGGAGCCTGTAACTGAAATAGTTGATGAGATAAAGCAAAATGTCAAAGTTTTTGGTGATATTTATAGGCCAGTGACCTTGAAAAATAGGCCAAGGTCACCTTTAGGCACGTCATTTGTAGGCCTTCATGAGATGCATGTCCAGTAAAAATTAGGAGCCTGTAACTGAAATAGTTGATGAGAATAAGCAAAATGTCAAAATTTTTGGTGATATTTATAAGCCAGTGACCTTGAAAAATAGGCCAAGGTCACCTTTAGGCACGTCATTTATAGGCCTTCATGAGATGCATGTCCAGTAAAAATTAGGAGCCTGTAACTGAAATAGTTGATGAGATAAAGCAAAATGTCGAAATTTTTGGTGATATTTTTAGGCCAGTGACCTTGAGAAAATAGGCCAAGGTCACCTTTTTAGGCACGCATTTGTAGGTCTTTATGAGATGCATGTCCAGTAAAAATTAGGAGCCTGTAACTGAAATAGTTGATGAGATAAAGCAAAATGTCGAAATTTTTTGTGATATTTTTAGGCCAGTGACCTTGAGAAAATAGGCCAAGGTCACCTTTAGGCACGTCATTTGTAGGTCTTTATGAGATGCATGTCCAGTAAAAATTAGGTGCCTGTAACTGAAATAGTTGATGAGATAAAGCAAAATGTCGAAATTTTTGGTGATATTTATTGGCCAGTGACCTTGAAAAATAGGCCAAGGTCACCTTTATGCACGTCATTTGTAGGGCTTTGTGAGATGCATGTCCAGAAAAATTAGGAGCCTGTAACTGAAATAGTTGATGAGATAAAGCAAAATGTGTTGACGGACGCACGCACGCAGGGATAGAGCCCGATACCACAGCTCCCGCTCCGCTCGGCAGCGGGAGCTAAAAATCACTCAGTAAACTATATTCCCGGAGAATGTTTTGCTAGCAAGCCTAAAAATGTCATTTTGGAGCAAAGTCACCCCACAGGTAGCGGACACACAATCACGGACCAGCTCAGCGTAGTCGTTGCAGGATCTCCCAGCTAATGTTAAATTCAGACTGGGTGACTGTATTTTGATTTTTTTTAAATGCACTTGTTAGTAAACATCAGGTACTAAAATGTTTGGCTAGTCACTGGCTCTAGTTTTTCATAGCACCCATGGTAACAGTAGGCTCTGACAGAAACCCTGTGGCTTTTCTCTGAAGAATAAGTTGGCTGAAAACATGTCTTGATATGAGATCTACAGAGATTTTTCTAAATTTGTTGACAATAGAGGGAGTTTCTCAAAACACTGTCACTCCCAAACTCACGTTCTCTCTCTCACACAAACATGCACACTCATAATGCAAACATTAGCCTGAGAGAGAACATTTTGGTTTTCTAAGATAACTTTTTAACTTTCCATGAAACATCAAAACTAATTGTAGAATGATTACTAGTTCCAAGTTTTATGTCCGCATTAAGCAAAATGTGCAATAACTTCTTGATGAAATGAACAGGAATGCAAGCTCAGAACAAATTCACCAGCTGCTATACTGCCTACATGGTTACAGAGTAGATATGAAGACCACATTAGCACACTGGCAACCACAATATGATAATAATTTATAATTTACCAATGTTTTGAAAAAGGTTTTCTTCGGGACATAGCGTGTAGATTCATTACTCTAAGGACTGTCGTCGACACCGCTGGTAATTTAATTGTAACGTCCTGACGCCCAAAGGTGTTAAAAAGGGCACCAAGAGAGTGAGGGAGAATGAGGACCCAGGTGCAGGAACGTAGATGATTATTCAAAAAAGAAAGTGAAATAACTAAACTAATATCAAACTGCAGGGATAACAGAAAAGGGAGTGAACGAAACAAGAGAATGTGACACCCTAAGGCTACCTGCCAGTCAGGGGGAGAACTAAGGCTTAAATAGACAAGGCAATAATAATTAACTAAGGAAAAACAGGTGTGATAATTAACTGAAGGAACAGAGGAATAATTGAATGGTTGAATGAAGGCAGGTAGCCAAAACTCTGGAATGCCTGGGGAGAGGGGCATTACAGTAATGCATTTAATTGCTGCATAGTGGCTGTGAGAGTCCCCGGGGTAACACTGGGGATTTTGGTAGTAGACTACTGTTAGTTACGAATATATGGGCATTTACTGTATCATCGCTCATAAACTAACCTCTCAACAGAATTAAATCTCACCAATTCAATTTACGGCTTTGAAATTACCTTCCTTTATAAGGGATATTATTAATGTTTGCCCGCTAGACGGTTTCATCGTCTTTTCGGATGGCATCTTTGAGCTAGCTACCGATTGAAATTCTAATATTTTCAGAAAATACAACAATTCCAAGATGATGAAAGTAGAATCATTTGAGTTCATATGACGCGCAGTATTGTTGGATGTTGAAATTCTTCTCCAGTAATCACAACGCAGCTAAGGACGTCGTTTCAATACGACAGCGAAGAGGAGGTAAATCGGCCAACTGAAAAGCATTTATCGAGATAAACCGTGTCAAAACTTTCCTTAAAACTTTTAAAGCTGTTGGGAAAGTAGCCGGACGAAGGGGACTGAGTAATCGGAGAATTTTTTGGCTGCTGGGGCTTGCAGAACACCCTGCTGAGAGCCATTATTTACAAATGGACAAAAACTCGGAGCTGAACCTTACCAAGAGTGGTTAGCCAACTAAACGACTCATCCAGGAGGTCACTAAAGAATCCAGACCAGCTGAACAGCAGGCCTCACTTGCCTCAGTTAAGGCCAGTGTTCACAATTCCATGATAAGAAAGACTGGGCAAAAATGGCATCAAGGTGAGACCCAACTGATCAAAACGAGCACAAAGGCTCATCTTACCTTTGCCAAAAAACATCTTTGGACCCCCTAGTCTTTTGGGATAATATTCTGCGGATTGATGAGTCAAAAATGGTACTGTTTAGAGGACATGGGTCCCATTTCATCCAGCATAAAGCTAACACAGCATTCCACGATAAAGAACATTGTGCTAATAGTCAAACAGGGAGGTGGTAATGTGATGGTCTGGGGTTGCTTTGCTGCTTCAGGACCGGGGCGACTTGCCATAAATGATGGAACCATGAATTATGCCCACGACCAGAAAATCCTGAAGGAGAATATTTGGCCCTTATTTTGTAACCTAAAGCTGAAGTACAGTTTGGTTATGCACAAGAATAATCCAGAGAACACAAGCAAATCCACCTCTGAAATACTCAAAAGAAACAAATGAAGGTTTTGGATTGGCATTGTTGAATCTGATTGAGATGCTGTGGCATGATCTTAACCAGGCAGTTCATGCTCGAAAACCCTCCAATGTGGCTGAATAAAAAAAAAAAAAAAAAAATTCTGCTAAGATTAGTGGGCCCAAATTCCTCAGCAGCAATGTAAAAGAATCGTTTCCAGTGATTGGAAACATATGACTGCAATTGTTCATGCCAATGTTGGCGCAAACAATTACTAGGTTTCAGCAGTCAATTTTTTTTTCACATGGGCGTTTTTGGTCTTGAATAATTCTTTGCCTTTAATAATTGAAATCATCACTGAAAAGCTGAATTTTGAGTTTAATCACTTTGTATTTGTCTGATAAAAATGAGTCAAAAGATCTGAAAAATTAAAATTTGACAATTAAGCAAAAATATTAGAAATCGGGAATGGGTAAAATACTGTTTCACAGTTTTGAATAGCGTCATGGAAACCTGCAGCTCTTACCTGAGGCTTGATGTCCCGGTGAAGAATGTTCCTCTCATGTACATGATGTAAAGCCAAGCAGATCTCCACAAACCAGCTCAGAATCTGTGTAAGTAAATGTACAGTTTAATGAGTATGTAAAGAGTGGGCTCCAGCAGGAATAACAGTGCGGTCTATTGAGTGATGAGAATAGGGTGCAGCAGGAATAAAGTATATTTTATTGAGTATGATGAGAAAAGGGTGCAGCAGAAATTAAAGCATAGTTTAGTGAGTATGATGAGAATAGGGTGCAGCAGGAATTAAAGCATAGTTTAGTGAGTATGATGAGAATAGGGTGCAGCAGGAATAAAAGTATATTTTATTGAGTATGATGAGAATAGGGTGCAGCAGAAATTAAGGCATAGTTTAGTGAGTATGATGAGAATAGGGTGCAGCAGGAATTAAAGCATAGTTTAGTGAGTATGATGAGAATAGGGTGCAGCAGAAATTAAGGCATAGTTTAGTGAGTATGATGAGAATAGGGTGCAGCAGGAATCAAAGCATAGTTTAGTGAGTATGATGAGAATAAGGTGCAGCAGAAATTAAAGCATAGTTTAGTGAGTATGATGAGAATAGGGTGCAGCAGGAATTAAGGCATAGTTTAGTGAGTATGATGAGAATAGGGTGCAGCAGGAATTAAAGCATAGTTTAATGAGTATGATGAGAATAGGGTGCACAGGAATTAAAGCATATTTTAGCGATTATGATGAGCATAGGGTGCAGCAGAAATTAAGGCATAGTTTAGTGAGTATGATGAGAATAGGGTGCAGCAGGAATTAAAGCATAGTTTAGTGAGTATGATGAGAATAGGGTGCAGCAGGAATTAAAGGTTAGTTTAGTGATTATGATGAGCATAGGGTGCAGCAGAAATTAAGGCATAGTTTAGTGAGTATGATGAGAATAGGGTGCAACAGGAATTAAAGCATAGTTTAGTGAGTATGATGAGAATAGGGTGCAGCAGGAATTAAAGCATAGTTTAGTGGGTATGATGAGAATAGGGTGCAGCAGGAATTAAAGCATAATTTAGTGAGTATGATGAGAATAGGGTGCAGCAGGAATAAAAGTATATTTTATTGAGTATGATGAGAATAGGGTGCAGCAGAAATTAAGGCATAGTTTAGTGAGTATGATGAGAATAGGGTGCAGCAGGAATCAAAGCATAGTTTAGTGAGTATGATGAGAATAGGGTGCAGCAGAAATTAAAGCATAGTTTAGTGAGTATGATGAGAATAGGGTGCATCAGAAATTAAGGCATAGTTTAGTGAGTATGATGAGAATAGGGTGCAGCAGGAATCAAAGCATAGTTTAGTGAGTATGATGAGAATAGGGTGCAGCAGGAATTAAAGCATAGTTTAGTGAGTATGATGAGAATAGGGTGCAGCATGAATTAAAGCATAGTTTAGTGATTATGATGAGAATAGGGGTGCAGCAGAAATTAAAGCATAGTTTAGTGAGTATGATGAGAATAGGGTGCAGCAGGAATTAAAGCATAGTTTAGTGAGTATGATGAGAATAGGGTGCAGCAGGAATAAAAGTATATTTTATTGAGTATGATGAGAATAGAGTGCAGCAGGAATTAAGGCATAGTTTAGTGAGTATGATGAGAATAGGGTGCAGCAGGAATTAAAGCATAGTTTAGTGAGTATGATGAGAATAGGGTGCAACAGGAATTAAAGCATAGTTTAGTGATTATGATGAGCATAGGGTGCAGCAGAAATTAAGGCATAGTTTAGTGAGTATGATGAGAATAGGGTGCAGCAGGAATTAAAGCATAGTTTAGTGAGTATGATGAGAATAGGGTGCAGCAGGAATTAAAGGTTAGTTGAGTGATTATGATGAGCATAGGGTGCAGCAGAAATTAAGGCATATTTTAGTGAGTATGATGAGAATAGGGTGCAGCAGGAATTAAAGCATAGTTTAGTGAGTATGATGAGAATAGGGTGCAGCAGAAATTAAAGCATAGTTTAGTGAGTATGATGAGAATAGGGTGCAGCAGGAATTAAAGCATAGTTTAGTGAGTATGATGAGAATAGGGTGCAGCAGAAATTAAAGCATAGTTTAGTGAGTATGATGAGAATAGGGTGCAGCAGGAATTGAAGCATAGTTTAGTGAGTATGATGAGAATAGAGTCCAGCAGGAATTAAAGCATAGTTTAGTGAGTATGATGAGAATAGGGTGCAGCAGGAATTAAGGCATAGTTTAGTGAGTATGATGAGAATAGGGTGCAGCAGAAATTAAGGCATAGTTTAGTGAGTATGATGAGAATAGGGTCCAGCAGGAATTAAAGCATAGTTTAGTGAGTATGATGAGAATAGGGTGCAGCAGGAATTAAAGCATAGTTTAGTGAGTATGATGAGCATAGGGTGCAGCAGGAATAAAAGTATATTTTATTGAGTATGATGAGAATAGGATGCAGCAGGAATTAAGGCATAGTTTAGTGAGTATGATGAGAATAGGGTGCAGCAGAAATTAAAGCATAGTTTAGTGATTATGATGAGAATAGGGTGCAGCAGAAATTAAAGCATAGTTTAGTGATTATGATGAGAATAGGGTGCAGCAGGAGTTAAAAGCATAGTTTAGTGAGTATGATGAGAATAGGGTGCAGCAGGAATTAAAGCATAGTTTAGTGAGTATGATGAGAATAGGGTGCAGCAGAAATTAAAGCATAGTTTAGTGAGTATGATGAGAATAGGGTGCAGCAGGAATTAAAGCATAGTTTAGTGAGTATGATGAGAATAGGGTGCAGCAGGAATTAAAGCATAGTTTAGTGAGTATGATGAGAATAGGGTGCAACAGGAGTTAAAGCATAGTTTAGTGAGTATGATGAGAATAGGTTGCAACAGGAATTAAAGCATAGTTTAGTGAGTATGATGAGAATAGGGTGCAGCAGGAATTAAAGCATAGTTTAGTGAGTATGATGAGAATAGGGTCCAGCAGGAATTAAAAGCATAGTTTAGTGAGTATGATGAGAATAGGCTGCAGCAGGAATTAAAAGCATAGTTTAGTGAGTATGATGAGAATAGGGTGCAGCAGAAATTAAAAGCTAGTTTAGTGAGTATGATGAGAATAGGGTGCAGCAGAAATTAAGGCATAGTTTAGTGAGTATGATGAGAATAGGGTGCAGCAGGAATTAAAGCATAGTTTAGTGAGTATGATGAGAATAGGGTGCAGCAGGAATTAAAGCATAGTTTAGTGAGTATGATGAGAATATGCAGCAGGAATTAAAGCATAGTTTAGTGAGTATGATGAGAATAGGGTGCAACAGGAGTTAAAGCATAGTTTAGTGAGTATGATGAGAATAGGTTGCAACAGGAATTAAAGCATAGTTTAGTGAGTATGATGAGAATAGGGTGCAGCAGGAATTAAAGCATAGTTTAGTGAGTATGATGAGAATAGGGTCCAGCAGGAATTAAAGCATAGTTTAGTGAGTATGATGAGAATAGGCTGCAGCAGGAATTAAAGCATAGTTTAGTGAGTATGATGAGAATAGGGTGCAGCAGGAATTAAAGCATAGTTTAGTGAGTATGATGAGAATAGGGTCCAGCAGGAATTAAAGCATAGTTTAGTGAGTATGATGAGAATAGGCTGCAGCAGGAATTAAAGCATAGTTTAGTGAGTATGATGAGAATAGGGTGCAGCAGAAATTAAAGCCTAGTTTAGTGAGTATGATGAGAATAGGGTGCAGCAGAAATTAAGGCATAGTTTAGTGAGTATGATGAGAATAGGGTGCAGCAGGAATTAAAGCATAGTTTAGTGAGTATGATGAGAATAGGGTGCAGCAGGAATTAAAGCATAGTTTAGTGAGTATGATGAGAATAGGGTGCAGCAGGAATTAAAGCATAGTTTAGTGAGTATGATGAGAATAGGGTGCAACAGGAGTTAAAGCATAGTTTAGTGAGTATGATGAGAATAGGTTGCAACAGGAATTAAAGCATAGTTTAGTGAGTATGATGAGAATAGGGTGCAGCAGGAATTAAAGCATAGTTTAGTGAGTATGATGAGAATAGGGTCCAGCAGGAATTAAAGCATAGTTTAGTGAGTATGATGAGAATAGGCTGCAGCAGGAATTAAAGCATAGTTTAGTGAGTATGATGAGAATAGGGTGCAGCAGAAATTAAAGCCTAGTTTAGTGAGTATGATGAGAATAGGGTGCAGCAGAAATTAAGGCATAGTTTAGTGAGTATGATGAGAATAGGGTGCAGCAGGAATTAAAGCATAGTTTAGTGAGTATGATGAGAATAGGGTGCAGCAGGAATTAAAGCATAGTTTAGTGAGTATGATGAGAATAGGGTGCAGCAGGAATTAAAGCATAGTTTAGTGTGTATGATGAGAATAGGGTGCAGCAGGAATTAAAGCATAGTTTATTGAGTATGATGAGAATAGGGTGCAGCAGGAATTAAGGCATAGTTTAGTGAGTATGATGAGAATAGGGTGCAACAGGAATTAAAGCATAGTTTAGTGATTATGATGAGAATAGGGTGCAGCAGGAATTAAAGCATAGTTTAGTGAGTATGATGAGAATAGGGTGCAGCAGGAATTAAAGCATAGTTTAGTGAGTATGATGAGAATAGGGTGCAGCAGGAATTAAAGCATAGTTTAGTGAGTATGATGAGAATAGGGTGCAGCAGGAATTAAAGCATAGTTTATTGAGTATGATGAGAATAGGGTGCAGCAGGAATTAAAGCATAGTTTAGTGAGTATGATGAGAATAGGGTGCAGCAGGAATTGGTTTCATAAAGATGCTAAATCACTGCTCAAGGGCTGCAGGGGGTGCAAACTATTAAGGGTCCAGTTTGTCGATGGGCTCTGTTGTCTGTTATTTCATATTAGCAACCGTTCTGCTGTGTAAATGGGCTCTGTAGTCTGTTATTTCTTGTAAGCAACTGTTTGAATAACCCCATTGTCAGGTACATGCTAAAGGGAAATTTTTGAGTTTCTGAACATGGAATTGATTTGTCCCATGGTCGGTTATTTTGTTCTGGTGTATCCATGTGTCCCCTCATCTATTATTTCTTATAATTGACTGTTCTTGTGTATGAATGTGCCCCATGGTCCATCATTTCTTTCGTAAGGCTTACGCCTAAAACTCAATTCCCGGCTCGAAAATGACACACCCAGAGAATATCTGTGCAACTGCACGGCCTGAAAGAATAATCTTGGTATCATATGAAAGGTAACACGTGAGATTATGGTAGAGGTGTCGGCATCAGTACAACTGAGTCGGAGTAAATGCAGACGGAAGCATTTCGGAAGCACAGCATTTCCTGTCATGGTTTAGTCCCGCCGGCTGTAAACAGCAAACCGGCGGGCACTGGGACCATGAACCCAGGGTGGAAAGGGACCCACACGCACAGGCTGAGTACAAAAATATAATAAATATTTTTAATAAAAGATTAAAAGAACAGGAGAGCAGCGGCAAACAATGACAGGGCTCCAGGAATCAGAATGCTTAAATACTCTCCACTGCACCTCCATCTCAACGAGCGACAGGTGCAGCTCGTTGCAGTGGAGGTGCAGAGAGCAGGAGGGGGGGGACTGCAGGGCAGGACCTTCACATTTCCACATCAAAAATTTTACTTTTTTAGAGGGAATATCCCTTTTGAAATTATGTAGTTGCAGCCAGAGCCCTCTGAAAAACAATAGCACATCATCTCACTATTATGTACAGGGCTTTCAGAAGTTTTCGGAGTAGGCGGCTGGCAGAGTAGAGTAGGCGGCTGTGGCTGGTGGTGGAGGTGCCGAGAATCCATGCATTGAGGGCGTAAAGCCCTCCAGGGGGCAGAAATTAAAAAAATTGAAGCTCTATGATGCATTCTGGTGCCTTCTAGCATCTGATTTCCTTGTCATTTGGTGATGTAAATTCAACATTTTTTTTTTTAGTTTTAACATATATTTTTGAGGATGCTTGTCATTATTTGCTCATGATGCATTACTGTGAACATATATTGTCACGTCCGATCATCAGTTATTAGAATTAGTTACATGCAACGAACCTCTTTGTGCAGAAGTCAAATCAGAAAATGTATGCGCTCCCCTGTTTAAGGCTTTATAATTCAAGATTTGAGCTTCACAGCACAGGGAAAAATGGCTTCAGTGAAATCAGAAACTTAAGCATTTAGAATACCATCGTATTTCAGTTTATTTTCAAAATAAAATTTTTATGACATTTCATGAAACGGCTGGCGTCAAACTTAAGTCATTTCATGATCTGACTGAAACATATTGCCCCGACACACTGTAACAAAGTTTTAGCTTTTTCCTGTTCCTGGGCAGAAAGTGTTATTTCCCAATTGCTTATACCTAAAGTAAAAGGAGAAGACCTAACAAACTTTACTTTGGTAACTTGGCTAATGAATTTTTCAACTGGTATCCATTTCCAGGACATTAAAGGTAGATATCGAGCTGGTTGGTTAACAGAATTTTCTTGAGCTTACAAGCATTTAAGAACTTTCTAGAATGTTGCGCAACTTCCAAGAAGTTTAAAGAATTTTTCTAGGATGTTGTATAACTTACAAGTATTTGAAGCACCTTTTAAAATTTTCTAGATCTTTCTATAGTAATATTTATACAGCTGCTAACCACTCACCACCTCAGTTTAGTTCTAGCTGCCCAAGTAAACATGTAGATATATCAAAATTTGTCAGAGCTGGCATCAAGAAGCTGCAAAGCATTCTCTAGATGCATTCTGCAATGTATGTGTTTCAATTTATCAAAATAAGAGCAAAAAAGTGCTCTGTGACAGCAACTGTTAAAATGTATGAAGCCAACGAGGTATATTTTGGCATGCCTGTCGAGGATCAACAGAAACTCTGGGCACCTCATTTTACCTAAGACCACTGCAAAAAAACTCAAGGTGGTTAAGACTGTAGTGGTTCTGCCCTGCAGTCCCTCCCCCTCCTGCTGACATCACCTCCACTGTAACGAGCCACACCTGTTTTTTAGTGTTTAAGAGTATTTAGTATTTTGGCAGCTGCATTCTGGCATTTTGGCCGTGTGTGTGTTGCTGCTGCTCCCCTGTCTACTTGCCTGTTTTAAAAAGTATATTTATTACATCCTTTCTATTTTTCTTACCAGCCTGTGCGAGAGGGTCCCTTTTCAGCCTTTGGGTACATGGTCCCAGTGCCCGCCGGATTGCATGTTGCATCTGGCGGGACTAAACCATGACAAAGACAGACAAATTTTGCTTGTTTAAAGAGGAAGATTTGATATTATACAAATTAAATAAAAGTTGATTTATGGTTTGTTTTATTCACACCTTATGTAAATGAAAATGTGCAAATTTCCCATTTTTACACAGAAAATAGGTGAATTCCTAAATTTCATTATCTTGGTCACAAACAGTGGCGACTGGTCATTAGGGGCAGGTGGGGCACAGCCCCACCTGGTGTCACCAGAAAGGACCGTAGGCAAATTACATTATTAATTCTCAAACATGATCGTATTATCTGATTAAATGTATAATCTATAAATTTAGCATTTTCCTAAATTGCATGGAATTTGTGTTTGAATTTAAGTTCATGTTTATTGGTCTCTGTTTTGCTGCTTCAGACCGATCTCCTGATCCATGTCCGCATGAATGGGGCTAGCCCCCCTTACGCAATGCAATGTTAACGATACGTGTGAAAATATAAGTACGCATGCTCAGAGTGTTGGCTGTATTCTCAAAGTCGCGGTGTCGTCACTTCCGGCTGGCCCAATTAGGCACTCGGTGAAAACAATTAACCTTGTGCATTCGTCTTCATGTTATCTCATTAACAAATGTCAATTTATAATCCAACTTATTAGTATTTGTATCTGCGATTTTTCTTTTCTGAGAGTAAATACAGCGTGTAGGAGTTATTATAAGGTACTAGAGATGTCATTTGACTATTTTGATCATCATTGTGTCACAGACAATAAATATTGCATCAGGTACTTAGAGTTGTAAATCAAAAGCATGAGAGCAAATGGCAAAAGTAATTCCCAGTTAATTCCCAGCTAATGAATTATTTAGCTATTTACTATTTCACCTTCGATAAAATGCTTCCCACACAGCACTGCATGAGCTGACGGTTCCCACTTGCTGCCGCATACATGCCAACTTTACCGCTTTTGGGGAGTTTTTTTTTTTTTCTCAGAATGAAACGCCCCGAAAGCGGTAGTCTACCGCCAAAAGCAGTAGAGTTGGCGTGTATGTATCAGGGTTCTGTCTTTTGACAGCTTGTGTCCATGCTTCACGCCGCTTACTTTCCTTTGGAAATACGTGAAATGAAATTTTCTCTCCCTGTTTCATATTGAACAACCAAACGCTACACACGACTTGGGCATGTTTTTTGATGGATTATTACTTTGTTTGCATCACTTTCAATTCGGTTTCACGGGCCATGTGGGTTTTGTTTTCACCGAGTCACCCTGCACCGGAAGTGGGCCCGACTTAGTGAATTAGTGGAGGTAGCACGAATTTGTTGGCATGTGAGGCTGACAGCCCCAAGCCCCACTACTGCGTCATTTCATCAGGCATCATAGACATTTACGTAGACGTCGCATGAGTGGTGGAGAGGCGTGCCTACCGGGCGACCATGTTAGTACAGGGTTAGAAGTATCAAACAATTTCTACAAATCATTACTCGCTGAATTTTCGACTGATTTCCAAGCGGTTTGATTTGTTATAAACGTAACACATTTAGCTATGATCCAGGATGCCCTGATACTCTAAAATGCCGGTTTTACTACCAAAATACAACTTCGTATTCACAACAGTGGAGCGCTTAAACTTAAATCTACACCAAAGATGCCAGATTTTTTGCGCTGCATATCGATGCTGAACGAGATATCAATACCAGATCCCGTGGAATTACCTTTCGCAAGTAAGATTTAACGATAGATTTTGGATGTATTTGTATATTATAACATTATGTTGAGAGCAACTGTAACTATTTGTCGACCAGCGAAATGCTAACGTAGCTAGGCTAGACTAGCCCTAGTCATGGAAGCTGAGGCTTTATAACAAATAAATCATAATTATAATGTATAGTTATCTGGGTATTTCTCCACACCGCCCAATTTTATTACAATCCTATCTTTTCTTATGAACAACTAACAAAGAGGATGTGATTGCATTTCAAAGCTGGTTACTAAGGCTGCCAGGTCAGATCCTAACGTTAGTATTAAGTTTACAAGATTGTTGTTGGCCCAGGTATTTTATACCGGTTGGATACAAAGAAATGCTCTTTCTTTTCACAATATCTCTATCATTTTTTGAATATTAAAAAGGCCTGAATCTACTATCATTTTTAAATGATAATAAAAAGACTTGAAAAAATATGTTGAAGTTCATAGATATCTCTCATATCTATTTCAATATGTTGCAACATTATGACAGTAAGACAACGGTATACTAAAGGAATAAGCCCCTTGAAGCAGTGGGTTACAATGATTTTATAACGGGGAGGGGGCACTAAGCACTCCGCTTCCTTAGAACGCGTTATAAAATCACTGTAACCCACTGCTTCTCGGGGCTTATTCCTTTAGTATACCGTTGTCTTACTGTCATTACCCTACATATAGCCCATTAAATAAACACACAAGAAAAAAAACAACAATTTATTGGTAATAATGCAACAATAAAATTGAGAACTATTCGTTCTTCCACCAAGCAAGATCGAGTGGACAGAATGGTTGGCAAGCAACACAGACACTAAGATTGCTTTTTCATCTAGCGCCATTATCATGTCACATCAGGCCATTTGGGCTCGTTAATGTAG
Source organism: Gymnothorax javanicus (assembly GCA_029692085.1). Lineage (NCBI taxonomy): Eukaryota > Metazoa > Chordata > Actinopteri > Anguilliformes > Muraenidae > Gymnothorax > Gymnothorax javanicus. The sequence goes on along the minus strand of CM056201.1, from coordinate 1,872,058 downwards.
ATATACTATGAAAGCAGGCTATTTGGAATGTCTCCTTCGGTCTCTCGAAGGCCCCGTTAAACAATTTTACATTAGTTTCGGTTTCGGTTTTCGAGTTTCCTTGTTCTCAACTCGCGCCTATCGGCCATATCATTACAACCAGCAGCGAGAGTAGGGAACAAGATTGACTTTTGTCCTCCTCACTTGCCGGTGTCCAGGAAAATGTTGAATTGTGCATTAGTTTGCTCGCCAGCTTGTCATCTAGCTAGCGTTCACTACAGTGGATGTGTTTACCCTACACATAGCCCATAAAATAAACACACAAGAAAAAAAAAATCAACAATTTATCGCTAATACTGAAATAGCGAGCTAGTTAGCAACGTCGCTAGCAAGCTAAAGTGATATCGATATCTATATTGCTATAGCTAGCTAGGTAGATAGCCAACTGGTTAGCGGGTTAAAAGGCTAAACTTCGCTAACACTGAAATAGCGAGCTAAAAGTCTTGAAACAAACGTAACCTAACGAGTCAGTCGAGCGCAGAGTAGTTGGTTGCGAGGCCAGGCACGCAGGGATATTTTGTGCTGCGGTCTGCCTCAGAATACAGTGGGTTACAGTGATTTTATACCGGCATGGAACGCGGCTCAGCGAATCACATTTAAGAATGGGAAGCACCCGTTTTATAATAATGTATAATATCTTATGCTGGATCGAGGCTAGATGGTGATGACAGTGTGTCACACTTATGCTTAAGGATAAGGTTGTTGTCGTAATGCTGTCATAGAGTGGATCGATCCTAATAAGTAGTGTGTGCGTGCGGTTTGCTGTGGCACTTAGTGGTGTTGAGCGCTTTGTTTATGGCCTTGTAGGCTCTGAGCGTTATGGAGCAACGGTGGCAGACGGCTTTTAAACAAACGTCGATCTCCGTATTGGCGAACTCTCACTCACTCGCGTGCGCTCTCTCTCTCCCTCGTCTCCTCCGTGTGTGTGCGATAATGTTGACTTTTAACTAAAAGCTTGTAAGGTAAAACGGCAGCAGACAAACTAATTTATCACAAATTGTTGAATAGAAATCACTCCATACCCCTCGTTTACTGTGCCCCCACCCCCAGACCTGAAATACATTCTTGCCCCACTAAGTTTTTACACTTAAAACGCCACTGGTCACAAAAGCAAAGTTTGAAGGAAATAATGGGAATTTTCTATTCTTTTTACAACATAAGCGATAAAGAAATAACACACACAAACCAGGAAAAAAAATTGTGTCGCAGTGTTACAGAGGTAACTCATATTCACATGTTAAAGGGGACCTATTTTGCTATTTTTCCAAGTTTATATTTTGGTCTTTGACTCCCCTAGAGTACTCCTGATCGCACAAAGTCAAAAAAGGGTATTTATTTCGCTCATACTGCCATCCTCAAAAAACTGCATTTGTAGTACATTGTAGTCTCTGCCTGAAACGCCTCACTGGGGTGGCTCTCCCGCTATGGCCTCCACTCCCCGTGTGCCCACTTTCTTCTGACTGGCCAGCTCTGTGGAGGGCGGAGTTGGGCGGACGAGGCTGCAGAACGCAGTTTTCCGTGTCCGCCCCCAGAGTGAAACCTGAGACACGTCTGCAATCTGACAAGGAAGCGGCGGGCAAATTCCGCAATCTAACGTTATACTTGAATATAGATCTAATATCAAGATCTTGTTCTAACAAACGCAGTGGCAAAAGTGGAGGACAGAGTGCGAATATCTGTCAGCGCAAGCTCAAATTTGCTATCGGCTACAGTTTTCTACGGCAACAGTTGGTGAGTACCGCGGTTTTTCTACTCCTAGCTAGGATGCAGGAGAAGCTAGAATCCACCCCATATAGACACATTTGTAGAACAGGTCGACATGCCCAAGTGTAGACCGGAGACCGTGAGAATCCGTGGGTCTGAGTTTAGAGGGAAACATGGACGGTGAGGAGCAGCTAAAAGTGGACTAACAGCTTATGGACTGCTTCGGTGTGTATTAGGACCTGCTGGGTCGTGTGCATAGCTGTGGTGTGGCGTTAGCGTGGAGAAACGAACAGCTTCTGCGCTGGTATATGACGGAGGGGCGAAGCTCCAGGCTTACCGCCTTTTCGAAATTGCCCGTGGTAATGGTTTACTTACTGCGTCCGGAATGACAAGCGTTTCCTCATGAGAATGGGCGTTATGGATTGTCTTGCGCGAGCAAGCTCCGGTTATGTTATGAGCATAATACAGGTTTTACAGACCGTAAGTTCCGCTCATGCGGAACCGTTGCTTATGTGGAGCTAGCCGAATCGATCACTTTTACAGGAATTAATTTAATATTCAGTCGCCTATTTAATATTCAATCAACAGCAATGCAGAGAAATTGTTTGTGATACCATACACGTTATTGCCTGTGCTTTTCCCTATTGCTTTCACCGGTAGCATCAGAGAGCTTGCTCAGACACTGGGGATGTATCAGGCTGACCCCGGTCATGGATAAGTAAAGCGATCGTTTCACAAGTACCCAAAAACTCACCCCAAGCTTTGCAAAACCTATGTCTGGTCTAACTGCAGCCCAACTCGGCAGACACATACAGCACCTCTCCGGTTAGCTTCAACTGTTGTGGCTACAATCAGGCAACGTTATGATGAAACTGCCACATTGATGCCTACCGAAGTAACACAAGCATACCGATCAGAATTACTGCATATAAGTTAACCAGGAGCATTTTTAATTAGCACGACACGCAAACTAACATGCAGTAGCTGGTAACCGAGCGGTCAACCTGTTTACTTTTTTCTTGACAAGGAAAACACATTCAAAGGAAATAAAGTTTGATTCCACAGGAGCAGATTAATTTTCAATAAATCAAGCAAATAAACAAAACTATAAATACTAAGGTAAAAAATGGTGAAAAGTAAAAACAGCAATTACAACAAACACCCCAGTAACTATACATACTTTGAAATCTATGTTTGCAATTGTGCACTGCTCCGAAAGAGCACTGGCTCAACCGAGGATCGAATCTGAGACGACCGCTTCGTGATCTTGCCATATCCCACTGAGCTAACTCAGCTGACAGCAGCACTAACGCCTCATCGCTGTTTGAGGAGTCAGCCAGCAAGCACTTCTAGTACCCAGGTAATCCTCACTACGAGCCGTCACTCCGAAAATCTCAGTGGTGTCTTGTACCCCAATGGAAAGTCACCACTTACAAAACTGGGTGTTGTCTAGTTATTTTTAGCTCTATGGTCTGGTTGCGATTGTACACAATCGGCACTACTTTCAAGGTACATACCGGTGACTGTGACATTTCCTGGTGATTTGTTTCCTGCTTGTTCCTACAGTTTTCCGCACTATATTTTCTTCACTTAGCTTTTATTTACACATTTTGTAAATATCATATTTCTATCAATATTAATGGTCAGATAACCAAGTATTTTTATGTTTTGCTATTACACTCATAATTTTGTGGTACTATCAGGAATGAAACTGTACAGATGTTGGAACTATTTTCTTCCCCCTTGGGCTTGCCTGTGTATCGGAGTGGAAAAAAACTGTATCAATATTATTTCACATTTTTATTTGTGTATCTCATTCACCATTGGATTATTATGTGGAGTATATGTTCATTTTATCTCAATGAGTTATTTCTATTTACCATTATTTTTATTCCATTTTACCTGTGGAAATGATGGTTTTTTCACTTCGCCCTTTTTGTACTTCCCGTGTTCTGTAGCTCTTCTCGTCTTGCCCTCTCAATGCTGTTGTACATTGTGAAGGGTAAGTTGTGTGCTAACGTGCTGCAGCTCTATTTTATTATTTTATTTGGAAATTATGCTTTTTAAGTTGTATGTTCTATATGTATGAGTGAATGTTAATATTGTTTCATTGCCAAGCTAGTTTTGCATCGGTTTATCTGTTAATATGAATTTTATTCATGTTTAGCAATTGCAGTTTTGGCGTGATGTGCCACAATCAGCTCTTTTAGCCAAGTGATCCGATGTGTAACCTAAGAGTAACATCAACTCTGTTATTCGGCTTGGTCAGGAACAGAAGAGCATCAAAGATCAGAAGATCTTAGTGCTTTTTGTTATATTTTCTGCAGCAAATAAATTCTGGAAAAGGCATTTTTGAGGCGTCATCCTTCACACCCTGACCAGAGTCCGTTACACCTGTACACTGTACAGCTTGCCTGTATGTCTGTAATGCACTATTTTATTGGTAGGGGAATATTCTTCTCATGGCAGCTTAGCATTGAGTCTATATGTGCATCTCAAAGCATAGGCGGCAACCTTCAAAGGCTGCATTTTTGGGGGTCGTCACTTAATTCCATCGGCGAAACTGACATGACATCATTTCATCTCCGTTAAACAGCTTTGGTGTAAGCAAGTCATTACTGGTTTCCCTACCCTTAACTCTAACCCCTAACCCTTTACCTAGCCCCAAACCTAATCCTAACCCTAAATTTAACCTTACCTAACCTTACCCCTGACCCTAAATGTAAGTTTGGCAGATGGAAATAAGCGACAACCCCTCAAAATGTAGTCTTTGAAGGCTGCAGCCTATGTTTTGTGATGCCACTGATGTTGATGGTCATGGAGCGTAACAAAAATGTGCAAGGATGTTCCGATTGGCATCCAGGCAACTGAAGGTTATTTTTCCTGTTTGCCATGCCTTCACAAAAATGAATGTTGAATATTTAGTGGAATTAGGGCAAAAAAATCAAAAACAATCCGGTTTAGCGACTGTATTGCTGCACTCTGGGACAGTCAGTCAGACGCAGCCAGGGTGCAGTGTTACATCTCAGGCTAGGATTTTACGATTCAGTGGTTGATGAACTCAGTAATTGACGAAAACCGAATGTTCTCTACTCGGCGCACAATGGAAAAGCAATTGTGGTGCGTAAATGCGTATTTGGTATTGAGCATTAGTGAAACACTATCGTACATAGGGCGGTATCTCGGGAGTTGATCGGTCAGTTTTGATGTTTGACATCTCTCTTGAACAATCAAAGACTGGAGGACCAGGGGATGTTCCAAAATCCATGAAAATGACACCCTTCATGGACAGCAAAGAAGAGAAGACATGGAACACATAACGAACGCACTTCCCTATCCCTCATATGATGGACTTGAAAATGGCTTGGGACTTTCACTAATCATTTAAAAGTGTCAAAGAGACTTTGCTCTGTATATGAAACCGTGTTTATCCCATCAAACACAACTTTGGTCAATACAGCTTAGGTAAGACAGAATTTATGGTTATAGGTTTACAAAGCGTAGTTTGTTTTTGTGTTTGTTGGCCGCTAATTCAGTGAGTTATGGTCGTAGAGCGATAAAACTTATATGGTTAGAATCTGTTGAGTCTTTGCTTTTATATGATATATCACTATGCGGCAGAATGAAGTTATGTATTCTTTAGCACCACATACGTAAGCCACATATGCACCGTTTGAGGATTTTCGCAACAAGCTCATTTAGTAGCATGGAGTTGGAATTGTGTTTCATTTTGGTAAAAATGATAATCATGTGCTTTTAGCTGAGTTTCTCCCCATTAAATGGTTATATAACATGACTGTATTGCTTCACGTGTACCTTGTCCTGGGATGGTGTTTTTCGTGAGATACACGGCTGCCTTAGGTACGGGGCTGTTGATGTTGAAGAGATTAAAAAAAGAAGAGTGGAGAGTTTTCTGTTTGCTGAAGGAGATCAAACGCTTATTCCTGTTCAGATCAGCGAGGGAGCTGGAGCCTCTCCCAGCGTACAGTGGGGAAAAAAGAGGAAATTAATCTTTGACAGAAAACATGTTTGTGTTCTGGCTCACCTGATCCTCTGAGATCTTAGCTTTCTGTGCTTTAATTTTTTCAGAAAGATTCCCTCCATCGCAGTACTCCATAACTATGTACAGATTCAGAGAGTCAGGATCTGAAAAGAGCATTATTTCATGTTAGATAATTGGTTCCCACAGTAGGGTAAATATTTCACAAAATAGACTAATTATAGCAATAGTTTTGTTTTAACATAACATAACATAACATGAATGGCGAGAACAGGCCGTTCAGCCCAACTACGCTCGCGTGTTTCTTTATACTATTGTGAAGATATCCCTTCAGATACTCAATGACTCAATGGTATCTAGCTTTAAGTCAAGCCTACTTTTGAAAACCCCCAAGGTCTCTGCCTCAACAATATGGTCAGGCAAGCTATTCCACATCGAAATTACTCTTTGGGTGAAGAAATATTTCCGAATATCAGTATTAAATTTACCTTTGGTCAACTTCCATTTGTGACCCGGAGTTCTACCAACAACACTTGGTCGAAGGAATCTTACATAATTCACTTTGTTAATCCCTTTAACATATTTAAAGACCTCAATCAAATCACCCCTTAATCTCCTTTTCCTAAGACTAAAGAGATTAAGGATCTTCAGCCTCTTCTCATAGCTTTCATGTTTTATACCTGGAATTAGCTTAGTGGCTCTTCTCTGCACTTTCTCTAGAGCCTCTATATCTTTTTTAAAGTATGGTCCACAGAACTGTACACAATACTCCAAATGTGGTCTGACAAATGTGTTGTACAAAAGATTTGTACTCAATACTTTTGGCAATGTATCCCAGCATCCAATTGGCTTTTTTAACTGCTACGGCACAATGGCTAGAGCCTGTGAGGGTTTGGTCAACAATCACTCCCAGATCTTTCTCGTGTGGAGCAGATTCCAGTTTTAAACCTCACATGAAGTAATCCCGTCTAATGTTTTTATTACCTACATGTACAACTTTACATTTCGCTACATTAAATTTCATTTGCCACATTTCTGCCCAATTCTGGATTCTATCCAAATCATCCTGAATCACTTTAGTGGACTCTAAACTATTTGCCAAACCCCCCAATTTAGTATCATCTGCAAATTTAACTAACCTGCTCTCAATATTCCAATCAAGGTCATTAATGTAGATGAGGAACAGCAGGGGTCCCAACACCGATCCCTGGGGGACGCCACTCCCCACCATACCTAGCTCAGATGAGATACCATTGACCACCACTCTTTGTGTTCTGTCCTGTAACCAGTTTTGAATCCACTCCAGAATACCTCCTGTAACTCCAATGGAGCTCATTTTAAAAATTAGTCTCTTATGCGGTACTGTATCAAATGCTTTCTGAAAATCCAAGTAAATGATGTCATAAGCCCTGCTCTGGTCATAAGTCTTGGTGGCCTCTTCAAAAAATTCCAGAAGGTTTGTCAGGCATGACCTTCCCTTACGGAAACCATGTTGACTATCCCTCAAGATACTGTTACGTTCAAGAAATAAGTCCAGCTCATCTTTTATGATAGATTCCAATATTTTGCACGCAATGCAAGTTAAACTGACTGGCCTGTAATTTCCTGGCTCAGTACGGTCCCCTTTCTTATATATTGGTATTATATTGCCCTGTTTCCAATCATTTGGTATTTCTCCAGTTTCTAGAGACCGTCTGAAAATGGCGGATAGCTGCTTAAAGATGATCTCACCAACTTCCTTGAGCACTCTAGGATATAAGCCATCAGGACCCGCCGCCTTATCTGCCTTTAGTTTATGCAACTTCTCTAATACTTCGTTATCCCTAACCTCAATTTCCGCTAAATAATCTTGAGCATTTAACATGCCCTCTGGCTAAATAAAGACCCACTCTGAGGTAAAATTCTCAACAAAGTAACTGTTTAAAGCATCCGCAATATCCTTGTTATCATATAGCAGCGATCCATTTTTATTCTTTATGCACTTAACCTGCTCTTTGACTTTCCTTTTTCAGCTACAGTACTGAAAGAAGCTCTTAGGGTTAGTTTTTGCCCCCTCTGCAATTTGTCTTTCATACAGTCTTCTAGCATTCCTCAGCTCTTTTTTGACCACAGCCCGCATTTTACAGTATTCAGCCTTAGAGTTCTCATTGTTGTCCTTTATGTACATCTGATAAAGATTCCTCTTTTCCCTCAAAATCCTACGAATACTTTTGGTCATCCACTGAGGATTCTGCTTTTTCAGCTTACTTTTGGACACCTTTGGAATGAATTTGCATTGTGAATCAAGTAAACCCCCCTTAAATCTTTCCCACATCTCATTTACAGACTCACAGTCCAGGAGTGTCTCCCATTTTATTTCACTTAGGTATGAGCGCATCCTGTCAAAGTTTGCTCGCCTAAAATTGAAATTTTTTGTTTTTGAATACACCTTTTTAACTTCCCATGAAACATCAAAATTAACAGCAGAGTGGTCACTTGTCCCAAGTGGCTCCAGTACCTCAACTTTGCTAATTCTATCTGGGTAATTACAGAGCACTAAGTCTAAAATTGCCTTCTTTCTTGTTGGTTTATTAACATACTGCACCAAAAAATTAGCATTTATAACATCTAGAAATTCTTCCTCCCCTCTACCCTGTCCTTTCACCATTTCCCAATCAATACCAGGATAGTTTAAGTCTCCCATAATAATAGTCCCTCCACCTCTACAAGCTTGCGTAATCCTCTTAGAAAGCATTTCATTGACTGTACTGTCCAAAGCTGGTGGCCGATAGCATACTCCTATGTTTAAACCTGTCTCGTGTTTGCCAATGAGCCTGACCCAGATATCTTCACAGGGTAAGGAATGTTCAATTTCAGGAATTTCCTGTACATTGATGTTTTCGTTCACATAGATTGCTACGCGCCCTCCTCGCCTATTACATCTATCCTTCCTAAAGAGCTTATAACCTTCTATATGATATTCATCTCCATCCTCTTCACTAAGCCATGTCTCTGTAATCCCAACTATGTCATAGCCCTCACTAATCATAACGGCCTCAAGCTCTGGAAATTTATTTTTATGCTTCTTGCATTTAAATAAAAACATTTCAGGTTATTACTAATGCTCTTCCCCTTGATTTCCCATGCGACCGCTGCTTCAAGCCCCCCCACTACGCTTTTGTTGCTTTAAAAGTATATCATCAATAGTGCATGTAACGCTGTCAGCTTCCATCAGGGCAGTCTGCATTTCCCTATGTGTAACACTCACTAACCTCCCAGCCCCCCAAGTCCCTAGTTTAAATAATCCTGTGCTCCCCTCAACATACGCTGACCCAGTGCAAAGGTACCCCTCCGGTTCAGGTGCAGCCCGTCAGGCTTGAACAGGTCACCCCTGTCCCAGAAAAAGTTCCAGTGCCCCATAAACCTGTACCCCTTTTTCCTACACCAGGTTAAAGCCCACGTGTTAAACCTCCAGATAAAATTCTGCTTACCTCTGCTTGCACGTGGTACCGGTAGAATCCCGGAGAACACTACCGTTGAGGATCTGCTCCTAAGCTTCTCAGCTAATTCCACAAATTTGCCTTGCAGAACCTCAAACCTACCCTTACCTATGTCATTTGTCAAACATGGACCATGACAACTGGATCCCTCCCCTGTGAGGTTACGCTCAGGAACCAGTCGCGAGAACCAAGCAATGCAATAGATGGGATTTTATTAAGCGAGGGGGTAAACCCCCGCAGGGCAGAAGGCAACAGTACAAAGTCCACAATCCAAAAATCACAATCCAGTAGGGCAGAATCCGAGTCGAAACCAGGGCAGCAATCACAGTACTCAAGTCGGGCAGAAAAAGAGTTCGATAAACAGATGCAGACAGAATTCCAAAACAGAGCCAAAAATCGAAAATCGGGGACGGTCCAGTCAGAAAAGAATCACAAAGAATACGAGGCGAAAACAAGCGTGGCACAGGCAAACCAAGGGAAACGTTCTGACGGGGAACAGCTGTGAGAAGAATGCTTAAATACACACAAGGGAAGTCACATGCTATGATTAGGGACAGGTGAAATGGATCAGACTATTTACGAAGGAGCAAACACGAGGGAGAACCTAATCACATTAAATAGGCAAAAGCCAAAACGCGGACAGGGATCACGAGACAGCCTATTGACAAAGATACAGCTCCGGTTAGGGAGTTCTAACGTGCACAGATAATGAGAGGCAGAACAGAGTTTAGCAGGTGCGGAGGATCCGCTGAAACGCAGCAAAGAAGATTAAGTGAAGGCAAGAGGTGGAGACTAGAGCACGGCGAGTGCTGAGAGCTTGTTAATCAATTAGTAAGGTGCAGCTATACAATCCCTAGTGCTCGTTAGTAAGTTAGTATTGTGTACAATGTTAGTCTAGGTTAGTAACTTTAACAAAAACAACAAACTGTTAGTATTGCTTAGTAATATAGAAAAGCAAGGTGAAGGAAGCAAACGAAATTAGAAGGAATGGTTGGAAACCCAGAAACCATGAAATCACCTAAACATGTGACACGCAGTACTTGGGCAATAAGCTGTAGCTCAACACAAGACCAGACAGGGGAGACAAAGTGCAATGCAGGGCATGAGCAAAAACATGGACCGGAATGATAACAGAAATGTGGATACTGGCAGGGATACAAAACATGGTAATAACAAAAACATGGCATAGATCTATACTAAAACAAAACATGAGCAGAACAGAACAGAACATGACAGAATCATAACAATACCCCCCCTCCTACGAAACGCCTCCTGGCGTTTCAACTGGCTGGTCTGGGGTGCAAAGCATGAAAGTCCGTGATCAGGGATTTGTCCAGTATGTAGCGGGACGGGACCCAGCTGCGGTGCTCAGGACCGTAGCCCTCCCAGTCGACGAGGTACTGAAACCAGCAAAGCCCGCACAGTGAATGCCTCGCCTCCGTCGATGATGCGGGTGGGTGGTGGGGGATCAGGGCCAGAAGACAGGGGGTGGGTAACAGCAGGCTTAATCCGAGAAACGTGAAAAGTGGGGTGAATGCGGCGCATGGAAAGGGGCAGACGGAGGCGGACAGTGGTGGGGCTAAACACTTTTTCAATGGTAAAGGGACCGAGAAACTTTGGGAAGAGTTTTCCCCCACTCCCCCTTAAGGGAATGTCCTTGGAGGACAGCCAAACGCGCTGCCCAGGTCGGTAAGATGGAGCGGCGATGCGTCTCTTGTCCGCTCAGGCCTTCATATGGGCTACCGACATGAGCAGCGCCTCCCGAGTGGTCCTCCAAGTGCGCCTGCAGCGGCGCACAAACTCACGGGCAGATGGTACCGCAACCTCCTCCTCCTGGCAGGGAAACAAAGGTGGTCGGTAACTAAGGCAAGCTTTAAATGGGGAAAGTCCGGAGGCCACGGAGGTGTGACTATTAATGGCATATTCAGCCCAGGGGAGTTGGTGGCTCCAGGAGGAGGGGTTCTTAAGGTAGAGGCATCTTAACAAGGTCTCTATACATTGGTTGGCCCGCTTGGTCTGGCCGTTGGTTTGAGGGTGAAAACCGGATGACAGACTGACAGATTTACCGAGTGAATTTCAGAAGGATTTCCAGAATTTAGCTGTGAATTGTGGACCGCGATCTGAAGTGATGTCAGTGGGAATACCGTGTAGTCTGATGACGTGTTGAATGATGAGAGTGGCGGTTTCTTGGGCGGAAGGGAGCTTGGTGAGGGGAACAAAATGGACAGCTTTAGAGAATCGATCAACTATCGTGAGAATGGTAGTGAAATGATTGGATGGGGGAAGGCCAGTGATGAAATCTAAGGCTATGTGTGACCAAGGGCGGTGTGGAGTGGGTAAGGGTTGTTACAGGCCGTGAGGGGGTTGGTGTTATACCTTTCCTTGGGCACAGACCGAGCAGGCGGAGACATACTTCTGGACGTCTTCATTGATACCAGGCCACCAGAAGCGACGTGTTATAAAATCCAAGGTGCGGCGAATTCCTGGGTGGCACGAGAGGTTAGAAGCATGCCCCCAGTCAAGGACTCGGGGGCGCAGATTGGCAGGCACAAACAGACAGTGATCGGGACAGGCACTAGGAGCAGCAGAACCGTCTTGGGCATCTCTCACCTCTGTCTCAATGTCCATGGCAACGGCGTTGACAAAAGCCTCTTTTGGGAGGATGGTATCAGGACTGGGCTGATCATTGTCCGTTTCAAAACAGCGGGAAAGTGCGTCTGGTTTTATGTTCTTGCTGCCAGGGCGATAAGCAAGGTGAAAATTAAAATGTGAGAAAAACAATGCCCACCTGGCCTGTCGGGGATTCAGCCTCTTGGCAGATTGGAGGTACTCCAGATTCTTATGGTCCGTCCAAACCAGGAACGGAAGTTCGGCACCCTCCAGCCATTGTTTCCGCTCCTCCAAAGCCAGCTTTACGGCTAACAGCTCCCGGTTGCCGATGTCGTAATTTCGCTCGGCGGAGCTCAGGCGACGGGAAAAATAAGCACAGGGATGAATCTTGCCGTCTTTGGGAGATCTTTGAGAGAGTACGGCCCCAACTCCCACGTTGGAGGCGTCGACCTCCACCACGAACTGGAGCTTAAGGTCAGGAATGGTTAGAATAGGGGCAGATGTAAAACGGGACTTGAGATCAAGGAAGGCCTGTTCAGCTTTTTCGGACCATTGAAACTTGATTTTGTTAGAGGTGAGAGCAGTGAGAGGAGCAGCAATAGAACTGTAATTACAGATGAAACGTCTGTAAAAATTAGCAAAACCCAGGAAGCGTTGCAGTGACTTACGATCGGGGGGTTTAGGCCAGTTGGTGACGGCCTCAATCTTGACAGTGTCCATCTGGATGGTGTCAGGCGAGATGATGTACCCCAGGAAGGAAGTAGTCTGAACGAAGAATTCACACTTCTCAGCTTTGACGAATAGACGATTTTCTAACAGGCGTTTGAGCACTCGTCGAACATGATGAACATGGCCCTCCTGTGATCTGGAGAAAATCAGGATATCGTCAAGGTACACAAACACAAACTTGTTAATCATATCACGGAGGACATCGTTAATGAGATTTTGGAAGACTGCTGGGGCGTTGGTAAGGCTGAACGGTAAGACCAAATACTCCCAGTGTCCGGTAGGGGTGTTGAAGGCAGTCTTCCACTTGTCTCCTTCGCGGATAGAACCAGATGGTAAGCATTGCGTATGTCCAGCTTAGTGAAGATTTTCGCCCCCTGGAGGAGGTCAAAGGCGGTGTTCATGAGAGATAGGGGATATCTGTTCTTAATGGTGATGTCATTGAGGCCTCGGTAATCGATGCAGGGCCGTAAGGACCCGTCCTTCTTGCCCATAAAGAAAAATCCCGCTCCGGCAGGAGATGAAGAGGGGCGAATGATGCCCGCTGCGAGCGACTCACTGAGGTATTTTTCCATAGCGAGGGTCTCAGGGCGTGACAGGGAGAACAGACGACCTCTGGGCGGCATGGTTCCAGGTTTGAGCTCAAACGCGCAATCATATGGTCTGTGCGGGGGTAGGCTGGTTGCGCGAGCTTTAGAGAACACTTCCTTGAGGTCATGGAACTCAGGGGGAACCTTCTCCAGGTTCGGGATGTCTTCTGAGGGGGGAACGGGAACATGATCCAGAGCGTCGTTGAGGCAGGTTTGAGTGCACTTGGGACTCCAGCCCTTAATTTCATCCCTCTCCCAGTCAACCTCAGGCAGATGTTTGGCCATCCAGGGATGGCCGAGGATGACTGGGGCATGAGGTGACTGAATAAGGTAGAGTTTGATAGATTCCTGATGATTGCCAGAGATATGTAGCTTGATAGGACTGGTGACGTGGGTGATGTGGCCAATTCTCTGGCCGTTGAGGGAACTGGCAACTCGATCCGGGAAGATCTGTTCAACAGGGATGGCCCACTTCCGGGCTATTTCCTGATCAATAAAGTTTTTCTCGCACCTGAGTCGATCAGGGCGGTAGTCTTCCTTCCTCCCCCAGCCCACTCAAGGGAGACAGGAAAGCAGGTGCGGTTTTTTGAGGAGTGATCCACAGGGATGATGCCCACTAACGCTCCTCTCCTCATTAGTGGGCGTTACCTTTTACTGGACACCGGGAGATGTAGTGACCCTCTTTGCCACAGTAGAAACAAGCCCGCTCCCTACGCCTGCGGTCTCTCTCCTCACTGGTGAGTTTGGTACGGACCAGCTGCATGGGTTCCGAGTCGAGGGGAGGCTTGGAATAGTCAGGCTGAGGTGGGGATGGAATCGTCACCGGTGACTTGGAGGTACTGGCTCTGATGGTGGACCGTCTTCGCTCCTCCAAGCGGGAGTCGATGCGGATGGCCATGTCAATGATCCGTTCCAGACTCTCGGGCAGGTCACATGGTAGTAGCTCGTCTTTGATTCACTCCGACAGCCCAAAGATGAAGGCGTCATAGAGGGCTCTCTCATACCACCTGCTGTTGGTAGCTAGGGTCTGGAACTCTATGGCGTAATCCGAGACTGAACGACCCCCCTGGCGGATGCGGAGAATCTCCCTCCCAGCCTCATGCCCGTGTCTGGAACGGTCGAACACCCGTTTCATCTCCTCTCCAAAAAGGTCGGATGACTGGACACAGGGTAGACCTGCCTCCCAGGCTGATATTGCTTATGTTTCGCTCTCCCAGTTAGCTGCGTGATGATGTATGCTACGCGAGCTAGCTCAGAGAGGAAGGTGCTAGGTTGTAGGTTGAAGATCAGTTTGCACTGGGTCAGGAATTCTCGGCAGGATCCTGGGTCACCATCATATTTCTCAGGGGGAGGTAGTCGTGGTTCATGGAGCGGAGCGGGTGGGGCAGAGGCAGGAACAGACACGGGAGCAGACATGGTGGTAGTAGACTGTTGGGGAGTGCGGATGGGCTGTGCACTCTGCAAGGAGCGGGTGAGGTCGGCCATCTGGTGAGTCATGGTCTGCATATGCTGCATCATAGCCCGTAGCTGCCGTTGCTGGAGCTCCAGCTGGTCGCCCTGTTCCTCTACTGCAGCTTGCAGTGGCTGGATGCTCGCTGGCTCCATGCTGGTCAGAACGTACTGTGAGGTTACGCTCAGGAACCAGTCGCGAGAACCAAGCAATGCAGTAGATGGGATTTTATTAAGCGAGGGGGTAAACCCCCGCAGGGCAGAAGGCAATAGAACAAAGTCCACAATCCAAAAATCACAATCCAGTAGGGCAGAATCCGAGTCGTAAACCAGGGCAGCAATCACAGTACTCGTAGTCGGGCAGAAAAAGGGTTCGATAAACAGATGCAGACAGAATTCCAAAACAGAGCCAAAAATCGAAAATCGGGGACGGTCCAGTCAGAAAAGAATCACAAAGAATACGAGGCGAAAACAAGCGTGGCACAGGCAAACCAAGGGAAACGTTCTGACGGGGAACAGCTGTGAGAAGACTGCTTAAATACACACAAGGGAAGTCACATGCTATGATTAGGGACAGGTGAAATGGATCAGACTAATTACGAAGGAGCAAACACGAGGGAGAACCTAATCAAATTAAATAGGCAAAAGCCAAAACGCGGACAGGGATCACGAGACAGCCTATTGACAAAGATACAGCTCCGGTTAGGGAGTTCTAACGTGCACAGACAATGAGAGGCAGAACAGAGTTTAGCAGGTGCGGAGGATCCGCTGAAACGCAGCAAAGAAGATTAAGTGAAGGCAAGAGGCGGAGACTAGAGCACGGCGAGTGCTGAGAGCTTGTTAATCAATTAGTAAGGTGCAGCTATACAATCCCTAGTGCTCGTTAGTAAGTTAGTATTGTGTACAATGTTAGTCTAGGTTAGTAACTTTAACAAAAACAACAAACTGTTAGTATTGCTTAGTAATATAGAAAAGCAAGGTGAAGGAAGCAAACGAGATTAGAAGGAATGGTTGGAAACCCAGAAACCATGAAATCACCTAAACATGTGACACGCAGTACTTGGGGAATAAGCTGTAGCTCAACACAAGACCAGACAGGGGAGACAAAGTGCAATGCAGGGCATGAGCAAAAACATGGACCGGAATGATAACAGAAATGTGGATACTGGCAGGGATACAAAACATGGTAATAACAAAAACATGGCATAGATCTATACTAAAACAAAACATGAGCAGAACAGAACAGAACATGACAGAATCATAACATCCCCGCTCTGGCCAGGAGCTTGTCCGCACGCTCCAGGAGGTCTCCTACCTGGGCACCAGGCAGGCAACACACCGTACGAGACTCCTTGTCGCGCGAACAGACTTAGCTATCTATTCCTCTAAGTATTGAGTCCCCCACTATCACTAACTCTCTTTTCTGAGGGGTAGAGGCCAACAGGGTGCCCTGCTGCTCATCAGTCCCCTCACTCTCAGGGTCAGGGGCCACTTCGAGTTCCTGCAAGGGCCGGAATCGGTTGGACACCTCAACCACTGGAGGAGCTGTCGCTGTATGGCGTGCACGCCCTTTCCTGCGCTGACGTCCTACAGTCACCCAACTTTCTCTCCCTGCCTGCTCTGGGGTCCCTGTACCACCCTGCTTTGGCGTACACACCATTTCTCTAAACGACATACTACTTAGTTCCCCTAGGAACTCTACTGATTGTGAACTATGTCGTGCCGCCAACTGGCCCTGAAGATCAAGGATCTTGCTCTCCAGATGCTCAATTAGCTGGCACCGGGGACAGACAAACCCACCCTGGAAATCTCTTTCCAAAAGCGCGATCATCCTGCAACCATCACATAGTTTTGGCCACATTTTGAACCCCCTACCTAATGACCTCGCTCACCCTAGATAAAAGAAAATTACTAATGCCGAGACAGAAGCTGAGGAACCACAATTTATTAATTTATGAACCTAAGAAGCCCTAAGCAGCAGTCACAATAGAAACCGTGGGGAAACTATGTAGATGGATTATAAGCCTCTTTTAACAGGGGCTTAGTTTCAGTTAACAGAAATGAAATACCAAATTGAGCCAAACTCTATATGTAATAAGCACTCCTAATAAGCCAACTTGAGTTTATCTAGTCCCAGTACTATTAATATACTAACCTAAAAATATCACAGGGCTTAGCTGAGAACCCAGATAAAACAGACTGGCTACAACGCCCAGGAGAAACTGGAGGAGGGAGGAGGCGGAGCACTCTGGTAAAACTTACCGTTTAAATTCCAACCTAACCGAATGGACGACTCAAGTGACTGCTGCCCTACTAACTTAATACTAAATCTCAGATCCCCAGCCAAAAATGCAAACAGTACTTATCTAGCTAGCTAGCCACAAATACAACCAAGGGTAACCGAGAAGAGAGTAAAGCCCGTTCCTTTTAATTAAAACGGACCGAATAAACAAGTCGCTTACTATGTGAGCGAACTAAACACGGTACCTCCCCCAACAAGCTGTCCTAAGCACTCAAACAAGCAGTTAAACTTTAATCAGCTGATCAAGACACAGCAACCGGAGCAAATACAAAGATAGGGTAATTTACAATGTGTTTAATCAGAAGAGCCCTTCGGCAATAATAAAATGCGAAAAAGACAAAAAACCGCGGTTAGCGTTAATATTCAAGCTTGGCAATGCGTTTATGCGGTAATGCGGTCAGGATAGAGAACGAAGGGGACTAAAAAACCCCGGTGAACGTCAATATTTATTGGCTAGATGACTGTGTGAAAGGCAAGCGACTAAGTATGAAACCAAGCTGGGTTATAGTTAGATATCCAGGTAATTCGATAATATTCTTGGCGTTGAGAGCTTGCTGGGGTTCGTTAGCGAAGTCAGCTACAGAAAAACCAGGCGACAGTACCTCAGTCCTTGAAAACAACTGTTTTACTTTGTATATCGCACAATTCACTTCGTTAGACAATTATTTAGCGTTTAATTTATTCTCTAAATTTAGCGTTTAAATTTGTTTTACTTTATCTTACTTTGTTTTGCTCCCGGGAGACTGAAACCCCCCAAAAAAAACCCCAAAAACCCCCGTCGCCTTTGTTTGACCAGATTAGCGACTTAATTTGGCTGTTTGTTCACCGAGTTGTTACAAGGGGGAAAAAGGGGAAAAAGAAGGAGGAAGATTCTCCCTGCCCCTAATGCGACAAAGGTTATACCTCAGGAGCAAATCGTCTAATCTCTATTACTGTTTGAGCCTTAACACACGAATTATTTTCAGAAAACCCCGTTTAAACAAGAGTAAATCTTCAGCTTCAATCCCACACGTCTTCCTCTGTCTCAACTCAAGCAGAATGATCACCGACAAACAGCGCTACAGCACAGCCAAGAGGTCAGCAACAGCAACAGCAACCAAGCCTTTTAATCAGATTCTGTATCTGGCTGAAAGCTTCGCTAGAACATCATGATGCACTGTTGGTTAAGAAGGCTTGAAGCACAACTTGGTTGTAAATGAAGTATTGATCAGCTCAGTGGATGATATTGAACATCTCTCAAAGCCATAATTACACCGTTGCATGAAAATGTTTGGGATCCCCTGTGTAATGGCCGGTAGAATCAGGAGGCCAAGCGCAACGACCAGAGAGAAAGTGAGCAGCATGGACACAGTACAAACACAGAGAATAATACAGACCAAACGAAAGTACTCGCGCTTCCAAAGGACGTTTAATAGTCTGAAATACGGAAGCAAAGTGAGATGGCAAAAAGGGTGAAGAAACTCCAATAATCAGAAGATAGAAAGTCAAACAAAACCTGACTACAGATATCTTCAGCTTTCGAGCGAAGCTAAACACAGACACTCTAGCGAAGGAGTCGTGCCGGACATCCTGCTTATATAGAGTCTGGGAAAGCCCCGCCCCAGCTCAATCAGCCAGCTGGGTAAAGAATTCGATAGTCCAGGAATACGATATCGTCCGGTGACGAGAGCCGCAGAGAAAGTCCAAACCACACGTACACCGCACAAACCATGACACCCTGGTTAAATCAAATGCTTTGTCGACTCTCCTAATACAAATAAGTAAGTATCACCAGTGCAGGGTATACCTTTAAATAACGCGTATTTCTGTTCATTTTAACTCATAATTGCTTTGTATTTTCTTAACTGACAGATTAAAAAACATTAAAGGATCCATTACCTGGAAAACACATTTTTCCCAGTTATTGCATGTCTACATTGGTCATCCGTCACTGACAAAATCTGATATGTTTCACAGTCAAAGGAGTTTCCTTCCTTCCTTTTTCCCTCATCAACTCTGGAGGCGTGAAAAATGGAGATTGCAGTTTGGGCATACTGATAAAGTGTACCTGCATGGTGGAGGAGTCGGGGTGTGGCTAGGAAGTGGCAAGCCACGCCCACTGTTTTCCGCAAACACACCTAAGAAAAGCGACGTAACATAATTGTGATTGGCCCCGGTGTAAAAATAGCAGACAATAGCAATGTCACCATGGAGAGGCTCACCATGCAAATCTCATTCTGCCAATCTGCTGTAACCTGCCTTTAATTAGCACCGCGGACGGCAGAGGAAGCGCCAAAATAATCAACGCTAATATAACAGCCTGCGTTGGACCCAAAAGAAAAGACCACAGCCTGATTTCTCCAACTACCACACATCCGAAATAGCTTTAGACACAGTATGTCAATAAGTATAGAACAAATAACCATTGAGAAAAGCATGGTGGCTCATTACATGCCAATAATACTTTATTAATGAGGGAAATATTAATTACATCCTCTACAATATGAGCATATTTTAAGCTTAAATACTTGCAGCGATCCCCCAGCAGGTTTCACGGGGAGACGCCGGTCCGTGCGTAATTACGCGTGAGGCACAGTAGTGTAACTTAACTGATGATTTAAATCTCCAGACACGCCAACAGGATTGGTCAGGATCTACTGTCAATTAATGTTCTACATTCACATGAGAGGTAACAATTACAAGACTATACATTTAAGCAATGGTGAGCTTAAGGTTAGCCTCCCGGTGCACATTAACATTGCATTTGATGAAGCAGAGTCATGTGTAAAAAACGATCTAATTGAGTCAGTTTAGCACTATACTCATCCTTTCCCCGTTTTTCCTGTCTCTTTTGGGTGCTGCTTTTTTGTTTGGGATTACGAAGCATTATGCTGCTATGCTAAGTTTATCATTTACACATTACACATCACAAATTGTACAGGATGGGATGAACGGAATCAGACACGTGCACTCATTGCAGTCTTAGAACAGCTGATGACTACCTCCACGCACTCTGGCTCTGTCCACCGATACAGCATTTCTGGAGAGAAGTAACCACCACACTCTGAGATGCCCCGACTATCACCAAAAAAACAATATTACTAAACTGGGAAAGTCGGAATAACATCAATATTTCACAGTGGATGGATCTCTTAGCACAACAGATTTCAATGGAACAACAGTTAGCTGTGCAAAAAAACCAACTTGAACAAATTAATAAAACATATTCAACACTCCTCAACGCTATTCTGTTGCCGGTGAGCTAATGCCATAACACAGCAAAACCCAAGTATATTAAATTAACACTGAGGCCATCTTTAAAAAATGAATAAATAAATGAAGTGCCTGAATTGCATCTAAACTCAAACAAATCATGCTCCCTACTAGAGAGAAAAAAAAAGTTTTAGTAATGTATAAATGAGTGAATCACTCCCCTGTCTGCCCTTCCACTTTGTTAGTCTGGTCTATGTCTAACATCATATCAGCCTTAGTCCTAGCTGTTTGTTTGATTCAGATTTATTTGTATTACCTATCCTCCTGTCTTTCCCCTTTTTTTTGTGTCCTCCCGTCAATATTTTGTTAATAAAAATAAAGCTAACCTCCCAAGAGGCGGGGGTGGTGGCGGGAAGAAAAAAAAAAAGTTTATCATTTACTCAATATAGAACACTTGCGTCTTGCAAAAAGGTTGAGGAGAAATTGACGTGACGTCAACGCAAGTTATGACAAATGACAGGGAACAAGGTCATTGGATAAATTAGTATTTCCCAACAAGCCCTTTTCCTAAAGAAGTTCGGAAGACAGCAAGAAAAGATATTTAGTGGTGGATACAAGTAATATTTATTCAGTTTTATAAAATTTCAGTAAGGCAAAAATAAAAAAAAAAAAGTCAAAACCGTGATAGAGGCCTACGTCAAGTAAAGAGCAGTATATATACTGATCATACTAAAGTAGAGGTATTGCTGTGAATTGATGTCACATTCTTAACAGTTGAAAATAATCGGCATAAAGAATATGATGTCTTAGCGATATGCTACATAACACTTTTTCGGGCCCCTTACACCTGCTGGGCCCAGGTGCAATGCACCGCTTGCTCCGTTGACAGATATGCTACTGCCTAAGAAAAATATGTGAGATGACAAGAGCTTCAGGTTCTGGTGCATACAAACGCTCTGTTGTTGGCTGCCAAAATGCACATAAAAACATTTTTAACATTTGTAATGTGGAAAAAAAAAAAAAAACGAGATGGCAGTATTGACATTTTTTTTTTTGTTAAGCCCAGTCTGGAGCTAGGTTGGGGCATGTCCTGGGCATGCCTCAGAGGGGAATGTCCCAGAGTTTATAAGGAGAAAAATTGAGAGAGTGAAAAGTAGTAGGAGAAATTGCAACGAGAAATTGTGGAAGAATATATTTGACCAGACCTTTCACTCTTTTCAAGACCTGTGAAGCTTTTTGTGGATTTTTGCCTGTGTTGGAGCATTTTCCTGTCCCAGGACATGGCAACATAGCAGCCCATCTCAATTACCAACGGACTGTAAATGTCTCTTTTTTTTTTTTTTTTTCAATCTTGGTCAGTAGATGTAGATTGTGGATTAGTTCAAAGTGTGTGTTTCATTAAATCTGTTAAGGTTTTAAAATTTTGTGATCCCTTGCTGTCCGTGACGCCATAACAAATTGGGGCCATAACAAATTGACGCCATAAAAAAATTGGGGCAATAACAAATTGGGGGCTCGTCCGGGGGACACCATTGTGCGAGTCATTTATTGAAAAACTAAAATTTCAAATAGTGAAATTGTTTTTTGAATTTTCCTAGATATATATTGACAGATCAACAGCAATGGATGATTTCTTGGCATCACCAACCGTAGAGGTTTTGAAGTCTTTTAAAAAGACAGAACTACTAGAAATATGCAGACAGTAAGAGCTGACAGATGTAAAACCAGCCATGCGAAAAGCAAGACTGGCTAGAGAGATTGTTGAATATTACATTGATGAAAATGTGTTTGCACCAGGAGATCTGGAACAGTTTCCAGTGGAAAATCCAAATGTAGAAATGGAACTTAAATTAAAAATGCTAGAGATTGAAAGAGAGGAAAGAGCATTCGAGAGAGCAGAAAGAGAGAAAGAAAGGCAGTTTGAGTTAGAAAAATTTGCAAGAGAAGAGAAAAAAGAAAGAGAGACAGAGGAAAGAGCAGAAAGAGAGAGACAGAGACAGAGAGATTTCGATTTACAGAAGTTAGACAGGGAAAACAGGCTCCAAATGGAGGAACTAAAAATCAAAGTGGAAGTTGAAAACAAATTTCATGCTAGCCAGGAGGTAAAGCTGGTGCCTCCATTCTTGGAAAAGGAAGTTGATAAGTATTTCCAGTGCTTCGAGAAGGTAGCTAAGAGTTGTCAGTGGCCAAAGGAACACTGGCCTCTGATGTTGCAAACTGTCCTCAATGGTAAAGCTCAACAAGCCTATTCGGCTTTGTCTGCAGATGATTCCTCTGATTATGAGGTTGTCAAAAAGGTTATTTTGACAGCTTATGAGTTGGTTCGAGAGGCTTACCGACAGAAATTCAGAGGTCTGAAGAAATCTGACAATCAGACTTATGTTGAATTTGCTAACGAGAAGAAGGTTTGCTTTGAGTGCTGGTGTACTTCTATGGAGGTCAAGGATGATTTCAACTCACTAAAAGAGATGGTGTTAGTTGAAGAATTCAAGAACTGTGTCAAGGATGATATTAAGACCTACCTTAATGAGAAGCAAGCACTGAATTTGCAATCAGCTGCCAAGTTTGCAGACGAATATGTTCTCACACATAAGTCCAAATTTCAGTCTAGCAGTAAAAATAGATGGTCGCAATTTCAGAAGAAAGGTAATGGTGATACCCAAGATTCCTCACCCAAAGACAAAGACAAATCTGGTGATGGTGCTCAGAAATCCAGTCAAAGGTCTGATCAAAGTGTGAAAGCTGACAGTGAAAAAAGTGGTCTAGTTTGCAATTATTGCAAGAAATCTGGTCATGTTACAACTAACTGTTGGTTCCTTAAAGCTAAGAAAGAAAAAGAAAAGGATACCAAACCCAATGCCTTTGTGAAGACAAGGTTAGAAACCCCTGTAGTAGATGACCGATCTGCTAAATTGCCTGCTCCTTGTGAGGCTAAGAAGCCTGATACTGCTGACTTTGTGAAGGAGGAATTTCTTCCATTTGTGTCAGAGGGATTTGCGGCTCTGAATGAGCATTCTCCTCCTGTCCCCCTATATATCCTAAGGGATACCGGAGCTTTTGTTGATGGACTCCTTGGAGTTACGTGATGAGACCGCTTCTGGGGATTTCATACTTGTACAAGGTATTGAAGGGAGGACTGTATCTGTACCCCTGCGCTCTGTATTCTTGAAGTCAGATTTAGTTACAGGACAGGTAAAGGTGGGACTTATGTCAAGTCTACCTATCGAGGGTGTTTCTCTGTTGCTAGGCAATGACTTGGCTGGGGGCAATGTAGTTCCCCCTGTTCATCTTACTTCACAGCCGAGCACTGAAGATGGCGATGAAGACCCATCTCTGTATCCTTCCTGTGCAGTGACTCGTGCTATGGCCAAGAAGGCTCAAGAAGAAGATGATGTGGTGCCGTCCAGCACATTGAATAGTCATAACTCAGGTGGTTCGCCTCATGACTCTGTTCAGCCTACTATGGTTTCTCCGTTTGAGGACTTATCAGACACTTTTATCAGTTCTCTGTTCAGCCAGCCAGATGGGTCTGGTGATTCTGATGTGTCTGGAGACTTGTCTCTGTCCAGAAAGCGGTTGATACAGGAGCAAACCAATGATCCTGAAATTTGTGTACTAAAGAAGAGAGCCCTTCCTGATGAAGAAATAGACGCAGTTCCAGTTGGGTATTATCTCAAGGATGGAGTGTTGATGCGGAAGTGGCGCCCTCCTGATATCCCTGCCAATGCAGTTTGGGCAGTGGTCAAGCAAATTGTTGTTCCGAAGGTCTACAGAATTGAGATCCTAACAATGGCTCATAGTTTGCCTTTAGGAGGTCATCTTGGTGTTAACAAAACTGTTGACAAAATCATGAAACACTTCTTCTGGCCTGGACTTCGGAAAGATGTTTCCAACTTTTGCAAAACGTGTCACACTTGTCAGGTAGTTGGAAAACACCAGTTAGACCCACTTGTAGCTCCACTGCAGCCTATCCCAGCATTTGGGGTGCCCTTCTCCAAGGTCATCGTTGATTGTGTTGGTCCATTACCCAAGACTAGATATGGAAATCAGTACTTGTTGACAATCATGTGTGCATCTACCAGATTCCCTGAAGCCATACCTCTACGCAACATCAAGGCAACTGCAATCTCCAAGGCTTTGATAAAGTTCTTCATGTTGTTTGGCCTTCCCAGGGAAATTCAGTCAGATCAAGGTAGCAATTTCACTTCCGGATTGTCTCAGCAGGTTGTGTATGAACTAGGTGCGAAGCAGATTCTTTCCAGTGCCTATCATCCAGAGAGTCAGGGTGCCTTAGAGCAATTTCATTCCACTCTCAAGACAATGATGAGGACTTATTGTTATGACCATGAGAAAGACTGGGATGAAGGTGTTCATTTGCTGTTGTTTGCAGCTAGAGAAGCAGTGCAGGAGTCTACTGGATTCAGTCCTTTTGAGCTAGTGTTTGGCGATGAAGTGAGAGGACCTTTGCTATTGTTGAGTGAACAATGGCAAGAGAAAGAGCCATATATCAGTCTGTTAGACTATGTTAGCAAGTTCAAAGAAAGACTGCGTGCAGCTTGTGACCTAGCCAAAGAGAACTTGAAATCAAGTCAGGGAAAAATGAAAACTTGGTATGATCCTAAGGCTAGAAGCCGTGAGTTTAAACCAGGAGACAAGGTCCTTGTGTTGTTTCCCTTGCAGTCCAATCCATTGCAGGCTAGATTTTATAGTCCTTATGAAATTCTGACAAAACTCAATGATCTCAATTACATTGTGAAGACTCCAGATAGGAGAAAGCCAAAACAGTTGTGTCACATTAACATGCTGAAGCCTTATCATGATAGGAATGCTAGGGTTGCAGCTGTCACTTCAGATCTTCCTATGGCCGAGACTTGTGAAGATGAGGGGGAGTTTCAAGATGATGAACTTAGAAATTAAAGCTGAAGTTCTTTCATGTAAATTGTCAAATTCTGAAGTGTTGCAAAATCTTGATGAAAAACTCCAGCACTTAGAACCCTCACAGAAAGATCAGTTTGAGAGGTTGATCAAGAAATATAAAGATCTATTTCCTGATGTTCAAAAGAGAGTTTCTATAGCCTCTCATGATGTAATGTTGGTGATGCCGAACCAATAAAACAGCATCCAACCGGATGAATCCTGAAAAGAGAAAGATTGCTGAGAAAGAGGTTGAGTACATGTTAGAACACGATATTATCAGACCCTCTAACTCAGATTGGAGTTCACCCTGTGTTCTAGTTCCAAAACCTGATGGAAGTACTAGATTCTGTACAGATAATCGCAAAGTCAATGCTGTAACTAGAACTGATGTGTTTCCAATACCTAGGATTGATGATTGTATCGATAGAGTAGGGCAAGAAAAGTTTCTGACCAAGATTTATTTATTGAAGGGTTCTTGGTGTATGCCTTTAACTGAGAGGGCCAGGAGCATCTCTGCTTTTGCCACACCCTCTGGGTTATACCAGTATGAAGTCCTACCCTTTGGCATGAAAAATGCCCCAGCCATGTTCCAAAGGATGATCCAGTCTACAATCGCCGGATTGCCACACACAGGTGCATACATCGACAACCTGATCACATGGAGTGAATCTATAGATGCCAGAAAGGCCATGCTATGATGTCAGTAAGCAGGCAAAATAACGCTCCGAACGTACGCTAAATTTCCGCTCACAAAAAAGCTTACGTTAGCTAGCTAAGTTAATTAAGGCCAGCATTTATCATTAACATTCTTTTATTTGTTGATGGATGGCTTTATACTGTTGTTTTTTTTTATGCTGTACAAACGCACCACATTAATCTTGATTATATGATCCTGGAACGTCAACGTACTAACGTTACATGTAACATATTGCCCCCGTTTTTAGGCTAGGTCGCTAGTAAATCTAACGCAGGGCCCAGTGCATCGCACTCAGACTGCAGGAGCACATTAAAACCACCCAGAATGGTCGATAGATTCAGCCATGATAAGGTCACAGGTAGTGTTACTTTGCAGGCACTATGACTGTGCTTTCAAGCCCCTCCTCCCTCCTCCCCCCCTCTTCCCTCGCACCACCCCCTCCGCCCAGCCATGCCTTCATCTTCCCGTCGGGTCAAAATCTCAAAATTTTCTTGCGACAGCAACATTGGCTTGAAAAAAAGGGCAAAATAAACGTGAATGTTGCATAATTTTTGCAAATTACCACAAAACATTATGTTTTAGACCCAAATCACATATTTTTAATGGGTGTGGATCCTTTAAGAAAGAAGAATACATCATCAATATCCCCCAACACCATGCAATGCCATTTTTGGACCCAATCAAAGTCATGACCAGAAAGCTACACTTAAAAAATTTAATTCATTTTTGAAAGAAGTCTCTGAAAAATCTTATGCCCACTTATCCAGATGGACGGATGGATGGATGAGCTCCACTGCAATATCCCCCACGCTGCTTTGTGGCGAGCGATTGATCAACGCGGCTTATATTAAATTTGAAGCAGCCTTCCTGCAGCAATGGCTGTTAAAACTTACAGTACTCAATGTGTGTGACCTGCTAGCCTCACTATTTCTGTGATCTTTACTGTCTCAAAAGATTTCTGTGGCCCCGACAGTAGCACACTGTTTCTGTGGCCCCTACTGTAGCACACTGTTTCTGTGGCCCCTACTGTAGCACACTGTTTCTGTGGCCCCTACTGTAGCACACTGTTTCTGTGGCCCCTACTGTAGCACACTGTTTCTGTGGCCCCTGCTGTATCACAGTTTCTGTGGCCCCTACTGAAGCACACCGTTTCTGTGGCCCCTACTGTAGCACACTGTTCCTGTGGCCCCTACTGTATCGCACTGTTTCTGTGGCTCCTACTGTATCACACTGTTCCTGTGGCTCCTACTGTAGCACATTGTTCCTGTGGCCCCTACTGTATCACACTGTTTCTGTGGCCCATACTGTAGCACACCGTTTCTGTGGCCCCTACTGTAGCACACTGTTCCTGTGGCTCCTACTGTATCGCACTGTTTCTGTGGCTCCTACTGTATCACACTGTTCCTGTGGCCCCTACTGTAGCACATTGTTCCTGTGGCCCCTACTGTAGCACACTGTTTCTGTGGCCCCTACTGTAGCACACTTTTTCTGTGGCCCCTACTGTAGCACATTTTTCCTGTGGCCCCTACTGTAGCACACTGTTTCTAAGGCCCAAACTGTAGCACACTGTTTCTGTGGCCCAAACTGTAGCACACTGTTTCTGTGGCCCCTACTGAAGCACACTGTTTCTGTGGCCCCTACTGTAGCACACTGTTTCTGTGGCCCCTACTGTAGCACACTGTTTCTGTGGCCCCTACTGTAGCACACTGTTTCTGTGACCCCTACTGTAGCACACTGTTTCTGTGGCCCCTACTGTATCACACTGTTTCTGTGGCCCCTACTGAAGCACACCGTTTCTGTGGCCTCTACTGTAGCACATTGTTCCTGTGGCCCCTACTGAAGCACACTGTTTCTGTGGCCCCTACTGTGGCACACTGTTTCGGTGGCCCCTACTGTATCACACTGTTTCTGTGGCCCCTACTGTATCACACTGTTTCTGTGGCCCCAACTGAAGCACACCGTTTCTGTGGCCCCTACTGTAGCACACTGTTTCTGTGGCTCCTACTGTATCACACTGTTCCTGTGGCCCCTAATGTAGCACATTGTTCCTGTGGCTCCTACTGTAGCACACTGTTTCTGTGGCCCCTACTGTATCACACTGTTTCTGTGGCCCCTACTGAAGCACACCGTTTCTGTGGCCCCTACTGTAGCACACTGTTTTTGTGGCTCCTACTGTATCACACTGTTTCTGTGGCCCCTACTGTAGCACGTTGTTCCTGTGGCCCCTACTGTAGCACACTGTTCGTGTGGCCCCTACTGTAGCACACTGTTTCTGTGGCCCCGACTGTAGCACATTGTTCCTGTGGCCCCTACTGTAGCACACTGTTTCTGTGGTCCCAACTGTAGCACACTGTTTCTGTGGCCCTTACTGTAGCACTCTGTTTCTGTGGCCCCTACTGTGGCACACTTTTCCTGTGGCCCCTACTGTAGCACACTGTTTCTGTGGCCCCTACTGTAGCACATTGTTCCTGTGGCCCCTACTGTAGCACACTGTTTCAGTGGTCCTAACTGTAGCACACTGTTTCTGTGGCCCTTACTGTAGCAGACTGTTTCTGTGGCCCCTACTGAAGCACACCGTTTCTGTGGCCCCTACTGTAGCACACCGTTTCTGTGGCTCCTACTGTATCACACTGTTTCTGTGGCCCCTACTGTAGCACATTGTTCCTGTGGCCCCTACTGTAGCACACTGTTCGTGTGGCCCCTACTGTAGCACACTGTTTCTGTGGCCCCTACTGTAGCACAATTTTCCTGTGGCCCCTACTGTAGCACACTGTTTCTGTGGCCCCTACTGAAGCACACTGTTTCTGTGGCCCCTACTGTAGCACACTGTTTCTGTGGCCCCTACTGTAGCACACTGTTTCTGTGGCCCCTACTGTAGCACACTGTTTCTGTGGCCCCTACTGTATCACACTGTTTCTGTGGCCCCTACTGAAGCACACCGTTTCTGTGGCCTCTACTGTAGCACCCTGTTCCTGTGGCTCCTACTGTAGCACACTGTTTCTGTGGCTCCTACTGTAGCACACTGTTTCTGTGGCCCCTACTGTAGCACACTGTTTCGGTGGCCCCTACTGTATCACACTGTTTCTGTGGCCCCTACTGTATCACACTGTTTCTGTGGCCCCTACTGAAGCACACCGTTTCTGTGGCCCCTACTGTAGCACACTGTTTCTGTGGCTCCTACTGTATCACACTGTTCCTGTGGCCCCTAATGTAGCACATTGTTCCTGTGGCTCCTACTGTAGCACACTGTTTCTGTGGCCCCTACTTTAGCACACTGTTTCTGTGGTCCCAACTGTAGCACACTGTTTCTGTGGCCCTTACTGTAGCACTCTGTTTCTGTGGCCCCTACTGTGGCACGCTTTTCCTGTGGCCCCTACTGTAGTACACTGTTTCTGTGGCCCCTACTGTAGCACATTGTTCCTTTGGCCCCTACTGTAGCACACTGTTTCAGTGGTCCCAACTGTAGCACACTGTTTCTGTGGCCCTTACTATAGCAGACTGTTTCTGTGGCCCCTACTGAAGCACACCGTTTCTGTGGCCCCTACTGTAGCACACCGTTTCTGTGGCTCCTACTGTATCACACTGTTTCTGTGGCCCCTACTGTAGCACATTGTTCCTGTGGCTCTTACTGTAGCACACTGTTTCTGTGGCCCCTACTGTAGCACACTGTTTCGGTGGCCCCTACTGTATCACACAGTTTCTGTGGCCCCTACTGTATCACACTGTTTCTGTGGCCCCTACTGAAGCACACCGTTTCTGTGGCCCCTACTGTAGCACACCGTTTCTGTGGCTCCTACTGTATCACACTGTTTCTGTGGCCCCTACTGTAGCACATTGTTCCTGTGGCCCCTACTGTAGCACACTGTTCGTGTGGCCCCTACTGTAGCACACTGTTTCTGTGGCCCCTACTGTAGCACATTGTTCCTGTGGCCCCTACTGTAGCACACTGTTTCTGTGGCCCCTACTGTAGCACACTTTTTCTGTGGCCCCTACTGTAGCACACTGTTTCTGTGGCCCCTACTGTAGCACATTGTTCCTGTGGCCCCTACTGAAGCACACTGTTTCTGTGGCCCCTACTGTAGCACACTGTTTCTGTGGCCCCTACTGTAGCACACTGTTTCTGTGGCCCCTACTGTAGCACACTGTTTCTGTGACCCCTACTGTAGCACACTGTTTCTGTGGCCCCTACTGTATCACACTGTTTCTGTGGCCCCTACTGAAGCACACCGTTTCTGTGGCCTCTACTGTAGCACCCTGTTCCTGTGGCTCCTATTGTAGCACACTGTTTCTGTGGCCCCTACTGTAGCACACTGTTTCTGTGGCCCCTACTGTGGCACACTGTTTCTGTGGCCCCTACTGTATCACACTGTTTCTGTGGCCCCTACTGTATCACACTGTTTCTGTGGCCCCTACTGAAGCACACCGTTTCTGTGGCCCCTACTGTAGCACACTGTTTCTGTGGCTCCTACTGTATCACACTGTTCCTGTGGCCCCTAATGTAGCACATTGTTCCTGTGGCTCCTACTGTAGCACACTGTTTCTGTGGCCCCTACTGTAGCACACTGTTTCTGTGGCCCCTACTGTATCACACTGTTTCTGTGGCCCCTACTGTATCACACTGTTTCTGTGGCCCCTACTGAAGCACACTGTTTCTGTGGCCCCTACTGTAGCACACTGTTTTTGTGGCTCCTACTGTATCACACTGTTTCTGTGGCCCCTACTGTAGCACATTGTTCCTGTGGCCCCTACTGTAGCACACTGTTCGTGTGGCCCCTACTGTAGCACACTGTTTCTGTGGCCCCTACTGTAGCACATTGTTCCTGTGGCCCCTACTGTAGCACACTGTTTCTGTGGTCCCAACTGTAGCACACTGTTTCTGTGGCCCTTACTGTAGCACTCTGTTTCTGTGGCCCCTACTGTGGCACACTTTTCCTGTGGCCCCTACTGTAGTACACTGTTTCTGTGGCCCCCATCTGTAGCACACTGTTCCTGTGGCCCCAACTGTAGCACACTGTTTCTGGTCCCAACTGTAGCAGACTGTTTCTGTGGCCCCTACTGTTTCACACTGTTTCTGTGGCCCCTACTGTAGCACACTGTTTCTGTGGCCCCTACTGTATCACACTGTTTCTGTGGCCCCTACTGTAGCACACTGTTTCTGTGGCCCCTACTGTATCACACTGTTTCTGTGGCCCCTACTGTAGCACACTGTTCCTGTGGCCCCTACTGTAGCACACTGTTTCCTGTGGCTCCCCTGTAGCACACTGTTTCTGGCCCCTACTGTACACACTGTTTCTGTGGCCCTACTGTATCACACTGTTTCTGTGGCCCTACTGCCCCTACTGTTTCTGTGGCCCCTACTGAAGCACACTGTTTCTGTGGCCCCTACTGTAGCACACTGTTTCTGTGGCCCCTACTGTATCACACTGTTCCTGTGGCCCCTACTGTCCTACTGTTCCTGTGGCACCCCTACTGTTTCTGTGGCCCCTACTGTAGCACATTGTTCCTGTGGCCCCTACTGTAGCACACTGTTTCTGTGGCCCCTACTGTAGCACACTGTTTCTGTGGCCCCAACTGTAGCACACTGTTTCTGTGGCCCCTACTGTTTTTCCTGTGGCCCCTACTGTAGCACACTGTTTCTGTGGCCCACTGTAGCACACTGTTCCTGTGGCCCCTACTGTAGCACACTGTTTCTGTGGCCCCTACTGTAGCACACTGTTTCTGTGGCCCCAACTGTACACTGTTTCTGTGGCCCCTACTGTAGCACACTGTTTCTGTGGCCCCTACTGTAGCACACTGTTTCTGTGGCCCCTACTGTAGCACACTGTTTCTGTGGCCCCTACTGTAGCACACTGTTTCTGTGGCCCCTACTGTAGCACACTGTTCCTGTGGCTCTGTTTCACACTGTTTCTGTGGTCCCTACTGTAGCACACTGTTTCTGTGGCCCCTACTGTAGCACACTGTGTTTCCTGTGGCCCCTACTGTAGCACACTGTTTCTGTGGCCCCTACTGTAGCACACTGTTTCTGTGGCCCCTACTGTATCACACTGTTTCCCTACTGTGTAGCACACTGTTCCTGTGGCCCCTACTGTAGCACACTGTTTCTGTGGCCCCTACTGTAGCACACTGTTTCTGTGGCCCCTACTGTAGCACACTGTTTCTGTGGCCCCTACTGTAGCCTACTGTATCCTGTGGCACTGTTTTCCTGTGGCCCCTACTGTAGCACACTGTTTCTGTGGGCCCCTACTGTAGCACACTGTTTCTGTGGCCCCTACTGTAGCACACTGTTTCAGTGGCCCCCTACTGTAGCACACTGTTTCTGTGGCCCCTACTGTAGCACACTGTTTCTGTGGCCCCTACTGTAGCACACTGTTTCTGTGGCCCCTACTGTAGCACACTGTTTCTGTGGCCCCTACTGTAGCACACTGTTTCTGTGGCCCCTACTGTATCACACTGTTTCTGTGGCCCCTACTGTATCACACTGTTTCTGTGGCCCCTACTGTAGCACACTGTTTCCTGTGCCCCTACTGTAGCACACTGTTCCTGTGGCCCCTACTGTAGCACACTGTTTCTGTGGCCCCTACTGTAGCACACTGTTTCTGTGGCCCCTACTGTAGCACATTGTTCCTGTGGCCCCTACTGTAGCACACTGTTTCTGTGGTCCCAACTGTAGCACACTGTTTCTGTGGCCCTACTGTAGCACTCTGTTTCTGTGGCCCCTACTGTGGCACACTTTTCCTGTGGCCCCTACTGTAGTACACTGTTTCTGTGGCCCCTACTGTAGCACATTGTTCCTGTGGCCCCTACTGTAGCACACTGTTTCAGTGGTCCCAACTGTAGCACACTGTTTCTGTGGCCCTTACTGTAGCAGACTGTTTCTGTGGCCCCTACTGAAGCACACCGTTTCTGTGGCCCCTACTGTAGCACACTGTTTCTGTGGCCCTACTGTATCACACTGTTTCTGTGGCCCCTACTGTAGCACATTGTTCCTGTGGCCCCTACTGTAGCACACTGTTTCTGTGGCCCCTACTGTAGCACACTGTTTCTGTGGCCCCTACTGTAGCACATTGTTCCTGTGGCCCCTACTGTAGCACACTGTTTCTGTGGCCCCTACTGTAGCACACTGTTTCTGTGGCCCCTACTGTAGCACACTGTTTCTGTGGCCCCTACTGTAGCACATTGTTCCTGTGGCCCCTACTGAAGCACACTGTTTCTGTGGCCCCTACTGTAGCACACTGTTTCTGTGGCCCCTACTGTAGCACACTGTTTCTGTGGCCCCTACTGTAGCACACTGTTTCTGTGACCCCTACTGTAGCACACTGTTTCTGTGGCCCCTACTGTAGCACACTGTTTCTGTGGCCCCTACTGTAGCACATTGTTCCTGTGGCCCCTACTGAAGCACACTGTTTCTGTGGCCCCTACTGTAGCACACTGTTTCTGTGGCCCCTACTGTAGCACACTGTTTCTGTGGCCCCTACTGTAGCACACTGTTTCTGTGGCCCCTACTGTAGCACACTGTTTCTGTGGCCCCTACTGTATCACACTGTTTCTGTGGCCCCTACTGAAGCACACCGTTTCTGTGGCCTCTACTGTAGCACCCTGTTCCTGTGGCTCCTATTGTAGCACACTGTTTCTGTGGCCCCTACTGTAGCACACTGTTTCTGTGGCCCCTACTGTGGCACACTGTTTCGGTGGCCCCTACTGTATCACACTGTTTCTGTGGCCCCTACTGAAGCACACCGTTTCTGTGGCCCCTACTGTAGCACACTGTTTCTGTGGCTCCTACTGTATCACACTGTTCCTGTGGCCCCTAATGTAGCACATTGTTTCTGTGGCCCCTACTGTAGCACACTGTTTCTGTGGCCCCTACTGTAGCACACTGTTTCTGTGGCCCCTACTTCTGTGGACCCATCAACTGTCACACCAAGTTTTCCACACTGTTTTATTGATTTCAGTTCATTTTGAGGAAATG
Source organism: Gymnothorax javanicus (assembly GCA_029692085.1). NCBI lineage: Eukaryota > Metazoa > Chordata > Actinopteri > Anguilliformes > Muraenidae > Gymnothorax > Gymnothorax javanicus. The sequence continues at coordinate 1,838,384 of CM056201.1, read as the reverse complement.
TCAAGTTTATCCTTTAAGCACATTTGTGCTGTACTATACAATGAGACAAAACCACCACTGTGCGATAAAAACAACATAACGTGAACACAAATAAAACATACTGAGGACAGTTAGGACCAGCGATATACATATACAGAGAAGACATGATATCAGACTGCAGGATTAGTGGGCCATAGAGGGCAATAATTAAAAATGGCGTCGTGAGCCTTGATTTGAAAACACAGATGGAGGGAGGTTATCTGATATCCAACAGCAGCTGGGTCCATAGTTTTGGAGCAATGGACCTAAAAGAGAGATTTGCCATCTGACCTAAGCGACCTTGGAGCAGAGTGTTTTAAATTAAAATGCTCAGCTCTCTGACAGTCCTGCCTAAGAGAACAGGTCAAATCCTCAAACCATTTATGGGGTTTAATTTCGGGATATCTGTATTAAATGTAGTGCTGCACGATTTGGTAAAAATGTGCGATTGCGATTATTGTGGACCATATTGTAATTTGCGATTGCGATTACGATATTTTTTTTTTTAAATGATATCTTGAGCCAACTTGTTTTGTTATCAAGGAGAGTGCACAGAATAATGATGATTTTGTAGGGTATTTTTCTCAACTCAAAAAAATGCAAACATTAAGGTGCATAAAAATACAAAACAAGTTTATAGCACTGCTTTCAAAATAACATTTTCCAAAACAGAGGTTTTTCCTTTTTTGAAAATCAGGATATTTTCTGCAAAGTGCAAATGCAGTGGCACTATTGTAAACTTAGATGCCTTTCTGCAGGCATTTTTGTAAACCTATTAAGCACTACTTAATACAAAAAGCAAAAAGTTTGTACAGTACCCTTAAAAAAATTAAGGCATTTCTGCAAAGTACAAAAGCAGTAGCACCATTGGGCATTAGCGGATTTCAGTTGTCTCTTTGGCTTTACTTTGCTTGGCTTTCATCACATGCATTCCTTATGCTTCTCTCTGTGCTGTCCCAAGTGTTGATACAGATTGGTAGTGTTGCGCTGGTTGTGGAGATTTTAACCGAAGTTTTACACAACACGCCTTATTCTGTTCAACGTCGCCGCATTCGAAATCAAAGTATCGCCATATGCCGAGATGCCAAGTCTCACGACTCGGCCTGTCTCAAGATTTTTTTTTTTTTTTTTTTGCTTATTCACCGTAGTCCGTAATTGTTCAATGAACGCTTATTAATGAGATTCTCACGCGGAATTAAAATCCTTGTGCATTGGAGTTTCAGTTTCACTTGCATAAAGGTGGACATGATCGTTTGAATTGTTTAAATGAAATAAGAACATTTGAAAGGTCTTTATGCAATTCCATTGCTTTCCATCCCTCAGTAAAGACAAGCATGAGAGTCAATCGATTTCCGTGTCACTAGTGGGGAAATCCACCGTAATGCACGTGAAACTGATTAACTTAATACACAATGACTTTAATTCCGCGAGTGAATTTCTTCAGTGCGCGTTGATTGAATAATTGCTGACTAAGACACAGGAACGTGAATGCCACTAAGAGGCGAGACACTCACGCCTAATCTCTGCATTTGATAGTAGATGTTGCGGGGTTTTTTTCCGCCTCGAACTCACTCTCAGCTTGGGCTTGCTCACACTCCTGCTCATGATTTTATTCGGCGTCAATGTTGGTCTCCGAGAACTGTAGCGAGTAGTCACGTGACCATACCCGCTGCACAGACCACGGCTGCGTCTCAATAGTTTTTTTCGCTGGGGAAAGTTCCTAACTCCTGAAAACTGATCCGGAAATGATTATGAGCCGTGGCAACTATGATAAGAGCCTTTGAATTCTTTAAATGTTAAGGAACAGTGTCTCAGTGCTTCCTAATTTACCTCCTTTAGCATAGGGTACACAGACGCATCCTTTTCGAAAAGAAAGGAGATAACGCCATTCCACAATTCTGCGCAGCAACAGTATTTAAAGGGGCAACTATTCATCTGACCAATCGTGTAAAGAAACGTATGGGACCCCATCATGTTGACGGTGCCTGCTTTAAGTGCATTCAGATTTTCTTATTAGCGCGGTTGTACTCCTAAGCGGTAGGAATTCCATGTTACACCCTTCCTTTATCTTCAGACTTTTTCCACATAGATTAAAGGAAAGTGGTGTGGAATTATTCTATAGGACATAATTTTTGACTACTCGGACACAGCCCAGGATAGTGCTTGTGGCCATAACGTCAACAGACTCCATACAATTAAAGGAGACGTAGTTATGTTCACTGGCAGCACACGCTTATTTAGATTGAATCGCAAATCACCGCCTTTTTTGCGGTTATGCAATCGCACTGCTTGACATCGCGATTGCAATTGCGATTAGATTAATCGTGCAGCACTAATTAAATGGGAGTCTAGAATAACTGAGCAGGAGGAATGAAATTCAGACATTAATTAATCTGGGCCCAAATCAGCTCAGCAGCAGAGGACACAGGTCAGAATGGTGTGTATCTGAAAGGCTTCAGTGGCCCGATCCGCAGGAGGAGAATTAATATTGTGGGAATAATAATGATATAATGGGAGCAGAAGTCAAGAATGCTTCACAAAATTTCATTTTTTTCCATTTGTTGTGTCGCAGTAAGATGGGGTATAACCAGACACGTTTATTAACGAAGCAGTCATACCTTTAAAAAAGTTGTAGTGCTGGACGATGAAGGGGTGTTTCAAGTCTTTCAGTGCAGTCACTTCAGTCATCGCACGCTTCTGAAAGGAAAAAACACACATGTGAGCTGAGAGGTGAACACATTGTTTAAAAGTCTTTATTCATATGTAAAGCAAAAGTTTAAAAGTGTTCAAAAGTGAGCGATTGCCTGCTTCAGCAGTAAGTTTCACATTAATATAAAAATCTTTCTCTGATGTTTATCTCGTTTTGCTTTGTTTCTTTTTCCTGTGTGCTGCTGCCTTCTGTAGAGTCTTCGCTCTACATGTTCATGACTTCAGGTGACTAATGCTCGATACGAATTGAACCTTGTCCAGTCTGCTGGGCTACAGTGTCAGTGACCTTACTGTACGCACTTACTGTAAGTCGCTTTGGATTAAAGCGTCTGCCAAATAAATGTAATGAAAACCATTTTGAAAACAATGATAATATTTAATTAGTAATGCCAATCTGAAGAATCCACAGAACTCATGTATAGAGAGATCTCTCAAGTCCATCCCTGTCTTAAATACTGGAGACAAGCATCTGCAGAAATCATCAGATCTGTGGGTGACAGCGTGTGCGTGTGTTTAATATCAGACTGCATGTGTGTGTGTTTGTGTGTGTGTGTGTGTGTGTGTGTCTCTGTTTAATATCAGACTCTGTGTGTGTGTGTGTGTGTGTGTGGGTGTGTGCGTGTGTTTAATATCAGACTGTGTGTGTGTGTGTGTGTGTGTGTGTCTCTGTTTAATATCAGACTCTGTGTGTGTGTGTGTGTGTGTGTGTGTGTGTGTGTGTGTGTGTTTAATATCAGACTGTGTGTGTGTGTGTGTGTGTGTGTGTGTGTGTGGGGGTCTGTGTTTAATATCAGACTCTGTCTGTGCGTGTGTGTGTTTAATATCTGACTGTGTGTGTGTGTGTGTGTGTGTGTGCTAGTGGACTGGAGGCTGATGTGTTATACAGCTACTATTACATGTAGCTATTACGGGAAAGGAAAAGTATGGACACTGGTGTATAAATACATAAACTGTCCTTTTATTCCAAAGTCATGAAGACAGCAATGGAGGTACGTTTGTATTTTGCAGTAGTATGCAGTGATGATTATACACCACCACTTTCATCTAAGATGGGTCCTAATGTATTACTTCCCGAAAAATGTAATAAAAAATACTTTTGAAGGCAATGAGAAAAAAGTCATTCCCACAAGTATACTGAGGTTAAAATATGGGTAATAAACAGTTTTTTATAACAGTTGAAAGGTGTCGCAAATTTTATTGTTTTTGACTCTTGCAACGCCTGACTGCATGTTTGAAGGATAATTTCATGATTATTGATGCTAGAACAATTTTTGAACTGGTTTGAGGCAACATTATTCTGCAAAATTACCTCTGATCCCATAGGGAATGAAAACTACATCCCCAATTCTGAAATAGTTGGGACAAAGTGTAAATTGTGAAAAAAATCAAAACACAATGACTTTTAAATCACACCAGCCAGTATTTTATTCACAATAGAACAGAGATAACAAAGCAAATGTTGAAACTGAGAAATTTTACAATTTTATCCACAAAATGAGCTCATTTCAAATTTGATGGCTACTACAGGCCTCAAAAAAGTTGGGACAGGGGCCTGTTTAACATGGTGTAGCATCCCCTCTTCTTTTTAACACAGAGTGGAGGTGTCTGGGCATTGAGGAGACAAGTTTCTTGAATTTAGCCATTGGAATTTGATCCCACTCTTGTTTAATACAGGCTTCCAGCTGCTGGAGAGTTTTGGGTCTCCTTTGATGGACTTTTCGTTTAATTATGCGCCAAGTGTTCTCAATCGGTGAAAGATCAGGACTGCAGGCAGGCCAGTTCAGCACACGGACTCTTCTACTACAAAGCCATGCTGTTGTAAAAGCTGCAGTATGTGGTTTTGCATTGTCCTGCTGAAATACACAAGGCCTTCCCTGGAATAGATGTCGTCTGGAGGGGAGCATATGTTGCTCTAAAACCTTTATATACCTTTCAGCATTCATGGTGCTTTTTAAACATGCAAGTGTCTCACACCATATGCACTAATGCATCCCCATACCATCAGAGATGCTGGCTTTTGAACTGAATGCTGATAACAGGAGGGGTGGTCTTTCTCCTCTTTAGCCCAGAGGACACGACGCCCATGATTTCCAACAAGAATGTCAAATTTGGACTCGTCTGACCACAGGACACTTTGCCACTTTGCTACAGTTCATTTTAAATGAGCCTTGGCCCACAGAACACGGCGACGCTTCTGGATCATGCTCAACAATGGCTTCCTTTTTGCATGATGGAGTTTTAGTTGGCATCTGTGGGTGGCACGGCGGACTGTGTTTACAGACAGTGGTTTCTTGAAGTATTCCTGGGCCCATTTAGTAATGTCAATGACAGAATCATGCCGGTGAGTGATGCAGTGGCGTCTGAGGGCCCGAAGATCACGGGCATCCAGTAAAGGTCTTCGGCCTTGTCCCATACGCACAGAGATTTTTCTAGTTTCTCTGAATCTTTTGATGCTGTTATGCACTGTCGATGATGAGACCTTCAAAGCCTTTGCAATCTGTCGTTGAGGAACATTGTTTTTAAAGTATTCCACAATTTTTTACGCAAGGCTTCACAGGTGGGAGAGCCTCTGGCCATCTTTACTTCTGAGAGACTCAGCCTCTCTAAGACATCCCTTTTATAGGCAATCATGTTACACAGCTGATGCCAGTTAACTTAATTACTTGCTAAATGTTATTTCAACTGATTCTCTTATATATTAATTGCTTTTTCAGCCCTTTTTTGCCTGTGTCCCAACTTTTTTGAGACCTGTTGCAGCCAGAAAAATTGAAATAAGCTCATTTTATGGATAAAAATGTAAAATGTCTCAGTTTCAACATTTGAAATGTTATCTATGTTCTCCTGTAAATAACATATTGGCTCATGTGATCTGAAAGTCATTGCATTTTGATTTTATTCACAATTTACACTTCGTCCCAACTATTTCGGAATTGGGGTTGTAATTTCTGATACATTTACAATATGCATTTTAGACAGCATTTACATTTCAAATATGTTAAAAAGGCCCCTTCATTTTTTTTAATGAATATATTTTTAAGACGGTATATTATCAATTCATTTGAAATATAAACCCCAATTCCAATGAAGTTGGGACCCTGTGTAAAATGAGATTTGAGGACCGTTTTTGTGGAAGAATGGGCCAAAATCACACCTGAGCAAAGCATGCAACTAATTTCTCCATACAGAAGGCATCTTAAAGCTGTCATTTCCAACAAAGGCTTTTCACGAAGTACTCAATAAATTTCAGTAAGTGCGTTCAATACTTTTTCCCTGCGTCATTCTGCTTTATGACACAAAACTTGTTTCAAGGACTGAGTTGTTTTGATTTCTTTGTATGTGTGGATTACAAGAGTTCTTACAGACATCTGTTGAAAATTTCATGTCAAAAGCCCCATTAGAAATATATTTACAAAGAAAACTGTTGATGCGTTCAATACTTATTTTCCCCGCTGTGTATGTTTACATATGCAAATGTGAAATGTGCGTGTGTGTGTGTGTGTGTGTGTCTGTCTATCTATAAAAAATTACCAAAAAAAGCAGCATTAAAATTATAATAGAATGAAGTACACATACTAAGTGAGTGTCCAATATTGGCCAGCCTCTATTTGCCACCAACATCTATATAGTTGACCAAAATGAGATATGTTGATAAGAATTGATAGAAAAGGTTTTAGCATGGTACAAAACATTTCAGAAGTCAGTTTCTCTGCTGAGCCTTACGCGCCAACATAAATACAGGTGTGAACAGGAGTGTGCATGTTGTAGGTGGCAGATGTGATACAAGTGTTAAATGATGTTTGCTGGTGGCAGATGTGATACAGGTGTTAAATGATGTTTGCTGGTGGCAGATGTGATACAGGTGTTTGCAGGTGTGTGCAGGTGGCAGATGTGATACAGGTGTTTGCAGGTGTGTGCAGGTGGCAGATGTGATACAGGTGTTTGCAGGTGTGTGCAGGTGGCAGATGTGATACAGGTGTTTGCAGGTGGCAGATCTGATACAGGTGTGTGCAGGTGTGCAGGTGGCAAATGTGATACAGGTGTTTGCAGGTGTGTGCAGGTGGCAGATGTGATACAGGTGTTTGCAGGTGTGTGCAGGTGGCAGATGTGATACAGGTGTTTGCAGGTGTGTGCAGGTGGCAGATGTGATCCAGGTGTTTGTAGGTGTGTGCAGGTGGCAGATGTGATACAGGTGTTTGCAGGTGTTTGCAGGTGGCAGATGTGATACAGGTGTTTGCAGGTGTGTGCAGGTGGCAGATTTGATACAGGTGTTGGCAGGTGTGCGCAGGTGGCAGATGTGCTACTGGTGTTTGCAGGTGGCAGATGTGATACAGGTGTTTACAGGTGTGTTTAGGTGGCAGATGTGATACAGGTGTGTGCAGGTGGCAGATGTGATACAGGTGTTTGCAGGTGTGTGCAGGTGGCAGATGTGATCCAGGTGTTTGTAGGTGTGTGCAGGTGGCAGATGTGATACAGCTGTTTGCAGGTGTGTGCAGGTGGCAGATGTGATACAGGTGTTTGCAGGTGTTTGCAGGTGGCAGATGTGATACAGGTGTTTGCAGGTGTGTGCAGGTGGCAGATTTGATACAGGTGTTGGCAGGTGTGTGCAGGTGGCAGATGTGCTACTGGTGTTTGCAGGTGTGAGCAGGTGACAGATGTGATACAGGTGTTTGCAGGTGTGAGCAGGTGACAGATGTGATACAGATGTTTGCAGGTGTGCGCAGACGGCAGATGTGATACAGGTGTTTGCAGGTGGCAGATGTGATACAGGTGTTTACAGGTGTGTTTAGGTGGCAGATGTGATACAGGTGTGTGCAGGTGGCAGATGTGATACAGGTGTTTGCAGGTGTGTGCAGACGGCAGATGTTATACAGGTGTTTGCAGGTGGCAGATGTGATACAGGTGTTTACAGGTGTGTTTAGGTGGCAGATGTGATACAGGTGTGTGCAGGTGGCAGATGTGATACAGGTGTTTGCAGGTGTGTGCAGGTGGCAGATGTGATACAGGTGTTTGCAGGTGTGTGCAGGTGGCAGATGTGATACAGGTGTTTGCAGGTGTGTGCAGGTGGCAGATGTGATACAGGTGTTTGCAGGTGTGTGTGTGCAGGTGGCAGGTGGCAGATGTGAAATGACAGGTGTTTGCAGGTGTGTGAAGGTGGCAGATGTGATACAGGTGTTTGCAGGTGTGTGCAGGTGGCAGATGTGATACAGGTGTTGCAGGTGATGTGTGCTGTTTTGCAGGCAGGTGGCAGATGTGATACAGGTGTTTGCAGGTGTGTGCAGGTGGCAGATGTGATACAGGTGTTTGCAGGTGTTTGCAGGTGTGTGCAGGTGGCAGATGTGATACAGGTGTTTGCAGGTGTGTGCAGGTGGCAGATGTGATACAGGTGTTTGCAGGTGTGTGCAGGTGGCAGATGTGATACAGGTGTTTGCAGGTGTGCAGGTGGCAGATGTGATACAGATGTTTGCAGGTGTGTGCAGGTGTGTTTGCAGGTGGCAGATGTGATACAGGTGTTTACAGGTGTGTTTAGGTGCAGGTGGCAGATGTGATACAGGTGTTTGCAGGTGTGTGCAGGTGGCAGATGTGATACAGGTTTGCAGTTGTGCAGGTGGCAGATGTGATACAGGTGTTGGCAGGTGTGTGCAGGTGGCAGATGTGCTACTGGTGTTTGCAGGTGTGTGCAGGTGACAGATGTGATACAGGTGTTTGCAGGTGTGAGCAGGTGACAGATGTGATACAGATGTTTGCAGGTGTGTGCAGATGGCAGATGTGATACAGGTGTTTGCAGGTGGCAGATGTGATACAGGTGTTTACAGGTGTGTTTAGGTGGCAGATGTGATACAGGTGTGTGCAGGTGGCAGATGTGATACAGGTGTTTGCAGGTGGCAGATGTGATACAGGTGTTTACAGGTGTGTTTAGGTGGCAGATGTGATACAGGTGTGTGCAGGTGGCAGATGTGATACAGGTGTTTGCAGGTGTGTGCAGGTGGCAGATGTGATACAGGTGTTTGCAGGTGTGTGCAGGTGGTAGATGTGATACAGGTGTGTGCAGGTGTGTGCAGGTGGCAGATGTGATACAGGTGTTTGCAGGTGTGTGCAGGTGGCAGATGTGATACAGGTGTTTGCAGGTGGCAGATGTGATACAGGTGTTTGCAGGTGTGTGCAGGCGGCAGATGTGATATAGGTGTTTGCAGGTGTGTGCAGGTGGCAGATGTGATACAGGTGTTTGCAGGTGTGTGCAGATGAACTGTAAAACTACAAGATCCCTGAAGAACCTCTGGAGGTTCTCCAATTTGAAACTGTAGAGGAACCTCTTAAGGTGCTTTGAGGAACCTTCAGGAAAAGTTTCTTGGAAGAACCTGTCCTTGGGGTGACTTGAGAAACCTTTTGCAGCTCTGTGAGGAACCTTCATAGGCTTTACTGTGAAAATGAAATTTAATAATAATAATAATAATAATAATAATAAAAATAAATGATGAGACAGCAGCTGTCTTCGTAAAATTTTATTTATATATTTTCTATTATACAAACACACACACACACACACACACACACACGCACACACACACATATAGACATACATACATATAACCATCAGACTTATGAAATGTTTCACAAGCATTTATCATTTGCAACGATACAAACCTCAATACAAAATTTTTCACAATAAATTCTATATGATAAATCCATCAATTCAACAATTCAATACACAGGACATGACTGAACTAGTGTGTGCTTGTGTGAGAGGACTCTCTGTCCAGGTACCATAACTGACAATATTTGCGATATCTAGAACAAGGAATTCGCCATTTTAATGACCCCTAATGGTGTGTCATCGTTTGTTTTGATACCATCCATGCACTGTTGCATAAATATCACACTCTAAAAACAAAAGTTTAAGGTTCTATAGCTCGGTACATATATGGCACCCTCAAAAGGTTCTATATAGAACCATTTCAGAGGGTTCAATTTAAAGAACCTTTGGGGTTATTACATTTTTTATAAAAGGGATCTACATAGCACCTTAAAAAGGTTCATTTATACCCCAGATCTTTTACCTCTAATTTTCAGTTGAAACTTAATCATTGATATTTCAAAAGATGGTTAGTTATAAATTACAACAGAAGGACTATCATTAAAAGAAGTGTCATGATACACAGTTATGATTTCAGTCATTTATTTCTGCTATGAAAAAAGAGAAGAGAGCTGATTTCCAAAATGTATTGTACTGTATTGTTCATTTGAAAAGTCATTACATACATACACAATGAAAAACAATGAAATACAAAATAAATTAAATATAAAATACATTAACAATGCTACATTGGTTTAGATTAGATTTGTTAGATTAATAGGAACATTACAAACATTAAAAAATCATTCGCTAATTCGACTGTACATTTTAAGAGCGGGAATGGGCACCCTTTTTTGATTTTCAACTTTAAACAAGTAGTGCTCAATGAAATGTTATGTGTTTTTCATCTGTTTGGGATATGCCACTCCAAACACAAAATAAACCTCTCGGAGGCTTTGTAGAGACCGGAGGATGTCCATCTCTCCACCTGTGATCGTTACTCCATCCATCGTAACGGAGGCTCTGCTGGGAAGTTGGGGATTTTCAGCACCATGAAGGACATGGGCTAAATGGTTCCTGCAAATGAGAAATGTACAGTGTTAAGGGATCTGCAGATGGAGTTGATGTGACACAACACAGAAATGTAAATTGCAGCGATAAAAACAACACACAACTCCTCTAAACAATACAGATACTTGAGGTCCTCCTTGAAAAGAGTTGGCAAGATCAGGACGGCTGCACACTTTTAAAGATCTGAAATTTCATAAGAAGCAATGTTGTCATGAAGCCATAATTTAAAGCATAACTCAAGCTTAACCCATATTTTCTTGTTCCTTTTCTTATAATCGATAGCTCTCAGTGACCTCACACAACAGGGCAATGGGTTGAATTACATCAGAGTTATGCTTCATGTGGACAATTGCAGGGTGCAGGGGAAAACTAGATAGACTTTTTTTATCACAAAAAGACATTATTGTAGCCCCGGACGAAGTGTCCGGGGGTACTATGGATTTGCGGTGGTCGCGCGTTTGCGTCCTGGCCCCGAAAAAGCTCTGCATGAGGGAAACGACAGGATATAAATGAGAGTGATAGAAGAATAACAGTATGAATATCATGTCAAATTTTTTTCTTCAGAAAACCAATTTTTCTGGACTACTAATTTGAATACCACTGGCTCAGTCTAGATGAAGTGGTTGCTACAGAGGACAACAAATTTTTCAGTCACAAGAGAGCATTTTTGGAATTGCTGGATAGATAGTATGGGCAAGTATATTGAGCAGTTTGCACGAGGCTTAGCTGAGGAGTTTCATTTTTGAAAAACAGGGTTGGGACTGAACTCGCCAATATTGTAAACTGTGTTTGAGGTCGGCTTGCTGGTGAATATTCAATAACTGGTCTGGGTGTGCCATCTAGTGAGACTACAGTGTAACTGCGTGCATAAATAGAGCAGCTCCATGTCCGCTGGCATCAACATCTGCATCGACGGGTTATGGGTCGGACCGGAACGTATATAGCGGTATATATATATTACTCGCACTCGCACGTACGAACTGAAGACATAAAAACCACTGTTGAAACCAGTGACCACAAAAATGGTCAAATGTTATTTCAAACAGTACAAATGTTATTTCAATTGTATTTCATGGTGATTCCACATTAGTTCTTTGTAAATTTTCTTGATGCGAATGAAATTACTTCAGTTCATTTATTCATGCACTCATTATTCTTCGTAAATTATGTACGGTACGACAGGCTGAGTTATGTACGCGAATATTCCTCGGAGATTTAGCTTATCTTAATGGTAACACTGGCAAACAGATGCTGATGACTTAGCAAGCCTGTATTGTAATTAGTGAAGACATATCGTTTGCTAATGAACCTTGCATTAGGCAAACACTAGCTTTGCTAAGCAGTAATTCCATTTAAGGTAGACTGCAAACAGTGGCATCATCGCATTCATGAACATATGTTTCTCTTTTTAACGTTACATTTCTATTGAATGCTTCTTTGTGTTTGATCATTTGACAAAGAGAGCAATGTTTTAAAATAATGCCGAATTAGCTTAGACCTGGCAGTGAAAATAAACAGCCTGGAAAATGAGGTAGGTTACCTTTTCAAGATTGGGAATTCGTAGCATCGGGCGAATTTCAATAAGCGCAAAATCGCTGGCTAGTTTAGCTTTGTTCTGATGATGACACACAGAATGCACACTTGTCCACTCGCTCACTCACTGTCTTTATATTGTTTTCAATGTAGAACATTCACAACATAATGCCCTATAGTGGGTGATTGTACATTTCGAACGCGCCCAATTCTAACCAGATCATCTCCATGGAAACTCAGCTGAGCTGTTAGATATCAAATCAGCCAATCACAGAGGGCCATGGCAGGACTGGTTCCCCAAGCACAGAGAATCGCTGAGTCACTTAGTGAAAGAAATCATTGCTCGCGCACACCTCAAACTCCTGCTTCTCACGCAAAAAATATTTATCCTGTCAGCAATGTAACCACATCATTCAAGGCACGAGACTTTGCTGAGTGTGCGGATGTCTTTTTTATTTCTCTGAGTGATATAATGTTGGAATTACAGTGATCTAAAAAGTCTGTGTGTTTGCTGCTCTCACAAAAAGTTTTGGCCGATTTTTGAATGGGAAAGATAGAGAAATTAGACGTGCCTCATGTCCTTTGACTGCTCCCTGAGGCAAAACTTCTGTGCTACAAAAACTATAGTACTGTGACAGCAACAAATTTTCCTACATTTTTTTGGGAAATTTCATGAGGAAGGATTCAAATTTGTGGAAGTTATAGAGATACGAAAAGTATTTTTTGCAGCCTCTGTGCTCCCAGCTCCCGCTCAAGGTGTGACATCACGCACTCCAGCAATGAGAACCCAACTCCCATTCTTTCCAGAGGGAAAATTTTTGTTGGTTTTTTGGAAATATTTCGGAAACCGCATGACGAAACTCAACCAAAATTGATAGGCTTCATCCTCGAACTGCTATTAACGAGCATGTGAAATATCAAAAGGATCAGAGAAGAATTGCAGTCTGTAGAGCATTCACAAGAAAATCTCTACGGGCGCGGACACGGACGCGCAACAACGGCAAATCCATAGTACCCCCAGACAATCTGTCCAGGGCTACAATAAGACATGTTAGCTAGTAACATACCATCTGTATTGGCCATGACACAGAAGCTTGTCAGGAACTCCTTTTGACTGCCAGATTTAGCTGCCTTAAGTATGTTGGGGGCAATCACTGAGAGTGAGTTGTCAAGGCTCAGCTCCATGTCTTCGCCAAAATGCATTTTCATTTCATGATGCATCGAGAGAGAGAGAGAGAGAGAGAGAAAATGAGAGAGTGAGAGAGCGAGAGAGAGAGAGAGAGAGAGAGAGAGAGAGAGAGTGTTGTGGTTTCCAATACATAGTACCAATATACTGTATAACACTAACAGTACTGAAAACACATTATAGCATATTACTTTGTACTACCTACCAGCTCTGGCACCTGAAAAAAGGGGAACATGCCCATCACTGCCTCAGTTGGCTTGTCCATGAGCGCAACCCTTTTGTAAACTGTGTGCCTCATCCTGTCTTTTATGTTTGCGATGTCTGGCTGTCGACGGCGTATCTCATTATTGATGGCGTTAATATGTTCCCTAAAACTCAGGTCATCATCCCCAACAGTCTCAATGTCCAATACAATCTGCAGGAAAATAATAAAAACAAAGCATACCGAGAAAGCAGAGTATATGAGCGATGATTACATAAATGTTGCAAGCCAGAAATACATAATTATTTTAATCATCAAAATATTGCAAACCTCTTGTGTATGATCAAAGTTCACAGATTGATGCATTGTTTTTTCAGTTCTGCATCTCTTTGCTCTCTGAAATTACAAATAAGAAAGCATCTGTACTGCTAAACAGGGTAACAGTGACAATACTGAGCAGATAGACATACAGACAGACACACTGATGGGCTTAAGACAAGCAAGAATCCCAAAAATGGTACATGATGTCCAGGTGGATCTTCCAGGGGCACATCGTCAACTCTTGGCCTTCTTGCACCAAATTTTCTTTTCATTTCCTGGACTGTTGTTAGGTGGACTAAAGGATGCCTTTCCTTTTTGAATTTATTTCTTCAGCATTCCAGTTGGGTTTCCTGTGGGTACTGATGTACATTATGAGGCTCATGTAGTATAGACACTAAGGAATAACGCTTTGCATACACTGTTATGGCCCCAATTTGTAATGGCGTCAATTTGTTATGACGTCACGGACAGCAAGGGATGACAGACAAAATTCTTAGACTTCAACAGATTTAATAAAACAAACACTTAGAACTAATCTACAATCTACCCTACTGACCAAGATTGAAATAAAAAAAAAAGAGATATTTACTGTCCCCTGGTAATTGAGATGGGCTGCTATGTTGCGATGTCCTGGGACAGGAAAATGCTCCAACACAGGCAAAAATCCACAAAAAGCTTCACAGGTCTTGAAAAGAGTGACAGGTCTGGTCAAATGTATCCTTCCACAATTTCTCCTTGCAATTTCTCCTACTCTCCTACACTCTCTCGATTTTTCTCCTTATATACTCTTTTCCAGCCCCCTCTGAGGCATGCCCAGGACATGCCCCAAACCTAGCTTTAGATTGGGCTTAACAAAAAAAAAAAAAAAAGTCAATACTGCCATCTAGTGGCTTTTTTTTTTTCCACATTACAACACACAGTGGAGAAATAGCATACATATCCGGAGGAGCTGTCATCTTTCAAAAATGGATACTTTGTGATTAGACCAAGGGCGTAAATTATGCTACGCAGGTGCCTCCAAAATTTTCATATAAAGATGCCACATACATAAACTTGCCACAACCTTAACTGACAGCTGCAAACCATCTCAGCGCACTCATGAAACCCGCTCAGATCTAGTAACCTGGACATTGATACCAAGTGAGTGGATATATAACTACGTTAGCAAGCCAGCTCGCAATCCTCTCTATTAAGCATCTTAATGTGCGGTAACGCAATTGCAGCCGTGATAAACACCTCAAAATCGACCACCGACTATGAATTGGACGAGGCGCAAACCGAGCGTTAATCAGACTGGATCATGTTAAATTTACGATTACGTGTTTCTTTCATTTCCCCCACTGAGCCAAAGTTGGTTCGGACATTTTGACTTTCAAAGGTAATATTTGCTGAACATCACAAGACAAACTTTAATGCTTTCCCTATAATTCCACAGAACAAGTCATAATAATGACCTGAAGCCCTGATACACCTGTATCCCCAACAGCTTGCTCTGTTTCTCTAGCTTGCTGCAGTGGTTCCTGCATATAAAATAATTCATTAATAATGGCGCCTTCGCAGGATTTCTCCACTGAAATTCACCTCATAATTTGACATATCCACCTGGCTTTTATTTACTTCTGCTAGCAACCTGAACCAACATGTGACAGAAACCAGGTTTAGTTCGCTAGAACATGTTTAATTAATATTCGTTGACATTATTTTCCAGTAAAAACTAACTTAAGGCAGCTAGCAACTTTTCACTTTCAGTAACTAACTTTTTCTGACTAGTTAGATCACTTATTCAACCAACATTACACTTGGCATTCAGTCTGGCGAAGTATTAGCAGCATGACTTAACATGGAGCGATTTTTTTTTCCCCTCACGCTCTCAGACAATGAAATTTCCACAAAAGTGATACGTACCTAAAGTAATATCAATGTATGTCATCAGTTGGGCCATGGGAAAAGTGCTATAGTTACGCGATGAAGAAAAATCTGGAACAAATGCCAAATTACAATTCTCTTCTAGGGGTAAGCCATTGCAAACACATGTAATCAAAGCTGGTGATCCAGTTGCAAGTCTCAAGCCCCGCTTTGGACAAAAATGAATATTCATGACCTGAATAGCGTGGTCAGTTTACTCGACTTTTAGCCTTCAGATAGCCCCCCCTTTCAAAGAATCAAATGCTAGAATGCATAAATAGATTGTCTTGGAGACGTATCCTCCACAATTGGGTCTTATATGGCTTGTCTGGAAAGATGATAAGAAAGAGTTCGCTGAAATATTGGTAGGGACAATCTGGCTTCCCAAAATATTGGTAGGGACATGTCCCGACCTTCCATATACAAACCTACGCCCTTGGATTAGACGCCCCAGAACATCTGAGCATTGTTTATGAGTTGGGTACCTGCAAGATCATGTTAAGAATTAGAAATGTACAACTCAATTTCATTTTGAGTCTTTCCACCACATTTAAAGGTGATCCATGCACGGATAGGTCGTTTGTAAACAAATAACACTTTCTATAACATTCAGCTAATACATTACGGAATACAGTGCAGAAGGTATGGATAAACTACCTCTCTCGGGTGGTTTGATAAGTCCCTGGGCAAAATATAAAATAGTTGTGTTGGGCAAAAGCATCAACTAAGAAATTAGAGCATTAGAGCACCTTTCAGCCAACTTAAAATAACTCACACACCATTCTCAATACTAAGCAATGAAGTATGGCAATACCATGTGTAGACTGAAATGTGGTCAAGTAGCACTTGTATCAGCAGGGCTCTCAGGTGGGATTTGTCCTTTTTTTTTGAAGGAAGGATCTTTTCTATTCAAAGCTTCCTCTCGCTCTGGGGGCAGAATGGGAAGGGTGTGCAATGGTGGCCATGACCCCTGGGCTCCTTGACTATGTAAAAATGAGAAGGGAAAGAAAAAGTAAAACACATGCCACACTTGTAGACACTTCCAACACCACATACACTTTGCCCATTCGTCAGCCTTTGCAAGTTGATCCATTTAAAAACCTGAGAGAGATAACAGTGAACTGTTCAACACTTACTGGCTACTTGGCTCAGCAGGTAATGCAGAGGCAAGAGCCACATCAATGTAAATCAGAGTAACTTTGATAGCCTACTGTATTGTAACATTGGTGAAGAACGCAGAAAAGTGATCATGAAAAACTACTAAACACTTGAATCTATGACCTGTCTTATCACTTTGCTAATTGTTAGCGAGCTAGTTCTAGTTCTAGCTGTTAAGCTGGCGTTAGTTAGAATGAGCTGACTTATTAGGACGGGTTGAACGATACTGTTGACACTGACACAACTAAAAAGCATTAATTTGATGCCTGTTACATGCCTATAAGAACACAAAAGGGTCAGACAACCTTCTGCAAATGCACTTTCCATTGCTGGCTGATGTTAGCTTGCTTTCTAAACTAATGACAACTCCCCAAGCCAGAATTAGCAAGCGGCAGATATCCTTCCTAACATAGTCAGTTAGTGGCTGCTGGATAGCTCACTCGGTAAAGCATCGCGTTGTGAAGCAGAAGTGACTATCACGCCGCGGGTTCAAGCCCCGCTTCATACCGGTCGGCAGCTTTTTCAGAGTAGCACACAATTGGCTATAACGCTACAGGGTTGCAAATTGGGAAGGGACTGCCGGGAAGGGATTACAATAGTTGCCTTGTTCGTTGCTCAAGTGCCTCCTGTTGGCCGGACGGGCACTCGTCAGGAAGATTCTAAGTCTGTTCATGTTCGGGTATCCTCCGCCCTCGTTCTGAACTTGCGAAGATTCAACCAATGAGTGTATAAGAAGGTGGCTGACAGGTGCGTGCCGGAGGAGAGCCGCGAACTGTCTACACTCTCCTGAATCGGCAGCAAGGGTCGCGATATCTGAGCAAGCCTTGTACATAGTTCACCAATTGGGCATTCCAGATTCAGGTGGGATTGGAGATGCCAAATTAAAAAAAAAAAAAAAAAAACATAGTTAGTTAGTTAGTGAGAATGACACTGAAAAACTACAACAGATACACTGAAAATAATGTCAGTGACAGTTGATTTAATTGTCAGCCTAGTATGGAAGTAGAAAACGTATCTTAATGATGGAGATGCCTGGCAAGGAGCTGTTAGCTAGCCGCGGTCTAACGTCATTCATAAACATAAAGCGAGTCTCAAATCTTCTGTGTCAGCTGATCTAAATTACTATCGGCAATGCCCACTCAAGTTTATGGGACCTCCCTCATAATTTTTAAAAGGAATATCTTCGCATTGTGAATGGAAAAGGAGAGGAAAGTTCTGTGTGCTTACCCATTAAAGCAAGTGTAGGACGAGTGTCTTCTGGAAGGCTCCATAAACGGTCGGTGTAGTTCAAACAATCCTCTCGTGAAGGAAATAGCACCTTTTTTGAGCTAAAGGTTCCATTTCTTTGACAAGGAACCTCAATGTTTCTATATAGCACCCTTAAGAACCCCTTTTTTAAGGGGAGGAGAAACCCAAAAATCACTTCAATCTGCTCAAGAACAGGACAATCAATCAGAGGGAGCAGGAGGGAGAAGTTTATGCTTCAGGGGCATTTTAATGTTCTAAGTTGACTGTTACAATGATTTTTAGGTGTACTTTGACTTTAACCTGGATTTTCTCAAAACCTGATTTTTGCCCTGATTGCTATCGTTTAAGGCACCATATCTCACTTATTTGTGGAGCTTTTCTCATGAAATTTTGACAGAGGTCTGTGTACATATCAGGAAGTCCACTGAACTAAAAGTTTTGGTTTAGCACTTTGGGTCTGTGAGTTATGGTGATTTATATGTCATATCGAGGGGGCGAAAAATGGCAAAATCCTCTTTTACCCCACTAAATCTCTAGTATTATGTGTAAATGCTTTATTCTAGTTCAGAAGAAGGTGTAAACATAACTAAATCTAATAAAAAAACCTGATTCAAATATCTTGCTTCAGTCCTGAGATGTAAGGCAAAGAAATAATGGTGAAATCGGGGTGGCGGCCATCTTGAATCACATGACCTAATTATGAAAATTAGGTCAAATTCATATTTTGTGTATTTCAGGTCATATACTGTCAATACACCAAGTATGAATGATTTCTATCTAAAAATGACAATTTTTTTCCAAAAAGTTTCTCCTCCCCTTAAGAGTGTAAAGTCTTTCTTATATTTTTTGCATGACAAACAAAAATGAAGTAGTTCCCCAGTAGGGCTCCAACTCCCACTGAGATACAATCTGGCTTCGCAATGTTGACTCCATTCATGTGAAGAGAGATTTCGCATCCAGCACTGAAGGGGTTCCCTCTCACCAGCAGCACAGGTGTAGGAGCCTGAGTCATCTATGACTTCAGTCACTCTAAAAACAAACAAAAACAGAAAACTGTAAAAAAAATTGGAAAGACTTTCCGAATTAAAGCAAAAGAGCTTCAATCGATGCGGTCCACAACATCATCTTTACAACAAACATGAACCATGTTTGGAAATGCACAGGAAATTTCTTACTTATTGGACAATTTCCCAGAGTGGAATTCCGTTTTTCTGTGGAAACAAGTCAAAAAAGACAAATGAGAAATATGCAGTACAAATGACAGTACTTTCTTAAGTATCATGGTGCAAGTCAAAGTCCAGTCACATGAGGCAAGTCTTAAATCAAGTCTTAGTTGCGAGTTTATGCGACAAAACCGGAAACCTCTCCATCTAAAACTAACACCAGGAATTCACATGTAAAAATGACTTTGTATGCTAGTGGTTGCAGTGCATGCTTAAATTTAAAGACTGACATTAAGGTCATGGAAATGAATGTAAGCTAGCCAACATTTTCATGTACTGGTAACTGTAACTGGTTAGCGGGTTAAAAGGCTAAACTTCGCTAACGCTGAAATAGCGAGCTAAAAGTCTTGAAACAAACGTAACCTAACGAGTCAGTTGAGCGCAGAGTAGTTGGTTGCTAGGCCAGGCGCGCAGGGATATTTTGTGCTGCGGTCTGCCTCAGAATACAGTGGGTTACACTGAATTTATACCGGCATGGAACGCGGCTCAGCCAATCACATTTAAGGATGGGAAGCACCCGTTTTATAATATGCTTTTTTGTTAACTTTGAGCACTGGCAGGTCAAAGCAAAATGGTATTATGTAGTCATGGTAAAGCTTATCAAACTTATAAAGAATGGCCTAGACCTCTCCACATAAAAAAAATTGCTGACTGGGCCACAGAACTCACATTTCACTTGAAAAGAGGAATGATTAAAAATATCCCAATGATAAAGCGCATCTGCTGGGCAACTTCGAAGCCTTTTCAACTGAAAACGAACTTGGGGAGCTAACTAAAGTTAACCGTCAATGTCTTAAGTTAGATAGCTAACGTCAGCAAATCACTTTGTGATTTAGCCAACATTTTGTTTTTATCTAAAGAAGTGGGTTTTTATTTGCGACTAGGCATGTATAGGCTGTTGAACTTGAACGTCTTAGGCTAGTTAGCTAACTGTAGCACTCACCTTTGTTACCGTCTTCGTGGAAAATGGCACGAGAGCTCCACTCCACACATCAAATCAATCAATGCGCAAATCAATCAATGCCAAACAGTCTGAAGCTGGATTCCACATTAATGAATCATCATCTCCATTGTAGCAGGCGGCAGAGGCACTGGAAATGAACTTGATGCAAAATATTAGCTTTCCCTGCTTCTGTTTCTGTGCGAAAGCGCTCAGCTTTCGTTCAGCTGCTCCAGTGTCCAGTGGTACGCATTTATTTATTTATTTTTTATTTTTACACGTGCATGCGTTGATTTATTTTATCGTGACCTTACCTAGGACCTGTCCCAAGTTCACAAACTTTAATAGCGCCCTTTATCGACCAGTTTCTATACTCATTAATCTAACGACATCTGTCACCCACATAAACTTCTCTTTCTCGGAAAATGACGATAATAGGCTTAACAATATTATATCTTCAATTATTATGGGATTCCCTTATTTTTGCTATAGGTAGGCCCCCATAAACTATGCAATAGCTTTTTTTATGTTCATGTAAGGAATCTGACTTGTCCAAGTGAAGGCTTAACAATAAAACATAAAGGAGTACACAGTCCTCAATATTTATTTTAAAAAAATCTACAGGTAATCTGGCATACAAAATATTTTAAAGAGTATTCTTCAAAGGGCAGCATTCCCAGCCAGGACCTCAAATATCCTGTCCAGCCCTGCAAAAAATATAGTGTATGACCATGCAGTTGTAGACTGGTCTGCACATTGATGTTAAAAACATGGGAGAAGGAAGCGATTGCAGAGCAGAGGTTTACTTCAGTGAGGTACAGTCAAGAAGTTCCTTCCATTCAAATAGAGCAGTCTGAAGTTCCTCCAGGAACCTTAATTCAAATGGGTTCTTTGAGGAACCAGATTTCATGCTGAAGAATGCCAATAAGTTCTTACAGGCACCTCTAAGAACATCGAGGAACGTCTGAGTTCTTGTAGGAGCCCCTGGGTTCTTGGAGTAACCGAGAGGTTCTTCAAGGAACTTGCCGTTTTTTACAGTGTGAGAGATGTGTGACAGCTCTTAAATGTGACACAAATTTGAGCTACTTACTGAATTACTGACCACTTTAATTGCATAATCCTTTCCGTCCTTATCATTTTTCACCCGCAGAGTTTTACCGAATAGTCCCTGCCCAATTTCCTCTTGCTGGGTGTAGCCGTGCTGCTTCAGGACACTTGCCTTATTTCCCATGACGATGCTCTGTACAAACACAGTAATAAGGGCATTAAGTAAATTATGGGCTATAAATGTATCATCAGGAAAGAGCACAGATAGGGGCCCACCAGCTCACGCACTTGGTAAGACTCACACTTATTCCCAAGTAGTAATTCAATATTGCTGTTAGTTTTCAGTTTTGAAGTTGTTTGGTTGCTTTCATTGGGTACAGGATTTTTTTTTTCAGAAAGCTGCTACAAAGAAGGAAATTTAATTAAGGAAAGAAGTGAGACAACAGCAAGGGAAAATTTACTGCAGAGTGTGAATTTGAGCGCAATTCTGGTTTGCGTAAACCAAGGCCAGACCATAGATGATACTATGGTGTGGAGTTCATGTTTTCCATTATCATATTTGTTGATGATTGGGTATTTCAAAGTAAAAGCCAGCAGAAATATTATATTTTCCTGCCATGCTCCCCCTCACCTCAGATTAGATGTTACCACACAAATCTCACTACAGCATGATAGCACATCTCCTCATAGGCTGGATTTACACTGCAGGTCTTGTTGCCCAGATCGGATATGGATCGGATTTTGAGGCCCATATCCGATTTGTTCAACTGTGTTTACATCTTGTTTTGAGCGTGAATGATATCTGTTTCGTTTCGATTCCGTTTGTTAACACCACTCACTACCTGGCCATTGTCTTGGGCGATCCACATGCGCATAGATGAGAATACTACCCAAAATAAAAGCAAATTTGCGTGCAGCGCTACAAAAGCATGCAGGCCGAGGTCATAGAAATGATCAAAACATCAAGCAAGCTCGCAACATTTCACTGGGTAACGTACATCTGATTCTCCTGTTAACGCCTTTTACACCCATCACCTGCACAATCGCAAATGCGTAGGCAGACTGCGCCCTAGTTTATTGTTTATTACGGATCGCCATTAGTCCTCACCGAGGTGAAGATTCTTCCTGGGGTCCAAATGTTAATACTTCAAACCAAAAATGTCATACAGTGAAATACTATCATTGCAATTAAAAGAACCAAAATCCAGAAAATAAAACAAAATAATATAATGGAATTCAGCCCTTTAAAGCCTATGCTTTATATAGCCTAAAAACTAATACAGTTCCCGCCTTCCCATCTGAAAAAAAAAAACATCAGTACACAAACCGTCGCAGTTTCAATGACGCAAAGAACACAATTTTTTTTACAAAATATCCGATCTGCATGTTATGCATTTACACGACGGGCACATTGGCACATATCCGACACACATCGGATACATATCCGAACAAAAACCACATTTGAATGAGGCCTGGATCCGATCTGACGGATCCGATTGAGGGTGGAACCAATGTGTTCTTTTTCTGTTTACACAGCCATGTGACGGATCGGATATTGGCCGCATTTGACCAAAAGATCCGATTTGTGTCACATTCGAGTCACATTTAACCGGCAGTGTAAATCCAGCCTATTTGAGTTGAATAGTGTGTCGGCTGCAAGAATTACAAAGACCTCAATAGGTGAATGCTTTGAATGTTTAAGTGGTGTTAGGCAAGGTTGTATACTCAGCCCTCTCTTATTTTCAATTTTTATATCTGAATTTCAGACAATGGTGCAAAATGCAGACTTAAGAGGACCTTTGTAGGAGCAGATTTTATTGATTTGTTGTTACTGTTGTACGCTGACGATCTTTGTATTTTTGATGACTCTTCAGAAGAAAATGTATCTTTTACACACTTATTGTACTACTCGGGGTTTGCAGGTTAACTTAGACAAAACTGAGATTTTAGTGTTTCGTAATGGGGGATATCTCATAAGTTATGAAAAGTGGTCCATGGGTGGTAGTCGGTTGAAAATGTCAACATATTGTGAGGGGTGCGGTTGGTATCGGAGAACCAAACGCGACTGATAGGAAACCTGAACGATAGCCAGATTACCAGAATAAAAATAGCCTGACGAACGCTGGGCTGATAAAGAATAACGAAAGCTCTGAAACTAAAAACCTGTTCCAAATAAGGGAACCGATCAGAGCGTGAAAACAAATAGATCTTAGCTTCACAAATAAAATAGATCTCTGCTTCATTAATGCTTCGAGAAATGTAAGCAAACTCCCAACTGAAAGCTCTGAGGAAGCAGTACTCAGCTAGAGAAACAGACAGAGCGAGGACTTGGTGAAAAGCAAACTCGAGTCCCTGGGAATTATTTACTAAACCCGACTCGGAGATAGAAAAGAAACTCCTCTTATTCAGCTCCCAGGAAGGAACCCAGTCCAGAGCGAGGAGAGAGACAGTCCTAATGTCCCACGGAAACTCTGTGCCTAGAATGGAACCAATGATGCTAAAGTTGGAAGAAAAATTACCTCAGACAAATACCAGTCTGTGGAAAACTGACTCTCGTGCAAGAATGACACTCGAGTGCTGCCTGAAAGACGAGCAGCGCTTAAATAGGTGCGCGCAATCAGCCAGCCGAGAATTCAGACAGGTGAGAAAGATTAAGTCACAAGAGCTAAGATTGCCGTCAGGTGGCAAAAGCAAGCGACTGCACGTAACACCATGACACATATTATAATTACCTGGGGGATCAGTTCTCCACACGACTTTCATGGACAAAGTGTACAGAAAACCTGGCTGCTGAAGCAAATGAAGTAATGTTTATTTTAAAAAAAGTTGCAGTATAAATTCCCGAATATCTCTGTAAATGTACTTCTTAGATTGTTTGATAGTATGGTTAAACCAGTATTGTTATATGGAGCAGAAGTGTGGGGTTTCAAAGAGAGAAAAGATCTTGACAATTGTTATGATAATTTTGTAAATTTGTATTGAACATAGGCAAACATGAATCAAGTAAAGCAGTTCTTCGAAGCAGAGCGTGGTAGATACGGAATTTGGGTTGACTATTATCTTCAGTGCATTAAATACTGGTGTAAACTGCTTCGCATGCCAATTAAGAGGTATCCAAAACAATATTATATTCATATGAGAGATTTAGATCACGCAGGCAGGTGTACATGTGCAACGCATATAAAGACACTTAAATATTCATGGTTTCGGATTTGTGTGGGTCAGTCAAGATGTGGGAGATGTTGACCAATTTATGTTAACGTTTAAGCAATGGCTTATTGACTGTGAAAAACCAAATATTATGAGCTGAAATATTATAAATATGTTAAATCTCTTGTAGATACAGAATATTATGTTTTAAATGTTTATGCAAAAGAATACAGAAGATGTCTGTCACTTTTAAGACTGCATGAACTCCCACTGCCTTGCAACACCAAAAATGAAAATGAGACAAATGTAAATAAGTTATGTAAATTGTGTTAGTCAAATAGTCTCGAAGATGAGTTACAGTTGAGGCCAAAATTATTAGCCCCCCTATGAAATTTGAAGTTTCTTCAAGATTTCCCCAAGTACTTTTTTAACAGAGCAAAGAATTTTCAAAATAGCATTTCTGAACATACTTTTCCCCACTTTTTGATGCTATAAGGGCAGATTTAGACCGCTGGGTCCCTCTTCCTCTCTCCTGGCTGGGCAGGGTCGCTCTCATAAAAATGAACGTCCTGCCCAGACTGTTATATCCATTGCAAATGATCCCTATTTTATTATCTAATAAGGTCATTAAGGTGCTTGAAGGCTGGCTTAGCTCCTTTATTTGGAGCAAAAGGAGGCCTCGTCTTAAGATGGCAAAACTGCAAATGGCAGGCTCTGATGGCTGCTTAGATGCGCCAAATCTTAGATTTTATCAATTGGCATCACACCTGCGGGTGATTCTAGGCTGGTTTAAATGTGATCCAGCTTCAGTTTGGTACGTTATTGAATCTTCTCAGTCTAAGTGCCCTTTGCCGAATTTACTGTTTGTAAAGAACTCTAACTCTGTCAAAAGCCTTTGCACTAACCCTGTTACTCTCAGTACCATCAGATCCTGGAGGTGCGTTCGTGTTATAGAAAGTTGTGCCCAGCTAACATCCCCTCTCACTTCCATTCTCCATAATCCGGACTTTCAGCCAGGTTGTAAGGACCAGGGCTTTAAAGTCTGGAGTAGTCAAGGGTTAAAGAAATAAGGAGATTTATTCAAAGACCAAACTTTATTATCCTTTCAGCAGTTGCAAGAGCAATTTGGTTTATACAATCAGGGTGACTTCTACAGATATTTGCAGATTAGAGACTTTATAGTAAAGGACACCACCTTGATGACTAATAATACCACTTTGCACGAAGAAAAAGCACTGTCCCTGCAGATTAGTAAGAAATGCATTTCTATTTTTTACAGAGCCCTAAGGTCTAACTTTCCTCTTACCTCACAAGTCACAAAGCAAGCCTGGGAGAGAGATCTGGGCATTACTATAGATGATGCAGACTGGCAGGAAGTCTGGTCTTGCGCTACAAACATTTCTGTGTGTAATCAAACTAAATCCATACAGTTTAGAATTGTTCATCGTGCGCATATTACACCTGCTGTTGAGAACAAAATGGATGCTAATATTTCACATCTTTGCGGGAAGTGCGGTTCTGAGATTGGTAATTATGCTCACTGTCTCTGGTCATGCGTGAAGTTGCAAAGCTATTGGTCTGATATTGTGAATGAATTATCTGTTATTTTTGGTGTTTCTATACGGATGGACCCTATGTGTCTCATACTTGGTCTTCCAGAAGGTCAGATCACTAACGGAAAACACAGGAGATTATTTAATATCCTGACCTTTGCTGCCAGGAAAAATATTTTACTCTTCCGGACCAAGAGTGTTGTTCCAACCCAAAAATCATGGCATAATATTATTATGGATTGCATTCCTTGCGAGTACATTACATGCATGTTACCCTCTAAAATGGGCGCTTTCTATAACGTCTGGGACCCATATTTACAGTATATTGGGCCCACACTGTCGTCCTCCTTGTTATGCGGATGTCCTGTATCGGCCTAGCCTGTGTATGTAGCTCTCTGTCAATGCTTACCGTGTGATCAACACCGTGTAGCTGGAGGGGGATGGATGGATGGAACTTTGCCCATTGTCATTTAATGTTATGTCTATTTGATTTTATTTTCTTTTTTTAATCCTCATTTGCTTATATTCTTCCGCTTAGTTATGTCTGAGCTGTCCTGTGTACTGTTTGTTCTTTTCTTTTTTTGAGAAAATGTAATAAAAAAATATTATTCAAAAAAAAAAAAAAAAAAAAAAAGAAATGACCATTTATTAAGTCATTACACAAACCACTTCTGTGCAGTGATGTGCTTTAACTTCACAGGTGATGTGCTTTAAGGTGATCAGGTGAATCAGGTGATTTCACTCAACAATTAAGTTAAAACATGGTATAAAAGCCTCAGTATGGGTCATTGAGCTGTCAGTTGAGAAAGCACCATCCCGAAAACTAAAGAAATCAGTTTGGACTTGAGAAAAATAATTATTGATGCACACAAAGCAGGAGAAGGATATGCAAAGCTATCCAAGCGTTTCCAAGTGTCAAGAACAGGAGTGAGAAGTATAATCCAGAGATTCAAAGACGGCCACACAGTACAGAACAAGCCTGGCAGGGGTAGGAAGCGAAAGATTTCAAAGGACCTGGAAAGAAAACTAGTGAGAGACGGTCTAAAGACCCCAGAACAACTGCCAAGACACTGGTGAATGACTTGGCCATGTCAGGAATCGTAGTCTCTAAGAAGACAATCACCAGAGCTCTTCACAGGAATGGACTGCGAGGTTTCAGACCAAGAAAAACTCCACTTTTGAAGAAGAGACACATTCAAGCCAGACTTAAGTATGCTCAGGACAACCTGGAGAAAGATTATGCATACTGGAAGCTCTTTGGCCACAGAGACACTGCTTATGTTTAGAGAAAAAAGGGAGAGGCATATAACCCAAAGAACACCGTCCCCACAGTGACACACGGTGGTGGGAGTATGATGCTGTGGGGATGCTTCAGTGCATCTGGAACTGGAAATCTTGTCAAGGTGGAAGGAATCATGAACAAAGAAAGATATGTGGAGATTTTGAAAGAAAACCTTCAGCAGTCAGCAGTAAAACTGGGTCTGGGTCGTCGCTTCATCTTCCAGCATGACAACGATCCAAAACATACGTCTCTCTAGGTGAGGAACTATCTCCAGACGACCAAAGTGAATGTAATTGAGTGGCCTGTACAAAGCCCTGACTTAAATCCCATAGAAAATAAGTGGGGAGACCTAAAGAAGAACATCCATGCCAGAGGGCCATCAAATCTGGAGGAGCTTGAGAGATTTGCCAAAGAAGAATGGGCTGGGATTCCTCAAAAGTGTCAGAGACTTGTTGAAAACTACAGCAAACGACTGCAGGCTGTTATCCAGCAAAAAGGATGCACAATTGACTATTAGGATCCAGGGGGCTAATAATTTTAACCCTGGTAGTTTTTGTTTTTTGTGGAATATTTTCATTTCTGTGTGCAAACTAAAATAATGTAAGCATCCAAAATAAAACTAGGATGTCTAAAAAAGCTGTGTTAAAAATGTGTTGCTCTGTTTAAAAGCACTTGGGAAATACTTTTAAAACAATGACATTTTTGTGGGGGGCTAATAATTTTGTCCTCAACTGTGCATTTTCTTTTTGATTGTAATGCTAACAACGGGTTGAGGGAAAGGTATCTATCTAAATTTAATGACATAAATCCATTATTACAATACTGTCAACAGTTGAATTGTAGAGACAAAACCATTCTTATAAACTGTGCTAGGTTTATTAAACATGCCTTAGATATTAGAAATAGTACTCATGCCTGAAATATTATTATTGTTGTCATGCTCTGTCTTATCATACGTTTTTCCACACATTTGAATGTTTTAGTGCGTGTGTATTTGTTATAAATAATGTATGTTCGTTGATGTTTGTACATGGGCCGATGGCCTACAAACTCGAAATAAACTTTTTTCTATTGGAGTCGAATTAACACTGGGATTTTTACCGTGTGCGTGTTAACATCTTGTTTTGAGCGTGAATGACATCTGTTTCTGTTCGATTCCGTTTGTTTACACCACTCACTACCTGGCCATTGTCTTGGGCGATCCACATGCGTACAGTTGAGAAGGCTACCGAAAATAAAAGCAAATGTGCGTGCAGCGCTACAAAAGCATGCAGGCCTAGCGGTCATAGAAATGATCAAAACATCAAGCAAGCTCGCAACATTTCACTGGGTAACGTACATCTGATTCTCCTGTTAACGCCTTTTACACCCATCACCTGCACAATCGCAAATGCGTAGGCAGACTACACCTTAGTCTGGGCCTATTCTTTACAAAATATCCGATCTGCATGTTATGCATTTACATGACAGGCACATTGGCACATATCCTAAACACATCAGATACATATCCGAACAAAAACCACATTTGAATGAGGCCTGGATCCGAACTGATGGATCCGATCGAGGGCGGAATCAATGTGTTTTTTTCTGTTTACACAGCCATGTGACAGATTGGACATTGGCCGCATCTGAGCAGAAGATCCGATTCGTGTCACATTTGGGTCACATTTAACCGGCATTATAAATCCAACCTTAGTGTTTGCCAGACAGTGTGACAACATTCTGATGTGGTATTTCCAAATTAGGTCCCTGGGAAATACATAAAATTTGCCTTGTTCCCTCTAATTTCAGATTGAAATGCATCAAGCTTGATTGATCTTCGATGGTTGATATGGGACAGGTGCCAAGGTTAATAATAATAATAATAATAATACTCACCACAGCTTGAGAGATTTACTTCTGAAAGAACTCCGAAATGCCTTACAGAACTTAGATTTACTAATAAGGCAAACTAGCTGTTGTCAGTACAGGTCGGTGAGAATACTGTGCACAGGAAGGGAGGGTTAGATATGATTGTATTTATCTGCAGCAGCTAAGGGAATTTCCCTGTGCAGAAAGTTTAGTTTCACTTTCTCATCGGTACTTTGGAGGTCAGCTTTATTTCATTGCTGTAAATAATTATGACACATAATGAAGCACCTCCGCCAGGCACGTTGCAGATGTGGGGGATGCAACACCCACACTTTTGCTAAAAACATATTCCATCCCTCACACTTTTTTTGCGAGACCAAACGAGATTAAATAGCCAACGTAAAAAATGACACCTGCGAACGAGTAGAAACACCCCCCAACCCCCACAGGCACAAAGAGTAGCCCAGGCTACACACATTGGCCACTCAGTTTGAATGATAGACCCTCCAGCCAATCACAGCAAATCCACCAGTGGGCATCGGTGAAGAGGGAACCTCAAATCAGTAGCGTTCGAGTAACAACAGCGGTAGCCCCAAACTTTGAGCTTCAGAAGGATTCGGCAGCAGTCTGACCCAAGGTGAGGTAGCAGCGGATGTAAATTGCCTACTGCATCACACTAAGGCTGTATTTACACTTTAAGTCTTGATGCCCAGATCGGATTTGCTGCCTGAATCCGATTTTTTTTTTTTTTTTTTTTTACCGTGTGGTTACACATATTTTATCAAGTGATCCATATCTGATTCACGCGATTATACTTGCTTACAACATCTGAAACATCGCCCATGCCTACTTTTGGTTTTTACTAAACTTTAGGCCACGCCTACTTCTGCACCAAGCGCGAACTGCTAAGCCAAAAAGTGGATGATGCTGACATATCGTCGGCCTGCTGATAAATAAGAAACAAAAACTCGCATGCCCACTATTCTTACATACAAAATTAAACTTTTTTATTTTATTTATATTTTAACTTAAATTTATATTATTTTATTATTTTTTAATTTTATATATATTTTTTATTTTCCTGTAAAGTTTATAATTTTGAAGATACGAGGTTTTATCAGCAGGTCGACGATATGTTTGATGATAATGTTGCGGTGCATGAAAACTTCGCCTGACATTGCCAGGATTTTTAGGCAGAGAAGAAGGAAAAGGGCCACAATTGCATCTTGTGCATCTGCTGCAATTATTGCCTCTTCAGGCGTTCACAGGAATGTCTGGGTTCTTACGTTTTTTTCAATAGAACATTGTTTTTCTAGCGTTTGTGAAGAAATACAGCGTGAAAATGAGGTAAAAGCCAATAAAAACGCAAAACTTTATGAAATGTAA
Source organism: Gymnothorax javanicus (assembly GCA_029692085.1). Classification (NCBI taxonomy): domain Eukaryota; kingdom Metazoa; phylum Chordata; class Actinopteri; order Anguilliformes; family Muraenidae; genus Gymnothorax; species Gymnothorax javanicus. Next base: position 1,808,030 of record CM056201.1, on the reverse strand, counting down.
AATTCCACTTGTGTAGTACTGCTTACGTCAATTTATGTGAGGTATGCATGGTTAAATGGCACACGAAAAACAACATTAACAGGTTATAAACCACAATGAAAAAGCCCATTTAGCATCATTGTAAGAGTTTATTTTGCAAATAATATTTAAAACCTTTCAAATTCAATCATATTTTGTTTTCAGATAGTCCCAATCAATACTCAAAAAATATCAAAAAATGAAAAGGGGTTGCTTGATTAGATTTCTAATTTTTGTACAATGCTGCAAGCATCCTTTGTTGCTAAGGTTGTCATTTTGATCAACTGATCAATTTATGCAAATGAGTAAAAATAGCATCTAATGAAATATTAAAGAAACTTCACACTCATAAATTTCTAAATATTTTCTTGAAACTTAATACAAGAGATATTATTATTATTATTAGGGGTAAATGCGTTGTCAAAGACATCATGACACACAGCAACTCCGACGTGCACAAGCATGCAGCACGTGCGAGCATACATCAAGGTAAAAGCATGTTTCCTCGTGTTCCTAGTCACGTGACCTTATGAGACACGTGCAATTGCGCCCACATTAGCACGGTAGAGTGACATCTCGGAAAAACAAGTTCTTACAGTCAATTATCCGTTGATTTGCAATGCCACGACTGTCAAACATTCAACGTGAACGTGCCATTGGCATGCTGAATACGGGAATGTCGTTCACTGACGTTGCCAGGGTTATGGGATGCAGTCGACGGACTATCCATGATCTTTGGACACGTCTCCAACAAACTGGCACCACAGCAGACCGACCTCGTCCGGGTAGACCACGTGTGACGACACAAGCAGATGACCGAAAAAATCGTCTTCGTCATTTGCGTGTCGATTTCTCACTGCAACGTCCACTAGGAATGAATTGTTTAAAGGTCGTGTGACTGCCCAAACCATACGTAATCGCCTGCGCACTGCTCGTCTCCATGCACGTCGGCCATATCGTGGACCAATTTTAACCCAGTTACACCGACGTCAACAGCTTCTCTGGGCACAACGACATCTGAGATGGACTCAGCGTGATTGGAATAGGGTCGTTTTTAGTGACGAATCCAGATTCACTTTGCACTTCGCTGATGGGAGAATTAGAGTTTGGAGGAGACGCGTGAACGCAACGCCCAGTGTTGTGTGCAGGAAGTGGACCATTTTGGGGGGCGTAGTGTTATGGTTTGGGGTGCCTTTAATGGTCCTGCCCGTTCCCGACTGATGGTCGTTCAAGGAAACCTAACTGCTGCAGGATACAGAGCTTTTGCCATTCATGGCAGCTCATGGCCCAGGTCTGACATTCCAACACGATAATGCCAGACCTCATACATGCCAATTTAACGCGAATTTTCTTAGTAATGCTGGCATCAATGTCATGGAGTGGCTCTCAAGGTCTCCCGACCTTAATCCCATAGAACATGTATGGGATGTGTTGGGCAGAAGACTCCGTCAAGTAAGGAACCCTCCACAGAATTTGCAGGAACTTGGTGCCATGTTGGTTCAATTATGGCGACGCATCCCCCAAGCTGTGTTCAGACGCATCATTCAATCCATGAGGAGACGTTGCGTCGCAGTTGTGAACGCTCATGGAGGGCATACGCGCTATTGACATGCTTTCATCAAGTTGTAACTTACCATTTTTACTCTCTTACATTTCCGTAGCATTTCCGGTGGAACTGGTTACATTATGAACATGATTTTTATGGTACACCGTCCTTAATGGGTACAGAATGGAATTAAATCATTATTTAAAACCACTTTTCTTGTATGTTCAACTTATCGACCTCCAAACGAGTGTGAAGTTTCTTTTTTGACTGAGTACATAACGCACAACCATGTGTTAAGAGTCTCAAGTTGTTGCTGGCGTTCTTTTACCTCAGAATAACTTTGATAATAAAGAGAATTTCGTTCTTTAACCTCTGAATCAGGGTTGTGCAAAAGAGGTGGGTAAACTAACAATATGAGTGTGTGGCATAATGTTGATGAGTGTAGGCTACATATTGAAAATATGGATAATGTCGCGCAAATTTGGATACACTTGGCTATAACTGTGTTGTGCTGATGACAGTAGTAAACAGAATATTCAAGTGAATATTTCAATTTCATTTGATGCATGACCTATATTTAGAAATGAGTAAACCCTATATTTCAAAAACATGAAAGGTGCGTAAACTGAGTTTACTTGCGTTCAGCCTCCACAATAGCCTTGCTCAGCCTTGAACCCACCCCCCACACCCCCCGGACGAACTACATCCCCCACACTTTTGAAAAGCTTGATACGCCCCTGACATCCGCTGAGGAAGGGTACAACAAAACAATAACGTTGTACAAAAGAAAACATACACACTAACACACACAGACATAGGAGGAGGCAGTTCATTCAGGTCAACCCATTCCACCCTCCCCCCGATCTTCAGTCTACATCAAGATTTTACACTGTAAGTAATCATGTTTGAGAAAAAAAATTGAGACAAGAATGAAAAGGAGAAAGAAAAATAACAAAATAAAATAAATAAGTAAATAAGTAATACAAATAAGCACATAAATAATGAGTGGTGACAGTAACAGCAATAGTCATAATGTTAATTAATCCCTTAGCCTGTAAGTTTACAAATCAAATTAATTACTGCTGAAACAATTGGTCGTGGAAGCAGAGTAAGCCATGCTGTAATTTACATCGAGTATTATAAAGTCATGATATATTCCTCCAATGGACCCCAGATTTCTGCAAAATCCTTTTGTTTCCCTTGCAAGTTTGAAGCAATTTTTTCCATATTTATCAGATCAATTGCTTCATTAATCCATTCTTTATGAGTTGGTATGTTTACATCAATCCAGTAATTTGCAATTATAGTTTTTGTTACCATGCATATTGAAAGAAAAACAATTCTATCATTAGATGAAAGTTTTTTGTAGTTATGCATGTCTCCTAGAATACATGTTTGTGGGCTTAAAGGTTTATCTATTTTTTTGACATCCAGGACCTGTTTGGTTTTGCCGAACCATAACTCTTTAATTTTTTCACATTCCCGTATCAAATGTAATAGTGATCCTTCGCAAGCACCGCAAGTCTCTGGCCCATTTTAAGCACAATTTTTGAACAGTTTATCAGAGGTTTCATTCAGCAAAGCATAAAATAATGATGTTTTTTCTCTTGAGTTCAAGCAAAAAAGTAAGCTTTCGAACTTATGTACATTTTCACTCACTGTATCTGTTGGTACACAATTATTTATGCCATGTTTTATTGTAATATAATTTAAATATTCAGATTGTGGTATACCTTTTTCTGTGAGGAGGTCATTAAATGTCTTAAAACAGCCATTTGTCAGGAGATGTTGGACTTCCGTAACCCCATTATGTTTCCATTTATTCCAGTTTATTGTTTTCTTATTTACTATTATATTAGGATTATTCCACAGTGGTTGGTTCCCTCAACAGATTGGGTTAATGCTCAGGACTTTTTTTGGGTAATTTCAATATTTCAAAGGATGTTTCAGGTATGGGATGACGGCTTGGTTCGGCAATCTCTCCGCACAGTCCAAATCAAAGCTACAGCGCCTGGTACAGACTGCTATGAAGGTGATGGGGAGGACTGAGAAACTCTCGCTTCAGTCCATCTGTGAGCAGTCTGTACTCAGGCAGGTGCGGAGGGTATTGTCGGACCCGTCCCACATCCTTCACACGGAGTATGAGCTCTTGCCCTCTGGTAGAAGGTATAGAATCCCCAAATGCAAATTGAACCATTTTAAACACTCTTTTGTACCCACCTCCATCAAAATTTTAAATAGTTCTTGAGCTGTGTATGCTGGGTAGTGTGCATTAATTTGGTGTTCTGTTTGTCTTTGGTTTTGTCATAGCTGGGTTAATTTCATTTATTTTATTTTTATTTTTATTTATTTTAATCTTTTCTAGGATGTGTCATGAGTGTATGTATGTGTACGTCTCTAGCTGTCACATGTATGTTTATTGTCTGCAAGGGCAGCTACTCGCACTGCACTGCGGTCCATGACAATAAAGTATATTCTATTCTATCTATTCTATTCTATTGGGCCATGTACTATTTCTGTAGGTTTTGCTTTCATGTAATATCGGCTTTCTAGCCCTATATTCATTTTCTCCATAGTAATCTTTCTATTTGCACCCAGTCTTTACTCGTTGCTGTTGGGTCGATCCAGTGTCGTAATTGCTGGCAGCCAAAGGCCAAATAATATTGATAAAATTGGGCATTTTGAGTCCCCCTTTCTGGTTGGAGCTAAATAGTCTCAAATATGAGCACCTTGCCTTTTTCCCCTGCCATATAAACCTAGAAAGAGTCTTATGCAGGGAGTCAAACCAATTCTTTGATATAGGAAGTTATAGAATACTGAGGATAAAATTTAAAATAGGTAGTACGGTCATTTTAAGAGCATTAATTCTTCCCCATAATGATATTGGCAAATTTGACCATCTTGTTATATTATTGTTTATTTTGCTCATAATTTGAGCAAGACTAATATCGCGTGTTTGATGCATAATTGGTGTGATCCTTAATCCTAAGTAATTTATTTCTGTTTCCTTCCATTTAATTTTTGTATTCTGTATGCAGTCAATAGTACAATAATTATTTAATGGAATTAATTCTGATTTTCACCAGTTTACCTTATATCCAGAAAGTTCACTAAAATCCATAATAATTTGGTTCAAGCGAGTGAGTGATGAGTCTACATCAGTTAAATACAAGATTATATCATCTGCATATATTGATATTTTATAAGTTCGTTGTCCAATTATTACACCTTTTATATCTTTAACTGATCTTATTTTAATAGCAAGTGGTTCAACCATCAGATGAAATAATAATGCTGATGCAGGACAGCCTAGCTTTGCTCCCTGGTGTAGGGTACATGGTCTCCATATTTTTTCATTAGTTTTTATGGAAGCTTTAATATTTGTATAAAGCATGCGTATCCACTGTTGAAAATTGCAACCAAAACCATATTTTTTTAAGATGTAAAACGAAAATGGCCATTCAACCCTATCAAAGGCCTTCTCTGTATTAAGAGTGCAAACAGCAGCAGAAATATGATATTGTTTTGCGAACTTAATAATACTAAATAATTTTCTAGTATTATCGGAAGAGTGTCTTTTTCATGAAGCCAGTCTGATCTACATGTATCAATTTTTGTACAACTAATGCGAGTCTTGCGGTTAATATTTTTGCCAAGATTTTATTGTTGAGGTTTGCCATTGATACAGGTCGATAATTACAGCATAATAAAGGATCCTTATCTTTTTAATGAATTAAAGTGATATGTGAATAATTAAAAGTGGGAGAGAGGGATCCATTCATGAATGCAGTTTGATAAGTTTCAAGAAGTATTGGAGACAATTTGTTACAAAATGTTTGGCAAAATTCAGAACTATAGCCATCTAGTCCAGGTGATTTATTTTTGGTTAAAGAATGGATGGCTTTCTGTATTTCTGATAGAGTTATAGATTCTTTCTTTCATAATTTCTCATCAGTTTCTCATCAGGGAGGGGATTCTGATAGAAACTCTGAGAGGAAGAAAATATTAAAAATTTGGGCGTATTTACAGCTAACTGTGCAGACAGTATTATACAGCATATGGATATGTAGTGTAAGAGCTCCCCTTGGTTTGCTGTTAATATTTACAGAAGACGTTTTTCAGAAGGTCCGCCTTACTTAAGTGTTTAGCCAATCAGAACTCTGGTAAGCGCGGGAGCCGGTCACTGTGGTTGCCTTTGTGGCCTCGGGCTCGACTGGCCAGTCGTCCTCCTTGACTGGCAATTCAGGAGGAATATTAACAGTTTTCTGCTGTGCTGCCGACTCTGGTGCTGCCCGTGCCATCCCATCTAACAGTTAGCGGCTCCTCACCAGGCGGTTGACTGCACTCGGGGTAAGTCTCCACTTATTCCTGTGTGGTAGATTTAGCTGTGGTTGCTGGAAGCTTGCTGTGGCTCCACAAACTGGTATCTCATTGCTAATTGGGTTAGCCTGGAAGGTACGGTGCTCCGCAGTGACTCCTGGCCTGATGTGTGTGTAATGAGTGTGTGTGTGTGTGTGTGTGTGTGTGTGACTGCTTGGGGGTGAAGTAACAGTTACAAAGCTTGTTGTTATGCAGATAAAGCTCAATTAGGCAATACAGTAGTGACGAGTTTTTTCCTTCTCCATTGGATTAAACTTCTGTATCTCCAGCATTGTTTTTACCGCTCAGCGCTGTGATTGGTCGGGTCGGGCGCTCAAGTAGGTTGCGCGGAAAACTTGGAGTGGATTTTCTTCCTTCCTTGCTGGATCGTCATCAGGCGCTTGCATAGGTTGCGCGGAAGATCCGGAGCAGATTTTTTTTTTTCCCTTTCTTACCTGCACCTGGAACAGGAGTACAATTTTGCATGGTTGATTGGGGGCTCTTAACCTCAACATGCCACCAAAAAAGAATCCCTCATATGAGGAATATGAGGACCTTAAAACGCAATTAGCTCTCTATCAGGGGAAGTGTCTAAGGTGAGCGAACAGCAGAAAGTGATCATGGACGTGGTGGGGGCAGTCAAAGCCCTGAGGCTGCTAAACACCCAGAAGGATGAGAAGATCGCCTCACTGGAGAACCGGGTAGCTGACTTGGAACAGTACACAAGGATTAATGACATCATTGTTTCTGGATTGGAAACGAAGCCCCGGTCGTACGCCCGAGGTTTGGCCAGCTCGAATGGTGGGGAGCCCAGCGAGCTGGATCTCAGCTCAGTGGAACAGCAGGTGACTCTGCCTTCCTGCAGTCTAAAGGAGGTGTGGTGGACAGGAAGGACATTGAGGCTTGTCATCCCATCCCAAGGAGGAAACAGACTGACAAACCGGCCATCATAATAGGGTTTGTGAATAGAAAGCACAAAATGGAATTGTTAAAACAGGGAAGGAAGTTGAAAGGAACGGATGTCTTCTTGAATGAGCAACTGACACAGAAAAATGGAGAAATTGCCAAAAAAGCCAGACTCCTGAAAAAAAACAGAAGAAAATCCAATCTACATGGACAGCTAACTGTAAAGTCTTCATAAAACTGAACAGAACACCAGAAGAGTCCAAAGTCCTGGTCATTAGGAATGTGCAGGAGCTGGACAGATACCAATGACACCTCTCTATAAGAGAATGAAGGACTTGTGTAATTTCAAACTTCACTCATATTAGATCAGCTCAAGATATTGACTCAGATAACAATTTCTACAACAATTTAAACAACAATTGCTGTTATTACACAGATGATCAGTTCAGCTTAAATGTCATAGCAGATCATTGTTTGTCAATTATTCACTTTAATAGCAGAAGCTTATGCAAACTTCCAAATCATCAAAGAATATATTAACCAGTTCACTAAATCATTCAGTGTGAGAGCCATTTCTGAAACCTGGATCAACTCAGAGAAGGGGGCGGAGTTCCACCTGAATGGGTATGAAATGAACTTCATTCACAGAAAGAACAAGAGAGGTGAAGGTGTGGCTCTATACATTAACAAAAACATCAAATTTAAGCTGGTGGAAAGTATGAAACTTACAGTAGATGATGTGATGGAATGTATTACAATAGAAATTGACATGGAAAAAAAGAAAAACATAATTGTTAGTTGTGTATATAGAGCACCTAGCTCAAGTATTGAAACCTTTAAAATTATTATGGAAGGCATGTTTTCAAAAATAAATCAGAAAGTGGCATTCATTTGTGGAGACACAAACATAGACCTGTTAAATCCTAACCAACATGCGATGACTCATGAGTTTGTTGCTGCTACGTACAGTATGAGTCTTTATCCTGTTATAAGCAAACCAAGTAGAATAACGACACATTCTGCTACATTAATAGACAATATTTTTACAAACAATATGGGACATAATATGGTGAGCGGGTTACTAATAAATGATATTAGTGACCATTTGCCAGTTTTTGTGATGTATGACTATAATTATGAAAAGAAAAATGAGGAAGATAAAATTAGATACAGGAGATTGAGAACGGAAGAATCCCTGAATGCATTTCGAAGTGAACTGTTAACACAGGACTGGAAAAAAGTGTATGAAGTGGATGATGTTGACATAGCATATGAAACATTTTTAGATATATTTAAAACATTATATAATGAAAACTTTCCAACTCAACAATATAAGAGAAAATGTAAACACCCAGAAAGTCCGTGGATTACAAAGGGACTGCAAAATGCCTGCAAGAAAAAGAATGCTCTATATCGAGAATTCATAAAAAACAGAACTATAGAGCTGGAGAATAGATATAAAATATATAAAAATAAGCTGACAAATATTATAAGGAAATGTAAGAAAGATTATTATAATACATTACTTGAAATTAATAAAAATAATATTAAAGAATCATGGAATATATTAAATAGAATAATTAAAAATGAACCAACAAACACTAGTCATCCTAATTATTTTATGGAAGATGAAATAACGATTAGCAATATGAATGACATAGTAGATGGGTGCGGGACCTAAACTCGCGGACAATATTGACTATCAACGGGATACAGAGGGAGATCCGGTTGAGGACTATGGAAACAGGAATCCAAGTTCAATGTTTTTGACAGCAGTAGATAAAGGGGAGGTGTTGGATCTTGTTAGTAAGTGTAAAAATAAAACATCTAAAGACTGGAATGACATTGATATGACTCTAGTAAAAAAGGTAATAGACTGTGTTGTAGAACCACTAATTTATATTAGCAATTTGTCATTTAAAACGAGTACATTTCCATGTAAAATGAGAGTTGTCAAAGTTATTCCAGTATATAAAACTGGAGATAAACATCAATTTACTAATTACAGGCCGGTATCCATACTTTCTCAGTTCTCCAAGATTTTGGAAAAACTCTTTACTATGAGGTTGGACAGTGTTATTGATAAACATGAATTGTTAATGGACAGCCAGTATGGGTTTAGGACAAACCGATCTATTGCACTATTAAATCTATTAAATCTATTGCACTAATGGACTTAATTGAAGAGATTACCAGTTGTATTGATAACAAGAAGTATGCAGTGGGAGTGTTCATAGACTTGAAGAAAGCATTTGACACATTAGATCATGAAATATTACTGAAAAAATGGAGCACTATGGTATCAGGGGGGTGGTGTTAAATTTGTTAAGTAGTTACATTAAAAACAGACAACAGTTTGTGCGAATGGGTGACTTCTGGTCAAAAAGACTGGACATTCAATGTGCAGTCCCACAAGGGTCGGTTTTAGGTCCTAAATTGTTTATTTTGTACATAAATGACATCTGTAAAATATCAAGTATTCTGAAGTTGGTGCTATTTGCAGATGACACCAACATTTTTTGCAGTGGAGAAGATTTACAACAGTTGTTGGATGTGGTCACTAAAGAAACGAGTAAACTAAAACTATGGTTTAACAAAAACAAATTGTCATTAAATTTGGACAAAACAAAGTTTATGTTATTTTGTAATTGGAAAATAAATGCACAAATACAAGTGATGATTGATAATGTTAAGATAGAAAGAGTAGACAAAATTAAGTTCTTGGGAGTAATACTTGACCACAAGCTATGCTGGAAAGCACATGCAAAATATCAGCATTTAAAGCTGGCTCAAAGCGTTGGAATTTTAGGATTATAGGCATCCGAGTCTCGAAAGACTATGGGCTTACACACTGGAGTTGACATCGTCTGGTGTGGCTGGTCAGGCCGATGCGGGAATGGCAGTCTCTCCCACATCTAGGACAGATGAATGCAGTTGCTGGTCTGTCTGCCTGGGTTGAAGCCTTTCGTCTTTGTCTCTTTGCCTCGGACTGTTGAGCAAGAGTCTCCTCAAAGTTCAACAGCCCCTCTTTCACTGCCTGTCTCCAGGCTGGTCGATCAGAGGCAATGGTTTCCCAGGAGTCTACATCGAATTGAAGGGATTTCAGGTCTCTCTTGCAGACATCCTTAAAGCGGAGTTTGGGTCTGCCTATGGGAGGGGTTCCTTGTGTTAGCTCTCCATAGAGGAGGTCCTTTGGGATTCTTCCGTCCTCCATGCGCACAAGATGGCAAAGCCACCGCAGACGCCTCTGCTTCAGCAGACTGTACATGCTGGGAACCATGGCTCTGTCCAGTACGCTGGTATTTGTGACCTTGTCCTGCCAGGTGATGCCCAGGATGCGGCGGAGACAGCGCATGTGGAAGGCGTTAAGCCTGTGCTCCTGTTTGGCTCTCATTGTCCATGCCTCGCTACCATAGAGGAGAGTGCTCACAACACAGGCCTTGTACACTTGGATTTTCGTGTACTCAGTCAACTTGGCGTTTGTCCAAACTCTCTTGTTGAGTCTAGCCATTGTGGTAGCAGCTTTGCCGATGCGCCTGTCTAGCTCTGTGTCCAGAGAGAGAGAGTCAGAGATGGTAGAGCCCAGGTACACAAAGTTGTGGACAACTTCCAGTGCTTGGTCAAAGAGTGTGATGACTGGTGGAGAGCCTGTATCCTGCCCCATAACTTGTGTTTTCTTCTGGCTGATTGTCAATCCAAAGGCCTCGCATGCCTGACTGAAATGGTCCACGAGCAGTTGGAGCTCCTGCGCTGTATGGGCCGTGATTGCTGCATCGTCCGCGAAAAGGAGATCACGAAGGCATTTCTGCTGGATTTTGGATTTGGCCTTGAGCCGGGAGAGGTTATAGAGCTTGCCATCTGATCTGGTTCGGAGATAGATGCCCTCAGTCGCTGATCCAAAGGCGTGCCTCATCAGGACAGCGAAGAATATTCCGAACAGTGTCGGGGCAAGGACGCAGCCCTGTTTCACGCCGCTCTTGATCTTGAAACTCTCTGATGTTGAGCCATCGAAGACTACTGTGCCAGTCATGTCATCATGAAAGGATCTAATGATGCTCAGCAGCCTGGGTGGGCACCCTATCTTTGGCAGGATCTTAAAGAGGCCATCCCTGCTGACTGTATCAAAGGCCTTCGTCAGGTCTATAAAGGCTACAAAGAGTGGCAGTCTTTGCTCTCTGCATTTCTCCTGCAGCTGTCTGAGGGAGAAGATCATATCGATGGTGGACCTGTTGGCGCGGAAGCCACACTGGGATTCAGGGTAGACTCTCTCTGCAAGGACCTGGAGTCTCTTCAGTGCAACCCTTGCGAACAGCTTCCCGACGATGCTCAGGAGGGAGATGCCGCGATAGTTGTTACAGTCAGACCTGTCACCTTTGTTCTTGTATAGCGTGACGATGTTGGCATCCCTCATGTCTTGTGGCACTTCCCCTTCCCTCCAGCACAGGCAGAGGAGATGGTGCAGCTCTTCAGCCAGGACATCTTTGCAGCACTTCAGAACTTCCGCTGGGATAGCGTCCTTCCCCGGAGCTTTGCCAGTGGCGAGGGAGTCTAGAGTGTCATGCAGTTCTTCGAGCGTTGGCTCGATGTCCAGCTCCTCCAGCACAGGCAGACACTCAACAGCGTTGAGGGCATCTTCTGAGACTATGTTTTCCCTGGTGTAGAGCTCAGAGTAATGCTCGACCCAACGTTCCATCTGCTTTGCTCGGTCCTTGATGATGTCACCAGAGGAGGATTTCAAGGGGGCTGTTTTCTTCTGTGTCGGTCCAAGAGCCTGCTTGATGCCGTCATACATCCCCTTGATGTTGCCGGTGTCAGCTGCAATCTGGATCTTGGAGCAGAGCTGGAGCCAGTAGTCATTGGCACATCGCCTCGCACAACATTCTTAACCAGAAGGTAATGTTCATGCTGTATTGCTCACTTGTACTGCCTTATCTGATTTACTGTGTTGAGGTATGGGGCAATACCTACGAGAGTACACTGCAGACATTATGCACAATTCAGAAAAGAGCAATAAGGATAATAAATAATGTAATAAATTATTATGATCATACTGATGCATTGTTTTTAAAGTTACAGACATTGAAATTTATGGATCTGGTTCAATTCAAAACTGCACAAATACTGCACAAATAAACCCCAATTCCGAAATAGTTGGGAGGAAATGTAAATTGTGAATAAAATCAAAATGCAATGACTTTCAGATCACATGAGCCAATATGTTATTCACAATAGAACTGAGATAACACAGCAAATATTGAAACTGAGAAATTTTACAATTTTATCCACAAAATGAGCTCATTTCAAATTTGATGGCTGCTACAGGTCTCAAAAAAGCTGGGACAAGGGCCTGTTTACCATGGTGTAGCATCCCCTCTTCTTTTTAACACAGAGTGGAGGCGTCTGGGCATTGAGGAGACAGGTTTCTTGCGTTTAGCCATTGGAATTTGATCCCACTCTTGTTTAATACAGGCTTCCAGCTGCTGGAGAGTTTTGGATCTCCTTGGACGGACTTCTCGTTTAATTATGCACTAAGTGTTCTCAATCGGTGAAAGATCAGGACTGCAGGCAGGCCAGTTCAGCACACGGACAGCACACATTTTAAATGAGCCTTGGCCCACAGAAAACAGCGGCGCTTCTGGATCATGCTCAACAATGGCTTCCTTTCTGCATGATAGAGTTTTAGGTGGCATCTGTGGATGGCACGACGGACTGTGTTTACAGACAGTGGTTTCTTGAAGTATTCCTGGGCCCATTTAGTAATGTCAATGACAGAATCATGCCGGTGAGTGATGCAGTAGCGTCTGAGGGCCCGAAGATCACGGACAGCCTGTGAAGGTCATTGGCCTTGTCCCTTATGCACAGAGATTTTTCCAGTTTCTCTGAATCCTTTGATGACGTTATGCACTGTTGATGATGAGACCTTCAAAGCCTTTGCAATTTGACGTTGAGGAACATTGTTCTAAAAGTATTCCACAATTTTTTTACGCAAGCCTTCACAGGTTGGAGAGCCTCTGGCCATCTTTACTTCTGAGAGACTCAGCCTCTCTAAGACATCCCTTTTATAGCCAATCATGTTACACACCTGATGCCAGTTAACTTAATTACTTGCTAAATGTTCTTTCAGCAGATTCTCTTATATATTAATTGCTTTTTCAGCCCTTTCTTTGCCTGTGCCCCAACTTTTTTGAAACCTGTTGCAGCCAGAAAATTTGAAATAAGCTCATTTTGTGGATAAAAATGTACAATGTCTCAGTTTCAACATTTGAAATGTTATCTAGGTTCTATTGTAAATAACATATTGGCTCATGTGATCTGAAAGTCATTGCATTTTGATTTTATTCACAATTTACATTTCCTCCCAACTATTTCGGAATTGGGGTTGTATGCTTGTATCTTGCTTGTATCTACAAGTAGTGGCATATTTCAATCGCTCCCACAATTGTAATGACTATGGCGGCACATCGCCTAGTAGACAGGCATTGCTAATACTTTCATAGTGTCAGCCTCACCTCCTTATTATGCTTTTCGGAAGATACAAAGACGCAGTGGTTTCGATTTATTTTTAGGGAAAATCAGCAGCTAGCAAACTAACTTCAACCCCATTTCCAGAAAAGTTGGGACGCTGTGTAAAATGTAAATAAAAACAGAATGCAACGATTTGCAAATCATTTAAACCGAATATTTAATTGAAAATAGTGCAAAGACAATAAATCCAATGTTGAAACTGAGAAATTTTATTGTTTTTTGAAAAATATTTGCTCATTTTGAATTTTATGACAGCAACATGTTTCAAGAAAGTTGGGACACGGGCAATGTTATGGGCTGAAATATGTGCCACCAGAAACTGAATTTGAATCATTTATATTTGAATTTCAATTGCTAAACTTGAATCATTGCATTGAAAAACTAAATCTGAATAGTATAATTTGAAATTGAATTTATTAGTTTGGAACTGAAGTCCAATAAACTTGAAACTGAATGTAAGATTATGAAACTTAATTTGGTTTCTCTGAAACAATATCTGATCCTCACTGAAAATTCAACTCTATATATTTTCACATTCAGTTCTGACAATTCAAATTCAGTTCTCTAAATTCAATTTCAGTTCACTGTGACAGACATCCGAGAAGTTGAGGAAGAGCAATCGAGCGCAGATACACAGGTCTCTCCCCTGGGAAAATTTTGAAAATCTTGCTGTTAAAGACGCAGTTAAAATGTAGCTGGACAAGGATAGAGCGCACTCCTATACATCACTAGCTTAGCTGGACTAGCTTCCATCCTGACTTGGCCGTTCAGTACTTTTGCGTCAGACGTGAACTCTTCAGGAAAGCGCCGTGCATCAACTCAATCACTGCTTGTAATTTGCCTCATAAACGGCTCGATGTTGAACAGCGAACACAAGTGAATGATAAATAACAGCAATTCAGGGGTGGGCTCAATTTTCCAAGACTCAAAACCATGAACTTTGCAATGTAAACAATAGTGCCCGTGCTGCCGTAAGATAAGTGAACTTTATCTGCGTCTATGGGATTAGAGTGAATGAGAGCTCTTCTCAGGCCGCTCTTCACTGAAAATGTTGAGGCAGCTCAGGAGATTCGGGGCTATTGGCCAATCATTCGGGGCTTCAGCTGGGAATGCCCAGGGCTAACGACGCCCCTGGTACAGCAAAGCACGTCTAAACAGGCTAGGTGTGCTGTTGGCTGTAAAAAAAAAAATGGTAGGGACACCTTTACGGACTGAAGTAAGACCTTTTGAAAACGACAATAGTGATGGCAGAGCATAAAATCTCACACGTCCCAAAAGTGTAAATAAAATCAGTTTTGAGTTGGCTGCTCATTTATATTCCCGTTTCCGTTCACGTTGATAGGCCGAACATAGACTGACCAACTGTCAGTCTGTTTCAGCTTTATGGTGAAGCCACCGGGGTTAAATACGTGTAAAATAGCGATTCCTCCCACCTCCCAAATATCAGAACTAAGGGGATCGGCACGACAGCGCCGCAAAGCATAGCAATCAGCTTAGTTCCTGCCTATTGCAGATCAGAGCTAGCTAATAACATAAGGGCAAAAACAAAACCATATCGCTGATGCTTATTTGCGAAGATTTTCCCTTCCCTTTTGACACAAATCTGATTCCCCAGAGATGCATCAAATCTTACATGGGCTGATAAATCAAATACAATCAGTTAGCTATAGATATTAGTACAGGCAGTCCACATTCATATTGACATTTCCTTCAAGGTAATTGGCAGAATATAAGCCGACCAGCAGTCAGCCTGTTTCAGCTTGATGGTGAAGCCACCTGGATTGAAATACTGTACGCATAAAATAGCGATTGCTCCTACGTCCCAAGAATTTAAACGAACAAGTTTGGGGCAGACAGCGTCGCAAAGTATAGCCATCTGCTAGGTTCCTGCCTATAACCCATAGGGCCTGGCTAATAACGTTACAGCAAAAACAAAACCATATCGCAAACATATGATGAATATTTGCTAAGATTTTCCCTCACTAAAGTTAGCTAGCTAGCTAGCTACTAATCTAAAAAATGATATGCAATTGCACACATTGCAGAATAACGGGTCATCCCGGCATAATCGGTAAGCAAGCCATTTAGTCCACCAATATTGACAGTTTATCAATAACCTCATTAATCTTCAGCGCCGAACATGTTGCCAAAAGCTTTAAATGGCTATGAAATTATATATCTGGCTTGTTTACATTAGATAACGGAAGCTGTTATTCTTGGTTGCGGAACTCTCCAGTGTGGAGGCGCATTCCTCATTTTCCAAATAAGGCAGAACACGCCCACTTTTTTGGATATACGCTCAACTAACGTAGGAAAAGAAAGTACGCTGACGGGTGGCAACAAATGACGTGCTCAAAAACGTAGGTGCTGATTGGCCGAAGAGGAGACCTGTGTATCTGCGCTCGATTGCTCTTCCTCAGCTACCTGAATGTCTGTCACAGTGAATTGAAATTGAATTTTGAGAACTGAATTTGAGTTGTCAGACCTGAATGTGAAAATATATGCAGCTGAATTTTCAGTGAGGGTCAAATATAGTTTCAGAGAAACCGAATTAAATTTCATAATCTTACACTGAACAAAAATATAAATGCCCCATGTCAAATTTTTGAGTTTTTATTAACAAAAAACTGGAACCGGAATTTGTCTGTGAATAGCACTCTGCTCCAGCGTGCCAAGGGCCATCGAACATGTGCGTTTGCCCATGCGAGTCGTTTCCAACGCTGGACAGCGGTGAGATCCAGACCACGGTGAGGACGCGGAGCGTGCAAGTTGGCTTCTCGAAGGCGGTTACGGACTGTCTGTGGTGTGATGCGTCTGTTGTGCAGACCAACGGTCTCATCCGCTGTGCGTGTCGCTGATCTGAGCCGATCCCGCAGGTGGACGAGCCAGATATAGCGATCTTGTGCTGGTGTGGTCACACGTGGCCGACGTGGCTGAGGTCGATTTGCAGTCCTGCCCATCTAGAAAGTCCAACGGTATAGTAACTCTGATTTATTAACCCCTCCATCCCTCCCCTTGATGCATGGCACTGCCCATGCACCAAATCAGCGGCAATGTGGAAGAGGGATTTCGGTAATATAGGCTTACCATTGGGTCCTACCCACCCGTCATCAGTGTGTTGTGTTCCATGTGATGTCCATTGCCGTTTCTCTTGTGGGGGAGCAGCACCCTGCTCTGCTCGCAGTAGATCACGTGAGATCGAGTCATCAGATTGGTGTAAAAACCCCACAAGAGTGTGTTTGGCTGTTGCCTTTGCCTCTTTGTCTGCGAAAGCATTAGCCAAACTGATTGGGTCAGCATTTTTGGTATGAGCCTGTAATTTGATAATGGCCAATTCCTGAGGTAGTTGAAGTGTTTGTAGCAGCTGTAAAATAAGCTGGGCATGAGGTAACCATGCCCCGATTGCGCCACTGGCCAGCGAAGACATGACAGGTAGAGTGCGCATATTGAGAGTCTGTGTATATGTTTGCACGCTGCCCTTTAGCGGGCTGACATGCTTTAGAAAGAGCTGTCAATTCTGCAGCTTGCGCAGAGTAGATAGACGGCAGTGAGCCACTATCAACACAGGCGTCATAAGTACAGACAGCATATCCAACACATGGATTGCCCTTATCATCTCGTGATGCTGAACTATCAACAAAGTATTCAATATCAGGGTCTGATAGAGGAGTGTCCTTGAGGCCGGGCCGCGCTGCAGTGTTGTATATGACTTCTCTTAAACAATCATGCGGCTCGCCTTCCTCCTCTGTGGGGAGAAGCGTTGCAGGATTTAATGTATTACAGCGTTGAATATTTAAATTTGGTGCTCTAAGCAGGGTTGCCATGCAGGACAGTTGTCCAGCAGGCGACATATAAGAATGTTTTGCTTGTAATAGTAGTACTGCAACAGCATGTGGCACATAGAGGGTTAAATCAGTGTACAATACTACTGACATAGAAGCACGCACTGCAAGCACTGCTGCCTCCACTGCGCGGAGACACACAGGGTAGGCGCTTGCTACAGCATCAAGGCGTTGAGAATAGTAAGCCACTGGTGCCTTTTTTCCCCCAAAATCTTGAGTGAGGACCGACGTCATGAAGACCCCCTTTATGTCTACAAATTGGTGAAATGATTTAGAATGATCTGGTAATCGCAATGTGGCAGCAGTTTGCAAGGCTGTTTAAAGAGTAGTCAATGACTCTTCTCCCTCCCTTGTCCAGACGACGGCGTCAGACGCTGCCATAGGGGCCGCATATATCAGATCTAACAATGGCTGTGTGATCTGAGCATAGTCAGGAATCCAACTCCTACAAAAATTTGCTGTACCCAAAAGTGACATCATGTCCTTCTCAGTTCTAGGTTTTGGCATTTGAGCTATTGCAAGCTGTCGCTCAGGCAAAATAGTTTTTCCTGCATTCGAAATATTATGGCCCAAATATTGTACTGTGCCCTGCCACAATTGCAATTTACTTTTGTTCACTTTATGACCTTGTGATGCTAGAAATTGCAAGCATGCTAGGGTATCTAGTTTGCATTGTTCCACTGTGCGCGAACAGATTAGTATGTCATCTACATACAGTATAATTTGACTTCCTTCAGGGGGAGTAAATTTCGCCATGTTCGCTTCCATTGCTTATGTAAATATTGCTGGCGATTGCACACATCCCTGTGGACAGCGCGTGTTAGTATATCTTTTACGCTGGAACGTAAACGCAAACCAAAATTGTGACTCTGGATGAATAGGTACAGAGAAAAATGCATTTGCTAGATCAATCACAGAGAAATAGGCCAACTGTGGTCACATATCATTCAAAATGGTATTAGGGTCCGGAGTAACCGGAGCTCTTGGAATCACCGCTGCATTTACTGCTTGTAAATCTTGCACAAGTCTCCATTCCCTGTTCGCTTTACGAACTGGAAAAAGAGGTGTATTACATGGAGAGTCTGGGCACGGCACTATAACTCCTTTATCAAACAATTCACGTATAACTGGTTCTATGCCTTTTTCTGCTTCAGGTTTTCAGGGGTATTGACGTTGATATGGACGAAAGGTGCTTTTTGGTACTCTTTTTACCATTGCTACATCCCGAATTAATCCAATGTCATTTTTACCAGTTGTCCATAAAGTTTCAGGCACCTTACTCAACAATTCCTCCTGTTCTACAGTGAGGAACAATTTCTCTCACATGGGTGTGCTCAAATTAGCTTCCCCCATGAGACGAACTCGCGTGCCATGCAAATTCCATTGCAGTGGAATTGCGGTGATCTTAAATTTTGGCGAGTACATTTGCAACATGTCTGTGATCGGCTTGCAAGGGGGCGAATCAGCGAATTGCAACGCATAGTAGATTGCTGGGGGTCCGGTTCCCAGAACCACCATCTGATCCCCCGCAATCTCACCCTGTTCATTTCCCTCGAACACGCGCATTGCCTCCCACGTAGTAGGACCTGTAGGAACCACCCCGAGCCCCAGTTTAGACATTACGTCCCTCCCCAGGAGGTTTACTGGGCACTGTGTAGATATTATTACAGAGCAGTGTGTAGCAATTCCCTCATCAGGATCCTCAAATTTGAGTTCCTCTGTTGCTACGCTGTTCCATTTCCCCATTCGCAGCACAAGTTTGTATCACATCAGTGCTGAGCCGATGTGGAAAAATCACACTTACTTTTCTGATAACAGTTCGACATGCCCCCGTGTCACACAGAAAAGAAATTAGTGTACTGTTTACAATCAAAGTTTTCCAAGCACTTGTTGGTGCAGCCATTAATGCAAACAATTTAGTTTCATCGTAGGGTAATGGCTCCCCAGATGCTAACCCTTCCCCCTGGGTGGTTACTCATTCCGAATCGTTCCCTTGGTTTTGTGGTTTGGCCCGCTCTCGGCAACTCTGGGCAGGGTGACCCCGGCTTTCCACAAACATAACAAGCTTTGCATTGACAATTTTGGGCGAAATGACCTTCTTTTCCGCACACATAACAAGCTCTACTATGGCCAGGTGTCCCATTCTCCCCCCCGGTGTCCCCCGCGACCGCACTCATTCCCTTGGCCTTTGCCGTGGCCATGCCCCACTTTGTGCGTGTCCCCACTGTAGTACAATGGCGTTCCCCCCTTGTGTTCTGCGATGGCTGGTGAGTTGAGACGCCAAACGCAGCGGCCAGAACAAAAGGAGGACACGCAGATGAGAGAGAGAGACAAACAAATAATATAAGAGAGCGAGACTCGCGCTTCCAACGGACCTAGATGTCGTCCGAGGCAAGGAAGCAATGCGAGCTCGACAGGAAGAATAGAAAGGGAAAAAACAGAAAGAATCCCTTGCTATCTAGAACTTTTCCTCAAATATGCAGCTAAACCTCAACAACTCTCTTACTAGAGACCTTGCCGGCTGAAGAGCAAACATAACACTGACACTCTAGCATGGGAAGTGAGGCGGAACTTGGACTTAAATAGAATCCGGGCGACGCCCCCAATTAATGCCAGCTGGCCCAGGAATCCGATTGAGAGCAAAACGATATCGTCCCGGATGAGAGCAACAAAGAAAGCTCTCAAAGCCTCCAAACCGTGACAAGTTCACGTAACTCTCTCTCAAAATGCAGGGCGTGATCTTTAACTGGTTGGAATGCCCCCGTTTGCCAAGTCAACAAATGTCGTTTCACAAATTTCGAAATTTCAGGGCGCAATCCAGATAAGAAGGCAATTTTTAATTGTTGGGCATACGGACCATTGTCAACCCAAGGATTTGGCGAGTCCAAACCACTGTTTGCTGCGAAAATAGGTTGCAGCCGTTCCAAATATCCAAGACAGGATTCGTCTTTGCCATGTCTACAATCAGAAATTCGCGCATAATTACAATGCCCATGAAAGAAATCGCGTATGCGCCCAAACAATGCCATTAAGGGTCCCCAATACACATCATAAACTGTCGTAAACAGTTGCAATTGCCGCTGCGCTTTCGCTTTTTCACTTTACCGCTTAGATTGCTGATACTCAGCTTCTTCATGCCAATTTAAAGCTGCCTCATAACCAGATTTTTTCAACAGTTTCCGATCATCGCCCGCCCGCTTCATCAAATCACGCACAAGCTTATTTGTATGGACAGGCTTCAATTGCCCACTAAACCCAAATTCTTTTGCCCATAATGATTCCCACTTCCCTGAACCATTATATCGTCTTTCAACACATCGTCCAGTCTCAGTCAAAGTCACGTCATCATCTGTCCCAGAACAGCAGTCCTTACAACAACAACAACAACCCCTTACTGTTCGTTTGTCCCATAATTGGCAATATTATTCTCTCCGCCTCACAACAACTAAGCCGAATTCAGTAAGAATTCCGTCACTCACCCGCACCTTCACCACAATCTTTGGAGAACCTCCTGTTTCTGGCCTCCTACGCACCCAAAAGGGCCTTCACAATCGCCCCGGGCTGAGGTCTTTCCACAACATCTCCTAGACAGCCGTGCGCACGGTTTTCAGTTGGCGCCGATTCTCCAGGGAGTGCAGGTGAGAGGAATTCCGGACGTAGCCCCCAGTGTTGTAGGAATTTTGGTATTATACCCCTGGTATTAACCTCACAATAGAACTCAGACGACTCCAAAAGAAATGAGACGGAGGCAGAGAGGGCGAGGCGCTGTGCTGACAGAGGGGCCCCCTGAGCCCGCCCGCCATAGCAAACAAACAGTTGATCTACCCTCCTGATACCTGCTAAGTACAGACTGAGCGCGCGCACTGGCCACAGCCTGTTCCTCCGTTCCTGTTCGCTGGTAGCATGAGGCGGTGGACAGAAGGCCTGCAGTCGGATGACTAATGATCTGAAACCTGTGGTGATGACCTTTGGCCGAAAGGCCGGGTTAGGACGCAGCTCCACTGACCCTTGGTCCCCTCTCAGGGTCAAGCAAGACGGGTGCACAGAGAGAGCCCCCAGCTCGCTCACCCTCCTAGCTGACACTAAGGCCAAAAGGCAGTCTTGATAGATAACATATGCAGGTCTGCCTGGTCCTGGGCTTCAAACGGCGGCCCTGTCAGACCGTCCAACACTGTTTGCAGATCCCATTGAGGGATTACGCGCTGCACAAGGGGTCTTAGTCTGCGGACTTCCTTCAAAAACCGTTTTACCAGGGGGTGACTTCTGGCTGTGAAGCGGTCAAACCCATCATGTCCGGCTGCGATCGCTGCAGCAAACGCCCCCAGAGTGGATGCTGCGCGGCCCCCCTCGAAGAGTCCCTGAAGGAAATCCAGCACCCCTTGAAGGGGGCATGAGCGCGGTTCCAGTCTTCTCGCCTGACACCAGTCCACAAAAATCCACCAATGGGCCTCATAAGCTCTGAATGTGGCCGGGGCATGTACACACTGGATTGTGGACACTACTGCCTCTGGCAGGCCCAACTCGCTCAGTCTCACCCTTTGGCTTGGGCAGTAGTTGGAGCAGAGGCTTGGTCGGTAGCTGGAGCGGAGGCTTGGTCGGTAGTTGGAGCAGAGGCTTGGTTGGTAGCTGGAGCAGAGGCTTGGTCGGTAGTTGGAGCAGAGGCTTGGTCAGTAGTTGGAGCAGAGGATTGGTTGGTAGCTGGAGCAGAGGCTTGGTCGGTAGTTGAAGCAGAAGCTTGGTCAGTAGTTGGAGCAGAGGCTTGGTCGGTAGTTGGAACAGAAGCTTGGGTAGTAGTTGGAGCAGAGGCTTGGTCAGGAGTTGGAGCAGAGGCTTGGGTGGTAGCTGGAGCAGAGGCTTGGTCGGTAGTTGGAGCAGAGCCTTGGTCAGTAGTTGGAGCAGAGGCTTGGTCAGTAGCTGGAGCAGAGGCTTGGTCGGTTGCTGGAGCAGAGGCTTGGTCGGTAGTTGGAGCAGGGGCTTGGTCATTAGTTGGAGCAGAGGCTTGGTCGGTAGCTGGAGCAGAGGCTTGGTCGGTAGTTGGAGCAGAGGCCTGGTCGGTAGTTGGAGCAGAGGCTTGGTTGGTAGCTGGAGCAGAAGCTTGGTCGGTAGTTGGAGCCGAAGCTTGGTCAGTTGCTGGAGCAGAGGCTTGGTCAGTAGTTGGAGCAGAGGCTTGGTCAGTAGTTGGAGCAGAAGCTTGGTCAGTAGCTGGAGCAGAGGCTTGGTCAGTAGTTGGAGCAGAGGCTTGGTTGGTAGCTGGAGCAGAGGCTTGGTCGGTAGTTGGAGCAGAAGCTTGGTCAGTAGTTGGAGCAGAAGCTTGGTCAGTTGCTGAGGTTGTGGCCTGAAGAGCTGGACCAGGGCGATCTGTTACTTGTGAAGGTGCAAACTCACATTCCTCAAATATCAGTGGCGGATCCGAGGGGGGGTGCAGAGGGGCGCGCCCCCCCCCTTTTTTCGCAGAGAGGTGAAAAAATTAAGCGCACACTATTCTCTGAATAAGCCCAAATTTACTACGTACTCGCGTATCTTGGCGACAATCATCATCTCTGATAATCTCCTAGTCTGTAACCATGTGATTCTGCAGTCCTCACGGTTCATATACCGCTTTTAATGGTTCACCTTCACTATTCCGGTTGTCTTGCATCATGGCAAATTTATTTGGATCCGATTGTATATATTTGCTTTATGTGATAGGAATGACCGAGAAACTCTTTTCTTGCAAATAAAAAAATGATACATGGACTTAAGCTATGTACAATTTATTTAATTTTGTTGTTTTCGTTCTGAAGTTTAAGAAGGCAGGCTTGCTGGGAAATTTGTTCGACTAATGGCCTTGCTTGTCCCCTGTTGTGGTAACAGTCTAAAAATGCGTTTCAACAATGGATGTATCCATGGTTTCTACGACTACGACTTACAGACGAAAATGTCAGCAAGCAATGGAGAGGCGGAAAAGCTTAGAGAATACAGGAAACCGACATTTGAGGCTCAGCCTTTCAAATGCAAAAAAAAAAAAAAGACCAGCCGTTTGACCATGATGATCCTTGTAGCAAGCACTTTTCATTTGCGGGGGGACATGGAAGCGGTAAGACTGACATTAAATTAATAGGCTATCGCAAGTATGTATTCAGTTAAAATTTGCTTGAGCTTACAAAAGGACCCCACTGATGGACCAGTTGTTCATAGCCTAATATTTGATGTATATTGATTTGTTGTTTTACAGTGCCAAATAAAATTTGTCCTGGAATACCGGGAGACTTTCCAAATTTTCCATTCCAAAACCCTGTCTTGATGTTCAGAATCACCCGTCATTAAACTTGTAACCAGCGAGTACTGCGGTTCTGAAGCTAGTGAGCTATTCTAAGCCCTTTAGAGTCTGTAAGTAAGACATGTAACATTATTTTAAAAAGGTTATGCACGAGTCAATCCAAATAGGTCAATGGTCTTATTGAAAAATTCTAAATGGCCCTAAAGTCACATTTCTTTTTCACATTCATTCATGTAAATATAATAATAATAATAATAGTAATAATATTTCTGGAAAAAATAGTTTATATGTTGACAATGTTATGTTTTAATATAGGACAGCATCATTGCATTAAATTTATATCAGGACATCTTCAGGATAAATAGTATCTTAAATAAATAAGATAGTTTGTTTTTGGACATTACCCACCCAACCACTGCCTCCAGATTAGTAAATCCACTCACATGTGCAGAAATTCAACTTAATGGTGACTCGGATTATGTGTATGACAACACTTCCTACTCTCACAACTCTTGGGAGTGTTTTGGAAGCAATAAATCCTCATCTTATAGAACCATTTTGAAAAAAGGCAATCACAGCATTGTAATTACTTTTTACAAGCTGTTGAGGGTGGTATCTTTTACTAAACCTGGTTTAGGGACTTGGGGGGAGGGTGGATTTGGTGATCTGTTAACATCTGCTAAAATCACAGATGCATATAGCCACTGGGTTTGCATGTTAAACCCTAGTCACACTAGAGGCGGAATGAGCCGGAATGCCGTCGGAATAAAAATTCTTTGTATATTCCTGGATATTTGAAGTGCGTTCTAAAAATTCTGACTGCATTCTGAGTGCATTCCAAATATTCGGGCCCGTTCTTGTGGCCGGCCCGAATGTTTTGCTCATGCTCAAAACTTTCCAGGTGCATTCGAAGAGGAGAAATATCGAACGGCAATCGAACTGTGTTCTAACTGCACTCTGACTGCATTATAAATATTCTGACTGCATTCTTACAGCATTCTAAATATTCCTACTGCGTTCCAACTACATTCAAGCTGCATTCGAGAGCTAATACTCCCAGAATGAGCAAGAATCATTTGAGGCGGGTTCGAAGCACATTCTAAGTATTGGAACGGCATTCTTTCAAAACTGTAAGAATTTTGGTCAATTTGAAATTCCCGCCCGAATGTTGCGCGAATTCTTCATTCCGGCTGGTTCTGCTTGATTCCTGCTGATTTTGAATAAGTGTGATGGGGGCATTAGATATACACTACAATTATTTTATTGGAAGCTATTTGGTGTTATATAAACTCAAAAACTAATAATATCAATGTTTTGTGGGAAATATGGTCAAACCCTTTCACTGCTAGTGGTAATTTTGTCAACATTTCTGAAACATCAAAACCTTTGAAAATCGCTCGAACCATAGCACATAGGTTTTCACTGGAAAGCTCTCATCAAGCACTTTCCAATGAATGCCAGCACTGCAGGGTTTGGACGATTTTGAAAGATTTTCTCCTCTTGGAAATTTCGACCAAGTCACCAACAGCAGTGAAAGGGTTAAGGTCATGAACTTTGACAGTAAAGTGAAAGTCTTAGGTAAAGGTTAACGTTGTCAGTTAATGTAAAACTGCGTTATAACGGCGCTTTGAAAGTTTTTTTTATCTTAATTTTTGGAACCTTGGGAGGAAAATCATTGAACAGATAGGCCAGATTTTTCTCCCAAGATACCAGGAAAATGTGTTTTCAGCACATTAACTTTTAAAATTTTTCTGGGGGACCCCCCAGACCCCTCCTTGCTGCACCCCCCCCTTTCAGCAATTCCTGGATCCGCCCCTGAATATGGCTGGATTGTATGGCCAAATTCCACTGCACTGGAATCCAGCTTGTATATTCTTTGGTGTAGCTGCCGCTGGAAATGCCATTTTCACAAGGCCTGGTATGTCATATATCGTCATGGTCTTTCCCGAATTCATTCTCATCCAGGAAGCACTTGCAGTGCTCACCATCTTTTTCAGTGGCCCATAGACACTTCGATCGAGAGGTGGAAGCTTGTGACTGGAGTGCGGAGGGAAAGTTAGCATCACTATTACATTGCTCTTGCAGAGGTCGATGGCTGCAATTGAGAGGTGTGAGCTATGATTATCCAAGAGAAGTAGCACTTTTTTCCCAAAGCTGACTTTGGTGTGGTTTGCGAAGTTCTGGAGAAACATCATGAAATCTGCCTCCTGCATCCATCCAGATTTATTTCCACTACAAATACTTCCTATTGGCCCATCTCGCACAAAATGGTCTGCATAACGCATGCGAGGGAACACAAACATGGGAGGAATTGTGTTGCCGATGGCATTGATTGCACATGCGATTGAGACCAGTGAACCCCTTTCGGCAGATGTCATTGCTCCTACCTGTTTGGTTCCACATTTTGCAATCAGTCTGTCTGGAGTCTGCACGGTAGTAATGCCAGTTTCATTGACATTCCAAATGTCATTTGCAGTGAAGTTGAGAATTTTAAAAACTTCATCAAGCTTTCCAAAAAAAAGTACCACGTTGTGTTTATTAAAACTGGTGGCCTCAGCACTTCTAATGGACAGAGTTGGGTTTCGTTTCATAAAGCCGGAAAACCAACCTGGCCCAGCAGTTGATGTCTCGTCCCATGACTTTAGATGTTTGCAGCCATATTTTACTGCAAGTTCTCTCACCTGTAATGTTAATCATATAAAAAATGTTAAATATTTCCCCATTTGTTATATTTTATATTGCCGCCAGTACAACTTCTATAAATTTCCCCTGACTTATCTTTTACCAATTCCTATGTGCTTACCTTCCGTGGACACAGTCCATAGTATGCATTGGCACCCTCTTTCAGATACTCTGTCAACACCTTCTCTTGTTCATCAGTGAACACTTTCTTTCCGGAGTTGTACCCTACATGTGGAAGTTCGCTTGATCCCTGATCTTCTAACTTCTTCCTCGCTTTGCAGAATCTAAAGCGAGTGACATGGCATATGCCATACAATTTTGCCACATATCTGACTGAGTTTCCCTAGACTTTTACATCAGTGGATGCTTTCTTCAAAATGTCGAGAGGCACCCCTCTGTCAGTCTTTCTCTTTCGAGACCTAGGCATGCTGAAATTAAAAAAAAGATGAATAAAAATCATTTTTACTCATGCATTCAGTCAAATTGAGCTTGGGGTAAGTTGTACCATTTTTTTAAATGTCACAACTTACCCCAAGCAAGTTTGTTACAACTGTCCCTGAGTGCATTAGTGATGACCAAGCTTTGCTTACAGCTAACAGCTAAAACATTACCACAAACAATCTGAATGAAAGATAGCTAAACTGTCACATTATCAACATGATGTACGTTTGATGAGTTCAACTACAAAGCAGGCTATGTAATCACAAAAATAATTTGAGCAAAAAAAATTACTTTCTTACCTCCAAAATTATGTTTTCCCTCACAAATTTTGCTGTGTCTGCTTCAGGGCACTACTTCTTCACATGTGGACTTAGGACTAAACTGAGCATGTGCAGAGTGAATCAGGTGATTCCAAACTTGTTCCTGATTGGAGCAATTGCAAGTGTTACAACTGACCCATGTTACAACTGTCCCCGGTCTGCTCTACTTACCAAGCCAACACCTGCTTATCTTCAGCCATGCGGCTGGAGTAGATCGAATAGTGGTATGGCTTTCCAGTGTTTTGTAGCTCCTGTACCAACTTGTTTGAAATGTGTTGCTGGCATCAAGCCAGAAGCAATGTAGCAGACACTTCATTAGGAACAGATAGAATGGGTGACCTTTTTTTATCAAATTCAGTTTGTTTTTAATGGAGTGGATTGTGCAGTAATACACAGATGCTCGCGATGGATGATTTGGTAGCAGCATGTCCAGCCACAAAAGTTGTACAATACTGTGTGCATGATTGATTTAATGAGACAAAAATAAGACAGAAGTGTTCATAGATAGTATATTACTACAGCTTTGACTTTGTTGATGCACAAAGCAGTCATCTTGAACTCGCCAACTCGGAACTCAGGTTCTGTGGGTTCCTCCAACTTTCTGAGTTGGTAATCTGACTTCAGGGAGCATTCTAGTTGGAAATTCCGACTGGGAGCTTGGACTTTTTGACTTCCCGCTTCAACTGGAATGCAGCATTAGAGACTGAAAATGAGTAGGAATGGGCCCAGCACCAACCCCAGGGGAACACCCAGTGTGAGTGCAGCCTGCCCTGCCCTGACCTGTTATCTTCCAGTTAGGTCAGATTCCAGGTGGGCTAATGCAGAACCAAAGAACCTTTTGTCTTCACTCATTCAAATGGCAACTGATAATGTGAAGGCAATTCCTTACAGAAACCACCAACATTTTTTTTTTTAAATTAAAAAATTTAGCTGAGCAAAACATAAACCCTGAACATTTATACACTGGGCCTGCTGGAATAAAATTTGACCAACTCTGATGAATTGATTAATATTCTGTTATGCATATGCCTCTGTGGCAGTATCTAACTTCTGCTGTGCGCACTTAAATCATTCAAAGAAACACCAAAATTTTTTTTGTTTTTTTTCTTTCAACTCATTTCTGTACAACTTTTAAAATAATATTGGAAAAAAATATTGAATGTTAATCTTAAATTTTAATAGTTGATTCAAATTGGTGGCATCCGTTTACTGTCCTTCTGTTAGTGATTTAAAAACCCGAACGCCCCTGGTACTGGGGGGAATCAAGAAGCATCATAAATACAGCATGTTTCCTAATAGCAACATCGTCATGTAGCATATCCATTTAAAGGGAAGAAACTTGGCGAAAACCATATGACAATTTTTACCTCAACCTAACACAATTCCAGCACCAAGCAAATAAATAAGCATAAAGCATGTAGCAAAATATAGGATAAAATAATATCAGTGCTAGCGTTTTTACTGAATTTGTGCTATGCATACAAACAATACATCAAATGAAAGAGAAAAGTCCATAGAATCCAATAGCCCAAGTCATTTTAAACCGACACCACACTCAAAGAACAGCAGGTACTTTACATTCTACTGTGATGAGTGAAAATTTTTTCCTTACCTTTGATATTTTGTGATGAAAAACTGTGTTTGAGGGTAAATCTTCACTGTTTATTGTTAGCCTAATGTGTGCGTATTATATTGAAACTAGGTCTTCCAGTCTCCAAGCATGTTTTTTTTCTGAAGCACTGCTTCCCATGAGATCAGGCCCTGAGCATTCTACTTGCACACAATGTATTTTCTCTTCTGTGATCTGCGTGTGATGCTGTCAGTTTGATTTTGCGGGTGGCCACTTGATTCTATGGGCTCTGATGTTTCCCATGAGCCCTCAACCACTGTAATTGCACAAGCCTAACCTGAGATAGAACCTTGTGTTCCCAGTGCATATAACTGAGAGTCCATGTGCCATTACGCACATGTTCTCAAAGATCTCAACAATATGTTTGCTTAAACGGTTTGTTTTTAGGATTATTATTATTTAGTATTATTATATTAACCACAAAATATTCAACAGTTGTTTTCAGTGTCATTTTCTGACTGAGAATCTGTGCGCCATTATGCACAAGTAGTGAGAGAGCACAGCTATACAAGCGCTAAATCGGGGTGCATGACATGTTTTGTTGACTCTTCATATTAGCAATGAGACATGCAGAGAGTAGTCCATTGAGCTGAGGTGTTTGTTCTTTTCACTTTTTACCATTTTTACCTCATCTTTATTTTTGCAATTTTGTTTATGTGCTTGTTATTTTTGAAAATAAATTTGTTCTAGTGGAGTCAAACTTCATTTCCTTTGTATGTATTTTCTTTGAATGGGAAAATGTATACAGGACTGGCAGAAATTAAAAAAAAAAAAAAAAGTTAATATAAGTGAAATTAAATGAGTTTAACAGTTTGATACCTGAGAAAATTAAAATGGCAAAGTGTCCAAAAAGGTGCTCGAATTGTCGATTTGGAGAAGCCACCTAGACATTCCTGAACTTAAACCTCTCTAATTTTGCTCTTATTTTCTTGATTAGAATAACCTTTGGAACAGATAATGGTGAGATTATGTGCTGTAATTTTAGAGGTTTCAGACTGCAACTAAATAATTTCAAAAGGGATAAAAGTAAAATTTTGTGAGGCAGAAATGAGATCTTTCATTCACGCTGTGTTCCATCTTCATTTACTCTGACTCAGTGAGAATTACACTGATTTTTACACCACCACAGAAATCCCCAAGGTCTTACCTTTATTATGATACTAAGATTTTTCAAATGGACCAAGCATTTTCAAAGATATACTCATTTTGTTTTGGGCATTTCATTTTCGAGCCACAGGCTCAGGGCTTAAGAGGTTAAATCACTCTCATTGCCTCAGTTGCAGCTCAAGGCACATGACACGGATGGGACAAATATCATGAAACGTCATCATATCACATCATTATTATCTTTCATTTTATATAAACCTAAATTTTTACATTTATCATGTCACATACTGACCAGCATGACCACATTCCATATCACACCATTATCATACAGTGTTGTGTAAAAATACTCGCCCCTTCCTGGTTAAATTATTTTTGCTTTTGCTTTGCTTTAAATGTTTCCGACTATTCAACTAATTTTAATATTAGTCAATGTGAGTAAACGCAAAATGCAGCTTTTGAACATTCCATCTATGGGAGATGCACTCTACCAATCAAAAGTTTTAGGACACCCCAATTTTTCCAGTTTTGTTTTGAAAATTATGCAGTTCCAGTCCAACAGATGGCTTGAAATGGTATAAAGGTAAGTGGTGAACTGTCAGAAGTTTTAAACAAAAGGTAAGGTTACCCAGGTTTTTTGTACGCCGTCGAGTAGGTGAAAGGATGGTCCCTCAGTGTGTGACATCAACTGTCAAACATGGCCGAGGAAGCGTGATGGTCTGGGGCTGTTTTGCTGGATCCAGGATCAGTGACTTACAGAGTGAAAGGTACCCTGAACCAAAACGGCTCCCACAGCATTCTGCAGCGCCTTGCAGTACCCTCTGGTATGCGCCTAGTTGGTCAGGGGTTCATCCTACAGCAAGATAATGACCCAAAACATAAGTCCAAGCTCTGCCAGAACCACCTTAGGAAAAAAGAACAAGATGGTGAGCTTGAAAACATGGAGTGGCAGCACAGTCTCCAGGCTTAAACCCCATCGAGATGGTTTGGGAAGAACTGGACAGAAGAGTGAAAGCAAAGCAACCTACAAGCGCCACACATTTATGGGAACTTCTGCAACAGAGTTGGGAAGAACTTTCTGAAAAATATTTGATTTACATTGTACAACCCCAATTCCGAAACAGTTGGGACAAAGTGTAAATTGTGAATAAAATCAAAACGCAATGACTTTCAAATCACACCATCCAGTATTTTATTCACAATAGAACAGAGATAACATAGCAAATGTTGAAACTGAGAAATTTTACAATTTTATCCACAAAATGAGCTCATTTCAAATTTGATGGCTGCTACAGGTCTCAAAAAAGTTGGGACCGGGGCCTGTTTACCATGGTGTAGCATCCCCTCTTCTTTTTAACAGAGAGGAGGCATCTGGGCATTGAGGAGACAAGTTTCTTGAATTTAGCCATTGAATATTGATCCTACTCTTGTTTAATACAGGCTTCCGGCTGCTGGAGAGTTTTTGGTCTCCTTGGACGGACTTTTCATTTAATTATGCGCCTAACGTTCTCAATTGGTGAAAGATCAGGACTGCAGGCAGGCCAGTTCAGCACAAGGACTCTTCTACTACGAAGCCATGCTGTTGTTATAGCTGCAGTATGTGGTTTTGCATTGTCCTGCTGAAATACACAAGGCCTTCCCTGGAATAGATGTCATCTGGAGGGGGGCATATGTTGCTCTAAAACCTTTATATACCTTTCAGCATTCATGGTGCTTTTTAAAACATGCAAGTGTCCCACACCATATGCACTAATGCATCCCCATACCATCAGAGATGCTGGCTTTTGAACTGAACGCTGATAACAGGAGGGGTGGTTTTTCTCCTTTTTAGCCGGGAGGACACAACGCCCATGATTTCCAACAAGAATGTCAAATTTGGACTCGTCTGACCATAGGACACTTTGCCACTTTGCTACAGTCCATTTTAAATCAGCCTTGGCCCACAGCACACGGCGGCGCTTCTAGATCATGCTCAACAATGGCTTCCTTTTTGCATGATAGAGTTTTAGGTGGCATCTGTGGATGGCACGGCGGACTGTGTTTACAGACAGTGGCTTCTTGAAGTATTCCTGGGCCCATTTAGTAATGTCAATGACAGAATCATGCCGTTGAGTGATGCAGTGGCGTCTGAGGGCCCGAAGATCACAGGCATCCAGTAAAGGTCTTTGGCCTTGTCCCTTACGCCCAGAGATTTTTCCAGTTTCTCTGAATCTTTTGATGATGTTATGCACTGTCGATGATGAGACCTTCAAAGCCTTTGCAATTTGACGTTGAGGAACATTGTTTTTAAAGTATTCCACAATTCTTTTACTCAAACCTTCACAGGTTGGAGAGCCTCTGGCCATCTTTACTTCTGAGTGACTCAGCCTCTCTAAGACATCCAATCATGCTACACACTTAATGGGTCATTCCGTGTCATTTCACCAAATTTCAGAAAATCTTCCCGCATGACCACCTCAGATTTGGCTGAAAAAATTCCAGTGGGTGCATACACCTTCTAATAGGTGAAATCCAAAAACTTTAGCTTTCAACTCCTAATAGTTTTGTCATTAAAAAATAGTTTTGCAACTAAGTTCCGGCCCTTTTTGAACAGCGATTTCTGAGGAGCCATTTTCATATGGCTATATCTAGAAAAGTATTTCAGCTAGGTCCTTCAAATTTTCAGGGGTGAAAATCTGCTACTCTAACTTGAGGAATATGGTCTTATGAATGTGTCCCTTTAGTTCATCATATATTTCTGGGTGCTTAAAGTTGCTCAAAAATTTTACTCTGCGCTCTGCGGTAGCATATTTGAAGGACTGTTAAAAGCCTAATGTCAAAGACAGGGATTTGGTATTGCACATACAGCTTCCCATATATGTTGTGTATTTTGTATTCTAATTCTGCCCCTCTCTTATGAATAATCTAGAAACTATTAAGGCTTGAAAATGAAAAAAAAAAAAAAAAATTGTGCCATTTTTAACATTTCATACCAAAAAGATGACATCATCCACCAACATCGAATTGACTGTTATGTAAAGATTAGATGCCTGTTATTAACATATCCAAAATTTGTGATGGTGTTCTGCTTTATTTTCTCAAAATAAATTTTTTAAAATATGGTATTTTTCTGGGGACACAGCATTTAATGGCATCAAAGGCATATTCAAACATTATTTTATAACATGCACATAGTTAATGAGAGAAAGCTTAATTCAACAAAGTGCTTTATTTCGTGGTTTATTTCGGAAGGATAAGGTAATGATCTGAGTTAGCATGTACTCATGTCGTTTCAGGGGTTTTCTGTCAACTCCCTGCCGCCCTCTTGTTTTATTGCACAAGCTAATCGGTTCTGTGCATGACGACTTTGTGGTCGGATTCTGCAAAGGGACTGCCTATTCGAACAGCGATTGTGCATGTAAGCGACGTCCACTCATTTGTAAGCAGACAAAAATGAATTGATTCCGGTTAGGGCAAGAATTAGTATCAGCA
This sequence comes from Gymnothorax javanicus, assembly GCA_029692085.1. Lineage (NCBI taxonomy): Eukaryota > Metazoa > Chordata > Actinopteri > Anguilliformes > Muraenidae > Gymnothorax > Gymnothorax javanicus. Next base: position 1,774,927 of record CM056201.1, on the reverse strand, counting down.
GTGCATGTAAGTGACGCCAACTTCCGTGTTAGGTTCCGTTCCTGACATTCAAAGTTTAGCATAAAATGCTATAGAGAGCCGTCCACACTGAGAAAGATAACTATAATGATAACCATAACCATAACGATGTGAGCATCGACACTGATGAACGATATCGATGTGTAAACACTGATGTTGTGCGTTCCAGCTGTGTCAGAGCCCTTTTTTCTCTGCGATGTCATCTGCCATGTTGAATGAGCGCGAAGCCCTGTAAATTCTGACTGATTTTGATTGGTGTTCAGTTTTACTAATGTGCATAAAATCGCTCTGAAAGTGACCGCAACGATGTCGTTTGCCATTATCATTGTCGTTATAGTTGTAGTGTGGACTTCGCCATCTACGTGAGTTAGACCGATTTTTAAGTCTCCCATACCTGGTATGAAGACATGGCTGATCGGATCGCACATTACATGTCCTGCTTCAATTTCAGTTTTTTTTTTTCAGAAAGTTCGCTGGTGTAGTTGGCTTGTCAACAAATGCGCATGTAGACAGATTTTACGGCAGTTTATTACAGACAATACCGTTTATCAACTGCAGGGGGGCACCGCGAGTGAATCCGGCGAAAACTACATAGCGCGGCTTTAATTTGCTGGAAGTTTACACACAGTGGAGAAATCCGACAGAATACATGCACTGCTCTGCCAGCCAACGCGCAGAGAAAGCGACTGTGCAATGCAGAATGGAAGCCCTGCAAAAAAAGTTATATTGGACTTCTATGGAATTCTATAGAACATCAATGGAACTCTATGGAACATTTTAATAGAACAGCATGTTCTATAGGATTTTCCGTGTGTTCTATAGGAATTTGCTAGAAACCTATAGAGCATCTCTATGGAAAAGAAAGTCCTATAAGATTATTTCTGTTCTATAAGCCCTTCCTATAGAACACCCTAGCTGAAAAACCTGTTCTATAGGACTCTGATGGTCTTTAGGACCTTCTAATAGAACAAAAGCTTAATGGGAAAGACATCTTAAATAAGGGTTAAATAAAAATAAAAATAAATCTTATGACTCCTTGCAATGCTCTGTTGAAGGGTCAATTTACCTTATGTGTACCTGGGCTCTAGAAGTGAGAGACTGGACTAATGGTATGAAAATGTGCAATATGCAGTGATATCCACTATACTGAAGTAGCAAGGAAATCTTGTCCCTTTGAACTTTAAGGTGTGCTTAAGCACATGGGGTACCAGGCACATCCCTACTCATTGATTCTCTGATCAGACCATTGATTGACTGACTGACCACACATCTTAGCAGTATTTCAGTTACGGTATGTGAAAACCTCTTTCCATTTCCTCGGCAGCAATTCAACAAGTCTAGGTGCAACCTAGTATACGGCTGGGCTGCCAAGTGCTGTATGAGAATGTGAGCCCAAGAAAAGGGTGCTAAATGAGGCAAAGCTCACGCAATTATATGAAGTGTAAGTTTAGTAATGAGCTGGAGCTGATACATTTTTTTCTAAGTGGGTGGGGAGAATGTGAGAGTGTGAAAGAGTGAGAGTGTGAGTGAGTGTGAGAGTGAGAGTGTGTGTGGTGGGAGGTGGGGGGGGGTCTTGAGTAAGGAAAACATCAAAAGCAATTTATTCATTTGAATAGACAAAGAGCTAGAGTAAGGGTAGCAGTTATTGATTTTGTGAATGTGAATTTGAGAGAGACAGCAGCAGCAGATGTAGATGGCAGATAAAGTATGTATGTATGTTCCTGAATCATAATAAAACAATAAAGTTATTGTTACAGTTGTGCTAACCGGGAGCGTGACGTCACTTTTGTGAACACATGGCAGTTCCAATATAGTGAGGGTGTAAGAACTAACTTCAGAGATTCCTTTTTTCCCCATGTTTTGTCCTTGGGCATGTTATGGACAAAAAATCCACAGTTTCGAGTAAAACTGCTTAATAAACATGTTCAAGTGAAGGAGCTGCCATGTGTTTACATAAAGCGTTATTTGATATTGGTGATGAATGAATATGGTTAACTATGTGACAAAAAAAATTGAAATTCAATTAATTTTAATAAATTTATGACTTATTGAAAGCTCTCGAAAAGGCCTTGTAGTTAACAGCAAGATCATGAGAATTGGTTCATTCTATAACTTAATTTCATTTTGTTTGATTTGGCTGAGAAACTGATGTGATTTCCACTAGTCCTTCATCAGAGGACTTACGGTCAGCAATTTTCCACCAGAATTCCTCTCTGGCCTTATTAGCAGCAACAGTGTTGCTTTTTGCTGTTTTTTATATATTTACATTCTTTCTAACTGTCCATAACCATGACCCACTCCTCCAAGGAGATTTTCTTTACTTTTTTTTTAAAGATTTTATTAATCACCCAGCAACCACTTACATTACATCCAACGAACAAGTGCATACACCAACCAACATGAATGCACTAACATAAATCTAAATTAAAACTTCCCAAGTGTCCACCTGAGTATGTGCATGCATAATCATGCAGTCTTTCAAGTGTCCAACCATAGAGTGTAAAACTTCATATGGATCTCCCATTAAGCCGCTGGCGGTGCCCCCTGGTGGCGCGGGGGGAGATAACCCGCAGTGTTTTTTTTTTCTTATATCCCGCCACCACCCCCCCGCTTTGGTGGACAACTTTATTAATTCAGTCACTTATATAATTGTGTATGAGTCCTCCTACCATCACCCGAAAAAACAAAACACACACACACACACACACACAAAAAATTAAATAAATGAATGAATAAAATTAGAAATACAATACAATAACAGTTACATTCACTTTTAATTTTCAATTACATTCAGTGCTTTACTACCTTTTGCATTTGTCGTTATTAGCTCACCTATTCCATCCCTCATTATTCCCAACCTTCAGTCTCCCTTACTATATCCCATCTTTAGGCATAAATTACAAGTCCTGTCTAGTGGGCCATCTCACACTCAATTCTACTGTAATACTTCACAAAATTTTTGAATTTCTCCATTCTTAATGCATCCACAGATGTCAACCCGAAAATTAATATTTTTGCTCAATATATAATTATATTACAGATTAGATGTGTTCCTTTTGTTACATCACCCAGGAACACTAAATAAATCTAATTGTACACTATTGTACTGAGATATCCAGCCTTGTACCTTTATCCAAAATAAGGCTGTTATAGGACAGTACCAAAATAAATGGTCTACTGACTCCACTTCTTCCAGACAGAAACGACAAAGGGGTGATGACTCTATTGCCCATATATTTAGCATCTTTTTAGTTGCTAAAAATTTATATATTAGCTTATATTGAAAATATCTAATCTTTGGATCAAGTGATGTACTGTAAAGGATTTTGAAAACTTGGTTCCATGGGACTGATGTATCTAACATATTTTCCCAACTGTCTAGAATCCTGTATGGTACAGCGACTAAGTTCTTTATTCTTAAATAAAATGTGTAGATATGTTTGTTGATCTTTATTCTATTTAACCAATTTGCCATTTTCATATTTGGCCTACAGACTAAATGCCCTCCCGTTCCTTTAATAATTTTTGATTTCCAAGCACTTAGTAAAGCTCCAATAAGTTGATTCTATTGTTGCAGTGTACAGACTGTTCCATAAAAACTAGTTAATTGTTTGTAGGACATGAGTTTATTATCCTCAGTCACTATATCCCTTATAAAAATAATACCTATATCAAACATGCGTTTCCAAAAAATCATCATTCTATCAACAAGTATATTAGATTTTAACCATATTATTTGTTGTAGAACTTGTTCTGCATTTTCTGGTGGGTGAAACTGAAATTGAAGACCTGGGTGCAAGAGGTACTTCAGTCACATTTTCCAAAAAATGAGCTGACACTACTATCATAAAGTAGAGTGTCATGTGCATCATTTAAAGCCAAAAAATTCCAAATATAAGTACTCAAGTCCTCAATACTGATATACGGCCTTCCCTGAATCTACTGAATTTTTGTGCTAGAAATACTCAAGTCTTTGCAGAAGTACTCAAGTCCTTGACGTCATCAGGAACAAGTGCCTAAGTCCATGACTGTCCAATCAGCTGCTAGTATGTGTCATGTGACAAGCGTAGCAAAAATGACTGTTTGGCAATCAGAAAATGATTGAAACGGCATTTGTGTGTAAAAGTACCAAAGTCCATGCATTTTGTGGCAATAAGTACCGAAGTCCAGGCATTTTATGGTAAGAAGTACCAAAGTAAGAAGTACCGAAACTGATTTTCTTGTTTTATTCGTAAGAAAGCATTATTTTTCCACAAAAACGTGTCTGTCTACTTTGTATAACCCCTGGGACTAGCAGCTGGAGCCACTGAATGTTATCTTTTAAAAAAAGTATCTGCAGCATGTTTTCAAAGCTTTGACCCTTAATATCTCAAAAGTGTTATTTTGTGACTAAAGTACTTCTTGCACCCAGGTCTTCAATTGTAATCAACTTTGTAGAGCTTCTTCCAAAAAAGTGGAGACGCCAGAAAACATGTCATTTATTAATGCAAAATGCATAGGTTTAATTTGCAGAAATGGAGAGAAGCCTTTATCAAACATAGGATGGACACTTTTAAGTAATTTGCTCGAAAACCAGTTTGGATTGAAGTAGAATTTTGGAATAAGGGAAGCCTTCAAAGATTTAAAGCTTTTAAGTTTTGGGTTTAGCCCACCAGATACATAATCATTATAGAGATATGTACGTTTAACTTTATCAGGTTTATCATTCCATATAAATTTGAATATCTTCTGTTCATATAGTTTGAAGAATGATTCTTTAGGGGTTGGTAATGCCATGAATAAGTATGTAAACTGGGATACAACTAATGAGTTAATTAAAGTTGTTTTGCCATAAATGGTCAGATGTTTCCCTTTCCAGGGCAGCAGAATTTTTTCGATTTTACTCAATTTCTTATTAAAATGAATCGTTGAAATTTCACTCATATTTTCTGGGATGTGTATACCAAGTACATTGATCAATCCATCTGTCCAATGAATTGGTAAATTACATGGATGAGTGAAATTTCTATTTTTCAGGGAACCAAGCCTCGATATTTGGCATTTCTCATAATTTGGCTTCAGCCCAGATAGGTTCGAAAAGTCATCCAGGTCTTTTGTAAGGCTCTGTAGCGATGTATAGTGAGGGCTCAACAGAAAAATTGTATCATCAGCATACATTGAAATTTTTGTATTTAGACCTCGCATTTCCAAGCCTTTGATATTATTATTTGTAGGTATTTTTATAGCGAGTATTTCTATTGCCATAATAAATAAATACGGTGATAACGGGCAGCCCTGTTTTACCCCCTGTGAAAGGGAAAAGGGTTTGAAATATAACCATCATTTATAATTTTGGAGATTGAGTTATTGTACATAACTTTAACCCACTGTATTAGAGACTCGCCAAAATTAAAAAATGCTAAACATTGATAAATGAAATCCCATCTTATTTTATCAAAGGCCTTCTCAAAGTCTGCGATAAAAACTAAACCTGGTTTCTTTATTTTATCATGATGTTCTATAATTTCGAGTAATTGTCTTCTATTATTTGCAATATTTCGTCCTTTTATAAAACCAGACTGGTCATGGTGTATAATATCAGGTAGGACGTTTGTTATACGTAATGCTATGTATTTAGCGAATATTTTCGCATCATAACACTGAAGAGTTAGTGGTCTCCAGTTTTTGAGTGAACCGGATCTTTATAGTGGCCACTAGCTTCTTGTTTTAAGAGCAGAGAGATTACACTTTCCTGCTGAGTCCCCGTGAGAATACCTTTGTCATATGAAAAATTAAAACTTGTAAGTAGGGGGGTTTTAATCTGTTCGTAGAAAGTTTGATACACTTCTATTGGAATACCATCCAATCCTGGCGCTTTCCCCCTTTGAAAGGACATAATTGAATAGTAGAGTTCAGTTTCCGTAATGAGACCCTCGCAAGTTTCTTTCTGTTCCTTCGATAATTTAACTTGATTACGAGGGAAGAATGGATGACAATCAATGTAATGTAGTGGAACAGGTGATGACTGGAAGGAGAAGATCTCTGTAAAATAGCTCCTTCAGTCAGAATATCTATAGGTGAAGTAAGAATTGTCTGTCATTCCTTTTTAACCTCTGTATATTTTTCTTTGCTATATTTCTTTGTTGGTGAGTTAAAAATAATTTATTGCATTTTTCACCCTTCTCCATCCATTTAGCTTTATTCCTATAATGCATTATAGTTGACCTGTCATAAATTAGTTGTTCAAATTCTTTTTGTTTTTGGTCCAGTTTGTCAGCCACATCCAGCGTTGCTTCTGAGCTGTCAAGTAGTGATGTAAGCATCTCAATTTCTTTTTTAATTTTTTGTTCATTTAATCTTAATTGTTTTTTCCTTAGTGAAGCAAATTGAATCGCATGGCCTCTAAAGACACATTTAAATGTATCCCATACAATAAGAGGATCTGCTGGTCCTATATTCTGAAAATAATTTGTGTGTTCAGGCTCAAACAGTAATAGAGATTAGACGATTTGCTCCCGAGGTATAACCTTTGTTGCATTAGGGGCAGGGAGAATCTTCCTCCTTCTTTTTCCCCTTTTTCCCCCTGTAACAACTCGGTGAGCAAACAGCCAAATTAAGTCGCTAATCTGGTCAAACAAAGGCGACGGGGGTTTTTTGGGGTTTTTTTGGGGGGGTTTCAGTCTCCCGGGAGCAAAGCAAAGTAAGGTAAAGTAAAGCAAATTTAAACGCTAAATTTAAACAATAAATTTAAATGCAAAATTATTGGCTAACTAAGTGAATTGTGCGATATACAAAGTAAAACAGAGTTGTTTTCAAGGACTGAGCTACTGTCGCCTGGTTTTTCTGGAGCTGATTTAGCTAACGAACTTCAGCAGGCTCTCAACGCCAAGAATATTATCGAATTACCTGGATATCTAACTATAACCTGGCTTGGTTTCATACTTGGTGGCTTGGCTTTCATATAGTCTTCTAGCCAATAAATATTGACGTTCACCGGGGTTTTTTAGTCCCCTTCGTTCTCTATCCTGACCGCATTACCGCATAAACGCATTTCCAAGCTTGAATATTAACGCGAACCGAGGCTTTTGTCTTTTTTGCATTTTATTATTACCGAAGGGCTCTTCTGGTTAAACGCATTGTAAATTACCCTATCTTTGTATTTTCCTCCGGTTGCTGTGCCTTGATCAGCTGATTAAAGTTTAACTGCTTGTTTGAGTGCTTAGTGACAAGCTTGTTGGGGGAGATACTGTGTTTATTTCACTCACATAGTAAACGACTGGTTTATTCGGTCCGTTTTAATTAAAGGGAACCGGGGCTTTACTCTTCTCTCGGTTACCCTTGGTTGTATTTGTGGCTGGCTAGCTAGATAGTTACTGTTTGCATTTTTGGCTGGGGATCTGAGATTTAGTATTTAGTTAGTAGGGCAGCAGTCACTTGAGTTGTCCATTCGGTTAGGTTGGAATTTAAACGGTAAGTTTTACCGGAGTGCTCCGCCCCCTCCCTCCTCCAGTTTCTCCAAGGCATTGTAGCCAGTCTGTTTTATCTGGGTTCTCAGCTAAGCCCAGTGATATTTTTAGGTTAGTATATTAATAGTACTGGGACTAGATAAACTCAAGTCAGCTTATTAGGAGTGCTTATTACACATAGAGTTTGTCTCAATTTGGAATTTAATTTCTATTAACTGAAACTAATCCCCTGTTAAAAGAGGCTTATTATCCATTTACATAGTTTCCCCTCGGTTTCTATTGTGACTGCTGCTTAGGGCTTCTCAGGCTAATAAATTAATAAGTTGTGGTTCCTGAGCTTCTATCTCGGCATCAGTCATTTTCTTTGTTATCTAGGGTGAGGGAGATCATTAGGTAGGGGGTTCAAAATGTGGCCAAAACTATGTGATGGTTGCAGGATGATTGCACTTTTGGAAAGAGATTTCCAGGGTGGGTTTGTCTGCCACCAGTGCTAGCTAATTGAGCATCTGGAGAGCAAGATCTTCAGGGCCAGTTGGCGGTGCAACATAGTTAGCAATCAGTAGAGTTCCTAGAGGAACTAAGTAGTATGTCGTTTAGAGAAATGGTGTGTACGCCAAAGCAGGGTGGTGTGGGGACCCCAGAGCAGGCAGGGAGAGAAAGTTGGGTGACTGTAGGCCGTCAGCGCAGGAAAGGGCGTGCACGCCGTACAGCGACAGCTCCTCCAGTGGTTGAGGTGTCCAACCGATTCCGGCCCTTTCAGGAACTCGAATAGGCCCCTGACCCTGAGAGTGAGGGGACTGATGAGCAGCAGGGCACCCTGTTGGCCTCTACCCCTCAGAAAAGAGAGTTAGTGATAGTGGGGGACTCAATACTTAGAGGAATAGACAGTTTAGTCTGTTCGTGCGATAAGGAGTCTCATACGGTGTGTTGCCTGCCTGGTGCCCGGGTAGGAGACCTCCTGGAGCGTGCAGACAAGCTCCTGGCCAGAGCGGGGAGGGATCCAGTTGTCATAGTCCACGTTGGGACAAATGACATAGGTAAGGGTAGGTTTGAGGTTCTGAAATGCAAATTTGTGGAATTAGCTGAAAAGCTTAGGAGCAGATCCTCCACGGTAGTTTTCTCCGGAATTCTACCGGTACCACGTGCAAGCAGAGGGAAGCAGAATTTTATCAGGAGGTTTAACACGTGGCTACGAACCTGGTGTAGGAAAGAGGGGTACAGGTTTATGGGGCACTGAAACTACTTTTGGGACAGGGGTGACCTGTTCAAGCCGGATAGGCTACACCTGAACCGGAGGGGTACCTTTGCACTGGGTCAGCGTATGTTGAGGGTAGCACAGTTATTTAAACTAGGGACTTGGGGGTCAGGGAGGTTAGAGAGTGTTATACAGAGGGAAATGCAGACTGCCCTGATGGAAGCTGACAGCGTTACATGCACTATTGATGATATATTTTTAAAGCAACAAAGCGTAATGAGGGGCTTGGAGCAGCAGGCACATGGGAAATCGAAGGGGAAGAGCATTCGTGATAACCTGAAATGTTTTTATCTAAATGCAAGAAGCATTAAAAATAAATTTCCAGAACTTGAGGCCATTATGATTATTGAGGGCTATGACATAGTTGGGATTACAGAGACATGGCTTAGTGAAGAGGATGGAGATGAATATAATATAGAAGGTTATAAGCTCTTTAGGAAGGATAGATGCAATAGGCGAGGAGGGGGTGTAGCACTCTATGTGAACGAAAACATAAATGTGCAGGAAATTCCTGAAATTGAACATTCCTTGCACTGTGAAGATATCTGGGTCAGGCTCATTGGCAAATACGAGACAGGTTTAAACATAGGAGTATGCTATCGACCACCAGCTTTGGACAGTACAGTCAATGAAATGCTCCTTAAGAGGATTACGCAAGCTTGTAGAGGTGGAGGGACTATTATTATGGGAGACTTAAATTATCCTGGTATTGATTGGGAAATGGTGAAAGGACAGGGTAGGGGGGAGGAAAAATTTCTAGATGTTATAAATGATAATTTTTTGGTGCAGTATGTTAACAAACCTACAAGAGAGAAGGCAATTTTATACTTAGTGCTCTGTAATGACCCAGATAGAATTAGCAATGTTGAGGTACTGGAGCCACTTGGGACAAGTGATCGCTCTACTGTTAATTTTGATGTTTCATGGGAAGTTAAGAAGGTGTCTTCAAAAACAAAAATTTTCAATTTTAGGCGTGCAAACTTTGACAGGATGCGCTCATATCTAAGTGGAATAAAATGGGAGACACTCCTGGACTGTGAGTCTGTAAATGAGATGTGGGAAAGATTTAAGGGGGTTTTACTTGATTCACAATACAAATTCATTCCAAAGGTGTCCAAAAGTAAGCTGAAAAAGCAGAATCCTCAGTGGATGACCACAGCTATTCGTAGGAGTTTGAGGGAAAAGAGGAATCTTTATAAGATGTACATAAAGGATAACAATGAGAACACTAAGGCTGAATACTGTAAAATGTGGGCTGTGGTCAAAAAAGAGCTGAGGAATGCTAGAAGACTGTATGAAAGACAAATTGCAGAGGGGGAAAAAACTAACCCTAAGCGCTTCTTTCAGTACTGTAGCAGAAAAAGAAAAGTCAAAGAGGAGGTTAAGTGCATAAAGAATAAATATGGATCGCTGCTTTATGATAACAAGGATATTGCGGATACCTTAAACAGTTACTTTGTTGAGAATTTTACCTCAGAGCTGGTTTTTATTCGGCCAGAGGGCATGTCCAATGCCCAAGATTATTTAGCGGAAATTGAGGTTAGGGATAACGAAGTATTAGACAAGTTCAGCAAAGCAATTCAAATTGATCAGGATCAAGTACAATTGGCATTTTTCCATAGAAATTTCCTATAGAACCCGCTCTAAAGGTTATTTCTAGACAAAATGTTTGAGCTACCAGATAGCTCACTTTGTTAAAGCGCCACATTGTGGAACAAAAGTGTCTATCGCAGTGTGAGTTTGAGCCCCAGTCGTACCAACTGACACTTTTCCAGAGTAACGCACAATTTGCCATTGCGCTACAGGGATGCAAATTGGGAATCGACTGCCGGGGGGAAAAAAGTTCTATGGAAATTTTCTATGGAACTGTTTCCTATAGAAATTTTCGATAAAACTTTTTTCTATAGAATTTGAGGAACTAAAGTTCAATGGAAATTCTATTGTACTGTCCTATAGGATTCTTACAGAACATTTTTAGCAGGGAAAAATCAGCTCAGGAACCCTGCAGATAGACCGTAAAGCTACAAGATCTTTTAGCATCTATCAAAAGCCATCTAACTATATAGAACTGGGAAGCACTAGTAAAGGTAGATCGGATGACAAGCGTATCCGGCCAGATTGCCTGCTCAGTTACCATGAGTCCAGTGCTCCGACCCGCTGAGCTGCGGTGCCGGTCCCACCTCTCCCGTTTCCCCCTCTCTCACTGTTTAACTCAGTCTTTTCCTCCCATTAGATCCAGGCCCGGCGCTAAAACAGGGAATTGGGGGGCACAGACATGTCCCTTTATGACAAGAATTAGTCCTGGCAAGTTTCTCAATCATTTTCCTTTATTGACGCGTTTTCCAATTGTCGTAATTGGCAACTCTCCATATGCGATCTCACTGAGATGAAATCATGAGCTAAATTCAGTACAGAAAAATAATTTACTTATTAATAGGCCAATGCTTTGAGTTGATTGAACTGGTCTGCATTCCAATGAGATATCGACTTTCACTCTTGGTATTGCGTGGGTTGATTAAAAAAAGTGGCACTCGGCAGTTAAAAAGGCAATAAAAAGCCTGCGGCTCAAGCTATTTGCGCAGGAATGCAATTTTGAATAACATTGATTTAAATACAGCAAACATGCGTCCAGATGAATGATTGTCGTCTTACCTTATCGGGGAGAACAAGCAACACCTGTTAAGTGAGGAGTACTCTCGGACTGAACCTTTTGTTTATCATGAAAATGACCGATAACAGGTCAGGACTAATAACTGTTTTAAACGGATCTTTGGTGCACCCCATTTCTCAGTTCTTGTTTCGCCACTGTACTGAATTTTGCCCATGATTTCATCGCTGTTAGATCGCATATGGAGAGAAACTGTGTCTTCAGATGCCAATTACGATAATTGGAAGACGCGTCAATAAAGGAAAGTGTTTGACAACTCATCAGGACTAATTCTTGTCATAAAGGGATGTGTCTGTGCCCCCCCAATTCCCTGTTCTAGCGCCGGGCCTGGTAAAATCGGTTATCTGCCCTTTTCTGCATTGCTCCTTGAAGTCTGTTTTCTGGAGTTACATTTTACAGAGTGATGTGGCAGTTACACTGAGTCCACCCTCCATCCCCCTCTCTCACAGGCGTTTTCCGACAGTCCAGATTTCTGCTTGGCTGGGAGTCAGACAGTGTTGCCAGTTGGGCGGTTTCCCGCGCAATTGGGCTGGTTTCGATTGAATTGTGCAGGCAAAAATAACCTTGGGCGGGTGGACACATTTTGGGCTGGTTTGGGATGAACTCGGCGGTTTTATTTAACATCCATAATTTGCGTTTGTTAAGCACGCGCATAGTGTTAAAGACGAACCTTTACATCAGCGTATTCATTAAAACATTTATTGGCTTTTAAATCATTGATTGACATGCAATTTGGCCCCTCTCATTGAGAGGAGGTAGCTAAGGACACGCCTATTCCTTGAGTGGCTACGTATATGAGCTACGCCCCCTCCCTCTCCTCTGGACCTCACAACATTAGTGCAAAATGTTTCCCCAGAAGACAAGCGCACCTGAGCAGTCGCAGGCCCCCGCATTTAGCCAGCTAAGCCTCCTACCCTGCCAAGATAACGATAGTTACTGGCTATGTAACTCCAGTTATGCGAGTATGCGCGGAGCCCTCTAACAGCTCCGCTAGTGCCAATCCCTTGCTGCGCAGCAGCCCGCCTGAAGAAATTTTTTTTTTTCTTCCCGTCACCACCCCCCCCTCTTGGGAGGTCAGCTTTATTTTTATTAATAGTCATACAGAGATAGTTCTGAGAGGGAAGGGTATAAGGAAAAGGCTTTAACAGCAGGGGGATAATCCCAATCACACAACATTTGATCAATAACAACCTTGTAACAAACAAACTGCTCGATGATTTGGGAGGAAAAGAAGAAAAAAATGCCAAAGAAAAACAAAGGCAGGAGGGGGAACACAAACAGGATGGAGCCCAAAGAAACAACAAACAGTGACAGGATACATCAACCATGACAGTTAAGAAAAATTAACAATAATTATTAAAGCAAAGGGGAGAAGGAAGGAAAAAAATAAAGAGAAGGGAAAAAAGTGATGAGTATACTTTATTATTTAAAACAAAACAAAAAAAATAATTAAAAAAAGTTAATTATGCAGTGTTCATTTAAGTGAGTGTGGGGAGGATGGGAATAATTCTTAATGGTCGGTGATATGTGTTCTATGTATGTTCTATTATTTTTTTTTTTTTTTTTGTAGTGTGCGGAGGCATTAGTTGAGCGGCAGTGAAATAATATCACGAAAGTATGAAAATTTTCTATGAAATTGTTGCACTTGTTTTTTTTTGTAGGGCTGAGTAGTGTTCGATTGATAATTGTTTTGCTAATAGGTCTAACCATTGAGATATTTTCAGCCTGAAGAAATTTGCATATCCATCCCTCTCCTGGCTATATAATGGTGAAACCCCTTTCATTCGACTCCCGTTTATGGAAAAACTGAAGCCTCGAAGAAAAAACAGCCGGGCCTCGGTGGTTAGAGGGGGGCTCCTCCCATACTCGTATAACTGAATTTACATACCCAGTAATTATCGTTATACTTCGTATAGGCTCCGCCCTCTAACAGCTCTGCTAGTGCAACAAAGGGCGGAGCCTAGATGAGTTCCCGCCCAGCTGTCCTCATGTGTAGGAGGGGGAGTATCCTGGCATCAATTCCGGTCCTGTTCCTTGCCCAGAGCAGCATTTAATACAGCCTCAGACAAGGAACCAGCCATCATATCCCTGAGATAAAATCGAACGAAGGGGGCTGGTGACGACCAGGAGGCAGCAGCACAGATGTCACCAACAGCATCACCCCTATACAAGGCCGCAGAGGCTGCCACACCCCTTGTTGAATGAGCATGCGGCCCCGTTGGGGCAGTGCTTCCCATAGTGACGTAAGCCTCAGAGATAGCCTCGCATAGCCAGTGAGCCAGGCGCTGAGTCGATACAGGTCGTCCAGATGCAGCAGTGCCATAACAGATGAACAGCTGCTCCGTCTTACGACTTGCTGATGTACGGCATACATAGCAGGCCAAGGCCCTCACTGGGCAAATCAAGTGTAGCCTGCTATCTTCCTTGGAAGTATGAGGCGCAGGATGAAAAGCCACCAAGACCACTGTCCTAGAACTGAAGGACGTTGTAATGTTCTTAGGCATGAAAGCCAGGTTAGGATTCAGGATAGCCTTATCCGCACTGAAAACCAGACATTGTGGGTTTACTGACAAGGCACACAAGTCACTTACTCTCTTTGCGGAAGACAGCCCAAAAGGTGGCGCTGGAAACATTGTCTAATGGCTCAAATGGTGGCTTACAAAGACCGTAAAGGACTATATGGAGATCCCACTGCAGCACTGTGACCCGCCGCGGTGGCCTCAGCCGCAGAGCCCTATAAAAATCGTCGCAAAAGGGGGTGCGAGAACACAGGAGCTCCCTGTAGTCCTTCATGACATGCAGAGATAGCGGCTGCATACACCCTAACAGTGGACACAGCTCTGCCATAATCCAAAAGAGATTGCAGGAAAGTTAAGATGATGGCGATAGGAGATGTCATGGGGTCGACATTACGCACATTACACCAACCAGCAGCCATACCACTATTTGATCTGCTCCAGCTGCGTGGCTGAAGCTAAGCAGGTGTGGGCTTGGCCAGTTCTTGGATGGGAGACCACCAAGGAAAATCAAGTTGCTGCTGGAAGAGGTGTTGGTGGGCCAGTAGGTGGCGATCTTCCCTCTGGCGGTATAATCCCCAATGCCCCAGTGCAGTGACGGGGACGCTGTACTGAAGGAGATGCCGTCTTTTGGATGAGACGTTAAACCGAAATCCTGACTCACTGTGGTCATTAAAGATCATATGACACTCTTCGATAAGAGTAGGGGGTTCCCCAGTGTCATGGCTAAAGTCCCAACCTGGTTCTTTCGACCTGCCATCTAATCATCCCCTGATCCAATTAGCTGTGCAAATTGCCCTCTCCCTCCCCACCTCAACCCCCAGGGCTCCCTTGAAAAAGAGATTTCAATCTCAACGGGACTTCCCTGGTTAAATAAGGGTTAAATAAATAAAATAAACCGGAGAAAAGTTCCCACCGTGTTGCGTACGACGCTACCATGGAAGCCACCCTGGCCCCTTGGATGGTAGCAATGACATTTGCGGAAAGACCACACCTTTCTCACCACTGCCTCTCAGGAGCCAAGCCATTAGAGGCTGACCCAGGATGGGCGGGGCCTTGACCTTTCCTTCTTCCTGTGAAATTGCCCAGTCCACCTTGGGGAGGGGCCACGGGTCCATCACTGCTAGATGCACAACTTCCGGATACCAGACTGAGTTGTGGCGATCCAGAGCTATTAATATCACCGTCCGGCCTTCCTTCTTGATTCTTAGCGGAAGTAGTGGGATCAGCGAAGTCGGGGGAAACGCACACAGCGTGCCCTGAGGCCAACCCTTCTGGGCCAAGGCGTTCACACCCAGTGGAGGGTCGTCCTCCACCCTGAGTGAACACCAAAGGGCGCACAAAGTGTTCTCTTTGGAGGTGAACATACCCGCTACAGGGAGGTCAAACTGGGCCCACACCTGTTGAGCAATGCGAGGGTGCAGACACCACTCTACTGGCACGGGCCCACCCCACGACATGAGCTCTGCTCCCTGATTCAAGGCCCCGGAAATATGGCGTGCCCTCAGAGACTCGAGGTAGATCTGGGTCCACTGCAGCAGTCTCCCCGTGAGGGTGGAAAGCGTCCTTGACTGCACCCCACCTTGACGGTTGATGTAAGCTACCACGGTGGAGTTGTCACTCCTCACCAGGACATGTTGGTCCCATAGGAGCTCCAGGAAATGAAGCAAGACATTCGAAACTGCGACCATTTCCAGGGCATTTATATGCCAGGACTTCTCCGAGTCCCACCGGCCCCCGACCGACCGGCCTTGGCACCTCCCCCCCAGCCTTGGAGGGAGACGTCTGTAAAGACCTCGATCCAGCTCGCCGGCAGGCCCAACGGAGCCCCTCGGGTCAAGTTTTCCACACTGGACCAGAAAACCAGACTGGGCATCACTGATTGCGGCAAAGAGCATGCGGAGATTCCGGCGCCGGGGACTCAGCTTCAGATGCCAAAACCACATCAGTAGGGGCCGCATGTGGAGAAGGCCCATTGGTACCACCACGTGTGCAGCCGACATCATGCCCAACAAGGACATGAACATCATTGCTGACACATTCTGAGATGACATTACCCATCGTACCAGCTGCAGTAACGTCCTGCGGCGCTCGTCGGACAGGCGCGCATGCCCTGATGCTGTGTCCAAGGTACGTCCCAGGTACGCCACAGTCTGCAACGGTGTCACCATGCTCTTCTCCCAATTTATCGCAAACCCCAGCTGCGAGATGTGGAGAATCAGGCGCTTTGCTTGTTCTATGGCTTCGACTGGCGAGATGGCCAGAAAGGAGCAAGTCGTCCAAGTAGTGTAGGACTCGCATCCCCCCCTCTGCAACGGTTCCAAGGCCACGTCCACGCACTTGGAGAACATTCAGGGTGAGAGCAAAAGCCCAAAAGGCAATCTGGAGTACTGACAAACAGAACCCTGAAAGACAAAGCATAAGAATTTCTGATGGTGACGCCGGAAAGCCACATGAAAGTACGCATCCTTTAGGTCGACTGATACACACCAGTCGCCCGGCTGGACTGCTTTCAACAGCTGTCAGCATTTTGAAGGGCTTCCGTGCCAAGTAGCCGTTGAGCTCCCGTAAATCCAGTATGGGGCGCATCCCTCCCAACCTCTTGGGAACCAGGTAGTACTTGGAGTAAAAACCATTGTGAGCGTCCGACACTGGTACCCGCACAATGGCGCCCTTCAGCAGTAAGTCCTGAATCTCCCGTGTAAGGAACTCCGATTGCGAGCCGCCGGCAGATTCGAGGATGCCCTGGAAGGGGGGTGGCGTCCTTGCAAATTGGAGTGAGTAGCCTCGGCTTAACGTTCTGTCGAACCATGGGGGTAAACAACACAGCTGTCGCCACACTTGCAGTCTTTCTGACAGTAGGCGCGCCTGAGAGCGGGGGCCGTTCATAACGAAATTCTGAAAGCTGATCCAGGCCCTCTTCGCCGCTGGGATTGTGGGGAGAAACCCCACCCCTGCCCAAGGGGGGCCGTCTCTGAAAGGGATGTATGGAATCTCCAGTGCAGGAAGCGCTGGAAAAACAACAAAAGAATGTTCAATTTATTTTGCCCAAGATGGCCTTCATTAAGTGAAGACACTTTCATTTGCACATAAACAGGGCACTGTACTGAAACAGCACAGTTTCACACGCCACACCCGGGTTTCAAACCCAGGTTGCCTGGGCCGGAATCTACTGCTCTAACCATTGTGCTATCAGCCACTTGACCATAGACACGTAACCATCACAGGATCATTGGATCATGGTACCAATAGTGGCTCATTTGCATATTCTGCATTTGCCCGCGAACACGCTCTACTTAACCGTTTTTCGGCAGAGGAGCCTGACGTTATGAGGGGAGGAGTTGAGGATTTTTTCTGAGGGGTCAGAAAAGAACCGGCTGGAACTTTCTGAGGAATGGTGTACTTAACTGAATGTGTGCATCTGACATATTCAGTGTAAGGGTTGGGATGTGCATTAGGCTGCACTTTAGTGACAAGGTATCGTCTCTATTTAAGATGTTACAGACACAAACAGAAACGCACATCCCCACGCACCATCATTTGTCACGGTGGGGGCCACCCCGTGCTGCTGAAGCGGGTCATGACTTCCCCACTTGCTTCCCATATCGCTCTGCCAGACGGGGAGACATCACAAGCTGTGCACCAGGCTCGCAGACTGGTGGCATGTGCTACGGAGCACTGGGAGGCGACCTCCTCTTCGCAGCCGAGGGTGGCATCTTCCCACCAGCCGGAGTGACCATGGAAAATGGCATTCGCGGCTGGTTTTTGAACAAACACCTTTCCACCTGCTCCTGTATGGCAGCGTCGAGTGGCGGACTAAACAGAGAGGATGGGCACAGTGGTGCGTTGAGCAGCGGTGCCTTCTGATGTTCTTTTAGAGATGTCTGACTGAGCCACATCTGATGCAGGGAGACTACTGCCAGAGACATGACCCGCCCAACACACACTGAGGCCGCTTGGGCTGCACGTAGCAGCACACCAGCGGGCGTCCTACCAAGCCACGTCGTCCCCTTCCCGATGGGCGTGGAGGAGCGACAGCTCAAGATGTGTTCTTTAGCTTCTAATAAATTCAGTTTTTTTCTAAATAATATAGGACCACAATGAAAAAAAGAGGAAAATCCAACCTTTAATTCAAGTGCATTTATTCAGTGGGAAAAAAAATCCCACATTAAGAAATAATTCTTTTCATCAAATCATGTGAGCCACAATTTTTAGCACCCCTGATGTTAATACTTTGTACAACCCCCTTTTGCCAACAAAACAGCACCTAATCTTCTCCTATAATGTTTCACAAGATGGGAGAATACAGAAAGAGGGATCTTCGACTATTCCTCTTTGCACAATCTCTCTAAATCATCCAGCGACCTGGGTCCTCTCCTCTGCACTCTCCAGCTTACTCCACAGGTTTTCAATGGGGTTGAGGTCTGGGGACTGAGATGGCCATGGGAGGAACTTGATTCTGTGTCTGGTGAACCATTTCTGTGTAGATTTGGCCACATGTTTAGGGTCATTATCTTGCTGAAAGACCCAGTGACTACCCATCTTCAGCTTTCGGGCAGAGGCCACCAGATTTTGATTTAAAATGGTATTTCAAAGCGTTCATGATGCCATGCACCCTAACAAGGTTCCCAGGGCCTCTGGAAGAGAAACAGGCCCACAGCATCACCGATCCTCCCCCATACTTCACAGTGGGCATGAGGTGCTTTTCTGCATACTCATCTTTTGTGTTCCGCCAGACCCACTTAGAGTGTTTGTTGCCAAAAAGCTCTATCTTGGTCTCATCTGACCAAAGCACATGGTCCCAGTTGAAGTCCCAGTACCGCTTAGCGAACTCCAGACGTTTGCGTGTATGATTGTGAGTGAGAAAAGGTTTTTTCCGTGCATGCCTCCCAAACAGCTTGTTGGCATGTAGATAGCGCCTGATGTTGTTTTGGAGACTTTGTGACCCCAAGATGCTACCATTTGTTGCAATTCTTTAACAGTGAGCTTTGGAGAACTTTTTATTTCTCTTACCATCCTCCTCACTGTGCGTGGTGGCAAAATAACCTTGCGTCCTTGTCCAGGCTTGTTTACCACTGTTCCAGTTGTTTTAAACTTCTTAATGATTCCTCTGACATAGATATGGGCAGGTGCAGGCGAGTGGCTATTTTCTTGTAGCCATTGCCTGACTTGTGAAGGTCGACACACATCTGCCTGACTTGAATGGTGTGTTCCTTTGTCTTTCCCATGTTGAGGAGTGGATAAGAGAAATGGCCTCTGTGTCACGTCATATTTATACCCCAGGGAAACAGGAAGTGATGAATTTCTAATTAAATGTTCCTAGATACTCTGATCAACTTTGTAAACTACTGTAGAAATTACAGAAATACTTCAATTACATTTATTTCCTAGGAATTGTTAGGGGTGCCAATAATTGTGGAACAGGTGATTTTATGAAAAATAATTATTTCTGAGTCAGGGATTTTTTTTCCCCTTAAAATTCACTTCAGTTGAAGGTTACATTTTTCTACAATTTTCAGTGTGAGAGTATGCTTCTGCAATAAAAATTGAATTTATTTTAAGGCTTTTAACACATCTTAACCAATAATTATGGAGGGCGCTGTAGATGCCGCCTGTGCACTGCCAATGAACATCTTGCCCGCCAACTTAGCCTCCTGCTCACGTCTGGACGGGAGGGGTCGTTGCTGGGACCGGACTGTGGACTCCAGCCTGAGTCGTCTCACAGCGGTGCACCGCCGAGGAACTCAGTTGTCCAGCCCACCCGGCTGTGCAGGGGAGGAACCGCATGGCTGGGAGAGAGAGTTTTGCCGGATATGCCCACGCGCTCTGTACGAAGTCTTGGAAAACTGGATAATATGGGGCCACTGTCACAGGTGCCGACGGGCGCACTTTCTTGTACGCGCCGAACTCCATCGGCATAGTGGGGTTGCTTGCAGGCTCGGAGGGAGTAGAAGACAACTGCACCCCCGACAGGATGGCCGCTAATTCCAGGACAACCGGGTAGACTTCTCTCAGTTCCGGCGGCGCCCATTCATGCAGGGGCTCTGGGCGTCTGCCTAGGCCCAATACATCATTCTCGGAGTCAGAGGGTTTGCTAACTAGCTCACTAATGGCTCTGTCTAGTGAGCCGCTCTTTTCTCCCGGATTGGCATGGGGAGCGCAGCGCACACTGCGCACGCTGGCTGCTCCTGCAATGCTTGGCGAGCGTGGCGCGCGCCGAGGCAGATGACACACTGACGGTGCAGGTCGAGCACCCAGCCTGGGCAGCTCTCACAGGTTTTCCGCGGGACCGCCAAGGCAGTGGACGGATCTCCCGCACACTGCTCCTTCGGTGCGACGGTCTGAGCTGGGCTCGAAGACCGCGATGACGATGGCGAGTTATCTTCTTGCATTATTTTCTTCGGGGCTGAATATTTAAGGGAGTTGCATGAAAGGGCCAGGGCCATTATATAGCCAGAAGTGGGATGGATATGCAAATTTCTTCAGGCGGGCTGCTGCGCAGCAAGGGATTGGCACTTGCAGAGCTGTTAGAGGCGGTGCCCATACGAAGTATAACGGCCATTACCGTTTTATTGTAATGATCAGTGGCGGGCGGTGGACAGAGAACAAGGAGGGCGATAAACATGTCCTTAAACTGCTTATTAGTCTTGATATGTTTTCAGTCAATTTTCCTGGTAAAAGACACTTAAACTCTCCCCTCTCAGGTGTAGCTAATTGTCTTCGTTAAGATGAGAAATCAAACGCACCAGTTGAACGCAAAAAAGAGCGTATTTCAATCTTTTTCAATTAAACAGTCACTACGCACAGGTTTGACGACTTGCTTAGGATGTGACAAAATTTAACGCGGAAAATCCACAGTGGTTTTTTCATTAAGAGTTGCCTATTAAGGCATTTGAATTAAACATTTTATAGAATTTATTATTCACTCGCCTAAACATTTCATTATAAGGGAAACTGACATGTTGACCAAGAACAATGATTGAAATCGGGTCACTAATCTCATTCGTTTCAAGGGATGTTTTCCGCCCCCCCAGTTTTCCGTCCACCGCCCGCCACTGGTAATGATATAAGGGGGGAGAAGAGTTAAATGTATTGGAAAGAGTTGTTGGTTTATAGCAACAGATGCTGTTGCTGTTGTGGAGCACCAAGCTAGCCATTTTAGCCAAGCCCCATTCCAACTATAAAAACGTTACTGTGCCAGTGACCGGATCAGGGACATCACCGGTGATCAGCTGAAACTTTGTGAACTCCGAAAAGCCTCGTTACTTATGTTGCATTTCTTGAGTCAATAAATGCTGTAGATTATTTATCGGATATATCTGGCTATGAAACAGCAGAGTGAAAGATACAGGCTACAGTCCCAATTGCAGGCCATCAATAAATCTGCTTTGGCGCCGTATTTCAGGAGAGAGCACAGAGAGGATATTGGTCAGTCCCCATATTTCTAAACTGCACATTTTCTTGAGCATAATCGGTTGACATATCTTTATAACTTGATGGTTATGTAGCTACGCCACTCATTTCACGCAGGAGCGTGGTTGCGCTGCACAGACAGCCCACATATACCCCTTTTCCACCGAGCTGGTGCTGGTGCTGGTTGGGAGCCAGAGCCTGACTTAGCACCGGTTCTTTCATTTTCCACAGCCTAAGCACCAGCTCCTGGCTCTTAAAACCGGTGCTAGAGTAAGCACCAACTCCTTGCTTGTCCAGAGCAAGCACCGATTACGTGGGGCGGAGTTTACCAACACGACACGGAAGTATTTTGAGCGTTCTGCTCGCAGTAAACATTGGGATGTATAAGCATATGTCTTATATCCGCGTGATGCGTTTATATTTCATTTTACTTTCTGCCTCGCTTACGTCTATAATAAGCATTACGATTTTGAATTAGCTGGCCAGATAGGGCCTTTGTGAATTACTGTTAGCGAGCTTGAATATCATTTCAAAACGAAGCTACATTAGATCGTTCAAAGTTACGAAACTGGAATGAAGTATGACAGTTGCTGGTTTATCTTTTACCTGTCTGCTTCCTTGGGAAAAGTAAAGATGGATAGCGTGTTCCTATTATTACACCCTATTTCTGCACAAGGTTTCGATATTTTTAACATGCATTGACAACAATGCAAGATATGTTATGCGCCTTACATTGCTGCTTCTTAAATATCTGGTCTTAATCCAGTACAAGATCATAGCAATCTAATCGGCTATATTCCTTTTTCCCTCTAAAAACGATAAAACCTCAATGAAAATAACAGTATTACTGAGCAAGCATTATTTCACACAAGCATTATTTCAGTTTTACATTTTTATTCGTGGTTTCCCGCAATCCATACTGTATTTCTGTATTGCCAGATGTTACGTGAGCGCTGCTGAGAGAGACGCAGGTCTCGAATGAAGTTTATTTTCTCCTGATCTTCTGGTCTTAAATTACAGTGACGTAATCCCGTGGCTCTGATTTGGCTCCTCGACGATGGAAAACCAAACAGGTTCTTAGGAGGTGCGCGGGTTGAACCAACTAAGCACTGGCACTAGCGCCAGCACGGCCCAAGCACCAGGTTATTTTTGGTGGAAAAGGGGTAATAGAGGAGCTCTGGCGTTTAGATACTTTTGTTAGTGGTAAATGCGGTGACATTTGAGACAAAATTCAAATGGCACAGGAGCATTTCGTGGATTTATGCTAGGTATGTGCGTACAGAAAACAAGTTAATTTATCTATAGCCCATAGGTTGGAAATGACCAGACGGGAGACTCAGTTTTCCCAGTCAAAAATGAGAAAGTTTTCTTGAAACGGCTGCAGGAATTATAAACACGTTTGCTTCTCCGTCCGACCATAGAACATTACCAGCAGAAAGACCAGAATGTGCCGATTATCATGACGTATAGTCGTAAGTATTAGTTCGTTCTGTAATATATTCGGGTTCTTAATATACTCTTCTGAATGAGAGACACAGACACTTACGTGGAAGGTACTCCGGCTTTATTTTTCTAACGTAAGGTAACATCTGCGCACATGCGCCAACAGGTATAACGTAATATCCTGTACCATGAACTCCTCAAAGAAATAATCTGCATATATCAAGGGATCACAGCATAAATATATATCAATATATTACACTCCTCCCCGTGAAATAAAAACTCCTGCAAGTTTTTTTTTTCCAATGGCTGTAACTTAACACAAGTGCTACACAATATCTAAATCTTGCATAGGTCACATTTCAAACAATATGCATAAGCTATTCACGTACGAACTTTACAAAGTCTTCCTAATGCAGGTTTTCTTTTTTTTTTAAAGGCAAATGAGAGCAATAGTTTACTAATCAGTTGTACATAAACATATGTAATATTTTCTGCTTTCCCCATTTCTTACCCCAAACATCAACAAATTCCTCTATACTAACAAGGGAGAGGTCCGACTCCTCCACCCTTGCAAACCAAGTCCAAGGGATTATTCTGCCCTTAAAGTTGACTTTGGTCCTATGCTAATCTTTCAGTCGAGCTGGGTTTCTGCGCTCACGTTGTGGATAACGGCGCATGGCCGGACTGCTGGACTTGACTGGCATAGTGAAATGATCTCTGAGTTGATCTACCCTCTGCAATGGTTGACAGTCTGCAGGGCTCAGTGGTGGTATTACCTGCTCCGACGTCTCAGCTGTGGTGTCAACGGTCGGCGCCCCTGCAGTGCGAGTCAGCCCCAGTGCAGACTCACTGGTCGTCTGGCGTGCCGCAGCTGCAGGGTTGGTAGATGACTCTGCTACATCTCTCATCAGTGACACGTCGTCACTGGCACGCCGGTGCAGCACTTCAGTCACCCGTGAGTACAGCAAATGGTCGACATGGGTGCTAAGTGTAGTGGTAGGGTTCTTGAATGACTTCAAACTACTACTGTAAGTACCGTAGCGTATTTATTGAACAGACTTCCATTACATGCGTTGTAGCTAATACATGATCTCTCCCCGTGCTATGCACATACCGTGCTCTCTGAACTCTCTAGCGTGCTGACGTAGGGCGCCCGCACGTTTAGATTACACCACATCTCTCTTTTCCCATAAAAATGTGACTTCCAAAAAAAAATGTAAACCATTTTGTTTCTTACTACTCATAGGCAGGGTTGTAGGAAGCAATTTCATATTGGTCCAGCAGACGGCGCTGGGGGGATGGTATGGAGGGGGGGAGTCCCCCCTTCCATCATTAGAAAATTTTTTGAAACTGGGGATTGATTTGGTTAGCTGTGGTAGCATCGAGACTCATCTTTAGCCTCAACAGTTTCAACTTTTGGGTGGTATTTCTAGTCACGACACAACAGCAGATTAGTTCAGTCTGAGGTCTGTAGTTTGCACTTTCCAGCATTAGCAGTTTGAAGCTTTTCATCCATGAACTTGATATAAACCTTTGAAACAGTGTACAAGCAATGAATTGGAGGCTTATAAAATACCTTATAAACTGAGATATATAAAAGAAGGTGACGTCCAGAGTAATGGTGTCAGGGTTATCGACCCATAGAAACTGACTGTCAGTTTCCTTATGTCCTTTTTGTCCCTTGCTTTTTTACATTTACTGATTTACCTTATTTATTTCATCCCATTTAATGCAATTAGGCCACCTATCTAAGAAAAAAATAATAAAACACTGACACAAGATTACCAAGAACGGG
The DNA here is from genome assembly GCA_029692085.1 of Gymnothorax javanicus. Classification (NCBI taxonomy): domain Eukaryota; kingdom Metazoa; phylum Chordata; class Actinopteri; order Anguilliformes; family Muraenidae; genus Gymnothorax; species Gymnothorax javanicus. The sequence continues at coordinate 1,750,374 of CM056201.1, read as the reverse complement.
TAAATCTCGTCATAGGCTAATTCAGATATCATATTTGGACATGCGATACACACGCAGGTAACTAACCCCTCGCTCTAGAAATACGAAGTAAAAACACAAGCAGGACATAAGCTGCAGTAATATTGTGCGGAATGAAATCTTACCGGGAATGTAGGGGCACAACCAGGGCGTGTAGCTGATGATAACTGTGTGAACTCGGAAGGTGGATACCCACAAACACAGTTCAGGATGAACTGTTTAAAACATGTTAGCAACAATTCGTTTTTAACCTAGTTAATATAAAGAGAGAGGATTTCGTGAGCTTTCTTAGACGGACTTAGAATACACTGCTTCCGCACACAAGCCCCATCTCACTCGCGCCCTCCACCAAGCTTGGGGTCGCGTAAAAAAATCATTTCTTTCGGACACGTGGCCCTTCTAAAAGCACGGCGCGCCTCCGAAGCATTCGGTTTTCAGAGCGCACCCGTGATGGCCAGCAATTTGAAAAGATCTGAGCGGCATTCGCCAATCACAGATGCCAGTCGGCGTTTGGTGGGGGATTTGTCATTAAAAAATCAATTAAAAATTAAAAAAATTGAAAGGGAGCTCTTCATACAAGGAAGTGCATCCAGATCAAGCAGTTAAATGCAAATATGGGGATAACGATAGTTTGCGCTGCTTAGGTCTGGTAAATATTTATTAACCTTTATTTTACCAGATAGTACCATTGAGATCACAGATCTCTTTTACAAGGTAGACCTGGCCAATAATGGCAGCAAAGAGTTGCAGACATAACATATAACAAGGAAAATAAAAATAATAAAAAAATAAAAATAAATAAATAAAATAGGGCATTTCAAGTCAAGGCATCATAACACTTACAGACAATGACAAGTACCAATAGAGTCATTCATTATAGCAGCTATGTGAACTTTAAAAGTAGGCAGTGGGACCAGTTTGCTTAGTTTTAAGTCCTTTTGCAGACTATTCCACAGAGAGGGAGCAGCACACATGAAGGCTTTCTTACCAAGGTCAGTCCTTGCTCTTGGTACCTCTAACAGAACCACATCCTGGGACCTCAAACTATAGCTGCCTATAACTCTCTGTGTGATCAGAGAGCAGATGTAAGGTGGGAGTTTGCCTAACATGGCTTTATAAATGAGAATGTACCAGTGGCCAAGTCTCCTTAAGGTCAGTGAGGGCCAACCTACTCTTGTGTACAGGGTACAGTGATGGGTTAGTGCTTTGCAATTTGTAATAAATCTCAATGCACTGCGATAGGCGGCATCAAGCTTCTGCAGATAATGACCAGGTGCATTTCGGTAAAGAAGGTCACCATAGTCCAGCACTGGCAAAAAAAGTTGCAGAGACTAGTCTTTTTTGGCCTCAAAAGAGAAGCAGGACTTGTTCCGGAAAAAAGAACCCTAACTTCAATCTCAGCTTTTTAAGAAGATTATCTACTTGAGGTTTAAAAGAGAGGCTATCATCAAGCCAGATACCAAGGTATTTATAACTAGAGAGCACTTCTAAAGTCTCTCCCTGTGCAGTGATAATATCCATGGTGGTTTCTGGTCTCTTTTTGGCATTTGAGAACAGCATCACTTTGGTTTTGCCAGCATTTAGAAGAAGCTTTAGGTCCGAAAGCTGGTTCTGAATAATATCAAAGACAGCCTGCAGCTGGTCTACAGCTTCCTTAATGGAGGGACCTGCACAATACATCACGGTATCATCCGCATAAAAATGGAAATTAGCTCCACTCACATTATGTCCAATACTATTTATGTAGATGGAAAATAATAGCGGGCCTAAGACGGAACCCTGAGGAATACCATTTGTGACATTTAAACACTCAGAGGTAATTCCATTTAATTGCACACATTGAGACCTTTCTGAAAGATAATTCTCAAACCACCCTACTGCCTCATCAGATATTCCAATACTAGTCAGTCTACGCTTTAGAATGTGATGGTCTACAGTATTGAAGGCCTTGGACAAATCAATGAACAGCGCTGCACAACTCTGCTTTTTGTCAAGGAAGCCCGTAATGTCATTCACCACTTTCATTGTTGCAGTAATGGTGCTATGTTTTTTCCTGAAGCCAGACTGAAACTTAGATAGGATGTCATATTCATACAGAAACTCCCGTATCTGTTCACTCACTAGGCCCTCAAGAATCTTAGCTAAGACTGACAATTTAGAGATGGGCCTATAATTATTTAATAAAGTGGGCTCACCTCCTTTTAGCAGAGGCAGAACAAGGGCTGACTTCCAAACCTTAGGAATGGTGTTTGTGCTAAGGGTAAGGTTAAAAAGTGAGGTAAGGGGAGCCGCAATAAAATCAGCTGCTAATTTTAAAAAAAGGCTCCGAATTGTCCGAACCAGCTGATTTCTTAGGGTCTAACTTACATAAAGCATCATGAACAACATGCACAGTGAATGGAGAAAAAGTAAAGAGATTTTCTACAGGGCAATCATAATGTACAGTCACAAGCTACAGTGTTAATGTAGCATATATGGGAAAAAAAAACTATACTCGATGCATTCCACCAAAAATCCGTCACGCACCTTTTATTTACTTTTATTATGCCTTTGTCTTATTTTCCTCGAATAGTAAATAGTTTTGGGAGTCGTTTTGATGTTTTAATTCAATTTTAGATTACGGTTACCTCTGACCTTTCCATGACGTCAGTAATGAGACGCGCTTCCCTTCCTCAGTCTGCTTTTTACTATCCATGAGGAAGGTGAGTGTGTTTCGTGCTCCTGCTATTTTACAAAAGTTGTTGTAGCCGCACAAATGTTATAAAAATTGTGGAATGAAGTCGAAGTATATCTATCGAATCATTTTCAGTTAAACATTACCGAGAATGGAGTGTTTTGGCCATTTTAATTTTACTTTTAGCCGCATGTATTCTAACCGCGAACATTTCATGTGCAACGCGGTTCTGGGGCTGGTTTTTTTTTTCATGGGTTTTCTCGTCGCAGACACGTGTGCTGAAGTTCATTGTGAATATTACATGCTGCGGTATTTTTACACTCCATTTTGTGCAGGTATGTTATCGCTCAAGTTTCTTATTAGCATTCAATTGTGTTTTATCAGCATTGGCTTTTGCACTTTATTATTGAACGGCCATTTACTTTAAAACTGTTTCGAAAATGTATGGTTCAGCCAGTGATGTTGGCGTAGAGAACTTTATTCTGTTAGAACAGAAATGCAGGTATTAGAGAGAAATGAAATGTATTTCGGTTACGGATACATTGTAATTGTATACTCCTCAGTCTGCTTTTTACTATCCATGAGGAAGACACGTGTGCTGAAGTTCGCTGTGAATATTACGTGCTGCGGTATTTTTACACTCCATTTTGTGCAGTTTGTGCAGCTTGTGCTGTGGAGCTCCGGGCTTGTGCAGAATAAATACGCCACGTGTTCGGCTGAACGATCACTCCTGTGTCCTCGTCCATAACTCAACACAACGCAGAGCGGTAGCAACGGCGCACGGCAGATCGTTGCGCTAGAGCCGGCTACATTAACACAAGTAGGGTTATGAACAGAATCAAACAATGAGCTACAGGATACAAAGTGCTCGTTAAAACAATTTAACATTGTAGCCTTGTCGGATATAGTAGTGCCAGAAGTTGTAGTGAGGCAAAGGGGTAATTCATTCGAGATTTCACCGGCAGATAGCGATTTAATGGCTGTCCAAAATTTTCTTGGATTACTCAGGTTTTCAGTGGTAACTGACAGATAATACTGAGACTTGGCACTTTTGACTTGAGATACAAATTTATTTCTTAACTGCCTAAAGCGAAGCCAGTCTACCTCTGAGCCAGATGCCCTAGCCTTAGCCCAGGCCTTGTTTCTTTCATTTAGGAGATAATTCAGCTGAGAACCAAGAATTATCACGGCCCTTCACTCTGAATTTACGCAGGGGTGCATGTCTATCAACAATTCCCTTAAAACCAAGATAAAAATAAGACCATGCAGTTTCAACATCGTCAATCAGATCAATTTTACCCCAGTCAAAGAGAAACAAATCATGTAAAAAGCCCTGTTCACTGAAATGTTTAATCTCCCGCTTAATAATGACGCGAGGTTTACTCTTTAGGACCTTTGTGTCCCTAATCATTGCTACAACGCAATGATCACTCACATCATTCACAAATACTCCCACTGCTGGATACCTATGGGGCGCATTTGTGAGAATAAGATCAATTAGAGAAGAATTACTAGGGGTCTTCATATTAGGGCGAGTAGGACTATTTACAATCTGGGTAATATTCAAAGATACACACAGGTTCTTAAAATCATCAGACACGGTATTTAACCAGTCCCAATTGAGATCACCAAGCATAACAATTTCCTTGAAGTCAAGTTGAGATAAAAGCTTTGCAAGTGAAGATAAAGTCTCCTTGACAGCTGACGGGGGTCTGTAACAGCCGACCACTGTGACCTGTTGTCCCTTTGATACTTCAATGTTTAGGGCTATAATTTCGAATTGCTTGGAAATGGATTTGGAAATCACTGTGGATACACAGAACGTATTTCTCACATAAATGGCAATGCCGCCACCTTTCTGTGGCCGGTCGGTGCGAAACAAATTATAGCCAATTAGGCAGATATCAGCATTTGAGACAGATTTATTTAGCCACGTTTCTGATAAGACAATAACATCAGCGCCAGTCGAATCTGCCCAAATATGAACAAAATCTAGTTTAGATAAAAGACTGCGCACATTTAGATGAATGAAGCCCAAGCCGGACCTAGATTTAAAATCTGCAGGAGTCGGAATTTCACAGCTACTGGGCGGTCCTGGGTTCGGTTGTACATTTCCTGATAATAATAATAACAAGAAAATCAAACGTCTTCCTCGCTTTGTTGACACACATAGACCGTCCTTTACTTTCACATAATTAGTAACATCCGTAAAAGAGTGATCAGAACTCATGAAGCAGTCTTGGAGAACCATCATAGCGGACAATGAAATAAAACAAACATATTTCGCCGAGCTGATAGGCTCGGATAGCAATGGGGGAAAGCGTTCATGAAACACATCCGATCCTTTGCCGGGAACACTCACTGCGAGCAGTAGTACAGACTCGAGTCCAGTCGGATTCTCAAGATGAGAGAATTCGGCATTGTCCAATACAGTCAGGAAACACAGCAAAATCACGAAAGAAGCCATTTTCCCAGGCCCACGCATAGCACCCCAGTAGATCTACTGCTCTGCGCGTAGAGATGCGCAAAGCCCCAGTGAGTACAGCTTCTCCGTTCCAGCCACGTAAACGCGCAGAGCCGGTCACCGGTAGTAATGAGACAGGCCGCCAACACTGGTCGGGTGCTTGAAGATAGATACCAGGGCCGATAGGCCCAGACTGTCTGAAGCCGGGAGCTAGTTGTCCAGGGGACAATAATCAACCGCAGATGGTCAATCCGGACCCGGGCAGAGAGAGGATTGGAGTCAAGATGTTCCGATGCGATCGCTATTGAGTCACCAGGTAAGCCAGGTAAGCCTTCTCAGGTAGCACAATACCCCAACGAGTGGCGGCGTGGTATCACAGTCGGCTACAGTCAAATATCCACAATTAAAATAGCCTATAAATCCAATTACTCAGCTGTAGGCTAAAGCATCAATTGTGCAAGAAACTGCAAGAATTAAAACAATAAAATACTAGAAAATGTTAGGTAATGATACAATACAAACAGGACGACTTGACACAGACAGGTAGACGTGCTGCCATCTTGGATAATAATCCATTACATTCGAAGTGATTGTCTGTTGCAATGTGAGGATGGCAGTTTGGCAATTTTAGGTGATCACCGAGAGACTGACAGCCCTTCAAGCATAGTCCTTATCTCAGGGGCAAAACTGTCTAAATAAATGAGAGTAAACCATCGCTCTCGATGCAAATCGTATGCATTAAACAAGCGCATGAGGTCACCAACCAAAGCCCTGTAATGCTAAAATCGCGCGGAAATTAAGAACTTATAATAAATAAGAACGTTTTTTGCACTGGATCTTAATTCATGAGAGTGTGCAGTAGCATGAGTATCGCTGATGAACGCTAATGACACTGGTCTCGCGGCAGTGCATTAATCTGATAGGTGATAAGCAGCCGGGATCGGCTATACGGTCTAAAGCTCCTTTCACATCGGACGCGAAACGAATTTTTCGCACGACACATTACATTCAAAGTCAATGCAAAGACTTTGCTTTGACTTTGAATGTAATCTGCGTGCGAAAAAATTGTCTCGCGTCCAGTGTGAAAGCGACTTAAGACTGACATGACATGAGGAAGAGAGGGGAGGGGGAGGGGCGTATTCAGGAAAATATTGGTCCGGCGACCGCCGGGTCTGCCGGGCACATGGCAAACAAAAGTATCAACATTTCAAACAAATGTTTCACCCATTTCACATTATTTCTTACTGTATACTTTAATCAAGAAGGCATAGGCAGCATTCCGAATGCATAAAATAAAATATATATATATATTGCCACACTATAGGACGTTTTCGGTGGTACCCTTCCTCAGCATATATGGCAAACAAGATAACAGGTAATCTCATCACTATGTGCGTCGAACAGGTGTCTCTAATACTACTTAATTAGCATGCATAATACACACACAAATAGGCTGTTATGACAAACCCCAGTCACTGATTTCATAGTTACATGATTTCATGAATACATAGTAAATAAAAAATGATATAAACTAAAAATGAAAATAATAATAAATCTCCTCATTCAGGCCATTGAGAATGTTTATTAAGAGCTATTGGAGGTATATTGATGATTTATTCTTCATTTGTTGCGGCAGACCCGATGAGTTAAAGGAATTCCATGATCTTATGAATTCCAGAATCCATTAAATTTACACTGTCTTTTGACCTACATTGTATTTCATTTTTGGACGTAATGGTGAAAAAAGAGGGCCAATCTCTACACACTGAGGTCTATAAAAAAGAAACCAATAGAAATACATTTTTACACTTTAATAGTTTCCATTCTCTTGCTTTGAAAAAAAGTTTCCCTTATAGCCAGTTATTAAGGATCAAACAGATCTGTCACTCTGATGAGTCTTTTGAGACGCATGCTGAATCCTTGTACAACAGCTTTAGAATGTTTGGTTATGATACTACGTTATTAGACAGCCATTTAGAGAAGGTTCGTAAAATTCCCAGATCAGTCCTCCTTACACCCAAGTCGAAGGATAGGTCATCTCAAGGGATTGGTTTGGTTTCCACATACAGTCCCATTTCAGGGGAGATCAAACGCATAGTGAATAAACATTGGCATATTTTGGAGACAGATACACAAATTGCAAGTGCTTTTCAAACTCAGCCTAGACATTTCTATTGTTATGTATGAGTGTTTTATGTAAAGCACTGTGTATCATTTGTAAATGGAGATTTGTTACATGCTGTTTTTGCTGCCTTGCTGGTCAGCTATTTATTTTGTTCATCAGCATCCTCTGGTGGTGTGTCTGTAGCAAAACATGATCTGATGTAATATCACTTTGTAATAGACTAGTGCTTTCAAGAAGCTTCTGGCATCTTCTGCCTGGAGGGGGCGGGATTACCCAGGAATCCTGTAGATCTCTCCAGAATGTTGCTAGTGTATATAAATGCTGTGATTTTGGTCAGTAAAGAAGCAGAGTTTTTGTTTTAGCAACAGAGTTACATAGTGGCATGAGAGTGTTATTATAGGATTTGTTATGGCCCCAATTTGTTATGGCATCACGGACAGCAAGGGATGACAGACAAAATTTTTCAACTTCAACAGATTTAATTAAACAAACACTTCGAACTAATCTACACTCTACCCTACTGACCAAGATTGAAATAAAAAAAGATAGTTACAGTCCCTTGGTAATTGAGATGGGCTGCTATGTTGCGATGTCCTGGGACAGGAAAATGCTCCAACACAGGCAAAAATCCACAAAAAGCTTCACAGGTCTTGAAAAGAGTGACAGGTCTGGTCAAATGTATCCCTCCACAATTTCTCCTTGCAATTTCTCCAACTACCTTTCACTCTCTCAATTTTTCTCCTTATATACTCTTGTCCAGCCCCCTCTGAGGCATGCCCAGGACATGCCCAGCCTAGCTCCAGACTGGGCTTAACAAAAAAAATTGTCAATACTGCCATCTAGTGGCTTTTTTTTTTTTTCCCCATTACACCTCCATTCCAAAAGGGAAAAATTTTGACTCATAAATGCAAAATTTTTCTTTTCAATACAAAAATGGTTAAGTAGACACTTGTGGATATATACATATAATACAATATGCTAATAAACACGTGATATATATGGGCCATTCTTAGTCACGTGTGTGACCAAAAATGTAACAAATAGTAGAAAAAATCTCCTTCAATTATAAAAGCATTGGAGGTTCATGACTGTGGACCTTATATAGGAGTACTACTTATCCAAGTCTATCAAGTTAAAATTTTATTTGTTACATTAACTTTAACTACTTAAGGTCAGAGGTCAAATACGACTGGTCACGTGTGTGACTTCACACAGAAACAGGCTTTTCATAACTCTATTTGACTTCAAAAACTCTGCGAAGTTGAAAAATCTAGAATGTTCATAGTTTTGGGGTATGGAAAATAGCAAGGAATAAATTTGACACCTTGAATTAATTTTCAAAGTGTTTCTTTATTTGCTGACATCTGGTCACGTGTGTCACATTTTGGTTCACTTGTCAAAGAATGGCCCATATACACATACTCAAACACGGGATAAGCACTCAGCAATTACATTGTCAGTACCCTTTACATGCTTAATTTCCAAGTCAAACTCCTGTAAAATCAAACTCCAATTCAACAATCTCCGATTCTTGTTTTTCATCTTACTCAAAAACATTAACGGATTGTGGTCAGTATGTACAATCATTGGCTTTTGCCCTGTACAAACATAAACCTCAAAGTGTTGTAAGGATAGAACCAGAGCCAACAGCTCCTTCTCACTTGTGGAATAGTTCTTTTGGTGGCGATTGAACTTCCTGGAGAAGTATGCCACGGGATGCTCAATGTCATCAGAGTCACTTCTCTGTCGGAGCACAGATCCACAAGCTTGGTCGCTAGCATCGACCGCCATGGAGAACAGTTTGTTGAAGTCAGGAGATTTGAGCACGGGGAAGTGACACAGCAGAGACTTCAGGCGATCGAAGGCTCTTTGGCATGCTTCATCCCAAGTGAACTTTACGCCTTTCTTCAGTTGGTTGGTGAGACTGAGAGCAATCACAGCAAAGTTCTTGCAGAACTTGCGGTAGTACCCGATCATTCCAAGGAAGTGGCGCAAAGCTTTTTGTTGTCAGAAACTGGAAAGTCCATGATGGCTTGGACTTTAGCATTTATGGGTGCCACCTTACCCTGGCCTATGACGTAGCCAAGATACGTGACAGTAGCACAACCAAAGTCACTCTTGTTCAGGTTAACAGTCAGGTTAGCCTGGGTCAAGCGCTGAACAACGTCTCTACATCTTTCAGATGTTCTTCCCAGGAGTCACTCCATGTGATCAGGTCGCCGCTATGCACGCACCGTGTGTGGCAATCTGGCGATTGTAGACTGTATCATCCATTGGAACATGGCTGGGGCATTTTTCATGCCAAAGGGTAGGACTTCATACTGGTATAACCCAGATGGTATGGCAAAAGCAGAGATGCCCTTGGCCCTCTCAGTTAAAGGCACACACCAATAACCCTTCAATAAATCAATCTTGGTCAGAAACTTTGCTTGCCCTACTCTATCGATACAATCATCAATCCTAGGTATTGGAAACACATCAGTTCTAGTTACAGCATTGACTTTGCGATAATCTGTACAGAATCTAGTACTTCCATCAGGTTTTGGAACTAGAACACAGGGTGAACTCCAGTCTGAGTTAGGGGGTCTGATAATATCATGTTCTAACATGTACTCAGCCTCTTTCTCAGCAATCTTTCTCTTTTCAGGATTCATCCGGTACGGATGCTGTTTTATTGGTTTGGCATCACCAACATCGACATCATGAGAGGCTATAGAAACTCTCTTTGGAACATCAGGAAATAGATCTTTATATTTCTTGATCAACCTCTCAAACTGATCTTTCTGTGAGGATTCTAAGTGCTGGAGTTTTACATCAAGATTTTGCAACACTTCAGAATTTGACAATTTACATGAAAGAACTTCAGCTTTAATTCTAGGTTCATCATCTTGAAACTCTCCCTCATCTTCACAAGTCTCGGCCATAGGAGGATCTGAAGTGACAGCTGCAACCCTAGCATTCCTATCATGATAAGGTTTCAGCATGTTAATGTGACACAACTGTTTTGGCTTTCTCTTATCTGGAGTCTTCACAATGTAATTGAGATCATTGAGTTTTGTCAGAATTTCATAAGGACCGTGAAATCTAGCCTGCAATGGATTGGACTGCAAGGGAAAAAACACAAGGACCTTGTCTCCTGGTTTTAACTCATGGCTTCTAGCCTTATGATCATACCAAGTTTTCATTTTTCCCTGACTTGATTTCAAGTTCTCTTTGGCTAGGTCACAAGCTGCACGCAGTCTTTCCTTGAACTTGCTAACATAGTCTAACAGACTGATATGCGGCTCTTTCTCTTGCCATTGTTCACTCAACAATAGCAAAGGTCCTCTCACTTCATGGCCAAACACTAGCTCAAACAGACTGAATGCAGTAGACTCCTGCACTGCTTCTCTAGCTGCAAACAACAGCAAATGAACACCTTCATCCCAGTCTTTCTCATGGTCATAACAATAAGTTCTCATCATTGTCTTGAGATTGGAATGAAACCGCTCTAAGGCACCCTGACTCTCTGGATGATAGGCACTGGAAAGAATCTGCTTTGCACCTAGTTCATACACAACCTGCTGAAACAATCCGGAAGTGAAATTGCTACCTTGATCTGACTGAATTTTCCTGGGAAGGCCAAACAACGTGAAGAACTTTATCAAAGCCTTCGAAATTGCAGTTGCCTTGATGTTGCGTAGAGGGATGGCTTCAGGGAATCTGGTAGATGCACACATGATTGTCAACAAGTACTGATTTCCAGATCTAGTCTTGATTAATGGACCAACACAATCAACAATGACCTTGGAGAAGGGCTCCCCAAATGCTGGGATAGGCTGCAATGGAGCTACAGGTGGGTCTAACTGGTGTTTTCCAACTACCTGACAAGTGTGACAGGTTTTGCAGAAGTTGGAAACATCTTTCCGAAGTCCAGGCCAGAAGAAGTGTTTCATGATCTTGTCAACAGTCTTGTTAACACCAAGATAACCTCCTAAAGGCAAACTATGAGCCATTGTTAAGATCTCATTCCTGTAGACCTTCGGAACAACAATTTGCTTGACCACTGCCCAATCTGCATTGGCAGGGATATCAGGAGGGCGCCACTTCCGCATCAACACTCCATCCTTGAGATAATACCCAACTGGAACTGCGTCTATTTCTTCATCAGGAAGGGCTCTCTTCTTTAGTACACAAATTTCAGGATCGTTGGTTTGCTCCTGAATCAACTACTTTCTGGACAGAGACAAGTCTCCAGACACATCAGAATCACCAGACCCATCTGGCTGGCTGAATAGAGAACTGATTAAAGTGTCTGATAAGTCCTCAAACGGAGAAACCATAGTAGGCTGAACAGAGTCATGAGGCGAACCACCTGAGTCATGACTATTCAAGGTGCTGGACGGCACCACATCATCTTCTTCTTGAGCCTGCTTGGCCATAGCATGGGTCACTGCACAGGAAGGATACAGAGATGGGTCTTCATCGCCATCTTCAGTGCTCGGCTGTGAAGTAAGATGAACAGGGGGAACTACATTGCCCCCAGCCAGGTCATTGCCTAGCAACAGAGAAACATCCTTGATAGGTAGACTTGACATAAGTCCCACCTTTACCTGTCCTGTAACTAAATCTGACTTCAAGAATACAGAGCGCAGGGGTACAGATACAGTCCTCCCTTCAATACCTTGTACAAGTATGAAATCCCCAGAAGCGGTCTCATCACGTAACTCCAAGGAGTCCATCAACAAAAGTGACTGAGAAGCTCCGGTATCCCTTAGGAAATATATGGGGACAGGAGGAGAATGCTCATTCAGAGCCACAAATCCCTCTGACACAAATGGAAGAAATTCCTCCCTCACAAAGTCAGCAGTATCAGGCTTCTTAGCCTCACAAGGAGCAGGCAATTTAGCAGATCGGTCATCTACTACAGGGGTTTCTAACCTTGTCTTCACAAAGGCATTGGGTTTGGTATCCTTTTCTTTTTCTTTCATAGCTTTAAGGAACCAACAGTTAGTTATAACATGACCAGATTTCTTGCAATAATTGCAAACTAGACCACTTTTGTCACTGTCAGCTTTCACACTTTGATCAGACCTTTGACTGGATTTTTGAGCACCATCATCAGATTTGTCTTTGTCTTTGGGTGAGGAATCTTGGGTATCACCTTACCTTTCTTCTGAAATTGGGACCATCTATTTTTACTGCTAGACTGAAATTTGGACTTATGTGTGAGAACATATTCGTCTGCAAACTTGGCAGCTGATTGCAAATTCAGTGCTTGCTTCTCATTAAAGTAGGTCTTAATATCATTCTTGACACAGTTCTTGAATTCTTCAACTAACACCATCTCTTTTAGTGAGTTGAAATCATCCAGACCTCCATAGAAGTACACCAGCGCTCAAAGCAAACCTTCTTCTCGTTAGCAAATTCCACATAAGTCTGATTGTCAGATTTCTTCAGACCTCTGAATTTCTGTCAGTAAGTCTCTGGAACCAACTCATAAGCTGTCAAAATAACCTTTTAGACAACCTCATAATCAGAGGAATCATCTGCAGACAAAGCCGAATAGGCTTGTTGAGCTTTACCCTTGAGGACAGTTTGCAACATCAGAGGCCAGTGTTCCTTTGGCCACTGACAACTCTTAGCTACCTTCTCGAAGCACTGGAAATACTTATCAACCTCCTTCTCTGAGAATGGAGGCACCAGCTTTACCTCCTGGCAAGCCCGAAATTTGTTTTCAGCTTGCATTTTGATTTTTAGTAGCTCCATTTGGAGCCTTTCTTCTCTATCTAATTTTTCTAAATCGAAATCTCTCTGTCAAATTCAAATTCAAATTCAAATGTGCTTTATTGGCATGACAAAACATAAGTTGAGTATTGCCAAAGCATGGAACAATTGTTGCAACAGCTATTTGAATAAATAAAAAGAACGGCTTTGTATTTTTTTTTTTTTTTTTAAATATTCTCACAACTAATTAATGTATGAACATATGGGGGGAGTAATTATAAACATATGGGGGAAAAGTAGTATATATACAGGTGCACATCTACATACATGTTCATGCACATTCACATACATATACACAGAGGCACATGCAAATATATAAACATATATGCACATATGCAACATGCAGTTCTCTAGTCACTGTCCCTCAGGCTGTGGCACGCCGCTACATAATGAGCTGCTAGCTGTGCTGTGGGTCCCTCCCCCAGTAGTACTGATAATTTTTCTGATTCGGCTAATTCTCCAAATTTGGGGAGCTTTGTTTTGAAGTTTGGGAAATATTTTTCCCTCAACTCTGCGTATTTTTGGCAGTGTAACAGGAAGTGCATCTCTGTTTCCACCTCACCAGTCTCGCAGTGACCACAGAGCCTTTCATTTTTCGGCAGCCATGACTGTTTGTAGCGGCCTCTCTCTATGGCCAGGCTGTGGTCACTGAGCCTGTATTTGGTCAGAATCTGTCTCTGCTTTGTATCTCTGACGGTGAAGAGATACTTGGCCAATGTGTAATCGCGATTTAGGGCCCGATAGCAATGAAGTTTGCTTTGAGTTTTGGTTATTTCGTCCCAATGTTTCAAATATGAGTTTTTGTTATGCTTCATAATTTGGTTTATCCTAATTCGTGGTTGATTATAAGCAGTGCTGGTCTGAGCCTGTGTTATGTTAGAATTTGTTATTTGGTTAGTAAGCTTCAAAACCAGCTGACTAAGGGGACTCCTATCAGGGTTCAGCTCATGGGATTTTAAAGCTTTATATTGCAGTGAATCTTCAGAGCTTGATTTTAGGTGCATCCAGAATTTTAGCGCTCTTTTATGGATATTTATTATCAGAGGAAATCGGCCTAATTCTGCCCTACATGCATTATTTGGAGTTTTTCTTTGGACTCGTAAGATGTTTCTGCAGAATTCTACATGAAGGGCTTCGGTGGGATGCTTGTCCCATTTAGTGTAATCGTGCACACTGAGTGGACCTCAAATCTCACTTCCATATAGGGCAATGGGCTGAATAATACTGTCAAAAAGTTTGGACCAGATTGGGATTGGTAAATTTATTTTGTAGAATTTTGTCTTGATGGCATAAAGTGCTCTGCGAGCCTTTTCTTTTAGTGCATTCACCGCCATGCCAAAGCTCCCTGATGCACTGATTGGCAGACCGAGGTAGGTATAATTTAGGGTGTGCTCAAGCACAGTGCTGCCTAAAGTGAAATGGTACCTAGTTTCCTGACATCTGGGCTTTTTTTGGAAGATCATAACTTTGGTCTTCTTTAGGTTTACCGCTAGGGCCCAGGTCAAGCAGTATTCCTGTAACAGATCCAGGTTCTGCTGTAGCCCTTCCTCTGTGGGAGACAGCAGAACCAGGTCATCTGCGTAAAGAAGAAATTTCACTTCGGTGTGGTGTGGTGTGAGGCCAGGGGCTGCGGACTGTTCCAACTGCGATGCTAACTCATTTATGTAAATATTGAACAGTGTTGGACTCAGACTGCAGCCCTGTCTCACACCACGACCCTGTTTGATGTACTCTGTCCTTTTATTGCCAATTTTCACTGCGCATTTGTTTTCTGTATACATGCATTTAACTAAATCATATACTTTACCCCCTACACCGCTTTGAATAAGTTTATAAAATAAGCCTTCGTGCCAAATAGAATCAAATGCCTTTTTGAAATCAATGAAGCAGGCAAAAATTTTTCCATTTTTGGTTTGGTGTACATGTTTGTTTATTAGGGTGTGTAGAGTGTAAATATGATCTGTAGTGCGATGATTTGGAAGAAAGCCAATTTGAGACTTACTCAGGACACTGTGCTCGTTAAGGAAGGTCATTATTCGACTGTTAAGTATGCTACAGAATACCTTCCCCAGATTACTGCTTACACAGATGCCTCTGTAGTTATTTGGGTCAAATCTATCTCCGTTTTTATAGATTGGGGATATAAGCCCTTCATTCCAGGTGTCAGGAAAGTAGCCGGAACTCAATACCAGGTTGAACATCTTAAGCATGGCTTCCACTAGCTCAGGAGTGCTGTTTCTCAGCATCTCAGTCCTGATGCCGTCAGGTCCACAAGCTTTTTTTGTTTTCAGAGATTTTAGTTTTGATGTTAACTCTTGTATTGTGATTGGATTGTCTAGTGGATTTTGGTTATTCTTAATTGCATATTCGAGAATATTTAGTTTATCCATAATTATTTTTTGGTTGAAATTTAATTTGTCTTGCAGGATTTCTTGGTACATATTTTCAAAATAGTTTTTCCAGATGTCTCCATCTTGTATAGCCAATTCTTGTGGTTTTTCTCTGCTTAGTTTGTTCCACATTTCCCAGAATTGATTTCCATCAATTGATTCTTCAATTTTGTTTAGGATCTTGGATATATGTTTTTGTTTTTATGCTGTAATGTTTGTTTGTAATTTTTTGAGAGTTGGGCGCAATATTTCTGACGTAAATCTTGGTTGTGTGGCTGATGATGTTTTTGTTTGATAATGCCCTGAGTTCTTTTCTTAAGTTTCTGCAGTCCATGTCAAACCATTTTTCATGGTTTTTTGGTTTTGTTTTTGCTCTAGTTTTTAGCAGGTTAGCTTTAATTGCCGCTTTGTGAAAGATTGTAGAAATATCTTTAGCAGCCAGATTTACATCATCTTTCAGCGGTAGATAACATTTGTTAATGAAATTGTTAATATTGTTAGTTATTTCATTTGAACAAATGGCATTTTTAAAATTTTCTGCACTGTTTGGAGCCCATCTGTATGACTGATTTATGTGGAACAGTTGGCTGGGCTGTGAATGAGTGTTTCTGGTTTTCCCAATAAGTTTCAGATATACAGTGATTTGATTGTGGTCTGAAAGCGGGGTTTGCTGCCTGACGGTGAATGCGCTGATATTGGAGGGGTCCATGTCAGTGATTGCATAATCGACTACACTAGACCCAAGAACTGAACAACAGGTGAACCTTCCTAAGGAGTCCCCTCTGATCCTGCCATTAAGGATGTACAGGCCTAAGGCTTGGCAGAGATGCACTAACTCCCTGCCATTCTGATTTACTGTCCTATCTAACATAACATAACATAACATAACATGAATGGCGAGAACAGGCCGTTCAGCCCAACTAGGCTCGCCAGTTTCTTTGTACCATCGTGAATATATCACTTCAGATACTCAATGACTCAATGGTATCTAGCTTTAAGTCAAGTCTGCTCTTGAAAACTCCCAAGGTCTCTGCCTCAACAATATGGTCAGGCAAGCTGTTCCACACCGAAATTACTCTTTGGGTGAAGAAATATTTCCGAATATCAGTGCTAAATTTACCTTTAGTCAGCTTCCATTTGTGACCCCGAGTTCTGCTAACAACACTTTGTTGAAGGAATCCTACATAATTCACTTTGTTAATCCCTTTAACATATTTAAAGACCTCAATCAAATCACCCCTTAGTCTCCTTTTCCTAAGACTAAAGAGATTAAGGATCTTCAGCCTTTTCTCATAGCTTTCATCTTTAATACCCGGAATTAACTTCGTGGCTCTTCTCTGAACTTTCTCTAAAGCCTCTATGTCTTTCTTAAAGTATGGTCCCCAGAACTGTACACAATACTCTAGATGTGGTCTGACGAATGTGTTGTACAAAAGAAGCATCACCTCCTTGGATTTGAACTCAATACTTTTGGCAATGTATCCCAACATCTGATTGGCTTTTTTAACAGCTACGGCACAATGGCTAGAGCCTGTGAGGGTTTGGTCAACAATCACTCCCAGATCTTTCTCTTGTGGAGCACATTCCAGTTTAAAACCTCCCATGAAGTAATCCCGTCTAATGTTTTTATTACCTACATGTACTACTTTACATTTCGCTACATTAAATTTCATTTGCCACATTTCTGCCCAATTCTGAATTCTATCCAAATCATCCTGAATCACTTTAGTGATTTTAGTATCATCTGCAATTTTCACTAATCTGCTCTCAATATTCCTATCACGGTCATTAATGTAGATGAGGAACAGCAGGGGTCCCAACACCGATCCCTGGGGGACGCCACTCCCCACCCTACCTAGCTCAGATGATATACCACTGACCACCACTCTTTGTGTTCTGTCCTGCAACTAGTTATGAATCCACTTCAGAATACCACCTGTAACTCCAATGGAGCTCATTTTAAAAATTAGTCTCTTTTGCGGTACTGTGTCAAATGCTTTCTGAAAATCCAAATATATGATGTCATAAGCCCTGCTCTGGTCATAAGTCTTGGTGGCCTCTTCAAAAAATTCCAGAGGGTTTGTCAGGCATGACCTTCCTTTACGAAAACTATGTTGGCTATCCCTCAAGATATTGTTACGTTCAAGAAATAAGTCCAGCTCATCTTTTATGATAGATTCCAATATTTTGCACGCAATGCAAGTTAAACTGACTGGCCTGTAATTACCTGGCTCAGTACGGTCCCTTTTTTTATATATTGGTATTATATTGCCCTGTTTCCAATCATTTGGTATTTCTCCAGTTTCTAAAGACCGTCTAAAGATGGCAGATAGCGGCTTAAAGATGATCTCACTAACTTCCCTGAGTACTCTAGGATATAAGCCATCAGGACCCGCCGCCTTATCTGCCTTTAGTTGATGCAACTTGTCTAATCTGACGTTATCCCTAACCTCAATTTCCGCTAAATAATCTTGAGCATTGGACAAGCCCTCTGGCCGAATAAAGACCCGCTCTAAGGTAAAATTCTCAACAAAGTAACCGTTTAAGGTGTTCGCAATATCCTTATTATCATATAGCAGCGATCCATTTTTATTCTTTATGCACTTAACCTGCTCTTTGACTTTCCTTTTTCTGCTACAGTACTGAAAGAAGCGCTTAGGGTTAGTTTTTGCCCCCTCTGCAATTTGTCTTTCATACAGTCTTCTAGCATTCCTCAGCTCTTTTTTGACCATAGCCCGCATTTTACAGAATTCGGCCTTAGTAATCTCATTGTTATCCTCTATGTACATCTTATAAAGATTCCTCTTTTCCCTCAAACTCCTAAGAATAGCTGCTGTCATCCACTGAGGATTCTGCTTTTTCAGCTTACTTTTGGACACCTTTGGAATGAATTTACATTGTGAATCAAGTAAAACCCCCTTAAATCTTTCCCACATCTCATTTACAGACTCACAGTCCAGGAGTGTCTCCCATTTTGTTTCACTTAGATATGACCGCATCCTGTAAAAGTTTGCTCGCCTAAAATTAAAAATATTTGTTTTTGGAGACACCTTTTTAACTTCCCATGACACCTCAAAATTAATAGTAGAGTGATCACTTGTCCCAAGTGGCTCCAGTACCTCAACATTGCTAATTCTATCTGGGTCATTACAGAGCAGCAAATCTAAAATTGCCTTCTCTCTTGTAGGTTTATTAACATACTGCACCAAAAAATTATCATTTATGACATCTAGAAATTCTTCCTCCCCCCTACCCTGTCCTTTCACCATTTCCCAATCAATAGCAGGATAATTTAAGTCTCCCATAATAATAGTCCCTCCTCCTCTACAAGCTTGCGTAATCCTCTTAAGGAGCATTTCATTGACTGTACTGTCCAAAGCTGGTGGTCGATAGCATACACCTATGTTTAAACCAGTCTCGTGTTTGCCAGTGAGCCTGTCCCAGATATCTTCACAAGGCACGGAATATTCAATTTCAGGAATTTCCTGCACATTTATGTTTTTAGTTCACATAGAGTGCTACACCCCCCTCCTCGCCTATTACATCTATCCTTCCTAAAGAGCTTATAACCTTCTACATTATATTCATCTCCATCCTCTTCACTAAGCCATGTCTCTTTAATCCCAACTATGTCATAGCCTTCACTAATCATAACGGCCTCAAGTTCTTGAAATTTATTTTTAATGCTTCTTGCATTTAGATAAAAACATTTCAGGTTATCATGAACGCTCTTCCCTTCGATTTCCCATCGCCTGCTGCTCAAAGCCCCTCACCATGCCTTTTTGCTTTAAAAATATATCATCAATAGTGCATGTAACGCTGTCAGCTTCCATCAGGGCAGTCTGCATTTCCTCTGTGTAACACTCTCTAACCTCCCTGCCCCCAAGTCCCTAGTTTAAATAACTCTCTGCTACCCTCAACATACGCTGACCCAGTGCAAAGGTACCCCTCCGGTTCAGGTGTAGCCCATCCGGCTTGAACAGGTCACCCCTGTCCCAGAAGTAGTTCCAGTGCCCCATAAACCTATACCCCTCTTTCCTACACCAGGTTCGTAGCCACGTGTTAAACCTCCAGATAAAATTCTGCTTCCCTCTGCTTGCACGTGGTACCGGTAGAATCCGAGAACACTACCGTGGAGGATCTGCTCCTAAGCTTTTCAGCTAATTCAACAAATTTGCTTTGCAGAACCTCAAACCTACCCTTACCTATGTCATTAGTCCCAACATGGACCATGACAACTGGATCCCTCCCCGCTCTGGCCAGGAGCTTGTCCGCACGCTCCAGGAGGTCTCCTACCTGGGCACCAGGCAGGCAACACACCGTACGAGACTCCTTGTCGCGCGAACAGACTAAACTGTCTATTCCTCTAAGTATTGAGTCCCCCACTATCAATAACTCTCTTTTCTGAGGGGTAGAGGCCAACAGGGTGCCCTGCTGCTCATCAGTCCCCTCACTCTCAGGGTCAGGGGCCAATTCGAGTTCCTGCAAGGGCCGGAATCGGTTGGACACCTCAACCACTGGAGGAGCTGTCGCTGTCAGGCGTGCACGCCCTTTCCTGCGCTGACGTCCTACCGTCACCCAACTTTCTCTCCCTGCCTGCTCTGGGGTCCCCACACCACCCTGCTTTGGTGTACAGACCATTTCTCTAAACGACATACTACTTAGTTCCTCTAGGAACTCTACTGATTGCGAACTATGTCGTGCCGCCAACTGGCCCTGAAGAACAAGGATCTTGCTCTCCAGATGCTCAATTAGCTGGCACCGGTGACAGACAAACCCACCCTGGAAATCTCTTTCCAAAAGTGCGATCATCCTGCAACCGTCACATAGTTTTGGCCACATTTTGAACCCCCTACCTAATGACCTCGCTCACCCTAGATAACAACAAAGAAAATTACTAATGCCGAGACAGAAGCTCAGGAACCACAATTTATTAATTAATTAACCTGAGAAGCCCTAAGCAGCAGTCACAATAGAAACCGTGGGGAAACTATGTGAATGGATAATAAGCCTCTTTTAACAGGGGCTTAGTTTTTAGTGAACAGAAATGAAATACCAAATTGAGAAACTCTATCGATAATAAGCACTCCTAATAAGCCAACTTGAATTTATCTAGACCGGTACTATTAATATACTAACCCAAAAAGTCTCACAGGGCTTAGCTGAGAACCCAGATAAAAGACTGGCTTTACTACGCCCAGGAGAAACTGGAGGAGGGAGGAGGCGGAGCACTCCGCAAAAGCTTTCCGTTTAAATTCAAGGGTAACCGAACGGACGACTAAAGTGACTGCTGTCCTATTGATTAAATACTAAATCTCAGATCCTCAGCCAAAAAGCAAACAGTAACTATCTAGCTAGCCAGCTACAAATACAACCAAGAGTAACCGAGATAAGAGTTAAGCCTCGGTTCCCTTTAATTAAAACGGACCGAATAAACAAGTCGTTTACTTCGTGAGCGAACTATACACGGTATCTCCCCCAACAAGCTGTCGCTGAGCACTCAAACAAGCAGTTAAACTTTAATCAGCTGATCAAGGCACCGCAACCGGAGGAAAATACAAAGATAACGTAATTTGCAATGTGTTTAATCAGAAGAGCCCTTCGATGATAATAAAATGCGAAAAAGACAAAAACCCCGGTTCGCGTTAATATTCAAGCTTGGAAATGCGTTTATGCGGTAATGCGGTCAGGATAGAGAACGAAGGGGACTAAAAAACCCGTGAACGTCAATATTTATTGGCTAGAAGACTGTATGAAAGGCAAGCGACCAAGTATGAAACCAAGCCAGATAGTTAGATATCCCGGTAATTTGATATATTCCTGGCGTTGAGAGCTTACAATAGTTCGTTAGCTAAATCAGCTACAGAAAAAGCAGGCGACAGTGTACCTCAGTCCTTGAAAACAACTCTGACTTACTTTGTATATCACACAATTCACTAAGTTAGACAATTACTTCGCGTTTAGTTTATTCTTTAAATTTAGCGTTTAAATTTATTTTACTTTACCTTACTTTTGCTCCCGGAGACTGAAACCCCCTCAAAAAAAACCCAAAAACCCCGTCGCCTTTGTTTGACCAGATTAGCGACTTAATTTGGCTGTTTGCTCACCGAGTTGTTAAAGGGGGGAAAAAAGGGAAAAAAAAAAAGATGATGGAGGAAGATTCTCCCTGCCCCTAATGCGACAAAGGTTATACCTCGAGAGCAAATTGTCTAATCTCTAATACTGTTTGAGCCTGAACACACAAATTAGTTTCAGATAACTCCGTTTAAACAAGAGTAAAACTTCAGATTCGATCCCGCACGTCTTCCTCTGTCTCAACTCAAGCAGAATGAACACCAACGAACAGCGCTACAGCACAGCCAAGAGGTCAGCCACTGCCACATTCCGGGTTGTTTCTTCTGATGAATGTTGGAGTGAAGAATGGGGGGTTCTGTCCGAATATATGGTTGTTGCCTTCTGCGTTAACACAGTCCGGTTCTGTGCCTGTTCTGGCATTAAAGTCGCCACAGAGCAGCACATTTCCCTGGGCCTGGAAATGGCTGATCTCTGTTTGCAGTATGTTGAAAAATTCCTCTTCAAAATACGGTGATTCTGACGGGGGACAGTAAGCTGCACAGATATATATTTCACGGTTTTCCGAATTTAAATTTTTATCTAGTTTGAGCCAAATGTGTGTTTTTCCAATGTTAATAGCTGTGATGTTTTTGGACAGTTCCCTTTTATACCAAACCAACATTCCCCCAGAGTCTCTACCTCTTTTTACATTTTTTAGTTTTGTTGAAGGTAATATGATTTCTGTATAGCCTGAGGGACAGTGAGTAGGCATGTTTTCACGACACCATGTTTCTAGTAGGAATAAAATGTCAATATTTTTTATGCAACGAATAAAGTCTGGATCTATACTCTTTGGCCCAAATGTTGAAGAGTATAGACCTTGTACATTCCAAATGCTTATTTTTAGTGAATGCATAGCAAAAGACTATTTTTGACAGGATAACAAGCACTAAGAGACAAATAACACAAAATAATCATACTGTTCCAGATTTTTTTTTTTTTTTTTTTTTTTGAACCTTTTCTGCTCTGTCAGAGGTTTAAGAGCTACGGTTACTGCTTTACTGCAGCAGTCTGGAGCAGAGAGCACTGAGCAGCTGCTTTATCTCGCTCAGGTCAGATGATGTGGGGGGCGGTGGAGGGGGGGGGCCGGCCAGTGCTGCTGCGTAGCTGCGTTGCTGTGGGTGGGGCTGAGGGGCCAGATGTGGGGGCTTGTTGGGGCGGCGTGGGGTTTTGGGCGGTCGGCTGGTGCTTTGTGGGTGTGGTGGGGTCTGGAGCTGTTGCACCAGCATTTGTCTTGGGGGGATCTGGTGCAGGGCTCTGCTGGCAGTGTGGTGAGGTGGGCTGACTGGATTTCGGCCCAGTGCCACATCTTTTAGGGTTCTGGCAAAGGTCTTCACGGACTCTCTCGTCAGGTGAAGCCCGTCGTACATGTCCCAGGGTCTGAGAGTCGGGTGGTGGGCGAGGTGCACATTAGGAAGGGCTGCGCAGCCCCTGCTGATGTCAGCATTGATGCTGCTGATGATGTGTGGGGGGATGTCCGCACGTGGGAGCAGAGTGGAGATTACCACCCTGGCCTGAGGGAACTCCTGTGCAGCTCTCTCCGCCACTCTCCTCACTGCTGTGGCGGTTTTGTTCCACAGAGAGCTCAGGTCGTTAGTGCCCGTGTGTATGATGATGCTGCGGCGGCGCCAGTGTATCCTGGTTCAGCAGCTCCAGGGCCCAGCTGTGTTGCTGCAGCGATGGCTGCTCACTGTCTGGCCAGGGAAGAGTTTTCTGGGGTCAATAAACTTCCCGTTGGAGTCCATTAGCAGGGCCACCTGTGCACTGTTTCCTGAGGGGGGGCTAGGGGGTAATGTGGGGCAGTTGAAATGGGTCTCTGGGCGTGGCTGTGGGCGAGGTTGGGCCTCCGTACGTGGCTGTGGGCGGGGCTGGGCCTCTGGGCGTGGCTGTAAATGTGGGCGGGGCTGAGCCGCTTGGCATGGCTGTGGGCGGGGCTGGGCCGATTGGCATGGATGTAGGCGGGGCTGGGTCTCTGGCTGTGACTGTGGACTGGGTCGGGCCTCTGGGTGAGGCTGGGCTTCTTGGCGTGGCTGTGGGTGGGGCTGGGCATCTGGGCGTAGCTGTAGGCAGGGCTGGGCCTCTGTGCGGGGCTGGGGGGGGGGGGCTGGGCCTCTGGGCATAGTTGTAGGCAGGGCTGGGCCTCTGTGCGGGGCTGGGGGTGGGGCTGGGCCTCTGGGCGTAGTTGTAGGCAGGGCTGGGCCTCTGTGCGGGGCTGTGGTGCTGGTGTGGGCACAGGGTCGGCTTGCCCATCTCGTGTTGGCTCTGGGCATGGGGTCGGCTGTAGGAGGAACTGTGGGCCAGTTGCCTGCAGTGCATGCAGTTCATTCCTGACCTCTTGTAATAGGCGCCTGTATGTGCTGTCTCTCTGTATTATGTCTTCCATCACCGAGGTGAGCTGAGCTTTCAGAGCCTCATTTTCATGTCTCAGGTCTCTAACTTCCTGAGAGAGCTGAGCTACAGTTGTTTCTCTGAGCTCTATATACTCTAACTCGAGTAGGGCAAGACTCCCTAAAACACTGGGCAGAGTCCTGCGTTAGGTCTGCAGGAGGTGCACATTCAGGCAGACTGGGATGTTGAGTGGGTGCTGGGTGTTCAGAGTCGGACTCCTCACCCCCTTCAGCTCTGCTCTCTTTTTGTGTCTCTGCCTCATCCTTTAGCTGAGGGAACAGCTTTTCAAACATATTTAGGCTGGCCTCACTCCCCTGGATTACAACAGTCCCATTGGTATATATATTTATGGTTAATATGGGATTGTCTTGCGTTGAGTCCTCAAATACTAAGATTTGGCTCCCATGTCCAATGCCTCCTCTTTTTAAAAATGGGAATTTTTGGCAAGAGGCTGAGTGCCATGCCTTGGTGTGGTTAGTAAAAAATATAAGATTGTTTTTGATTTTTTTGTCATTTAATTGGACGTAATCGGCGAAGAGGCATTCAGGATTGTGTCTGAGCGCATTCAGCTCGTGTTTTTTCCTCGAGGCTGCGCTTTTCAGTTCGCTGATACTGAACCTCGATGCTGCCGCATTTTTTGAGGCTGGTCTCCATGGTGACGGAGACAACGTTCAACTGTCAATTTCAAAAGTAAACTTTTTTCCTCTTGATGTTGACCGTTTAGCCTGTAAGCTAACAGTCTAGTTTGCCAGTTAACGTTATATATAGACTTTTAAAATAAAAACTATTTCCGTTATTGTTATTGCAGTCCGCTTATTTTATTTGAGCACGTCGGTAACGTTATTTGCCTATATTACTGTTTTCGTATTGCACGAACAGTAACGTTATCTTTTATTAAAAGGCTATTGCTTGGCAATTACCTACTTAGTGGTTCGGTTAGCTATCCTTTTTATCAGAAAAATAATTCAAGACAATTACCGTCTTTTTTTCTTCTTTCATTCTCCTGTTTTGGTTGTATATTTTCCGATGCAGGAGTCCGTTTCTGATGACTTGCTGTGGGTCTTCAGAAGTATTCGAAGCAAAAGATTAAAAAAAAAAAAAAAAATATCTAATTTTTTGGAAAATCCTTAGGTTTTTTTTTTTTTTTTTTTTACTGTATAAACAGACAGATATTTCTGTGTTAGTTTGATACTTAATGTGCTTGTAATCTATCGAAATTAGGTTTTCTTTAGGAGCTTAACATTACTATGTCTTAACAGTATCTCTCTCTCTCTCTTTCTGCTCTTTCCTCTTTCTCTCTCTCTTTTTTCTCTTCTCTTGCTAAAATTTCTAACTCAAACTGCCTTTGTTTTTCTTTTTCCTCCCTTTCTATCTCCAGCATTTTTAATTTAAGTTCCATTTCTACATTTGGATTTTCCACTGGAAACTGTTCCAGATCTCCTGGTGCAAACACATTTTCATCAATGTAATATTGAACAATCTCTCTAGCCAGTCTTGCTTTTCGCATGGCTGGTGTTACATCTGTCAGCTCTAACTGTCTGCATATTTCTAGCAGTTCTGTCTTTTTAAAAACCTTCAAAACCTCTACGGTTGGTGATGCCAATAAATCATCCATTGCTGTTGATCTGCCAATATATATCTAGGAAAATTCAAAAAACAATTTCACAATTTGAAATTTTAGATTTTCAATAAATGACTCGCACAATGGTCTAACCCGGACGAGCCCCCAATTTTTTATGGCGTCACGGACAGCAAGGGATGACAGAGAAAATTCTTCAACAGATTTAATTAAACACTTAGAACTAATCTACACTCTACCCTACTGACCAAGATTGAAATAAAAAACAAAGATATTTACAGTCCCTTGGTAATTGAGATGGGCTGCTATGTTGCGATGTCCTGGGACAGGAAAATGCTCCAACACAGGCAAAAATCCACAAAAAGCTTCACAGGACTTGTAAAGAGTGACAGGTCTGGTCAAATGTATCCTTCCACAATTTCTCCTTGCAATTTCTCCAACTACCTTTCACTCTCTCAATTTTTCTCCTTATATACTCTTGTCCAGCCCCCTCTGAGGCATGCCCAGGACATGCCCAACTTAGCTCCAGACTGGGCTTAACAAAAAAAAATTGTCAAGACTGCCATCTAGTGGCTTTTTTTTTCCCCATTACAGATTGAACAGTGGATTATTTGTAGAAGTTTTTTTTTAATCGGTGAAGAATAAATTTGTTTAAGTTGTCATTGCTGGTTTTCTTTGTTGTGATTTTTAAGTCATAACACTATAAGCGGTCTTCTAATTTACAGGACCTTTTAGTAAAATCAGATGTCAGCTCACCAAGAGGCCCCACACATTTTTTGTCACAGGTACCCAGTGGTAACTTTCCGTGTCATAATTGTGTACAGTGCTATTCTATGTGTAAAGGCAAACAGTTCACTCATCCAAAATCAGGTGACGTTATTAGAGTGAGGGGTAGAATAACTTGTTACACAAAATATGTTGTCTATTTGTTGAAATGTCCTTGTAATTTGTACTGTGTAGGGAAAACAAAACGTGAGTTTGAGACTAGGATTAGTGAACATAAGTGTTCAATCCGCAATTATGATGATAAGTCTTCTGTGGCGCGTCATTTCAAAAGTAATCAACACAATCTCAGTGATCTACAATTTATGGGTATGGAGACAGTTGATAGACCACAGAGAGGTGGTGATAGAGACAGAATTCTTCTCCAGAGGGAGTCATATTGGATACATTACCTCGACACTCTCATTCCTGAATGGCCTGAATGAGGAGATTTCTTTCTCTTGTTTTTTATGAAGCTTGTGGTTTGATTTTGATTATGTAATTATATAATTAGTGACTTAGGTTTGTCATTAATGGATGCCAATTACCAGTATTAATGACACCTGGTTGAGACACTTCCTTGATAATTTCATTCTTAATGGCCTGAATGAGGAGATTTATGATTATTTTCATTTTTAGTTTATATCATTTTGTATTTACTATGTATTCAGGAAATCATGTAACTATGAAATCAGAGACTGGGCTTTGTCATTACAGCCTATTTGTTCAATTCAATTCAATTTATTTTGTATAGCGCTTTTCACAGAGACTGTCACAAAGACACTTTACAGTGAGAGTTTGAATAAATGAAAGGGCAGTGCCCAGCCTATTCCCCACTACAGCAAATGAGGCAAAAAACTCCCAGTAGGGAGAAAAATCCTGGAACAGTGGTGAGAAAAAACTCCCCAGTGGGAAGAAATCTCAGGAGGAACCCGACTATAGTGGGGAAGCCCATCCTCTGCGGGCTAGCTAATTAATAACAAAAAAGTAAAATAGAATAAAATGGCAATAGAGTTCCATTAAAGTCCATCTAAACAGTAGCATCGGTCGCTTCAGGAAGTGGCATGTAGAGGATGGTGCAGAACTGGACCAGGACCGGATCAGGACAGCAGGACAGTAGCAGCCAGTGCTCATGGTGAGGGACAGGGCTCGGATGGTCCAGGACTCAGGGTAGTGGACGGAAAGATCCTCGGAAAGAGACACAGAAGAAAGGGGTGTGAGGCACTGGATAAAACTACTGCATATTAATAAAAATACAGTCCTGTGTCATGTGCCAAGTGAGAAATTATAAGCAGACTGATCAGGAAACAGTCAACACCCCTCCATCCATTTCCTGGAGCACAGAGGCCCTTCACTTACACCAGGCTGTAAGATCACTTTTGATTTTCTAAACACTAGTACCATATGGACCTCCTCGGTGACTAAGGCTGTAGCAAGCCCCACTGGCACCGTTGATGCATGCTCAGTGCCACCGGTTCCACATGGATTTGCTGAACACTACACCAGTACCATATGGACCTCCCCAGTGACTAAGGCTGCAGCAAGCCCTACTGGCACCGTTGATGCATGCTCAGTGCCACCGGTTCCACATGGATTTGCTGAACACTACACCAGTACCATATGGATCTCCCCGGTGACTCAGGCTGTAGCAAGCTCCACTGGCACTGTTGATGCATGCTCAGTGCCACCGGTTCCACATGGATTTGCTTAACACTACACCAGTACTATATGGATCTCCCCGGTGACTAAGGCTGTAGCAAGCCCCCCTGGCACCGTTGATGCATGCTCAGTGCCACCGGTTCCACATGGATTTGCTTAACACGACCACTAGTACCATATGGACCTCCCCGGTGACTAAGGCTGTAGCAAGCCCCAATGGCACCGTTAATGCATGCTCAGTTCCACTGGTTCCACATGGATTTACTTAACACTACACCAGTACCATATGGACCTCCCCGGTGACAAAGGCTGTCGCAAGCCCCACTGGCACCGTTAATGCATGCTCAGTTCCACCGGTTCCACATGGATTTGCTTAACTCTGGCTTCCAATATCTTGTGAACCCATCATGAAACTAGGTTTTAGCCAGTCCCATCAGTTTAGACATAGCTAATCATGAACTAATCATAGGCTTGACTAAAAAGGTAAGTTTTTAGCCTACTCTTGAACACAGAGTGTGTCTGTGCTTCAGTACCTGAGAGCACACGCTGTCCGCTCAACTGCAGCTTCAGCTCTTTCAGGTAAGCATCGCTCCTGGCAGTGCTTCATTACCTGAGAGCACATGCTGTCCGCTCAACTGCTGCTTCAGCTCTATCAAGTAAGCATCGCTCCTGGCAGTACTTCATTACCTGAGAGCACACGCTGTCCGCTCAACTGCTGCTTCAGCTCTATCAGGTAAGCATCGGTCCCGGCAGTGCTTCATTACCTGAGAGCATACGCTGTCCGCTCAACTGCTGCTTCAGCTCTATCAGGTAAGCATCGCTCCTGGCAGTACTTCATTACCTGAGAGCACACGCTGTCCGCTCAACTGCTGCTTCAGCTCAATCAGGTAAGCATCGCTCCTGGCAGTGCTTCATTACCTGAGAGCACACGCTGTCCGCTCAACTGCTGCTTCAGCTCTATCAGGTCAGCATTGTTCCTGGCAGTACTTCATTTTTTGAGAGCACACGCTGTCCGCTCAACTGCTCCTTCAGCTCTATCAGGTAAGCATCGCTCCTGGCAGTACTTCATTACCTGAGAGCACACGCTGTCCGCTCAACTGCTGCTTCAGCTCTATCAGGTAAGCATCGCTCCTTGCAGTACTTCATTACCTGAGAGCACAGGCTGTCCGCTCAACTGCTGCTTCAGCTCTGTCAGGTAAGCATCGCTCCTGGCAGTGCTTCATTACCTGAGAGCACACGCTGTCCGCTCAACTGCTGCTTCAGCTCAATCAGGTAAGCATCGCTCCTGGCAGTACTTCATTACCTGATAGCACACGCTGTCCGCTCAACTGCTGCCTCAGCTCTGTCAGGTAAGCATCGCTCCTGGCAGTGCTTCATTACCTGATAGCACACGCTGTCCGCTCAACTGCTGCCTCAGCTCTGTCAGGTAAGCATCGCTCCTGGCAGTGCTTCATTACCTGAGAGCACACGCTGTCCGCTCAACTGCTGCCTCAGCTCTGTCAGGTAAGCATCGCTCCTGGCAGTGCTTCATTACCTGAGAACACACGCTGTCCGCTCAACTGCTGCCTCAGCTCTGTCAGGTCAGCATCGTTCCTGGCAGTACTTCATTAGCTGAGAGAACACGCTGTCTGCTCAACTGCTCCTTCAGCTCTATCAGGTAAGCATCGCTCCTGGCAGTACTTCATTACCTGAGAGCACACACTATCCGCTCAACTGCTGCCTCAGCTCTGTCAGGTAAGCATCGCTCCTGGCAGTACTTCATTACCTGAGAGCACACGCTGTCCGCTCAACTGCTGCCTCAGCTCTATCAGGTAAGCATCGCTCCTGGCAGTGCTTCATTACCTGAGAGCACAAGCTGTCCGCTCAACTGCTCCTTCAGCTCTATCAGGTAAGCATCGCTCCTGGCAGTAGTTCATTACCTGAGAGCAGAGGCTGTCCGCTCAACTGCTGCTTCAGCTCTGTCAGGTAAGCATCGCTCCTGGCAGCGCTTCACTACCTGAGAGCATACGCTGTCCGCGCTCAGCTGCTGCTTCAGCTCTATCGGGTAAGCATCGCTCCTGGCAGTACTTCATTACCTGAGAGCACACGCTGTCCGTGCTAAACTGCTCCTTCAGCTCTATCAGGTAAGCATCACTCCTGGCAGTGCTTCATTACCTGAGAGCACACGCTGTCCGCTCAACTGCTCCTTCAGCTCTATCAGGTGAGCATCGCTCCTGGCAGTACTTCATTACCTGAGAGCACACGCTGTCCGCTCAACTGCTGCTTCAGCTCTATCAGGTAAGCATCGCTCCTGGCAGTGCTTCATTACCTGAGAGCACACGCTGTCCGCTCAACTGCTGCTTCAGCTCTATCAGGTAAGCATCGCTCCTGGCAGTACTTCATTACCTGAGAGCACAGGCTGTCCGCTCAACTGCTGCTTCAGCTCTGTCAGGTAAGCATCGCTCCTGGCAGTGCTTCATTACCTGAGAGCACACGCTGTCCGCTCAACTGCTGCTTCAGCTCAATCAGGTAAGCATCGCTTCTGGCAGTGCTTCATTACCTGATAGCACACGCTGTCCGCTCAACTGCTGCCTCAGCTCTGTCAGGTAAGCATCGCTCCTGGCAGTGCTTCATTACCTGAGAGCACACGCTGTCCGCTCAACTGCTGCCTCAGCTCTGTCAGGTCAGCATCGTTCCTGGCAGTACTTCATTACCTGAGAGCACACGCTGTCTGCTCAACTGCTCCTTCAGCTCTATCAGGTAAGCATCGCTCCTGGCAGTACTTCATTACCTGAGAGCACACGCTGTCCGCTCAACTGCTGCTTCAGCTCTATCAGGTAAGCATCGCTCCTGGGAGTACTTCATTACCTGAGAGCACACGCTGTCCGCTCAACTGCTGCTTCAGCTCTATCAGGTAAGCATCGCTCCTGGCAGTACTTCATTGCCTGAGAGCACAGGCTGTCCGCTCAACTGCTGCTTCAGCTCTGTCAGGTAAGCATCGCTCCTGGCAGTGCTTCATTACCTGAGAACACACACTATCCGCTCAACTGCTGCCTCAGCTCTGTCGGGTAAGCATCGATCCTGGCAGTACTTCATTACCTGAGAGCACACGCTGTCCGCTCAACTGCTGCCTCAGCTCTGTCAGGTAAGCATCGCTCCTGGCAGTGCTTCATTACCTGATAGCACACGCTGTCCGCTCAACTGCTGCCTCAGCTCTGTTAGGTAAGAATCCCTCCTGGCAGTGCTTCATTACCTGAGAGCACACGCTGTCCGCTCAACTGCTGCCTCAGCTCTGTCGGGTAAGCATCGCTCCTGGCAGTGCTTCATTACCTGAGAGCACACGCTGTCCGCTCAACTGCTGCCTCAGCTCTGTCAGGTAAGCATCGCTCCTGGCAGTGCTTCATTACCTGAGACATACGCTGTCCATGCTCAACTGCTGCTTCAGCTCTATCAGGTAAGCATCGCTCCTGGCAGTGCTTCATTACCTGAGAGCACATGCTGTCCATGCTAAACTGCTCCTTCAGCTCTATCAAGTAAGTATCGCTCCTGGCAGTGCTTCATTACCTGAGAGCACACGCTGTCCGCTCAACTGCTGCCTCAGCTCTGTCAGGTAAGCATCGCTCCTGGCAGTGCTTCATTACCTGAGAGCACACGCTGTCCGCTCAACTGCTGCCTCAGCTCTGTCAGGTAAGCATCGCTCCTGGCAGTGCTTCATTACCTGAGAGCACACGCTGTCCGCTCAACTGCTGCCTCAGCTCTGTCAGGTCAGCATCGTTCCTGGCAGTACTTCATTACCTGAGAGCACACGCTGTCTGCTCAGCTGCTCCTTCAGCTCTATCAGGTAAGCATCGCTCCTGGCAGTACTTCATTACCTGAGAGCACACGCTATCCGCTCAACTGCTGCCTCAGCTCTGTCAGGTAAGCATCGCTCCTGGCAGTGCTTCATTACGTGAGAGCACAAGCTGTCCGCTCAACTGCTCCTTCAGCTCTATCAGGTAAGCATCGCTCCTGGCAGTACTTCATTACCTGAGAGCACAGGCTGTCCGCTCAACTGCTGCTTCAGCTCAGGTAAGCTCTGGCAGTGCTTCACTACCTGAGAGCATACGCTGTCCGCGCTCAACTGCTGCTTCAGCTCTATCGGGTAAGCATCGCTCCTGGCAGTACTTCATTACCTGAGAGCACTCCTGTCCGCTAAACTGCTCCTTCCGGCTCTATCAGGTAAGCATCACTCCTGGCAGTGCTTCATTACCTGAGAGCACACGCTGTCCGCTCAACTGCTGCTTCAGCTCTATCAGGTCAGCATTGTTCCTGGCAGTACTTCATTACTTGAGAGCACACGCTGTCCGCTCAACTGCTCCTTCAGCTCTATCAGGTAAGCATCACTCCTGGCAGTGCTTCATTACCTGAGAGCACACGCTGTCCGCTCAACTGCTGCTTCAGCTCTATCAGGTAAGCATCGCTCCTGGCAGTACTTCATTACCTGAGAGCACAGGCTGTCCGCTCAACTGCTGCTTCAGCTCTGTCAGGTAAGCATCGCTCCTGGCAGTGCTTCATTACCTGAGAGCACACGCTGTCCGCTCAACTGCTGCTTCAGCTCAATCAGGTAAGCATCGCTCCTGGCAGTACTTCATTACCTGATAGCACATGCTGTCCGCTCAACTGCTGCCTCAGCTCTGTCAGGTAAGCATGGCTCCTGGCAGTGCTTCATTACCTGATAGCACACGCTGTCCGCTCAACTGCTGCCTCAGCTCTGTTAGGTAAGCATCGCTCCTGGCAGTGCTTCATTACCTGAGAGCACACGCTGTCCGCTCAACTGCTGCCTAAGCTCTGTCGGGTAAGCATCTCTCCTGGCAGTGCTTCATTACCTGAGAGCACACGCTGTCCGCTCAACTGCTGCCTCAGCTCTGTCAGGTAAGCATCGCTTCTGGCAGTGCTTCATTACCTGAGACATACGCTGTCCATGCTCAACTGCTGCTTCAGCTCTATCAGGTAAGCATCGCTCCTGGCAGTGCTTCATTACCTGAGAGCACACGCTGTCCGTGCTAAACTGCTCCTTCAGCTCTATCAAGTAAACTGCTATCGCTCCTGGCAGTGCTTCATTACCTGAGAGCACACGCTGTCCGCTCAACTGCTGCCTCAGCTCTGTCAAGTAAGCATTGCTCCTGGCAGTGCTTCATTACCTGAGAGCACACGCTGTCCGTGCTAAACTGCTCCTTCAGCTCTATCAACTAAGTATCGCTCCTGGCAGTGCTTCATTACCTGAGAGCACACGCTGTCCGCTCAACTGCTCCTTCAGCTCTATCAACTAAGTATCGCTCCTGGCAGTACTTCATTACCTGAGAGCACACGCTGTCCGCTCAACTGCTCCTTCAGCTCTATCAGGTAAGCATCGCTCCTGGCAGTACTTTATTACCTGAGAGCACACGCTGTCCGCTCAACTGCTCCTTCAGCTCTATCAGGTAAGCATCGCTCCTGGCAGTACTTCATTACCTGAGAGCACAGGCTGTCCGCTCAACTGCTGCTTCAGCTCTGTCAGGTAAGCACGCTCCTGGCAGTACTTCATTACCTGAGAGCACACGCTGTCCGCTCAACTGCTCCTTCAGCTCTATCAGGTAAGCATCGCTCCTGGCAGTACTTCATTACCTGAGAGCACACGCTGTCCGCTCAACTGCTCCTTCAGCTCTATCAGGTAAGCATCGCTCCTGGCAGTACTTTATTACCTGAGAGCACACGCTGTCCGCTCAACTGCTCCTTCAGCTCTATCAGGTAAGCATCGCTCCTGGCAGTACTTCATTACCTGAGAGCACAGGCTGTCCGCTCAACTGCTGCTTCAGCTCTGTCAGGTAAGCATCGCTCCTGGCAGTGCTTCATTACCTGAGAGCACACGCTGTCCGCTCAACTGCTCCTTCAGCTCTATCAGGTAAGCATCGCTCCTGGCAGTACTTTATTACCTGAGAGCACACGCTGTCCACTCAACTGCTGCTTCAGCTCTATCAGGGCAGCATTGTTCCAGGCAGTACTTCATTACTTGAGAGCACACGCTGTCCGCTCAACTGCTGCCTCAGCTCTGTCAGGTAAGCATCGCTCCTGGCTGTGCTTCATTACCTGATAGCACACGCTGTCCGCTCAACTGCTGCCTCAGCTCTGTTAGGTAAGCATCGCTCCTGGCAGTGCTTCATTACCTGAGAGCACACGCTGTCCGCTCAACTGCTGCCTCAGCTCTGTCGGGTAAGCATCGCTCCTGGCAGTGCTTCATTACCTGAGAGCACACGCTGTCCGCTCGACTGCTGCCTCAGCTCTATCAGGTAAGCATCGCTCCTGGCAGTGCTTCATTACCTGAGAGCACACGCTGTCCGTGCTAAACTGCTCCTTCAGCTCTATCAAGTAAGTATCGCTCCTGGCAGTACTTCATTACCTGAGAGCACACGCTGTCCGCTCAACTGCTGCCTTAGCTCTGTCAGGTAAGCATCGCTCCTGGCAGTGCTTCATTACCTGATAGCACACGCTGTCCGCTCAACTGCTGCCTCAGCTCTGTCAGGTAAGCATCGCTCCTGGCAGTGCTTCATTACCTGAGAGCACACGCTGTCTGCTCAACTGCTGCCTCAGCTCTGTCAGGTAAGCATCGCTCCTGGCAGTGCTTCATTACCTGAGAGCACACGCTGTCCGCTCAACTGCTGCCTCAGCTCTGTCAGGTCAGCATCGTTCCTGGCAGTACTTCATTACCTGAGAGCACACGCTATCTGCTCAACTGCTCCTTCAGCTCTATCAGGTAAGCATCGCTCCTGGCAGTACTTCATTACCTGAGAGCACACGCTATCCGCTCAACTGCTGCCTCAGCTCTGTCAGGTAAGCATCGCTCCTGGCAGTACTTCATTACCTGAGAGCACACGCTGTCCGCTCAACTGCTGCCTCAGCTCTGTCAGGTAAGCATCGCTCCTGGCAGTGCTTCATTACCTGAGAGCACAAGCTGTCCGCTCAACTGCTCCTTCAGCTCTATCAGGTAAGCATCGCTCCTGGCAGTACTTCATTACCTGAGAGCACAGGCTGTCCGCTCAACTGCTGCTTCAGCTCTGTCAGGTAAGCATCGCTCCTGGCAGTGCTTCACTACCTGAGAGCACACGCTGTCCGCGCTCAACTGCTGCTTCAGCTCTATCGGGTAAGCATCGCTCCTGACAGTACTTCATTACCTGAGAGCACACGCTGTCCGTGCTAAACTGCTCCTTCGGCTCTATCAGGTAAGCATCACTCCTGGCAGTACTTCATTACCTGAGAGCACACGCTGTCCGCTCAACTGCTCCTTCAGCTCTATCAGGTAAGCATCGCTCCTGGCAGTACTTCATTACTTGAGAGCACACGCTGTCCGCTCAACTGCTGCTTCAGCTCTGTCAGGTAAGCATCGCTCCTGGCAGTACTTCATTAGCTGATAGCACACGCTGTCCGCTCAACTGCTGCTTCAGCTCTATCAGGTCAGCATTGTTCCTGGCAGTACTTCATTACTTGAGAGCCCACGCTGTCCGCTCAACTGCTCCTTCAGCTCTATCAGGTAAGCATCGCTACTGGCAGTACTTCATTACCTGAGAGCACACGCTGTCCGCTCAACTGCTGCTTCAGCTCTATCAGGTAAGCATCGCTCCTGGCAGTGCTTCATTACCTGAGCACACGCACCGCTCAACTGCTGTTCCGCTCTATCAGGTGCTGCTTGGCAGCTCTATCACAGGCTGTCCGCTCAACTGCTGCTTCAGCTGGCAGTGGCAGTACTTCATTACCTGATAGCACACGCTGTCCGCTCAACTGCTGCCTCAGCTCTGTCAGGTAAGCATCGCTCCTGGCAGTACTTCATTACCTGATAGCACACGCTGTCCGCTCAACTGCTGCCTCAGCTCTGTTAGGTAAGCATCGCTCCTGGCAGTGCTTCATTACCTGAGAGCACACGCTGTCCGCTAAACTGCTGCCTCTGCTCTGTTAGGTAAGCATCGCTCCTGGCAGTGCTTCATTACCTGAGCAGAGCACCGGCTCAACTGCTGCCTCTGTCTGTCGGGTAAGCTCAACTGCTGCCTCAACTGCTGCTCAGCTCTGTCAGGTAAGCATCGCTCCTGGCAGTGCTTCATTACCTGAGAGCACACGCTGTCCGTGCTAAACTGCTCCTTCAGCTCTATCAAGTAAGTATCGCTCCTGGCAGTGCTTCATTACCTGAGAGCACACGCTGTCCGCTCAACTGCTGCCTCAGCTCTGTCAGGTAAGCATCGCTCCTGGCAGTACTTCATTACCTGAGAGCACACGCTGTCCGCTCAACTGCTGCCTCAGCTCTGTCAGGTAAGCATTGCTCCTGGCAGTGCTTCATTACCTGAGAGCACACGCTGTCCGCTCAACTGCTGCTTCAGCTCTATCAGGTATGCATCGCTCCTGGCAGTGCTTCATTACCTGAGAGCACACGCTGTCCGTGCTAAACTGCTCCTTCAGCTCTATCAAGTAAGTATCGCTCCTGGCAGTGCTTCATTACCTGAGAGCACACGCTGTCCGCTCAACTGCTGCCTCAGCTCTGTCAGGTAAGCATCGCTCCTGGCAGTACTTCATTACCTGAGAGCACACGCTGTCCGCTCAACTGCTCCTTCAGCTCTATCAGGTAAGCATCGCTCCTGGCAGTACTTCATTACCTGAGAGCACACGCTGTCCGCTCAACTGCTCCTTCAGCTCTATCAGGCCAGCATCGCTCCTGACAGTACTTTATTACCTGAGAGCACACTGTAATGGGGAAAAAAAAGGCCACTAGATGGCAGTATTGACATTTTTTTGTTAAGCCAGTTTGGAACTAGGTTTTGGGCATGTCCTGGGCATGCCTCAGAGGGGGCTGGACAAGAGTATATAAGGAGAAAAATTGAGAGAGTAGTTGTAGTTGGAGAAATTGCAAGGAGAAATTGTGGAAGGATACATTTGACCAGACCTGTCACTCTTTTCAATACCTGTGAAGCTTTTTGTGGATTTTTGCCTGTGTTGGAGCATTTTCCTGTCCCAAGACATTGCAATATAGCAGCCCATCTCCAGTACAAAGGAACTGTAAATATCTTATTTTTTATTTGATTTCAATCTTGGTCAGTAGGGTAGATTGTAGAGTAGTTCCAAGTGTGTGTATAATTAAATCTGTTGAAGTTGAAGAATTTTGTCTGTCATCCCTTGCTGTCCGTGACGCCATAACAAATTAGGGCCATAACAAATTGGGGGCTCGGGTCCGGGATGTGCGAGTCATTTATTGAAAATCTAAAATTTCAAATAGTGAAATTGTTTTTTGAATTTTCCTTGATATATATTGGCAGATCAACAGCAATGGATGATTTCTTGGCATCACCAACCGTAGAGGTTTTGAAGTCTTTTAAAATGACAGAACTGCTAGAAATATGCAGACAGTTAGAGCTGACAGATGTAAAACCAGCCATGCGAAAAGCAAGACTGGCTAGAGAGATTGTTGAATATTACATTGATGAAAATGTGTTTGCACCAGGAGATCTGGAACAGTTTCCAGTGGAAAATCCAAATGTAGAAATGGAACTTAAATTAAGAATGCTAGAGATAGAAAGGGAGGAAAAAGAAAAACAAAGAGAGTTCGAGAGAGCAGAAAAAGAGAAAGAAAGGTAGTTTGAGTTAGAAAAATTAGCAAGAGAAGAAAAAAAAGAGAGAAAAGAAATTGAGGAAAAAGAAAAAACAAAGAGAATTTGAGAGAGAGAAAGAGGAAAGAGCAGAAAGAGAGGGACAGAGACAGAGAGATTTCGAGTTAGAAAAATTAGATAGAGAAGAAAGGCTCCAAATGGAGCTACTAAAAATCAAAATTCAAGCGAAAACAAATTTCACGCCAGCCAGGAGGTAAAGCTGGTGCCTCCATTTTCAGAAAAGGAGGTTGATAAGTATTTCCAGTGCTTTGAGAAGGTAGCTAAGAGTTGTCAGTGGCCAAAGGAACACTGGCCTCTGATGTTGCAAACTGTCCTCAAGGGTAAGCTCAACAAGCCTATTCGGCTTTGTCTGCTGATGATTCCTCTGATTATGAGGTTGTCAAAAAGGTTATTTTGACAGCTTATGAGTTGGTTCCAGAGGCTTACCGACAGAAATTCAGAGGTCTGAAGAAATCTGACAATCAGACTTATGTTGAATTTGCTAACGAGAAGAAGGTTTGCTTTGAGCGCTGGTGTACTTCTATGGAGGTCAAGGATGATTTCAACTCACTAAAAGAGATGGTGTTAGTTGAAGAATTCAAGAACTGTGTCAAGGATGATATTAAGACCTACCTTAATGAGAAGCAAGCACTGAATTTGCAATCAGCTGCCAAATTTGCAGACGAATATGTTCTAACACATAAGTCCAAATTTCAGTCTAGCAGTAACAATAGATGGTCCCAATTTCAGAAGAAAAGTAACGGTGATACCCAAGATTCCTCACCCAAAGACAAAGACAAATCTGGTGATGGTGCTCAGAAATCCAGTAAAAGGTCTGAACAAAGTGTGAAAGCTGACAGTGACAAAAGTGGTCTAGTTTGCAATTATTGCAAGAAATCTGGTCATGTTACAACTAAATGTTGGTTCCTTAAAGCTAAGAAAGAAAAAAAAGGATACCAAACCCAATGCTTTTTGTGAAGACAAGGTTAGAAACCCCTGTAGTAGATGACCGATCTGCTAAATTGCCTGCTTCTTGTGAGGCGAAGAAGCCTGATACTGCTGACTTTGTGAGGGAGGAATTCCTTCCATTTGTGTCAGAGGGATTTGTGGCTCTGAATGAGCATTCTCCTCCTGTCCCCATATATATCTTAAGGGATACCGGAGCTTCTCAGTCACTTTTGTTGATGGACTCCTTGGAGTTACGTGATGAGACCGCTTCTGGGGATTTCATACTTGTACAAGGTATTGAAGGGAGGACTGTATCTGTACCCCTGCGCTCTGTATTCTTGAAGTCAGATTTAGTTACAGGACAGGTAAAGGTGGGACTTATGTCAAGTCTACCTATCAAGGGTGTTTCTCTGTTGCTAGGCAATGACCTGGCTGGGGGGCAATGTAGTTCCCCCTGTTCATCTTACTTCACAGCCAAGCACTGAAGATGGCGATGAAGACCCATCTCTGTATCCTTCCTGTGCAGTGACTCGTGCTATGGCCAAGAAGGCTCAAGAAGAAGATGATGTGGTGCCGTCCAGCACCTTGAAAAGTCATGACTCAGGTGGTTCGCCTCATGACTCTGTTCAGCCTACTATGGTTTCTCCGTTTGAGGACTTATCAGACACTTTTATCAGTTCTCTATTCAGCCAGCCAGATGGGTCTGGTGATTCTGATGTGTCTGGAGACTTGTCTCTGTCCCGAAGCGGTTGATTCAGGAACAAACCAATGATCCTGAAATTTGTGCATTAAAGAAGAGAGCCCTTCCTGATGAAGATATAGACACAGTTCCAGTTGGGTATTATCTCAAGGATGGAGTGTTGATGCGGAAGTGGCGCCCTCCTGATATCCCTGCCAACGCAGATTGGGCAGTGGTCAAGCAAATTGTTGTTCGAAGGTCTACAGGAATGAGATCTTAACAGTGGCTCATAGTTTGCCTTTAGGAGGTCATCTTGGTGTTAACAAGACTGTTGACAAGATCATGAAACACTTCTTCTGGCCTGGACTTCGGAAAGATGTTTCCAACTTTTGCAAAACCTGTCACACTTGTCAGGTAGTTGGAAAACACCAGTTAGACCCACCTGTAGCTCCATTGCAGCCTATCCCAGCATTTGGGGAGCCCTTCTCCAAGGTCATTGTTGATTGTGTTGGTCCATTACCCAAGACTAGATCTGGAAATCAGTACTTGTTGACAATCATGTGTGCATCTACCAGATTCCCTGAAGCCATACCTCTACGCAACATCAAGGCAACTGCAATTTCGAAGGCTTTGATAAAGTTCTTCACGTTGTTTGGCCTTCCCAGGGAAATTCAGTCAGATCAAGGTAGCAATTTCACTTCCGGATTGTTTCTGCAGATTGTGTATGAACTAGGTGCGAAGCAGATTCTTTCCAGTGCCTATCATCCAGAGAGTCAGGGTGCCTTAGAGCGGTTTCATTCACTCTCAAGACAATGATGAGGACTTACTGTTATGACCATGAGAAAGACTGGGATGAAGGTGTTCATTTGCTGTTGTTTGCAGCTAGGGAAGCAGTGCAGGAGTCTACTGCATTCAGTCCGTTTGAGCTAGTGTTTGGCCATGAAGTGAGAGGACCTTTGCTATTGTTGAGTGAACAATGGCAAGAGAAAGAGCCGCATATCAGTCTGTTAGACTATGTTAGCAAGTTCAAGGAAAGACTGCATGCAGCTTGTGACCTAGCCAAAGAGAACTTGAAATCAAGTCAGGGAAAAATGAAAACTTGGTATGATCATAAGGCTAGAAGCCGTGAGTTTAAACCAGGAGACAAGGTTCTTGTGTTGTTTCCCTTACAGTCCAATCCATTGCAGGCTACTTTTTATGGTCCTTATGAAATTCTGACAAAACTCAATGATCTCAATTACATTGTGAAGACTCCAGATAGGAGAAAGCCAAAACAGTTGTGTCATATTAACATGCTGAAGCATTATCATGATAGGAATGCTAGGGTTGCCGCTGTCACTTCAGATCCTCCTAGGGCCGAGACTTGTGAAGATGAGGGGGAGTTTCAAGATGATGAACCTAGAATTAAAGCTGAAGTTCTTTCATGTAAATTGTCAAATTCTGAAGTGTTGCAAAATCTTGATGTAAAACTCCAGCACTTAGAACCCTCACAGAAAGATCAGTTTGAGGGGTTGATCAAGAAATATAAAGATCTATTTCCTGATGTTCCAAAGAGAGTTTCTATAGCCTCTCATGATGTAGATGTTGGTGATGCCAAACCAATAAAACAGCATCCATACCGGATGAACCCTAAAAAGAGAAAGATTGCTGAGAAAGAGGTTGAGTACATGTTAGAACATGATATTATCAGACCCTCTAACTCAGATTGGAGTTCACCCTGTGTTCTAGTTCCAAAACCTGATGGAAGTACTAGATTCTGTACAGATTATCGCAAAGTCAATGCTGTAACTAGAACTGATGTGTTTCCAATACCTAGGATTGATGATTGTATCGATAGAGTAGGGCAAGCAAAGTTTCTGACCAAGATTGATTTATTGAAGGGTTATTGGTGTGTGCCTTTAACTGAAAGGGCCAAAAGCATCTCTGCTTTTGCCACACCATCTGTGTTATACCAGTATGAAGTCCTACCCTTTGGCATGAAAAAATGCCCCAGCCACGTTCCAAAGGATGATACAGTCTACAATCGCCGGATTGCCACACACGGGTGCGTACATCGACGACCTGATCACATGGAGTGACTCCTGGGAAGAACATCTGAAAGATGTAGAGACGTTGTTCCAGTGCTTGACCCAGGCTAACCTGACTGTTAACCTGAACAAGAGTGACTTTGGTTGTGCTACTGTCACGTATCTTGGCTACGTCATAGGCCAGGGTAAGGTGGCACCCATAAATGCTAAAGTCCAAGCCATCATGGACTTTCCAGTTCCTGACAACAAAAAAGCTTTGCGCCGCTTCCTTGGAATGAGCGGGTACTACCGCAAGTTCTGCAAGAACTTTGCTGAGATTGCTCTCAGTCTCACCAACCAACTGAAGAAAGGCGTAAAGTTCACTTGGGATGAAGCATGCCAAAGAGCCTTCGATCGCCTGAAGTCTCTGCTGTGTCACTTCCCCGTGCTCAAATCTCCTGACTTCAACAAACCGTTCTCCATGGCGGTCGATGCTAGCGACCAAGCTTGTGGATCTGTGCTCCTACAGAGAAGTGACTCTGATGACATTGAGCATCCCGAGGCATACTTCTCCAGGAAGTTCAATCGCCACCAAAAGAACTATTCCACAATTGAGAAGGAGCTGTTGGCTCTGGTTCTATCCTTACAACACTTTGAGGTTTATGTTTGTATAGGGCAAAAAGCCAATGATTGTATATACTGACCACAATCCATTAATGTTTTTGAGTAAGATGAAAAACAAGAATCGGAGATTGTTGAATTGGAGTTTGATTTTACAGGAGTTTGACTTGGAAATTAAGCATGTAAAGGGTACTGACAATGTAATTGCTGAGTGCTTATCCCGTGTTTGAGTATGTGCATATATATCATGTGTTGATTACCATATTGTATTCTATGTATATATATATATATATATATATATATATATATATACAAGTGTCTACTTAACCATTTTCGTATTGAAAAGAAAAATTTTGCCTTTATGAGTCAAAATTTTTCCCTTTTGGAATGGAGGTGTAATGGGGAAAAAAAAGGCCACTTGATGGCAGTATTGACATTTTTTTGTTAAGCCAGTTTGGAACTAGGTTTTGGGCATGTCCTGGGCATGCCTCAGAGGGGGCTGGACAAGAGTATATAAGGAGAGAAATTGAGAGAGTAGTTGTAGTTGGAGAAATTGCAAGGAGAAATTGTGGAAGGATACATTTGACCAGACCTGTCACTCTTTTCAATACCTGTGAAGCTTTTTGTGGATTTTTGCCTGTGTTGGAGCATTTTCCTGTCCCAAGACATTGCAATATAGCAGCCCATCTCCAGTACAAAGGAACTGTAAATATCTTATTTTTTATTTGATTTCAATCTTGGTCAGTAGGGTAGATTGTAGAGTAGTTCCAAGTGTGTGTATAATTAAATCTGTTGAAGTTGAAGAATTTTTTGTCTGTCATCCCTTGCTGTCCGTGACGCCATAACAAATTAGGGCCATAACAAATTGGGGGCTCGGGTCCGGGATGTCGCGAGTCATTTATTGAAAATCTAAAATTTCAAATAGTGAAATTGTTTTTTGAATTTTCCTTGATATATATTGGCAGATCAACAGCAATGGATGATTTCTTGGCATCACCAACCGTAGAGGTTTTGAAGTCTTTTAAAATGACAGAACTGCTAGAAATATGCAGACAGTTAGAGCTGACAGATGTAAAACCAGCCATGCGAAAAGCAAGACTGGCTAGAGAGATTGTTGAATATTACATTGATGAAAATGTGTTTGCACCAGGAGATCTGGGAACAGTTTCCAGTGGAAAATCCAAATGTAGAAATGGAACTTAAATTAAGAATGCTAGAGATAGAAAGGGAGGAAAAAGAAAAACAAAGAGAGTTCGAGAGAGCAGAAAAAGAGAAAGAAAGGTAGTTTGAGTTAGAAAAATTAGCAAGAGAAGAGAAAAAAGAGAGAAAAGAAATTGAGGAAAAAGAAAAACAAAGAGAATTTGAGAGAGAGAAAGAGGAAAGAGCAGAAAGAGAGGGACAGAGACAGAGAGATTTCGAGTTAGAAAAATTAGATAGAGAAGAAAGGCTCCAAATGGAGCTACTAAAAATCAAAATTCAAGCGAAAACAAATTTCACGCCAGCCAGGAGGTAAAGCTGGTGCCTCCATTTTCAGAAAAGGAGGTTGATAAGTATTTCCAGTGCTTTGAGAAGGTAGCTAAGAGTTGTCAGTGGCCAAAGGAACACTGGCCTCTGATGTTGCAAACTGTCCTCAAGGGTAAAGCTCAACAAGCCTATTCGGCTTTGTCTGCTGATGATTCCTCTGATTATGAGGTTGTCAAAAAGGTTATTTTGACAGCTTATGAGTTGGTTCCAGAGGCTTACCGACAGAAATTCAGAGGTCTGAAGAAATCTGACAATCAGACTTATGTTGAATTTGCTAACGAGAAGAAGGTTTGCTTTGAGCGCTGGTGTACTTCTATGGAGGTCAAGGATGATTTCAACTCACTAAAAGAGATGGTGTTAGTTGAAGAATTCAAGAACTGTGTCAAGGATGATATTAAGACCTACCTTAATGAGAAGCAAGCACTGAATTTGCAATCAGCTGCCAAATTTGCAGACGAATATGTTCTAACACATAAGTCCAAATTTCAGTCTAGCAGTAACAATAGATGGTCCCAATTTCAGAAGAAAAGTAACGGTGATACCCAAGATTCCTCACCCAAAGACAAAGACAAATCTG
The DNA here is from genome assembly GCA_029692085.1 of Gymnothorax javanicus. NCBI lineage: Eukaryota > Metazoa > Chordata > Actinopteri > Anguilliformes > Muraenidae > Gymnothorax > Gymnothorax javanicus. The sequence goes on along the minus strand of CM056201.1, from coordinate 1,706,460 downwards.
GTGATGGTGCTCAGAAATCCAGTAAAAGGTCTGAACAAAGTGTGAAAGCTGACAGTGACAAAAGTGGTCTAGTTTGCAATTATTGCAAGAAATCTGGTCATGTTACAACTAAATGTTGGTTCCTTAAAGCTAAGAAAGAAAAAGAAAAGGATACCAAACCCAATGCTTTTGTGAAGACAAGGTTAGAAACCCCTGTAGTAGATGACCGATCTGCTAAATTGCCTGCTCCTTGTGAGGCTAAGAAGCCTGATACTGCTGACTTTGTGAGGGAGGAATTCCTTCCATTTGTGTCAGAGGGATTTGTGGCTCTGAATGAGCATTCTCCTCCTGTCCCCATATATATCTTAAGGATACCGGAGCTTCTCAGTCACTTTTGTTGATGGACTCCTTGGAGTTACGTGATGAGACCGCTTCTGGGGATTTCATACTTGTACAAGGTATTGAAGGGAGGACTGTATCTGTACCCCTGCGCTCTGTATTCTTGAAGTCAGATTTAGTTACAGGACAGGTAAAGGTGGGACTTATGTCAAGTCTACCTATCAAGGGTGTTTCTCTGTTGCTAGGCAATGACCTGGCTGGGGGCAATGTAGTTCCCCCTGTTCATCTTACTTCACAGCCAAGCACTGAAGATGGCGATGAAGACCCATCTCTGTATCCTTCCTGTGCAGTGACTCGTGCTATGGCCAAGAAGGCTCAAGAAGAAGATGATGTGGTGCCGTCCAGCACCTTGAAAAGTCATGACTCAGGTGGTTCGCCTCATGACTCTGTTCAGCCTACTATGGTTTCTCCGTTTGAGGACTTATCAGACACTTTTATCAGTTCTCTATTCAGCCAGCCAGATGGGTCTGGTGATTCTGATGTGTCTGGAGACTTGTCTCTGTCCCGAAAGCGGTTGATTCAGGAACAAACCAATGATCCTGAAATTTGTGCATTAAAGAAGAGAGCCCTTCCTGATGAAGATATAGACACAGTTCCAGTTGGGTATTATCTCAAGGATGGAGTGTTGATGCGGAAGTGGCGCCCTCCTGATATCCCTGCCAACGCAGATTGGGCAGTGGTCAAGCAAATTGTTGTTCCGAAGGTCTACAGGAATGAGATCTTAACAGTGGCTCATAGTTTGCCTTTAGGAGGTCATCTTGGTGTTAACAAGACTGTTGACAAGATCATGAAACACTTCTTCTGGCCTGGACTTCGGAAAGATGTTTCCAACTTTTGCAAAACCTGTCACACTTGTCAGGTAGTTGGAAAACACCAGTTAGACCCACCTGTAGCTCCATTGCAGCCTATCCCAGCATTTGGGGAGCCCTTCTCCAAGGTCATTGTTGATTGTGTTGGTCCATTACCCAAGACTAGATCTGGAAATCAGTACTTGTTGACAATCATGTGTGCATCTACCAGATTCCCTGAAGCCATACCTCTACGCAACATCAAGGCAACTGCAATTTCAAGGCTTTGATAAAGTTCTTCACGTTGTTTGGCCTTCCCAGGAAATTCAGTCAGATCAAGGTAGCAATTTCACTTCCGGATTGTTTCTGCAGATTGTGTATGAACTAGGTGCGGCAGATTCTTTCCAGTGCCTATCATCCAGAGAGTCAGGGTGCCTTAGAGCGGTTTCATTCACTCTCAAGACAATGATGAGGACTTACTGTTATGACCATGAGAAAGACTGGGATGAAGGTGTTCATTTGCTGTTGTTTGCAGCTAGGGAAGCAGTGCAGGAGTCTACTGCATTCAGTCCGTTTGAGCTAGTGTTTGGCCATGAAGTGAGAGGACCTTTGCTATTGTTGAGTGAACAATGGCAAGAGAAAGAGCCGCATATCAGTCTGTTAGACTATGTTAGCAAGTTCAAGGAAAGACTGCATGCAGCTTGTGACCTAGCCAAAGAGAACTTGAAATCAAGTCAGGGAAAAATGAAAACTTGGTATGATCATAAGGCTAGAAGCCGTGAGTTTAAACCAGGAGACAAGGTTCTTGTGTTGTTTCCCTTACAGTCCAATCCATTGCAGGCTACTTTTTATGGTCCTTATGAAATTCTGACAAAACTCAATGATCTCAATTACATTGTGAAGACTCCAGATAGGAGAAAGCCAAAACAGTTGTGTCATATTAACATGCTGAAGCATTATCATGATAGGAATGCTAGGGTTGCCGCTGTCACTTCAGATCCTCCTAGGGCCGAGACTTGTGAAGATGAGGGGGAGTTTCAAGATGATGAACCTAGAATTAAAGCTGAAGTTCTTTCATGTAAATTGTCAAATTCTGAAGTGTTGCAAAATCTTGATGTAAAACTCCAGCACTTAGAACCCTCACAGAAAGATCAGTTTGAGGGGTTGATCAAGAAATATAAAGATCTATTTCCTGATGTTCCAAAGAGAGTTTCTATAGCCTCTCATGATGTAGATGTTGGTGATGCCAAACCAATAAAACAGCATCCATACCGGATGAACCCTAAAAAGAGAAAGATTGCTGAGAAAGAGGTTGAGTACATGTTAGAACATGATATTATCAGACCCTCTAACTCAGATTGGAGTTCACCCTGTGTTCTAGTTCCAAAACCTGATGGAAGTACTAGATTCTGTACAGATTATCGCAAAGTCAATGCTGTAACTAGAACTGATGTGTTTCCAATACCTAGGATTGATGATTGTATCGATAGAGTAGGGCAAGCAAAGTTTCTGACCAAGATTGATTTATTGAAGGGTTATTGGTGTGTGCCTTTAACTGAAAGGGCCAAAGCATCTCTGCTTTTGCCACACCATCTGTGTTATACCAGTATGAAGTCCTACCCTTTGGCATGAAAAATGCCCCAGCCACGTTCCAAAGGATGATACAGTCTACAATCGCCGGATTGCCACACACGGGTGCGTACATCGACGACCTGATCACATGGAGTGACTCCTGGGAAGAACATCTGAAAGATGTAGAGACGTTGTTCCAGTGCTTGACCCAGGCTAACCTGACTGTTAACCTGAACAAGAGTGACTTTGGTTGTGCTACTGTCACGCATCTTGGCTACGCCATAGGCCAGGGGTAAGGTGGCACCCATAAATGCTAAAGTCCAAGCCATCATGGACTTTCCAGTTCCTGACAACAAAAAGCTTTGCGCCGCTTCCTTGGAATGAGCGGGTACTACCGCAAGTTCTGCAAGAACTTTGCTGAGATTGCTCTCAGTCTCACCAACCAACTGAAGAAAGGCGAAAGTTCACTTGGGATGAAGCATGCCAAAGAGCCTTCGATCGCCTGAAGTCTCTGCTGTGTCACTTCCCGTGCTCAAATCTCCTGACTTCAACAAACCGTTCTCCATGGCGGTCGATGCTAGCGACCAAGCTTGTGGATCTGTGCTCCTACAGAGAAGTGACTCTGATGACATTGAGCATCCCGAGGCATACTTCTCCAGGAAGTTCAATCGCCACCAAAAGAACTATTCCACAATTGAGAAGGAGCTGTTGGCTCTGGTTCTATCCTTACAACACTTTGAGGTTTATGTTTGTATAGGGCAAAAAGCCAATGATTGTATATACTGACCACAATCCATTAATGTTTTTGAGTAAGATGAAAAACAAGAATCGGAGATTGTTGAATTGGAGTTTGATTTTACAGGAGTTTGACTTGGAAATTAAGCATGTAAAGGGTACTGACAATGTAATTGCTGAGTGCTTATCCCGTGTTTGAGTATGTGCATATATATCATGTGTTGATTACCATATTGTATTCTATGTATATATATATATATATATATATATATATATATATATACAAGTGTCTACTTAACCATTTTCGTATTGAAAAGAAAAATTTTGCCTTTATGAGTCAAAATTTTTCCCTTTTGGAATGGAGGTGTAATGGGGAAAAAAAAGGCCACTTGATGGCAGTATTGACATTTTTTTGTTAAGCCAGTTTGGAACTAGGTTTTGGGCATGTCCTGGGCATGCCTCAGAGGGGGCTGGACAAGAGTATATAAGGAGAGAAATTGAGAGAGAAGTTGTAGTTGGAGAAATTGCAAGGAGAAATTGTGGAAGGATACATTTGACCAGACCTGTCACTCTTTTCAATACCTGTGAAGCTTTTTTGTGATTTTTGCCTGTGTTGGAGCATTTTCCTGTCCCAAGACATTGCAATATAGCAGCCCATCTCCAGTACAAAGGAACTGTAAATATCTTATTTTTTATTTGATTTCAATCTTGGTCAGTAGGGTAGATTGTAGAGTAGTTCCAAGTGTGTGTTTAATTAAATCTGTTGAAGTTGAAGAATTTTGTCTGTCATCCCTTGCTGTCCGTGACGCCATAACAAATTAGGGCCATAACAACACGCTGTCCGCTCAACTGCTCCTTCAGCTCTATCAGGTAAGCATCGCTCCTGGCAGTACTTCATTACCTAAGAGCACAGGCTGTCCGCTCAACTGCTGCTTCAGCTCTGTCAGGTAAGCATCGCTCCTGGCAGTGCTTCATTACCTGAGAGCACACGCTGTCCGCTCAACTGCTCCTTCAGCTCTATCAGGTAAGCATCGCTCCTGGCAGTACTTTATTACCTGAGAGCACACGCTGTCCACTCAACTGCTGCCTCAGCTCTGTCAGGTAAGCATCGCTCCTGGCAGTGCTTCATTACCTGAGAGCACACGCTGTCCGTGCTAAACTGCTCCTTCAGCTCTATCAGGTAAGCATCGCTCCTGGCAGTGCTTCATTACCTGAGACATACGCTGTCCGTGCTCAACTGCTGCTTCAGCTCTATCAGGTATGCATCGCTCCTGGCAGTGCTTCATTACCTGAGAGCACACGCTGTCCGTGCTAAACTGCTCCTTCAGCTCTATCAAGTAAGTATCGCTCCTGGCAGTGCTTCATTACCTGAGAGCACACGCTGTCCGCTCAACTGCTGCCTCAGCTCTGTCAGGTAAGCATCGCTCCTGGCAGTACTTCATTACCTGAGAGCACACGCTGTCCGCTCAACTGCTGCCTCAGCTCTGTCAGGTAAGCATCGCTCCTGGCAGTGCTTCATTACCTGAGAGCACACGCTGTCCATGCTAAACTGCTCCTTCAGCTCTGTCAGGTAAGCATCGCTCCTGGCAGTGCTTCATTACCTGAGACATACGCTGTCCGTGCTCAACTGCTGCTTCAGCTCTATCAGGTATGCATCGCTCCTGGCAGTGCTTCATTACCTGAGAGCACACGCTGTCCGTGCTAAACTGCTCCTTCAGCTCTATCAAGTAAGTATCGCTCATGGCAGTGCTTCATTACCTGAGAGCACACGCTGTCCGGGCTCAACTGCTGCCTCAGCTCTGTCAAGTAAGCATCGCTCCTGGCAGTACTTCATTACCTGAGAGCACACGCTGTCCGCTCAACTGCTCCTTCAGCTCTATTAGGTAAGCATCGCATCCTGGCAGTACTTCATTCCTGGCAGTACTTCATTACCTGAGAGCACACAGCTGTCCGGCAGTACTTTTAACTGCTCCTACAGCTCTATCAGGTAAGCATCGCTCCTGGCAGTACTTTTATTACCTGAGAGCACACGCTGTCCGCTCAACTGCTGCCTTCAGCTCTGTCAGGTAAGCATCGCTCCTGGCAGTGCTTCATTACCTGAGAGCACACGCTGTCCGTGCTAAACTGCTCCTTCAGCTCTATCAGGTAAGCATCGCTCCTGGCAGTTCTTCATTACCTGAGAGCACACGCTGTCCGCTTAAACTGCTGCTTCAGCTCTTTTCAGGTAAGCATCGCTCCTGGCAGTGCTTCATTACCTGAGAGCACACGCTGTCCGCTCAACTGCTGCTTCAGCTCTGTCAGGTAAGCATCGCTCCTGGCAGTACTTCATTACCTGAGAGCACACGCTGTCCGCTCAACTGCTGCCTCAGCTCTATCAGGTAAGCATCGCCCTGGGAGTGCTTCATTATTACCTGAGAGCACACGCTGTCCGCTCAACTGCTCCTTCAGCTCTATCAGGTAAGCATCGCTCCTGGCAGTGCTTCATTACCTGAGAGCACACGCTGTCCGCTCAACTGCTCCTTCAGCTATGTCAGGTAAGCATCGCTCCTGGCAGTACTTTATTACCTGAGAGCACACGCTGTCCGCTCAACTGCTGCCTCAGCTCTGTCAGGTAAGCATCGCTCCTGGCAGTGCTTCATTACCTGAGAGCACACGCTGTCCGTGCTAAACTGCTCCTTCAGCTCTATCAGGTAAGCATCGCTCCTGGCAGTGCTTCATTACCTGAGACATACACTGTCCGTGCTCAACTGCTGCTTCAGCACAATCAGGTATGCATCGCTCCTGGCAGTGCTTCATTACCTGAGAGCACACGCTGTCCGTGCTAAACTGCTCCTTCAGCTCTATCAAGTAAGTATCGCTCCTGGCAGTGCTTCATTACCTGAGAGCACATGCTGTCCGCTCAACTGCTGCCTCAGCTCTGTCAGGTAAGCATCGCTCCTGGCAGTACTTCATTACCTGAGAGCACACGCTGTCCGCTCAACTGCTCCTTCAGCTCTATCAGGTAAGCATCGCTCCTGGCAGTACTTTATTACCTGAGAGCACACGCTGTCCGCTCAACTGCTGCCTCAGCTCTGTCAGGTAAGCATCGCTCCTGGCAGTGCTTCATTACCTGAGAGCACACGCTGTCCGTGCTAAACTGCTCCTTCAGTTCTGTCAGGTAAGCATCGCCCTGGCAGTGCTTCATTACCTGAGAGACATACGCTGTCCGTGCTCAACTGCTGCTTCAGCTCTATCAGGTATGCATCGCTCCTGGCAGTGCTTCATTACCTGAGAGCACACGCTGTCCGTGCTAAACTGCTCCTTCAGCTCTATCAAGTAAGTGTCGCTCATGGCAGTGCTTCATTACCTGAGAGCACACGCTGTCCGCTCAACTGCTGCCTCAGCTCTGTCAGGTAAGCATCGCTCCTGGCAGTACTTCATTACCTGAGAGCACACGCTGTCCGCTCAACTGCTCCTTCAGCTCTATCAGGTAAGCATCGCTCCTGGCAGTACTTTATTACCTGAGAGCACACGCTGTCCGCTCAACTGCTGCCTCAGCTCTGTCAGGTAAGCATCGCTCCTGGCAGTGCTTCATTACCTGAGAGCACACGCTGTCCATGCTAAACTGCTCCTTCAGCTCTGTCAGGTAAGCATCGCTCCTGGCAGTGCTTCATTACCTGAGACATACGCTGTCCGTGCTCAACTGCTGCTTCAGCTCTATCAGGTATGCATCGCTCCTGGCAGTGCTTCATTACCTGAGAGCACACGCTGTCCGTGCTAAACTGCTCCTTCAGCTCTATCAAGTAAGTATCGCTCATGGCAGTGCTTCATTACCTGAGAGCACACGCTGTCCGCTCAACTGCTGCCTCAGCTCTGTCAAGTAAGCATCGCTCCTGGCAGTACTTCATTACCTGAGAGCACACGCTGTCCGCTCAACTGCTCCTTCAGCTCTATCAGGTAAGCATCGCTCCTGGCAGTACTTCATTCCCTGAGAGCACACGCTGTCCGCTCAACTGCTCCTACAGCTCTATCAGGTAAGCATCGCTCCTGGCAGTGCTTCATTACCTGAGAGCACACGCTGTCCGTGCTAAACTGCTCCTTCAGCTCTATCAGGTAAGCATCGCTCCTGGCAGTTCTTCATTACCTGAGAGCACACGCTGTCCGCGCTAAACTGCTCCTTCAGCTCTATCAGGTAAGCATCGCTCCTGGCAGTGCTTCTTTACCTGAGAGCACACGCTGTCCGCTCAACTGCTGCTTCAGCTCTTTCAGGTTAGCATCGCTCCTGGCAGTGCTTCATTACCTGAGAGCACACGCTGTCCGCTCAACTGCTGCTTCAGCTCTGTCAGGTAAGCATCACTCCTGGCAGTACTTCATTACCTGAGAGCACACGCTGTCCGCTCAACTGCTGCCTCAGCTCTATCAGGTAAGCATCGCTCCTGGGAGTGCTTCATTACCTGAGAGCACACGCTGTCCGCTCAACTGCTCCTTCAGCTCTATCAGGTAAGCATCGCTCCTGGCAGTGCTTCATTACCTGAGAGCACACGCTGTCCGCTCAACTGCTGCTTCAGCTCTGTCAGGTAAGCATCGCTCCTGGCAGTACTTTATTACCTGAGAGCACACGCTGTCCGCTCAACTGCTCCTTCAGCTCTGTCAGGTAAGCATCGCTCCTGGCAGTGCTTCATTACCTGAGACATACACTGTCCGTGCTCAACTGCTGCTTCAGCACAATCAGGTATGCATCGCTTCTGGCAGTGCTTCATTACCTGAGAGCACACGCTGTCCGTGCTAAACTGCTCCTTCAGCTCTATCAAGTAAGTATCGCTCCTGGCAGTGCTTCATTACCTGAGAGCACACGCTGTCCGCTCAACTGCTGCCTCAGCTCTGTCAGGTAAGCATCGCTCCTGGCAGTACTTCATTACCTGAGAGCACACGCTGTCCGCTCAACTGCTCCTTCAGCTCTATCAGGTAAGCATCGCTCCTGGCAGTACTTTATTACCTGAGAGCACACGCTGTCCGCTCAACTGCTGCCTCAGCTCTGTCAGGTAAGCATCGCTCCTGGCAGTGCTTCATTACCTGAGAGCACACGCTGTCCGTGCTAAACTGCTCCTTCAGTTCTGTCAGGTAAGCATCGCTCCTGGCAGTGCTTCATTACCTGAGAGCACACGCTGTCCGCTCAACTGCTCCTTCAGCTCTATCAGGTAAGTATCGCTCCTGGCAGTACTTCATTACCTGAGAGCACACGCTGTCCGCTCAACTGCTCCTACAGCTCTATCAGGTAAGCATCGCTCCTGGCAGTACTTTATTACCTGAGAGCACACGCTGTCCGCTCAACTGCTGCCTCAGCTTTGTCAGGTAAGCATCGCTCCTGGCAGTGCTTCATTACCTGAGAGCACACGCTGTCCGTGCTAAACTGCTCCTTCAGCTCTATCAGGTAAGCATCGCTCCTGGCAGTTCTTCATTACCTGAGAGCACACGCTGTCCGCGCTAAACTGCTCCTTCAGCTCTATCAGGTAAGCATCGTTCCTGGCAGTGCTTCTTTACCTGAGAGCACACGCTGTCCGCTCAACTGCTGCTTCAGCTCTTTCAGGTTAGCATCGCTCCTGGCAGTGCTTCATTACCTGAGAGCACACGCTGTCCGCTCAACTGCTGCTTCAGCTCTGTCAGGTAAGCATCGCTCCTGGCAGTACTTCATTACCTGAGAGCACACGCTGTCCGCTCAACTGCTGCCTCAGCTCTATCAGGTAAGCATCGCTCCTGGGAGTGCTTCATTACCTGAGAGCACACGCTGTCCGCTCAACTGCTCCTTCAGCTCTATCAGGTAAGCATCGTTCCTGGCAGTGCTTCATTACCTGAGAGCACACGCTGTCCGCTCAACTGCTGCTTCAACTCTCTCAGGTAAGCATCGCTCCTGGCAGTGCTTCATTACCTGAGACACACGCTGTCCGCTCAACTGCTGCTTCAGCTCTATCAGGTAAGCATCGCTCCTGGCAGTGCTTCATTACCTGAGTGCACACGCTGTCCGCGCTCAACTGCTGCTTCAGCTCTATCAGGTCAGCATCGCTTGCTGCCAAGTTTTGCATTAAACTGTCCACATAGATGTTAGTTTCCTCCACCAGCCCATCGTCTGCTGTGGCTCCGTCCTGTTTCAGTGGTGTCCGCGACAGTGTGTCTGCTGTTGTGAGGGTCTTGCCAGGGACATATGTAACGGTTTACGAGTACCTCTTGAGCCACATTTTGAATCTTTGGATTCTTGGTGGGAGTGAGTCAAGCGTTCGATCTCCCAGCAGGCTCACAAGTGGTTTTTGGTCCGTTTCGAGTTCAAAGTGTCGACCTATGATGAAGTCACTAAATCGCTCACATGCCCAGGTCAGAGCGAGTGCTTCCTTTCCCACTTGTGCGTAACGTTGCTCCATGCTCGTTTGTGACCTGGATGCATACGCCACGGCAGACCACTCCCCCTCCCATTTCTGTAGCATTACAGCGCCCAGGCCATAGGATGACACGTCCGCCGAAATCTTGAGGTCCTTGTTTGGGTCGTACAGCTGCAGCACCGGCGCAGAGGACAGTTCTTGTTTAAGGCTTGTGAAGGCCTTCTCCTGGTCCGGTCCCCAGACCCGCTGGTTCTTTTTAAACAGCAGATCCCTCAATGCCTTGTCCTTTTCTGCAAGGTTGGGTACGAACTTACCCAGCTGGTTCACCATGCCCAGGAAGCTTCTAAGTTCGCTGACGTTTGACGGCTGCTCCATTTCCTGCACCACCCGTGTCTTCTCCGGATCCGATCTGACCCCACTAGTGGAAATGATGTACCCAAGAAACTTTGCTGCCGGCTTACTGAACTCACACTTGGCAGTGTTTAGGGTGATGCCCGCCTTCTGTGCTTTCTCCAGGACCGCATGCACCCTGGCATCATGCTCTTCCTGTGTGGAACCCCAAACGAGAATGTCGTCCATGTGGCATGCGACCCCATCAAGACCAGCCGTCACCTCCATCACCATCCGGTTCTGGAAATGCTCTGGGGCTGAAGTAATTCCAAACGGGAGACGATTAAAATAATAACGCCCAAACGGCATAATGAAGGTGGTGTAGTGTGCGCTTTCTTCAGACAGTGGGACCTGCCAGAAGCCCATGTTGGTGTCCAGCTTGGTGAATATTACGGCACCTGACAGCATACCCAGGGGCTGGTCGACTGACGGAAGCACGAACTTCTCCGTGCACACTGCACTGTTAAGTGGTGAAAGGTGCAGATGCAGATCTCGCCAGACTTTTTGGGAGCGGCGAACATGCCGGAACACCACTCCGTTGGCTCCTCGATGCAGCTAATGACGCCCAGCTGCTCCATGCGCTCCAACTCCTTCTTCACTTTTAGTGGGACACGCCGTGGAACTTTAAGAGAGAAAGGCTTTGCGTCCGGTTTCAGTTTGATTGTGTATTTCTGCTGAATTAAGCCTAAACCTTCACACAGCTTTGGATACATTAATTTCACAGTCTCTAGGTCAATGCTGTCCACTCTGGCCACTAACCTGAGTCTCACCGATGCTGGCCTGCTGAATAGCGCCACATTCAGGTGCTTTAGAACACAGATGTCCTCGGTGGTGCTCCTGTCACCGCACCGCAGCACTCCCCTGGCCACACCCACTACAGCGAGCGGAGTGCGCCGAGGCCCCAGCAATGTTTTCTGCCCAGGTGTAAAGCTTTGTGTGTTCCCTTGTGTTATTTCCCTGTACAGCCCCACTGGCATTATAGTAACGTCCGCCCCAGTGTCTATTTTGAAAGCCACCGTTTTATGCCTAACCCCTATGTCCACCGTCCATGGCTCGTCGCCTGCATCCACTGTGCCTAGGAACATTGCTCCTTCCCCTGTGACTGCACTCACTCTGGCTGATTTGCTGATTGGCTGATTTGCACACTCTGCCATAGTGGCCCCTTTTGCCACAGTTGCGGCAATCTGCATTTTTAGCTGGACATTGAAATTTTGTATGGAATGGAGATTTTCCACATTTCGAGCATGCACCGAGGCCAGCGCTCTGTTGCTCCTGTTTAGCATTGCTCAGTTTTTGAAACTGTCCTTTAGTTTTCCCTGCCTGCACTTTCATCTTTTTAAAATGCACTGCATCCACAGTAGCTTTGCTGTTATTTGTTTTCTCCCCCCGCAAGTCCATTTGCTGCCTTTCAATATCCTCCGCTTGTCTTGCCATATTAATGGCTTCGGCTAGATCCAGATTTCTTTCCATCTGCATTTTCCGTGACAGTGACGCATCTTTAATGCCCACCACAATTTTGTCCCTTAACAGTTCGTCACGTAGCGGCCCATACTCGCAGTTTTCAGAGAGTGCATATAATGCAGTTATAAACGAGTCAGCCGATTCCGTCGACCCTTGTACACGCAGGTTAAACTTTGCCCTCTCATAAATAATATGTTTCTTCAGAACGAAAAATGTGGAGAAACCGTCTCTAACGCTGCTGTACTGCTGCCTTTGGTCGGCATCCAAAGTTAGCCCAGGCAACACATCTTCTGCTTCATCCCCCATGCAGTATATTAATGTGTTTACCTGATTTGCTTCTGAAGATTTGTCCAGATTGCTCGCTGCATGGAAGCGTTCGAATCTTCTAAGCCACCTTTGCCATTCCAGCGGCTTTGCGAAGTTGAAGGCTCCTGGAAGATTTATCGAGAACGTAGCGGTGGGAACCCCTGTGCTAGCCATAGCCTCTGGCTGCGGTTGTTCATCTGCCATTCTTCCCCTCGTGTCGGAAACTTATCGTAATTTTCGCCTGTTCACTCACAGTAGCACCGCTTCTGACACCATGTCATGGTAGGGTTCTTGAATGACTTCAAACTACTACTGTAAGTACCGTCGCGTATTTATTGAACAGACTTCCATTACATGCGTTGTAGCTAAAACATGAAACTGCATCTCTCCCCGTGCTATGCACGTACCGTGCTCTCTGAACTCTCTAGCGTGCTGACGTAGGGCACCCGCACGTTTAGATTACACCACAGTAAGCTCTCTCCCACCATCATTGATGAGGTAGGTCACTGGTCCAAGACGTTCCACAACGGTCGCCTTTAACCATTTTTCCTTTCCCCCATGGAGGTTTCTCATGCGCACCTGGTCTCCTGGCAGCAGGTTTTTCAACTTTGCAGTTGCCTTGTCGTGGTAAGTCTTTTGTCTGTGCTGTTTTTCTTCCACAGCTCTCTCTAAACTTGGTTTGAGCAAGGTAAACCAAGTTCTCAACTGACGCTTCAAAAACAACACGGCCGGCGAGACTCCCGTCACTGAATGTGGCGTGCTTCTGTACATCAGCAGGAAGTTTGCTAGTTTGTGTCGCAGTGATATGGTCGTCTGCTGAGCTTCATCTGCCAGAACTTGTTTCTTGAGTGCTGCCTTCACTGTCTGCACCGATCTTTCAGCAGCGCCATTTGACGCTGGATGATAGGCCGGCACTAATGTCTGTTTTATGCCATTGCTTTTCAGAAACTGCCTGAATTCACTGGCCCTGAACTGTGGTCCGTTGTCCGATACAACTTCCTCCGGCAGAACATGGGACGCAAAGATGTTTCTGAGTACGTCAATGGTCTTAAGTGTTGTCGTGGTTATCATGTGAACCACTTCCAGCCATTTGGAGTGACTGTCGACTAACACCAGCAGGTGTTGTTTGTCTTTCTCACAAAAATCTATGTGTACTCTTTGCCACACAGGGGCCGGCCACCTCCAACAATGCAGTGGGGCTACGGCAGGCAGTGTCCGCACTGACTGACAGGCAACACAGTTCTGTACTGTGTTTTCAATGTCAGCGTCCAAATGTGGCCACCACACATACGATCTGGCCAGCACTTTCACCCGGCTGATGCCTGGGTGTCCAGCATGTAGGTCGTTTAGTAGCCTTGCCCTGTGTGCTGCAGGCAAAATTACTCTCGTGCCCCACAGGACACAGCCGTGCTCCCCAGACAGTTCGCTCCTCCGCATGAAGTATGGTCTGAGAGCCTCGTCACTGACATGATTAGGCCATCCATTTAAAGTGAGATCCCTTGCTTTGCTCAGTATTAGATTTTCCCGTGTGCTTCGCGCTATGTCAGTTGCACACACATGGAGGTCATCTACCACTGAGAAGTAGAATATTTGATTTTCTTCCGCTGTTTTGTCCTTGTCGTGCCTTGGCAGTCTGGACAGCGCATCAGCATTGGCATGATCTGCTGACTAACGATACTCTATGTCATAATTATATGCCATAAGTATCAGTGCCCACCGCTGCATCCGTAGCGCAGCCAACGTAGGGATAGCTGACTTTGGGCCTAGAATTGCCAGAAGTGGCTTCTGGTCAGTGATGAGTACAAACTTCCTACCATACAGGTATTTGTGAAATTTTTTTACACCAAAAATAATGGAGAGAGCCTCTTTTTCTATTTGTGCATAATTGCACTCAGCATCTTTCAGCGTGCGTGATGCAAACGCAATGGGCTTCTTTTCTCTATTTTCCATAATGTGAGATATGACCGCTCCAACGCCGTGAGGAGACGCATCGCATGCTAGCCTCAGTGGTTTTGTTACATCATAGTGCACTACAGCCTTGCTTTGTATCAAAAGCCTTTTTGATTTTGCAAATGCCTCTTCACACTGAGCCGTCCACTTTCAAGGACTCTCTTTCTTCAGAAGGGTGTACATGGGTTGTAACAGCGTGGATAGATTTTTTATAAATCTTCCATAGTACATAGTTCAACAATCTGATGTAAGAATGCAGTTCCGTTTCATTTGTGGGGCTGGGAGCATTTATTATGGATTCCACTTTGTGATCTGTGGGGTGGAGACCGGTCTAGCCTTCCTAAAGATGGGCTGGCTGTCAGGTCTCACCCTAATGATGGCTTTGAACTCCCTGATGGTGCTGGGACCTTCCCCAAACACCGCCTTATGTTTCTCCAACACGGCCTCCAGATCGGCATTACTTACATTTTGAGTTGCCCTCACTGACAATATCTCTCTCCAGTTCAGCCTGAAGGTGTCCAGCCAGTCACAACCTAGTAGGGCTGGTCTGTCTCCCTTCGCAACCACCAGACGCAGCATTGCGGTTTGCTGTTTATATTTTGCATTCACCATCACTTCTCCCAAAACGGGAATTCTTTCACTGGTGAAAGTGAATAATTTCACAAGGCATTTCTGTAGAGGTAAATGAGACAGTAACTTTTTATACATTATCTCTGACACAATTGTTGCTTGAGCGCCTGTGTCGAGCAACATTTCTACTCCTTTGCCTTCTATTTCAACGTGGATGTGAATGCCGCGTGTTTGCTGACAGCAGTGTACACTGTGCACACCCCCAGCTCATCACTGTCTTCATCATCATTTAAAGCTCCTTCCTGCACATACTGTGTCTTTTTATTTCTACATGCCCGTGCTATGTGTCCAACTTTTGAGCAGAAGTGACATTTTTCGTGGAAGTCACTCCGGCTTTATTTTTCTAATGGAAGGTAACATCTGTGCACATGCGCCAACAGGTATAACGTAATATCCTGTACCATGAACTCCTCAAAGAAATAATCTGCATATATCAAGGGATCACCGCATAAATATATATCAATATATTATAGTATGCATCTCGATACATCTGGCGTAAAACTAACACAGCATTTCATAAAAAGAACATCATACCAACAGTCAAACATCAGTGTTTGCCACAGAATTTTTGGAGACTATGGGGGCACATGTGTGGTGGCAGACTGATGTCTGGAGGGGGTCATTCTCATTCTATTGAGCGGGGGGGGTGGGGGAGAGATGATTCTAATTTTGTTGGGGGGGTATTATTTTATTCTCATTTTGTTGAGCTGGGGTGGGGGGTTGCGCAAATTCCGTCTTTCCTATTTCCTTTCCTATTTTTCCGTTTTTTTTTTTTTTTGCGCGTGTAATCAGAGCACGCCGCAATTGCTCATGTTGACACTATGGCAGGGCTGCCATAGTCTCGTCAATGTATGGGAAACACTGCAAACATGGTGCTGGTAGTGTGATGGTCTGGGGCTGCTTTTGCTGCTTCAGGACCTGGACAACTTGCTGTAATTGATGGAACCATGAATTCTGCTCTCTACCAGAAAATCCTGAAGGAAAATGTCCGACCATCAGTTTGTTACCTCAAGCACAAGCGCACTTGGGTTATGCAGCAGGACAATGATCTGAAACACACCAGCAAGCCCACCTCTGAATGGCTTAAAAAAAAACAAAATGAAGTTTTTTGAGTGGCCTAGTCAAAGTGCGGACTTAAAGAGCATGGAAACCCTTCCTTCACTATGGCTCTCCTTTCGTGTTTTGTTTGAGTACACACCCAAAACCATTTTGGAGATGTCTGTTCCACTCGGTGGTCCTTTGTTGCCGTGTCACCAAGGTTTGAAAATCACCATTTCGCGCTGCCTGGCTGGCTAAAAATTGGACAGCGCTCTTGTTAGAGGCATGTGACGTCAGCTCTAGAACACAAATCAGCGTGCAGGCAGCACCAGGCGCACATGAACAGCCATAATATGCATTCAGCCATTAGCTGGGTTTACATGGAGCCTAATATTCCGATTAGAATCGGTTTAGAAGCCCAAACCGAATAAAAATGCTCCATATAAACACCTCATTCAGAATAAACAGGGCGAAACCGAATGGAATTTCATTCGGTTGCAGAGGGGTAGAATATTCCTTTTCCAAAACCGATTTAAAGTAAAATTTTGTCATGTAAATGGTGAAACGGAAAGTTGTCTGGCTGCGTTCTGTCTGCGCAGGCTCAGTCTTGAGGTGAAAGCGCAGAGTGACGTTTCTTCACTTGCAAATAGGGTGGCTTTCAAGCGCAGAATGCAGAACTGGTCAACGCAGAGTGGTTGTCTTTAATAAAAACTCTCAAAGAATGGAAAATTATTGCATGCTTAGACAGTAGGAAAAACAATAGTGAACGGTAAAAAAAAAAGTCCACGAAAAACTCAACGAAGCTGAGATAGACCGCAACGTCAAACAAATTATAACTGCTGGAAAACTCTGAAGACCGGTGTTCTGACAATTTGCGCTGCCTTGTCAAAAAATGCTATCTTAATGCAGGGTGATCCTAAACTCTTTGTTTTTGCCGTAAAGGGGACCTATTTTGCCATATTTACAAGGTTATATTTTGATCTTGGACTCCCCTAGAGTACTCCTGATCGTTCAAAGTCCAAAACAGGGTCCTTATTTAGCTCATACTGCCATCCTCAAAAACCCCATTTGTAGTCCATTGTAGTCTCTGCCTGAAACGCCTCACTGGGGTGGTTTCTTCCGCTATGGCCCCCACTCCCCGCAGCGCACTTTCTTCTGACTGGCCAGCTCTGTGGAGGGCGGAGTTGGGCGGGACGAGGCTGCAGAACGCAGTTTTCGGGGTCCGCCTCCCCAGAGTGAAACGTGAGACACGGCCATCTGATAAAGAATTGGCAGGGAAATTCCGAAAACTAATGCTATACTTGAATATAGATCTATTGAAATTAACTTGTTCTAATAAACGCAGCGGCGAAAGTGGAGGACGCAGTGCGAAAATCTGGCACCTCAAGCTCAAATTTGCTATCGGCTACAGTTTGCTACGGCAACAGTGGTGAGTACAGCGGTTTTTCTGCTCTATTGCTAGGATGCAGAGAAAGCTAGAATCCACTACATACAGACACATTTGTAGAACGGGTCGACGTACCCAGGTGTAGACCGGAGACCGTAGAAATCCGGTGGGTCTGAGTTTAGAGGGAAACATGGACAGTGAGGAGCAGCTAAAAGTGGACCAACAGCTTCTGGACTGCTTCGGTGTGTATTAGGACCTGCTGTTTCTTGTGCATAGCTGTGGTGTGTCGTTAGCGTGTAGTAACGAACAGCTTCTGCGCTGGTATATGATGGAGGGGCGAAATCTCCTGGCTAAACGGCCTTTTCGGAAATTGCCCGTGGTAATGGTTTACTTACTGCGTCGGAATGACCAGCGTTTCCTCGCAGAAAATGGGCGCGTTATGGATTGTGCGCGAGAGCTAGATAGAGCTCCGGTTATGTCATGAACATAATACAGGTTTTACAGACCGTAAGTTCCGTCTGCGTGAACCGTTGCTTATGTGGAGCTAGCGAATCGATCACTTTTACAGGAAAGAATTTAATATTCAATTGCCGATTTAATATTCAATCGACGGCAATGCAGAGAAATCGTTTGTCATACCGGACAAGTTATAGCCTGTGCGCTTCCCTATTGCTTTCACCGGTAGTATCAGAGAGCTTGCCCAGACATTGGGCATGTATCAGGCTGACCCCGGTCATGGATAAGTAAAGCGATCGTTTCACAAGCAACCAAAAACTCACCCCAAGCTCTGCAAAACCTACGTCTGGTCTAACTGCAGTCTTCGCAGCCCAACCCTGCAAAAAATGTTCCATAGGACTTCTATGGAATTCTATAGAACTCTGTAGAACATCAATGGAACTCTATAGAACATTTTAGTAGAACAGCATGTTCTATTGGATTTTCCATGTGTTCTATAGGAATTTGCTTGAAACCTATAGAGCACCTCCATGGAAAAGAAAGTCCCATAAAATTATTGCTGTTCCATAAGACCTTCCTATAGAACACCCTAGCTGAAAAACCTGTTTTATAGGACTTTGATGGTCTTTAGGACCTTCTAATAGAAAAAAAGCTTAATGGGAAAGACATCTTAAATAAGGGTTAAATAAAAATAAATCTTATGACTCCTTGCAATGCTCTGTCGAAGGGTCAATTTACCTTATGTGTACCCAGGTTCTAGAAGTGAGAGACTGGACTAATGGTATGAAAATGTGCAATATGCAGTGATATCCACTATACTGAAGTAGCAAGGAAATTGTGTCCCTTTTAATTTTAAGGTGTGCTTAAGCACATGGGGAACCAGGCACATACCTACTCATTGATTCTCTGATCAGACGATTGATTGACTGACTGACCACACATCTTAGCAGTATTTCAGTTATGGTATATGAAGACCTCTTTCCATTTCCTCGGCAGCAATTCAAAAATATAAATGTAAGGCATTACAACTTTATTATGCTATAATGGAAAACTCGTGTTTCTCTTTTGCTTACGAAGACAGAATTATGTTGAAAGTTTGAGCTTTTGAACTTTTCCCTTAATTTCAAAAAAATCTATCAAATTATTCCTTTCCATTTACATGCATGTGATTGCAGATTATATGCAGATTTATAATTAATTTGAATACAATTGAAGCAAAAAAGAAAAGACTCCAAGGCACTCTCTGATTACTATTAAAATGCCTTTATTTTAACGGCATGGTCATGTGGACTTTAAAAACAAACTTTGACGCGTTTCGGCATCAAGCCTTCATCAGGAAGTCGTGCAAACAGATACAAGGCTGCAGTAGGCCCTTTTAAAGGGGTGCTTCACCGATAGGAAATTGCCACTTGGACTTAGAGGCTTAGCCTACAAATGGTGACAACCAAACAAACCCACGAGCAGATGGTGTGATTAAGGCCACTAGAAGCTTCAAAGTTTTCATCACAAAAAACAATGCATGGCAGAACATAAAACAGTTAAAATAAGTGAAAGGCATACCATATTTATGGTTTGAAAACATTTTTACATTATAAACCTGTAAGTTTTAAAACTGTAACTCAGTGCTTAGAACAACATCCTTCCTTTACAAGAAAGCAGTATAATCCTGTTCTTCATTTAGTCCAGGGTATTTTGTGGCTTGTAGTTTGTCAATCCAGAATGCCTCCTTTTGGTTCAGTTTCTTTTGTCACCTTTTCTGATGGTCAGCGGGATGTGGTCAATGCCCATGGTTTGTAATGAAGTTGGGTTGCTGTTATGGAATTCCAGGTAATGTTTTGCCATGGGGTAGTTGATATTTCCAGTTCTCATTGCATATTTGTGTTCTGCGAGTCTGTCCTGTAAGCGTCTTTTTGTTCTACCGATGTAAAACACTTTGCAAATGGGACATTCTAGCCTATAAATCACAAAAGTGGTCTTGCAGTTAATAAAGTGCTCGATTTTGTACTCTTTTCGTAATGTTGAGTCCAGAAATGTCTTTGTCTGTTTGACATTTGCACAGTGGTTACAGTGAATGCATTGAAAAGACCCTTTTGGTTTTTTTTTTCCCAGCCACGAAGTTTGATTATTGGGTTTGAGGTGACTGTGAACCAGTTTATCTTGTAGGGTTCGGCATCTTCTAAAACTAACAAGTGGAGGCTGTGGAAAAATGTTATTAAGTTGTGCATCGCTCTGAATTATGCCCCAGTTTTTGTTTATTATCTTTTTGATGTTTTCTGCTTCAGTACTAAAAGTGGTGACAAAAGCTGGTCTGTCCTTTGTTTGTTTGGGAGGATTTCTCCCCAAAAGAGTTTGTCTGTCCAGGTTTTTTGCTTTGTTGTATGCTTTTAGTAGTGTGGCATGCTTGTATCCTCTTTCCTGGAAGCGGCACATCATCTCCTCAGATTTGGTGTGAAAATCCTCTTCCAGGTCACAGATTCTCCTCACTCGCTGAAACTGTCCATAAGGAACATTTTCCTTCAGCCAATTTGGATGGAAGCTGTTAGCATGTAAAATAGAGTTCCTGTCTCTTGGTTTCCTAAAAAGAGATGTGTGTAATGTTCCCTGAGTGTCTTTATAGATAGTGAGGTCCAGAAAATGGATACTGTCTTTACTGTAATCCTGAGAAAACCTGATATTAGGGTTAGTGTTGTTTAAAAAAATATGAAATTCCAGCAAATCTGCCTCTGAACCAGACCAAAACAAACACACATCATCAATGTATTGACCCCACCAGATTATGTGGTTCAGAAATCTGTTTTTTTTCATGGTTAAAAACAAAGTCCTCTTCCCATTTTCCAAGATACAGACCTGCATAGGAAGGACTATAGCAAGCCCCCATGGCACAACCTTTTATCTGTTTAAAAGTCTTGTCTTGAAAGATAAATATGTTGTTATTTAAGGTCCATTCTGTCAATGCAGATTGTCTTTTTAGTTTGAATACAATTTGAGGTCTGCTGAGACTTATTCCCACCATCTTTATCCATGCATCATGGTCACCTAACAGGATTACTAACATGGCGTTCCTTTTCAGCGAAGGCACTCAGTTCCTTCAAATTCAATTCAATTCAAATGCACTTCAAATAGATCAGGATCGAGTATAATCAGCATTTTCCCAGTTGCCGGAGAGCTCACTTGGTTAAAGCACCGTGTTGCGGAGCAGAAGTCTCCAGGTTTGAGCCCCGGTCAGAGCAGCACACATTGGCCATTACGTTACAGAGATGCAAATTGGGAAGGGTAATATAACATGGTTGCTTTGTTTGTCGCCTTCCAGATTCGGGTGGGATTGAAGATGCCAAATTAGAAAAAAAAAGAAGTTCTACAAGAGCGGTTCTATAGAGATTTTCCATGGAACTGTTTCCTATAGAAATTTTCTATAGAACTTTTTTTCTATAGGACTCGAGGTACTAAATTTCTATAGAATTCTATTGAACTGTCCTATAGGATTCCTATAGCACATTTTTTGCAGGGAACTGCAGACACATTGAGCACCTCTCTGGTTAGCTTCAACTGTAGTGGCTACAATCCGGCGACGTTATGATGGAACTGCCGCATTGATGCTAAGTAGCACAAGCATACTGATCAGAATTACTGCCAGGAGCATTTTAATTTGCACAGCACGCGAACTAACATGCAGTAGCTGATAACCGAGCAGTCATAACAACTATAGAGACAAACATAAAGGTTTTACAGACAGTAAATTCCGTTACCGGGGGGCCAGTTGTACCAAGCATCCAAATTACAAACAAGTATAAAAAGTTCGCATCAAATGAGTTTATGTTCACACACCTTCTGTTGAATTTCCCCTGATATTACTCTTGCATATTTAGGACACAAACATTAGCAACAGTAACTTGGCTTCCGCATCTGTAGCCATGTTTCCATCCACACGTTCTTATACGAATTAAGTAATATCGAATTAAAAATGCCTCATGGAGACGGTGAAATTAGACTTGATTTCAAGACTATCGACTCATAGTTTGTACGGTCCATCTCATCGGATTTTCTCTTGATCGGTAAAAGGCTTATGCGATAAATGCTGATGGAAACGTTATTTGCCGAATAAATCTGCTACTGCATCTTGACGGTGTTTTGATGCCGCTGCTTCTTCTGATAATGGTCTGCTATGCTGCTAATAGCTGGCACCTAAGCACTACTACAACTTGTGCAATTATCGTCATTTGTTGGTAAACACGATCTATTTTGGCTAACCAGCTAAATTAGTTGGCTAACAAACTACTTTTGTTCACTTGAAGGTTCTGCGATTCAGTGCGAAAATGAATGGAAACAGCTTAAAATGTCAGAAATGTACTCGATACACCAATTTGATCGCATAACAGCATGTGGCGTCATTACGCGCTACTTTTTATTCGCTTTAATGCAGTTAGATGGAAACGTATTTTCACCAGCTTTATTTGCATGAATATTTTTGGCGAACTTCAGATAATTGGATTGACAAGTGGATGGAAACATAGCTTGTGAGTCGTGGACAGTCGCGACCGATATAGGCTTTATCTTCAGATATTTTACAAAGCCTGCGTTTGAGGCCAGTTGTTAGTGCTAACTATCATTAGCGGTCCTGCTAGCCTCCCGTAACTCGTTAGCTTCACTTACATTATTTGCCGTTATATCGTTACTTACAGCTTGTGGCTCCGAGCGCTTGATCGATGCAACTGCTTCACGTTTGAGAAGCAGCTGAAACGCTTATCCTGTGTCGAATTATCCTTTATTGACTAAGCTGTCTTTGGTGAAATGCTGAGCACAACAGCTAATGTTCCCTTTTGCCGTGGCTGTTCGCCACCAGCAAACAAAAAAGCTACCCAGTGATTTCTGGAGACATCGTCTTTTGGAAGAGAAATAGGTGCTTTTCTTCGCATACAAAAGTAAATGGACGAGCAGCTTTTGGAGAGATACTGACAAAACTGTACCTCAAATGATCTGCGGTTCTTCTTTTGTATTTCTGGAAGTGTAGATGCTACTAAGGCATAGTATGATCCGCAGTTGTTCATGTCTGCTGGAATAGTTTCCGGTGTGGGCAGGTCCAGCGCCGTGATTGGCTTTGGCTAGGTCTGTACTAATTGGACGGCACAACCTGACGTCAGGTTTTGCCCAGATCTCGTGAAGATCTCGGGAGGAGCTGTTCAGAGAGGAAATCACGTTCACGAAATCACATTCTTGGATTATGGCAAAACCCCTGTATCTTATGTTTAGAAACTTTTCAGAGGTTGAGTTTGGACATCCAACATTATAACATTACCTATATGTATTGAAAGAAGGATCAGCATAAGAGGTCCCCTTTAATATTACAATATAAATTAACCTACTGTGGCAACTTTGTTATTTGTTTGCTCATTAGAACATACGCAGATGCTAAAATGAGTTGTATGGGTCTTTCTTTTTAAAGATAACATGCTGCACGCCACTATCCTCTAATTTAGGCATTTTCAGGAAAAGCTGGCTTGCACATGGAATTATTTGCCTATAAGTCAAAAAGTGCTCTGAAAAAAAAAAAACTCAATTTGTAAGATATTTTATGATATTTAAGATGTGAGGGAAGAAATGAGCCCCTAAGAACCATACCGGGCCAACCCATGTTGGGGTACTTTTGAGAAAATGGGACTCAAAGTTGCCAGAGTAAACACTGCACCTAGAGTCATCTAGAGTAAACACTGCATTTGGTACAAACTCAAGATATGTAAAATCATGCACATGCACTTCTTGTGCAGGTTTTAGGTGCCCTTCTGCTGCATTAAATTGAAACCAACCTCCTTCTGAGGAGGAAGCATAATCTTCTGATTCATTTGGGACAAACTTTGGGTCTCTGTCATCTTCCACTTCACCATCATCATCAATCACAATAAGCAACTCCTCATCAGTGAGATACCGAGCTGCCATGTTTACAATGAATTATGGGAAGGTTGTGGGATGGCGTATTATGGCCAAGGCAGTGCAGTGCATATATACAGGGGCAGAGAAGACATTTGCTTGTATTAACAATCCATGTGGGCAGATTGGGTTGGGCTGTTAGGAAATGTAGATCTCAGTTTTCTGCACAGGCTGACTACCACAACTCAATTTCGGCAAAAGTGCGGGATGGCCCGGTATGGTTCTTAGGGGCTCAAATAGAGCCCAAGATTGTGGGTTTGTCCATGCGCAGAACCGCAAGGTAGCCAGTGGCGGCTCGTGAACTGGCAACAGGGGAGGATCAAACCCATCCCTTAAAAAGAATGATTGGTCATGATCTGTTTTCAATCATTCGTTTGAATTGCCAGTCTCCGAAAACTCTCAACATTATCAGGTGTGGTCAGCATACCGATTGAATTGAATTGAATTATTTTATTTATACAGGAAGACACATTGAGACCTAGGTCTCATTTGCAATGGTGCCCTGTTTACAATCCAACACACATTACAGATCATTAAAAAAAGGAAAGAGAAACAAAGCAAAAAGATCATCATCATACAATAATACATTCAATATGTATAAACAAAAAAGTTAAGGCAACATTATTCAAAGCAAAAGCAAACCACAACTTCCAGATCCTTCAACACTGTTTTTAATTTCTCCAAGGAAATTAATTTATCCAGTTTTGAAGTTTCTTGGAACCTGTTCCAGGCCCTGGGAGCACAGTAGGAAAAAGCAGTTTTTCCTGCTCAGCTTTTACTCGGGGATCTCAAGGACCAATCAGTCCTGAGACCTTGTAAAGACCTTGTACCTGGTAAAGACTTGAACGCCAAGTGATAAGAGATGTAAGATAATTCGGTAATCTATGCAGGAGTGCTTTATAAATAAAAGTCAACAAATGGTGCGTTCTCCTAGTGGCTAAGGATGACCAACCCACAGCTTTATACAGTAAACAATGATGAGTTCCGAAATGATCCCCAGTAATAAAACGAAGAGCTGCATGATAGACTGAATCAAGCTTTTTTAAGGTGGTTTGGGCAGCATGCATATAGATAATGTCACCATAATCAAGTACTGATAAAAAGGTGGACTGAACTAAAAGCTTCCTATCTTCTCGAGAAAAACATGTTCTGTTTTTGTAAAAGAACCCAATTTTATGTCTTAACTTTTTCATTAGTTCATCAAGGTGTATTTTAAAAGACAGCATTCCATCAATAACTATTCCTAAGTACTTGTACCATGGCACTCGCTCAATTTCAGAGCCATCCAAAGTGCAAATTTTAAGTTTACAGTCCCTCAATGAACGAGATCAAGAGAAAAGCATATATTTTGTTTTTACTACATTTTAAATTAGTTTAAGTGCTAGAAGAGAGTGCTGAAAGGAATCAAAGGCTTTCTGTAAGGCAGATAATGCCTCATCTAATTAAGGGGCAGAAGTATACAGCACTGTATCATTAGCATAAAAGTGCACTTTACAGCCATTATCAAAAGTGACCATGTTATTAATATACAAGGTAAAAAGCAGAGGTCCTAATATTGAGCCCTGCGGTACCGCTTTAGTGACCTGCAGAAGAGTTGATTGTGTAAAGTCTGCCACAGTACATTGTGTTCTATTTGAAAGATAACTTGAGAACCAATTGTGAGCATTCTGGTCTAGGCCTGCAGTGGCTAGTCTATCCACTAAGAGCAAGATCAACCGAATCAAAGGCCTTGGATAGATCAACAAATAGGGCAGCACAATGTTGCCCCCCATCAAGGGCACAAACAATATCATTAACAACAAGGGATGCTGCTGAAATAGTACTGTGACCAGCTCTAAAACCAGACTGAAAAGTACTTAAAATGCCATTTCTATTTAAAAACAAACATAGCTGCCGATTAACCAAGGATTCAAGAACCTTGGCAAAACAAGGGAGCTTGGAAATTGGGCGATAATTATTAAGATCACTAACATCACCGCCCTTATGCAGGGGAATCACAAGTGCATATTTCCAGATCTTAGGTACAATTCCTAGGCTAAGAGAAAGATTAAATATATGTGTTAAAGGCCGAGCTATAACTGGAGCAGCTAACCTCAACAGTCCAGGGTCCAAAAGATCAGCTCCAGCAGACTTTTTTGGGTCAATTTTTTGAAGAGCATCAAAGATTTCCAATTCAGAGATAATACTGAAAGAGAAACTGCTATGTTTCAAATCATTCGGGAGCACTGTTCTTGACTGGTAAATATCATTTGCTTATGCTGACCCATAATATTCATAGTATCCACCAGAATTGGATTCATTCGATCAAACTGATGACCCGCACTAATGAAGTGGTCATTGAAGGCATAACAAATTTCCTTCTTGTCACTTACGGGACCAGAGTCTGACCTTATCTGTGGAGGAAGTGCTGGGGTGCAGTTATTCTTCATCATTTTTATTGTTTTCCACAATTTAGCGTGGTTTAGGGTGTTCAGTATTTATAATCCAGATTTGGCCCTGGCATATTTCTCCAATGCCTTTAATACTATTGCTTACAAACATGCTCCTGTTAGTAGCCTACGGATTAAGGACAGATGTACTGTATGGTTTCCCATGAATTATCTGAAGCTTTGAATAAGAGGAATGTAGCATGGGCTAAAGCTAGAAAAACCGGGACTCCCTGTGATTGGACTCTGTTCAGGCTGTTGCAGAATAAATGCACTACTATGATAAGCTAAATCAGCTTTTTATCTTAATTCATTATATATGAGTGCTGGAAACCACTGGAAAGATCAGGACTGCAGTCAGGCCAGTTCAGCACACGGACTCTTCTACTACGAAGCCATGCTGTTGTAATAACTGCAGTATGTGGTTTTGCATTGTTCTGCTGAAATACACAAGGCCTTCCCTGGAATAGATGTCGTCTGGAGGGGAGCATATGTTGCTCTAAAACCTTTATATACCTTTCAGCATTCATGGTGTTTTTTAAAGCATGCAAGTGTCCCACACCATATGCACTAATGCATCCCCATACCATCAGAGATGCTGGCTTTTGAACTGAACGCCGATAACAGGAGGGGTGGTCTTTCTCCTCTTTAGCCCGGAGGACACGACGCCCATGATTTCCAACAAGAATGTCACATTTGGACTCGTCTGACCGCAGGACACTTTGCCACTTTGCTACAGTCCATTTTAAATGGGCCTTGGCCCACAGAACACAGCGGCGCTTCTGGATCATGCTCAACAATGGCTTCCTTTTTGCATGATAGAGTTTCAGGTGGCATCTGTGGATGGCATGGCAGACTGTGTTTACAGACAGTGGTTTCTTGAAGTATTCCTGGGCCCACTGAGTAATGTCAATGACAGAATCATGCCGTTGAGTGATGCAGTGGCGTCTGAGGGCCCGAAGATCATGGGCATCCAGTAAAGGTCTTCGGCTTTGTCCCTTATGCACAGAGATGTTTCCAGTTTCTCTGAATCTTTTGATGATTTTATGCACTGTCGATAATGAGACCTTCAAAGCCTTTGCAATTTCACATTGAGGAACATTGTTTTTAAAGTATTCCACAATTTTTTTTTACGCACGCCTTCACAGGTTGGAGAGCATCTGGCCATCTTTACTTCTGAGAGACTCAGCCTCTGTAAGACATCCCTTTTATAGCCAATTATTTTACACACCTGATGCCAGTTAACTTAATTACTTGCTAAATGTTCTTTCAGCTGATTCTCTTATATATTAATTGTTTTTTCAGCCCTTTTTTGCCTGTGTCCCAACTTTTTTGAGACCTGTAGCAGCCAGAAAATTTGAAATAAGCTCATTTTGTGGATAAAAATGTAAAATGTCTCAGATTCAACATTTGAAATGTTACCTATGTTCTATTGTAAATAAAATATTGGCTCATGTGATCTGAAAGTCATTGCATTTTGATTTTATTCACAATTTACACTTTGTCCCAACTATTTCGGAATTGGGGTTGTATATGTGTGTGTGTGTGTGTGTGTGTGTGTGTGTGTGTGTAGCACTTAATTTCTGAATGTAGGCACAATAATGAATGTATGTGACGGAAGCTGTTGTTGAATGAATATTGTGGACAACAGATAGAAGTTAGCTAAAGAAGATAGAATCTGGAACATCTACTCTGCTGAGCTTAACGTTTTTGCACACTGTCCCTGATAAATAAATTAAAAAATAATAATAAAAAAAAATTCTGTATGTTTTACCATTAAATAAACATCGAATATATCGGATTTTATGACTTTTTATGATTTTATGATTTTTGCTTACATCGGACAGAATGTCTTGTCCCGTCACAATGTATTTCCATTCATAAGCACTCGTGTATACCAGGCAAGCTGGTTTGCACCATGCACATACGCAGTCGCAACAGAGCAACGAAATGAAGTTCGGCTTTCCTACACTGTTATAAACTGACTGAATTTAACCGTCGAATTAACGCAGTCTCCTTGTCATTTTAACGGTAAGAGGAGTCCTTTGCGCATTTGACCGTGGTTTTCACTGAACATGCACTGAACTCTGTGGTAAACTTACTGTAAAATTACAGTTAAAATAACTGGCAAAAAGGTGCCAGTTAAATTACCTGGCAAAAAAGGCTTCAGTTCATTCGTTTATTATTAACAGTATATTCGCGGAAACTGAAACTGGCGCGGTTTCATTCACATACTTTAGTTTTGAGACTTCTACATTGATCCCACTTGGGGCAACACGCAATATCATCCTGTTATCCATTGTGTCTGGGCAAAGACGGACTAAATGAAGACAACAAGTAGGTATGAACACTTCAGAATGAAGTTGTTCCGATCGTAATACACAAAGCATACATATAAATTCATATATGCATATAACGACTAGTTTCTTCCAGGTATAGACCTGAGTCAGACTCACAGGCACAGCTGAATGCGAACGCTTTTTCTTTGAACGAAACGAAAACGTAGGTAATTGAGCGATAATATAAAGGTAAGGCGATCGCAGAGTTTATTCTTTAGCTTTGCAAATAAGGGAGCGTAAATATTGTTGATTTACAATTCCTTATTCATGTCCTTTTTTAAGTGTGAAAAGATAAAAAAGAACACGGAGAACAAGTCCCCCACCCAAAAAATAATAATTTGTCAACACCCATGTGTACAGTTTAGGCTACATGTGCCTCATTGGACATTTATACATACACAAGATGGCAGAGCAATTCTGCCGTGTACACTTTGGTCCAGCCAATGACGTTGTCCACTCTAGTTTTTTTTTATATCTCTGAGAGCATGACGACCTTTTGGGAATATGACGACCGTATACGAAAGGGCCAACCGCAGCGTCGACCGCAGGACCGTGCAGGGAGTTACAGAGGACATCCATGTAAACATCAAGTTGGGTTTGCTTCGTATCAAATGATTCGGTTTCATGCAATTTAAACAATGGGATAGAGCTTAGCCTAGTATCCAACATTTGCGTATATTTTTCTCTAACCTTGCCATGCTGCCAATTCAACTTCTGCGCGTTAACTTCACTGCGGCGCAGATTGACATTACACGGAGTGTTAATCTGATCTGGTATACATATCTTAAACACTAATCGCAAAGGCAGATGATCGCTATTGTTATCACAACATTCCGTTAAAATTTTACAGTCAATGACTGATTCTAGATCATAATCATTTGACACCAGGGCTCGAAACTAACGGTGTCCCGATGTCCCGGGGCCTATAAAAATTGCAGCTGGGACATAAAAATTATATGACCGGGACAGAAAAAAAAAATGTCAGAGCAATTTCGAAATGGATGTTGGAATGGGTATCTAAGAGTCACTTTTGTTGTTTGAATTATTTCAGTAAAAACTTAGGAATCGGAAAAATACTGTGGCGTTTGTTGCGCTTGATCGGGCTTCTCTCGCATGCGTGCCCACACACAGGGAACCCTTTCTTGGGCCCACCCTCTCCTTCTCCGCTGTCGCCTTGCCTCAACTTGCCTGCATCATTCATCGATGCCGAAGGATAACGCATCCAATCGCCTATTTGAAGTGTCACCTCTTTAGAGCAAAGAATTTCAATAACATTTTGAAATTCATGCTTTTTCCAAATAATTACATTTGGACGTGACATTGACGTTCCGTTTAATCGTTTCAACAATCACATAAAACTCAGTCAACTGAACTCACTGCTTGACAGTCGCGTCAGACCACTCCGCTACTCGATCCCACCACCTCATCCAGAACGAACATAGCAATGCTGAAATGGTTGGAAAAAAAAAAACGGATGCAAGCTCCTCCAGTGCCTCTCCAGTTTAAGAAGGATGAAGTATTTCGCTTCGGGACTCCGAAGACAACTTTTCATCTGCCTCTGTCCCTGTGATAAGTTAGTTTGTTTAAGTAGACTATAGGCTAGCTTGACGGTTGATTAGCTAGTTCTAGTTCATTGCAATAGCTAACGCTAGCAACTCAGTTAATCATATACATGGCGGCCTCACAAACCTATAAAATGCGACAGTGTTATAAATTTTGATGTTTATGATAATAACGTTAAGTGCAGTCGATCAGAAATGTACTCCATTCATTCCAGTGTTTCCCTCACATAGGTTTTTCCTGGGCGGGCCGCCCAGATACATTAACGGCCGCCCAAGTAAGAAAATAAGAATAATTTAACATCCTTCTGAGATAACAACGACCTGCGCTCTTGCGCTTGATTAACACGTTTAGCAGGCCTTTTCTTGTCAAATCTGAAGATACGCAAATATTTTAGCCAGTAAACTTTATTTTTCAGCCTTAGGCACGCATTTTTTTTAGGCAGTTGCTACGGGTGCGGCAGTTTTCCATGCATTTCAATGTAGAGAGGTACGGCAGATCCAATTTCAAAGCCTGCCCTAACCTAACCCTAACCCTGACCCTAGCCCTACCCTGACCCCTAACCCTAACCATAATCCCTAATCCTTATCCTAATCCCTTCAAATCGACAGCCGTACCCATAAAACTGCCGTATCTCTAGACTCTGAGTTTTTTTCTTTCTTTCTTTTTTTTTTTTTTTACTAATCTCAAACGCAATTTTAAGCGCGCACTCGCAAATGCGCGCCTTCAATAAAAAGTTTAAGGTGATATCAATGTTGTGCACAATTCATATAAACTAATAAATGCAACATATTATAGTATTTCGAATTATGCAAATCTAACGTGTAACACCTCGTTTCAGTCCTATGTTATAGGCTATTCTTCTTGAATAGGCTCGTCGATGTGTGCGTTTTTTAAAATTAAAATTGTTGCTTAAGATCTGCTGTTGCCACAGTTAAGGTCGGTGAAGTAGGCTGGCTTTAGTTGCTCACTTCGATATGGCTATGGAACATTTTGTTAGAAAAAAAAATTCTGGAGCTGGGCTACATTTTATCTAAGACGCAACCCAACTCAACATCGAGGCTGCGATTTGAAAACGGTAAATCAGCCTGCTTCGTATTCTCCGCGCATGAACGTGTTTAATGTGCTTTGTAGGCGAACACGAAGATCAAGTTGTATTTGTCCGCTATTGGTAATGCGAACTGAGTTATTGAAGCTGATTAATATGATCATTTGAAACTGTATTAAAAGGAGCATTTCCATTTCATCTCGAGTAGTCCTATGCAGCTTGCAGGTTTAACGCAAACTTTGACCGCCGATGTCTCCAAAAAAGCGAGAACCACAGATGCTCTTGTCACCGAAGCTAGTCTGACTAGCCTAATCCATAAGGAAGCATAGAGCTAACAAACCCAATAAAATTTGCCAATTTTTTTTCATCTCGTTTATGAGAGGAATGGGATTGCACCATATCAAACTTCACATCGCGAAACATTCTCTGGGCATGTATGGCATTTTCAGCGCAATTTAATTAAGTGCTGGCGCATTAAAAGCGAAGGCTGAATGGCCAAGTTGGGTGAATGCCGTTTATGTTCATGCAGCTTTGCAATTCGTACGTTGCGACAGTTATATGCAATAAAAATGCATTAAATTCTTGCCTCATACAGGGGGCAAAAAGTAAATTGAAGGCAAATGAATTACAAAATTCGTTAATAATAATAAATGTACACAAAAAAGTTGACATGGACTTGCTGTTGCATTTTTATGTTAATACGTGGATATTTGGGGAAAAATACTTCGGGACACTGTTGGTTACATCTGGGACAATACAGAGTAGGATTCGGGATCATTGCGGGACACCAAAGAAATAAGTTAATTTCGAGCCCTGTTTGACACAATATGGTCAATCCAGGTAAATATATCTAATTTATGCATAAAATATGTGTATGGCACCTTCTGCTTAAATTTAAAATCTAAAACACATAACTCATTACCACATAGAAAATCATAGAGAAAAACACTGTTGCAATTATAATTTCCTCTCTTTGCCCAGTCCTTCTGCACTACACATTCCATCGGCAGTTTAGCGTTCATGTCCCCACAAATTTTGAGGGGGGCACGATCTCCATCTTCATCAATGAATACTTGTATCTCATTGAGTGTTTCAATGAACAGGGATAGCTGATCGGGATTTCCCTTCTGATAAAATGGTAAGTACACTAATATTATGGTTTGAACAAGATCGCCGTTTTTGTCATAAACACCAATAGCTAATATCCGATCAGAATTAGTTTTTATCTCGTTGAAACTGGCTAGAGAATTCACTTTGGCGATAACTGCAAGGCCTCCATAAGGGTGGCCGGAATAAGCACCATCAATATCAGCCATACTGGACTTTGAGAAAACACGATATAGGTCACTGTTGTCGGACCCTGTTGCAGCAGTGGTTATAACACTTAAATCCTGTGGCCTGAGCCACGTTTCTGACAAACACACAATATCATTTTTTCGTACAAGTTTTCTCGCATGATCAATGTTCTGCTTAAACCCTTTGCAATTACAAAAGTAAATGACATAAGCGAAAGAGTAATCTTAAATGTATATACACCCTATGAGTGTTTTAGAAATGAGGATGAATACCTACTCAGGCTTGCATATATAAGCTCTTTCATTACGGAGAGTAATGAATATATACATCCATAATTGTTGTTGGGGACATGAATGCTAATATTTATGATAAAACTTCTCTCTTTGGACAACATCTGACCCAGTTTTGTAAAGATAATAAGCTGGTTCTTTCCAGTGGAGTGCTTCTGCCACCAGATAGCTATTCATGGATTTCAATCACGTGACGTTTTTGTTGTGAGCGCCATCTTGAGTACCTACCAGGGACCGAGGCGCAGCTACGACCATAGACTGTATGGGCTACGATGAAGGATGTCTCAGTCTTTATTTCTCCATAACAACAGACTAACTCTACATTATCCTGCTTATTACACGGCTTATGAGTGAAATTATTAATTTCAGACGTAATGTTGATCAAAATACGACTTTTATAGATTTATAAATTGCATCATTTCGTGAATCTGCAAGTCCTTTCACTTCTCCGCTGTTTTGCTCACCCTCCTCGGTTGTGTGTTGGCCTGTGACTAAAAACTGGGTACCCGGGTCCCGCCCGAAAGGTTCGGGTCCCGGGAAGAAAATTTCAATATCCGTTTCCGGAAAATCAGTACATTGATTGTGCACACGATAAAATGATGGGTAATCATTAATGGCATCACCCAGACATTCGCTTGTGTAGGTTGCATTATTTATTCCTGTAGCTCACGACTGTCGTGCGCCAACGATTATCTTATCAACTTACTTGAATGGGAAACAGATGGAGAATCAATCAGTGTCAATTTGGAGATTTTAATCAAGAATGTATTAATCCCTACCTCCTTGGTCTAGTCAGCTCAAGGCCGCTAGCTGCCTTTCGATCTCATCGGCGTCATGGTTTTTTTTTTTCTTTCTCTTTTCAATAGTTATGATGATGAATTTTGATGATATTGATACAAAATACATGATATATTTATTGTTGTTGTGATTGATAGTCCTGGTTGATAGTAATAGTGATGATGAATACGGCGATTCGGTAACGATTTAAGTTGATGGAATAATTATCAAATGATGATGATAATGAGAAAATGGGAAATTCAGGGGTGCAGATATGATTTTGAGTTTTGACGATGGGATTGTTATGATGGAATAATGAAATACTTACTATTAATGATAATAATGACATCAGTCGGACATCCGTACACTTTGATATAGTTAATTTGGAAAATACATTTGGAAAGTAAAATATCGTATTCGTAAAATACCTGATCAGTCCATCCAACGTTCGTGAATTGACAATGAAATACCACCTCGAACGAGCTTTTTGTTGTAAGTTATCTTTCTGTTTCTCGGTCTTTCTTTCTTTAGTGTGCGTAAACCAGTGGTGTAGCCAGAACTTAAAATTGGGTGGGCACTAAACATGTCTTTAAAACATTTATTCGTTCTGACTCGATTGCAGTCATTTTTTTCTAATTAACTATACATTCAATCCGAAAACACTCCGCACTATCAGGTGTTGCTTATTCACCTCGTTCAGGCAAAAGACAATCATTCATTTGGATGCGCAATTTTGTGCTTTTCATATCAGTGGCGTAGCCACACCTGAAAATTGAGCGGCCACATAACATCGGTTTATTACTGTTATTATACCTAACTTGTTCTCAGCCATTTTCCTTTGTTAAAGCAATTTCCATTTATATGAATAATCAACTGGCAAAAAAAGCCACAGCTTCTTTCGTGGCGCGATCTAAGGGCGACTAATCAATAGGAATAATTCAGTTCAGCAAAATAAGTTACTCATAAGTTGTGCTTAGTTTTAATAATACTTTTCGAGAGGTAAACTATTCTGGAACTTCCGCGCTACCTTTCCGGCTCATAAGGCGATCTAACCTGTGCTTCATGATCGATTGAATTATTCAAACTGAACCAAAGACAGAGATTTGAAATGCACAAAATTACGCATCCAAATGAATGATTGTCGTTTTGCCTGAACGAGGTGAACAAGCAACACCTGATAGTGGGGAGTGTTATTGTATTGAAGGCATAGTTAATTAGAAAAAAATGATTGCGATCGAGGCAGAACTAATTGTTTTAAAGAGATATTTATTGCCCACGCAATTTTAAGTTCTGGCTGCGCTACTGACGTAAACGTGTTTGAAACTTTGAGGTAAAGAATTAACACGGACATGCATGCCTCGTAGACGAGAGCTGTGACACCGGGTCCGAGGCTCTGATCGCAGTTTTGGTTTCCAGCCACAACGTGGAAGGAGCCTCCACTCTCCCTGTAACAAGTTACAAGTCATTTATCTAACATCACAATTAGTCCGAAGCTGTTTAATGAAGGTAAAAATGAAACGTAAGGTAAATATCCTGCATAGTTCTTCTCCTCTGTCTCCTCCGATCAGAGCGGCTTCCCTAGCAACGGCCTGTTTCACTTAGCAACAGTCTGTTATACAGAAATAAAAGACCGTAAAATGTAGAATCAGAGTGTAATTCATTAATCAAAATGCAGCATTCAAAAGAGCCGTATCATAAAAAAATGTTAATCCACTCTTTTTGTGAGACTTCTTATCACAGCCCACGGGGCGACAGATAGACGGCCTGCTGTAAGTCAGTACCCAAAATGGCGGCGCCTAGAGTTTGAGACTGGTCACGTGCATCTATGACGTCAGCTAACATGTATGAATACATATATCAGTGAAGCATGGCATTCTACATCTTGGCTGGATCAGTGCGTATGCTCAGCAGATGCTCATGGGTGCATAGAGAATATTGAGATTTTGTATGATCTGGCTGTCGCAGATCATTTACCAATCTCTATTATTTTAAATGTGAAATGTCTCCTGGAGCTGACTCACTTTGATAGCCATGAGCAGAGTAAGAAACATAACTGGGCAACGCTTAAGGAGGAGGACCTTTTGTTTTACAATTTTTTGACTGATAAGAACCTGAGTAAAATTGAATTACCTCTTGATGCAATAGTGTGTGACAATATAAACTGTAAAAATCCGAAACATAGTGATGATCTCTGTAAAATGTATGAAAACATTGTGAACTGTTTAAAGAGTAGCTGTAAACCCATTTTCCAAAGAAGGTTAAAACCTAACATTGTAAGGCCAGGATGGAATGAATATGTCTGAACTTTATACAGAATCTAGGGATGTACATAAACAGTGGATCTTATCAGGTAGGCCAAGGCATGGCCCAGAGTTTGATCATAGAAAACAGGCAAATGCCAGATTTAAATATGCCTTACGATTTATCAAGAGGAATGAACAGGCAATAAGGGCTAACTGCATGGCCAAAAAGCTTCAACAAAATGATGCTTATAGATTCTGGAAAGAAGTTAGAATTGCTAATAACAGTCGGATTCCTTTACCATCTAGTATTGATGGAACTACTTGGGCTGATAATATAGCTGAGATGTGGAGAAGGCAGTATGAAGAACTATTTAATTGTGTGAAAAGTGAGAAGTATCATATTGGTAACATCCCATATGATGTAGGTGTGGTGGTCAGACCAGATGAAGTAAGCTGTGCCATCGGGAAACTAGCTCTAACAAAGCCTGTGGTCCTGATCTAATAACAGCAGAAAATATGAAGTACGCTAGCCATAGAACTACAGTGCTTCTTGCCATTTGCTTCTCTGGATTAATAATGCATGGTGTTCCGCCTAATTCAATGCTATCTGTGCTACTAGTGCCAGTAGTTAAAGATAAAACCTGTAGAATATCTAGCACAGAGAATTATAGACCAATTGCTCTGGCT
Source organism: Gymnothorax javanicus (assembly GCA_029692085.1). NCBI lineage: Eukaryota > Metazoa > Chordata > Actinopteri > Anguilliformes > Muraenidae > Gymnothorax > Gymnothorax javanicus. Next base: position 1,670,431 of record CM056201.1, on the reverse strand, counting down.
AGTATACTCTCCAAAGTGTTAGAGCTAATTCTCTTGGATAGGCTTGAGAAATACATTACAACAACGGACCATCAATTTGGATTTAAGAATAAGCACAGCACAGATATGTGTATATATGCTTTAAAAGAAGTCATTAACACTTACAGACAGAAGAATTCCACAATATTCATGTGTTTCCTGGATGCCTCCAAAGCCTTTGACAGGATAAATCATCGTAAATTATTTATAAAATTGCAAAGCAGAGGAGTTCCCTGGTACCTGATAAGAATATTGCAAGTCTGGTATCTGCATCAATCTATGAGTGTTCGTTGGGAAAGAAGTATATCTACACCCTTTCCAGTGAATAATGGGATTAGACAAGGTGGAATATTGTCACCTCTCCTGTTTAATCTGTACAAGAATGACCTCTCTGAGCAGCTGAGGGCATGTGGGACTGGCTGTATGGTGGGAGAAAGGCTTGTTAACCATCTGATGGATGCTGATGACTTGGTCATCTTGCCACCTTATAGTGCTGGGCTGCTGGCCTACAGCAACTTCTTAGAGTCTGTTCTAGCTATGGTGTAAAATATGATATTAAGTTTAACAGTAAAGAGAGCGTCATTATGATAGTGAAAGCCAAAGAGGATCAAAAGCTTCGATTTCCATCTTTCTTCATCACGGATCAAGCTCTCAATGTTGTGAACAGAGTTAAATATCTGGGGCACGTTATCAGGAGTGATTTGTGTGATGAGGACGATATACAACGTCAGTGCTGCAAACTGTATGCACAAGCTAATATGTTAGCACGAAAATTTTCAATGTACACAGACGATGTTAAAATAGAGCTCTTTAGAGCTTATTGTGCTCCCCTGTATACTGCTCACCTGTGGACTAACTACAGTAAAGCTAGGATGAAAAAGTTGCCGGTGGCATACAATGATGTGCTCAGAATACTTCTCAAATTGGAAAGATGGTCAAGTGCGAGTGAGTTGTTTGTCACTTGTAATGTCTCCACTTTTCATGCTGTGCTTAGAAATATAATCTACCGATTTATGTGCCGATTAACTGCTTCAGAAAATGAAATTTTGATGTCACTGACTCAACTCTCATTAAGTGATACTAGATTTTTCTCTTGCTACTGGAAACATTGGAGTAAATGTCTCTTTGTATTTTAATGTATTTTATTTTATTACCAATATTTAAATTTTTTTTTTGTTTTGATAATATGGATCTTTGAATCTGGAATAAAGTGTCTGTCTGTCAGTAAGCTCACCAGGCCTACTATTGTTAGTGCTAGTCACAACTGTCCGCGTTAAACGTTAAACGTCTGTTCTGATTAAATGCGGTGGCCCACATAAACACGAGATCGTAATAGATCACGTCACATGTAAACAGTTGACCTGAAATCTTCAATCAGAATGAAAAAAAAGTCTGCATGTAAACCAGGCTAATGACTCGCATTGTTTTGGTTGTTTATCTAGCTTTTTGAACGATGGTTCAGCGTCGTGTTGTCAAATTCTGTGGAAATTCTGATAAAACCGAACATAGAATTCACGAAGTATTCCCTCTCGCAGTTTACCTCTCCCGATTGGCAACAGTTGCTCAGACTAATTGGTAGAACCGACGAGAGTCTAATTTATTTTTGAAAGCCTCATTATGTATTGCACTACAAAATTATTGTAATTCCTAAAGGAAAGGGGCTAGAGAAATAATTTTGGGGTCTTTACCTAGGTTTTGGGGGTCAAGGAATCCAATGAAGCCATGTTTTTGGTCATCACCGTATTTGATAATGGTGAAATCCAATATGGTGGTGTAAAGGGGGCTGCGAGCTGTAACTTGCTTAGTACTTGGTCTAGAGTTACAAATTCGGTGTCCTTACCTAGGTTTTCAGGGTCAAGGAATCAATTGAGGCCATTTTCAGAAATGATAGTTCATTATGTAATGGTGAAATCTAATATGGCTATCACTATCACTGTCTTGGCATGGGCTAAGATCATGGCCGTTGGAGTTATCATCACCGGAAAGCAGATTCAAACCGATTTGTATCTCCCTTTCAAACTGAGGTCTACTTTGGAGTAAATAACTTTGAAACGAGCCCCTTTGGCCTAAAACAGCGGCGACATCTGTCAAATAGCAAGGTAATTACTATTGCATCATCAGTCGTGATACACAAGAACCCTGTTGAAATGTACATGAACATTCTGATATTGATGCCATTTCTTCATCTGATTTCTGATTAAAATGATATGATGAATGTCCCTTGAGAATGCCCTCAACTGTTTACAGCTAAACACAAGATCTTAACCCCTTTGCGCAGAAGCCAAATCTGGCTATTTGTGGGTTACCTTATTTAAGGCTTTATAATTCAAGATTGCAGCTTCACAGACAGGAGAGGAATGGCTGAACTGAGTCTCGACACTTGATGCATTTAGACTCCCATCGTATTTCAGTTTATTTTCATGATTTTGGTTGAGAAAAGGGGCTGCAAACACAAAAAAACTTCATGAAAATTCAACATTGAAATTGCAAAAAAAATAATACTGAGAATGAACAAACTGCTGGGGCTTAAAACTATACATTTCTGAGATCATAAACTCCTTGACCACAAGTATAATTCATCTTGAGCATTACATTCTAGATTACCTATTTGCTATAGCCAAATTAGACAGCTATCCAGGTGGCTCCCCAAAGTCTGAGATCCCTCAAAATGGTGCACTGTCAAATCATTAAATAATCATATATTTAACACAAATAAACTTTTAAGGCATGAAATTTAATATGAACTAATGATTTTCTGGTTGAGTTTAGCATGAATTTATCAATATCAGTGCAGTTGAACATCAGTGGTCACCAGTAACCTCTCCAAACACAAAACATGCCTTTTCTCCATAATAAAGTTTAGTGTTTTGTGCATTTTTCTTTGAAGTCCCCCAAGCCAGCACACATACTCATGAAATAAACTGCTGAGTAAAAGGTGAAAAAACCAGATACATCCCATTGCATGTGCTGGCAAATAACTTTGGACAGTCGATGTGTGAACTCTTACCAGCTGTTCAAGCTCTTTCTGGGTGCAATGTCACTAGTAAGTTAGGTACCAAATCTGCTGGACTGAAGGCAGATCCAACCATATTTCTGCAGGACTTTGGAAAGCTTGAGGGTGATGTTACAGTGTCCAATGCATAGAAATATTTTGTTTAGGTGTTAAACCGTCGCAATCATAGTATCGAAACACTGGACAATCTCAGGTACAAGATGTACCATCAGCGAAAGACAACCACCATTTGTGATCTGTGTCCTACTAGACACGCTGCAAAAGGACACACCCTCAGAGCATTTTATGCTGCTCATATCCAGATAAACCATCTGAACAATGTCTCACCAGATCCTCTGCAGTACGGTTTTCAAATGGAGGAGGGTAATCTTGAGGCCAAATCATTCCACCACCCCCTTTTTTTATTTTTTATTTAGATTTATTTAAGTAGGGGGCCTGACTGAGACCATGTCTCCTTTTCAGCAGGGCCCTGCATTACAGACACTTAAAATAACAGTTTTCAAGGACATTTGTACAAAAAAAAACAAAAAAACAATGCCATTATTAAAGGGAAAACATTAACTAAAACAACAACAATTCTCTTGACAAAATAATTTGATCAGAGTCTTAAAATGTCCAAAAGGAACCAGTTCTTTCAATTTCAGTTCAGCTTGCAACTGGTTCCAGGTATGTGGGACATTATAATAAAAAGCTGTCTTACCAAGCTCTGTTCTTACACGAGGAACATTGAGACACAATAAGTCCTGTGACCGTGTCCCATGGCAACCCACTCGCTGCATAAGTAGACTAGCTAGATAAGGAGGGATTTTCATTAAAACACATTTATAAACAAATAAAAACCAGTGGTAGTCACGTCTAGCTTTCAATGACCCCCACCCTACTGACTTGTATAAAACACAATGGTGAGTGCAGAAATCAAGACCAGTGATAAATCGAATAGCGGAATGATAAACACAATCTAAAGGTTTTAAAACAGAAGTAGATGCATTTCTATAAATCACATCACCATAATCAAGCATGGGGAGTATTACTGAGTGCACAATCTTCTTTTTATTTTCGAAATTGAAACAAGCCCTATTCCTGTATAAGAAGCCAATTTTACTCCTTATCTTTTTTGTTAAATTTTCAATATGCATGTAAAAAGTCAGCTTGTCGTCCAGCCAAATGCCCAAGTTTTTATAATGGGGGACATGCTCAATTTGGCTACCCTGCAGGGTACAAATTTGAAAATCAAGGGGGTCTTTTTTCTTAGCTTTGGTGAATACCATGAACTTGGTTTTGTCCTCATTTAAGACAAGCTTCAAATCAATTAGAGATCTTTGAATAGAGCTAAAATCATGCTGCAGATTAGATGTGGCCTTCTGAATTGAAGAAGCAGTCGAGTAAATTATGGTATCATCAGCATATAAATGCAGTTTACAATGATCCAAAGACAAGCCAATATTATTAATATAGATGGTGAATAACAAAGGGCCAAGAATTGAACCTTGTGGAACTCCTCTGCTGATTTGAGCACTTCGAGACTGAATGTTTTCAAATGAAATATATTGAGTCCTATCCTCAAGATAGTTTTTAAACCAATTACAAGCAGATTTGTCAAGGCCAACGTTTGATAATCTTTTCAAAAGAAGGGCATGATCAACCGTATCAAATGCCTTAGACAGGTCAATGAAAAGGGCTGCACAATGATGTCTGTTATCTAGTGCTTTTACAATATCATTTATAACTAAACAAGTAGCAGTAACAGTGCTATGCCCAGACCTGAAACCAGATTGGTGAGTATTCAAAATACAATTTTCAGTTAAAAAAGATTGTAATTGAGAATTAACTAAGGACTCCAGAATCTTAGCCAGGCAAGGCAACCTGGATATTGGACGGTAATTATTTAAATTACTTGCATCTCCCCCTTTTAATAAAGGGAGAACATTAGCAGTTTTCCATACTTTTGGTATGTTGCTTGTCATAATAGACATATTAAATATATGAGTCAGAGGTTTGGCAATGAGTGAGGCAGAGAGTTTCAAAAGATATGGATCTAACAAGTCATCCCTTGTAGACTTATTAAAATTAATTTCATTTAGAGCTTCAAGAACCTCCTCAGTTGAAACGCAACGTAAAGAAAATACAGCATTATTATTCAACAAATAAGAGGTTGTAGGACAGGCAAATAGATCAGAGGTGCACTGCTTATCATTGGTCTGCTCAGAGAAACTTGGGTCTGCCGCTTTGTTTGTCTCAAAAAGATAGCCTCATGGAAACAAAATGCTGATTAAAAGCATTACTTATTTCAACTTTACCAGTAATCAAATTTGAGTTAAAAACAACTTATGCGATGGAAGAGAAGGAGAGGAACTTGAACTCTCCAGTATTTTTATAGTTTTCCAGAATTGTGTGGGGTTTCTACCAGCATCTGCAAGGGATTTTAAGTTAAAGTCAGATTTTGCCTTTCTAACTGACACTGTGCATTTGTTCCTAAGCTGTCTAAAATAAAGCCAATCTTGGGGTAAGTGGGTTGATCTAGCTTTAGCCCATGCTTTGTTCCTGTCTCTGAGTAGTTGTGAGAGCTCCACTGAATACCAAGGAATCACTCTGTCCTTAATTCTCAGCGATTTTAAAGGAGCATGCTCGTCTGCCACAGAGTTAAATATAAAGGAGAAAAATTCAAGTGCCAGCTCTGTTTCAGGAATAGCAGAAACACGATGAAAATCACAATTATACAAGTCATGGAGGAAGCCTTGAGCATCAAATTTTTTATAATTTCTCTTTTTAACTATACGAGGCTTGAACCTTTCGAGTTTTGTTGTTCTTACGCATGCAATGGGACAATGATCACTAAGATCACATGCAAAAACTGCATTAGTCAAATACTTGTGAAGATTATTTGTAATAATAACATCAATTAGTGAAGATTTTCCTGGATCTTTTAAGTTTGGGCGTGTGGGCTCTGAAATCACCCCCTGCCTGATTACATGGCAACAAATTGCAATTGTATGAAGTGTGCTACTTCACAATGCCCTTGCAGAGAGGAGGGCTTACCCTGTTGTACATTTTCTAAGTGTCAGTCAAATGAGCGTCTTCCTTGCAAGAACCCGAATGGAGTCATTTATAAAAAGTGGAGTACATGTAGTGCGAATAGTATTACCCCAGGTGTTTCTTGGGGTATTTTTAAATATGTCTAACTTATTTTTAAGATAAGGCTGTTGTTATCTTGTCACAAGCAACATATTGGTAGCTGATAATGCTTACTTGCAACCATCCTGTCATCAGTTGCCAAAATACAATGATTATGTATTGTTACTGACTAACAGTGGATGTCATGCATGCAGCCATATTGGATTTCACCATTAAGTAATAAACTATCATTTCTGAAAATGGCCTCAATTGATTCCTTGACCCTGAAAACCTAGGTAAGGACACCAAATTTGTAACTCTAGACCAAGTACTAAGCAAGTTACAGCTCGCAGCCCCCTTTACACTGCCATATTAGATTTCACCATTATCAAATACGGTGATGACCAAAAACATGGCTTCATTGGATTCCTTGACCCCCCAAACCTAGGTAAAGACACCAAAATTATTTCTCTAGCCCCTTTCCTTGATGAGTTATGGATGATTTTATAATATGGTGGCCATCTTGGACGCCATCTTGAATTTGACCCCTCCTGCCCGTGATCCAGACCTTCCACCCAAGTTTTTTTTTTACTTACCTAGGGGTGTACTATCAGGTTCAAGAGTCAAAATGAGGGACATCTGATTGCACACAGGATCCCCCTTCAGCCCCAGGACTATGTAGGGTTGAGGACCATTGTATTCCTCCATATCTGCCACATCAAGAACTAATTCTGTGCCTCCTGATTCCTCATCACTCCAGTCGTAATCTAGTCAGAATTCCTGCTAGATTCACTTAAACTGTATGACGCCATGTTGACCTTGCCTGTTTGTGTTCTAGCGCTGATGTCATATGTACTTTGGGTGCGCTCGGGCGGGGGTCGGCATGTTTTGCCAGAAGTGATCAATAAATTTCATTTGCAGCGATCTGCGATCAACTTTTGTAAAAAAAAAAAAAAAAAAAAGGTTTTGCGATCTTTGAGGAATTCTCTACCACTTAATGATTGCCTATCCCCTGGGTTTTTCATGCTCTTTAAATCCAATTGAGATGCTGTGGCTTGACCTTAAACAGGCCGCTCATGCTCGAAAACCCTCCAATGTGACTAAATTAAAACAATTCTGCAAAGAAGAGTGGGCCAACATTCCTCCAAAGGGATGTGAAAGACTCATTGCCAGTTATCGAAAACACTTGATTGCAGTTGTTGTCGCCGAGGGTGGGTTTAGGTTTTGGGGGGCAATTACTTTTTCACATAGGGCTAGGGAGGTTTGGATAGCTTTTTTCCCTTTTTTTAAACACACACACACACACACACACACATACATACACAACCTCCATTCCAAAAAAAGTTAGGATGCTGTGTAAAATGTAAGTAAAAACAGAACGCAGTGATTTGAAAATCTCATAAAATGGAGATTGACGTAAATTCTGATTGGCCAGGGAGTCAGCGGGCTAATGTGGAGGAGCCGCTTCTCCCGCTCATGACTCATCCGACTTTGCTGTCTCGTGATTGCTTGACCAATAATATGCTGGCTTATATTGAAGATTACTCGCACCCCGTCTCAGTAAAATTAATTTACGGAAAGAACTTGAATGTTTTTCGATTTATATACTGTTTTGTTTTAAAATGCTAATAGGCAGACATCCGGTTGGGCGAACATGTGAAGGCTGTGTGGATCTCGATGTCCCACTATTTTAATTTTATTAATACTTAGAAATTCCCCCAAGTCTGAGTTACTACTCAATTGTGAACAGGACTTGTTCCGTTGTGCATAATAATCTGATAAAATGTCGAAAACAACATCAAAACAACAAAAGAAGACCGAAGTTAGTATCCCATCTGTTGCTAGTGCAGCTGACCCGAACATGGCTGGCATAGTTAGCTTACTTGAGGAGCACAGAGCTAGCATTGCTGCCGACTTCAAAGCTGCTTTTGCTATCCTAGAGGGGAAGCTAGACCACACTCTGGCCACGGTGACGGATCATGATCATCGTATTGACTCATTGGAGTCAAATGCTAACCTTCAGGACCAACGTATTCGCGCACTCGAAGAGAAGTGCGCAGCGCTAATGGATAGCAACGCCAAGCTGGCTGCGAAGACCACAGACCTAGAAGGTCGGAGCCGGAGAAGCAATATTGGAATTATTGGCCTCCCTGAATCTATCGAAGGGCCCCGACCTACAACGTTCTTTTCTAAACTTTTGGTTGAACTGCTGGGCGCTGACATTCTACAATCGCCCCCTGAACTGGACCGTGCGCACAGAGCACCCATAGCCAAACCGCTACCCGGGACCAGGCCGCGGCCTGTTATAATTCATCTACACCATTTCCAGACCAAAGAATTGATAGTTCGTGAAGCCCCCCAGAGACGAGGCAAACTCAAATACCAGGGAACACCAGTGCAGATTTTTGAAGACTTTGCTCCCAAAGTGCTTGAACAACGTGCTAAGTATCGAGACGTTATGGAAAAGCTGTATACGCTAGCCCTCAGGCCAGCCCTCGCGTTTCCTGCTCGCCTACAGATTACACTTGAAACCAGGGCTAGGAAGAGATTAGCCTCGCCGTGGAAGCGGCTGCTTTCGCAGCTAACTACCGACGGGACCCTGAGACTCGCTAGCTTAGCCACTCTCACTGTGTTAGAGTAGGCTGGGCTAAGCGCTAGCCGGCTAGCATTCTCAGATGGATGCTAGCTACATATACTGGGGTTTGTGACGGTCTGAGTCTAAATCTAACTGGTCAGCCATCGATTGGTATGATTATTCTATTCTATTTTACTCAGCGAAAATGGTTCACATTGATGTTTGCATATTATGTTCTTGGTCGGTATATCTCTTATTTTTATCCGGCCCGTAATAATTAGGCATATGGTTATGAGACACTTTTGGTTGGATAAAAGGTAATGCTGTTGGTCTACACTTTAGAGTTAAGCTTGTTTACATTTTGCCCTCCATGTAGGGCACACTTGTTTGTACTGAAAGAAAAACATTCATACAGGAGCTGTCTAGCTTTTTTGGTAGAAGAAGGCACTCTTCTCCTCCCCCTTACCCATCATTCTGTCTGTACCTGGCTATTCAACCAATCCAGTCCCATTGTTATCTTTTGAATGTCCCTCCACCCCCCCTCTGTTGATCATTCATTGGTTTTCTCAGCCATTTGTCCTTCTGTATCCAATGAGTTCAATCCTTACTGTAAAGAACAGCCCACCTTGTTTCAGTTTAAATCTCTGGGCCTCCATCTTTAGGGCCTCTTGCCATGCTGGTACCAGACAGAGCCACAAACTTCAGCAGTTGGTTTTCATTGGTATGATTCACCATTTTGTTCACATTTGTAACAGTACAATAAACTTGTTAAAAGACTATTTGTCGTAATCTCTCGGTTCTACGACACTTTTATGCGGATTCTTTTTTTATTCTATCTTTTTAATCTTTTATATCAACTGGCGAATGTTTTCGATTGTGTTTCCTTGTTATATTCTAATATGAATAGAGATATGAGCCCATGGGGCGCTATGCTCTTGTTAAAGTATGTTGTGCACAGTTGTTTTGCATTGTTTAATTAAGATGTAACAGAGGCTATGGGGCACTATGGTCTTGCTAAAATTTGCTGTTTACAGTTGTTTTGCAGTGTTTAATTGGGGTTATGTTTACAAGAAGTGGGTACAGAGACACTGAGGGAGAGATGAACCAGGTAGGGAAGTCAACACCACTTTTATTGATGGATGAGAATTTTGAGGGGTTCATGGGTGGGGGGATTAGATTTGATGAGAGGGGATTATCATGAAGCAGGATGGGGATATCAGACTCTGGATGGGGCACGTCTTTACTCTACTTTTTATTCATATGAGGTAATCATTTCACTTATATTTGCATTTTTTTCTGTTGTTTCTTTTGTACACTTCATTTTCAGTCGTGAATTTAGACCTGGCCAGTCATTCCTATTGCTGTTTGATGCATCATGGCTAACGTAACTGGTACGGGAACTGGTGGTGGACAGGAGGTCAGGATACTCTCTCTGAACGCTGGTGGGTTGAATGCTCCGGTAAAACGCACAAAAATCATGCTATATCTTAAAAATCAGAAAGCAGACATTATGCAGAGCGTTGCCCATGCCTACATTAACTCTAATGGAATGCGTAACAGCTGAACTGGGGCGGTAAACAAGCCTCAGAAAACTTACAAAAAAAATGATGTAAATACCATTTTCATACAAAAAGAACACCATGGTTTGATTAAAAGCAACCTTTTCAATAGGATACCCGCATTTCATACATGAACTCTGCGTATTACGGCCAATAACGCGATTTGAACAGAGCTATTATTCGCCCGTTGGATGAATGCATGACGTCAATTTGCGCCGTGTTTACAAACTTTCAAGTATATGGCGTGGCAAAAATATCCATTTTGGAGGTAGATTTCAAATAGCCCGCGATGACGTGATATCCCAGCTACAGCCCTGATTGACTTACAGCCATCTAATTTGAGAAATTACGAGTCTATTCGTCCAACTTAGACCTCCAGGGGATGTGAAATAAGTTCGACAGAAGTTGTTGAAGTTTGTCGCAAGTTCGCCGTGACTTCTTCTCAACAATAGCAAGAAAGGTGAGTGTATTTTTACTGTAACCTACATGGTTAGTTGACAGAATTTCCTGTGACCCTATTTGTGAAGTTTCAGTAAAATATACCAAGGAATAAACCAGCGCTAGGCGTTCAAAACCTACCAGTGTTGTGACAAATTTTGCTACCTATCAAAATATGCCACCTCGCGAACACCGGTCACAAGATTCATTGACTTATACCCTTCAATTCGAGACTGCGAGGATGGAAATCTGATAATCAATTAGGAAAAATTCTCGGCTCTCGGTAATTCTGTATATCGTTTAAACATTTTGTTAGTCGGATTATGAAAGAAGACTGAAAATAAGCGCCCGCTTTTTGTTTGGGTGTAAAAGCGCGTATTTAAAGGAGAATACATTGTATATTGATTAAGCATTGAACTCTGCATAAGTCGAACTGTTTTTATATTTGTTGATGACATTGCTTCGGCTTCCTGGAAGCAAGCACGCCGCAAATCTGCTGTCTAGTGAGCATTTCAGGTTCGATGTACTGAGTAATAACGCCATGAAACTTAAACTGGCCCGTCATTCTGCGAATAGTCTTACTAAACTAGTTAATCGCCTGATTGCTAATCAAGCAAAGGGAGGTTTCTGCCTCACCAAACTAACCTCCGACTGCACGGCACTGTGTTTTACTATGAATTATTCACAGTAGCTCATTGAAACTATCATGGGAGGAGGGTATATGGACATTGTAAAAAACAGTGCAAAGTTTTTTTTTTTTTTAATCACCACGGGTTATTGAAGGGGAACGTTTAGAGCAGTGGGAGGGCAAACAACTGCCGGCGTCAGCGACTTCACTGCATTTTATACAGTAATGGGCGAGTAGCGTTAATGTTTGCCCTCCCACCGATAATTTTGACATTTTGCAGGCCATTGAGCCAAAAAACTTCACAGGCAACCCATTCATACCATTTTTAATATCAATGCAAAACCTAATGTTTGTTGAACATAATTGGGTGAAATTCAATGCATTTTCCATTAAAAAGGGCCTAGGGGGCGCTGCTGTACTTCAGAAAAGGTGTTGATGACTTTAGCATCAATTATTTCTGTTCGGGTACCCTAATGGATAATTTGGCCTGGTTTATTTCTGAATAGACTGTATTTTCGAAAATGCCCTCAGGCTTCACCCCCCAATTTTCACAATGGGTTTTGTTGATAAATGCCGAAATCAGCCATTTTTGGGACCCTGTGGCTCTGAGACCCTTTCCTGTAAAGGCGCTGGACTTGTGGCAAACTCTTCATCTGTGTCTTCTGTACTTACCTGCAAAAAATCATTAGAAAATAATAAAAACTTTTTTCTCAGCAACTCAAGAAATGTTGTCATTTTATTCATTTGTATTGCCCATGCCTACATAATGTTGATTCAAGAGACACACCTCCATAATTCTGACCAGCGGAAATAGAATAGGCCGTGGATTGGACAAATATTCCACTCACGATTCAACTTAAAAACAAGAGGCACAGCCATCCTAATTAGATCAAATGTTCACTTCACTCCCACTGGTACAATCCTAGACCCTAATGGCCGATATGTTATTGTTTCTGGTACACTTTTTCAGAAACCGATTATTCTGGCATCTGTTTATGCTCCCAACTGGGACGACCATAATTTTGTGAAATCATTATTATCTTCTATTCCAAATTTGAATTCCCATCTGTTAACAGGGGCGGATCCAGGAATTGGTAAAAGGGGGGGCGCAGCAAGGAGGGGTGTCCGGGGGACCTCCCCCAGAAAAATTTGAAAAATTAATGTGCTGAAAACACGTTTTCCTGGTATCTTGGGAGAAAAATCTGGTGTATCTGTTCAATGATTTTCCTCCCAAGGTTCCAAAAATTAAGCTAAAAAAACTTTCAAAGCGCCGTTATAACGCAGTTTTACATTAACTGACAACGTTAACCTCTACCTAAGACTTTCACTTTACTGTCAAAGTTCGTGACCTTAACCCTTTCACTGCTGTTGGTGACTTGGTCAAAATTTCAAAGAGGAGAAAATTTTTCGAAATCGTCAAAACCCTACAGTTTTGGTATTCATTGGAAAGTGCTTGATTTCCAGTGAATACCAATGTGTTATGGTTCGAGCGATGTTCAAAGGCTTTGATGTTTCAGAAATGTTGACAAAATCACCACTAGCAGTGAAAGGGTTTGACCATATTTCCCACAAAACATTGATATTATTAGTTTTTGAGTTTATATAACACCAAATAGCCTCCACCAAAATAATTGTAGTGTTACTGTATATTTAACATGCAAACCCAGTGGCTAAATGCATCTGTGATTTTATTAGATGTTAACAGATCACCAAATCCCCCCCCCCCCCCAAGTCCCTAAACCAGGTTTATTAAAAGATACCTCCCTCAACTGCTTGTAAAAAGTTATGACAATGCTATGATTGCCTTTTTTCAAAATGGTGCTAAAAGATGAGGCTTTAATACTTCCAAAACATGCCCAATTGTTGTACATACATAACCTTTTTAAAATAATGTCACATATCTTACTCACAGACTCTAAAGGGCATAGAATAGCTCACTAGCTTCAGAACCGCAGTACTAGCTGGTTACAAGTTGAATGACGGATGATTCTGAACGTCAAGACGGGGTTTTGGAATGGAAAAGTTAGAAAGTCTTCCGGTATTCCAGGACAAATTTTATTTGACTCCGTAAAACAACGAATCAATATGCATCAAATAGCTGGCTATGAACAACTGGTCCATCAGTGGGGTCCTTTTGTAAGCTCAAGCAAATTTTAACCAAACGCATACTTGCGATAGCCTATTAATTTAATGTCAGTCTAACCGCTTCCATATCCCCCTGCAAATGAAAACTGCTTGCTGCATGAGGATCATCGTGGCAAAACAACTGGTCTTTTTTTTTTTTTTTGCATTTGAAAAGCTGAGCCTCAAATGTCGGTTTGCTATATTCTCTAAGCTTTTCCGCCTTTCCATTGCTTTCTGACATTTATAGTCGTTGAAACGCGTTTTTAGACTGTTACCGCAACAGGGTACAAGCAAGGCCATTGGTCGAACAAATTTCCCAGCAAGCCTGCTTTCTTAAACTTCAGGACGAAAACAACAAAATTAAATAAATTGTACATTGCTTAAGTCCATGTATCGTATTTTATTTGCAAGAAAAGAGTTTCTCGGTTATTCCTATCGCATAAAGCAAATATATACAATTGGATCCAAATAAATTTGCCATGATGTGAAACAACCGGAATAGTGAAGTTTAACCATTGAAAGTGGTGTATAAACCGTGAGGACTTTAATCTTACTCGAGGATAGTAAATAGGAGATGATTGGAGTCGTTCCCAGTCGTACATAATTACGCGTTAACGAAGCATTTATAGACTTTCTCAGAGAATAATATACACATACTTTTTTCACTTTCTGCGAAAAAAAAGGGGGGGCGCGCGCCCCTGTGAGTCCCCCCTTGGATCCGCCACTGGTTAATATGGGGGGGTATGAACTGTGTCCTGGACCCGACTTTAGACAGATCCAGTTCCAGGGCCGGTGTAACCTCTAAAATGGCACAAACTCTCTCTGCTTTTATGGATCAGTATGGCTATGTGGACCCACGGAGATTCTAAAATCCTTCGACCAGACAATACTCTTTCCTTTCCCATCGACATCGCTCATTCTCGCGTATAGATTATTTCATTGTTGATATATCACTTATTCCCTCAATTGTCTCTGTGCAATATTTACCGAAAACTGTATCAGACCATTCAGCAGTGACTCTAAACCTTCACTTTGCTCAGAAACCTAAGGAATTCAAATTCTGGCGTCTGGACCCTCTCTTTCTATCCAGCGCAGACTTCTGCAAGTATGTTTCAGAATCTATCACATTCTTTTGTCAGACGAATCAAAATGAGGAGACCTCCCCATCCCTGCTTTGGGAAACCTTGAAAGCATTTATTAGGGGAAAAATAATTTCATATACATCTCATCTGAATAAAATCCGTAGAACGCGTCAAAAGGAGCTGGAGGAATCTATCACCAATCTAGACAACCAGCTTTCATCTGCTCATTCACCCAATCTACTTAAAGAACGTCTGAAGATACAAACGTAACTTGATCTTCTCCTAACAGGAGAGGCCGAACGCCTTCTTTTACAATCCCGAGGGTCTTTATACGAACATGGAGATAAAGCGGGCCGTCTCCTGGCCCACCAGCTTAAGGCCAGGTTGGCCTCAAACCAGATTATGAAATTAGAAAAAAGGCGCACTTTGCATAAACACATTTATTATAACAAGTGTCTCCGCACAAACGTGTTTCGGCGTAGTGCCTTCTTCAGTGTGCTTACAGACATAGTCATTCCACAGGTTATATACCCACACCAATGCACTGACACACCCTCATCAATTAGGTGATAATACAATTATGTAAATTGCATGATAATTTCCAATATATACAAATCATACCAGCACGCATAATTAGGCGTCATTGTAGCACTGCGCATATAACTAATACAGATGTACAAAGTCATACTATAGAAAGCAGGTAAGGGACAGATCCTCATTCATCCCATTAGGTGCAACCGTTTTCAAAGAGAAAATATACCAGGCCTCCCTCTGCAGTAGGTGGTTCTCACGGTCTCCGCCTCTAGGGGACTGCTCGACTATTTCTAAGCCCATAAACTTAAGGGAATTCGCATTGTGGCCCGCTGAATTGAAATGTCTAGCGACGGAAAATTGGTGTCAGGGTTTATTTTAAAAAATCAAAAAATTCATGTGCTGTTGTATTATTTACAACATAATAGAGATCATTTACAAACCCCTGCTTTCAGTCGTAATTTTAATTCAACATTCCTTCCCAACTTTTTCTGACTTGGGGTTGTACTCCGAAAGGTTTGGCAAAAAGTAATAAAGATGAAAAATTTTTCCCTCTCAATCATGTACAAGAAATCATATTTATTCACAATTTACAGTTGACTGATCTGCACCTTCTTTTATGCGTTTCTGTCATGGTTTTGGGGGGTTGCTGCCTGCTGTGCATTTTCTTCGCCACCTGAGGACTCTCTGATCAGGGGGTTGATCACTTATTGTTTGCAGCTGTGTTGAGACTATTTAAGAGGCGCTTCCGGCACAGTCTGGTGCTTTTGTGTCACTCTTGTGAGGTCTACAAAGCCCTTAGGGTTTAGTCAGAGGAATCTCCTTGAAAGAGTTTAGAATTTGGTGTTTGTCCGTCCTATTTATTGTTGTCTGTCCGATTTATCATTTTGTTCTTCAGAGTATGTTCTGTCCTGCAGAAGGTCTTGTTTGTTGGAGCATAGTCTTTGCTCGCTGACCTCTGTTGGTTCGCTCCTGTTCCAGCAGGAGGGTGTGGTTACTCTGTCTTTCTCTCGCGAAAAAGCTCTTGTTTTCTGGGAGGATTTTCGCCCACTTTTTCTGGGTTGTTTTTTGTTGGGGGAAGCGCCGGGGAGTTATGCTCCTTTTTTCTGTACTGTTTCTCCTATCAGGGGTCACTCGCGTTTCGTGGGTGGCTTTTAGAAACCCTATCCTGTGTCGTGTCTGGGCCTCCATCCCATTCCCCCCTCACAGTTTAAATGCAGCTGAAAATATTTATAAAATTAATTTCACGCTGTTATTTTATTGCTTAAAGTAATTGGTAGTCTGCATGTCAAAATAGGCCTATAGAAATAACCAGTTTGTTCATCTGATCTCCCTCGAATTGCTTGAGTAAATTTTGGGTTTGTTGCTCTTGCGACAAATGTAAAATTTACTCAGCTCATTTCATAGCTTTCATATGAGATGACCACTCATGCAAGATCCTCTATTTATCTCCATCTGGCTGTGAACAACAGTTGAGTAAATCACTATGTTAGGTTTGCGTTATCTAGCTATCAATTATGTGGTTGCACAATAATTCAGCGTATTACAGTAGTTATTTTATTTGCATTTACTGCAGCTAGCTAGCCATTTATTCTCAGCTAGCTAATTTTCTCAGCTAGCATGATTTTGAATCAATCAGCTTGCATTAGAAATTCAAGATTCATGTCCATTGAGGTGATTTTTCTCTTCCGCAAAAAAATTCTAGTTGTGTAATGCTAGAAACAAGCTAGCTAAATATTTAGTGCATGAAGCATCTAAAAGCAATGTGATGTAACTGATTTATGATAATACAACTAGGATTAATCCTATTCTAATAATGTTTTATCTTTATCATGACTATTATTGACATTAGTCAAACAGAAACTTTTCAGTTTGAATCCGCAACTAATTTATAGCGGTTATGGATGGTTTCAGCATCACAGAGTAGGGCAACATGCTAGTGGTTCTTATAGTTTACATTATAGATGTTATTTATGAGACCTCTTTGTATTAAATTCCAATCCGTACCATTTCATGGGGGAAAGTGTCACCTTCTCACAGAATTCATTTGACTTTTAATAATGTTCGTAAAAGTGCACGGCAGCACGTAATCAAAATCACAGTGGGTGACGGCATTATCCTTTTAGTTATGAGGCAGACAATGCGTTTCCTTCTGGAAAAAGAAGATGCACTTCTGAGAATGCATTTTTTTTATTTTTAGCAATATGGTGGGGTACTTTTTCAAAATGAAATAACAAATGGGAAATGTGATTTAATTATTTATTTTTAAATTAAAAATGCATACATGGACTTGAAAATGAAAAAGCAAAGTTTAGGATTACATATTCATTCTCATTACAATACAAATAATGAGTTTGCCTCAAAAAAAAGAAAAAGTATTTCTGAGAAGCCATTTTCATCATGAGATTTGCATGTTCGTTTAATTTTTGCTGCAATATGGCAGGGTACTTTTTGAAAGCTGAATAGCAGATGAGGAATGCTTTTTAATTTTCTGTTTGTCATAAAAAGCACATATATGAAAATAAAAAAGCAAAGTGTAAGATGATATTTTCATTATGATAGAAAAAATATGTTTGCTTCTTGAAAAAGAAAAAGGCTTTCTGAAAGTGCATTTTCATTTTAATATTGTTAGCTATATGCTTCTGTAATATACTGGATTCGTTGGGTGAGTATCGAGTAGATAATACTTTCTGAGGGGCTGTGCTGGATCAGAGCTGGGTGCTCCTGTAGACTATATGCTTTACCCGAGGTCGATTCAAACTGCACTTTAGGCCAATGGCACGGTGGTTTGCTCACACAGAGATGTAGATTCTTCAGGCTCAGTGATGGCAGAGTATAAAGGCTGGAATTTTTCGAGCCATTTCTCAATCTCAGCAGTGGCCTTCCTGATCTCCTGAATAAACTCTCTTGTTTTTAATGCCTTTATCCCCCCTGCCCTGCTGGTCTGTGGGTCAGTAGAGGGGGCTTTATCAGGGATTTCCCCTGGCAAAAGCTCCAGGCTTGTGGATCTATATAAAGCACATGAGTCTTCCTCTCCCACGGCTGTGCTGCTGGTCTGTGGGTCAGTAGTGGGGGCTTCATCAGGGTTTTCCTCAGACTCCTGCCTTCTGTATTCAGTGGTGGCACTGGAGCGCTGCTTTCTCATGGCGTGTATCGCCATGGAGTCATCAACAATGAAGAAGATGTCCACAGCCAGAAAAAGCCCTGCAAACACCCCAGTGAGCACCTCAGCTGCCCGTGCAAGTCTGACTCCCTGTGACACTGCCCTGAATGCCTGAACAGCAGATGCAAGCTTTGCAAACCCCCCAGTTCCCTTCACTGCCTGCGCAGCAGGTCTTGCATCAAAGGGATTGTCCTTTTCCAGATCCTTAAAACCATCATCAATGTGCTGGAAGCATGTGATCAACATCACCATCTTCATCTCTAATTCCTGGATAAAATTCTCCATAATGCTGCGGTCTGTTCGCTCTTTCACCATGTTAGTGATATTGGACGCAGCTCCAGTTACTCCGCCGGCTGCAGCAACCCCGACTCCCACCCCAGTCACGATCAGAGACGCCCCTAAAGTGAAGGGTGCGAGGATGAGCCCCACTATGGTGGTGATCCCCCCTGCGGCACCCACCACCCCCCCTGCCAGACTGCCTATGTAGGTGCCCAAGAGCACTCGCTCAAGAGCGTCTGCCACCTCATTCAGTTTGTTCAGTTTCTGCCGCATGTCCTCTGGGGCTCCTATGATCTGTGGAAATAAGAGTTACATATTACAGCCTTACACTGTGTCATTTATCAAGACCTTCTCCAGCCCATTCTATGAGACAGCAGGCGATAAACATGCAGAATCACCTTTTTTATCAGAGACCCAAGAAGGAAGGGTCTCTTCAGGACATCACTGGCAGAGGGTCGATTTGCTGGATTCTTCTGAAGGAGATCCCTGACAAGATCCCGTAGATCAGTGGAGTATTTATCAGATATTTCAGGGGAGGGTCCATCTGTGATTTTCTTGAAGAGAACAGTCTTGCGTGTTTCTGGAAACTGAGGGAATCAAGGACAGTTGTAACTGCAATGTGTAATGTGATACGTGATGGATAATTAGGAATTAATAAACCATGCTTAAGGTCAAAAGAATATTAGATCATGTGAAGCATCAAAGTCTTGAGTTTAACTCACCGCCAGCCTTAGCTCACACAGCTCATAGAGTACGCATCCCAAAGCCCACATGTCACTGCAAGAGAGAAAACTTAAATTTAATAATGACAGCAGGGTTCTGACTGAAGCAGTAAGAAGAGTCTTAGCAGGCAGGCAGCAGGTAGGGGAGGACATCTGACCCAGGTAACATTGACTGGGCTGGGCATGACTGTGACACCTGACCCAGGTAACATTCACTGGGCTGGCCGTGACTGTGACACCTGACCCAGGTAACATTCAGTGGGCTGGGCATGACTGTGACACCTGACCCAGGTAACATTCACTGGGTTGGCCGTGACTGTGACACCTGACCCAGGTAACATTCACTGGACTGGGCATGACTGTGACACCTGACCCAGGTAACATTCACTGGGCTGGCCGTCACTGTGACACCTGACCCAGGTAACATTCACTAGGTTGGCCGTGACTGTGACACCTGACCCAGCTAACAGTCACTGGGCTGGCCGTGAATGTGACATCTGACCCAGGTAACATTCACTGGGTTGGCCGTGACTGTGACACCTGACCCAGGTAACGTTCACTGGGCT
Organism: Gymnothorax javanicus; assembly: GCA_029692085.1. NCBI lineage: Eukaryota > Metazoa > Chordata > Actinopteri > Anguilliformes > Muraenidae > Gymnothorax > Gymnothorax javanicus. The sequence goes on along the minus strand of CM056201.1, from coordinate 1,650,622 downwards.
GGCCGTGACTGTGACACCTGACCCAGGTAACATTCACTGGGCTGGGCGTGACTGTGACACCTGACCCAGGTACCATTCACTGGGCTGGGCATGACTGTGACACCTGACCCAGGTAACATTCACTGGGCTGGGCATGACTGTGACACCTGACCCAGGTACCATTCACTGGGCTGGGCATGACTGTGACACCTGACCCAGGTAACATTCACTGAGCTGGGCGTGACTGTGACACCTGACCCAGGTAACATTCACTGGGCTGGGCATGACTGTGACACCTGACCCAGGTAACATTCACTGGGCTGGGCATGACTGTGACACCTGACCCAGGTAACATTCACTGGGCTGGCTGTGACTGTGACACCTGACCCAGGTAATATTCACTGGGTTGACCGTGACCGTGACACCTGACCCAGGTAACATTCACTGAGCTGGCCGTGACTGTGACATCTGACCCAGGTAACATTCACTGGGCTGGCCGTGACTGTGACACCTGACCCAGGTAACATTCACTGGGCTGGGCATGACTGTGACACCTGACCCAGGTAACATTCACTGGGCTGGCCGTGACTGTGACACCTGACCCAGGTAACATTCACTGGGCTGGCCGTGACTGTGACACCTGACCCAGGTAACATTCACTGGGCTGGCCGTGACTGTGACATCTGCCCCAGGTAACATTCACTGGGCTGGCCGTGACTGTGACACCTGACCCAGGTAACATTCACTGGGCTGGCCGTGACTGTGACACCTGACCTAGGTAACATTCGCTGGGCTGGCCGTAACTGTGACACCTGACCCAGGTAACATTCACTGGGCTGGCCGTGATTTTATATCAGTCATTTAAAACCATAGTTTAAGAATGTAGCTGCTAATAAATATACTAAGGAAGAACTATGCAGATTAGGATGCAATTTAAACCACTGATAAAAATAGGAAAACTCATTTCATATGGCAGCTGCTCAAAAGATGAAAGGAACTCTTGATTATCACATTATAACACCAAGTCAGTTAAACTTCCGGAATATCAATCTGTCCATTTAGGAAGCACAAGTGATTGTGAATCAGTTTCACCTGCTTTGGTGCAAATGAATGGAGAGGCAGAAGCAAGGCAACCCCCAAATAGGGAATGGCTGTGCATGCGGTGGCCACAGACAATCACTCTCTCCTTATCCTTCCTGACAGATTATTTTCTAGTTTTGTATTCCGCTAGTGTCCTTGTCACAACTGGTAGCATGAGGCGATACCTGCAGCCCAATCAGGTTGCATAGGTAGTCCAGCTCTTCCAGGATGGCACATACATACATGCAGTTGCATGAAGGTTTGCTTTGTCTCCAGCACAGTCTCGAGAGCTTGGAGGAGATACCAGGAGATTGGTCGTTTCACAAGAAGAGCTGGACAGGGCGGTAGAAGGGCATCGGCCCATCAGTGGGACCGGTATCTGCTCCTTTGTGTGAGAAGGAATAGGAGCAGCACTGCCAGAGCCCTACAAAATGACCTCCAGCAGGTTACTGGTGTGCACGTTTCTGACTACACTGTCCAATACAAACTCCATGAGGGTGGTGAGAGGGCTCGACATCCTCTTGTGGGACCTGCGCTCACAGCCCAGCACCATGCAGCTTGACTGGCATTCACCAGAGAAAACCAGAATAGGCAGGTCTGCCATAGGCACCCTGTTCTCTTCACAGATGAGAGCAGGTTCACACTGAGCACATGTGACAGGCGTCAAAGAGTCTGGAGACATTGTAGGGAACGTTATGCTGCCTGTAACATCATCCAGCATGACCGATTTAGAAGGTGGGTCAGTGATGGTCTGGGGAGGCACATCCTTGGAGGGTCACAGAAACCTCCATGTCAGAGCCAACAGTACCCTGACTGCTGTTAGGTACTGGGATGAAATCCAAAGAGTGACTCTCGGACCTTATGCTGGTGCAGTGGGTCCTGAGTTCCTCCTGGTGCAGGATACTGTCCGGCCTCATGTGGCCAGAGTGTGTCTCTCATTCCCCTGACCTAAATCCAACTGAGCACCTGTGGGACGTTATGTATCAGAGCATCCAATGCCACCAAATACAGCCACAAACTGTGCAGGAGCTCAGTGATGCCCTGATCCAGGTCTGGGTATAGTGGCTGGTAAAATTGAGAGGCTAAGTGCAACAGCCAGAGAGAGAATGAGCAGTACAAACACAATACAAACACAGAGTATTATAGAAACCACCAGAAAGTACTCGCGCTTCCAAAGGATGTATAATAGTCCGAAAAAACGGAAGCAACGCGAGAGAGAACAAAAGTAGAAAAGGGAAAATTCCTAAAGCGGAAGGAACTCCAATAATAACTGGAAGATATAAAGTCACACAAATCCTGACTAGAGATATCTTTGGCTATAGTGCTTAGCTACAAACAGACACTCTAGCAAAGGAGGCGTGGCGGACTTCTGGCTTAAATGGAGTCCGGGGAAGCACTGCCCCAGTTCAATCAGCCAGCTGGGAAAAGAATCTGATTGAAAAGGAATTCGGTCTCGTCCCAGGACGAGAGCCACAAAGAAAAGTCCAAAACACATGCACGCCTCACAAACCATGACAGGACCCACCCCTCTAAGAAACGGCTCCAGACGTTCCCAGAGAACCCGTGCATGGAGCTCTGAGATAAGGGTGGGGTCCAGGATATCCCGAGAAGGGACCCAACACCGCTCTTCAGGACCATACCCCTCCCAATCAACCTAAAACTGGTCCCCACGACCCACACACCTCTGGGCCAGAATACGACGCACAATGTAATTCGGCCCCCCTCAATCATCCGCAGCAGTGGCAGGGATTTGTCGACCGGTGCCAAGACACTAGTGCTAACCGGTTTAAGCCTGGTGACATGAAAAGAGGGGTGGATACGCAAGGATCTAGGGAGCTTTAACCGGACAGTGACAGGGTCGATCCTCCGCACTATCTTAAAAGGACCAATGAAGCGGGGAGCCAACTTCTGTGACTCCATTCTTAAGGGAAGGTCCCGAGTGGAAAGCCAAACTCTTTGGCCAACCCGATAAGATGGGGCCAAACCGTGCCTTCTATCCGCGGCGGTCTTCTGTTTCTGCCCAGAGCGCAGCGAAGAGGAACGGACCCTGGTCCAGATCGACCGACAACGCTGAACGAAGTGATTGACCGAGGGAACTTCTGAATCCCTCTCAGTCTCCAGAAACAGCGGAGGCTGATAACCCAATTGAGCCTCAAACGGGGAAAGGCCTGCTGAGTTGCATAGTGAATTGTGGGAATATTTGGCCCATGCCAAAAAACGACTCCACGAAGATGGGTTGTCAGCCGATAAACACCGAAGAGTATTCTTCAGTGACTGGTTGGTTAGTTCTGTCTGCCCGTTAGTCTCAGGGTGGAAACCAGTCGAAAGGCTCATGGTGGCCCCTAACTGGTTGCAAAAAGCATGCCAGAATTTAGCCGTAAATTGTGGCCCCCTGGTCAGAAACCACATCTTGAGGGAGACCATGCAGCCGGAACACATGGTCCACAACAAGAATCCCCGTCTCCCGTGCCGACGGCAGCTTGGGCAGCACGATAAAGTGGGCGACCATAGAAAAGCGGTCGACCACGACCCAGCTGACTGTGTTGCCTTCAGAAATAGGCAGGCCTGTAACAAAATCCAGAGCGATATGGCTCCACGGGCGCTTGGGGACAGGCAACGGCCGCAACAGACCAGAGGGGGGGAGATGGGAAACCTTGTTCCTAGAGCAGATACAGCATGCCGCTACAGACTCCCGGATGTCCTCAGTCATGCTGGGCCACCAAAAACATCGGGCCAAGAACTGCTTGGTCTGATGAAGCCCCGGGTGACCCGCCAGATGGGAAGAGTGCCCCCACTGGAGAACTTGGGACCGTACCGCTACCATAACAAACAAACAGCCAGGCCGCTCCCCACCAGGACCGGGATCGGATCTCAAGGCATTACGCACAACAGACTCAACGTCCCACTGGATGGGAGCCACAATCTGAGCTGCTGGGATAATTGGCTCAGGAATGGGATCGTGACCAGAGCGGTCGTAAATCCGCGACAAGGTGTCAGGCTTGATGTTTTTGGAACCCGATCGATAGGTTAACGTAAAGTTAAAGTGATTGAAAAACAACGACCACCGTGCCTGTCGGGAATTACGTTGCTTAGTCTGTTGGATGTATTGGAGATTTTTATCATCCGTCCAAACCACAAACGGATGTTCAGCCCCCTCCAACAAATGGCGCCACTCTTATAAGGCCAACTTGACAGCTAACAACTCCCAGTCACCAATGCTGTAATTCCGTTCGGCCGCTGACAACGACCAGGAGAAGTAGGCCCATGGGTGCAACTTATTGTCCCAAAGGGGGCGCTGGGACAAAATGGCACCGACCCTGACCTCCGACGCATCCACCTTTACAAAAAATGGGAGGGAGAGGTCGGGCAAAACAAGAATGAGCTCCGAGCTAAATCGTTTCTTCAAGTCCTGAAAAGCAGCCTCAGCTGCTGGAGACCAAGCAAACGACGAGGAGGTATTCTTCTTAGTGAGTGCAATAATGGGGGCAGCTACTGTGCTAAAATTACGGATAAACCTATAAAAATAAGCAAAGCCCAAAAACCGTTGATTCTCCTTGATGTTTTGAGGGGCAGGCCAATTCCTGACCGCTGCCACCTTGTCAGGATCCATGCGGACTGACCCTTCAGACACAATGAAGCCAAGAAACGAGACTGTCTTGGCATGAAAAATGCATTTTTCAGCCTTGACAAAAAGCTTGGCATTAAGGAGGGCCTCAAGCATTTGTCTGATGTGTTGTTTCTGCTCTGAGAGACTTGAAGAGAAAATCAGAATATCGTCATGGTAAACAAAGACGAATTTCTCCAACATCTCTCGGAGGACGTCATTAACAAGTGCCTGGAACACAGAGGGGGCGTTAACCAATCCGAACGGCAAATTCGTAGTACCCGTCATGCGTATTAAATGCCGTTTTCCACTCGTCCCCCTCCCGGATCCGAACCAAGTTATAAGCATTCAGGAGGTCTAGCTTGGTAAAAAAACGACGCCTCCTGCAGACGTTCAAACGCGGAGTTCATCAACGGAAGGGGGTATTGGTTTTTAATGGTGATATTATTCAAGCCCCTGTAATCAATACAGGGTCTCAGGCCGCCTTCTTTTTTGCCCACAAAAAAGAACCCCGCTCCGGCAGGAGACATGGAGGGCCGAATAAATCCATTAGCCAGAGCCTCCTGAATATATTCTCACATGGCCCTCCACTCAGGCCCTGACAGCGAGTATAACTAGACGTATGTCGATGGCGCGCCATCGCAAATCTCGGCTCTCCGCAACGAATGTTATGGGAGTAGTAGTAATATGTCAGAGGGCAATTCACTGAACTGGCATTATGCTGTACAAATGATAATCTGCTTGTTGCAGTGACAAAGCACTGATACTGATCAGAGTTATAGCACTGTGATATAGTTGTCAGTTGGATAGAGCACTTTTTGAGTGTCCGTTGAGGGCATAAATTACTCTTCATTTTGAAATGAGAGTATTATGAAAGGAAAGGACATGCGGTACAGTGATTGGCACAACTGACGCCATTTGACCTAAAAAAACGGTCAAAGTGCGATTAAATCAAAAACCCGTCTGATATGTGATGAAGGGTCACCCCATACACCTCCCATAAAAATTTGAGCATCCTAGCTCAATGCATAAAGGTAGAAATGGCCATTTCTCTTTTTTCACCAAAAAGCCCCCTAGTGGCCAAAATATGAATCACGGCATGGCAATTTTTGGCATGCAGGTTGCTATCACCAAGATACATATCCATACCAATTTGCAGCCTTCTACGTTGAGTTGTAACAAAACGTGCCATCCTTTTCAACGTTTGGCACACCTGACGCCATTTGACCTAGAAAACAGTCAAAATGAAGTCAAATCAAAAACCCGTCTGATATGTAATGAAGGGTCAACCCATGCACCTCCCATAAAAATTTGAGCATCCAAGCTCAATGCACAAGGAACTTATGGCCATTTTTCAAAATTCACAAAAAGGCCCCTGGTGGCCAGAAGAGGAAATGAATTTAAATTCTAAATGCGTTGTGCACCCCTCTGGGTCACTACCTTGCACACACCAAAGTTTCAGGTTGATTGATGTAACGGCCTAGGAGGAGTCACTGTTTTGGACAGACGGACAGACAGACGCAGAACTGTATTACAAGATCTCGCTTTTTTGGAAGCGCGGAGATAATAATGATAATAATAATGAACCCCTGGGGGGAGTGGTACCCGAGTAGAGATTGATCTCGCAATCGTACGTGCGATGAGGAGGTAAAGTCGAGGCCCGTTGCTTGCTAAAAACCTCCGCGAGATCAGCATAATCGTTAGGAACATTAGGAGGCTGACAAAAGTTCAGAGCAGACACCAAATTCTCACCCTGTTGAGAACCTGCCATCTCTATGTCTGATTCCGAGTCAGAGAAATCCTCCGAATCGCAATCCTCCTCTGGCTGCCGCCAGTCAAATTGAGGATTCCACTCCAACCCCTCCTCCGCCCCTTTCTCTAGATTAGGAGGGTTGTGTGAGACAAACTCCTCAGAATCACCCAAGGCGTCAGCCTCCCCCATAGGTTGATGCCCGGGATGAGACGCCAAACTCTCCCTACAGTGGGACCTACAATCAGTGCCCCACTGGACAATCGGGTTATTCTGACTCCCCCAAAGGATGTGAGGCCTATGTTTCCGAAGCGAAGAGTGTCCTAAAATGACAGGGAAAACAGGGGAACTGATCATAAAAAACCGGACCTCCTCAGAATGACCACCACAAGGGACGAACATAGTCAATGATTTAGAGACCTCGGTTATAAATCCAGTTCCCAGTGGGCGACCGTCCAAAGATCTTACAGTGCATGAATGTAAAAGAGGGTGGATGGGAATGGAATGTCTCCTAGCCAACTCCGCATCCATAAAACAGTCCACGGCGCCAGAGTCCACAAAAGCTTTGATAAATATTCTCCGTCTCCCCACAGTCAATTCCACAGGAATTAAAGTTCGGAAGGGAAATTGGGTCTGTCCCTCTAGCGCCCCCCATACCGCCAGAGGGCCTTCCCGTTTCCCTTTAAGCTCAGGGCAGCGTGGACGGATATGTCCCGGTTTGTTACAATTATGGCAGATTATACGTCTGCGAACGGGCTTACGAGCCCGGCTCTCATATGAGCCATCAACCTGCATAGGCTCACCAGGAGTGGAATTTTCAGTAGGCAGAATTGGAGCAGTATGCACGCTGCGAGGAGCATTAACCTTGTTATCAGCAAGAGCCAATGCAGTATGTTTCTCCCTGTTACGTTCGCGGATGCGATTATCAATTCGCACCACAGTACGGACCAACGAATCCAGAGAAACACAAGGCTCCAATGTAGCCAGAGCGTCCTTAACCTCCTCAGCCAAAGCATGAACAAACACTGTCATGAGAGGCGCTTCTGGCCAGCCTGTCTCTGTCACCAAGGAGCGAAATGAGATTGAAAAGTCTGCGACTCTTTCAGAGCCCTGCCTCAGATGCATTAAACGCGTAGCCGTGTCCTGACCAGGCACGGCGTTATGAGTGGGCCTAGGACCACCAAGGTCCACCCACTCATCTACAGGCCCACCCTAAACTTTTCTTTAAAAAAATAAAAAATAAAATAATAATGATATATTGTTTTACATACATTTTGTGATTTAATTCATTAATGATTCAAATTTGCTAATTTTAAAAACGATTTTAAGAGGTTGGTTATGTTGACGCTTCAACCGTGGTCAACGTGGCCGCTTTTAAGGAGATGGGCTGCAGCGCAGCCTGCGCATAAAAGATTCCATAGCGCTCCTCTTTGGTCAGAACCAAGGAGAGCGGTCGCGGATATGTAGCCTATCCGCTGAAACGTAAAAAAATGCAACAAAATATTTAAGTAACATTAGCAACATAATTTGATAAAAAAGAGATAATAGTAGTACATCAGCTAGACGTTTTTATTAAGTGAAGATTAAAGCCCAGACTAAAGATTCGCGACGAGACGGGTTGAAACTTCCAATTACTTGCGACACACCGGTCTGCGATGTTCTGAAACCTGCCAGTTCACATCAATGCGACGAGATGAGAGGATGTATCGTTTCCATAGCACTGACTCTCAGCGCTTCTATTTTAACTACCGGCTTTTTAGGCCTATTTTCCTAGTGTTGATGAGTTAGGCGCAACATTTGCATTTCAGCTATGAAGAAAACAGCGAGGGCAAACAAGAAAGAAAGGGGCCATAATTTGGAGCCGTCTATGGCCGTGGCGCAGTGACGTGCGGTCGGAGGTTAGTTTGGTGAGGCACAATTCTCCCCTTTGCTTGATTAGCAATCAGATGATTAACTAGTTTAGTAAGACTTTTCGGCAGAATGTCGGGCCAGTTTAAGTTTCCGCGGCGTTATTACTCAGTAGGCTACATCGAACCTGCTCACGAAACTGCAGATTTGCGAGTACTTGCTTACAGGAAGCCAGAGACGTGCGGTGAGGTGAGGCAGTCACCCAAACTTTTATCACAGGATTTTGCGAACCTGTTCCCTCGTACTATTCCTGATTGACAATCAAAACAATTAAGACCAAGCCGATAGGAAGCCCGTATACTGATAGAGGAGATAATGACAAAAAGATTCATTCACGTATACGCTTCAATTCGAGACTGCAAGGATGGAAATCTGAATAATCGATTAGGAAAAATTCTCCCTCTCGGTAATTCTGTATATCGTTTAAACATTTTGTTAATTGGATTATGAAAGAAGACTGAAAATAAATGCCCTTTTTTTTTTTTTTTGTTTGGGTGTAAAAGCGCGTATTTAAAGGAGAATGCATTGTATATTGATTAAGCATTGAACTCTGCATAAGTCAAACTGTTTTAATATTTGTTGATGACATTGCTTCGGCTTCCTGGCAGCAAGTACGCGCAAATCTGCTGTCTAGTGAGCATTTCAGGTTCGATGTACTGAGTAATAACGCCGCGGAAACTTAAACTGGCCCGTCATTCTGCCGAATAGTCTTACTAAACTAGTTAATCGTCTGATTGCTAATCAAGCAAAGGGAAGGATTGTGCCTCACCAAACTAACCTCCGACTGCACGTCACTGTGGCGAAGCCAGAACTTAAAATTGGGTGGGCTCTAAATATCTCTTTAAAACAATTAATAGTTCTGACTATCGCAATCAGATGCATTCAATCCGAAAACGCTCCGCACTATCAGGTGTTGCTTGTTCACTTCGTTAAGGCAAAACGACAATCGTTCATTTGGACGCGCAATTTTGTGCATTTCAAATCAGTGGCATAGCCAGAACTGAAAAATGAGCAGTCACACAACATCGCTTTACTACAGTAATTAGTCCTAACTTGTTCTCTGTCATTTTCCTTTGTTAAAACAATTTTCCACTTACAAGCATAATCAATTGGCAATTAAAGACACGGCTTCTTTTGTGAGGCAATCTAGGGCGACTAATCGATAGGCGTAATTCAGATCAGAAAAATAAGTTACTTGTAAGTTGGCCTATGGGATACTTTTCGAGAGGTAAACTGCTCTTGTAATTCTGCATTACCTTTCTGTCTCATCAGGTGATCTAGCCTGTGCTTCATGATCGATTAAATTGTTTAAATTGAATCAAAGACAGAGATCTGAAATGCACAAATTTGCGCGTCCAAATGAATGATTGACGTTTTGCCATAACGAGGTGAACAAGCAACGCCTGATAGTGCGGAGTGTTTTTGGATTGAAGGTAATTAGAAAAAATGATTGCGATCGAGTCAGAACTAATAATTGTTTTAAAGGGATGTTTATTACCCACTAGGGATGGGGCGATTTTCGATCAGATCGCATATCGGTGATGACTGGTTTTTTTCATAAAGCGATATTTTTAACCTGACTCGCAGACACCCCCTAACTCGCCACGCAGTTTCATGTCTCTGAGCTTTACCTTCTTTTAGTGCTGAAACGGTTAACCGGTTAACCATATCTGTTCATATGATTCTTGGTATTCGGATAATAAATTACTATTCGAATATTCCTACGGCCCCTAACCTATTTTAACCCCTTGTGGACGGGATTTTTAGATAATTTCCGTACCCCTGGACGGGGTTAATTTGGGGAAAATTAAGTTTTTTAGATTTGATTTTATCTTCAATATAATCTGTTTTTATTCTCAAAAAAGTACTTCTGTTGTATTTTAAGATGTTTTTAGCTAACAAAACACCTTTTATTTGCCTTTTCAATCCCAGAATTGTCACCCTGGGAGTCTATTGCAGCAGTATCATGGCCTATCGAACTATCACTAGCACTGCCGCCGCCAGAATGTTGCCAAGCCACATCGTTAGCACTGTCAGAATCTGAATCGGAACTGTCCAAAAGTCGCGAAAATTAGACCTACTACAATTCCGGGACCTACGAACCATACTATCGGTTCGCTCATCAGAATTATTTTCCACACAATCTTCTAATGAAGACGCATCACAATCAGCATTTTCTGAACCACTGCTTGCGCAAATAACGTCCAAAACTTCACCCAAAGACAGCGGGCGCTTCCTGAAGTCGCCATTTCACGTCGTATTGTCATCGAAAAAAGCCGAGAACATGCATTCAATCTCCACTCTAAAGGGGATTCCCGGCCGGTGCTGCCATCTAACCACAGGGGAGGTAACTAATGACGATCTAAGGGCAAGCCGGGAATTCCCAAGTTAAGTTTAGCGTGTTTACTCAGGCATGAAGTAGAGTGTCACGTGTGACGTGTCAACACGTCATCCGCCTCTGGGCACGCAAAAAATTTGCGTTTTAACACGTCATCCGTCCAAAATGGGTTAAGCAGGTGATTGTGATATCCTGGTAGCCGTGAATTACCTCACACAATATTATCTTACTTGGCTGGTGCCGTTTATTTCCACTGTTTCACACACTGAACAACTCGTGGTTTCTTTTTTACTTCTTGTTCTAGCTATATTTCTCTACTAGCTTCCCATTATTCCATAGAACGCTAGCCCCCTCTAGTGACCTTACAAGGTAACGCATTCACATACAGTTACTACATCCCCTCCCCTCTGAATAATACTAGTTTCATTACACCAAAACATCCTGGTACTCACTCTAACCTTAACTGTAGCAGTTATTCATTATCACATGTTAACATGTGTCCTGTAATTTTTTTATTTTTTTTAACAACCCAGAACAATTCTAACTAGGGATTTGGGAGGACTACCGCATCCCAGTGAGATTCCAGGACGCATTCTTGTCCTGTAGCTGTGGAACTCACTACTACCTAAGTATAGTCTTTCAAATAATCAGGAGCCTTCCTGGCTCGCTGAGATCTTCTCACTGCTGGTTGTTCTGCAGGTGATGACTCAGGCGGTTCATCAGTCAGTTTTCCTGCAGGACTGTCACCAGAGGCAGAGGAGATAGGCGTCTCAGGTAACGTTTGAGGGGGTGGTTCCTCGTCGTCCGCAGGTGAGAGTCGGGCAACTCCTCAGTTGTCTTTGCCGACGCGATGGAACTTCTACCACGTACCTGGTCGATGTGTCGTCTCACAACTTGCCCATTTCCTAGCGTGACTTTGCAGGACACAGGACCAGTCTTCTCTGTTATTGCTCCTGGTACCCAGGCTGGTCCTGAGCCAAAGTTGCGTGTATAGACTAAGTCTCCTTCTTCCAGTATTCTCACTCTAGCACGCATGTCATGGTAGTGCTTTTGCTTAGCTTGTTTCCAGCGTATGCTGTTTTTGAAGTCTGGATGGATTAAGTCAAGAGTTGACCTCAGCTTCCTACCGCACAACAACTCCGCTGGTGATTTGCCAGTTGTGGATTGTGGTGTTATACGGTAACTGAACAGTGCTCTGGCCATTCTGGTTTCAATTGAGTCTCCTGCCATCTTCATCATGAGTGACTTAAAAGTCTGGATGGCTCTTTCGGCTAAGCCATTAGAAGATGCATGATATGGCGCTGTTGTGATGTGACGTATGCCATTCTTTTCTGCAAACTCTGGAAACTGTTCACCGGTAAAACAACTACCATTATCCGATACCATTATTTCAGGGATGCCATGTTGACTGAAACTCTTTCGAAGGCATTCAATAGTAACTGCAGATGTAGAGCTACTCACTGCATGCGCTTCGATCCACTTTGAATATGCATCCACCACAATGAGGAACATTCTTCCCATCCAGGGACCAGCATAGTCAATATGGATTCTTCTCCATGGTTTGTCTGGGACTTCCCAGGGATGTAATGGTGCCACTGGAGGACTACTTCTGTTTTCCTGGCATGCAACACACGCCTTCACCAGAGCCTCCACCTCCGCATCCATATTAGGCCACCACATGTAACTTTGCGCCAACCCTTTCATTCGGGTAATGCCGGGGTGTGCCTGGTGAAGCTGCTTCAGCAAAGCATTGCGGCCAGGCGGTGGGACCACCACTCGTCCTCCCCACAATATACATCCATCCTGCGTGCTGAGCTCATCCTGCCGTCGGGTATAAGGTGTGAAAGCAGGATCATCCACCTTTGGCCACCCTCGCAAGATGTATTCTCTTACTCTCGCCAGCACCGGATCCTTGTCAGTCCATTACCTTATTTGCTGTGCATTCACCAGAGGCACATCCATGTTTTCAAATAACAGTACTCTCTCTTCCTCCTCAGGAGTGCTCTCTCCTCTTCCTTCCAAGGGTAGTCTACTTAGCGCGTCCGCATTTGTATGGTCTCGGCCTACCTTGTAGACGATGGTATACTCATACGCTGCTAACGTGACTGCCCATCTCTGTATCCTTGGAGATGTCATCTGAGGTATGGCCCTCATTTCGCTAAATAGTGATATTAATGGTTTGTGATCAGTCACTATGGTGAATTGTCTCCCATACAGGTATTTGTGGAATTTTTTTTTTTTTTTCACTCCGAAGACTACTGCCAGGCCTTCCTTGTCCAGCTGGGAGTAGTTCTTTCCAGTGGAACTCAGAGTCCTTGAAACAAACCCTATGGGTCTGTCCAATCCATCAGCCATGCGATGAGAAAGTACAGCTCCCACCCCGTAGGGCGAGGCGTCACATGCCAAGATGAGGGGTTTATTAGAGTCATAATGAACTAACACACTACAGGATTGAAGTAGCGCTTTTGATTCTTCAAATGCCTTCTGCTGTTTTGCCCCCCATGACCATTTTTCTTCCTTTCTTAACAGAACATGTAGCGGTGCCAGTAGCGTGGAGAGTTGCGTGAGGAAACGGTGATAGTAATTTAACAACCCTAGGTAAGCTTTCAACTCACTTACGTTTCGTGGCTGAGGCGCTCCAGCTATAGCTTCCACCTTCTCTGTGAATGGATGTAAAACACCAGCATTTATCTTGTGGTCTAGAAACGCCACCTCTCTTCCCATGAACTCGCATTTGCTTCTTTTCAGGCTGAGTCCACTTTTCTCTAGTCTTTGAAGCACTTCCTCCAGATTTTTCAGATGCAGATGCCCTCCATTGTTCTCTGAAATATGGCGGGACTGGAAGCTACTCCAAATGGTAGGCGGGTATATGTATACAAGCCCTTGTGCGTATTGATAGTCACATACTTCCGGGATTCCTCTTCCAAAACCACCTGTTGATAGGCATGACTCATGTCTAATTTCGTGAAATGCTTTCCGCCATTCAACTGTGCAAAGAGGTCTTCCACTTTAGGAATTGGATACTGGTCCACCCGCGATGCTCTATTGACAGTGAGTTTGTAATCCCCACATATTCTAATTGAGCCATCGGGTTTCCTCACTGGGACAATGGGCGCCGCCCATTCTGCAGACTGCACTGGTTCGATGATCTTATCATCCAGCAGCCTCTGTAGCTCACTCTCGACCAGTGGCTTTACGGCATAAGGCACCGGTCGGGGTTTGCAGAATCTTGGCTGGGCCTCCCTGTCCACATTAATCTTTGCTGTGACACCTTTAAGTTGTCCTAGCCCCTCTTTAAACACCTCAGTGTGTCTTTCGAGGACCTCGTCCAGCTGTAATGGAGGCGCTGACTCCACCTTGTTTACCAGCTGATCCATCATGACAAGCTCTTGTAGCCAGCTTCGCCCCAATAGATTTGGTCCTTCTCCATCTACTATCACCACAGGCAATGTCTTTTCTGTGTTTTTGTTCAGCACCTTTACCTGTGCCATGCCCAGCACTTCCAGCCTCTCTCCAGTATACGTTTTTAATTTCAGTGAGCAGGGCTTTTGTTGGTGGAATTCAGTCATAAATTCCTTATTATTGCTTATTGTGTTATTAATTGCTTATCCTTTGAGCCGCCCAGGTCAGGCATGACTGCTAAACTTATACAATCTAGCTTTTATAAGTAAGTATAAAAGCCATTAACTGTGTTTAATGTGTATTCATTTTATCTGAAACCTTGAGGTCCAGCCGGACCAAGGAGTGTATTTTGAGTTTTGTGCGTTCCCAGGAGACAGTTCCTGCGAAGCTTGCAGAACCACGAGATAAGCAACAGGTGATTGGGGGAGAGAAAGACTCCTCTGTACTGCAGATATGGCTGTCAGGGTCAGCCTTACATGGGATGCCAACTCCTGGCACGAGGAACGGCTGAGAACAACATGATGTTTTTCAGCCCCAAGGGGAGGGGATTCTGACTTAGTGCTTTTACATATATCCAAAGCAAAGGAGAGATTGCTTTGTCTTTGTTCTTGCCTGTAACTTGGACCGTACGTGCGCACGTAGTAAAGGATCCTATTTACTCTCATCTGTCTCAGTCTGATTTATTTCAGGAATGAAAATTAAAATTCCCACAACAGCTTTAGCTATGATGTGGCTGTTTTCTTCCATAGTTGTGCGTATTGCGGTTTGCTTAATAGAGTTACCCCACAGCCAGTGTCAACTTCAAATTTTACCATCATTCCGTTTATGTTTATGGTGCGAGTGATGGGGGCCACCTTGGAAAACTCTTGTGACATGCTATAGACGGTGTGAAAGCTAATGTCCTCTGTGTCACTCTCTCCCTCCCTTCTAAGCTGATTCGTCCGCTGCTCTTTTCCTGGGCCTCTGCAGTCGCTTTTCTGGCCCTTATTTGGCGCCCTCTGCACATTTGAATTGCCCGCCTTCGATCTGCATGCCTTCTTAATATGCCCCCGCTTGCCACAATTATGACATAGCTCCGTAGCAAATTTGCATTCAGCGGCGGTGTGCTGGCCTTTACAGCGATAACAACTAGGGAATTTACACTGAGTCTTTTCAGCAGACACTTTGTGGACACTTACTTGAGCTTTCGTCACGCGCGGAGTCAGAGCGGTCTCCTCGGCTAGCTTCCCTTACAGATCTTTCACATCCTTCGATGCCGATTCCATGGCTTGGCACAACTTCATGGCCTTATCGAACGTTAGATCCACTTCCGACAACAGCCGCCTTTGCATTCGGTCGTCATTCACTCCGCACACCAATCTGTCACGTAACATTTGTGGCAGTGCATCTCTGTATTCACAGTGTTGTGCTAATTTCCTCAATTCAGCCACATACTCGGCTATAGACTCACTGCTCTTCCATACACGCAAATTAAATTTAAATCGTTGTACAATTTCACTCGGTTTGGGGTTAAAGTGAGTCTTCAGTACTTCAGTGAGCTGTGCATACGTTTTATCTTTCGGCAGGTCAGGACTTATTAAACTTCTCAACAAGCTATAAGTAGTTGCACCCACTCCACTTAGCAGCACAGCCTTTTTCCTATCTTCCCCTTTAATATCATTTGCCTCGAAGAAAAAGTCTAACATTTCACTATATTCTTCCCAAGACTGAGACACACCATCAAAGGGAGTTACCGAGCCGATCACCGCAGCCATTCTCGTCTGTCGTGGTGGTGGGGTGGCTTCGTGATCCTCGTCTGAACTACTGGAACTTGCCACGATTACAGTTAACCCCTTGTCTCGTCCAACAGAAACTGGCTTTCAATCCTCGTCGCCAATTGTGTGATATCCTGGTAGCCGCGACTTACCACACACAATATTATCTTACTTGGCTGGTGCCGTTTATTTCCACTGTTTCACACACTGAACAACTCGTGGTTTCTTTTTTACTTCTTGTTCTAGCTATATTTCTCTACTAGCTTCCCATTATTCCATAGAACGCTAGCCCCCTCTAGTGACCTTACAAGGTAACGCATTCACATACAGTTTACTGCAGTAATGAGCAGCGCGCTGTAGCGCAGATAAAACGGGGAAACTCAAGAAAAAGTTTGTTCGGGCGCCAGGCAGCCTTCAACTGCCAACTGAAGAATTTCTTTATCCACGCCACAGCGGGAATAACCAGAAACAAGCAAAACAAGCAATCACGTTGATTTTTTTTCTTAAATTTGCATAAACGCAATATATATTTGAAAGATCAAGCATAAATTCGGAAACAACAAGATCTTGTCATGCTTTCTAAAATAAAAATAGAGAAACAGAAAAAAACAGTAATCATTTAAACTGAGCGTCTTTTACCTAAACAGTGATATGCAAAGAACGGATAACAATGAGCACGAAGCTCTAAAAAAAAAAAAAAAAAAAAAAACCCAAATCTTCACTCAAGTAGCAATTTAAGTTACCTTTATAACTTTCGGTCACGCAATTCAAACAGAAAATAAGACGCGACAATGTCGGCAAGACATTTATGCAACTGAAGATTAACAAACACAAATCAACCCCGATGCTTAAACATCCATATTGCAGAATGCAAAAAGAGAGAATAAAGCAATGAAACGAAATATAACAAATTAAGGCGGGGTAAGGCAGTTAATAATATTTCGTTTTGGATTTCAATCTTGATGCAGGTAGTTCGGGAATTTATGGGGCAGGCAAAGCAAGTGCGAAAAGCTAGTTTTAAAATGAAATCTTGGGCTTCGACAGACCTTATCGCAGTCCTCATTCACTCATTCCGCTGAAAAGTATACTTTCCAAACCGTGAAGGATGTACCGGTACTGTTTCCCCAAGGCAGAAGGATTTCTTCTTCAGGAACCAAATAACGGAGTCTTTTAAGTGTTAAAAAAATCCTTCCCAGGCTGATTCCAATGGATCATAAAAGGGTTTTTTTTTATTTTCTTCTCCTGTACTACCTAGTATTATTATTATTATTACTATTATTATTATTACTTTTTAACTCGCCAGTTTCCGTCTGCTTTTTTGAATACTCGCCCCACGCAACTCTTTGCTCTCCTCACTCACACCCCGCACTACGCACTTCCCGGAATACAGAGCAGCCCATCTTTCCCCGACCTGACATCTCCGTATAGGTTCGCGTCAGCTCATTAGAGAGAGAGAAAAAAAAAACCATACCCCGTTTAAAAATTAATTTCATTATTATTATTATTATTATTATTATTATTGTAGCGGTTTCTCCAATGAGCGGAGGCGGAGTCAGGGTCTGGAGTTTTCGCATCGCCCCAGAAGCGGAGCTTCGTTTTATTTTTTCTGCCATACTCATGTGAATACAGCAATTGTTTCTCAGAGTGGCAAAACCTCTCAGTTCTATTTCGTATGAGCTTCGCCCTTTAAGGCTGTCGCTATTGGGTTTATCCCTCTGCACATGCGCAGCTCTGAAGATTTTCTTTCCCGCCATTGTTCTGCACGATGGCCCCAATCAGGTCCGCATCCACCGTATATTACATTCGCGGGAGCTGAGTTCGGCTCCCACTTTTTCTTCAGCGCATGAAGTTGAATGACGCGGTTCTGAAGATGAGTATTTCTCGAAGAGTGGTACGCCTCTGTCCTGAGTGTGGCAACTGCTACATTATGCCGTACGACCCTCACTCACGCTGCGAAATATGCCTCGGCGCCGAACATGTCTGGCTAGCCTTGACGCCTCAAGCTTTCTGTTCGTTTTGTGCCCTCCTACCTCTGAGGGAGCTGCAGCGGCGGGCTGACGCATTTATGCCCCGTATAACAAGTATCGTGGATACTGAGGAAACTAATGTGAGATTGGGTCCATCGTATGGTAGAGAGGTGGAGGATCATGAAGGGCAAAAATTCAGTAATTCTACTCCCTTCTTTACCGCTTGTACTACTGCTTCCCTCTTCCCACTGGAAGACTTGAAGTTCGGCAAGCAGGGTGTCCCGCTTTTGCAAACATCCCCTTTCTCGCCGTTTTATCAACGTGCTGCTAGTGAATCGCTGCCGGCGGAGCCTGAAGTCCACGCTCCAGGACTCCGTGTCCTGCAATTGGCAGACCTCGCTAATGCGGCTTTGGCTCAACTTGGCCGCGCCCCGCTACGCCGGCCAGCGTGTTCCCGGTCTAGCTCACCGACTGCACTGCCGGTAAAACACAGGAAGCTACGAGGAGCTGCGGGAAATGTGTGGCTACCTCACAATAAGAGGCAGCTTCAGAGAAAACAGTTTGCCCCCCTCTCCCCTGAACGTTCTGCAGCTATTTCTCTGCACACTCTCCGCCAACCAATATTTCCCGCAGGAAGAGAGGCGATTGACAAAGCGGAGAGGGTGAGGAAGTGCACTCAGCGGGGTCGAGTGAATATTCGTCCACAGCGCACTCACGGTTTTTTGCGAGATTGGAGAGAAAATCGCTCTTGCATCGGCGCCCGGTAGCCCCTGCTGCCCCTGTGTTTTGGACCGCTTCCCCCCATTCCCCCACCGTACAGCCCACACCTCCCGCTACTGCGCCTCCCCGCGCCTCTTGTCCCGGCATGCATAATCTTCGCCCTGCACACAAGTGGATGAACCCCCCGGCCGAACCGCCGCGGAAGCAGAGGAGGCAATCACTGCCACTAGGGGATGTGTGTCCGACCTCTCATGTTGGTCCTTTTCAGGGCTACTCCCCCTGTGTTGAGAAGCAGTTCCTTTTAAAGCAGTTTGCCTCTGTCTCCACTGAGTTCTCTGCAACTGTTTCGACACGTATCCTCCACGCACCTGAGTCCTCTGCTACACGCAAACGAAAGGCAAAACCCGCCAGTCTGTGTTTAAACAGCAGTCCTAACTCAGCGGTAAGCTCGGAACCTCCTACGCTGAAGATCGCAAGTCCGATCCTCAGTGATGGTGGTTTAATTTTACCAGCTAATGTGAGCGAGTTTGACTATGCCGCTGTTGCAACAGCAACCGCGCACTCCACGCCCACCCATGCTACCCACACAGATGTGCAGGCTATTGAGTCTGGGGAGATCGGCAATGCTGCTCTTCCCGTCTCTCAGCCCTTTCTATCCTGCCCTCCCGTCAGCTGTGCTATAACACGCTACAGCGGAGAGGGCTCTGCTCTAACAGAAACGTCAGTAAAAACTACCCTTACATTTGCACGCCCGCTCTCAGGGCACTTCTCAGCATGGCAAAGTCTGTTTTTCTTAAAAAGATGGCTGAGGAGAATAATAGAAAGGGGCTGTATTCTCCAGCTCGCGTTCCCGCCCACGCTGTTCAGCGGCGTGATGCCAATTGTCAGGGCTTTTCAGACAGAGTTAGAGGCTCTGATTTCATACCTAACCGAACTGTTGAGAAAGGGAGTAATATCCGCAGTTCTCCCAGGCGAAGAGAGCGAAGGATTTTACTCTCGTTGCTCTCTTGTGCTGAGAAAGACAGGCGGAATGAGACCGATTCACGATCTGCTCTTTTTCAACAAGGACATTGTGAAAAGACAGATTCACATGCGCACCGCAAATGCATCAAAGTGTGTGCGCCAGGTCGATTGGCTCAATTCCATCGACCCAAAGGCTGCGCTTTTCCATGTCCCCATCACTCCCAGACACAAGAAATTCCCACGTTTCTCTGTCAGAAGGGGGCAGTTTCATTACTGTCGCCGACTTTTCGGCTATTCGCTGGCGCCACGCATTCTCTTCAATTACGTAGAGGAGGCATTAGATCAGCGACGCAGAGAAAGCATCAGAGTCCTTCTTTATCTGGACGATCTGATTTGGATAGCAGCCTCAAAGGAGGTAGCAGCGCTTCACACTGTGAAACTGATCAGTCACCTGACTCATCTGTACTTTGCTATAAACTGTTAAAAGAGCGCCGCCCTCCCATCCAAATTACAAATTTACTTGGGAGTGCGCAAGGATTCAATCTCTATGAACCCGAAGCTGTCCAAAGTCAGACTTCTAACACTCAGCCCCCCCTGCCTCGTATCAAGCCTCACAGAGTGAATATGGCACTGACTGTAATGCACCTACTGGGCATGATGTCAGCCAGTCATGTGATCGCCCCCCTGGGACTTCTTCACATGAGAAAAATCCAGAGGTGGTTTGCTCGCCTTCACCTCGACCCAGTTCGATAGGGAAGGTGCCTGTTATCTATTCCCCTGTCTGTGCAGCCACTCAAACACCTTGCCCCAGTGCTGACAGACAAACATGTAGCGAGAACAGACGACATGATGGCGGCAGTCTTCATGCACCACCACGGCGGTGATCGATCAGCCCAGCTTCTGGAAATTGCCAGAAGCATTCTATAACCATTTCACGCGAACCTACTTTACGATTTTCCCTGGTCCCTCTAACTCCTGGCCTCCTGACACAGATTCAGGCGAAGGACTTGTCAGTCATACGGGTGGTTCCAGAGCGCACAAGCGCGCCATGGTTCCTGGCACTGACACAACTGCTATCCAGGGAACCGTGGCGAATCCCATGGTGCGCGGACGACCTCCGGCAGCTGAACAGTGCGATCAGTCACTTCGCTGTAATAGGTCAACGATTATGGGTTTGGCCCCTGAGAGGGAGCGATTGGAGGGATTACGATTAGCCCCTGAGGTGGTACAAACCATTCAAGGGGCAAGGGCCCCTTCAACCACTGCTTATAACTCAGCAAAATGGTCTGTTTTTCAGCGCTGGTGTGAGGAGAGGCGTATGGATCCAACATCCTGCACTTTGCCACAAACACTGTCTTTCCTCCAGCTACTAGTCGATAGAAATCTGTCCCTTTCGACTATTAAAACTTACGCTGCGGCCATTTCATCGTGCCACGAAGGGTTCGGAGAGAGATCGGTCTTTGCGCACCCATTAGTCAAGCGTTTCCTGAAGGGAGTCAGGAGGCAACGGCCTGTTACGCACCGCTCAACACCACAATGGGATTTACCACTAGTATTACGTGCTCTAAGAGAAGCTCCTTTTGAGCCTATATCCCAAATCTCACTTAAATTTCTGTCCTGGAAGACAGCGCTCCTCTTAGCGTTAACCACAGCTAAGAGAGTGAGCGATTTATGTACACTTTCAGTCTCCTCGTCTGGTCTCTTCATCAGAGGAGATGGAAGCGCCGCTTCTCTATGGCCAAACCCTTCATTCATGCCGAAGAGCATTACTAGTGCTTTTAGTTCAAGGGCGATCTCTCTGGATGGTTTTTTCCCTCCCCCACATAAGAATGAGGAGGAAGAAATATCGCATTGCCTCTGCCCAGTACGAGCGCTATCCCATTACGTGGCGCGCGCAGCAAGCATCAGACAGACTCAACAGTTTTTCGTACACTACAGAGCGCATTCTCAAGAGAAGCCTCTGACAAAACCGCGCCTGGCTCATTGGCTGTGCGGTGCTATCACACAACCGTATGTTACTGCAGGAGTAGATCTCCCGCCAGACCTTCGAGCACATTCTACGCGAGCCGTGTCCTCCTCCACAGCTCTCCTTAGAGGAGTTGCAGCGGCTGACATCTGCGCTGCCGCGTCATGGACATCCCCATGTTCTTTTATTCGCTTCTATCTACGCGATGCATCAGAGTTTTCAATGACTCACTCTGTATTAAGTGTAATTGACGGGCAGTGATTTTTCATGTTGTCTGCACTTTGCAGCTAGCAGATGCTCAGGTCTCCCATCACTCTTATTTGTTGAGCTTGAGGGACTGTCACAATACGTAATGTTCGTCCCCGCTCGCTGCCCAGAATAAGTTGGTTATCATGGGGAGTCGGACAGGGGCCTCTGAAACCTGCTCTGCTCTCTTTGGAACTAGTTACAATGCGTAACTTTCGTCCCCCTCTGTCACAGCAGCAGGTCTGTAACGTGAATGGAATGATTGTGGATGTAATCTATTCGTTACAATGCAGTAGGTCAGTCCAGCTGATGAATCGACCGTTTCTCAAATGCGAGAACTCCGGTTAGCTTCCATGCTGAAACTACTGGCGCATATTTTTTCGCTAAAGGGGACTAGCGCAGTGGAGTTGTAATGTATTTTGACTCCTGCACTTGCAGTGTAAGACGGATGTGTGTAAATGCTTTTACGCTGGTGTCACAGTGGGGCAAAGACTACATCCAGCTTCGCCCTTTATCCCAATAGCAACAGCCTTAAAGGGCGAAGCTCATACGAAATAGAAGGATGGTTATGTATTGTAACCCCAGATTCTATGAGTATGAGCGTAGCCCTTTAAGTTTCCACCCCACGTGCTCCACCATCGTCAGCTGAAGAAAAAGCTGTCTGTTATTGGGAGCCGAACTCAGGTCACGCGAATGTAATATATGGTGGATGCGGACCTGATTGGGGCCATCGTGCAGGACAATGGCGGGAAAGAAAATCTTCAGAGCTGCGCATGCGCAGAGGGATAAACCCAATAGCGACAGCCTTAAAGAGCGAAGCTCATACTCATAGAATCTGGGGTTACAAGACGTTTGTGTGCTCTGGAACCACCCGTATGACTGACAAGTCCTCCGCCTGAATCTGTGTCAGGAGGCGAGGAATTAGTGGGACCAGGGGAAAAGCGTAAAGTAGGTTCGCGTGAAACGGTTATAGAATGCTTCTGGCAATTTCCAGAAGCTGGGCTGATCAATTGCCGCCCTGGTGGTGCATGAAGACTGCCGCCATCATGTTGTCTGTTCTCGCTACATGTTTGTCTGTCCGCACTGGGGCAAGGTGTTTGAGTGGCTGCACAGACAGGGGAATAGATAACAGGCACCTTCCCTATCGAACTGGGTCGAGGTGAAGGCGAGCAAACCACCTCTGGATTTTTTTCATGTGAAGAAGTCCCAGGGGGGCGATCACATGACTGGCTGACATCATGCCCAGTAGGTGCATTACAGTCAGTGCCATATTCACTCTGTGAGGCTTGATACGAGGCGGGGGGGCTGAGTGTTAGAAGTCTGACTTTGGACAGCTTCGGGTTCATAGAGATTGAATCCTTGCGCACTTCCAAGTAAATCTGTAATTTGGACGGCAGGGCGGCGCTCTTTTAACAGTTTATAGCAAAGCACGGATGAGTCAGGTGACTGATCAGTTTCACAGTGTGAAGCGCTGCTACCTCCTTTGAGGCTGCTATCCAAATCAGATCGTCCAGATAAAGAAGGACTCTGATGCTTTCTCTGCGTCGCTGATCTAACGCCTCCCCTACGTAATTGAAAAGAATGCGTGGCGCCAGCGAATAGCCGAAAAGTCGGCGACAGTAATGAAACTGCACCCCTCTGACAGAGAAACGTGGGAATTTCTCGTGTCTGGGAGTGATGGGGACATGGAAAAGCGCAGCCTTTGGGTCGATGGAATTGAGCCAATCGACCTGGCGACACACACTTTGATACATTTGCGGTCGCATGTGAATCTGTCTTTTCACAATGTCCTTGTTGAAAAAGAGCAGATCGTGAATCGGTCTCATTCCACCTGTCTTTCTCAGCACAAGAGAGCAACGAGAGTAAAATCCTTCGCTCTCTTCGCCTGGGAGAACTGCGGATATTACTCCCTTTCTCAACAGTTCGGTTAGGTATGAAATCAGAGCCTCTAACTCTGTCTGAAAAGCCCTGACAATTGGCATCACGCCGCTGAACAGCGGAGGCGGGAACGCGAACTGGAGAATACAGCCCCTTTCTATTATTCTCCTCAGCCATCTTTTTAAGAAAAACAGACTTTGCCATGCTGAGAAGTGCCCTGAGAGCGGGCGTGCAAATGTAAGGGTAGTTTTTACTGACGTTTCTGTTAGAGCAGAGCCCTCTCCGCTGTAGCGTGTTATAGCACAGCTGACGGGAGGGCAGGATAGAAAGGGCTGAGAGACGGGAAGAGCAGCATTGCCGATCTCCCCAGACTCAATAGCCTGCACATCTGTGTGGGTAGCATGGGTGGGCGTGGAGTGCGCGTTTGCTGTTGCAACAGCGGCATAGTCAAACTCGCTCACATTAGCTGGTAAAATTAAACCACCATCACTGAGGATCGGACTTGCGATCTTCAGCATAGGGGGTTCCGAGCTTACCGCTGAGTTAGGACTGCTGTTTAAACACAGACTGGCGGGCTTTGCCTTTCGTTTGCGTGTAGCAGAGGACTCAGGTGTGTGGGGAATACGTGTCGAAACAGTTGCAGAGAACTCAGTGGAGACAGAGGCAAACTGCTTTAAAAGGAACTGCTTCTCAATACAAGGGGAGTGGCCCTGAAAAGGACCAACATGAGAAGTCGGACACATATCCCCTGGTGGCAGTGATTGCCTCCTCTGCTTCCGCGGCGGTTTGGCCGGGGGGTTCGTCCACTTGCATGCAGGGCGAAGATTATGCATGCCGGGACAAGAGGCGCGGGGAGGCGTAGTAGCGGGAGGTGTGGGCTGTACGGTGGGGGAATGGGGGGAAGTGGTCCGAAACACAGGGGTAGCAGGGGCTACCGGGCGCCGCTGCAGAGAGCGATTTTCTCTCCAATCTCGTAAAAAACCGTGAGCGCGCTGTGGGCGAATATTCACTCGACCCCGCTAAGTGCACTTCCTCACCCTCTCCGCTTTGTCGATCGCCTCTCTTCCTGCGGGAAATATTTGTTGGCGGAGAGTGTGCAGAGAAATAGATGCAGGACGCTCAGGGGAGAGGGGGGAAAACTGTTTTCTCTGAAGCTGCCTCCTATTGTGAGGTAGCCACACATTTCCCGCAGCTCCTCGTAGCTTCCTGTGTTTTACCGGCAGTTCAGTCCGTCGGCTAGACCGGGAACACGCTGGCCAGCGTAGCGGGACGCGGCCAGGTTGAGCCAACGTCGCATTGGCGAGGTCCGCCAATTGCAGGACACGGAGTCCTGGAGCGTGGACTTCAGGCTCCGCCGGCAGCGATTCACTAGCAGCACGTTGATAAAACGGCGAGAAAGGGGATGTTTGCAAAAGCGGGGCACCCTGCTTGCCGAACTTCAAGTCTTTCAGTGGGAAGAGGGAAGCACTAGTTCAAGTGGTAAAGAAGGGAGTAGAATTACTGAATTTTTGCCCTTCATGATCCTCCACCTCTCTACCATACGATGGACCCAATCTCACATTAGCTTCCTCAGTATCCACGATACTTGTTATACGGGGCATAAATCCGTCAGCCCGCCGCTGCAGCTCCCTCGGAGGTAGGAGGGCACAAAACGAACAGAAAGCTTGAGGCGTCAAGGATAGCCCAACATGTTCGGTGCCGAGGCATATTTCGCAGCGTGAGTGAGGGTCGTACGGCATAATGTAGCAGTTGCTACACTCAGGGCAGAGGCGTACCACTCTTCGAGAAATACTCTTCTTCAGAACAGCGTCATTCAACTTCATGCGCTGAAGAAAAAGTGGGAGCCGAACTCAGGTCATGCGACTGTAATATACGGTGGATGCGGACCTGATTGGGGCCATCGTGCAGGACAATGGCGGGAAAGAAAATCTTCAGAGCTGCGCATGCGCAGAGGGATAAACCCAATAGCGACAGCCTTATAGGGCGAAGCTCATACGAAATAGAACAGTTCAATCTGGTCGATGACGGTGAGAAAGTGCAGTGTAAACTTCAAATCAGTGACTCGGAAATTTCGCCGGTTAACCAAATACTATTCGAATATAGCAAAAGGTTATTCGAATACTAAAGATCACTTACTGTTTCAGCGCTACCTTCTTTACGATGGTGCGCATTGATATTTCAGTCTACATTCATTTCCAATGGTAGAAAAGATGTTCCTAAACCATAACAACCAAACTATCGGGTGTTTATCCGCCGAAGGTAAACTAAAAGCCAATTGGAACGAGTCTTGTTGCAGAAATGAACTGCCGGCATTTCTCCGTAAAAAATATAAACTTAGTGTCAATAAATTCATTACTTTCACTATGATGTTATAAATAAATTTTTGAACACTATATTTCGAAACCCCAATACGTAACCCATCTTTTACACCAATAAACACACATCTCATGGGTCTCCTTGACAGTCTTTATATCAAAATGAGATTGCGCGACTTCAATCGGGTTTTCACCAGCGGGATCACGTTACCTGAAAGCGAAAGTAATCCATATTCATGTAGGCAAGCATGTACAGTAGTCGGCCATGCTGATAATTAACTATACAGATGTGTGTGCTGTGATGTAACTCCGCTCACCCCCTCTGGCGATTGGATCGCCTATCGGAGATCTCCAGTGACCACGATTGGATGATATGAAAATAGAGATGATTGCCTAACCCTATTACCCGCGCAATTTTAAGTTCTGACCGCGCCACTGGTTCATGGGTGCTTCAACGAGATACCGAAGGTGCTGTTGCCAATCTGTGCCAGGAGCTTGCAGCGGTAGACCTGCCCTCTTTTGTAAATTTCTCCCGGTTATTCTCGGTGCAGTTCCAACCAGCTGACAGTTTGTAACTGACGTGACCAGCTGAATTTGCTACGAACTGATTGGCTGTTGAGACGGGTTATGTGCTTTAAGTTTTAAAACCAGCCTCTTGCGATTTGACATGCTGAATCTCCGGCTTGAGTCGAGGCAAGCCAGTTCACACTGCTGCAATTCCTCCCTGCGACATTCTAAAACGGTCTTGTCTCGTTGCGAATCTTTGGTCTGAACTGGGCTTAAGTTTTATTAAGTGACCTAATCTTTGGAATTTAGGCCCACCCACAATTGGTCTGGCCCACCCCAAACTGAAATCCTGGCGCCTTGCCTGGTCCTGACCACAAACATCCTGATCAAATACCGATACCATTTCTCTAACGAGAGTCTCCACTGTATTCATGACCGGTGAATTGGATCGAATAAGTGGGCCGACCCTAGTGAGTGCTGTGTCGGTTAACAGGGATAAAATAAATGAAACCCAAGACTCTTCATTCATGAACCGTGAAGGCTGCGCTTTAAAAATTTTTTCTCATTGGGCAATGAAATCTTTACATCTTCCTGCCTCGCCTCCATATCTTGGGGGTAAATGGAGTTTTGGCTCTCGGGGAAGATGTACGGATTGTGCTGGTGCAACATTCTGTGTGATCTGAGGGGACAAGGCTCTAATACTTTCAGTGAGACTGAACAGAACGTTTTCCTGTTTCTGCACGGCATTCGCCTGCAGGCGGACTCTCTCCGCCAACTCTGCCTGCTGATTGTTCAGGCTAGCAAAACCCTTGCCATACCCAGAGAGAACTGCTTGTTGATTAGCCACAACTTTCTCTAACGCAGCCGCCGCTGACGATCAAGGTGGATACATGGTTAAAATGCAATAAATTATCACTAAATATAAACAAGACAAACTTTATAATTTTTCGTTCGAACAGAAATCGAAGCAACCTTGAACTTATCGATATTAAAATAAATGACAGTCCTATTGAGAGATTGAAGTTCACTAGATTCCTGGGAGTTCATGTGGAGGAGTTCATAAATTTCTGGGGCCATATTGATGTATTAACTAAGAAACCATCAAAATATATTGGATTAATTATTAAGTTGAGGCATTTCTTACCTGGTGAAGCACTTGTAACATGATATCGGTCATTATTTGAGCCTCATCTTAACGCCTTAACACTCCGACGGCCCGAATACGGGACCATCAGGTAAGTTAAAAACAAGAACAGATTTCAATTTACCTTGAGTTACATCCTTTGTAGGCATTTTAAGAAAATGTTACCGGAGTGGTAAGGGGTTAATCATTGCGATATTATTTGGAGCAATACATTTCCCAGCCACCTAGGGAAATTGATAATTCTGCAGAAGAAAATTATTCGAGCTATGTCTTGGGCTAAATTTGACGCTCCTTCTGACCCGCTCTTTCATCGTTATGGCCTTCTGAAAATGACTGAACTTAATACTTTTCATAATGCTTGTATTATATTCTGTGTTGTTAATAAGCTCAACGAAAGACTTTGTGACCTGATTCCAATTTCCTTTCCTCCGCATTCATATCAGACTAGGAAGAAGCATTTTATTAAGGGAAAAAACCAGAAACTCAAATGTACCAGCCTCAGTATTGCTTGTAGAGGTCCACAGGTATGGAACAATCTTGATAAAGACTTGCAAATATCCCCATCTATACTTGTTTTTAAAAATAGACTGAGGAGGCATCTGTTGCTGAAATACTCTCAGTCGGGATTCTGATATGGTATTCTCTCTTTCTTACATTGTAGCTTAATTCTTCTTGGACTGTTGGTGACGTGACCACTTGGACCTTGTTAGGAGTAGGGCTTAGGTTAGGTTAGCTTTAGGTTAGGGTATCTCTTGTATGGGTGTATATGGTTGAGAGTGTTATGAGTAAATGTATGTGTATATACGCAAATATGTATTTTTCTGTTTTTTTGGGGGGGGGTTGGATTATGTTTAATCGTACATGTATTTATTTTGTGCCTGGGCCCCTCTAAATAAGCTTTTAAGCTTCCTCGGGTGTCCCATTTCACATGGGATAACTACAAAATGAGTATGTCGTACATGGTTTTAACTGATGTGAATAAAGAAAGAAAGAAAGACAAATCCATGCTGGCTAGTGTGTTCTGTAATGGCTGGAAAAATTGAGAGGCCAAGTGCAGCGGCCAGAGAGAGAACGAGCAGTTGGACACAATACAAACACAGAGAATTATACAGACCATCATAAAGTACTCGCGCTTCCAAAGGACGTATAATAGTCCGAAAAAATGGAAGCAACGCGAGAGAGAACAAAAGTAGAAAAGGAAAAATTCCTAAAGCGGAAGGAACTCCAATAATAACGAAGATATAAAGTCACACAAATCCTGACTAGAGATATCTTCGACTATAGTGCTTAGCTACAAACAGACACTCTAGCAAAGGAGGCGTGGCCGACTTCCGGCTTATATAGAGTCCGGGGAAGCACCGCCCCAGTTCAATTAGCCAGCTAGGAAAAGAATCTGATTGAAAAGGAATTCGATCCCGTCCCTTGACAAGAGCCACAAAGAAAAGTCCAAAACACACGCACGCCTCACAAACCATGACACTGGGAGGAGATCCTTCTGGACACCATTCACCTACTCATCAGAATCATTGTTGGGAGTGCATACAGGCACGCTGGGGCCAGACACACTACTTAGTCAAATTAAGAGTTGCTGTGACAAAATTTAGGCAAGTTGGATAAGCCTGTGATTTTAATTTTTTACTTTCATTTTTGGGGTGATTTTGAATTCAGCCCTCAATGGGTTGATGATTCTCATCTTCTTTGACTTTTGTTACATCATGTTGTTCTTAACAAATTATACAATGTACATCAGTAAAGATTTTCAGCTTGAATAATTTTTTCATCAAGATCGTAGATGTGATTTAAATGTCCCCTCCATGTTTTGAGCAGTTTTTAGTTTATTGGCATTACATTTAAATGTTCAGTGAGGCCTTCTGTGGCATTTTTCAAAAGATGTTTGCCATACAATAAGCAAATAGGAACTGTAGGCATTTAATTTAGCTACTGCTCCAATATACACCGGGGCGGCATGAAGATTCCTGATTCAAAAGAAGATTCCTGGTTCGATCCCCGGCTCCTCCAGAGAATGTATCAAAGTGTCCTTGAGCAAGACACTGAACCCCACACTGCTCCTGATGTGCACATTGGCATTGGGTGTGACAGCCTCCGCCATCAGGGTGAATGAGAGGCATAACTGTAAAGCATTTTGGGGTCATGTCATGTGACTAGAAAGTGCAATATAAATGCAGTCCTATTACCATCTAGCAGCAATAAAGCTGGGTATTTGTACAAGCCCCAATTCCAATGAAGTTGGGCCGTTGTGTAAAACGTGAATAAAAACAGAATACAATGATTTGCAAATCCTTTTCAACCTATATTCAATTGAGTACACTACAAAGGCAAGATATGCCTTTGTGCCTTTAATATTCAAACTGATAAACTTTATTGTTTTTTGGAAATATTCACTCATTTTGAATTTGATGCCTGTAACACGTTCCAAAATAGCTGGGACAGGAGCATGTTTACCACTGTGTTACATCACCTTTACTTCTAACGACACTCAATAAGCGTTTGGGAACTGAGGACACTAATTGTAGAAGCTTTGGGGGTGGAATTCTTTCCCATTCTTGCTTGATGTACGATTTCAGTTGCTCAACAGTCCAGTGTCTCCATTGTCGTATTTTGCACGTCATAATGCGCCACAGATTTTTAATGGGAGACAGGTCTGGACTGCAGGCAGGCCTGTATATTACCCCCACTCTTTTACTACGAAGCCACGCTGTTGTAACACGTGCAGAATGTGCCTTGGCATTGTCTTGCTGAAATAAGCAGGGATGTCCCTGAAAAAGACGTTGCTTTAATGGCAGCATATGTTGCTCCAAAACCTGTATGTACCTTTCAGCATTAATGGTGCCTTCACAGATGTGCAAGTTACCCATGCCATGGGCACCCAACACATCCCCATACCATCACAGATGCTGGCTTTTGAACTTTGCACTGATAGCAATCTGGATGGTCCTTTTCCTCTGGAGAAGATCCTCTGAGACGCAGACGATAGATAGTTCCTTAAAGGTGAAATAGCAGGGATTTTAAAACTGTAACAAGTAAGTTTAAGAATTAAAAGGTCATGATCAATCACATCAAAGGCTGAACTGAAATCAAGCGTTACAGCATCCACCACCTTTGACCTGTCAATAGCTGACCGCCAACTGTCAATCATCTGTGTCAATGCAGTGCAGGTAGAAAAGCCAGCACGATATGCATGCTGATGCTTTTTCATTTGATTATTTATGGAGAAATAAGTCTGGATTTGCTCAAACATAATTTTTTAAAGGATTTTGCTGAGTACGGGCATAATGCTAATAGGTCTGCTGTTGGGACCAGTGAAAGCTGATTTTGCATCCTTAGGAAGGGGAATAATCTTTCCTTCCTTCCATGCCATGGGAAAAACACCACTAATTAAACACCTGTTAAAAATGTGTTAGATAGGTTTAGAGACATAAGAGGCTGCATTTTTCTGCAGTTTGCCATCAAGATGGTCAATGCCAGTTGATTTGGAATCCTTCAAAGATTTCAATAGCTTTTCAACCATCCCAAGGTCAACAGGATGGAATTCAAAAGTACAGCTTTTACACTTCATAATGCACTGTTTAATCACATACCCTCAGTGTGCACTCCTGGTTATGAAAGACTCTGCTGATGCTGGAGCACAGGAAAAAAGAAAAATGGTACCAGGTATAATTGGGATGAATATAATAAAGAAATGCAAAGACTGTTTATCGTGTCCACTGGGTCTTGCATGCAATCCACCATTAGCAGTCATCACGGGGGGTTTTGCTAAGGTATTAGCTCCCTCGCCTGTGGTAGTACTTGCTGGGTCCATGTGCCTTGTGTCAGCTGCAGGGTTTCAGAGTGGGAATGCAATGGGTCAGGCGGTGATGGTGGAGGCATAGGGAGTAGATGAGGGGTTGCCACCAGGAAATTTGTTAGTGTCCACATCTTTTGTGTGGAGGCAGGGGGGAGAATTGATGGTACCTGTGGTTAATGTTGGGCACACAGATGTGTGCTTGAATCCACGCATGCGTCTGGCATGCATCAGTGTAGCAGAAGTGGTGGCTGTGGGTGTTAGCCTAATGACATTCCAGGAGGAAGGGGCATAGGAAATGGAAGTCTTTGTATGTAGGCAAGAGGCCATAGTGGGGCAGCCAGCCACAGGGGCACCTAAATTCCCATTTGATTTCAACTGTCCACATCTGGATAAGGAGCAGCTAGCCCAGGTGAGGCAGTTGCTGGATGAGAATGCAGATGTGTTTTCCTGCAGTGATGGCGAGTTAGGCTGCACTGACGTTATCCAGCATGAGATCTCGCTGTTGGGGAACACCCCAGTTAAGCAGTGTTATCGTAGGCTCCCTCCAAGTCAGTACGAGCAGGTTAAAACACATATAATGCAGATTTTGCAGCAGGGGTGATTAGGGAGAGTTGCAGCCTGTATTCCTCACCTTTGGTGATCGTTCAGAAGAAGGATGGGATGCTGAGGATGTGCGTGGACTACCGCCAACTTAATACGAAAACCCGGAAGAATGCCTACCCTCTGCCCTGAATCGAGGAGTCTCTGGATGCGCTGGGGGGGGGCTCAGTGGTTCTCAACACTGGACCTGGCCAGCGGGTACAACCAGGTGGTAGTAGCTGAGGGGGACCGCCAAAAGACCGCATTTTGTACACCGTTCGGTTTCTTTGAGTTCAATTGTCTGCCCTTTGGTTTGTGCAATGCGCTGGGGACCTTCCAGCGATTGATGGAGCGCATGTTTGGGGATGACCATTTCCAGTCCCTGCTCCTTTACCTAGGTGACGTGGTGGTCTTTTCCACATCCTTTAATCAGCACATCGCTCGTCTGCGTATGGTGCTGTCACAGTTTCGGGAGCATGGCTTGAAGGTGAAGTGGAGGAAATGTTCTCTATTTCAGCTGGAGGCGTTGTACTTGGGCCATGTTATAATATTTATTATCCACGCTGGTACAAATGATAATCGATTATGACAATCAGAGATCACAAAGAGCAGTTTTAAGTCGGCCTGCACCCAAGCTCTAAAGATGTCACGGTCAGTGACTTTCTCTGATCCGTACCCGATCTGATGTAGTGATGAAATGTTCAGTAGATTAGACTCACTTAATCACTGGTTGTCTGAGTGGTGCGCAGATAATAACGTCAGTTTTGTGGATAATTGGCAAGCTTTCTGGCGAAGACCTGGTCTTTTGAGAAGGGATGGTGTTCACCCCTCTTGAGAGGACACTGCACTTCTGTCATGAAATCTGGCCTCCGATTTTAATTATTGTGGTTGACTGCCGAGAGCTAAATCTAAATCACTGACATTCAGCATTGATAAACCGTTAATTAGGTCAAACCATATAGAGATTGTGTCTGTTCCCTGAATCCCAATGAAATTAAGAAAGAAGAATCGCGGAGTACATCACAAAAACTTGATTTGCATTAACACTAAGTGTATCAATCCACCTATAAATAAATATTCTTCTCTCAAAATTGGCCTATTAAATATTAGATCCTTGAACTCTAAAGCAGCTCTTATGAACAAATTAATCTCTGATTGTTCGCTTGATGTTCTGTGTCTCACAGAAACATGGCTGAGACCAGATGAAAACTTTTCTTTGAATGAAGCCTCTCCACCTGGTTTTATATACACTCAAAACCCTCGCCTGGGCCAGAGAGGTGGGGATGTTGCTGCTATTTATAGTGACTCTATTCACTCAGTGCCAAAACTACAGTATAAATTTAATACATTTGAGGTTCTAGTGATGAATTTTTCAGTGCTGGATGCAGGTGTGAGCCCTGCCCCTGATCGGCCTTTAGCTCTGGTGACAGTCTACAGGCCTCCTGGCCTTTACTCTGCCTTTATTCAAGATTTTTCAGAATTCATTTCAGACCTAGTTTTAAGCTATGATAGAATAGTTATCTTCGGCAACTTTAACCTGCACTTTGAGAGGGCAGATGATTCTCTAACGTCTGCTTTTACTAACATTTTGGAGTCAGTCGGCTTCGCTCAGAGTGTTGTTGGCTCAACTCATTTTCATGGTCATACTTTAGACCTGATCTTACGCTTAGGCATTAACATTGGGCAGGTCAAGAATCATTCACATAATCCCAGTTTGTCTGACCATTTTCTTATCACATTCTGTTTACAAGTGACCCACCCTGTATTGTCAGAAGCTAGGATGTACACTGGTCATACTTTCACTTCAGCAACTTCTGCAAAATTCACTGAGGTTTTCCCATCTTATTTTGAGACTCCAGTCAGCCCCCTCTGCATTGATGATACAGCAGAAAAGTTTGCTGATGCTCTCCGTAGTACCCTTAATGTAGTCGCGCCACTGAAATATAAAAAGGTTACTCAGAAGAAGAGGCCAGCCCCATGGTACACTGATCAGACACGGACTCTAAAGCAAAAATATCGTCAACTAGAACGCAAATGGCGCTCCACTAACCTCCAGTTATTCCATGGTGCTTGGAAAGAGAGTCTTGGTGCATATAAGCATGCTCTCTCTTGTGCAAAGTCCTGTTATTTTGCAAATCTCATACAGGAAAACAAAAATAATTCTCGATTTTTGTTCAAAACCATGGCCAAGTTAACTAACAATCATGCTGCAAGTAACCCTCAAATACCAGTCTCTTGCAGCAGTGATGATTTTTTAAATTTCTTTAGTGGCAATATTATTGGAATTAGAGAGAAGATCACTGCTTCCCTACCAGTTTGCGATGGCGTTTCTGATGATATGGAGTTTTCTACAATACACAAAAACCAGTTTGAATCCCTTTCTCCTATATCTCTGAGTGAACTAGCCAAATTAGTTGTTACTTCCAAATCATCTACTTGTATCTTGGATCCCATCCCCACAAAGCTAATGAAGGAGCTCCTGCCCATCCTCAATGGTCCAATTCTTCACATAATTAATTCTTCTCTGATTTCAGGTTTTGTTCCCAGTTCATTTATGATGGCAGAAATCAAGCCGCTGCTTAAAAAAACAAATTTGGATCCCACAGTCCTAGCCAATTATAGGCCAATCTCAAACCTCCCATTTTAATCTAAGATCCTTGAAAAATGTGGCGCCCAAGAGCTCTCCTCTTTCCTGCAAACTAATGAGGTATGTGACAGTTTTCAGTCTGCCTATAGAAAGCATCATAGCACTGAAACAGCTCTCACTGTTGTAGTAAATGATCTACTCTCCATGGATAGTGGCCGCATCTCTGTTCTCGTCCCTCTAGATTTAAGTGCCGCCTTTGATACTGTAGACCACCATATTCTTCTTCGCAGGTTAGAAAAATTAATTGGTATTTCTGGACTTGCCCTTTCGTGGTTTAAGTCTTATCTGTCTGATAGATCTCAGTTCGTCCGGGTAAATAACAAATGTCCAGAGTATTCCAAGGTAAACTTTGGAATGCCTCAAGGATCTGTACTGGGCCCTTTGCTTTTTTCTCTATACATGCTTTCCCTTGGAAATATCATATGTTGACTTGATGTTAAATACCATTGTTATGCAGACGACACGCCGCTCTATATATCCTTTAAGCCAGGTGAAAATTATCCGGTTACTACACTGAGCAAAAATATAAACGCCTCATGTCAAATATTGATGCCACATGGAGTTAACAACTCTAAGTGAGCATATGCTGACTTTTACTTGTACAATAGGGATATTTCTCTTGATTTGTGTACCATTTTTTAATCCATCTCTCTGTCAGTGAGCATTTGCTTAGTGATGCAGTGATTTCACTCAGTACATGGGTGTGGCATTTCCAGACGGTGATCAGACAGAATGAGCAGTACCCAGACACTCCTTATACTGGGGACAATAAAAGGCCACCCCAAAAATGTCAAATTTTGTCAAAAGTCATCATGCCTCAGATGTCTCAGCTCATGCGGGAACATGCAATTGGCATGCTGGATGCAGGGATGTCCACCAGAGCGGTCTGCATGCAGTTCCTTGAAGCAGAGCACATATTCGCCGGACATGTCACCCATAGAGCATCTTTGGGATGTTCTGGATCGACGCATCCGCGACCGTGTTCTAGTTCCGATTAATGTGCGCCAGCTCCGTGTGGCCGTCCAGGAAGAATGGAATAACATTCCACAGGCCACGATAGACAACCTGATCAACTCCATGCGAAGGAGATGTGTTGCTCTGAGAGATGCAAATGGTGGACGCACAAGATATTGAACATTCAATTTCTTCAACCTGACCCCTAACGTGTTCAAAGGATTGTCACTCCTTTGCAGATGCCAATATCAAGATGTAATGGATGGTGATCTGAAGATTAGTCATTAACAAAAATGAATTTTGATTCGCTTCATATATTGCATAACCCTAATGTTAATTAAAAACTCAAAAATTTGACATGGGGCGTTTATTTTTTTTATTTTAAAGATTATTTTTTGGGGAATTTTTCCTTTATTTGACAGTTGTACGGTGTAGAGAGACAGGAAAGTTGGGGAGAAGAATGGGGGAAGACATGCAGCAAATGACCTGAGCTGGAATCGAACCCAGGTCGCTGCGGGAAGGACACAGCCTTAATGGTACGCGCGCTTAGACTGATGAGCCACCGGGGCGCCCCATATTTTTGTTTAGTGTAGATTAGAGATGTGTCTTAAAGCTGTTAAAGCTTGGATGACGCAAAATTTTCTTTCACTAAACGCAGATAAGACTGAAATATTGGTACTGGGCCCCAAATCTCTTAGAGACTCATTCATTAAGTTTTCTCTTAACTTAGATGGCCTCTCTGTTTCTGCCAAAGCTGTTGTTAAAAACCTTGGCTTGACCCTTGATTCAGAACTCTCCTTCCAGGCTCACATCAACAATATCATTCAAGTGGCTTTTTTTCCATCTCAGAAACATACCTAAACTCAGAAAAATGTTGTCCCTTCAGGACGCTGAAAAAATGGTTCACGCATTTGTGTCCTCTCGGCTGGACTATTGCAATGTCTTACTGTCTGGTTGCACTAGCTCGGCCCTGAAATGTCTTCAATTAGAGCAGAACGCTGCAGCTAGGGTTCTGACTAGGACTAAGAAATATGATCACATTAGCCCAGTGCTCAAAAATCTTCATTGGCTGCCTGTAAAATTCAGGATTGAGTACAAAATACTACTACTAATTTACAAAGCTTTAAATGACTTGGCCCCGGAATATGCAGTCTCTCATTCCTTTCTGCCCGCTAAGATTACTTCGTTCACAAGGTGCTGAGCCTTAAATTCCAAATATATCTAGAATTACAATTGAAAACCTGTGTGCAAGAAGTACTTAAGTCACATTTTGCAAAAAATGAGCTGACACCAGTATTAAAAGCCACAGTGGCCAGAGCATCATCTGATACCAAAGATTTCTGCAAAGAAGCACTTAATTCTTGTTTACTGGTGCGTTTCCATTGTACTTTGTCATGACCTGCAAAGTGTTTGGAAAACTTTGACCCCCAAAATCTCAAAAGTATTATTTTGTGACTTACATACTTCTTGCACACAGGTCTTCAATTGGAGGCAGATCATTCTCTTACAAAGCGCTGATTTTATGGAACAATCTCCCAAGACAAATTCGGGCTTCAGACACACTCTCTGTCTTCAAGAGTAGGCTAAAAACTTATCTTTTTAGTCAAGCCTATGATTAGTTCATGATTAGTTATGTATAAACATTTATTTGGCTCTGGTGGGACTGACTACAACCTTGTTTTATGATGGGTTCACAAGATATTCAAAGCCAGTGTTAAGTATATCCATGTGGAACCAGTGGCACTGAGCATGCATTAACGGTGCCAGTGGGGCTTGCTACAGCCTTAGTCACCGGGGAGGTCCATATGGTACTAGTATTTAGAAAATCAAAAGTGATCTTGCAGCCTGGTGTAAGTGTAGGGCCTCTGTGCAGCAGGAAGTGGATATAGGGGTGTTGACTGTTTCCTGACCAGTTGCTCCTAAATCTTTACTTGGCACATGACGCAGGACTGTATTTTTATTAATATGCAGTTGTTCTTTCCAGTGCCTCACCCCCCTTTTTTCTGTGTTTTTTTCTAAGGATCTTTTCCGCCCACAACCCTGAGTCCAGGACCGTCCGAGCCCTGTCCCTCACCATGAGCGCTGGCTGCTGCTGTCCTGATCCGGTCCTGATCCAGTTCTGCACCATCCTCTACATGCCACTTCCTGGAGCTACCGATGCCACTGTTTAGATGGACTTTAATGGAACTCTATTGCAATTTTATTCTATGATTACTTTATTTTGTTATTATTTAGCTAGCCCGCAGAGGATGGGCTTCCCCACTATAGTCGGGTTCCTCCTGAGATTTCTTCCCACTGGGGAGTTTTTTCTCACCACTGTTTGAGGATTTTTCTCCCTAATGGGAGTTTTTTGCCTCATTTGTTGTAGTGGGGAATAGGCTGGGCATTGCCCTTTCATTTACTTCATCTCTCACTGTAAAGCGTCTTTGTGACAGTCTATCTGTGAAAAGTGCAATACAAATAAATTGAATTGAATTGAATATCTGCCGATAGGGTGGCAACGGATCCGGAGAAGATACGGGCAGTGGCTGAGTGGAGGTGTCTAGGACACTTTGCTGAGCTTGACTCTTTCTTGGGCTTCGCAGGGTATTATAGAAGGTTTGTGGATAATTTTTCAGAGATTGCAGCACCTCTTCATGCCCTCTCAGCCATGGGGCCTCACAAGGGGCATGGCTTGAAGCCTAGTGGGATCCCTTTTCATCAACTGTGGGGCCCGGAATGTGGGAGTGCTTTCCAGGTGTTGAAGCAGCGGCTCACCTCAGCTCCTGTGCTGGCCTATGCAGATTTTACGGAACCTTTTTATTTGGAGATCGATGCCAGTCATCAGGGCCTGGAGGCTGTGCTGTCACAAGACAGTGAGGGGGGGCCGGAGGCCGATGGCCTATGCAAGTCCAGGGCTGCGACGATCTGAGAAGGACATGGATAACTACAGCACTATGAAGCTGGAGCTGCTGACGCTAAAGTGGGCTGTTCCAGACAAGTTCCGGGACTATCTTTTAGGGCGGAAGTTTACAGTATTTACAGACAGTAATCCCCTGAGTCACCTAGCAAGAGCAAAGTTGGGAGCAGTGGAGCAGAGGTCGGTGCCGGAGCTAGCCCAATTTGATTTTGAGTTGCGGTACCGACCTGGAAGGCAGAGTGGCAATGCTGATGGGTTGTCAAGGCAGTATGTGCAGGCTGAAGACCCGGGCCTTTTGCAAACTGTGGAGCAGGTGAAGACTTTTTTGTCAGCCGGCATAGGGGGCGATGGTGTGGCTTCCATAAATATCATGGGGGTTTCATCAAGCTTTCCTGTGTATTCCACTGACTTCCTGGTGTCACAGCAGCAAGCTGATTCAGTGTTCAGGGCGTTCTATAAATACTGGAGCAGAGGACGAAAACCTAACCGAGCAGAACGTGCGCTAGAGGTTTGGGAAACGGTGGAACTCCTCCAGCAGTGGGATAGAATCACTGAAGTGGGGGGTTGCTGTATCGGGAGTGCCGGGATTCAAGACGAGGGCGCCTGAAGCAGCTGCTGCTACCCCACAGTTTGCGTGCAGAGGTCTTAAAGCAGGTGCATGACGGTCATGGGCATCAAGGGATATAGAGGACATTTCTGCTGGTGGGGGCGAGGAGCTACAGGCCAGGAATGCATTCTGAGGTGGAGGAGTATTGCCAGAAGTGTGAACGCTGCATAAGGCCTCACTGCCAAAGGTGGTCACAGAATGGGGAGCGCTGACCGCTTCTAGACCGTTGGAAGTGCTGGCTATGGATTTTACAGTATTGGAGCCTTCAAGGGATGGTTGCAAACATGTGTTGTTGTTTACGGACATATTTTTTTAGTTCAGCGTGGTAGTTCCAACCCGAGATCAAAAGGCTGTGACAGTGGCAAGGACCTTCGTGAAGAAATGGATCCATAAGTATGGAGTCCCGCAGAAAATTCACTCTGATCAAGGGAGATGCTTTGAAGCCGAGGTAATACAAAATCTGTGCAAGGTTTATGGGATGAGCCGAAGCCGCACCTCTCCTTATCATCCGCTGGGTAATGGCCAGTGCGAGCGTTTTAATCTCACTCTCCATGACCTATTGAGAACACTCTCCCCTGAGAAGAAGAAGAGGTGGGTGGAGCATTTGCCACAGGTGGTATTTGCATATAATACCTCAGAGCATTCCAGCACGGGCTATACGCCATACTTCTTGATGTTTGGCCAGTCCCCCAATCTGCCAGTGCACATTCTGTTGGGAGCGGCGGAGGAGGAGTTTAATGGGACTGTGGATGATTGGGTCTTTGTACACCAGCAGCAGTTAAAAGCTGCTCATAGGCATGCACAGAGGCAAATGGCAGCACATGCAGAAGCCCGGCAACGAAATTATGGGCCCCCCTCGTGGCAGAGTGTTCTGCATGACGGGCAGTTGGTGTACAGGTGTAATCGCACCATTAGGGGACGGAACAAGATTCAGGACTTATAGTTATCAGTGCCATACCAGGTTTTAGCTCGTCTCGATCCCAAAGGGGCGGTCTACACTGCTGCTCCAGTGGATGGCACGCAGGCTCCCAGTAATGTGCACTGGCTCGAACTCTGGCTATGTGGTACCGAGCAGGCCGCAGACCAGGCTCCAAGTGTGGTTGGGGAAGCTGACGTGGGCCGGAGCGGGGTTTCTGCTGATGAGTCGGAAGAAGACACTGCGATGTTGCAAATGTGGTGCTCTCAAGACGCTGGGTCGGAAAGAAGAGACATGGGGCAGATGCAGGGGTCATCCGGTGATTTGGAAGCAGCAGAGACAGGTGTGCAGGCAACCCCTCGGGAGGGGGAGCAGAGCGATTTGGGAGATGTGCTGGGGGATTCACCGCAGGAATCTGAAACAGAGCTGTCGGAGGAGGAGCAGGACCCTCCTCCAGTTGGGCCGCAGCAGTCTACCAGAAGCACGGTGGGTGTGCATATCAATCCCTTTAATCTGCCACGGTCCGAAATTCCAAGGCGAGGGGGAAGGGCTGGGGCTCAGGTAGCGGCTCCCCTTAACACTCTGTGGTTAGGTACTGTGAGTGAATTCAGTCATAAATTCTTTATTTAGTTATTAATTGCTTATCCTTGATTGACCTAGGCTGTGGTCTGGGTTTGCGTAAATGTAATCATTGCAATCTAACCTGTGCATAGTGAAATGTGCCCTCTGTAACTGTATGAGATGAGATGTGTATATCCCCTCTGAAACCTTGGGAACCCCCCTGAGGCCAGACTGTTTTAACTATGTGTTCTAGCCCGTGTACAGCCTGTTCCCTTGGAAGCCAGCTTGACCGAGATAAGGCTGAGACTCTTCTCTCTGAGAGCTGAAGGGATAGCTGGGGCATTCTGCATGTGGGATACGCGCACTCGGCTGTGGAAATGCAAGAGAAAATATACTGTTGTAATGAATCAGTCCCAAGGGGGAGGGATTATGACATTCTGCTCATACAAATATCCAAAGCAAAAGAGATTCCTTTGTCTTTGTTCTGCTGATGTAACTTGGACCCTACATGCACGTAGTAAAGACTATTATTATTGTTATTCTCTTGTCTCTGAGCGTTTTCTTTCAGTACTCTACAGTACTCTAAATAATATTCTGTCCATCATTGTTGATAATATAAGTAAAGACGTAGTTATGTAGAGTAAGTGGATCTGGCAGGTACCTATCTCTGTATCTTATCATCGGGACGATGATTTATGCTGCAGGGGGGTAAATGTAAGGTGCGGCGAATGTGGGTGCGCTGTAGGGGCACTAGTATTGTGGTTGCTGGGTGCACCCGTACATCCACGGGCGCATCACTGTGGGCGTCATAAGGAAGTGACCAGCTTTGGGAAGTAAAATGGCTGGGTGCTGACTGCCTTGCAGCAAGAGCTGATATTCTGTTGAGGCATTAAGAAGCTGAGGCTCTGCTAAATGGTATGTGTCAATGCTTAGGTGTAAGCAACACATAAATTATGCAATGTGGGATTTTAAAAGACTAATTGTATGGCATGTGTTTATATTGTAAAGGTGCGGTGTTTGGTAAAAGCTCACGGGGGTTGTACGCTGTAGGAGCACTTCCACATCGGTATGCAGTGTGCGTGGATATGTTGTTGTGGATATATATGTGTTGAATGTTTGGTTCGGATTATTGGCTGTTATGTTTGGTATGTTTCAGGTGTCCCGGTGGGCCTATGTCACTGTTTTTAGGGGATTAATGCTTATTAATTGTAAACCTACTCACCGTCAAAG
Source organism: Gymnothorax javanicus (assembly GCA_029692085.1). Classification (NCBI taxonomy): domain Eukaryota; kingdom Metazoa; phylum Chordata; class Actinopteri; order Anguilliformes; family Muraenidae; genus Gymnothorax; species Gymnothorax javanicus. Next base: position 1,608,903 of record CM056201.1, on the reverse strand, counting down.
ATCCGTTTTTGAACTGTTGTATAAATAAAATGTGCTTATTAAGAAACTAGGAGAAAAGTGAACCTGTGCTGCATTACATCAGAATCCATTAAAAGCCAGTAAAGAGTCATCTGTATTGATTGCACTGCATTTGGGTCCTGCCACTCCCTGTGACATCCTCCCTTCGTGACATAAATTCCTTTAATGAACTGTCAATCCATGGGGCACTCTTAGCTTAAACAGTCCTTAAAGCTGAATCAGCGATATGACGTCACTATTGTTGACAGTTGAAACGTTCTCAAAACACAATAGAGCTGCTCGCCCCTCCCCTTCAGGAGCTTGGAACACGAACGTGCTTTTCTTAAAATGAAACGTCTGAGTAAGAATGGCTTACTCAGCTGGGTAAATGGCCGTGTACAGCTCGCTGTGATAAACGCCCGGTAGCAACAATGACGACCATTGCCAGACGATAAATTTACACCATTAGTGCCAACTACAACAAGGTATCTGACCAGTTGCTTAGCTCGGCATTACAAAATGAGTATTAACTACGTTACATAGATCACCACTTTTAGCTAAACTTATAACGCCGTTATACATTCATCGACGAATTTCAACTCTGAGACTAACCAGAGAAAAAATGTTATTACTCGAACACAAACTCTGGTTTGATCAGACAGGATTAGCAAACTCACTAGCTTGCCAACCGAGAGTTAGAAAAGTTTTCTAACTCGCTCCAAAGGGGAAATATCGATCTCTCTACTGTTTGATTCATTCTGACCAGTATTATCTATGCAAGATAGCCTTACAAAAACAATACACAAGCTTTCCTCAATTTTGCTCGGGATGACAATTTACAATTCACATCCAACCGAGTTAGCACCAGCTCTACTCACCTGTCCAGTAGAAACAAGGCGACCTGGGCGTCAGAATTAAAACCATTCAACGCCGGGAATTCTCTCCAACGTTGGTATGCTTTCCCTATGTTTATTTGGGACTTTGCATAGCTGCAATTGCGTTCCTTTTTCCTCGACAGGCATTTGTTCGAGCGTCTCTTTTTCAGTTTAGCTTCCGCCATGCCTCACTCTGCAGCATCGGTAGTGCCACTGCTGCCAGTACCTTTCGTTGCTCAGTCTCACCCACTTGTCGTGCATGAGCAAGGAACTGGCGCAGAAGACCCACCCCTGCCCTCCGATTCGTTGGAACACTTTTGTTGATGTTTGGGGATGCGGGTAGGTCCCCACGAGTTTGTGTATCTTTCTCAGTGTCTACCTGGCTGTAGGTGGCCTACAGAGACCAGAGTTTCTCACCGCCCACTCATGAGAGGAGCTGCTAACAGTTCGTGAGGAGAAATCTCCTGTACGGGACAAATTATGTTTTGGCTCAGAATCGCTGATACAACCTTTTAAGAATCAGGCAGTTAACCATTAGGGGGTGATATATGATGGTCTCAGATTTGCCTAAAATTTTCGTTTGTGAAAGATGGTTGGTTCAGTAGAACAACTGCAAACTTATAGGTGCCAATACCCTTCAGTTTCTTTTTCAGGGGTACCAAAAGGGCCAAAGATTCTGAGATGAGAAATGAGCGCTGAAAAAACTCCAGTTTTGAGATGCAATTATATCATTGCAGCGAAAATAGCCCACATTCATTTTCACATATGTCAATCTACTGTGTGTTGGACTCGCAATCTGAAAATTTTTGTGGGTTGTCAGGGGTGCGTCCTATAGGGGGCGCTGCAAGATGCTACTTTTGACCATTTGAGCAGTAATATCAGGGGCATTTCCAAACTGCGCCCTCAACAGCCCAAGATGGTTTATTCATAATATGATACCATGGGAAGTCCTTTACATAATCAACACAGATTAAACATTGGACCTCTTGGCTGTGCTGTAGCGCTGTTCATTGGTGATCATTCTGCTAGGGTTGAGACAGAGAAAGACGTGCTGGGATTGAAGCTGAAGATTTATTCTTTTGCAAACGGGTTTTTCTGAAAATAATTTGTGTGTTAAAGCTCAAACATTAAAAGAGGTTAGATGATTTGCTCCCGAAGTATAACCTTTGTCGCATTAGGGGCAGGGAGAATCTGCCCCCTTTCTTTTTCCCCTTTTTCCACCTTGTAACAACTCGGTGAGCAAACAGCCAAATTAGGTCGCTAATCTGGTCAAACAAAGGCAACGGGGGTTTTTTTTTGGAGGGTTTCAGTCTCCCAGGAGCAATGTAAGGAAAAGTAAAATAAATTTAAACACAAAATAATTGGCTAACTAAGTGAATTGTATGATATACAAAGTAAAACAAAGTTGTTTTCAAGGAGTGACCTACTGTTGCCTGGTTTTCTGAAGCTGATTTAGCTAACGAACCTCAGCAAGCCCTCAAACGCCAAGAATATTATCGAATTACCTGGATATCTAACTATAACGTGGCTTGGTTTCATACTTGGTGGCTTGTCCTTCATACAGTCTTCGAGCCAATAAATATTGATGTTCACCGGGGTTTTTAGTCCCCTTCGTTCTTTCTCTTGACCGCATTACCGCATAAACGCATTGCCAAGCTTGAATATGAACGCGAACCGGGGTTTTTGTCTTTTTAGCATTTCATTATTACCGAAGGACTCTTCTGATTAAACACATTGAAAATTACGTTATCTTCGTATTTTCCTCCGGTGCAGTGCCTTGATCAGCTAATTGAAGTTCAGCTGCTTGTTTGAGTGCTTAGTGACAAGCTTGTTGGGGGAGATACTCTGTTTAGTTCGCTCACATAGTAAACCACTTGTTTATTTGGTCCGTTTTAATTAAAGGGAACCGGGGCTTTACTCTTTTCACGGTTACCTTTGGTTGTATTTGTGGCTAGCAAGCTAGTTAGTTACTGTTTGCATTTTTGACTTGGGATCTGAGATTTAGTATTTACTTAGTAGGGCAGCAGTCACTTGAGTCGTCCATTCAGTTAGGTTGGAATTTAAATGGTAAGGTTTACCGGAGTGCTCCACCTCCTCCCTCCTCCAGGGTCTCCTGGGCGTTGCAGCCAGTCTGTTTTATCTGGATTCTGCACTAACTCCTGTGAGATTTTTGGGTTAGTATATTAATAGTACTGGGACTATATAAAGTCAAGCCGGCTTATTAGGAGTGCTTATTACATATCGAGTTTGTCTCAATTTGGTATTGCATTTTTGTTAACTGAAACTAAGCCCCTGTTAAAAGAGGCTTATTATCCATTTACATATTTTCCCCACGGTTTCTATTGTGACTGCTGCTTAGGGCTTCTCAGGTTAATATATTGGTTCCTGAGCTTCTTTCTCGGCATTAATAATTTTCATTGTTATCTAGGGTGAGCGAGGTCATTAGGTGGGGGGTTCAAAATGTGGCCAAAACTATGTGACAGTTGCAGGATGATCGCACTTTTGGAAAGAGATTTCCAGGGTGGGTTTGTCTGCCACCGCTAATTTAGCATCTGGAGGGCAAGATCCTTGATCTTCAGGACCAGTTGGTGGCGCAACATAGTTCGCAATCAGTAGAGTTCCTAGAGGAACTAAGTAGTATGTCGTTGAGAGAAATGGTGTGTACGCCAAAGCAGGGTGGTGCGGGGACCCCAGAGCAGGCAGGGAGAGAAAGTTGGGTGTCTGTAGGACGTCAGCGTAGGAAAGGGCGTGCACGCCGTACAGCGACAGCTCCTCCAGTGGTTGAGGTGTCCAACCGATTCCGGCCCTTGCAGGAACTCGAATTGGCCCCTGACCCTGAGAGTGAGGGGACTGATGAGCAGCAGGGCACCCTGTTGGCCTCTACCCCTCAGAAAAGGGAGTTAGTGATAGTGGGGGACTCAATACTTAGAGGAATAGACAGCTTAGTCTGTTCGTGCGAAAAGGAGTCTCGTACGGTGTATCGCCTGCCTGGTGCTTAGGTAGGAGACCTCCTGGAGTGTGCGGACAAGCTCCTGGCCAGAGCGGGGAGGGATCCAGTTGTCATGGTCCATGTTGGGACAAATGACATAGGTAAGGGTAGGTTTGAGGTTCTGCAAGGCAAATTTGTGGAATTAGCTGGAAAGCTTAGGAGCAGATCCTCCACGGTAGTTTTCTCCAGGATTCTACCGGTACCACATACAAGCAGAGGGAAGCAGAATTTTATCTGGAGGTTTAACACGTGGCTACGAACCTGGTGTAGGAAAGAGGGGTATAGGTTTATGGGGCACTGGAACTACTTCTGGGACAGGGGTGACCTGTTCAAGCCGGACGGGCTACACCTGAACTGGAGGGGTGCCTTTGCACTGGGTCGGCGTATGTTGGGGGTAGCACAGAGTTATTTAAACTAGGGACTTGGGGGGCAGGGAGGTTAGAGAGTGTTATACAGAGGGAAATGCAGACTGCCCTGATGGAAACTGACAGCGTGACACGCACTATTGATGATATATTTTTAAAGCAACAAAGCGTAGTGAGGGGCTTGGAGCAGCGGGCACATGGGAATCGAAGGGGCACATGGGAAATTCGTGATAACCTGAAATGTTTTTATCTAAATGCAAGAAGCATAAAAAATACATTTCCAGAACTTGAGGCCGTTATGATTAGTGAGGGCTATGACATAGTTGGGATTACAGAGACATGGCTTAGTGAAGAGGATGGAGATGAATATAAAATAGAAGGTTAAAAGCTCTTTAGGAAGGATAGCTGTAATAGGAGAGGAGGGGGTGTAGCACTCGATGTGAATGAAAACATAAATATGCAGGAAATTCCTGAAATTGAACATTCCTTGCCCTGTGAAGATATCTGGGTCAGGCTCATTGGCAAACACGAGACTGGTTTAAACATAGGAGTATGCTATCGACCGCCAGCTTTGGACAGTATTGTCAATGAAATGCTTTTTAAGAGGATTACGCAAGCTTGTTGAAGAGGAGGGACTATTATTATGGGAGACTTAAATTATCCTGGTATCGATTGGGAAATGGTGAAAGGACGGGGTAGGGGGGAGGAAGAATTTCTAGATGTTATAAATGATAGTTTTTGGTGCAGTATGTTAATAAACCTACAAGAGAGAAGGCAATTTTAGACTTAGTGCTCTGTAATCGCCCAGACAGAATTAGCAATGTTAGCAATTAGCAAAGTACTGGAGCAACTTGGGACAAATGACCACTCTACTGTTAATTTTGATGTTTCATGGGAAGTTAAAAAGGTGTCTTCAAAAAAAAAAAAAAAAATTTCAATTTTAGGCGAGCAAACTTTGACAGGATACGCTCATATCTAAGTGAAATAAAATGGGAGACACTCCTGGACTGTGAGTCTGTAAATGAGATGTGGGAAAGATTGAAGGGGGTTTTACTTGATTCACAATGCAAATTAATTCCAAACGTGTCCAAAAGTAAGCTGAAAAAGCAGAGTCCTCAGTGGATGACCACAAGTATTCGTAGGATTTTGAGGAATAAGAGGAATCTTTATAAGATGTTCATAAAGGATAACAATGAGAACACTAAGGCTGAATACTGTAAAATGCGGGCTGTGGTCAAAAAAGAGCTGAGGAATGCTAGAAGACTGTATGAATGACAAATTGCAGAAGGGGCAAAAACTAACCCTAAGCGCTTCTTTCAATACTGTTGCAGAAAAACGAAAGTCAAAGAGGAGGTTAAGTGAATAAAGAATAAATATGGATCGCTGCTATATGATAAGGATATTGCGGATACCTTAAACAGTTACTTTGTTGAGAATTTTACCTCAGAGCGGGTTTTTATTCGGCCAGAGGGCATGTGCAATGCTCAAAATTATTTAGCGGAAATTGAGGTTAGGGATAACGAAGTATTAGACAAGTTGCATAAACTAAAGGCAGATAAGGTGGCGGGTCCTGATGGCTTATATCCTAGAGTGCTCAGGGAAGTTAGTGAGATCATCTTTAAGCCACTATCCGCCATCTTCAGACGGTCTTTAGAAACTGGAGAAATACCAAGTGATTGGAAGCAGGGCAATATAATGTCAATATATAAGAAAGGGGACCGTACTGAGCCAGGAAATTACAGGCCAGTCAGTTTAACTTGCATTGCATGCAAAATACTGGAATCTATCATAAAAGATGAGCTGGACTTATTTCTTGAGGGTAATAACATCTTGAGGGATAGCCAACATGGTTTCCATAAGGGAAGGTCATGCCTGACAAACCTTTTGGAATTTTTTGAAGAGGCCACCAAGACTTATGACCAGAGCAGGGCTGATGATATCATATACTTGGATTTTCAGAAAGCATTTGACACAGTACCGCATAAGAGACTAATTTTTAAAATGAGCTCCATTGGAGTTACAGGAGGTGTTCTGAAGTGGATTCAAAACTGGATACAGGACAGAACACAAAGAGTGGTGGTCCGTGGTATCTCATCTGAGCTAGGTACGGTGGGGAGTGGCGTCCCCCAGGGATCGGTGTTGGGACCCCTGCTGTTCCTCATCTACATTCATGACCTTGATAGGAATATTGAGAGCAAATTAGTTAAATTTGCAGATGATATTAAATTGGGAGGTTTGGCAAATAGTTTAGAGTCCACTAAAGTGATTCAGGATGATTTAGATAGAATCCAGAATTGGGCAGAAATGTGGCAAATGAAATTTAATGTAGCGAAATGTAAAGTTGTACATGTAGGTACTTAAAACATTAGACAGGATTACTGCATGGGAGGTTTAAAACTGGAATGTGCTCCACACGAAAAAGATCTGGGAGTGATTGTTGACCAAACCCTCACAGGCTCTAGCCATTGTGCCGTAGCAGTTAAAAAAGCCAATCGGATGCTGGGATACATTGCCAAAAGTATTGAGTACAAATCCAAGGAGGTAATGCTTCTTCTGTACAACACATTCGTCAGACCACATCTGGAGTATTGTGTACAGTTCTCGGGACCATACTTTAAGAAAGACATAGAGGCTCTAGAGAAAGTTCAGAGAAGAGCCACTAAGCCAATTCCTGGTATAAAAGATGAAAGCCATGAGAAGAGGCTGAAGATCCTTAATCTCTTTAGTCTTAGGAAAAGGAGACTAAGGGGTGATCGAATTGAAGTCTTTAAATATGTTAAAGGGATTAACAGTGAATTATGTAGGATTCCTTCGACCAAGTGTTGTTAGTAGAACTCGGGGTCACAAATGGAAGTTGACCAAAGGTAAATTTAGCACTGATATTCGGAAATATTTCTTCACCCAAAGAGAAATTTCGATGTGGAATAGCTTGCCTGACAATGTTGTTGAGGCAGAGACCTTGGGAGTTTTCAAGAGCAGACTTGACTTAAAACTAGATACCATTGAGTCATTGAGTATCTGAAGTGATATATTCACAATAGTATAAAGAAACTGGCGAGCCTAGTTGGGCTGAACGGCCTGTTCTCGCCATTCATGTTATGTTATGTTAAGCATGGGACGCTTCAGTCAGAGAAAAAGTGAAATTTGGCATTTTGAGAGGTCAAAGTTCTCTGTGCACCCTCATACAATTTTGATGAAACCTTTTCTGTCGAACAGCCCTTCATGTCTACTAACTGATGTGAAGATTACTCTGGGTTTCTGCTGCATTAACCCTTTACAGTCGGGTCATTCCATATGAAGTCAACCAGAGGTCCCCAGGTCACCGACTCAGATTTGGCTCAAATTTATTTTGGGAGTACTTCTATGTGGGTGCATCCATGCAAAAGGGTTGAAAAGTGTGACAAAGGCACATAATTTCAGAACATGCCCCTTAGTACTCAACTTCTAGGTTTGATTGAAGACCTGGGTGCAAGAAGTACTTTAGTCACAAAATAACACTTTTGAGATATAAAGGGTCAAAGTTTTGAAAACATGCTGCAGATACTTTTTTTTAAAGATAGCATTCAGTGGTGCCTGCTGCTAGTCCCAGAGTTTCCAAAGTAGACAGACACGTTTTTGTGGAAAAATAATGCTTTATTACGAAAAAAATCAAGAAAATCTGTTTCGGACTTTGGTACTTCTTACCATAAAATGCCTGGACTTCGGTACTTATTGCCATAAAATGCATGGACTTTGCTACTTTTACCACACAAATTCCGTTTCAATCATTTTCTGATTGCCAAACAGTCATTTTTGCTACGCTTGTCACATGACACATACTAGCAGCTGATTGGACAGTCATGGACTTAGGCACTTGTTCCTGATGACGTCAAGGACTTGAGTACTTCTGCAAAGACTTGAGTATTTCTTGCACAAAAATTCAGTCGATTCAGGGAAGGCCGTATATCAGTATTGAGGACTTGAGTGCTTATATTTGGAATTTTTTGGCTTTAAATGATGCACATGACACTCTACTTTATGGTAGTAGTGTCAGCTCATTTTTTGGAAAATGTGACTTAAAGGGGCAATAAGCGAAATCGTTTCACCGCTAGGTTTGCTGTTGTGCACTGCCTGTAGACCAAAGTGTGTCATGAGCCACACCTCCCTCTACCTCTGATATTCGGCAGAATGAAGGGCCAGTTTAAGTTTCTGCGGCATTATTACTCAGTACATCGAACCTGAAATGCTCACGAAACTGCAGATTTGCGCTAATTGCAAATGTTAGCTGGCTGCCGGGCTACTCACCTAACACAACCGTAACGCCTGGCCCATTGCTGGGACCGAGCCGCTAACAACTCAAGCTCCGGACATTAACCCATGCCACGATTGTAACATTAATTTTAATTGAATCGACATAGCGACATGTGCCTAACGATACTGTAACACGAATTAAAGCAGACATTTGACTTAATGTTGTTACTTACTTGTCCAGGAGAAGAGGAGCTAGCTCCGAGTCTAAATGTAGCCCCTTTAGCTCTCGCAGTGCTCTCCACCTTGGAAAGCAAGGCTAATATTAATCCGGGTTCTGTCCCTTTCTTTATCCGACAACTTTTTCGCCAACGACTGTTGTTTCTTTAGAAGTAATTTCGGATCCTGCTCGTCTTCAGGTGAACAGTTCGTTCCGCTCTCGCCATTTCGCTTTTTAAAAAATACGCACTGCCACTGCTCACTGGCTGTATGAATGCATTCTCGAGAAGGAGGAGGCGGTGATTCTGCTCACTGGCTGTATGAATGCATTCTCGAGAAGGAGGAGGCGGCGATTCTGCTCACAGGCTGTATGAATGCATTCTCGGGAAGGAGGAGGCGGCGATTCTGCTCACTGGCTCTATGAATGCATTCTTGGGAAGTAGGAGGCGGCGATTCTGCTCACTGGCTGTATGAATGCATTCTCGGGAAGGAGGAGGAGGCGATTCTGCTCACTGGCTGTATGAATGCATTCTCGGGAAGTAGGAGACGGCGATTCACATGAACGTACATGAACGCGCGGCCGGACTGGGCTTGTAAACTAGGGGCTGGAGATCAACACAGAGAGCGGGTATGTGACGTCCTGCTATACTCCAGATGAAATTACACCTCTCGTTTTTCACATAGCGATTTTTAATTCCTTCAATCTAGAAATGATGCATTTTCGCTTATTGCCCCTTTAAGTACTTCTTGCACCCAGGTCTTCAATTAGTTCATTCAGTTTACTTTCAGGAGAAATTGAAGAAAAGGTAAGAAAAATGTATGGAAAGTCGTTATTTTACTTGATCCATTATTGATGGAAATCGTCACTTATGTGATATTGACGAGTAAATATTCTGAAAAATTCCATTTAGTGACAAGAGGAAACATTTTTTGTCCTTTTCAAAATAGAAACACTCCTTTAAAGATGAAAAGGTAAAAACATTCGGAAATATCCAACTTGCACAACAAGAAGATACAGTTGACACTTGTGGTACTGAGTTAGGGTCATGCTTAATTAAAATTTTCTTTTTTTATGAATCCTTCTATCATACCAATATAATTTTTTCCAGCATTACTCGTTATAAGCTGTAGTTTACAATGATAAATGTGTGTCTGCTGTGGTTTCATGATAAAGGACTAAGGTTGAGTGTCATATTTGTAATGAAAATGCTGCACAGAAAAATGGCACTTATGTGATGCAAAGTACAACGTCACTTACGTGACGCAGCTCTTAGACGCATCGTTACTGGTTCTGCTAAAAGGGTATTCACACTGCTATGGTGTCCGAAGACAAAAAACGGATGCAATACCAACGAAACAAACCAAAAAAGACACCATGTTACAGGTCCTGGGAACAGAAAAAGTGAATAATCTTATAACCATCATGACGTTTGACCACTGTGAACTGTCCGTCCATCATCATGTTCGTACATTCAGTGAAAACACGCCGTTGATCAGTAAACGCACTTCGCGGATGCAGCACAATCGGGATTATGCGGAAAAGTTAGATTTTATTCCCACTCATATTCTAACACACCGTGAAAACGCAAAACCAATATTTAATCACCGTAAAGAAGAAAAAACCAATGTTTTTTGGTTCAATTTTAATAGGATTAGAAAAAGTATTTAATTGTCCATAACACTGTAGAGTTTCATCTCATTATCTCAAATGTTTCCAATATGCCACTGTGAATGCACAGACCCTCCACACACTGTCAGTAGCCAGTGTGTCCTCCCTGTGTTTGCACACATGCTCGTAAACAGCGAGGCATCGTTTCACACAAACGTCTCACAGTTGCTTGGGGAAAGTTCCTCCACTCCTCCTGTAGTGCTGCTGTCAACTCGGTGACGTTGCATGGTTGATGTTGACACTTGCGCATACGACGACCCAGTTCATCCCAGATGTGTTCAGTGGGGTTAAGATCAGGTGAAATGGATGGCCAAGGCAGGGTATCTTGTTGGAGAAAGTCTCTGGTGAGGCGTACGGTATGGGGACGGGCGTTGTCTGAAAGGAACGGGCATAGACTCCAAATGCAGTTCAGCATCGGCAGGGCGTTTATTGGGATTAACCAAGCTCATGGTCAAAACAGAAATGGATCAATAGCCAGGCAAACAGACAAATGCAGACTAGGCAGAATCGAAGTCAGGGGACAAGCAAAATAATCCAGTAACCAGAGAATCAGTCCGCACAAAAGACAGTAACAAAGGGGGCTGAAACTAAGGGAATGGAAGGGGAAGGAAAGGGAGTTGGATGGGATAAGGGAGAACACAGGAGATACTAAACAGATAGGTACAAAATGGGGATCAGGGAGAACGAAGTACTCATCAACCAAACCGCAATCTCACAACGCAATACAAACAAATACAAGACTTACAGGAGAATCACAAGAAACGAGCTTTCAACAATCGAAACGAGAAAATAGCGCAGAAACGAGACTGACCAAGAACGAGCTGTGGTAGAAACGAGTCGACAAGAAGCTGAGGGAAAAGTGGGCCTTTTAAACGCAAACAAATTAAGTGGAATCCCAGCTAAACACAGAACAGCTGTAGAGAGAGGTGGAACTAGAAAAGCAAGGACGGTGATAGGAGAGAGGGGAAACGGGTGGAGTCCTAACTCTAATCTAACTAAACACCGTGCCTCAATAAACTACTCTCAGGTGCGGATAGCCAATGAAAACAGCGAGAGAGAAGGAAGTGGAAACAGCCAACCGAAATTACAGGGAAGAGACTGTGATGAAAAAGACAAGACGCCACGAGACAGAAACGAGATGAAGACACTGAAGACCAGAGACAGAGCAATCATCCAGAAACATACATGCTCTAAAACGAATAAAATATAATATATAAATAATAGCAATACTAAAAAACTAACAAGAAACAAACTAAAACCAGAAACTAACTAAAAACAAACATACAAATCACTGATCTCTAACATTGTCATGTTGGGACGTGAACGGTAATTGTTGTTGTCCATGGTTGCTCAATAGTGCTTGGATAACTGATCTTAAAATCTCATTCACATGTCGCTGTGTCATTAGACCTCCACAAATCACAACAAGTTCACCCAGAAATCTCACTTTAATGGCAGCTCAGAGCACGACCGATTTCTCTCCAGAACATACCTGTGTTGATGACGTTCATATTGCCTCTCGCACACCCATTGTCTGCCGTCACCAAATGATACACAGACCCTCGATTAGTCTAAAAAAAACCCAACGATGGAAGACTCGCGGCGGCTGAAGATGACTGGAGTCTGTTGTTTCTGTGATTTTGTGTCATGATTTTGCCTCGATATGGCTTCCGGCACCTTAACCCCACAGCTTGCAGTAGTCGAATCATAGTCATGGCATGGACGGGGTGTCCGTGGCGTCCTATCATGTTCCAAGCCGTGACTGCTACTGGTTGGAACCGGTTCCTCTGATGGATCTGCCGGATGTGTCAGTCCTGAAATGTCATCGTAACCGGAAGTTGTCCTGGTCAGGGGAGGTTGTGAACGCTTCCTGTAAGTTGGAAGCGATGCTCCAGTCCCTTGATGGCGGATGAATTGATCCTGAACCGACAGGCAACCTCTCTTTGAGATGTTCTCCAAAACAGCATCCCAAAAGCGTTATTCCTCTGCTGTTCTGTAAGCCGCGGCTCCAAAGCAGCATCCCCAAAGCTCGCTCCCTCTGCTGTTCTGTAAGCTGTGGCTCGGAAGCATCATCCCCAAAGCTCGCTCCCTCTGCTGTTCTGTAAGCTGTGGCTCCAAAGCAGCATCGACAAAGCTCACTCCCTCTGCTGTTCTGTAAACTGCGGCTACAAAGCATCATCCCCAAAGCTTGCTCCCTCTGCTGTTCTGTAAGCCGCGGCTCCGAAGCATCATCTCCAAAGCTCGTTCCCTCTGCTGTTCTGTAAGCCGTGGCTCCGAAGCAGCATCCCCAAAGCTCCCTCCCTCTGCTGTTCTGTAAGCCGTTGCTCCGAACCAGCATCCCCAAAGCTCAGTCCCTCTGCTGTTCGGTAAGCCGTGGCTCCGAAGCATCATGCCCAAAGCTTGCTCCCTCTGCTGTTCTGTAAGCTGTGGCTTCGAAGCAGCATCCCCAAAGCTGGCTCCCTCTGCTGATTATAAGCCGTGGCTCTGAAGCAGCATCCCTTAAGCTGGCTCCCTCTGCTGTTCTGTAAGCCGTGGCTCCGAAGCATCATCCCCAAAGCTTGCTCCCTCTGCTGTTCTGTCAGCTGTGGCTCCGAAGCAGCATCCCTAAAGCTGGCTGCCTCTGCTGTTCTGTAAGTCATGGCTCCGAAGCAGCATCCCCAAAGCTCGCTCCCTCTGCTGTTCTGTAAGCTGTGGGCCGAAGCAGCATCCCCAAAGCTCACTCCCTCTGCTGTTCTGTAAGCCGTGGCTTCAAAGCAGCATCCCCAAAGCTCACTCCCTCTGCTGTTCTGTAAATTGCGGCTCCGAAGCATCATCCCCAAAGCTCACTCCCTCTGCTGTTCTTTAAGCCATAGCTCCGAAGCATCATCCGCAAAGCTCCCTCCCTCTGCTGTTCTGTAAGCCGTGGCTCCGAAGCAGCATCCCCAAAGCTCACTCCCTCTGCTGTTCTGTAAGCCGTGGCTCCAAAGCATCATCCCCAAAGCTCCCTCCCTCTGCTGTTCTGTAAGCTGTTGCTCGAACCAGCATCCCCAAAGCTCACTCCCTGCTGTTCTGTTCTGCTCTGAAGCAGCATCCCTAAGCTCCCTCTGCTGGCTCTCAAGCATCATCCCCAAAGCTCCTCCCTCTGCTGTTCTGTAAGCCGTGGCTCCGAAGCATCATCCCCAAAGCTCACTCCCTCTGCTGTTCTGTAAGCTGTGGCTCTGAAGCATCATCCCCAAAGCTCACTCCCTCTGCTGTTCTGTAAGCTGTGGCTTCGAAGCAGCATCCCCAAAGCTGGCTCCCTCTTCTGATTATAAGCTATGGCTCCGAAGCAGCATCCCTTAAACTGGCTCCCTCTGCTGTTCTGTAAGCCGTGGCTCCGAAGCATCATCCCCAAAGCTCACTCCCTCTGCTGTTCTGTAAGTCATGGCTCCGAAGCAGTATCCCCAAAGCTCGCTCCCTCTGCTGTTCTGTAAGCTGTGGGCCGAAGCAGCATCCCCAAAGCTCACTCCCTCTGCTGTTCTGTAAGCCGTGGCTCCGAAGCAGCATCCCTAAAGCTCGCTCCCTCTGCTGTTCTGTAAGCTGTGGCTCCGAAGCAGCATCCCTAAAGCTCACTCCCTCTGCTGTTCTGTAAGCTGTGGCTTAGAAGCAGCATCCCCAAAGCTCGCTCCCTCTGCTGTTCTGTAAGCTGTGGCTCGAAGCAGCATCCCCAAAGCTCCCTCCCTCTGCTATTCTGGAAGCCATGGCTCCGAAGCAGCATCCCCAAAGCTCACTCCCTCTGCTGTTCTGTAAGCCGCGGCTCCGAAGCAGCAACCCCAAAGCTCCCTCCCTCTGCTTTTCTGGAAGCCATGGCTCCGAAGCATCATCCCCAAAGCTCGCTCCCTCTGCTCTTCTGTAAGCTGTGGCTCCGAAGCAGCATCCCCAAAGCTAGCTCCCTCTGCTGTTCTGTAAGCCGTGGCTCCGAAGCAGCATCCCCAAAGCTCGCTCCCTCTGCTGTTCTGTAAGCCGTGGCCCTGAAGCAGCATCCGCAAAGCTAGCTCCCTCTGCTGTTCTGTAAGCCGTGGCTCCGAAGCAGCATCCCCAAAGCTCACTCCCTCTGCTGTTCTGTAAGCCGTGGCTCCGAAGCAGCATCCCCAAAGCTCACTCCCTCTACTGTTCTGTTATCCGCGGCTCTGAAGCAGCATCCTCAAAGCTCGTTCCCTCTGCTGTTCTGTAAGCAGCGGCTCCGAAGCAGCATCCCCAAAGCTCACTCCCTCTGCTGTTCTGTAAGCCGTGGCTCCAAAGCAGCATCCCCAAAAGCTCACTCCCTCTGCTGTTCTGTATTCTGTAAGGCGGCTCTGAAGCAGCATCCCCAAAGCTCACTCCCTCTGCTATTCTGTAAGCCGGGCTCTGAAGCAGCATCCCCAAAGCTCGCTCCCTCTGCTGTTCTGTAAGCCGCGGCTCTGAAGCAGCATCCCCAAAGCTCGCTCCCTCTGCTGTTCTGTAAGCCGTGGCTCTGAAGCAGCATCCCCAAAGCTCACTCCCTCTGCTATTCTGTAAGCCGCGGCTCTGAAGCAGCATCCCCAAAGCTCACTCCCTCTGCTGTTCTGTAAGCTGGCGGCTCAGCATCCCCAAAGCTCCCTCCTCTGCTGTTCTGTAAGCCGTGGCTCTGCAAGCCCCAAAGCTCACTCCCTCTGCTGTTCTGTAAGCAGCGGCTCGAAGCAGCATCCCCAAAGCTCACCCCTCTGCTGTTCTGTAAGCCGGGCTCTGAAGCAGCATCCCCCCCAAAGCTCACTCCCTGCTGTTCTGTAAGCCGTGGCTCTGAAGCAGCATCCCCAAAGCTCACTCCCTCTGCTGTTCTGTAAGCCGTGGCTCTGAAGCAGCATCCCCAAAGCTCACTCCCTCTGCTGTTCTGTAAGCCGTGGCTCCGAAGCAGCATCCCCAAAGCTCACTCCCTCTGCTGTTCTGTAAGCCGTGGCTCCCAAAGCTCACTCCCTCTGCTGTTCTGTAGCATCCCCATCCCCAAAGCTCGCTCCCTCTGCTGTTCTGTAAGCCGTGGCTCCGAAGCAGCATCCCCAAAGCTCACTCCCTCTGCTGTTCTGTAAGCTGTGGCTCCGAAGCAGCATCCCCAAAGCTCACTCCCTCTGCTGTTCTGTAAGCCGTGGCTCCAAAGCAGCATCCCCAAAGCTCACTCCCTCTGCTGTTCTGTATGGCGCGGCTCTGAAGCAGCATCCCCAAAGCTCACTCCCTCTGCTATTCTGTAAGCCGCGGCTCTGAAGCAGCATCCCCAAAGCTCGCTCCCTCTGCTGTTCTGTAAGCCGCGGCTCTGAAGCAGCATCCCCAAAGCTCGCTCCCTCTGCTGTTCTGTAAGCCGTGGCTCTGAAGCAGCATCCCCAAAGCTCACTCCCTCTGCTGTTCTGTAAGCAGCGGCTCCGAAGCAGCATCCCCAAAGCTCCCTCCCTCTGCTGTTCTGTAAGCCGTGGCTCTGAAGCAGCATCCCCAAAGCTCACTCCCTCTGCTGTTCTGTAAGCAGCGGCTCCGAAGCAGCATCCCCAAAGCTCACTCCCTCTGCTGTTCTGTAAGCTGTGGCTCTGAAGCAGCATCCCCAAAGCTCGTTCCCTCTGCTGTTCTGTAAGCCGTGGCTCCGAAGCAGCATCCCCAAAGCTCACTCCCTCTGCTGTTCTGTAAGCCGTGGCTCCGAAGCAGCATCCCCAAAGCTCACTCCCTCTGCTGTTCTGTAAGCCGTGGCTCTGAAGCAGCATCCCCAAAGCTCACTCCCTCTGCTGTTCTGTAAGCCGTGGCTCCGAAGCATCATCCCCAAAGCTCACTCCCTCTGCTGTTCTGTAAGCCCGTGGCTCGAAGCAGCATCCCCAAAGCTCCTCCCTCTGCTGTTCTGTAAGCCGTGGCTCCAAGCAGCATCCCCAAAGCTCGCTCCCTCTGCTGTTCTGTAAGCCGTGGCTCCGAAGCAGCATCCCCAAAGCTCACTCCCTCTGCTGTTCTGTAAGCCGTGGCTCCGAAGCAGCATCCCCAAAGCTCACTCCCTCTGCTGTTCTGTAAGCTGTGGCTCCGAAGCAGCATCCCCAAAGCTCACTCCCTCTGCTGTTTTGTAAGCAGTGGCATTCTGACACTGATGCTGATGGTGATGATCCACTGTGCCTTTTATGCATCCAATGTCTTGCATTTCACTTGCATGTCATTCAAGTGATGCATTCAACCTGCTGCTAATGACATGACAAAGTTGCGCATTGGAGAAGTGATCCCCTGACAGACACACAAACTGTGTTCAACCCTGGATTTGCACAAATTCCAGCTTTTAACCTTCATACCATTATATTTCTTCTGTGGTAATTTTGATGGCTTCAAAAAATCTGCAACAATTTTAAAAATTAGGTGTGGCGTTTTCACTGTGTTTCAGTATATAATGAGAATGTAAACAAACCTTTTGCACGAAATAAACAATTTTAAAAACCCTTTTTCCGCAAAAATACTTATTAATCAAAATACTAACTAGACAGTCCAGTTGGACCCAACCGCATGGGTGTGGCCGCAGAAAGCCCGCTTCCCCCCTTTTTTGCACGTTATTCGGCTGATAATGTCACCACGGCAACCAAAATCGATACGTGTCATAAGTGAAGTATAATACATGTCCTTACCAAATATGACAGTAATCGGTCAAAAATTACAGCCTGTACAGCTTCCACAAAGAAGTGTGTATGTTCAGCAGAAATTTGCGAATTATTTGGCCAGTACTGTCGCCATGGGAACCAAAATCGATAGGTGTCATAAGTGAAGTGTTACACATGTCCATAGCAAATATGAAAGTAATTGGTCAAGAATTGCAGCCTGTACAGCGTCCACAAGGAAATATCTACGTTTTGCCACTAATTTGCATATGATTTGCCCAATACTATTGCCATGGCAATCAAAATCGGTAGGTGTCATAAGTGAAGTGCAACACATGTCCATACCAAATATGAAAGTAATCAGTGAAAAATTGCAGCCTGTACTGCGTCCAAAAGGAAATCTCTATGTTTTGTCACTAATTTGAATATGATTCAGCCAATACTGTCGCCATAGCAACCAAAATCGATAGCTGTCATAAGTGAAGTAGAACACATGTCCATATCCTATATGAAGGTAATCGGTCAAAATGTACAGCCTGTACAATGTCCACAAGGAAGTGTGTACGTTCAGCTCAAATTTGCGCATTATTCGGCCAATACTGTTGCCATGGCAACCAAAATCGATAGGTGTCATAAGTGAAGTGCAGCACATGTCCATACCAAATATGAAAGCAATCAGTCAAAAATTGCAGCCTGTACTGCATCCACAAGGAAATCTCTGTTTTGCCACTAATTTGCATATTATTCGGCCAAAACTGTCACCATGGCAACCAAAATCCATAGGTGTCATAAGTGAAGTATAATACATGTCCCTACCAAATGTGAAACCTGTGAAGCGTTCACAAGAAAGCGTCTACGGACACAGACGCGGCGGCGGAGACGACACACGTGAATCCATAGTGGCCGCCCGACTTCATCCGGGGGCTACAATTACCTGACTTGAAAGTGTATTCAATATGGTAGCCCATGAGGATAAAAAAAATGTTCTTAAATTTTGACTTTTTCATGAAAATGATGAGTAGTTACCACCTTAAGTACATTATCAGTGTAGCCCATCAGTAATCTTTGTCAATTTTCGGGGTTCAAGCCCGTGGGGCAGAGACCCTATTGTTTTTGTGCTGGTTTATTTTTAGGGGTTCAAGCCCGTAGGGCTGAAACCCTATTGTTTTTGTGCTGGTTTATTATTATTATTATTTTTAGGGGTTCAAGCCTGTAGGGCTGAAACCCTATTGTTTTTGTTTTATTGTTTTTATTATTATTATCATTATTATTATTATTTCTTTTCTTCTTTAGAAATGTTTTCGCAAATTCCCATGAGATGGTAAATGGTAGAGACCTGAAATTTTGCACATTGGTTGGAAGTTGCGTGTTAATGCTGCCCAAGGCATTTTTAACTCAATCGACCTGATTTTTCACTTTAAAGGTCATAACTCCTTCGCTGTAAGTCTGATTTACACGAAACTTGGAACAGACATTTCTTGGTCCAAACTCTACAACTTTCCCATCAGGTCCTCTAAGGTCCGCCATATTAGATTTTCCAGAATTTTGAATTTTTTTAAAAACACATTTTTAAAGATTATTTTTTTGGGAATTTTTCCTTTATTTGACAGTAATATAGTGTAGAGAGACAGGAAAGTTGGGGAGAAGAAAGGGGGAAGACACGCAGCAAATGACCTGAGCTGGAATTGAACCCAGGTCGCTGCGGGAAGGACACAGCCTTTATGGTATGCGCGCTTAGACCGATGAGCCACTGGGGCGCCCTGAAAAACACATTTTTGACATCTCCTCCTACGCCGTAGGTCCGATTCCTTTGAAATTTGCTGAGGATCATTAGTGGACCAAGCTTATCAAAGATTGCATAAAGCTTGTTGAAATCTCATTTCTTTTCCAAGATATTGACCAATGAACTTCAGCAGGGGCGTGGCTTAGGACATAAATGGACAAAATTCAACAACCATAGGGCCAATCATCACAGAACTTGCAGAATATGTCCATATAAATACCAGGAACATACCTTGACAGTTTCATGCAAATCGGCCCATAGGGGGCGCTGTAAATGCAAAAAATAGGCATGGCATGACACAAATCAGACTATAAATCAGCAATTGTTTGTCCTATAGCCATAAAACTCACAGGATTTATACATATAAGTACCTGAAACATACCCTGAAAATTTCATTCAAATTGACTGATAGGGGGCGCTATAAATGCAAAACAAAGCAGCGTGGTATAACACAAATCAGACTATAAATCATAAATAGTTTTCCCAATCATTACAAAACTCACAGGATATGTCTACATAAGAACCTGAAACATAGCCTGAAAGTTTCAATCAAATCGACCTGTAGGGGGCGCCACAAATGCACAAAATAGCCCAACATAACACAAATCAGACTATACATCATAATTTGTTGGTCTTATCATTACACTGGCAAAATAGGTCCACATAAATACCTGCAACATACTCTTAAAGTGGTTTTTGTCCCCCACCACCACGATAGCGAGCGGAGCGGGGGACATAGTATTCAGCTCCGTCCGTCCGTCCGTCCGTCATGTCCCGTTTGTTCTGAACGCGATATCTTAAGAATGGTTTGACCAATTCCATTCATCTTTGGTGTTAAGGTATATTGGTGTGATACGCGGACCCCAGTAGATTTCCGTGACCTTGGCGTTATTCTCAAGGTCATTACGACTATTTGACCACTTACAAATTCCTTGTCAACATGATATTTCAAGAACGGTTTGACCGATTCCATTCATCTTTAGTGTCAAGGTGTATTAGGGCCGGGGGACATAGTATTCAGCTCTGTCAGTCCATCCGCCTATCCGTCACGTCCCGTTTGTTGTCAACGCAAAATCTCAAGAACGCTTTGACCGATTTTATTCATCTTTGGCTTCAATGTGTATTTGTGGGGTACACCGACCCCAGTCGATTTCCGTCACCTGGCGGGGGACATGGCCACGTTTAGTGGCAACACTTGTTAATTAAGCTGTTAAAGCTTTCAACTACTAATGGTATTTCTTGGCTTGAACCCCGGAATTGCCGCTTGCGGCTATATTTTCTTTATGATTTCTTGATAATGACCTGTTGAGGATTATATTTCAATATTTCTCATCATATTCATCAGTTAATCAATAACCAGATTATGTAAGCAGCAGTAACACACTTACACACGCACAGGCACACGCACACAAACACACACACACACATAAACACACATACAAGCAGTTCACATACGCATGAGCAGCGTACACACGCACAGGTACACGCACACACACACACACACACATAACACACACACACACGCAAGCAGTTCACACGGGCATAAGCAGTGCACACACCCACACACACACACACACAGACACATGCACACATACACAGGCACATGCACACACACGCACAGACACATAAATACACACACACATAACACACACACATACAAGCAGTTCACACATGCATGAGCAGCTCACACAAACACACACACACACACAAGCAGTTCACACATGCATGAGCAGCTCACACAAACACACACACACACACACACAAGCAGTTCACACATGCATGAGCAGCTCACACACACATAAGCAGCGGGCTTCTGTAGCTTTGATTAGTAAGCAGGCTTCTGTTTAGTTGATTTGAAAGAATAATCATGTGAGACATTTAAATGTATTTGATTTCTGTAGCTTTGATCAATATTTGTTCGTAAAATTACTAGGTATTACTGAAAACACAATCAATGTATTTGATTTCTGTAGCTTTGATCAATATTTGTTCAGTAAAATCATTAGTTATTACTGAAAACTAGGGGTGTAACG
Source organism: Gymnothorax javanicus (assembly GCA_029692085.1). Taxonomy (NCBI): domain Eukaryota; kingdom Metazoa; phylum Chordata; class Actinopteri; order Anguilliformes; family Muraenidae; genus Gymnothorax; species Gymnothorax javanicus. The sequence goes on along the minus strand of CM056201.1, from coordinate 1,588,168 downwards.
GTACACAGGAGTCACAGTTCGGTACGTACCTCGGTTTTGGGGTCACGGTTCATTCGGTACAACGAGAAAAGGCTGGAAGCTCTGGGGTTTTAGGTGCTCTCTGGTGTAATCTGAGCCTTATTTGGGAGCATTTTTTAGACAAAATTTTTGACCAATAATTCAGGAATAATTTTGCAATGGTTGAGTGAAGACTCATCAGATGAGAGATGTGACTCATCAGTCATGAATCTTGACTCAACAAGACTGCTCAACAATGATGAATGGGTTTAATGGGGTGATTATGACACTTTGTTTATAAAAAGGCGCGTACATGTTTAAAGCAAAATTTGTGTACCCCATTTCAAGTATTCTGTGTGTCAATACATAAATTCTTAAATTTTGTCGTTTCTTTCTTGTGTCAATAACTAAATTATTGATTTGTGTCAAATACTTCTGGTTTTTCAAATCAGTGGCCGTGAAATTTATCCTGTCGCCACTTTTCAAACATGGCGCTTCAAAATTCAAACCCCTTTACATGTTAAAACTCCTTGTGGACCGCACTATTATCCACTGGGAATACAAAATTTTCCCATGCAGCGGATTGAAAAGGGGCAGGTGGGTCCTCAAAATCCTTTGAATCATCTAAACTTGTCATAGCTACACTTTTCCTTCTTCTGTATTTGTTTAACGGTGGATTGCACAGCTTTTACGCACATTACCGCCACCTGGATTGGAGTGTGGATACCGCTGCCACTGACTTTTTTCCCTCCACTCAGATAATTTGTTGTGTGACCACAAGAACCAAACCGTAACATCCGTACCGTACGGTTCGGGACAAATACACATACCATTACACCCCCACTGAAAATACAATCAGTTGAATCATTCATGTATCTATTTGTATCCAATTCCTTTGGCTGTATTTTCCCTCTCCTTTTTAATATATTTTCTTTCCTTTTTATGAGACCAATACTTCTGTGCGCCACCAGTATTTTTCAGAGAATCCCATAGAGAGCTTGCCAACCAATAGGGGAAAGAAAAATTTAAGAGATAATCAGTGTACAACCCATGTATTGTGATTAGAACAAAGTTTGTTGGGTTTTCCCATAAATATGGTTAAGTAAGAACGCTGAGTTAGTACTTCTTGCACAAGAACTACACATCGGGTTTGGATTATTGCACGATTCATGGCTGGAATAAAGATAACTTCTGAAGATTTTGTCTCTCTCCCATTATTTACAGACAAAGGGACTAGGGAGGGGATTAGGCCCACCGAACCTATTCCTCAACAGGCGGCGGGGGGGACTGCAAAGTTCCGAGGGCACGTTATAGATGTGTTATAGTGCAGGGGAGAGGACTGAAGGCCCCCGTGTCCAATGAAGAATGAATTGACATACTGCCGTGGTACCGTCTAGTCGGCATGTTTGTCGGATCTAAGTTGAGGGCAACGTGTAGTACGTGGGTGACAGCCCACACCTAGCAGAGGGGCGTGGGAGACGACCTCTGTGAACAGGCGAGGCTGGTGAAAATGGTCAAAGTTTCTATACCCATAGCGAAGTGGGGTAGGGATCAGACCGTCGGTTCCCACCTGGGTGGCTGACAACCACTACGGGATTCGGGGATCGCTATCGACTGGGTCACCGGCCGTTGGGTTGCAGATGGCAGTAAGACCACAGAGAGGGTGGCCGCCGCGCTCGACTCAATGTACAGTCAGGCCACCACAAGCCAAAAGCGAATGCGTCAGTCAGCGAGTGGTGCTTCTGTGATCGGTGGGCTTTGAAAAGAAGACACCGGGAAGCAGAAGGCAGAGTTCTCAACCTGGGGGAGCCCGGGCGAAGATCTCTGTGGAAAGGGATCTAGCCTGGGACTGTGCCCTGAATGGGAGGTTCGAAGGATCTAAGTGCTCAAAAATATGAAAACTTTTGATTCAGGAAGACACAACAAACTGGCTTATTTATTGGTTTTGATGATTCAGTAAATGAAGTGTGTGATTTTTACTCAAGTGATCATAAACAGGAACAGCTTGAAAGCCATTATGCATTTAAAGGAAGACTTTCATCAAAAAATTTCTTCCCTCCTGTTATTTCAATTTGTTAATCTCCTGCTAGTTAAACTGCATTCATATAGCTCAGTTGGCTAATTGACGAAAAAATCGAATTTAATTGAGCCCGTTGGGCAGCGCCATTATTTTCCGTAGCACCTGTCGCGTCTGATTCTGGGGCGCAAGATCATGACGTCAGCACGGAGGTCTGGCGCTTCCAGGCATCGTGGCCATGCATTCGATTTAATGAGATTTTCTCATCAGTGAACAGATCCGAAATCGCTTTGAAAATGCTGCATTGTCAGGCATACGATTGTGTGAATGATACTAAACAGAAGATGGCCGGTGTGACAATGCACACGCTCCCAAAGGACAGGGATTTAATTCGCTGTTGGGTTATAAACTTGCAAAATGGAACAATGCATATCACTGTTCAGAGATGCTTTGTTTACACGCTCAGCCGCCGCATTCACGTCAGGATTATGGCTTTCATGGGCTGAAACTCTGTCTCGCGTAGCTTGAGTTCAAAACAATGGCGGCCTCCGTTTTGGATTTTATATGGAAATTACGGGCAATTATCGCCAATTACGTAGAAAGGACTAATTATCTTGCGGAAATACTTGAAGCGGGTGCTGTTGAACTTCAGTGCAGTTAATATAAGTCGAAACAGGTAAGCGTGATAATCCTCCTTTAAGGGTCTCAGGCTTACAGCACACCATTGAAAATACTGTAATGCCGGTGTCACCACTGGGGGGGGAAGTTGAGCTTTACAAAGTTAAAAGTGATCCTTAATGAATATATGATGTCATAAGCAGAGGAGGATTAAGGTGGTCATGGGCCCCTAGGCTACCCTTCGTGTGACATCCCCCCCCCCCCAACTCTTACCATAAAATTCATTCACATCCCACTCACAAAGGTGAACTGGCATACACACACATAGAGACAGCCAAAGCTACAGTGTTTCCTCTACATTTATTCAAGTGGTTGGACCGCCATAGTTAAAAAATTACCACCACATCACAGCTAGATAAAATGAGAAATAAAACATTACAAACAAAACACTATAAACAAGCAGAGGACCCAGGACATAGAAGTAGCCCTTTAACCCGTTCGAAATGTTATATTACTTGAAATTTCTTGCAGAATAGAAATAAACCATCTTCTTTGGTATTTTATTCTTCATAGCACATATGGATGTTTCTATGTAACATTTGGCTATAGACAGTAATTAATAACTCATGAAAATAAAATGAAATAAACATGAAAAAACCTAATTAAGACATTAACAGCTTGTTAATATCCTGAGATTACAATTGTGGTTGGAACAAAAGCCAGCATACACAGTGGGTCCCCAGGAACGATGTTGAAGACCACTGCCTCAAGTTATTATTACGTTAGAGAAATAATTCCAGCTCATCTTTAATGAAAGGTTCCAGTATTTTGCATGCAATGCAAGTTAAACTGACTGGCCTGTAATTTCCTGGCTCAGTATGGTCCCCTGTCCTATACAGTAGGGGTGTTCAATCTTATCCGTAAAGGGCCGGTGTGGGTGCAGGTTTTTGTCCTATCCAGCAGTGATACTGCACCTGATTCCACTAATTAACTAATCAGGGGTTTCAATCAGGACCTTGGTGGGTAGAATCAGATGTGTTAGTGTTGGGTTCTTACAAAAAACAGCGCCCACACCAGCCCTTTCTGGATAAGATTGGACACCCCTGCTATACAGTATATTGGTATTATATTGTCCTGCTTCCAATCATTTAGTACTTCTCCAGTTTCTAAAGACCGTCTGAAGATGGCAGATCGCGGCTTCAAGATGATCTCACTAACTTCCCTGAGCACCCTAGGATATAAGCCATCAGGACCCGCGGCCTTATCTGCCTTTAGTTTTTGCAACTTGTCTAATACTTCATTATCCCTAACCTCAATTCTCGCTAAATAATCTTCAGCATTGCACATGCCCTCTGGACAAATAAAAACCCGCTCTGAGGCAAAATTCTCAACAAAGTAACTGTTTAAGGTATCCGCAATATCCTTGTTATCATATAGCAGGGATCCATATCTATTCCTTATGCACTTAACCTCCTCTTTGACTTTCGTTTTTCTGCTACAGTACTGAAAGAAGCGCTTAGGGTTAGTTTTTGCCCCTTCAGCAATTTTCCTTTCATACAGTCTTCTAGCATTCCTCAGCTCTTTTTTGACCACAGCCCACATTTTACAGTATTCAGCCTTAGTGTTCTCATTGTTATCCTTTATATACATCTTATAAAGATTCCTCTTTTCCCTCAAACTCCTACCAATAGCTATGGTCATCCACTGAGGATTCTGCTTTTTCAGCTTACTTTTGGACACCTTTGGAATGAATTTACATTGTGAATCAAGTAAAACCCCCTTAAATCTTTCCCACATCTCATTTACAGACTCACAGTCCAGGAGTGTCTCCCATTTTATTTCAGTTAAATATGAGGGCATCCTGTTAAAGTTTGCTTGCCTAAAATTAAAATTTTTGGTTTTCAAATATAACTTTTTAACTTGTCTTGAAACATTAAAACAAGCAGTAAAGTGATCACTAGTCCCAAGTGGCTCCTGTACCTCAACATTGCTAATTCTATCAGGGTCATTACAGAACACTTAATCCAAAATTGCCTTCTCTCTTGTTCGTTTTCTAACATATTGCACAAAAAAATAGTCATTTATAACATCTAGAAATTCTTCCTTCCCTTTACCCTGTTCTTTCGCCATTTCCCAATCGATACCAGGATAATTTAAGTCTCCCATAATAATAGTCCCTCCTCCTCTACAAGCTTGCCTAATCCTCTTAAAGAGCATTTAATTTACAGTACTGTTCACAGCTGGCAGTCGATAGCACACTCCTATATTTGCCAATGAGCCTGACCCAGATATCTTCGCAGGGCAAGGAATGTTCAGTTTCAAGAATTTCCTGCATATTAATGTTTTCGTTCACATAGAGTGCTACACCCCCTCCTCGCCTATTACATCTATCCTTCCTAAAGAGCTTATCACCTTCTATATTATATTCATTATGAAAGGGATGAGTGCATAATGCAAAGCCTACTGTGGCCCATCTAGAAAATAATAAAATAGCCTAAAACTTTACTTTTTATTTTTTCGAGATTTGGAATTGTGTACCCTGGCTAACTTGTCCATAAAATGCTTAAAACTTTCACCCTGTACAGTATTCACTGGGTACAATTTGTATCGCAATGACTATCACAAGCACATCCATTATTTCCTTCTTCATTTCTCAGGTGTTTTAAACACCTACTCCAGAGTTCGTTGGCAGATGCAGTCTGTTGCAAGCAACTCACCCATGTTTTGTAACACCTATAAAATTATTGATTTACATATTTTAATGGTTAACTTTATTTCGCTACTCCTATGCAGAGTTAGCCCATTTATTCATCACAGGTTGCCATTTTCAATACAAACAACTTAACCATAAGCCTAATAGATTACATCATCTTTTTTAATATTTAAGTTTAGCAGAACAAATTTATAAAACTTAGACATTTCAAATGAGTTGCCATGTTCATTGAAAAATGATAGTGCTCCAGTTTCACCTTGCATAACTGGCACTGCGCGTTTTTTTGGTATCATCATATAGGCCATCTTAAAATGCTCAACATCCTGTCTTACTCCTTTACGAGTCCTTGATGGTAGTTATAATGACTGACTCGATGACAGAGCGCCAGCACCAAAGAAAAGCAGATACAGTCAACTGTCTTTTTTAATAAGTTGAGTTGGCTACCAACGATAATGCTGTTGGCATTAAAAATTACTATAGTTACTGTAGTTGTATAAATAAAATCTTATGGCTGCAGCTGCTAGAAGGCTTTGCTAAGGTGTCAAGTGCGGTGGGAGAGCAAAAAGGTTTTCACCACATGCAGTGTAAATGTGGTTTCTGACAGGCCAAACATGGACTGAAGCAGAATATGTTGTGAATTCAAAAGATAATACATCCATCTTTTCTGGAAACTTTGACTTTTGGACTTTATAATGATCTGGAGTTAATGTAACTTAAAAGTTTGGATTAAAATCATACTAGCCGATACCTGTGCTATGCACAGGCTATATGCGCGGGCATTATTTTTCAAAGCAATGATGGCTTTTTCGATGCAAACGGCTTCAAAATGCAGTTTTCACTTCATAATTAATTACGAAACCTGGCGCATCATCTTTGTCACCCAGTAAAACTGGTGTATGTGGAAAACGGACTCATTATTCACTGTGGTTTTGGAGGAAATGTGTGAAATTATGCAAATCGCTAACTCAGTAATAATATATAGATAATAGCCTCCAAATAATAGGCCAATGCAATTAGACAGATTCCTATGTAGCTAAATCTTCATCTCCAATTGTGCAGAAAAAAAAAACTGGTTTAAACGGAATGAATTATTGACATGGGAAAAAAAAGTTGCACGACTCATACCGCATTCGAGTCTAAATTTAGAATTCGATTGTGAACATCAGGTGGTTCGGTGCTTTGAAGCGTTCGGTACAGCCATAAACTTTATATTGTGTGAGTTGGATGTTTGTGTTGGTGGATACAGAGAGGGCATTTATGTTTTTTCTTCATGATTAGCTGACCACTTGTGATTGCAATTTTGATTTCTCCTTATGTACTGCATTCCTACTGACTGGCATTGAAACAGACTGACCAAGTTAAAGGTCACTAAAAAAAGCTTGGAGCTGATTCTCTGCCTGTGCATGCGCCCTGGGTCTGAGTCCTGTCGCACAGGTTTACAGATCAGTCATAGCAGTAAAAAAGCAGTACACAGTTTTATAGCACAGTCTTTCAACTAATAAAGGAGTATGTTCGTATGTTGATTAATTGCAGTCTTAGCTGTAATGAAGCAGTGTGTTTGTGCATAGTTTTATAGCTCAGTCTTGGCAGTGATGAAGCTGTGTTTGCACTCAGTTTTATAAAGCAGTGTGTTCTCGCATACCATCCTAACAGTATTAGTAGCAGTAAAGCTGTGTTTGCACTCAGTTTTAAAGCAGTGTGTTCTTACCTACCATCCTAACAGTCTTGGTAGCAGTAAAGCTGTGTTTTCATTTAGCATACACTGGCTTTTGTGTATGCTGCACAGTGAACTGTACCTTTTACTGTTGTAGGGCAGGTCATCAATTCTCTCAGGACTCAGGTAACAGAATGTTCCAGCATCTGTATGAGCATAGGCTGAGCCACTGACCAGCCCAAACAGTCAACGTGTCATTTTTAGTTATCTTTTTAACTTTTGAATAGTGTGCATCAGAAATTATTTGTTGCAATGGCAATACAATATGTGCCCAACCATTCAATCACAATTGGCTTTGCAATTTCTCAAATTTATAGGCTACTTTGATATCTTTTCATAAATATGTTTTGTTGACTTTCTACTGTCAAGAACCACTGAAATTACCTTTCCAGGTGTTTTGCCACTCCAAAGTCTGCTAAACGAGTCCTCCCATGTTCGTCCAAGAGAATGTTCTAAATGTCAATGAGATTTTGTAAGGCTACAGCACACGGGGAACATGCTGTAAAAGCAATCATTACCATCAGACCTGCAACTTTTAACTCTATCTCTAAGTAATGGTTATTAAAACAGCCCTGTCCTCATGCAATTGATACATTTATTGCATTGATTTTCTGAAAACTTTCTCTCAAACACAACTATGGGACCTGGAATTTCACAAATCAAAGTGACATCCCGAAAAGATAAATGTTATTAACTTACATACTATAAAAATCAGCTATAACTTCTCTTGCAACATCCAGAGAATAAAGGACATTCATGGCTCTGAACAGGTTGGAACATTGCTAAAGACAGAAACAAATGGAGATCAGTGACAAAGAAAGGAGCCGAAGCCTTTGAACGAGCTAGAAGCGAGGCTGTTGAGGCCAAGCGCAAGCAGAGGAAAGCAATAGTTGCCCAGAACCCTTCAATCCAGGGATTCCCTTGCCCCAGATGTGCTAGAATATGTGGATCCAGGATAAGACTCCATAGCCACTAGATGGCTTGCCGGGGACCCCAAAATCCTTCCCAGTGATACTGGGAGCCATCATCATCATCCACCAGTGACCCTACAGGGGCCAGTTCCACAAAGCAGGATTCTTCAGTTAGCTGTGTAACTCCACTGCATAAAAAGCTGTTCCTACTTCAGCTTTAGGAGGGCGCTGGGTTTTGTTTGAAGCAGTTTCTCAGCTAACTACCTCTAAGTCTTGCTTTTCTCTCCTGGCCTTTTGAATTAACCCGAACCGTTGAGCCACAGACCTGGAACTCATAGTATGTTTATTGTTTATCACACCATTCCTTGTGGAGTCTCGCTGCAATGCTGTGATTGAATGATTAAACAGTTTAAAAACAACATTTCTCACAGGTGATGCAAAAAGGAGAATTCTGCAAACCCCTCGGATTGCAGAGGAGATCCAACAAGGCAGCAAGCTTCTGGAGGATTGAAAAACAACTCTAATGCCAGATAAGACATGAGTACACTTAGTTACAGATGTATTCAGACAATGACACAATTTCTGTAATTTTGCCTCTGTCCACCACCAATGGATCCAAAATGAAACCATCAACCATGATTAACACCTTAGCGCAGACGCCAAATTTGGCTATTTGGCGATCAGTAGTTGCTGAGTACTGACCTGTACAAGATTTCCTGCCTGAAGGTCACAGCGATAAGGGTAAAGGTGAAATCCAGCAAAAAACATGACGTTGCAGATCCATGTGTCACAGTGAGTTACCATATCAAATTTGGTGAAGCTGCGATAATTAGTTGCCGAGTACTGACCCGGACAAGATTTCCAGGGTCAAGGTCACAGCGCTAAGGTCAAAGGTGAAATCCAGCAAAAAACATAACTTGGCACATCTATGTGTCACAGTGACTTACCATATCAAATTTGGTGAAGCTGCGATAATTAGTTGCCGAGTACTGACCCGGACAAGATTTCCAGGGTCAAGGTTACAGAGCTAAGGTCAAAGGTCAAATTCAGCAAAAAACATGACGTTGCACATCTATGGGTCATAGTGAGTTGCCATACCAAATTTGGTGAAGCCGTGATAATTAGTTGCTGAGTACTGACCCAGACAAGATTTCCAGGGTCAAGGTCACAGCGCTAAGGTCAAAGGTGAAATCCAGCAAAAAACCTGACATTGCACATCTATGGGTCATAGTGAGTTACCATACCAAATTTGGTGAAGCTGTGATCATTAGTTGCTGAGTACTGGCCCGGACAAAGTCACCTGGACAAGATTTCCAGGGTCAAGGTCACAGCGCTAAGGTCAAAGGTGAAATCCAGCAGAAAACCTGACGTTGCACATCTATGGGTCATAGTGAGTTACCATACGAAATTTAGGTGAAGCTGGGATCATTAGTTGCTGAGTACTGGCCCGGACAAAGTCATGGACGGACGACAGACGACGGACGACGGAGGACAGACAGACACGCAGGTGACGACAATACCCTCTGGCCTAAGTCAGCCGAGGGGTAAAAATCTTCATGAGAATTCACCATTGAAACTGTAAAAAAAATAATTCTGAGGATTGAAAAATGGCTGGGAGTTAAAACAATACATTTCTGGGATAATAAAATCCTAGACCACAAGTACTCCTCATCTGAACATGAAATATTAAATTATCCACTTTTTATAAGCCAAATAAGATAGCTATCCAGATGGCTCCCCAAACTACCAGAGCCTTGAAAATGGCGCACTTTCAATTCATAAAATAATCATATTTTTATCGCAAATCAACTTTGTACTCATGAAGTTGAATATGAATGGATGATTTTCTGGTTGAATTTGGCATGAGTTTATCAATATAGGTGCAGCTGGACATCAATGGTCACCACTGACCTCTCCAAACCAAAAACATGCCTTTTCTCCATGATAAAGTTCAGAGTCTCGTCCATTTATCTACAAAGCCGCGTCAGCAAGCACAGTTACTCATTAGAGGAACTGCATATTTTACGGTCAGAATGTTCACGCAGGCGGAAAGCTTGCCGTTTACAATTCCGATCATCCCAGCAAAACAAAAGCTTGTAACAACGTTCACACCCTCTTTGGAACAAGTGTAACTCAGGTCACAGTAATAGCTGTTCGCACTTTAAAAGAGCGAAAATGCAAGGCATTCTGTTTCATTAAATGTGGTATAAATTCTAAAACTGATCACCTAGTTAAGAAAAATGCCAGCACACTGCAGTATCGACTACTCTTTTGTTACCCAATGTGACAAACAAGCTCTGTGATCACGGTGGTAAACCAAAAATAAGAAATAGCTGGCTAGTTAGCTAGCAGGCTAAAAGTAAGATAGAGCTACACCATACAAAGACAGCTTTACTCACTTTTCAATAGAATTATTGAGCTGCTCCTCAAAAGTATCAATGCTGTCAGCCCTCCTGTCTGTTCCATTCAGAATAACTGCTATTTTCCAGCTCAGAATCACATTTCCATCCCGCTAATAAGCTCTGCTCTCCAGGTTCAGTTCAGGGGGTTTTTTGTTCCCATGCAGCCACGTCAGTCTGAGCTGCGTAAAGTTTATTGAATACAACGTAACCCTATTTCGCAAGTATTTTAATATGTTTTTTAAGGTCCAATCAATGTTTTTCACTTACTGAGGAAAGCTTATACTGTCTGCAATTGGATAAAAATCGTGTCAACCAACTGGTAATTACCAGGAGAATTTCACGTGGGCGTGAACTACAGCTGGGCTTTCACGCAGATACCATTGAATCACCATTAAAGTGATTGGATTTCAGTGAGAGCTTGTATGAGGCTCTAAAAGACAGCTAAATTCCTCAACCGAAATATCTACGGGTTAATCCACGATAGGAAATTGCGCGTTTGTAATATGTGATGACTGAAATTTATAGTAGAATGACATAGTGTCACTATGGCGAATTTTTTGCCTCAGGAAACTGATTTTTTTTTTTTTTTTTTTTACTACTTGGAATACCATTGAGTCACTGTAACTGAAGTGGTTGCTACAGAGGACAATGATTTTTTCTGTCTCAAGAGATCATTTTTTTAAATTGCTGGATAAATACTGTGGGCAAGGATATTGAGCAGTTTGCACATCAGGCTTAGCTGAGGAGTTTAATTCATGCAACTCCTGAAAAACAGGGATAGGAGTGAACTTGTCAATATTCTTGACTGTGTTCCACCTCTGCTGGCTTGTGAATATTCAATAACTGATCCGTGGGTGCCATCTAGTGATAGAGTAGTGCAACTGCTTCCATAAAAAGAGCTGCTCTATGTCCGCAGGCGTCCACGTCTGCAAAAAAAGGTGTGATTGTGCAGACTTTCAGCTTTAATTCACAGCCTTTCACAAAAATCTAGCTTTAACTGTTTAGGAATTGCAGCAATTTTTATACTCAGTCCTCCATTTTTAGAGGGTCAAAGGTTACTGGACAAACGAACTCAAGAATAAATATAAGGAAAATTTTCAATACTTTTTTAATGACTGCCAGAAGTCTTGGACCCATGGATGTTACTAAATGCCAAGTTTCATCCCTTAGAGTGTAGTAAGGCCACCTGCTGCCACGGGGCGAACATTTGAGCTTGCCCTTTTCTTTTTTTCAACCCGATGCTGTCATGAACAAATGGCTGCTGAAAGTGTCAAACACCAGAGGGCATGTGAAATGCTTCCAGAAAAAGACTCATTTTTATTTCATTTAGAATTAGAATTAAGAATTACGATTAGAATTAGAAGAATTAGAATTAGAACTAGAAAAGTGCAGATCCAGGGGAAACTGTGTGGGCAAAGCTGGAAGCTGCCGATAATGTGAGGCTCAAATTGTTCAAAATGTAAGCTGTTGAAAATGAGTTTAAAGCCTCTGAAAATTAAAATTATTTATAACAGTGGGATATTTTATTGTTCAATTGTGATAGAAAAAAAAACAAGAAAAAAAATTACCACACTTTAAAAGGTATGGAAATGCTGAAGGAAAATACTAGTTAAAGTGGTTTTGCACATAAAAGTAGGTAAAGGGATTGAAGTGCTTCAAGTAGTACTGTATCGACATTTTGAAAGATTCAAATGCAAATGCTACTCCTGTAATTGAGATCAATATCACAGATCAAACAACTGTTTTTAGACAGTGGACTATTCTATACTTGTCAGCTATTTCACTGCTCATAATGAAGGTAAACATAAATAGCAGCACTCTATGTTGCATGAATATTTGAAAATAACAAAATGATTCAAAATATTTTGAAGGAGCAAAGAACCTCATACATGCTATAAACACTTGACATATTGGAATATAAGCTTTAGAAAATTCATTCGGATGTATTAACTAATTTGTGGAGGCTGCGCACGCAGCTATTGGACTTGTGCCAGATCATAAGCCAAGTTGCGTGACTATGGTGGCATAACTTTTGGACTATTGCACAAAATGGTAGTAAACTCTGTTTTCACGAGGACCGGGTATAAAATCAACACCTATCTGCGGAGACGCTTGAAATGAATTTCCTGCCTGTTTCCAAAGGAAAGCACTGATTAAGGAAGACCTCCCCAAGATGCAAGGTTACCACACATCATACCTATTTCATATTTATTCGGATAAACTAATGCCGTTTCTTGCTGAAATATTGCCATAAAAATACGCAATCTAATTAAGAAAAACAACTTCGTTTGTAAAGGCTATGTTTGTTTTGATTGTCCAACTAGCTCATTCATTTTCCACCCAATAAAAAGCCAGAACTCCTTTTAAAATACAAAAGCACATTTGAAATTGAAGAAAGGTTTAAAAGAAAAGAAAGCCACGGAATTAGCCTGCACAATGGATATTTTCACCCATGTCATCAACAGGCATATAAATGATTTAATCAATTTATTTTCGGCAATGTTATTGGCAAGATGACAAGAACGGCGAGCTGCAATGCAAAATGGGGTGTCATTATTTATCAATTGAAATTTTCGTAAAGTGATCGGTCTAAGCAGGAGTGCAATGCCACTATATGGCTGAGTCATGCTGAGCTATTGCAGTTTATGGCTAAAGCAGCTGGTCCAACAGAGATTTTAGCTAAGGCGTTTATCACATACTCCAACTTTTGTCACAAAGATGGTAAGTCCAATCTTCGAAATGGAGGTACCATACTAAAGAGGAGAGTCTGCTGAGCAAAATATGTCAAAAATGTGTGTGTAGCCCCAAAAATGTGGGAACATGAGCAAGATAGAAAACTGTGTCTTGGCTTTCCAACCTGAATTTTCTTGCCGCATTTAATGTAGGAGTTAATGGAGTTTCGGTTCGCGATCCCGTCGCTTTTCGGCTCATACTGCCAAAGTGGTTTGTCTGATTGCATTTTCGTGACCAGTACATACTTTTGCTCCAATTTGGATATAAAAATATTCATGCTGAGTGAAGAGTGTGGGAGTTAGAGCAAGTTTAACAGAAGACTTCTTGACGGTTTTACAGCAGTTTGCCACTCTACTATACTCTAAGTTCCCAGAATTTATTGTAAAAAAATTATTTTTAAAAATTATAAGTAAAACATTATAGAAAATACGAAGAAGTTGAGCCGTAAGAAATTATCCAAGCTTAGCTTAACATTTTCCAGTTTGAATGACGTTTCTAGCTAAAAGTATGACAGAGTAAAAAATAGCTGAAAATAGCTGAATTTTGAAAAATCAGTTCCATTGTTTCCTATGGGTGAAAAATATTGAAATAAAAATTATTAAGAAGTGTGAAAGATATCAAGAAGTTGAATAAAAGCATCATACATAATTCAGAACAAGCTGAATTCTTTAAAGTTTGAATCAAGTTTCTAAGTAAAAGTATGTAGGAGTACGGTGGCCGAGACCCGCCATCGCTGCAAATAAAAGAAACGCTGCAAATAAAAAGGAACGCTGCTGCAAATAAAAGAAACGCTACAAATAATAAGAAACGCTGCGGCAAATAAAATAAACGCTGCAAACGGCTGACACGAGGCTAAGGAACTAAATCAGCTCAATGCCTCATAGTTCACTATGGGCAAGATGCTGGGTCATATCTGTCCTAGTAAAGGAATGGAGCTGACAACTTGCTTGCGGTGGCGGGTCGAACGCTGTTTATATCCGCGAAGCAGTTGCGAGGCAAATGCTGTACACCGCTGGGAAGTTGCGGTTGTGGGCTCTGTGTATCGATATCCCCCTCGGAGTGCGAGCGAGTGCTCGGCTTAGCTCATTGACGCACCTTAGCCAGGTCCCATTAACGGTATTATGGTCAGTCAAACGGTAACATTGCATTACGTAAGCTCACTAACAATCCTGGATGACCTGCATTTTCCCATCTCATACTCGCACATTTTGATATGAAGCATTATCGTCCTACATTTTGACTTCGGTGAATGCTGAATTAATTCGTTACTGTGGCCAGCATGCGTATGGGTTATCAATGCTAACGCAGCTAGGCGTCATGGCCTAAGCTAAACCATAGTTCTTTCATCAGCTGCCCAGCTAATCTATGACCTGTATATTAGGGAACAATACCACTGCGACGCGGAACTTTCCTATCGCGTCATATAATTAAAGGTGCTTCTGGACCTTGACGAGGAGCCCTTGCTCTTAGTTTCACTTTTTCTCTCGTGTAAATGGAGCGTCACTGGACACCGAATATAGCCGAACGTGGCTAGTTAGTGACACTTTTTTCCGTTGCCGTTTGGCTTATGAATTAGGTTAATGTATACTGACCAGAAAAAGAAACGCAATTATGTAATCCGGTGCCAAATTTTGACAAACCCATTGAGAAAGATGCTTTTGCTTTGAGTTATTTTTGGAGCAGAGTACTTCTACCATACAAATTTTCACGGTCATAGCGCGTATTCTGGAGCAGCTATTCGTCCGGAACCAAACAATCGGAGGGCTTGGGTTCGAGTAGTACCATTGTCCTAATACTCCCATTTTTGTTTTGAGTTCCTCGTAGACACCGGGGCCTATAAAAGTCCGACCGAAAATGAGTAAAAATCAGATGGGTTATAATGCCACAACTAACAGAAGTTCAATGAGAATGTGCGATTGGGATGCTACAGGCTGGAAGTCAGGTAGATAGAGTTGCCTGTCAATTCGGCGTGCATTCTGCGACAAGTAATCACCTCAGAACCAGGTTTAATGCCACTGGACACACGGCTGATCGCCCCAGATCCGGTAGGCCACGTGTTATGACTCCAGCGTCTGACCTTCGTATCATGACTGACCGTCTGCTACACACCGAACTAACCTTCATTTTGTTGAAGGAAACCTCAACGCTGTCCGTTACCGTGATGAAATTCTCCGTCCAGTCGCCCTTCCCTTTGTCTGACGTCACCGACTGACTTTCCAACAGGACAACGCGCGCCCACACGTAGCTGTGCCTGTATGGAGTTCCGTCGGGCCGAAAACATACAAATCCTTCCCTGGCCAGCGTTTTCTCCAGATCTTTCACCAATAGAACACTTGTGGGACATTCTGGATAGAGTAATCCGGAGACGTCAACCACCGTCAGCTACAGCACGTCAGCTAAGACAAGCACTAACCAAAGAGTGGAACAGCGTTCCACAAGCAACAATCAGACGTCTGGTGATGTCTGTGAGACGCAGGTGTACCACAGTGCACAACGCTAACAGGGGACATACGAGACACTGATAGTGTCATTTGTGTTTCGTAATGTCGAACTTCACCTAGTTAAATAAAAGCCAACATGGCAATATTCCAACCCGATTTTCTGATATATCTATTGTCTGAGATTCCCTCTTTCATTTGATACCAATGAAGGGTTGATTAATAACAGTTACACTCGATAAAATCAAGAAATAGAAAATTGTGTTTCTTTTTTTGGTCAGTATAGTTGGCTAGCTTGTGGATGATGGACTTTATGAAAACACATTTAGCGACCGCTAGGTAGCTCGCTAGATGACGGAGGATAGGTTTAATTGGCAATTGAGCTAGCCAGCCTCTCTATACACAATAATATATCGCTTATCGAACTGAAAATAGTGCGAATCCATTCGTTGCAATCGTCGCACAATTAGCTCTTGCTGTGCGTATCTATTGACTGTATAATTACAACAATCTCCGGAGGGCTCTCCAGTGCACTGGGGGATCAGCTGTGGGCCCCGTTATCTGGTAGTGTGCTTTGGTAGTTGGAATGCTGTAGCTAACAAGCCAGCTAATAACTGTGGCAGGCGCAAACTCCCTTTGGCACAGCTGGACATCTTTAGCAAAAGCTAACTGAGGGATTATTGTATTCATTCTCTGGCTAGTTGGCGAGCTTATTCTGAGACTTGCTACTACGTGCCAACATGAAATACTATTAGAATTTCATTCACCTTAGAAAATAGACCACAGACTCCTAACCAAATAGCAAGACATTGTTTCCCGATATTTCGATGAAAACTTCTTCAGTCGCAAACACAGCCCAAGGGTCAAGCTTCGTGACTCCAATTAGCCTGTGGATAGGCGGCTTTGGCTAATATAAATAGTCTTGGCAATGAACCACTATTCTTGATTGCATTGACTTGTCAAAATGGTCACATTTTCTCATTCTTTCCAGCTGTGAATATATGATGTTATTGGTGTAAAGACACGTGACTTTACAAATCCCGGCCCCCTGTCTGGTGATCTCTGGATCCGCCACTGACTTCTGCTGTTTGAGCGTTTTTGTGGGAATTAAAAGAACTAGATGGACAGAACAGAGATACTGTACATTTGTGGAGTGGAGACCTCTAGCTATGAAATTCCAGCTGTGTCTCGGACTGCATAGTAGTTTTCAACTTCATATTTGGGTTGTGATGCATTATTTAGTCTGCTGAAAAATATATAAGGGCTTGCATCGGCAAAAACAGTCCCCGGTAATCCACTTCCGTCGTGGCTTTTTTATTTGCATAATTTATTTTTTTTATTTGCAGCAGTGTTTGTTTTTGTTTGCAGCGTTTCTTTTATTTGCTGCAGCGTTTCTTTTTATTTGCAGCGTTTCTTTTATTTGCAGCGTTTATTTTATTTGCAGCAGCGTTTCTTTTTATTTGCAGCGTTTATTTTATTTGCAATGTTTCTTTTATTAGCAGCGTTTATTTTATTTGCAGCAGCGTTTCTTTTTATTTGCAACATTTCTTTTATTTGCAGCGATGGCGGGTCTCGGCCACCGTATAGGAGTAGTTAGTCAGCAAAAAATGCAGAGAATAAAGGAAGAAAGAAAGAACAAAAGAAAGAAAGAGTGGGAAGAACATGAGTGTGCAAGCTGGAAAATTAATTTAGAACTAGAAAAGTGCAGTCCCAGGGGAAACTGCGTGGGCAAGCTGCTGATAATGTGAGGTTCAAGTTGCTGAAAATGAGTTTAACCCTATTCAGGGCCTTCGGGAAAAAAAAAAAAAACTACCTTAGGGGAGAATGGGGTTGGTTGTCACAAGTGTTGGTTGTCACACTCATAACTTGCCCGCCAGATTGCGCTGTCACACAATATTAGTATTAAAATGATCAGAATTGGGAACAGAATAAGTCTATATTGTCCTTGCTGGAGTGTGATGCTTGACCTTGAGGTGAGAGGATATGACTTTCTTCATGTCAATTTGTAAATATTAAGCTATTTTTCTTCTGGGCTTTTACACAATGGGTTTCAAACAAAGAAATTGTTACCATTAAAAATTATGAAGGGAAAGCTATAGTTTTGGTTGTCATTTGCTAGCCAGCTAGTTGCTGGATGGTTGCTAGCTCTGTTGCTAGCCGCAAAATCCAGTTGGGGTTGGTTGTCACATTTTGAGGGGGGTTGGTTGTCACGTGTCAAAAAGCAGAGAGAGCACAAAAGAAGCAGAAATGTGTGGTGGTTCTGCCCTGCAGTCCCTCCCCCTGCTGCATTCTTCACCTCCACCTTAACGGGCAACAGGTGTGGCTCGTTGAGGTGGAGGTGAAGGCTTGTTATTTAAGGGCTAAGGCGCAGCAGCATTCTGGTTTCGAAGCCCTGCTGTTTTTGTGCTGCTGCTCCCCTTGTGTTTTTGATTGTCTTTTTAAATATTTATTAAAAGTTCTTTGTTTTTACTCAGCCTGTGCATTTGGGTCCCTTCCACTCTTTGGTTACATGGTCCCAGTGCCCGCCGGCTTCTTGCCTTCTGCCGGTGGGACCAAACCATGACAGAATCCTGCTGCCAGTATGGGACCCAGCCAGGCTGAGGTTGAGGGTAGCAGCAGCGTTTTTTTGTGCAGGGCCCAGTTGGGGAGCAGTGTTCCGGAGGTGGGCGCCAGGTGTGTTCCGGAGGTGAGCGCCATGCGTTCAGGGTCCAGCTGGTGCCATGCGTGCGGGCCCCGGCGGTATTTTCCTGGGTTTGGCTGGTGCCAGGTGTCCCGGAGTCTGGCTGGCGCCACCGTGTGTTCCAGAGGAGAGCGCGCCACAGTGTGTTCCGGAGGAGAGTGCGCCACAGTGTGTTCCGGAGGAGAGCGCGCCACCGTGTGCTCCGGAGGAGCTTTTTCCTGGCACGCCAGGAGGCATGCCTTGGGGGGAGGGTACTGTGGTGGTTCTGCCCTGCAGTCCCTCCTCCTGCTGCATTCTTCACCTCCACCTTAACGGGCAACAGGTGTGGCTCGCTGAGGTGGAGGTGAAGGCTTGTTATTTAAGGGCTGGCTGAGAAGGCGCAGCAGCATTCTGGTTCCGAAGCCCTGCTGTTTTTGTGCTGCTGCTCTCCTTGTGTTTTTGATTGTCTTTTTAAATATTTATTAAAAGTTCTTTGTTTTTACTCAGCCTGTGCATTTGGGTCCCTTCCACTCTTTGGGTACATGGTCCCAGTGCCCGCCGACTTCTTGCCATCTGCCGGTGGGACCAAACCATGACAAAATGTCTATGCCCAAAGGCAACAACATCAAGAAGGCAACAGAAGACAAAGAAGAAATGTGAAAAGGAGCCTTCATCAGATGGAGAGGAATACTTTTGTGTTGTTTGTGTGGAACCATTCTCCAACAGCCGTTCTAAGGAGGTCTGGGAGCAGTGTGTGATGTGCAAGCAGTGGGCACACGAGCTCTGCATATTTGGAGAGCGCAGAACCTTCGTCTGTCATCACTGTTTCAGACAGTGAATAGTTGACTTGTTCAGACTATTTGAATTATTTTATGTTCAATGATTTCTCAAGTGTTTTTTTAACACTTTACAACACTACCTCCACCCTGCAATAATTTTTTAAGCACTTTGCACTTTTAAATATTTCCATGTGCTAAATGTTGGTCTTTTTTTTGTCTTTTCTGTCTCCTTATGTGTGCAATTGAGGAAGCTCCACAATCTCGTTTTATTTGTACAATGACAATAAAGTCTGATTGATTGATGTTGAGTTCAACAAACTCAAGGATATAATGTTTCAATTGTCCTGTTATGTTCCTTCCTGTTTATAATGTTTGAATAAAAATTCACTTTCAAATTTAATTCTGAATTCATTTTGTATTTTTTCCCATTGAAATAATATGGGACAACCAACCCCATAGTGCGTGACAACCAACCCCACGATGGGGTTGGTTGTCACAATGTGTCAGAGCGTCTTTGATGATTAATAAATCACTGATGAAAGAAGTAAAAAAAAAAAAAAAAATTGAAAGGGATACCCATTGCAACCCAAGACTTTAAGCTTTCCTGCAATGTAGGAATGACTGTTCTAAGATGTGTTGATGAGGAGATATTCGCACAAAAGTAAAAATTGTGACAACCAACCCTGTTCTCCCCCAACGGTCTTTTGGGGTCCAATGGACCCAAAGGTAATTTCATTATTTTAGCTTAAAATGAACACTTCATACAGCTTAAAACACCTTTTTGTTTTCAGAAGAGAGTTTATTACTGCATAAAATACAGAGTTTAACTGTACATTAGCTAAAATCTACCATCAGATTTCTAATGCCACATATAGTGGCCAACTAAAAATTCAATAAAATGGCATTATAGCCAGAAATTACAATTTCTTTGAAAATTTGCAGCTCAACTACTAAGAACTACTGCATAGCATGCTAATAAATGTCAGTCTAGTACTGCCTTCCATAATGTCTTCATTTCTCAACAGCAAATATGATATAATATCTCTGGGGTCCATTGGACCTCGCAAGTTCTACGTTACAACAGCTTCCTGCTGATCCTGCTGCTGCAACAATATTCTACCCAGGAAATATCCAGAACTTTTCGAGGGGATAAAAATGGCACAGTGCCTTCTGCTTTGCTTAGAAGAATGTAATATCTTTTGTATCACTCTGGGGTCCAGTGGACCCCAAAGTATTATTGTCAGTTTACTCAAAAAGTGCATGCCCAAGCAATGCCATTCTTTTCTGTATTTTGTGTGACTAAACCATGGAGGATCACATGAAATCTCAGACACGTGTCATTTAAAATGAAAAAAATAATAATAAATGAAAGTGCTTAGGGTCCATTGGACCTCAAAAGTCCTGAATAGGGTTAAAGCTTCTGAAAATCAAAATTATTTATAACAGTTGACTATTTAATCCTTGAACTGTGATAGAAAAAAACAAAACAAAATGAGAAAAGAAATCCCCACTCTTTAAAAGATATGAAAGGAATGCTGAAGGGAAATACTAGTTAAAGTGGTTTTGGTCATAAAAGAAAGCAAAGGGGTGAAAGTGCTTCAAGTACTACTGTATCGACGCTTTGAAAGATTCAAATGCAAATGCTACGCCCGAAATTGAGATCAATGTGACAGATCAAACAACTGCCATTTTGGACTATTTATTCTTGTCAGCTATTTGACTGTACATAATAATGGTGAACATAAATAGCAACATTTAAAGTAGCATTAATATTTAAAAAGTAATAAAATGATTCTGAATATTTTATAGGAGCAAAGAACTCCATATCTGCCATAAACACAATATATTGAAGTACAAACTGCAAAAAATTCAGCTGGAGGGATTAACTAATATGCTGGGGCCGGTCACATGCACCTACTGGACTTACGCTTGACTTGGAGTCAAGTTGCGCAACCATAGAAGCATAACTAAGACCACTGCACCAGCTGGTAGTAAACTATTTTCACAAAGACCGGGTGTAAATCCAACGCCTATCTGACGCCTATCCGTTTGCATTTTCCAATGCACTGGCAATCAGCACGATAATTTTTTTTCCAGCGAGAGCGGCATTTCAGAACTCTTTTGCGAATGAAGCTAATTTCGACGACAAGTACGTACACCTGTTTTTGCACCACGGTCACGCAACTTGCTGTAAAAAATTGACAGCTGTCCGATTGGAAAATATAAATGGACGAAACCACGTAGGCTACTAGTCACCAAAATTACCTTCATTTGCTGAAGAGTTCTGAAATGCTGTCGCCAAGTGCCAGTGCATATACCTAATTATAATTAAATTATTTTTGTACTGAATGTAGCCTATTATTTTGTCGCTGTTAGATTGCATGGGGGAGAGAAGCCGTGCCTTCAATTGCCACTTGATTATTCTTGAATTGGAAAACGTTTAAAACCATCTAGAATTAGCCAGGACTAATTTTTGTTTATAAAGTGATGGATATTTACCCCCAAATTTTCAGGTCTAGCGCCGGCCCTGACCCGCCATTACAAGTTATCTCGTAGTCCGCAGTCAATGTGTTAAGTTCTCCTGTAAAATGTGTTGATAAACTCGGGAATTCATTTTTCCATCGATGATAGCAATCCGTCCAGGCCCTGAGGCAGCAGAGCAGCCCCAAACCATGATGCCCCTCCGCCATACTTCACAGCTGGGATGGGGTTTTGATGTTGATGTGCTGTGCTGTTTTTTCTCCACACATAGCGTTGTGTGTTCCTTCCAAACAACTCAACTTTGGTTTGATCTGTCCACAGAATATTTTGCCAGTAGTGCTGTGGAACATCCAGGTGCTCTTTTGCGAACTTCAAACATGCAGCAATGTTTTTTTGGACAGCAGTGGCTTCCTCTGTGGTGTCCTCCCATGAACTCCATTCTTGTTTAATGCTTTACTTATCGTAGATTTGTCAGCAGGGATGTTAGCACGTGCCAGAGATTTCTGTAAGGCTTTAGCTGACGCTCTAGGATTCTTCTTCACCTCATTGAGCATTCTGCGGTGTGCTCTTTCAGTCATCTTTACAGGACAGCCACTCCTAGGGAGAATAGCAACAGTGCTGAACTGTCTCCATTTATAGACAATCCGTCTTACCATGGACTGATGAACATCAAGGCTTTTTGAGATACTTGTGTAACCCTTTCCAGCTTCATGTGTAATGGCTGGTTAGAGCGGAGTTTCAGATGCCGTGGCAGGCGAAGCTGCATCAAGAAGAGAGCCGACGCAGCTGAAAGTGATTGAGCTAAATAAGGGCAGAAACAAGCTCGCGTTTCTGAATAAACGAAAGGCTTAATTGCCAGAAATGAAGCGAGCAACCAGATAGAAAAAGAAATCTCAATAAGAGAGAGAAAACTAAACAAGGCACCTAACAATTGTGCCAAATAACCTAAAGAAGCTAAGCTTCCCAGATACAAAGAATATATATATATAAATAGGCGAACCCCTGACTAGAAATATATCGAGCCGAAGTGAGCAAAGTCATATCAAACACTCCACCGAAGGAGGCGTGGCGACTTCCGGCTTAAATAGACTCCGGGAAGGACCACCCAGGAGTAATCAGCCAGCTGGGTAAAAAATCCGATGTGGAAAGAAAACGATGTCGTCAGGGACGAGAGTAACAAAGAAAGCAAAAAGCACATAGCAAACCATGACAGGACCCCCCCCTCTAAGGGATGGCCCCAGACGTTCCCAAAGAACCCCTTGCACGGAACTCAGAAATAAGGGCAGGGTCCAGGATATCCCGAGCAGGGACCCAACAACGATCCTCGGGACCGTATCCCTCCCAATCTACCAAAAAGTGGAATCCCCGACCAACACGCCTCTCGGCCAAAATGCGACATACAGTGTACGCCGGGCCCCCCTCAATCATCCGCGGCGGGGGCGGGGATTTGTCGGCAGGTGCCAGGACGCTGGTGCGAACAGGTTTAAGCCTGGACACATGAAAGGCGGGATGGATCCGCAAGGATTTAGGAAGCTTAAGATGCACAGTGACAGGGTTAATCTTCCGCACAATCTTAAAAGGGCCAATAAAGCGAGGGGCCAATTTCCGAGACTCAACTTTCAAGGGGAGATCCCGAGTGGAAAGCCAAACTCTCTGGCCCACTCGATAAGATGGGGCCAAGCGGCGCTTTTTGTCAACCGCAGATTTTTGACTGCGCCCAGCCCGCAACAAGGAGGAACGGACCTTAGTCCAAACAGAGCGGCAGCGTCGAATGAAGTGTTCAACAGAGGGCACTTCTGACTCCTTCTCAGACTCCGGAAATAGGGGAGGTTGATAACCCAACTGGGCCTCGAAAGGAGAAAGACCCATAGAGGAGTTACATAATGAATTATGGGAGTATTCAGCCCATGCCAAAAAATGACTCCAGGACACAGGATTATCGGCCGCTAAGCACCGAAGACTATTCTCTAGGGACTGATTAGTGCGCTCAGTCTGCCCGTTAGTCTCAGGATGAAACCCTGACGACAGGCTTACCGTGGCCCCCAACTGTTTGCAAAAAGCATGCCAAAATTTGGCCGCAAACTGAGGACCCCTGTCAGAAACCACATCGAGGGGGAGACCATGCAACCGGAACACGTGATTAACAACTAGGACGGCTGTCTCCCGTGCAGAAGGCAGTTTAGGCAGCGCGATAAAATGAGCGGCCTTAGAAAAATGGTCGACCAGGACCAAGATGACAGTATTGCCATCAGAGACAGGCAGGCCCGTGATAAAATCGAGCGCAATATGGCTCCAAGGGCGTTTGGGTACAGGCAACGGACGCAACAGGCCAGCGGGGGGGAGATGGGACACCTTATTCCTGGCACAAGTACCGCATGCTGCCACAAATTCCCGAATGTCCTTCATCATGGTGGGCCACCAAAATCGTCGGGCCAAGAACTGCTTGGTCCGATGGGCCCCAGGGTGACCTGCCAGACGGGAAGAGTGTCCCCACTGGAGAACCTGTGAACGAACCGCAATGGGAACAAATAGACAACCGGGCGGTTCCCCACCAGGACCGGGATCGGTTCTTTAGGCCTCCTGTACTACAGGTTCCACGTCCCACTGGATGGGTGCCAAAATCTGATCAACCGGAATGACCGGCTCCGGCATCGGATCACAGTTGGAACGATCGTAAATCCGCAATAAGGCATCTGGCTTAATATTTTTTGAGCCAGGGCGGTAAGTTAACGTGAAGTTAAAACGGTGAAAAAACGACCACCGCACCTGCCGGGAATTACGTCGCTTGATCTGCTGAATATACTGGAGATTTTTATGATCAGTCCAGACCACAAACGGTTGTTCAGACCCTTCCAGCTAATGGCGCCACTCCTCTAACGCCAGTTTAACAGCTAACAACTCCCTGTCACCGATGCTGTAATTTCGCTCGGCTGCAGACAGTGACCTGGAGAAGTAGGCGCATGGGTGCAGCTTATTGTCCCAAAGGGGGCGCTGGGACAAGATAGCACCCACCCCAACCTCCGAGGCATCAACCTCCACCACAAATGGGAGGGAGGGGTTGGGCAAAACCAGAATAGGTTCTGAGTTAAACAATTTCTTTAGCTCTTGAAAGGCAGCCTCGGCTGCTGGCGACCAGGCGAAAGGAGTGCAGGTCTTTCTCTTAGTGAGGGCAATAATGGGAGCAGCGACCCTGCAAAAATTGCGGATAAACCTCCTGTAAAAATTGGCAAATCCCAGGAAACGTTGGACCTCTTTGACATATTGGGGGGCAGACTAATTCCTGACAGCTGCCACCTTGTCAGGGTCCATGCGGACCGACCCCTTAGAAACAATAAAACCAAGAAATGAGACCGTCTTGGCGTGAAAGACGCATTTCTCGGCTTTAACAAAAAGCTTAGCTTTGAGAAGAGCCTCCAGTACCTCTCTGACGTGTTGTATGTGTTCGGAGAGAGTTGAAGAAAAAATTAAAATGTCATCAAGATCAACAAAGACGAATTTCTTCAACATCTCTCAGAGGACATCATTAACGAGTGCCTGGAATACAGAGGGGGCGTTAACCAATCCAAACGGCATAACCAAATATTCATAGTACCCATCATGCGTGTTAAACGCCGTCTTCCACTCGTCACCATCTCGTATCCGAACCAAGTTATACGCATTCCGCAGGACCAGCTTAGTGAAAAACGACGCCTCCTGCAAGCGTTCGAATGCGGAATTCATCAGCGGAAGTGGGTAACGATTTTTAATAGTAATATTATTCAGGCCCCTGTAATCGATACAAGGTCTAAGGCTACCATCCTTTTTTTCCACAAAAAAGAATCCCGCCCTGGCGGGGGACGTGGATGGTCGAATAAAACCATTAGCCAGGGCCTCCTGAATATATTCCCGCATGGCCTTCCATTCAGGACCTGACAGTGAGTATAATGATCCTCTAGGGGGAGTAGTGCCAGGGTGGAGATTGATCTCGCAATCGTAAGGGCGATGAGGAGGTAAAGTAGAGGCCCGTTGTTTACTAAAAACCTCCGCGAGATCAGTATAAGCAGTAGGCACGTTATGAGGCAAACAAAAATTCAAAGCAGCCCCTAAATTCTCAACCTGTTTGGACTCAGCCGCATCAATGACAGCCTCTAGATCGGAGCCACATTCGGAATAACAATCATCCTCTGGCTGTCACCAGTCAAATTGAGGATCCCACTCTAACCCCTCCTCGGCCCCCTTCTCTAGATTGGGAGGGTCGTGTGGGATAATCTCCCCTGAATTGCTCCAGGCGTCACTTTCTCTCATGGATTGACGTCCAGGCCAACACGGGATCTACAATCGGAACCCCACTGCACAACAGGATTATCTTTATTACCCCAAAGGATACGAGGCTTGTGTTTTCGTAACCAAGAATGTCCTAAAACCACTGGGAACACGGGGGAACTGATAAAAAAAGCGTATTTCCTCCGAGTGTCCACCAAGGGAATTGAATATAGACAAAGGATCAGAGATCTCGGATATAACTCCGTCTCCCAACGGGCGACCATCCAAAGCTTTAACAGCGCGTGACTGCAAAAGAGGGCGACCAGGAATGGAGTGTCTCTTAGCCCATTCCCTATCCATAAGACAGTCTACAGCCCCAGAGTCCAAAAACGCATTAATAAAAATTCTCTGTGTTCCCTCAATCAATTCAACAGGAATTAAAGTCCAATGGGGAAATTGGTTCTGACCCTCTAGAGCTCTCCATACCACTGGGGGGGACTTCCCGTTTCCCTGGAGCTCAGGACAATGTGGACGGATATGCCCAGGCTTACCACAATTATGGCAGATTATATGCCTGCGAGCTTGCGAGCCCTGCTATTAAATAAACCATTAACCTGCACAGATTCATCGGGAGTGGAAGAATCTGTGGGTGAAGTTAGGACTGTGCGAACGCTATGGGGAATACTAACCCTGTTATCAACAGTAACCAATGCATAATGTTTCTCCTTTTTACGTTCACGGAGGCGATTATCAATTCGCACAGCCGTATGAACCAACGCATCTAAAGAAACACAGGGCTCCAATGCCGCCAAAGCGTCTTTAACATCCTCAGCCAGGGCATGAATAAAAACTGTCATTAAGGGCGCTTCCGCCCAGCCTGTTTCAGTGGCTAACGAACGAAATGTGATAGAAAAGTTAGCGACACTCTCAGATCCTTGCTTAAGATGTATTAAACGCGTTGCGGCATCTTGACCACGAACATCCTGATCAAAGACTGATTCCATAGCTCTAACGAGGGTTTCAACAGTCTTCACGATCGGTGAATTAGATCGAATTAGTGGACCCACCCAAGTCAGTGCCGTATCAGTCAATAGGGATAAAATAAATGACACTCGAGACTCCTCATTAGCGAACCTCGAAGATTGGGCTTTAAAGAAAATTTCACATTGTGCAACAAAGTCCTTACATTTCCCTGCTTCACCCCCATATCTAGAAGGCATTTGCAGTTTAGGTTCTCGGTAGGAGCTTAAAGATTATGCTCGTGCAACGTTGTGTGTAATTTGAGCCGACAGGGCTCTAACACTCTCCGTCAGAGAGAGTAGAGCAGTTTCCATTCTCTGCGTGCTGCTTTCTTGTAATCTTAGTCTCTCAGCGAACTCTGATTGTTGTGCATTAAGAGCCGAGAGACCCTTGCTATGCCCAGAAAGGACAGCCTGCTGGTTAACTACCACTTTCTCAAACGCAGCCGCGGCTGACGACTCCATGTCTGGCTGGAGTGTTCTGTAATGGCTGGTTAGAGCGGAGTTTCAGATGCCGTGGCAGGCGAAGCTGCATCAAGAAGAGAGCCGATGCAGCTGAAAGTGATTGAGCTAAATAAGGGCGGAAACAAGCTCGCGTTTCTGAATAAACGAAAGGCTTAATTGCCAGAAACGAAGTGAGCAACCAGATAGAAAAAGAAATCTCAATAAGAGAGAGAAAACTAAACTAGGCACCTAACAATTGTGCCAAATAACCTAAAGAAGCTAAGCTTCCCAGATACAAAGAATATATATATATAAATAGGCGAACCCCTGACTAGAAATATATCGAGCCGAAGTGAGCAAAGTCATATCAAACACTCCAGCGAAGGAGGCGTGGCGACTTCCGGCTTAAATAGACTCCGGGAAGGACCGCCCAGGAGTAATCAGCCAGCCGGGTAAAAAATCCGATGTGGAAAGAAAACGATGTCGTCAGGGATGAGAGTAACAAAGAAAGCAAAAAGCACATAGCAAACCATGACATCATGCAAGTCAACAATTCTTAATCGTAGGTTTTCTGAGAGCTCTTTTGTGCGAGGCATGGTTCACATCAGGCAATGCTTCTTGAGAATAGCAAACTCAAAACTGGTGTGTGTTTTTTACAGGGCAGGGCAGCTTTAACCAACACCTCCAATCTCATCACATTGATTGGACTCCAGTTTGGCCGACTCCTGACTCTGATTAGCTCTTGGAGAAGTCATTAACCTAGGGGTTCACATATTTTTTCCACCCTGCACTGTGAGTGTTTACATGTTGTGTTCAATAAAAACATGAAAACATATAATTGTTTGTGAGGTATTACTTTAAGAAGACTGTGTTTGTCTATTGTTGTGACTTAGATGAAGATCAGATTACATTTTATGACCAATTTATGCAGAAATCCAGGTAATTCCAAAGGTTTCATATACTTTTTCTTGCAACTGTCGCTGAAGATTATGGAAATTATTCGGGCACTACATAAAAAAAAAATAAGCCAACGTAAAGGCTAGGTTATTTGTTTTCCGATTTTTCATTAATTTTCTAGCCAATAGAAAGCCGAAACTCCTTTTAAAATCAAAAGCACATTTTAAATTGAAGAAAGGTTTAAAGCTACAGAATCATCAAGCCCTATAAATACACTGAACAAAAATATAAACGCCCCATGTCAAATTTTTGAGTTTTCATTAACATTAGGGTTATGCAATATATGAAGCGAATCAAAGTTCATTTTTGTTAATGTCTAATCTTCAGATCACCATCCATTACATCTTGATATTGGCATCTGCAAAGGAGTGACAATCCTTTGAACACGTTGGGGGTCAGGTTGAAGAAATTGAATGTTCAATATCTTGTGTGTCCTCCATTTGCGTCTCTCAGAGCAACACATCTCCTTCGCATGGAGTTGATCAGCTTGTCTCTCGTTGCCTTGTGGAATGTTATTCCATTCTTCCCGGAGGGCCACAAGGAGCTGGCGCACATTATCCGGAACTGGAACACGGTCGCGGACACGTCGATCCAGAACATCCCAAAGATGCTCTATTGGCGACATGTCCGGTGAATATGCAGGCCAGTCCAGAACTGGAATGTGCTCTGCTTCAAGGAACTGCATGCAGACCGCTCTGGTGGACATCCCTGCATCCAGCATGCCAATGGCACGTTCTGGGGACATATAACTGGGGACATCACTTTCAATTTTTTTTATACTTAACTAGCTCTGTTTTGATGCCAATATTTAGGCTGTTTTAGATACGATCGTAAATATATTCAGGTAGTGTGAACAGCTGCTGGTATAAACTGGAATAGGAGCTTGTGCAATTTTTTCCTGCTTTGCCATTTTTACTTATCATGTGTTCTCATGGACACTCCCTGCAAAAAAAGACCGGTCTTTGCTGCACTCGATGTGCACTCTTGGAGCTGGTTTGAGCTCCGAAAATTATTTCACTGAGTTTGACACAGAATTAGATTCGTGTTACAGTCGTATCAATCCTATTCCGAATAATGACAATGCTGAGGCTTGGAAAAAGTCCAGCAGAGGGCAGAATCAAACCGCAAATGATCTGCAACCCACAATTTCGCTGAGTCACACTGAGCCATGTGAGTTTATGGCTAAAGCATTTGGTCCGGAGATTTTAGCTAAGGTGTTTTTTACATACTCCTACTTTTACCTCAAAGATAGTAAGTCCAATCTATGAACTGGAGACACTATATTAAAGAGGAGGGTTCGCTGAGCAAAGGATGTCAAAATTGTGTGTGTAGTGCCAAAAATGTGGGAACACGAGCAATTTGGAAAACTGTGTTTCTATTTCCTTCAATCCAGACCGCCAGGGCGGTGCTGAAAGCACTAGTGGAAACATCCTCACATCGGCACTTCGTCGAGAATCGTATTGAAAAGTTGTCATCTCGTGACCTCTGACGTGACCAGCCTATATATAGGCACCATCCACGTCATATCGGTCTCTTCTTCATTCTCACCGTCACGGAATCGTATATTCTACGCTAGAATTGGATACATACCTACTGTGCAGCTCGTGAGCTGAAGAGGTCTTCAGCAGGAATCCACAGGACTCTGAATTCCACACGAGCTGTTGGTTGTGAAGTGCGAAGGTAAGTGATTATAACTGAGCTGTTCCGGACCTTGGCTGCCAAGGTCAGGAATAAGTTACGTTACCAATCACGATTGAATGCCATACAGTTAGTTGCTGTCAGCTAGCTTGGTTTTTTCATCCATTCATAGTGACACAAAAAAAAAAAAAAAACGAAAACATAACGGTTCAACTCTGGTTTCCAGTAGTTGCTCGCCAGTTTCAGTCAAGTCTATTCTTGCTTAGCCTTGGTTGCCAGGCTAACAGGTGCCATTTGTGCTCAAGTAGCCCAGTCGGTTCAGTCGGTTTTATGCAAAAAAATTTACCTTAACTCCTTGTTTCCAGAAGTGCGGTCTGTCTCACTTAAGTGCTTGCTTGGTTGCCAAGCTAGCAGTGCCTGATTGGTAGCCTTATTGTGTAAATAAGCTAGACACCAAAGTGGACACGGCCAGGTGCACTATATGCTCCAAGCTAATGTATGTGCTGGATGGACACAATTGCTGTCCCGAGTGCCTCGGGCTGGATTACCTAAGGGACCCTTTGTCCTGCCCCTCCTGGCAAGGACATCCCCTGCAGCGGGGACACAAGTAAGTTCGGCAAATTAACATGGGGCCCCCAGACTCTGACAGCGACACTCACCCTGGATGGTCTGATGAGTCCACCTCAGTGAAGGGTTCCGTTGAGACCACAATGAAGGCCGTGGTTGCCCGTCGACAGCTAGACACACCAGCGCCACCCCTTGGCTCAGAGAACATGTTTCTTCGCCGTGCTCAGCGCTCCACTTTGATCGTTCCGCAGTGTTGCGACTTTACTTTAATGGTGGCATCGGCATTGGAGGCGGCCTCGAAATCTACACACCCAGACCAAATGTCTCGCACACTTGCGGCAATGCAAGACCCAGAGAAGGTCGGCCTGAGTAACATGCCGGCCGTTGAGTCAAGTGTTGCCTCACTCATTGTGTCTCCAGACAAGGTCCTTTGTGAGCAGGTGCATTGCCCTAACATTAAATGACGCCACACAGAAGAGCTACCCCACTGCAGTTCTTGGCCATGTCGCTAACTCACTGGCACACACACTTGTGATGCAGCACTCTTCAGTTACCTCCAAGTCATCTGACATGCTAGTGGCTGAGGCGTCCGAACTGGCATTCCCAGCTATGGGTGTTACTGCCAATCAGTGCGGCACCGCCTTGGGTGTGCTGATTTAAGCCTGACGGCAAGTGTGGCTCACTCAGTCTCTCTTCCC
The DNA here is from genome assembly GCA_029692085.1 of Gymnothorax javanicus. Classification (NCBI taxonomy): domain Eukaryota; kingdom Metazoa; phylum Chordata; class Actinopteri; order Anguilliformes; family Muraenidae; genus Gymnothorax; species Gymnothorax javanicus. Next base: position 1,557,141 of record CM056201.1, on the reverse strand, counting down.
AAATCATGCAGGAATAAGTTGAGACATCTCCTGCAAGCACCTGAGCAGGTGTTCGGGCCTGCGGCACAAGAGGCACTCGACCGACGTGTGTCCGTAACAGAATCACGTTCCCGCCATGTTGGGGTGGTGCCTACCTTTAGGCCTCTTCAACTAGATACAAAGGCGCTACTCCAGGCGTGAGCTTCCCTTCTACCTGAAAGGTGGGCCCAATCTGCCATCTGCGCTCCCCCATGTCTGCAGACAAATGTAGATGGGAGCATTGACGAGCCAGGGCCGGCGGCAGGGGTTTTCACCAGCAGGCATTTAGCCCATTGGCATCTCATAACATCCAACCAATGGCTACTCAAAACCCTTTCAGAGGGGTATCGCCAGCAGTTTTGCCGCCGGCCCCCAATGCACTCAGGGCTGAGACACACAGTCATCAGGAACCCCGAACAAGCACAGGCCTTGACTCAAGAGATTCAAACATTACTGCACAAAGGGGCCATAGAAACGGTCGACCCTGTGGTTCATCCAGGGGGGTTCTTTTCAGTTTACTTCTGCCGAGCACAGGTAATTTCTTTGCTTTTCGTTCATAGGAAAGATTTTCCAGTTCAAAGTCCTGCCCTTTGGGCTCTCTCTAGCGCCAAGGGTATTCTCAAAATGCATCCAGGTTGCACTAGAGCCACTTCAGAGGGAAGAAATAAGGATCCTTCCGTACCTAGATTACTGGCTTGGTTGTGTGGTATCTCCTGAACAGGCTAGGGAACACGCCCACCAGCTACTTCGACTCATCACAGCTCTGGGGTTCAGAGTGAACCAGAGGAAATTCAAGCTGGATCCAGTATGGTCAACACATTTCATAGGTGTGACTCTGGATTCAATTACAATGCTGGCATGTCCCACCCAAGACAGAATATGAGCAATCATGTCAGGGGTGAGACGCGTTTGTGCTTGAGACACCCAGCAATACGTTTCCCTACTCCGGTTGTTGGCAAACTCACAGCGGCGACAGCGGTGATACCGCTAGGCCTTTCATTCAGAAATGACTGATCCAGCTGCGGCTCTGCTCAGTGCAAGACAGACATGTGCGGGTGAGAACCACATGCCGCTGTGTGCGCACTCTGAGACTATGGGCACAATCACAGTTTCTCACCCGGGGAGTCCCACTCGGCCCCACTCCAGGACGCTGGAAAATTGTCCGAACGGATGCTTCCCTCCTTTGTTGGGGAGGGGTATGGTGGCGCCAGGGCGTGAGTGGCACTTGGCCAGCTCCACTTCCCACAGCACACACCAACACGCTGGAATTGGCAGTAGTGCTTCTGTCCTTGCGTCATTTTCAGGAGGGGCTGAGAGGCAAACATGTGTTAGTGCGTACCGACAACCTTGCGACGGTTTACTATATCAACCATCAGGGCGGCACAAGATTGTCAGCTGCACTCCAAGTGGCTCACAACCTGTTGGTGTGGGCTCGGGACAATCTCCTCTCCAAACAGGCAGCACACCTTCCTGGTGGTCTCAATGGTGAGGCAGATGCTTTATCACATGGGAAAGTGTCTCAAGGGGAATAGAGACTACACCCCAACACGGTGGAGCAAATATGGAGGACATACGGGAAGGCAGACGTCGACCTATTTGCGAGCAGTCAGACAACTCATTGCACCAGGTGGTTCTCTCTGGGAGACGAACCAGGGGTAATGGGTCAGGATGCGCTGGCCCACAATTGGCTCGATCTGATCCTCCATGCCTTTCCTCCTCTGCCATCGTTGTGGACGAAGTTGTGTCGCATTCACGAGCGCGGCCACCGAGTGCTGCTGATCGCCCCTCGATGGCTCTCGAGACCATAGTTTCAGATCCTGCTTTCACTAGTAGTGGGACCACCTTGCCAGCAATTCAACAGGCCTAACTTGCTGACGCAGTTGCAGGGCAGGGCTCAATATCCCCACCCCGACCGACTGGAGCTGTGGGTGTGGTGCTTGGGTCCCCAGGGCTGCTCCTTGAATGTTCAGACGGGGCCAGAAGCACTGTTATGAATGCATGTGTAGAGTCTAGACTTGCACCGATTAACCGGCAATGCTCAGAATCGGGCCCGCTTTCGCCTGATCCGCCATGACCTGCGACCGGCCGGTCAGCCTAAAATTTGCTGGTCTAAAGCGCCAGTCTAACCCCTCTGTGCAGCTGTGTCCACCCTCTGACATGGAACTGCAAATTTATGCACGCAGTTACAATATTTTATCACTAGATGGCACACCAGGATCAGTTATTGAATATTCCCAAACAAGCAGCTCAAACACGTTTAGAATATTATGGACGAGTTCACTCCAATCCCTTTTTTCAGGAGTTGCCTGAATTAAACTCCTCAGCTAAGCCTGATGTGCAAACTGCTCAATATACTTGCCCGTAGTATCTACCCAGCAGTTCAAACGCGCACCTTTTTTCTAGTTGTTATGAAAACAAAGTTCATAGCTCTGCACTTTGTTGATGTGAAGAAGACCTGTGAATTTGCCTCAGGGGATATTTTTACTTTTTTGTCGATTCCACAAATTACCCACAAATGTTATACAACAAGATTTATTAGTTATGAATGCCTTTTTTTTTTTTTTTTACTTTATTTTAATACTGTACCTGAAGTTACGTGAACAATGAGGAAAATGTTTCTTAACCTGTCACTGTTTTTGTTTGACATGATTATTGAAAAGCTGGTTGTATCTGGGTTAAAATGTTCCAATAAAGGAAAGTTAGAAAATTTTGCAATCTCTTGTGTGCTGTGAAGTGGTTTGGAAAAAATGAAATTGGAATCGGCCGAAATCGGTATCGGCCGTCCAAGCACTCTGCAAAACGGAAATCGGGATCGGCCCAAAAATTGTAATCGGTGCAAGTCTAGTAGAGTCCACCCGCCGATTGTACGTGGGTAAATGGAAGGTCTTTAGTGCGTGGTGCACAGAGTGCCATATTGACCCCTTACACTGTTCGGTCCCAAAGATTTAGGATTTCTTACTACATTTGCTTGAGCTTAGCAGGTCTGCCTCAATGCTTGAAGTGTATGTAGCAGCATTAGCAGCCCACAGGGCAGCAGACGCTGAGGTTTCACTTGGGTCACACAGTCTGGTGGTGGCCTCCTTAAAAGAGGCATATCATCTTAATCCCCCTCGTTGTGAGCAGACTCTGCCATGGGATCTGAACATTACGCTTGACTCCCTCCGCTTGCCTCCTTATGAACCCCTGCCGGATGCAGACTTGAAGTGGTTGTCTTGTAAAATGGCATTCCTTTTCGCCATTGCAACAGCTCTATGATGGGTGGTTTTTTGAGATGCCAAATGCTATGGCTGGAACAAAAGGAAGAATAGCAAAATAAGAGACAAACACAGACAGAAATCAGAGAGGGAGACTCGCGCTTCCAAAGGACCTAGATCCAGTCCGTGTAACAATAAGGAAGCAACGCAAGCTCGACAGAACGAAATGAAAGGGAAAAATCTCGGGAACAGAGATAAAAAGAATTAGCACCAGACGGTGCTCAGGAAGAGGAAAAACAGAGAGAAAGATTCCCTTGCTAACTAGCACTTTCCTCTTTTGCAGCTAATTCCTCAACAACTCTCTAACTAGAGACCTTACCGGCTAAAGTGCAAACTAAACACTGACACTCTAGCAAGGGAAGCGAGGCGGAACTTGGGCTTAAATAGAGTCCGGGCGACGCCCCCAATTAATGCCAGCTGGCCCAAGAATCCGATTGTGGGCAAAACGATATCGTCCTGGATGAGGGCAACAAAGAAAGCTCCCAAAGCCACCACCAGCCTCCAAAACCATAACAGGACCCCTCCCTCTAAGGGACAGCTCCAGAAGTCCCTAGGGAACCCCGTGCGTGGAACTCAGAAATGAGTGTGGGATCCAGAATATCCCGAGAAGGAACCCAGCAGCGCTCCTCAGGACCATAACCCGCCCAGTCTACAAGAAACTGGACCCCACGACCAACACGTCTCTCGGCCAGAATGCGGCGCATGGTGTAAACTGGCCCCCCCTCAACCATTTGCGGTGGCGGCGGGGGTGTGTCGGCAGGTGCCAGGACGCTAGTGCTAACCGGCTTAATCCAAGAGACGTGGAACGACGGATGGATGCGCAAAGATCTCGGAAGCTTTAACTGGACAGTGACCGGATTGATCTTCCGCACAATCTTGAACGGGCCAATATAGCGGGGGGGCAGTTTTCAGGATTCTACCTTCAAGGGGAGGTCCCGGGTAGACAACCAAACTCTCTGACCCACCCGATAAGATGGGGCCAAACGACGCCTTCTGTCGGCGGCGGATTTTTGTTTGAGCCCCGAGCGCAACAGAGAAGAACGGACCCTGGTCCAAACCGACCGACAGCGACGCATGAAATAGTTGACCGAGGGAACCTCGGAATCATTCTCAGTCTCAGGAAACAGTGGGGGTTGGTAACCCACCTGGGCTTCAAACGGGGAAAGACCCGTGGAGGAATTCCTCAGTGAATTATAGGAATACTCGGCCCATGCTAAAAATCAGCTCCATGAAGCTGGATTATCCGCCGCTAAACATCCAAGAGTGTTCTCCAATTACTGATTAGTCCGCTCAGTCTGCCCGTTGGTCTCTGGGTGGAACCCAGAGGAGAGACTCACAGTGGCCCCCAGCTGTTTACAAAACGCCCGCCAGAATCTGGCCGTAAACTGAGGACCCCGGTCAGAGACCACATCTTGCGGAAGCCCATGCAGTCGGAACACATGGTTAACCACAAGAAGGGCCGTCTCCCGCGCTGAAGGCAGCTTGGGCAGCGCGACAAAATGAGCGGCCTTGGAAAAACGGTCAACCACGACTAGGATGACTATGTTGCCTTCAGACACAGGCAGTCCCGTAATAAAATCTAATGCAATATGCGTCCAAGGGCGCTTGGGAATGGGCATTAGTCGCAGCAGACCAGAGGGAGGGAGGTGGGAAGTTTTGTTCCTGGAGCAGATGCCACAGGCAGCAACAAATTCCCGAATGTCCTCCATCATACCTGGCCACCGAAAATGTTGGGTCAGGAACTGCTTGGTCCGATAGGCCCCCGAGTGCCCCGCCAAGCGGGAATAGTGTCCCCACTGGAGGACCTGTGGCCTAACTCTAGGCGGAACAAACAAACAGCCAGGAGGCTCCCCCCCAGGACCGGGATCAGTCTTCAAAGCCTTCTGAACCACCGCCTCAAACTCCCATTGAATGGGCGCCACAATCTGAGCAGCCGGAATAACTGGCTCCGGGGTGGGATCGCGATCAGAGCGGTCGTAAATGTTTTTAGAGCCAGGGCGGTAGGTTAGTGTAAAATTAAAACGGTTAAAGAACAATGACCACCGTGCCTGCCGGGAATTACGTCGCTTGGTTTGCTGAATATACTGGAGGTTTTTATGATCTGTCCGTGTTCAGCCCCCTCCAACCAGTGGCGCCACTCTTCAAGGGCCAACTTGACCGCTAATAACTCCCGGTCACCAATGCTGTAATTCCGTTCAGCGGCGGACAAAGACTGGGAGAAGTATGCGCATGGGTGTAGCTTATTATCCCAACGAGGGCGCTGGGACAAAATAGCACCCACGCCCACCTCCGAAGCATCCACCTCCACCACAAAAGGGAGGGAGGGATCGGGCAAAACCAGAATGGGCTCTGAGCAAAAACGTTTCTTTAATTCCTGAAAGGCAGCATCAGCTGCTGGAGACCAAAAAAAACGCTGAGGAGGTATTCTTTCTGGTGAGCGCAATAATGGGGGCAGCAACCGCGCTAAAATTACGGATAAACCTCCTGTAAAAATTAGCAAAGCCCAAGAAGCGTTGGACCTCCTTAACACTTTGAGGCGCAGGCCAATTCCTGACTGCAGCCACCTTTTCCAGGTCCATACGGACTGATCCCTTGGAAACAATAAAGCCAAGAAATGAGACAGTTTGGGCGTGAAAGACACATTTCTCAGCCTTGACAAAAAGCTTTGCATTAAGGAGGGCCTCAAGCACACGTCTGACGTGTTGTTAATGCTCTGAGAGCATTGGAGAAAAAATCAAAATGTCGTCAAGATAAATGAAGACGAATTTCTCCAACATCTCTTGGAGGACGTCATTAACGAGCACCTGAAACACCGAGGGGGCGTTAACCAATCTGAACAGCAAGACCAAATATTAGTAGTGCCCGTCATGCGTATTTAATGCCGTTTTTCCATTCGTCCCCCTCCTGAATGCGAACTAAGTTATAAGCATTACGGAGATCTAGCTTCATAAAAAAATGACGCCTCCTGCAGACGTTCAAACGCGGAATTCATTAACGGAAGGGGGTAGAGCTGGGACGACGCGTCGACGTAGTCGACGTAATCGACGACATAAATTCATCGACATTAATTATTTGCGTCGACGCGTCCCAAACAAGTAGGTTGTCCCACACTCCAGTCCAGTGGTGGCGGTAATACACCAAAAAGCTTCCCTCCAGAAGCTACAGTTTAAAACGGAAGAAGACGAAGAATTCACACAACAATAACGGTGGCGGCATCCGGTAAGAGCAGCAGCGAAAAGCCGAGGAGCAACACATAGCAAAAAAATCGGTCTTCAAAAGTGTGGGAGTTTTTCACTCTTAACCCTTCTAGTGATGTGGTACTTTGCAGACTTTGCAAAAATTAGCTGGCGTACCACACGAGTACGACAGCAATGAACGAACATTTGAAGCGAAATCACCCGGGAGCTCTGTGTCAGGATGGCAGCAAAACACCGTAGTGTTTACTTTCCCACCCTGGAATGTGCGATTATCAAGCGTTGACACAATGTGTTTTTGTAGTAACGTTACATTAGACTGTTGATTTGTTGTCTATAAATGCATCGCTACTAACGTTCAGGGCTCTCAAGTTGTGAATGCAGGCTAAAGTGAGATTTTCTCTGGGGGGTGCATGATACTCCCGTTTTCAAAGGTGCATAGTTACAGTACTTAAGTAGGCTAGTTTTTTTTGAGGATTTTGGTACTTTGCTTAAGATTTTTTTTTTTTTTTAAACCGACATTTACTTTTACTGTACTTCATTTAAAAAGATAAAAAGTGTACTTTCACTTTGCAAATTTGACACTGGCAACTTAGTTACTCCTTTCAAATTAAAATATGAATTTAATTAATCATTTACGGATTAGCTGGATTTGGCGTGTTCGAGAAGAACAACGGTGCTCGGCAGGGTATCTTAGTGCAGATGTGCCCACGGAGCTGCAAATGTATGCATGCAGTTACAATATTCTATCACTAGATGGCACACCCAGATCAGTTATTGAATATTCACAAGCAAGCCGAACAAGGTTTAGCATATGGACGAGTTCCCTCCAATCCCCGTTTTTCAGGAGTTGCCTGAATAAAACTCCTCAGCTAAGCCTGATGTGCAAACTGCTCAATATACTTGCCCATAATTAGACATGTTATTGATACTATGTAATTCTACTATTAATTATAGTGGTTTTTAAACTGCCAGTAAACTCAAGAAGAAGTATATTAAGGACAGACTGCCTGTTTGTTTTTTGAATACTGTATCTTTCATTCACCTGAAAGTTGATTAAAGAGCACAAGGAGAGAACAAAGAGTGGTTGCTTTGCTTCTTTCTATGCGTACTATGAAAAATACTTTGTACCTGTACTTTCAATACTTAATTTTTTCTTTTTTTTTTTTTGGTACTTAAGTACATTTAATGTGAGATTGTATTATTTTCAGATTCAGACTGTATTATTTTGCACTGCTCATCTGTCTGCATTTTATTTAATTTTGGATATACTTTTCTTGAGGAGCAATGACTTGCTGGGCAGTGTTTAAGTGTTTAAATATAGAAATGTTTATGTGTCCTGAGCTTGGCTGTTCAATGCATTATTTTACATAGGCTACTACTGTCAGTTCTAAAAGAAGAAAAAAACATGTTGCCTACTTTTTTCAGTTACTCTGCTAATTTGTAAAACACTCATTTTTGTAATTCCTCCTGTGTGACTTCTTATTATTATTTATTTTGTTAGATGCTACATCTGGCATCAGAATGCATTATTTTGCACATTTTATTTCATCACACAGAATTTTATTTTGGAGAGATTCAAGTGCCATGTTAAAGAATTGAAATGTTAACAAGAGATGGTTTGATATCCTTATTATGTGAATAGTTTCACTGATCAAGTAATGTGAAAGAATTGTAAACAGAAAAATGAATCATTAGATTAAAAAAATAAGAATTAGTCATTAGATTAATATTAATCTAGAAAAAATAATCGCCAGATTAATCGTTTGAAAAATAATCGTTTGGGACAGCTCTAGAAGGGGGTATCGGTTTTTAATGGTGATCTTATTCAAACCCCTATAATCAATACAGGGTCTCAGACCGCCATCCTTTTTTCCCCACAAAAAAAACCCCGCTCTGGCAGTAGACGTGGACGGCCGAATAAAACCATTAGCGAGAGCTTCCTGAATATATTCTCGCATGGCCTTACGTTCAGGCCCTGACAGCGAGTATAGCAAACCTCTAGGAGGAGTAGTACCAGGGTAGAGATTGATCTCTCAATCGTACGGACGATAGGGAGGTAATGTTGATGCTCGTTGTTTACTAAAAACCTCGGCGAGATCAGCGTAATCATTAGGAACATTAGGAGGCAAACTAAAGTTCAGGGTGGCCCCAAATTCCTCACTCTGTTCAGAATCTAATGTCTCAGTGATTGATTCAGAATCGAAAAAATCCTCTAAAAGGTCATTGTCCTCTGGCTGTCGCCAATCAAATTGAGGATCCCACTCCAACCCCTCCTCCGCCCCTTTTTCTAGTTTAGGAGGGTACGGTGAGACAACCTCCTCACACTCGCTCCAGGCATCTGCCTGCCCCATAGCTTGATGTCTGGGAAAACAAGTCACATTCTCTCTACAATGAGACCTACAATTAATGCCCCAGTGGACGATAGGTTTATTCTGTTCCCCCCAAGTGATGCAAGGTCTATACCCCTGTAGCCAAGAATGTCCTAAAACAATGGGAAAAGCAGGGGAACTGATAATAAAAAACCGAACCTCCTCAGAATGGCCACCAAAAGAAATTAACATATTTAGCGGTTCAGAAACTTTGGTTATAAATCCCGTTCCAAGCGGGCGACCGTCCAAAGTTCTCACAGAGCGTGGCTGTGAGAGAGAACAGGTGGGAACGGAGTACCTCCTAGCCCACTCAACATTCATAAAACAATTCACGGCGCCTGAATCCACGAACGCTTCAGTAATAACTCTCTTGCTCCCCACAGTCAGTTCAACAGGGATTAGTGTTCGGAAGGGAAATTGGGTCTGCCCCTCTAGCGCCCCCCAAACCGCAAGAAGGATTTCCCGTTTTCCCTGAAGCTTCGGGCAACGTGGACGGATATGACTCAGTTTATTACAATTAAAGCAGATTATTCTTCTGCGAGCAGGTTTATGAGTCCGGCTCTCAAACGAGCCATCTACCTGCATGGCCTCACCCGGAGTGGAATTTTCAGTGGATGGAATAGGAGCCGCACACTCGCCACTAGCAACCTTGGCCCTATTGTCCGCAAGCGGCAATCTGTTTAGTTTCTCCCTGTTATGTTTGCGGATGCGATTGTCAATTTGCACAGCCGTGCGAACCAAAGAATCTAAAGTCGAACAGGGCTCCAATGTAGCCATCGCGTCTTTTATCTCCTCAGAGAGGGCATGACTGAACACAGTCATAAGAGGAGCCTCCGGCCAGCCTGTCTCTGTCGCCAGGGAGCGAAATTAGAAAACTCCGCAGCAGTTTCTTTGCCGTGTTTCAGATGCATCAAACGCGTAGCCGCGTCCTGACCACAAACATCCTGATCAAACACTGACACCATCTCCCTAACAAGAGCCTCCACAGAATTTACGACCGGTGAATTTGATCTGATAAGTGGGCCGACCCAAGTGAGTGCTGTGCCAGTCAACAGGGATAGTATAAATGCCACCCGAGAATCTTTGCTAACAAAACGTGACGGCTGAGCCTTTAAAATATCTCACATTGGGCGATGAAATCTTTACATTTTCCGGCCTCGCCGCTATATCTTTGGGGCAAAATGTAACTTCGGTTCTCGGGGAAGGTGTGCTGCTTGTGCAACGTTTTGTGAAACTAGACAGGGATCTGATACTCTCGGTCAAGCTTAACAGAACACTCTCCTGTTTCTGCAAGGAATTCTCTTGAAGACAGAGTCTCTCAGCCAAACCAGCCTGCTGGTTACCCAGGCTGGAAAGCCATTTGCCGAAACCAGACACCATGGCTTTCTGGCTGGTAACAACCTTTTCAATCTCGGCCGCAGCTGATGTCTCCATGTTGGCTAGAGTGTACTGTGATGGGTGGTTTTTTGAGACGCCAAATGCTATGGCCGGAACGAAAGGAAGAATGGCAAAATGAGAGACAAACACACAGAAATCAGAGAGGGAGACTCGTGCTTCCAAAGGACCTAGATCCAGTCTGTAATGTGGTAAAAAGCCACTAGATGGCAGTATTGACTTTTTTTTTGTTAAGCAATCTAAAACTAGATTTGGGCATGTCCCGGGCATGCCTCAGAGGGGGCTGGAAAAGAGTATATAAGGAGAAAAATCGAGAGTGTAGAGTAGGAGGAGAAATTGCAAGGAGAAATTGCGGAAGGATATATTTGACCAGACCTGTCACTCTTTTCAAGACCTATGAAGCTTTTTGTGGATTTTTGCCTGTGTTGGAGCATTTTCCTGTCCCAGGACATCACAACATAGCAGCCCATCTCCATTACAAAGGAAATGTAAATATCTCATTTTTTATTTGATTTCAATCTTGGTCAGTAGGGTAGAGTGTCAGTTAGTTCTAAGTGTTTGTTTTAATTAAATCTGTTGAAGTTTAAGAATTTTGTCTGTCATCCCTTGCTGCCCGTGACGCCATAACAAATTGGGGCCATAACAAATTGGGGGCTCGGGTCCGGGGTTGTCAAATAGTGAAATTGTTTTTTTGAATTTTCCTAGATATATATTGGCAGATCAACAGCAATGGATGATTTCTTGGCATCACCAACCGTAGAGGTTTTGAAGTCTTTTAAAAAGACAGAACTGCTAGAAATATGCAGACAGTTAGAGCTGACAGATGTAAAACCAGCCATCCAAAAAGCAAGACTGGCGAGAGAGATTGTTGAATATTACACTGATGAAATGTGTTTGCACCAGGAGATCTGGAACAGTTTCCGGTGGAAAATCCAAATGTAGAATTGGAACTTAAATTAAGTTAATGCTAGAAATTGAAGAAAAAGAAAAACAAAGGCAGTTTGAGTTAGAAAAATTAGCAAGAGAAGAGAAAAAAAGAGAGAGAAAGAGAGAAAAGAAATTGAGGAAAAAGAAAAACAGAGAATTTGAGAGAGAGAAAGAGGAAAGAGCAGAAAGAGAGAGACAGAGACAGACAGATTTCGATTTAGAAAAATTAGATAGAGAAGAAAGGCTCCAAATGGAGCTACTAAGAATCAAACTACAAGCTGAAAACAAATTTCGGGCTAGCCAGGAGGTAAAGCTGGTGCCTCCATTCTCAGAGAAGGAGGTTGATAAGTATTTCCAGTGCTTCGAGAAGGTAGCTAAGAGTTGTCAGTGGCCAAAGGAACACTGGCCTCTGATGTTGCAAACTGTCCTCAAGGGTAAAGCTCAACAAGCCTATTCGGCTTTGTCTGCAGATGATTCCTCTGATTATGAGGTTGTCAAAAAGGTTATTTTGACAGCTTATGAGTTGGTTCCAGAGGCTTACCGACAGAAATTCAGAGGTCTGAAGAAATCTGACAATCAGACTTATGTGGAATTTGCTAACGAGAAGAAGGTTTGCTTTGAACGCTGGTGTACTTCTATGGAGGTCAAGGATGATTTCAACTCACTAAAAGAGATGGTGTTAGTTGAAGAATTCAAGAACTGTGTCAAGGATGATATTAAGACCTACCTTAATGAGAAGCAAGCACTGAATTTGCAATCAGCTGCCAAGTTTGCAGACGAATATGTTCTCACACATAAGTCCAAATTTCAGTCTAGCAGTAACAATAGATGGTCCCAATTTCTGAAGAAAGGTAACCGTGATACCCAAGATTCCTCACCCAAAGACAAAGACAAATCTGGTGATGGTGCTCAGGATTCCAGTAAAAGGTCTGAACAAAGTGTGAAAGCTGACAGTGACAAAAGTGGTCTAGTTTGCAATTATTGCAAGAAATCTGGTCATGTTACAACTAACTGTTAGTTCCTTAAAGCTAAGAAAGAACAAGAAAAGGATACCAAACCCAATGCCTTTGTGAAGACAATGTTACGTTATGACGGTTTATAATGCCTGATTGTATTATTTTGTTCAGCTAGTAGTTTCTATATGCTCATGTAAGGGTGATGAATATTCATGAGTGCTTGTGAATATTGTGACTAGCCTGGGAACACCATAGATTCTTCCATCTAGGAAGTTCTATTGTCTGCAAGATTCTTCAAGTGCCATCTGGAGAGTTCTATCACCTTCAAGATTCTTCTTTGTGATGTCAGTCAGGATTCTCCTATGACATCATACAGGAGTGCAAGGCCCATATAAAAGGAACTTGCAACCAATGGAGGGAGAGAGATCCTGTCCGGTCTGCTGTACCTGGAAGCTACTACGGCTTTGCTGGGTGCAATCAGACTTTGGATCCTTTCCGGTCTGCTATACCTGGAAGCTAGATCGGTTTTGCAGGGAATCATCAGACTGAAAAATCATCAGACTAGAGAATCATCCCCGGTCTGCTACACCTGAAAGCTAGACCGGCTTTGCCGAGTGCAATTGGACTTTGGATTACACAGACACCTCTTGGGTACGGACTTTGCGGTGATCAGGACCACCACACCAAAGACATCAGATTCCAGTGGATTTTCACCATCGTCGTGAGAACAACGCAAGGACGGACATTTTGGGCTAGTGAACAGTATTTCCATCCTCAATGTAGTAATTTCATTACCCATTCCTGTACAATTGTAATTGCTACGTTCATTTGCTCAGTTATTTAATAAACCGTTTAAATTTAATCCTTCTTCTAAATTGGAATCTCCCAGAATAATCTGGAACACACAACTGTCCTAACAACAAGGTTAGAAACCCTTGTAGTAGATGACCGATCTGCTAAATTGCATGCTCCTTGTGAGGCTAAGAAGCCTGATACTGCTGACTTTGTGAGGGAGGAATTTCTTCCATTTGTGTCAGAGGGATTTGTGGCTCTGAATGAGCATTCTCCTCCTGTCCCCATATATATCCTAAGGGATACCGGAGCTTCTCAGTCACTTTTGTTGATGGACTCCTTGGAGTTACGTGATGAGACCGCTTCTGGGGATTTCATACTTGTACAAGGTATTGAAGGGAAGACTGTATCTGTACCCCTGCACTCTGTATTCTTGAAGTCAGATTTAGTTACAGGACAGGTAAAGGTGGGACTTATGTCAAGCCTACCTATCAAGGGTGTTTCTCTGTTGCTAGGCAATGACCTGGCTGGGGGCAATGTAGTTCCCCTGTTCATCTTACCATGGCCGAGCACTGAAGATGGCGATGAAGACCCATCTCTGTATCCTTCCTGTGCAGTGACTCGTGCTATGGCCAAGAAGGCTCAAGAAGAAGATGATGTGGTGCCGTCCAGCACATTGAATAGTCATGACTCAGGTGGTTCGCCTCATGACTCTGTTCAGCCTACTATGGTTTCTCCGTTTGAGGACTTATCAGACACTTTAATCAGTTCTCTATTCAGCCAGCCAGATGGGTCTGGTGATTCTGATGTGTCTGGAGACTTGTCTCTGTCCAGAAAGCAGTTGATTCAGGAGCAAACCAAAGATCCTGAAATTTGTGTACTAAAGAAGAGAGCCCTTCCTGATGAAGAAATAGACGCAGTTCCAGTTGGGTATTATCTCAAGGATGGAGTGTTGATGCGGAAGTGGCGCCCTCCTGATATCCCTGCCAATGCAGATTGGGCAGTGGTCAAGCAAATTGTTGTTCGAAGGTCTACAGGAATGAGATCTTAACAATGGCTCATAGTTTGCCTTTAGGAGGTCATCTTGGTGTTAACAAGACTGTTGACAAGATCATGAAACACTTCTTCTGGCCTGGACTTCGGAAAGATGTTTCCAACTTTTTGCAAAACCTGTCACACTTGTCAGGTAGTTGGAAAACACCAGTTAGACCCACCTGTAGCTCCATTGCAGCCTATCCCAGCATTTGGGGAGCCCTTCTCCAAGGTCATTGTTGATTGTGTTGGTCCATTACCCAAGACTAGATCTGGAAATCAGTACTTGTTGACAATCATGTGTGCATCTACCAGATTCCCTGAAGCCATCCCTCTACGCAACATCAAGGCAACTGCAGTCTCGAAGGCTTTGATAAAGTTCTTCACGTTGTTTGGCCTTCCCAGGGAAATTCAGTCAGATCAAGGTAGCAATTTCACTTCCGGATTGTTTCAGCAGGTTGTGTATGAACTAGGTGCGAAGCAGATTCTTTCCAGCGCCTATCATCCAGAGAGTCAGGGTGCCTTAGAGCGGTTTCATTCCACTCTCAAGACAATGATGAGGACTTATTGTTATGACCATGAGAAAGACTGGGATGAAGGTGTTCATTTGCTGTCGTTTGCAGCTAGAGAAGCAGTGCAGGAGTCTACTGGATTCAGTCCATTTGAGCTAGTGTTTGGCCATGAAGTGAGAGGACCTTTGCTATTGGTGAGTGAACAATGGCAAGAGAGAGAGCCGCATATCAGTCTGTTAGACTATGTTAGCAAGTTCAGGGAAAGACTGCGTGCAGCTTGTGACCTAGCCAAAGACAACTTGAAATCAAGTCAGGGAAAAATGAAAACTTGGTATGATCATAAGGCTAGAAGCCGTGAGTTTAAACCAGGAGACAAGGTCCTTGTGTTGTTTCCCTTGCAGTCCAATCCCTTGCAGGCTAGATTTCATGGTCCTTATGAAATTCTGACAAAACTCAATGATCTCAATTACATTGTGAAGACTCCAGACAGGAGAAAGCCAAAACAGTTGTGTCACATTAACATGCTGAAGCCTTATCATGATAGGAATGCTAGGGGTTGCAGCTGTCACTTCAGATCCTCCTATGGCCGAGACTTGTGAAGATGAGGGGGAGTTTCAAGATGATGAACCTAGAATTAAAGCTGAAGTTCTTTCATGTAAATTGTCAAATTCTGAAGTGTTGCAAAATCTTGATGTAAAACTCCAGCACTTAGAACCCTCCCAGAAAGATCAGTTTGAGAGGTTGATCAAGAAATATAAAGATCTATTTCCTGATGTTCCAAAGAGAGTTTCTATAGCCTCTCATGATGTAGATGTTGGTGATGCCAAACCAATAAAACAGCATCCGTGCGGATGAATCCTGAAAAGAGAAAGATTGCTGAGAAAGAGGTTGAGTACATGTTAGAACATGATATTATCAGACCCTCTAACTCCGATTGGAGTTCACCCTGTGTTCTAGTTCCAAAACCTGATGGAAGTACTAGATTCTGTACAGATTATCGCCAAGTCAATGCTGTAACTAGAACTGATGTATTTCCAATACCTAGGATTGATGATTGTATCGATAGAGTAGGGCAAGCAAAAGTTTCTGACCAAGATTGATTTATTGAAGGGTTATTGGTGTGTGCCTTTAACTGAGAGGGCCAAGAGCATCTCTGCTTTTGCCACACCATCTGGGTTATACCAGTATGAAGTCCTACCCTTTGGCATGAAAAAAATGCCCCAGCCACGTTCAAAGGATGATACAGTCTACAATCGCCGGATTGCCACACACGGTGCGTACATCGACGACCTGATCACATGGAGTGACTCCTGGGAAGAACATCTGAAAGATGTAGAGACGTTGTTCCAGCGCTTGACCCAGGCTAACCTGACTGTTAACCTGAACAAGAGTGACTTTGGTTGTGTGCTACTGTCACGTATCTTTGCTACGTCATAGGCCAGGGTAAGGTGGCACCCATAAATGCTAAAGTCCAAGCCATCATGGACTTTCCAGTTCCTGACAACAAAAAGCTTTGCGCCCTTTCCTTGGAATGATCGGGTACTACCGCAAGTTCTGCAAGAACTTTGCTGAGATTGCTCTCAGTCTCACCAACCAACTGAAGAAAGGCGTAAAGTTCACTTGGGATGAAGCATGCCAAAGAGCCTTCGATCGCTTGAAGTCTCTGCTGTGTCACTTCCCTGTGCTCAAATCTCCTGACTTCAACAAACCGTTCTCCATGGCGGTCGATGCTAGCGACCAAGCTTGTGGATCTGTGCTCCTACAGAGAAGTGACTCTGATGACATTAAGCATCCCGTGGCATACTTCTCCAGGAAGTTCAATCGCCACCAAAAGAACTATTCCACAATTGAGAAGGAGCTGTTGGCTCTGGTTCTATCCTTACAACACTTTGAGGTTTATGTTTGTACAGGGCAAAAGCCAATGAGTGTATATACTGACCACAATCCGTTAATGTTTTTGAGTAAGATGAAAAACAAGAATCGGAGATTGTTGAATTGGAGTTTGATTTTACAGGAGTTTGACTTGGAAATTAAGCATGTAAAGGGTACTGACAATGTAATTGCTGATTGCTTATCCCGCGTTTGAGTATGTGTATATATATCACGTGTTTATTAGCATATTTTATTATATGTATATATACACAAGTGTCTACTTAACCATTTTTGCATTGAAAAGAAAAATTTTGCCTTTATAAGTCAAAATTTTTCCCTCTTGGAATGGAGGTGTAATGTGGTAAAAAGCCACTAGATGGCAGTATTGACATTTTTTTTGTTAAGCAATCTAAAACTAGGTTTGGGCATGTCCCGGGCATGCCTCAGAGGGGGCTGGAAAAGAGTATATAAGGAGAAAAATCGAGAGTGTAGAGTAGGAGAAATTGCAAGGAGAAATTGCAGAAGGATATATTTGACCAGACCTGTCACTCTTTTCAAGACCTATGAAGCTTTTTGTGGATTTTTGCCTGTGTTGGAGCATTTTCCTGTCTTAGGACATTGCAACATAGCAGCCCATCTCCATTACAAAGGAAATGTAAATATCTCATTTTTTATTTGATTTCAATTTTGGTCAGTAGGGTAGAGTGTCAATTAGTTCTAAGTGTTTGTTTTAATTAAATCTGTTGAAGTTTAAGAATTTTGTCTGTCATCCCTTGCTGCCCGTGACGCCATAACAAATTGGGGCCATAACAAGTCCGTGTAACAACAAGGAAGCAACGCGAGCTCAACAGAATGAAATGAAAGGGGAAAATCTCGGGAACCGAGATAAAAAGAATTAGCACCAGACGGTGCTCAGGAAGAGGAAAAACAGAGAGAAATATTCCCTTGCTAACTAGCACTTTCCTCTTTTGCAGCTAATTTCCTCAACAACTGTCTAACTACTAAGGATCGACCGATACATCGGCCGGCCGATATATTGGGCCGATATTTGCATTTTTTACTTGAATCGGCATCGGCCGATTCGCGCGTGGGTTCGCCGATGTATTTTTCCCCGGGATGATTTACAGACAGGCATCCAGGGGCAGCTCTGTGTTGCCGGAAGACCCTGCAGCACATGCAGACGCGTTACCCCACCCCCACTGGAAGAGTGGTGAAAGCAGCATTGCCCGGAGGCTGCTTCAGAACAAGGTAAGTTTTAAACTTTCAATTAGCCTCTAACTGTTAAACTTAGTTGAAATATTGCCACCCACTTTGAAATAGGAAACATGAATGCCAAATAATTGCCATGTAATACACGTGCTTGCAAATATAGTTAAGGTTGTGGGTCAGAAAAACGGGAATGCTGCTGAATGCTTCGTCTTTGAAACTGCATACCATTTTATTTAGGGAGCTCTTGACGTAGTTGTAGGCTAATATGTACAGCTGTCACGAACACCGGTTTAAGGATTAAGTAATGTCAACGTTGTCAATTCAGTTCCATGGTGTTTGTAGGAGTTTAATTCAGCGAACACCGGGCTGAGGTTAAATGCATGTCGTGTCGTGTGTGTATGTGCAGGGCTCGAAATTGCGACCGTTTTGGTCGCATATGCGACCAAAATTAACACTGTGCGACCTTCGAATTAAAATAGTCGCACCTGTGCCACTGCTTTTTCCCCCAATTAAACGCCTCTTTTCGGGTACATTTGGTAGTCAGAAGGCATGCCAGCCGCTGCTGCAGCTTAAATAGAGATGGGCCTATGTCTCGGAGCAGTGCATTAATCTACTGAACATACCGCAGCCGTGCGTACTGGTAAAAGAATGGAGCAGACCCAGTGTGTTCCCTCGAGCTGACAGTAACCATTCTGACCAATCAAAGGGGAGGTTGACGTCCTAAACCTCAGTACTGACTCTAGAATGGTTAATATTAGCTGTCAATCACTCCATTTCGCGGGACTGAGAGTTACTATTGTAACTATGCCCAAGATTTGGATGGAAAATGAAACGAAGAGCAATGGAAGACTTCTTTTTTTGGTACCGTTAACGTTAAAAAAAGTCGAGTCGGTATCAAAAGTTACTGAAACTGAGAATCATGACGGTGATTCGGATGAACCGGCGGCGAAATCAGTTGATTATTTCCACAAAGAGTTGCTTCGAAATTTTGAATGGCTGAGGTTATAAGAAGGTGAAGTGCACCATGTTCATTGTAAAGATCATGGCCCAAATCTCGCTGGTAACAGCGCGTTATCTACTGAGTCCAAACACTTTAAAGTGAAAGTCCTTCCAAACATGGAGAAAGCACGAAACACAGAAAATACTGTGACAAATGTGCGTAAACGAGTAGGCCCGGTGTTCTGTTAATATTGGCAGCCTATCAAAATATACTGCCTCGCGGCTCTGTGCTTGCGAAGCCCTAAAATCTCCGTCTCGGTTTCTTCGCTCATCTCTTCAGTATCCTATCTGCAAAAAAATCATTAACGTTTTTTTTTTTTTTTTTTTTTTTTACAGCGCGTCTTTAGACCAGTAAACGTTTATATATTTGCAAGTACGCAACGTTTTCCTGAAAATGCAGAAATTAGATGACAATGGCGTTCGGCATACTATATCTTAAAAAAAACATATCCAACTCATTATAAAGTCTGCTTATGTTATAATAAGCCAACAAATAGCAAAGTTACCGCTGTTGACTGATTCATATTGCAATATTTAGGCGAAAAAAAGGACTTTACGACTTTACGTCAGATCTGCATTTAACCCTAACACAATTGAAGATTTGATTCGGATCAGTGTGGAGGGTCCTCAGAGACCTTACCGGCTAAAGTGCAAACATAACACTGACACTCTAGCAAGGGAAGCGAGGCGGAACTTGGGCTTAAATAGAGTCCGGGCGACGCCCCCAATTAATGCCAGCTGGCCCAAGAATCCGATTGTGGGCAAAAAGATATCGTCCTGGACGAGAGCAACAAAGAAAGCTCCCAAAGCCACCACCAGCCTCCAAAAACATGACATAGCTCGGCGTGTGAGTGAGTTACATGCCTTGTCAGTGAGTGCCATTTGCCTCCGTTGGGGTCCTTTGTTCGAGAGTGTTTCATTGTGGCCTAATCCAGCCTTCCTCCCCAAAGTCTTGGCCCCTCAGTATGTTAACCAGCCAATTACACTGGCTGCTGTACCACCAGACCAAGCCAGTATTCGTTCAGAGTTGTGCGCAGTCAGAGCACTCCGTCTTTATGTTGACAGGACCACACAACTGCGTGGAACAGAGCAGCTATTTCTTTGTTTTGGTGGCACAAAAAAAGGTAGCCCCTTGTCTAAACAACGACTTTCTCACTGGGTAGCGGAGGTGATTACCCAGGCTTACCAATCCACAGGGCACAAAGTGCCATCTGCTGTTCATTGTCACTCAACAGGAGCAGTGGCAACGTCCTTGGTGGCTCTTCGAGGTGTTCTGCTCTCAGAGATTTGCACAGCTGCGACTTGGTCTTCAGCATGCATTTTTGCTCGATACCACAGACTGAATGTTGCGTCTCTGCTGGCAATGCCGCTGCGATGTTCCCAGATGGCACCAATGTTCCTCGTGACTACCTTGGTATACGTCTTCCACTAGTGCTTTCAGCACCGCCCTGGCGGTTTGGAGTGAAGGAAATAGAACGCTAGTTACCTGCGTAACCGTGGTTCTATGACTGAGTTGAAGACCGACAGGGTCTTTAGTCACTCGGAATCTGCGAGAATGATCATGAGACCGAAACATAACAAACAAAGTTACATTTTCGTGACCAGCACAACTTTTACTACAAATTAGAATTATATGTATGTACAGTCAAAACTGTGGAAGTTAGAGCAAGTTTAAGAGAAAGCTTCTTGACAATTTTGCAATTGTTCTCCGCTCTTGCAGTGAATGCACTCTACCTTCCAAAAAATTTATTGTAAAAAAAGTATTTAAAAAAATTATAATAAACAAAATTATGAGAGTAATGCAAATTTTAAACAGTCAAGAAATTATAAAAGCTTAGCTTGACATTTTCCAGTTTGAATAACATTTCTAGTTAAAGGTACGACAGAGTAAAAAATAGCTGAAAATAGCTGAATTTAGAATAATCTGCCCCATTGTTTCTTAGGGGGGAAAAATATTGATATAAAATTTAATAAATCAAAAAGTATGAACGATATCAAAAAGTTGAATACAAGCAACATAATTCAGAATAACTTAAATTTTTTAAAAGTTTGAATGAAGTTTCTAGGTGAAAGTATGTCAGAGTAGTTGGTCAGCACAAAACCCGGAGAATAAAGAAATAAAGAAAGAAGAAAAGCAAGAAAGAAAGCGGGAAGAAAATGAGTGCTTCCAGCTCGCCCACTAATTAAGTCAAATTGTTGAGAATGAAGTGAAAATGGATTAAAGTTGAAATGTCAGATTAAAGCAGACATTTCAAAATTTATGTCGAACTTCAAATCAACCTACAAATATTAGCACATATCGCTGCCTCTACAAAATGCCTAATGTAGATGAATTTGTTGGGGTAATGCCTCGCATAGGGCACTAATGTTGGCATTATGCCTCACACAGGGCACCAATGTTGGGGTAATGCCTCGCAGAGGGGACCAATTTTGGCATTATGCCTCGCACAGGGAACCAATGTTGGCATTATGCCTCGCACACGGCACCAATATTGGGGTAATGTCTCGCACAGAGCACCAATGTTGGGGTAATGCCTGGCACAGGGCACTAATGTTGGGGTAATGCCTCGCACAGGGCACCAATGTTGGGGAAATGCCTCACAGGGGGCACCAATGTTGGCAATATGCCTCACACAGGGCACCAATGTTGGGATAATGCCTCGCACAGGGCACCAATGTTGGCACTATGCCTCGCACAGGGCACCAATGTTGGCATTATGCCTCGCACAGAGCACAAATGTTGGGGTAATTCCTCGCACAGGGCACCAATGTTGGGGTAATGCCTCGCATTGCGCACCAATGTTGGCATTATGCCTCGCACAGGGCACCAATGTTGGGGTAATGCCTCGCACAGGGCACCAATGTTGCCATTATGCCTCGCACAGGGCACCAATGTTTGGGAAATGCCTCACATGGGGCACCAATGTTGGAGTATTGCCTCGCACGGGGCACCAATGTTGGCACAATGCCGCGCACAGGGCTCCAAGGTTGGCATTATGCCTCGCACAGAGCACTAATGTTGGGGTAATTCCTTGCACAGGGCACCAATGTTAGGGTAATGCCTCGCACAGGGCACCAATGTTGACATTATGCCTCGCAGAGGGCACCAATGTTGGGGTAATGCCTCACACAGGGCACCAATGTTGCCATTATGCCTCGGACAGGGCACCAATGTTGGGGTAATGCCTCGCACAGGGCACCAATGTTGCCATTATGCCTCGCACAGGGCACAAATGTTTGGGTAATGCCTCACATTGGGCACCAATGTTGGGGTATTGCCTTGCACGGGGCACCAATGTTGGCACTATGCCGCGCACAGGGCACCAAGGTTGGCATTATGCCTCGCACAGGGCACAAATGTTGGGGTAATGCCTCGCACAGGGCACCAATGTTGGGGTAATCCCTCACACGGGGCACCAATGTTGGGATAATGCCTCGCACAGGGCACCAATGTTGGAATTATGCCTCACACGGGGCACCAATGTTGGGGTAATGCCTCGCACAGAGCACCAATGTTGGGGTAATGCCTCGCACAGAGCACCAATGTTGGGGTAATGCTTCACTCAGGGCACCAATGTTGGGGTAATGCCTCACACGGGGCACCAATGCTGGGATTATGCCTCGCACAGAGCACCAATGTTGGCATTATGCCTCGCACAGGGCACCAATGTTGGTTAATGCCTCACACACGGTACCAATGTTGGGGTAATGCCTCACACAGGGCACCAATGTTGGCACTATGCCTCGCACAGGGCACCAATGTTGGCATTATGCCTTGCACAGACCACCAATGTTGTGGTAATGCCTCACACAAGTCACCAATGTTGGGGTAATGCCTCACACGGGGCAGCAATGTTGGCATTTTGCCTCACATGGGGGACCAATGTTGGCATTATGCCTCGCACACGGCACAAATGTTGGGGTAATGCCTCGCACAAGGCACCAAAGCTGGGATGCCTCACACAGGGCACCAATATTGGCATTATGCCTCGCACAGAGCACCAATGTTGGGGAATTGCCTCACACAGGGCACCAATGTTGGGGTAATGCCTCACAAGGGCACCAATGTTGGGGTAATGCCTCGCACAGGGCACCAATGTTGGGATAATTCCTCGCACAGGGCACCAATGTTGGGGTAATGCCTCGCACAGGGCACCAATGTTGGGGGAATGCCTCGCACAGGGCACCAATGTTGGCATTATGCCTCACATGGGGCACCAATGTTGGCATTTTGCCTCACATGGGGCACCAATGTTGGCATTATGCCTCTCACAGGGCACCAATGTTGGGGTAATGCCTGGCACAGGGCACCAATGTTGGCATTATGCCTTGCACAGGGCACCAATGTTGGGGTAATTCCTCGCACAGGGCACCAATGTTGGGGTAATGCCTCGCACAGGGCACCAATATTGGCTTTATGCCTCGCACAGGGCACCAATGTTGGGGTAATGCATCGCACAGGGCACCAATGTTGGCACAATGCCTCGCACTGGGCACCAATGTTGCCATTATGCCTCGGACAGGGCACCAATGTTGGGGTAATGCCTCGCACAGGGCACCAATGTTGCCATTATGCCTCGCACAGGGCACCAATGTTTGGGTAATGCCTAACATGGGGCACCAATGTTGGGGTATTGCCTTGCACAGGGCACCAATGTTGGCACTATGCCGCGCACAGGGCACCAAGGTTGGCATTATGCCTCGCACAGGGCACCAATGTTGGGATAATGCCTCGCACAGGGCACCAATGTTGGGGTAATGCCTCGCACAGGGCACCAATGTTGGGGTAATCCCTCACACGGGGCACCAATGTTGGGATAATGCCTCGCACAGGGCACCAATGTTGGAATTATGCCTCACACGGGGCACCAATGTTGGGGTAATGCCTCGCACAGAGCACCAATGTTGGGGTAATGCCTCGCACAGAGCAGCAATGTTGGGGTAATGCCTCACTCAGGGCACCAATGTTGGGGTTATGCCTCACACGGGGCACCAATGCTGGGATTATGCCTCGCACAGAGCACCAATGTTGGCATTATGCCTCGCACAGGGCACCAATATTGGCTAATGTGTCACACACGGCACCAATGTTGGGGTAATGCCTCACACAGGGCACCAATGTTGGCACTATGCCTCGCACAGGGCACCAATGTTGGCATTATGCCTCGCACAGAGCACCAATGTTGGAATAATGCCTCACACAGGGCACCAATGTTGGGGTAATGCCTCACACGGGGCACCAATGTTGGCATTTTGCCTCACATGGGGGACCAATGTTGGCATTATGCCTCGCACACGGCACCAATGTTGGGGTAATGCCTCGCACAGGGCACCAAAGCTGGGATGCCTCACACAGGGCATCAATATTGGCATTATGCCTCGCACAGAGCACCAATGTTGGGGAATTGCCTCACACAGGGCACCAATGTTGGGGTAATGCCTCACATTGGGCACCAATGTTGGGGTAATGCCTCGCACAGGGCACCAATGTTGGGGTAATTCCTGCACACAGGCACACCAATGTTGGGGTAATGCCTCGCACAGGGCACCAATGTTGGGGTAATGCCTCGCGCAGGGCACCAATGTTGGCATTATGCCTCACATGGGGCACCAATGTTGGCATTTTGCCTCACATGGGGCACCAATGTTGGCATTATGCCTCGCACAGGGCACCAAAGTTGGGGTAATGCCTGGCACAGGGCACCAATGTTGGCATTATGCCTCACATAGGGCACCAATGTTGGGGTAATTCCTCGCACAGGGCACCAATGTTGGGCTAATGCCTCGCACAGGGCACCAATGTTGGCTTTATGCCTCGCACAGGGCACCAATGTTGGGGTAATGCATCGCACAGGGCACCAATGTTGGCACAATGCCTCGCACTGGGCACCAATGTTGGCATTATGCCTTGCACAGGGCACCAATGTTGGGGTAATGCCTCACATGGGGCACCAATGTTGGGGTAATGCCTCACACGGGGCACCAATGTTGGCATTATGCCTCAGACAGGGCACCAATGCTGGCACTATGCCTTGCACCGGGCAACAACGTTGGGGTAATGCCTCGCACAGGGCACCAATGTTGGAGTAATGCCTCGCACAGGGCACTAATGTTGGGGTAATGCCTCGCACGGGGCACCAATGTTGGCATCATGCCTTGCACGGGGCACTAATGTTGGGGAAATGCTTCGCATATGGCATCAATGTTGGCATTATGCCTCACAAGGGGCACCAATGTTGGCATTTTGCCTCACAAGGGGCACCAATGTTGGCATTATGCCTCACAAAGAGCACCAATGCTGGCACTATGCCTCGCACCTGGCACCAATGTTGGGGTAATGCCTCGCACAGGGCACCAATGTTGGGGTAATGCCTCGCACAGGGCACCAATGTTGGGGTAATGCCTCGTAAAGGGCACCAATGTTGGCATTATGCCTCGCACAGGGCGCCAATGTTGGCATTATGCCTCAAATGGGGCACCATTGTTGGCATTTTGCCTCACACGGGGCACCAATGTTGGCATTATGCCTCGCACACGGCACCAATGTTGGGGTAATGCCTCACACAGGGCACAAATGTTGGGATAATGCCTCGCACAGGGCACCAATGTTGGCATTATGCCTCACACGGGGCACCAATGCTGGGGTAATGCCTCGCACAGAGCACCAATGTTGGGGTAATGCCTCGCGCAGAGCACTAATGTTGGGGTTATTCCTTGCACAGGGCACCAATGTTAGGGTAATGCCTCGTACAGTGCACCAATGTTGGCATTATGCCTCGCACAGGGCACCAATGTTGGGGTAATGCCTCGCACAGGGCACCAATGTTGCCATTATGTCTCGGACAGGGCACCAATGTTTGGGTAATGCCTCACATGGGGCACCAATGTTGGGGTATTGCCTCGCACGGGGCACCAATGTTGGCACTATGCCGCGCACAGGGCACCAAGGTTGGCATTATGCCTCGCACAGGGCACCAATGTTGGGGTAATGCCTAGCACAGGGCACCAATGTTGGGGTAATCCCTCACACGGGGCACCAGTGTTGGGGTAATGCCTCGCACAGAGCACCAATGTTGGGGTAATGCCTCACTCAGGGCACCAATGTTGGGGTAATGCCTCACACGGGCCACCAATGCTGGCATTATGCCTCGCGCAGAGCACCAATGTTGGCATTATGCCTCGCACAGGGCACCAATGTTGGCTAATGCCTCACACACGGCACCAATGTTGGTAATGCCTCACACAGGGCACCAATGTTGGCACTATGCCTCGCACAGGGCAACAATGTTGGCATTATGCCTCGCACAGATCACCAATGTTGGGGTAATGCCTCGCACAAGTCACCAATGTTGGGGTAATGCCTCACTCGGGGCACCAATGTTGGGGTAATGCCTCACACGGGGCACCAATGTTGGCATTTTGCCTCACACGGGGCACCAATGTTGGCATTATGCCTCGCACACAGCACCAGTGTTGGGGTAATGCCTCGCACAGGGCACCAATTTTGGCATTATGCCTCGCACAGGGCACCAACGTTGGGGAAATGCCTCGCACAGGGCATCAATGTTGGCATTATGCCTCACACTGGGCACCAATGTTAGCATGTTGCCTCACACGGGGCACAAATGTTGGCATTATGCCTCGCACACGGCACCAATGATGGGGTAATGCCTCGCACAGGGCACCAATGTTGGCATTATGCCTCGTACAGAGCAGCAATGTTGGGGTAATGCCTCGCACAGGGCACCAATGTTTGGGTAATGCCTCGTACAGGGCACCAATGTTGGGGGTAATGCCTCGCACAGGGCACCAATGTTGGCATTATGCCTCGCACAGGGCACCAGTGTTGGCATTATGCCTCGCACAGGGCACCAATGTTGGCATTATGCCTCGCACAGGGCACCAGTGTTGGCATTATGCCTCGCACAGGGCACCAATGTTGGCATTATGCCTCGCACAGGGCACCAATGTTGGCATTATGCCTCGCACACGGCACCAATGTTGGGGTAATGCCTCGCACTGGGCACCAATGTTAGCATTTTGCCTTTCACAGTACACCAATGTTGGCATTATGCCTCGCACACGGCACCAATGTTGGGGTAATGCCTCGCACGGGGCACCAATGTTAGCATTATGCCTCGCACAGGGTACCAATGTTGGGGTAATGCCTCGCACACGGCACCAATGTTGGGGTAATACCTCACACGGAGCACCTATGTTAGCATTATGCCTTTCACAGGGCACCAATGTTGGCACTATGCCTCGCACAGGGCACCAATGTTGGGGTAATGCCTCACACAGGGCACCAATGTTGGGGTAATGCCTCGCACAGGGCACCAATGTTGGCATTATCCCTCGCAGAGGGCACCAATGTTGGGGTAATGCCTCGCACAGGGCACCAATGTTGGCATTATGCCTCGCACAGGGCACCAATGTTGGCATTTTGCCTCGCACAAGGCACCAATGTTGGGGTAATGCCTCGCACAGGGCACCAATGTTGGCGTTATGCCTCGCACTGGGCACCAATGTTGGCATTATGCCTCGCACACGGCACCAATGTTGGGGTAATCCCTCACATGGGGCACTAATGTTGGCATTATGCCTCGAACAGCTCACCAATGTTGGGGAAATGCCTCGAATGGTGGCACCTTTGTGGTGAAAATGCTCAAGCAGTGGTGATGTTGTTGTTTGTGCAATGGCATGTCCCACAAGGGCGCCGGCTGTTGGGGTTACACCTCACAAGTGGACACCATGTGTTGAGGCAATTTGCCTAATCGTATTATTAATTTGACCATTAAAAAAGTATATGATATTGTGATGTTAATACTTAATATTAATCTGAATACCTCGGGGCACCACCCTTCCTCAGTGAAGGGAAATGGATAGCCAATTAATAAAACCTCAGTCTCAATAGCCACTAATCCAGTAATATGGAAATTGATCAGCTAAATTGATAATCATCATCTAATTACTATACCAATAATTATGGGTTGAAGGATTCAGAGTATTACATAGAAGAGGTTGGCAATTTCATTCACACTTGTACAACATTAATAACCACAGCATATGTCTTTTAAGAATATTTATTTAACTGAAACAAATAAAACACTTAATCTAGACTACGCTAAACACTATACACAATGAGGGAGGGGTGTGTGTGTGTGTGTGTGTGAGTGTGGGTGAAAGAGAACAAAAGGATGATCAAAGATGTCTTGCTGACCATGCAGAGTGGGGGAGGGCAACCCTACTGTAACAGACCAAGTCTTTGCAACAAAGGAAAGTTTAAGAAAAAGAGTTTAAAGTCACTTTAAATTACTTTAAACGCTCAATGTTGTGTTTGTGTGTGTGTATTACATTAAAATGAAGAGATATGAGTGTGTTTTGCACAGGGAAGGTGCCGCATTAGTATACAGGAGGTTATTTGCATATAAGACCCTGTCTGTTACACATTAATACCATCCTGACCTACTAAAACACAATCCTAAAACAATCACAGCAACTATCATTTTATAAATACACACAGTTGGTCTTTCTTAAAGAAGGTTTGGATGCCCAGTTGTTACCAGTCCTTAGTAGAGAAAGGAGGTTTGGTGGTTGCTTCTCGGTGGAGGATCCGATCCTGGGCTATGCTGATCTGGCTGGAAAGAGCGGTTCTGGAGGAGTACCCCAGCCTGAGCAGTCCCCAGGGGCCCAGGAGCCTCATCAAGGGGGGAGAGAGGGGCCCAGAGGTGGGGAGGAGTACCCCAGCCTGAGCAGTCCCCAGGGGCCCAGGAGCCTTATCAAGGGGGGAGAGAGGGGCCCAGAGGTAGGGAGGAGTACCCCAGCCTGAGCAGTCCCCAGGGGCCCAGGGGCCTCACCAAGGGGGAGAGAGGGGTCCAGAGGTGGGGGAGGAGTACCCCAGCCAGAGCAGTCCCCAGGGGCCCAGGAGCCTCACCAAGGGGGGAGAGAGGGGCCCAGAGGTGGGGAGGAGTACCCCAGCCTGAGCAGCCCCCAGGGGCCCAGGGGCCTCACCAAGGGGGGAGAGAGGGGCCCAGAGGTGGGGAGGAGTACCCCAGCCTGAGCAGCCCCCAGGGGCCCAGGAGCCTCACCAAGGGGGGAGAGCAGAACCAAAAGAGAGAGTCCAAAGAGCCAAGAGAGTGATAAACTGGTTGACCACTGCTTTTATCTGCCTGGCCTGCTGGTGGGAGGGGCTTACAGGCAGCAAGTGGTCATGGGAAATCCTCGGCTCCATTTTGAATTTCCACGCGTATGAAAGCTTTCCTCTGTGTGACCCCAACAAATTAGTGAAATAGTACTTCACTATTGGTTTTTGTGATACCTTTCTCTTTAGCGTACAACAATCAAACCCCACCTCCACGAGAGTGGTGTTGCAGTTCTCACATTAACTGAGGTTAAAGTAGAATTAAAGATCAGTGATCTAGGCAACACAGACAAGTCAAACCACAGATTTTCAACATCCAAGTTTTTTTTGCAATTATGTTTCGCTCCAATATATACAAATGTACACAAATATCCCCAACCTACAAGCCTCCCCTGCTGAAAAAACCTGCATGGACCAGCACCAAAACACAACAATCCAAACAGTCAATGTGCATTTCGGTGAGAGAAAAAAAATAATATCAATGTCGTGTTTTCAGCGTCTGTTATTCTGTGAGCAAAATCAAAAAAGAAAATGAAAAAAATTTAGCTCAACCAAGCTGTCTTTAAAGGTCCCCTATTATGCTGTTTTAGACGTTTAAAATATGTACAATGGGTCTTTAAAATAATGTTAAGAATTAAGTTACAAAAAAAAAATCACGCATTCAGGCTTAGCGAGACATCCTCCCTCTGTGCCGGCCTCTGTACCTGTCCCGCACTGAAACACGAGCCGTTCTGAAATGGGCGGGAGGCTATGCAAATGAGGTGCTGCTCTGATTGGCTGCCTGGCCGCTTCGATTCTGGGGGAGGGTGCAGGCCAGAAAAACCAGGAAGCCAAGATGGCAGGTATTTCAGGACAGCTCTCCGCGGCATCTATTGCTGTAAGACCATACATGTTTGATCCCGAATCCGACCCTGAACGGAAGGAGGATTTTATTGAGGGGTTGCAAGTTTAGCAGGATGTCAAGGAATGGTAAGTTGAAATTTTAGTGTTTTGCTCGAACTCTCTCACCTTGCATACATGTGTAGCTGTATTGTTAATGTGGCACCCACTTATCCGGAAGAAACTTTGCTAAAAGTTTGCAACCGGACGACCATTTCCACAAAAACGAAATCAATTCCGACACCAAGCTACTGAATGAGCTTGTAGCAAAACACACACAAACAGCGTAAACGTTGCTTATGTAGAGCTAGCAAATCTATAACTTGTACCGGAAAGAATTCCGCATCCAATCTACATATTTTTCAGCTTTTTATTAGCCATAACAATTTTTAAAGGGGAATGAAATTCTATAGCAGCAATGCAGAGAAATCATTTGTTATTCCAGACACGTTATAGCTTGTGCGTTTCGGTATTGCTTTCACCGCTGTAGCATCAGAGTCCCAGCCCAGATATTGGTGAAGTATCCGGCTGAACCCGGTCATGGATAAGTAAAACAATCATTTCACAAGCAGCAGTAAACAAAACCAAACACGTACCCCAAGCTCTGCAAAACATACTTCTGGTCTGACTGCAGCCTTTTCAGACCAACTCTGCAGACACATGCATACCAGTTGGCTTTAACTGTTGTGGCTACGGTCATGTAACATTATGATAAACTACCACCATGATGCTAACCAAAATAACACAAGTATACCGATCTGAGTTACAGCATATAACTAGGAGCATTTTTAAGTAGCACGGCACGCAAACTAACATGCGGGAGTAACCAAGCGTTCATAACAATGACAGAGACAAAGGTTACTGTGCAATACAGGTTTGATAGACCGTAAGTTCCGTTAGCGTGAACAGTTGCTTATGTGGAGCTAGCGAATCGATAACTTCTGCAGGAAAGAATTTCGTATCTAGTCTCTACCTTTTTTGGCTTTTTATTAGCCAGAACAATTTTAAAGGGGGATGAAATTCTGCCACGGCAATGCAGGGAAATCGTTTGTTTTACCAGACACGTTATAGCTTGTGCGTTTCGCGATTGGTTTCACTGCGGTAGCATCAGAGAGCGAGCCGAGATATTGGTGAAGTATCCGGCTGACCCCGGTCATGGATAGGTAAGGCGATCGTTCCACAGTGGCAGTGAACAAACCCAAACACACACCCTAAGCTCTGCAAAACCTATGTCTGGTCTAACTGCAGCCCTTTCAGCCCAACTTTGCGGACACACACAACACCTCTCCGGTTAGCCTCAACTGTAGTGGCTACAATCAGGCAATGTTGTGATGAAACTGTGACATTGATGCTTACCGAGGTAACACAAGCATACCGATCATAATTACTGCATATAAGTTAGCCAGGAGCATTTTTAAGCAGCACAGCATGCAAACTAACGTGCAGTAGCTAGTAACCAAGGGATCATAACAACGACAAAGACAAATGTTACCCTGCAATACAGGTTTTACAGACAGTAAGTTCCGTTACTGTGAACAGTTGTACCAAGCATCCAAATGACAAAAAAGTATAAAAAGTTAGCTTCAAATGAGGTTTATGTTCACGCACCTTCTGTTGAATGTCCCCTGATATTACTCTTGCATATTTAGGACACAAACATTCGCAACAGTAACTTGGCTATGGTAGCCGCTGTGCTACAGCCACAATCAACTGGCTATCACGTCAGGTAGGCTTATGCAGTAAAGCAACTTAGCTACTGCCTCCGCGTCTATGAGTCACGGACAGTCAAGACCGATCCAGGCTTTATCTTCAGATATTTTACCAAGCCTGCGTTTGAGGCCAGTTGTTAGTGCTAACTATCGTTAGCGGTCCTGCTAGCCACCCGTAGCATGTTAGCTTCACTTACATGTCATTATTTGCTGTTGTATCGTTACTTACAGCTTGTGGCTCCGAGCGCTTGATCGATGCAGCTGCTTCAGGTTTGAGAAGCAGCTGAAATGCTTATCCAGCGTTGAATTATCCTTTATTGACAAAGCTGTCTTTGGTGAAATGCTGAGCACAAACAGCTAATGTCCCCTTTGACCGTGGCTGTTTGACGCCAGCAAACAAAAAAGCTACCCACTGATTTCTGGTAGCATTGTCTTTTGGAAGAGAAAATAGTTGCGCTTTTCTTTGCGTCCAAAAATAAACGGACAGGCAGCTTTGGGAGAAATACTGACAAAATTGCACCTCAAATGATCTGCAGTTCTTTTTTATTTCCAAAAGTGTAGACGCTACTAAGGCATAGTGTGATCTGCAGTTGTTGGTGCCTGCTATAGTTTCCGGTGTGGGCAGGTCCAGCGCCGTGATTGGCTCTGGCTAGGTCTGTATTAATTGGACCGCACCACCTGACGTCAGGTTTTGCCAGATCTCGTGAAGATTTCAGGATGAGCTGTTCAGAGAGGAAATCATGTTCAGGAAATCACATTCTTGGATTACGGCAAAACCCCTGTATCTTATGTTTAGAAACTTTACAGAGGTTGCGTATGGACTTCCAACATTAAAACATTATTTATATGTATTAAAAGAAGGATCAGCATAATAGGTCCCCTTAAATGTGGACCTCCCGTATAATCTACTCGGGAGTTTCCCCACTTGGATTGGTAAACTTCAAAAGTTGCTCATTTATACTCTCAGAAGAAGGGTTTGCAATCCGATTTATATTCCACCAATGGACTCACTGTTGGAATTGTGCCAAGGTAGCGCGGGCCTGGGCTCTCCATCTCGCAATTCCTTTTCCTCCTTGATTCCTGTCCGTACTTAAAACTGCCCAGTCAACTTCCTCATGCCGGATTTAAAGAAACAGGACCCGTATTCCCCATACAATTGGTTAACAATTATGAGAGAAAACAATTATGCATCAGCCTTTAAACCAGTTATGTCAGTACATTCTCAACATCAGGTTTGATCATACATATGAACAGAATACATATACCAAAAAGGAATATATGCACAATGAGTGTGATGGTCATTCTTTCTTAAAAATAAAATACAACACAAGTATTCAATGTAGCTTTGTCACATAATCCCCCCCTCCCCACCGCCACCGAAGGAAAGTGGGGCCGTGGCCCAAAATTACGCTTCAGATTGACCTCATTGACTGTGTCTACCTTACGTACTTAATCTTGCCATCTGACTTTATAATTCACTGGTCCCAATGTTTTCACCACCATAACTGGACCTGACCAACTTGGCGCTAGCTTGGTTGAAAGCTTCTCAGTCGCCTTACACTGGTAGTGCGCCCTGACCCAGACTAAGTCGCCCTCCTGGAACTGCGCATGTTTCCTCCAGGAATTATAGTACTTAGCTTCCCTTTGTCTGGCCACTCCCATTCTATGTGCAACTTCCTGTTTTAGCTGATGTTTCCATTCCGGCAATGAAAACTGAGCGTCCTGCAGAGAAGGTGCTCTGTGGATAAGCCTTTTTAGGACCCCTTTCAGGTTCTTTCCAAGAGCAATCTCAGCAGGTGACGTTCCAGTAGTCTCATGCCTTGCGGTATTAATAGCAAATCGAAACTCTGGTAACCATTTGTCCCAATCCTGATGTCGCTCTCCAACAAATTAAGCCATCGTAGTTTTAAGAGTCCTGTTTCTGTCCTGTTTAACTCTTTTCGTCATGTTGGTTTGGGGGTGGTAGCTGTTAGTGAGCTTTTGAACTTCCCAGTTACTACAGAGGTCGCTCATGAGTTGACTGGTGAATTGTGGTCTCCGATCTGATAAAATATATTTTGGGACTCTCCATCTTGTGAAAATTTATTTACTCTGGATCTTACCAAGCAACTGAGTCTGGCTATGTTTGAGGGAAAATAGTTTGACCCACACAGTATCATAGTCAATGATGACCTAAAGATATATAACCCCAATTCCAATGAAGCTGGGACGTTGTGTAAAACGTGCATAAAAACAGAATACAACAATCTGCAAATCTCATAAATCCATATTTTATTCACATTAGAGCATAGACAACATATCAGATGTGAAAGTGAGACATTTTTCCATTTCATGAAAAATATTAGCTCATTTTGAATTACGGAGCTTAGGTATGCCCCAAACGGATTATCATGGGAGTAGGTCAGAAAAGAATTCACCAAACTCGTGGGAACCATTAGCTGGCAACGAGCTCCCTGGTCTTTCACTAGTATCCTTCAATAAAGGATGCCCTGGTGCACTTCAAATTGAATACGGTCCAGGTTGCTGGATATAGTCTCAGCTTCCTTGCTCCACTTGGCAAGTTCCTCATCCTTCTTCTGGTGATCTGCAATCTCATCCAAATAGGTTGGAATATCCATGTGGCACTTTCCTGGGTCAGAATGCAGTAGCATGTGCAATCCCTATTGTCTACCAGTGTCTCTACAACTCCGGAGAGGTTATCTGGCACAATATTCAAACATCCTTTTCAGTAATGGAAATCGGTTTGCAATACGATTTGTATTCCACTGATGGACTCGCTGTTGGAATCATGCCAAGATAGCGTCCTCCTGGGTTCTCCATTAGTGATGGGTCATTCGTGAACGTTTTATTCCTTTTGAATGAATCCATTTGGAGAATGAGCGGAACTGACTCACCTCCACGTACAGAATCATTCCTTTTGTTCAACCATCGGTAAATAATACTGACTAAAAAAAGAAATGCAATTACGTAATCCTTTGCCAAATTTCGACAAACCCATTGAGAAAGATGCTTTTGCTCTGAGTTATTTTAGGAGGTGAGTACTTCTACCATACAAATTTTTGCGGTCACAGCGCGTATTCTGGAGTCGCCATTCATCCGGAACCAAACCAGCAGTGCTTGGGTTCGAGTACTACCATTGTCCTAACACCAGAGTTGGGTCAAGTACTTTGAGTACAAGTACAAGTACTTGAAAAAGCACTTGCAAGTTCAAGTACTCAAGTACAAGTACAAGTGCCAACCCAACTATGTTTTTTAATAAGCATGGTGACAAGATGTTGTTGCTGAGGATGTGGAACAAAGGCTTTTTGTGTTCTCAATCACATAAATGAAACAATGCTAGGCCTTCTGTATTTTATTTCCTAAGAAGAAGGTTCAATGTGATGTTACCATGCAAAGATTATTTGTTATGCATCATGCCTTATGACATAGCATGGCCTATGAGCAAAAATAAAACATTGAAAGATATTTATATACTGTATGCAGTTAGGGAAACCACGCCAAGTTGCCTTTGTTAAATTTCCAAGTCGCCTCTGGTAAACAGAATTGGGTCGGTAATTGCACTTGTATTGAGTGCGCATTAGTTCAGTGAATGACTCCAAGGAACTGGACATTTGCAACAGTTTGATTAACAACTCCGTTGGACTGGAACAAGACATGAGCAACAGTTCAGTGAACGACTCCATGGAACGAATCTGAGGAACTGGACCTGGTTGCTACCTAATTACAGCTCCAGGTCCAGTTCAGTGAACCAGTCCGGAAAGGACCTGTTTATAATACAATCGCTGCAGCACTTCATCTCTCTCTCCGTAGAATGTCTTTGTATTGTCACAGTTTGCTCTGCTGCTGCCGTCTCTCCCTCTGCCTGGCCACACTCCTCCCACTGCAGTTGTTCCCCACTGAGTCTCATTACCTAGACAGTATCTAAGCAGCTCTGTTTCACTACTCATTTGCCAGATTGTCGTTGCAGCATGCACTACTCTCCAGCCTTTGTCTTCGGTCTGACTTCCTGGAATCGACTCAGCCTGCCTCTGACGCCGTCCTCTCGTTCCTGCCCCAGTAAACCTTATTGCTCTCTGCCTCTGACTCTGAGTTCTGCCTGTTTGCCTCCTGGTTCCTGTCTGACTTCTTCCAAGCCCCTGTCCAAGCCACCTGTCTTGCCGCTCCGCTGCCTGCCTGTGTGGACACAACCTTGTCTACAGAGCCTCAAGCCAACCTGCGCTGGTGGCCCAGTGGTAACTCTCCTGCCGTGTCGGCGACCCGGGTTTGAATCGCACCATTGGCGCCTGTTCCCTCGAGTTCCCGGAAGAGCTCCACTCAAGATCCACGAGTTCCTGATCCTGATCTGCACCAAGCTACCCTGCTCTGCATTCTGTTTACCCTCTGCTCAGAGATCATTAAAGCCAGTTAAACTTCACTCGTATTAATTGTGTTGCATTTGGGTCCTGCCGCTCCCCGTGACATGTATTGCAGGGGCAAGCGTGCCTAAAATAAACATCACATTGTGTACTAAACTGTTATTAGTAATAGCCTTTCCTAAATAATTCGAAGGAGAGTGGCTATCTGGAGGTTAGGCAATATGGAGTTGCAAAATAGCATTGCATATTCTAAAAGACTTTCACCTGCAGAAAATATCCCAATTTTTAAAATTAAAAAATGCAACACCATGTAACTTTCTTTCAAAGGCTATTTATTCCCGTTAGCAACACTTTACAAACACATTAGACTGCATGGTTGATGGATTTGAAGGGCTTATCCTGGCGATTAAAAAAAGCATGTTCTGTATGTGTAATGTAGATGTGCGATTTTGCGGTGAAAAAATAAGCCAAGCATTAGGCCTGTGCGCTTAATGCAATATGCTTTCAATTTTATAGGGGAAATTAGCTTGTAAAATACTAAATTCGTCCTGAACATAACTCTTCAGGGCCTAAAATAAAAATTAAATCCCAAGGGGCAATTCCAGCAAAACAGTCTCATGGCAACTGAAATTTCAAACTAGAAATATCACTTCAAATACTATTTGGTCATGTACTTTGGCTATCTAACTGTAAGGAAAACAAGGATTTCAAGCAGCTTGACTGAAATTAGGATTTGTACTACACATCCAATTTCAGCCGCTGAAAAATAGCATTTTTCAACCCAAAACCACCTCTTTTCTTCCTTGCACCCTCACTCTAGCCTCTAGCTTACCACTGGATTTATTGTTATTGTTTGATTGGATGGACATCAGAGTGTTAGGAGCATCATCTAAGTTTCGGAAGTAAGTATGATTTTCCGTGGGCTGGATGACAGAAATGGTACAGTCTCTTTTCGTAACGTGAGTAACAAAAAAATGATGAACTTTTCCCTTGTTTCACACTGCTGTTAGACAGGACTGTCAGATTCCTGTATTCATCTCCTCTGCCTCCACTAGTTACATTTATGAAATAAGGAAAACCCCTCATAAGCTCTGAGTGGAACTGTATCAAATTCTGTAACATGAGTAACATGTAACGTGATTAACACACTATCACTGAGATCTAAAGAGTGAAGTTTACTTTCCTGTTTGTCAGTGAGTGGGAGCAATTAATTATTGTTCTGAGACAAAGGTGGCAGCATGTTCACCCACACTGCTTAATATAATAATAATAATAAAAATAATGTGAATAAGAGTTTTTGTCCAGTTTTGAACAAACACGGGCTCCTACAGTCTCTTAATATCGTTCTGATCGGCCTCCGCCACTGCACTATGGATAACCTAACGGCACGACTCTGAAACCATTGTAGCGAGTGGAAAGACCCCGTTATTTTCCTGCCTCTGTGCCAGTCCCGCCCACAAAGCTAAAGAAAACACTAGAGTGGATGACGTCATTGGCTGAACCAACCACAAAACCTGAGAAGCGTCTGCTATCTTATGTAAGGAATCGACGGGGGGAATTGCGCAATCAAACGCTGTATGTGTGTATATGCGACTAGATGAAATGAAATGAAAAACACAGGACTGGTGTCACATCAGCCTACAAGAAATACAGTCATACGACAGAAATACCAGGAACTCAAAAAGAAACTGCACTAAGCATTTTATATCGGACACTATTGTATAAGTTACAGGTGATGACAACAGTGTTCTATAGGTTCTATAGTTTATAGTGCCATGGGTGAAGGACGAATGTTTGAATGCTCGAGGGGGGGGGAGTAGTCTACTATGAAATATATCCAGCAGAAATACCAGGAACCTAGAAAGATTATTGGACCTTTATTTGTCACCGCCAGTGATGTCAACAGTGTTCTGAAGTTCATATCTGGTCATGGTCACTGAAGGAGCAACAACTCCGAACAGCGACTGCACGCAATACAGGCAATACAGGAAAACAACAGAGTCAGGAGAAAAGCTGAGTGATAAACTTTCTCACAAACTCTGTAAGAGAGCCCTTTTTTTTTTTTTTTTTTTTTGAACTAAGAAAATGGGTAAACCGGGAAGAAGCGACAAACCAAGCCCGCCGGATCTTACATCAATTGTGGAGACCCTCGAAGAAATGAGAAATGAAATGAGGGAGAGGTGGGACAGTATGAAGGAGCAGCTGGACCAGCTTTTGAAGGAAAACGGTGATCTCAAAAAAGAGATTGCCAAGAAAGACACACAGATTAAATCTTTATCATACAAACTGGAGGAGCTGGAGCAACAAGAGAAACGTAATGATGTAATCCTGACAGGGCTCAAAATCAAACCCAGGAGTTATGCCAGGGCAGCAGCGAATGACGACGATGGAGGCGAGGAGGACAATAAATCTGTGGAAATGCAGGTGATGGAATTCCTTCGGTCCAAAAGTATTTCTCTGGACCCCAGCAATGTGGATTCATGTTATCTGCTACCGAAAGGAGGGAAGCGGAGACCGGAGTGCAGCACGGGCCGTGCTGTTACGACTTACAAGCAACAAGCACAAAATCTCTCTGTTGAAGCAAGGGAAAATCTCAAAGGATCCAATGTTTTCATAAATGAAAACCTCACCAAGCACAATGCAACCATCGCATGGAAAGCTCGTCAACTAAAGAAAGCGGGAAGATATACAGCACTTGGTCGGCTAACTGCAGAATTTTCATCAAACCAAATGGGTCTTCACCGAAACTACCAGACCGGTGCTGATCAAGATGATGCGGGATCTGGAGAATTTTTGACCACTGAGGCAGGTTAAAATCCCTGACAAATCTCTATGAGCAGTTATCTGATGAACCAAACTGTAGATCAGGAAACTGGCTTTTTAACAACAAGTTACCAAAACTCAGGAATAGACCCTAATGAAGAAATTGATCCGGATAACCATTTTTTCTACAACTAAACAAACGCATGCGGATACTTTACTGTAGACAAATTTAACAAGAACATTAAAATGGAAGGGAGTTTGTCCATTATCCACTTCAATAGTAGGAGTCTATATGCAAACTTTGACCAAATAAAGGAATACCTTCTGTCATTTGCTAATCCGCTTCAACATCATCGCATTATCGGAGACTTGGATTAAAGAAGAAAAGGACAAGGACTTCTACATGGAGGGTTACAACTTCGTGTGTAAGAGCAGACTGAATAAAGCTGGTGGGGTGTTGGACTATTTATTGATGAGGCCATAAACTTCCAGGTACTAGAATGCAAATCAAATGTTGTGGAAAATGTAATGGAATGCCTTACAATTGAGATTCCTAGGTTGAAAGGTAAAAATACGGTTATTTGTTGTGTGTACAGAGCACCGGATTCGCAAATTGATGTTTTTAGTAAATGTATGGGTGAATTACTTGTCAATATGAACCAGAAAAATGTTTTTATGTGTGGGGACTTTAATATTGACTTGATAAATCCAAATAATAGCTCTATAATAGAGGATTATATTAACACCATGTATGCCATGGGTATGCAACCATTAATCACAAAACCAAGCAGGATTACTAGACACAGTGCCACCTTGATAGATAATGTGTATACTAATGTATTAGATTCTGAAATATTTAGTGGCATCATGATAAATGACATTACTGATCATCTACCAGTTTTTGCTATTTGTAACTGCAAATTAGATATAAGGACCAGGCTAGATCGAAAACCCTGGAACACACAGAAATCAGAATTAAAAGCGAAAAAAGGCTAAAGAAACTAGAATCAGATATGTTGAACCAGAATTGGGATCATGTATTAGCAGAGAACGATCCAAATAGAGCCTATGAGGCTTTTCTATGGACAGTAAACTCCCTGTATGATAAACACTGTCTAGTCAAAACAACGAACAAACTGAAGCAAAACAAAGAGAGAAAACCTTGGGTTTCAAAAAGTACTGGCAAATGCCTGTAAGAAGAAAAAATACATTGTATAAACAGTTTCTGAGAGAAAGAACTGAGAAAGCAGAAATTAGGTACAAAAATTACAGAAACAAAATGACACATTTACTAAGGAAACATAAAAAAGAGTATTATGAAAAGCTTTTATTAGAAAATAAACATTACACCAGAAATCTCTGAATATAATAAAGAACGTCTCCGGAGGACACCGAGGAGGAGTACCTGCATTCTTTAATATAAATGGCAAAAAGGTAGAGAACATGGAATTGGCCGTGGAGAATTTTAACAGTTATTTTGTGAATGTTGGGCCAGAACTAGCAAAGGGTATTAAATCCTCACACCTAAGATGGGACTACCTTGACAAGGATGAGGAAATCCAAGACACAATGAAACTAACTCCTGTTACCGAATCTGAAATCAGATCAATTCTGAAAAATTGTGCAGCTAAGACATCTGTTGATGTAAACCAATTAGATATGAAATTACTGAAAACACTAACTAACGCAATTGTAACTCCACTTACGCATATATGTAATCTATCCTTCTCCTACGGAGTGTTTCCAGATAAAATGAAGATAGCGAAAGTTATCCCTCTCTACAAAAGTGGGGATAAATATGATTTCTCAAACTATCGTCCTGTCTCGATTTTACCTCAATGCTCGAAGGTCCTAGAAAAGCTCTTCAATGACAGATTGGACAAGTACATTGATAAATACAAACTACTGTGTGACAGTCAGTATGGGTTCAGGAAAAAGCATTCGACAGCACTAGCCCTAACAGAATTTATTGAAATGATTAAAGATTCACTAGATTCAAACTTATATTCTATAGGCATATTTATTGATCTGAAGAAAGCATTCGACACTATAAATCACGATATATTGATTGAAAAACTTCACAAATATGGATTAAGAGGGACCGCATTAAAATGGATCAAAAATTACTTAACAAGTAGGACGCAATTTGTGCAGATGGGCAATAGCAAATCGAATTGCTTGGACATTACCTGTGGAATTCCTCAGGGCTCGGTCATAGGTCCCAAGTTGTTCATAATTTACATAAATGACATTGTTAAGGTGTCCGACATCCTAAAACTAATTTTATTCGCAGACGACACGACTATTTTTTGCTCAGGTGTCGATCTCAAACAATTGACTAAATTGGTTAATAAAGAAATGTCTAAACTTCACACGTGGTTTAATGTAAACAAATTATCATTAAATCTTACAAAGACCAAATTTATGATATTTGGGAAAAAAGGCCTAAAGGACGACGTAGACTTAAAGGTAAATGGTACCAGCATTGAAAGGGTAAACGAATATAAAGTCATGGGAGTTATGTTAGATAATCTCTTAAGCTGGAAACCACATGTAAACTTGGTTCAAAGAAAGTTAGCTAAAAGCGTGTCTATTCTTTGGAAAATGCAGAAATTATTAAAACACAAGTCTCTTAAAATAATCTATTCAGCACTCATAGCACCCCACTTACACTACTGCGCTGAAGTATGGGGACACACTTATAATAATACAATAGAATCATTGTTTAAACTCCAAAAAAAGGCCCTTAGAATTATTCATAACGTTCCCTATGGAACTCATACGAACGATTTGTTTATTAAGGCAAAGTTTCTTAAATTGCAGGATATAATAAAATTCAACTCCTTGCAAATTGTATATTTAGGATACCACAAAGAATTGCCTAGAAATATACAATGCCTATTTCTCCAGCGTGAATGTCTTCATGACCTAAGAGGCAGAATGTTGTTGCAGACGAGAAGGGTCAAATTGACTCGGAGTGAGCACTCCTTATCTGTGGCTGGAGTGAGTGCATGGAACATACTTGAAGACAATATTAGAATGGCAGACAATCTGAAGGGCTTTAAGTATCTTTTGAAATGTGCATGTTTGAATAACTATAAACTTATCCAACAAAATGGCATTGGATAAATTAAACGGAACCATAACGGGCATAAACAATAGGGGTTGTTTATAGACACTCAGCTATATTGTGATTAAAATTCTTCATGATGTTCATAAATCTCTATGATCTTATGTTGTGACGTTTAAATCGTAGTTTAAATGGACACTCAGCTCTGTTGTGATTATAAATCTTTATGATATCTAAACCATAATCAAACTGTTTTTCTGGGAGTTGGGGGCGGGACTTTGACAAGCGATTTCGCTTCTCCCGCGACCCTTTCGGTCATGATACATGTTGTGTTGAAATTGTCATGGAACGACTGTACAATCATGCCGAAATGAAAAAACAAATAAAAAATAAAAATAAAAAAAGTTGTCATTGCCATGGGTGAAGACTGAATGTGTGATCGGGGGCGGGGGGGCGTCAACTCTGAGTATCATCTCTCTAATTGTAGAACTACAAATTTAATCATTTATATCTCTCTTTAGAATTGATATCCTATGGAATGAGGTTTCAATGCATATGTTGTGTTCTTTCATTTTACCTGTAATGTGAGTAACGTAATGGGAGTAATGGGACTTTTTTCCTTTAACTATGTGCAGAGATAATAGTTCATTAACCTATGCCAATTGCTTTGTTCTCTTAAAAAGTTTAGTAGTAAAAGTTCAAAATATTATCAATCATTTTGCTGTGTCTTTTCTAGTTAGCGTGATATTGAAAGCAAATTTAGCGTAAAAAACGGCATGAGATTTTTGCGTAACGTGAGTAAAGCTGACAAA
Source organism: Gymnothorax javanicus (assembly GCA_029692085.1). Lineage (NCBI taxonomy): Eukaryota > Metazoa > Chordata > Actinopteri > Anguilliformes > Muraenidae > Gymnothorax > Gymnothorax javanicus. Next base: position 1,514,880 of record CM056201.1, on the reverse strand, counting down.
AGTCAGCCTGGAAGAACCATTAAGCAGAATTTTTCTAATGTTGTCATATGTAGACCTTGAGAGTGGCCTATGGTTATCATGGTGAAAAAATAAGAATGTTTAGTCCATTCACAAAATAGGGAGACACCTTTATTCAAGAGTCCCGTGCTTTAAATGTAACGTGAGTAGTGCTGGAATTGCCCCAAGTTTTAAGTTCTAATGCCGATGTAACACTGTACAAGACAGAAGCTTACTGTATGGAAGTGCGGGATATTTATTTTATGCACAAGGCTTGCTCGTATACAACCTCTTGTTGCCAGCTCAGGAGAGAGAGACAGTTCGCGGCTCTCCTCCGAAGCACGCGCCTGGCAACCCCTGCATCTTTATATTCATTTGTCAAAACTATCCTAAGTTCAGAACGAGGGTGGAGGATACCCGAACATGAGCAAGCTTAGAATCTCACTGACGAGCACCCGGCTGGCCAACAGGAGGCGCTTCAGTAACGAACAAGGCAACCATTTTAATTTCCCTTCCCGGCAGTCCCTTCCCAATTTGCATCCCTGCAGCGCTTTAGCCAATCGTGCGCTGTTCTGAAAAAGCTGCCGACCACTGCCGGTTCATACGACGGGGGATAGTCACTACTGCAAATGTACAAATGCAGCGCCTTAACCAAGTAAGCAGAGTGAGGTTTGCAAGCTCAATGGATGTTGGAACTAGTATTCAAGTCCAGAAAATTGCAAGAAAGTCGGCTAGCTTGTTGGTCAAATCTTTCAATCGGGTAGTGCTTCTTTTTTTAAACATCTGAATCATAGACTATATAAAAAATGGACGAAGTAATCGTGACGTCACACATTGGTTTCAGCATACCATTTACGAAGCCTCAATTTTGGCAATTTGAACAGCGCCATTTTGTCATTTTGAAACCGGATGTGATTCCTATTGGACGAGAGCGTGAATTACAGATCCTGGGAGGAGCGAAAGGTGGATCTACCGGTGGATATGGCTTTATCTGACGAGGACCAGAGGATAGCCACGCCCCTAAAGTATATTCTGGCTTTATCCTTTATTCTAGTCTATTTGGGACCATAATTTACACAAATGAACATCATGATATATTGAAGGAGACTTGAAACTTGCGATAGAAACCATAAAATAACGTGGAAAATTATTATTGAAATAATAAATCAGGTGGGAATGTAGGGTCATTTTTTTCAGACTTCAATAGAATTGAACTTCTTTCTGCAACCACCGACGTCGCCATCTGCTGGCCATTACCATAAATAGAATGCAATTTTTAGAGATTTCAACATTGGCGTCACTTTTCAGACCCAGGCGCTGCGTCCATCTTTTTATACAGTCTATGATCTGAATAAGAGGGTAACACTTGTGCTTGGCTACAATAACAACTGTACCAATACCTCACGAAAAAAGACAATGTTATTTTTGTGCATTTTGTCAACAACTTTAAGGGATATGTATGTAACATAACCTCCATGCAATTTTATGGATATATAAGATTAAACTGTTTATTAGTGTACTCTAATTAAATGCAACAGGGAAAATCCTGTAGCCTAATTCACAATTCAAGTCCAGATCTACAAGCCCTACAATGCCACAGCTGACATAGTGCTTCCTTCAAGAGAAATGTTGATGGAAATGAGTGACACTTTTAATAAGGTGATGGCGCATAATTCACAAATTCATGGACGCATATTAATTCATCAAAACCTTACCTTAATTTTCTCTGTGCCAGGAGGCACACAAGGCTCGAACGTCCTTCTTCCACTGGATTCGGTCCTCGGCTGCCCGGCGTGCTGCGTTCCAGGTTAACCAGCCTGCACCGTTTCGCTCCTTTCCACCGTTCTCCACCAGGTTGTTTTTGGGCGGCCCCTCTTCCTTCTTCCCTCAGGTGCCCACCCGAGGGCCACAGCGCAGTCGTCTGCTCTGTCAGGCGCCCACCCGAGGGCCACAGCGCAGTCGTCTGCTCTGTCAGGCGCCCACCCGAGGGCCACAGCGCAGTCGTCTGCTCTGTCAGGCGCCCACCCGAGGGCCACAGCGCAGTCGTATGCTCTGTCAGGCGCCCACCCGAGGGCCACAGCGCAGTCGTATGCTCTGTCAGGCGCCCACCCGAGGGCCACAGCGCAGTCGTCTGCTCTGTCCTTCCTCAGAACATGTCCTATCCAATTCCATCTTCTCCTCCTCACTTCATCGCTCATCTTGTCTGTTTTCGCCATCTCGAGAACTGCTTTGTTTGAGATGTGTTGCTGCACCTGATCTTAAATACTCTCCTCAGGCATTTTGTCTGAAAGACGTCCAGTTTTTCCTCTTCCCTCTTTGTCAGCTTCCAAGTCTGGCAGCCGTAAAGCAAAACTGCCAAGACCAGGCTTTTAAAGAGGGAGGCTTTTGTAGTTCCGCTTGTGTCCTTAGCTGGCCAAATGTTGGAGAGTCGCTTGAACTGTACGCTGGCCAGGGCCATTCTCTGCTTGACATCTGCTGTGCCGCCTCCATCCTTTGTCACATTTACTCCACCTCCTCAACTTCACTCTCTCCAACCTTCAAATTAGCCTCACTCTTGCTGTTTTCTTTCATTGCTTTACATTTCTTGGCATTCAGTTTGAGCCCAACTTTTGCTGCACTGTCTTCTAGTTTGGTTGTCTTGGACTGGAGGTGATTCACTGTTGATGAGAAAAGGGCCAAGTCGTCTGCAAAGTCAAGGTCCTCGAACATGGTTGTGATGTTCCATCAAATCCCAGTTCGCTCACCCTCCACTGTCTGCTGCATGACCCAGTCGATCACAAGCAGGAAAAGGAATCCAGACATGCAGCATCCCTGTTTCACTCCAGTCATCACTGGGAACCAGTCTGTGGTTTCACTTTCATCCATGACGGAGCACTGAAAGTCTTCATAGAGGGTCTTGACCATCTGGATCGGTTTCTGAGGGATACCATACTTTCGCATGATGATCCAAAGGCTGTCTCTATGAACGGAGTCGAATGCCTTTTCAAAGTCGATGAAGTGGATGTACAAGGTAGCATTCCACTCGTTTATTTGTTCCAGAATATTCCGAAGGATTAATATCTGGTCGGCAGTTCCGATTCCTGTCCTGAATCCTGCTTGCTCTTTTCTGAGAGCGCGATCTACCGCTGCCTGAATTCTGTTGATGAGGATTCTGCTGAGCACCTTGCTGGCAGTGGCAACAAGGTGACTCCTCTCCAGTTGCCGCAATCCTGGAGATTGCCTTACTTGGGAATTTTGCAAATCAGTCCTGTAGTCCATTGTTTTGGCACTCTTTCTTCTGTCCAAATCTTTTCAATTCATGACTTGTTCCTTCTAAGTCTGCTTTTAACATTTCTGCTGTAATTTGGTCTACTCCAGGGGCTTTTCTGTTCTTGAGGGCCTTCAGTGCAGTTTGAATTTCTTGAATTGTTGTTGCTTCAACTGAGATGTCTAACTCCTTCTCTGCTTCTTCCTCCTCTTCTTCTGGTGGATCCCCCGGCTCTTCCCTGTTGAGCACCTGCTGGAAATGCTCCTTCCATCTTCTTAGCCTGGCCTCTTTACTCTTCAGCAGCTCCCCATCCTTGCTCTTCACCGCTGCTGCCTGTCTGGTAGTCTGCCCTGTGAGCTGCTTCACAATGCTGCACAGTTCCTTCTGTCTTCCATTCTCCGCTGCATTCTGTGCTCTCTCTGCTTTCTCTGACATCCACCTCCTCTTGTCCTCTCTCACACTCCTCTTCACCTCTCTATCCTTCTCCTTATAGTTCTCCTTCATTCTGTTTTGGAGTCTTTCTGATCGGGTACCGTCTACCTTAGTCTTGATGGCTTTCCTCTCGTCTATCAGTTTCCAGGTGTTTTCACTGATCCATGGCTAATGTTGAGGATTATATTTCAATATTTCTCATATTCATTATTCATCAGTAGATTAATTGCCATGTTGAATAACCATAATCAATAATCATAATCAATAACCATATTATGTAAGCAGCAGTAACACACACACACACACACACACACATATAACATAACACACACACACATACAAGTGGTTCACATACGCATAGGGAGGGGATGAGCAGTGCAAGCACACAGACACATACACACACACATAAAACACACACACACATACAAGCAGTTCACACACACGAGCAGTGCACACAGACACATGTAGTTCACACATACACACGCAGCACACGTACACATGCGCACGCACACATACAAGCAGTTCACACACAGACACACACATACAAACAGTTCACACACAGATACACACACATACAAGCAATTCAATTCACACATGCATGAGCAGCTCACACACACATAAGCAGCGGGCTTCTGTAGCTTTGATTAGTAAGCAGGCTTCTGTTTAGTTGATTTGAAAACATAATCAGGCGATGCATTTGATATCTGTAGCTTTGATCAATGTTTGTTCAGTAAAATCATTAGTTGTTACTGAAAAAAACAATTGAATCATTTATGTATCCACTTGTATCCTATTCCTTTGTCTGTACTTTTCATCTCTTGAGTGGAACTTTCCGCTCCTTTTTAGTCATGTGCAGCTCATCTTTGCTTTGAATTCCTGAAGGATTAGGTAGTAGTGTTTTGGTTTGGCTGGCCAATTGTAGCGCGAGAATGAGAATGCGGAAAGACCATATTTGGAAGATATTTCCTGTGATAAAGGTATAAAAGCTGGGTGTGAAAAATAAGAAATCAGTTCTTCTTGCGCAAAAAGAACTCGGCTTTACATTTATCAATATGCCTCAATAAAGCCTAATTTTCTGAAGAATCTGTCTCTCTCCAATTGCTTGGGGATGGGGGAACCTCATCATCTGAAAATATGTCTGGATGAAAACCACAACACTTACTCCTCCCCTCCCTGAAGCCTAGCACCTCCTCCTGTGACTGTACATATGCATTCTTCTGCTGCTCCCCACCTCCTCTATGACTTCACTCTCAGTCCTTGTCTCCTCCAACTTGCTTCTCACTGCTTCGCTGAACAACTTCTTCATTTCATCGTCCTTCAAACGCTCTACATCCAGCCTTAGCTTCACCTTTCTATCGTTCTTGTGTGCGCTGAGACGCAGCTTAATGCGTGTCTTCACTAAGTAGTGATCACTGTTGGCATCAGCTCCTCTCTGTACCCGAGTGTCGAACACAGATGTCCTCTGTAGTCCGTTAATCAACAGGTGGTCTATTTGGTTCTTCACGCTACCATCTGCTGCTACCCATGTTTTTTTGTGGATGTCTTTGTGGGGCAATAATGTTCCAGTGATCACAAGTCCATTTATTTGACAGAATTCGCACAATCTTTCTCCATTGTCATTCTGGGTTCCCAATCCATGTGCGCCCATTGTCCTTTCATATCCGGTGCGGTCGTTCCCCACTTTGGCATTGAAATCTCCCATGACAATGATAATGTTGTTCTTGTTACATTCATCCAATGTCTCTTGCAGCTCCTGATAGAACTGCTCCTTCTCCTCGTCCTCTCTCTCTCGTTGTGCGGGGCGTACACTTGAATGATAGTCATTCTCCTGTACTTTGCGAAGAATCTAACTGTTATGATCCTTTTATTGATAGGAGTCCATTCTACAAGTGACTTTAATGCTTGCTGACTGATCATGATGGCTACACCTCCCTCATGTAGTTCTTCGTCTCCACTGTAGTTTACCATCTGTCCCGATACCAGCTTTGTCCTTCCTGCACCTGTCCATCTGCACTCGCTAATATCGAGAGTGTCCAGCTGGTACCCCTCCATCTCCGTGGCGATCTGTGCTGCTGCCCCTCCTCTGTACATAGTCCTCACGTTCCAATGTGCAATGGGGAAAACTTTTTTGGGTGTCACAAGAGATCTCGTCGGACGCTGAGCTTCCCGTAGGCTTTTGCCAAACATCGTCATGCTGCCTGGGTCAGCAATCCCTGCTCCACCTGGTTCACTTTGCATAGTGATGTTCGTTGTTTCTGTAACTTAAATGTTTTCACAGGAGGAGGTAGTTGGCCTCCTGCCCGACCCCCATATACCTGGAGGGCCAGCGGTTTTCTGTCGGGGTGTCCTTCCCGTAGACTGCTTTGGTCCACGGAATCTTCTTTCGTATTATCCGGTGCAACCCTCATACGAGGGCTTCCCCCATCCGCCACCCAGGGGACGCGCCTCTCACACCACTCACTAACTGCAGGCAGACAGGTCAGTAAACTTTAGAACGGTACCCGGCTGCGTTCATGTTGTGATCAAAGTCTGTGCTTCGCTGCTTCGTCAGAAAAAGATTTTTTATTAACCGAATATTTAGTGAACTACTCAACGAAACACACTGATTTTTCTCATCAGCCATTCAAATATTTTGGTCTCTGCTGGTGTCCTTTGCTTGCAAATTCAGCGTAAAGTCAGAATCATCGGCGGCCACACACAATGGTTGGAATCAGTTGCTGCATGACTCCAGTTTTCATTCCCCAGAGTCAGAATGAAGGAACTGGTGGATGAATCCGGGAACGAATCCGCTTGAGGAACTGAGCTAAAGGACCCGAGTCCTTGAAAGGAATTGAACCACCCACCACTACTCTCCACCTCGCAATTCCTTTTCCTTCTTGATTCCTGTCCGGACTTAAAAATTGCCCGGTCGACTTCCTCATTCTGGATTTAAAGAAACATGACCCATATTCCCCATACAATCCGTTAACAATCATAAGAGAAAACAATTATGCATCAGCCTTTAAACCAGTTATGTCAGTACATGCTTAACATGGGGTTTAATCACATATATGAACAGAATACATATACCAAAAAGGAATATTTGCACAATGAGTGTTATGGACACTCTTTCTTAAAAATCTAATAAAATACAACATAAGTATTCAATATGGCTTTGTCACAAGCGGATAAACACGGCATGGTAATAAGCATTGCAAGGTTCAAGAGATTGTCCCGAAAATTGCACTTGTTTTTAAGGAGAAACCACATAAACTTAGAAGAGGTGGCTGCGATCGTGCAAAATTAAATAGCTGGTAATGGACAGATGCAAGGGTATTGATGATTACACTTGCCTGCAGTACAGGGAGGATATTGTATCCCAGGACACAATAAGACAATCAATCAAGTTGACTGATCCTGAGAGTGTGGAGCTCAGGTGGGCGCGGCGTCTGAGACGCAAGCATTACCGCAACAAAGGTCCCAGCGCACTATGGCATATGGATTTGTGCGATAAGTTGAAGCCATATGTTGTTGCCATCTGTGGTTGTATTGATGGTTTTAGCCGCTGTGTTGTGTGGATGATGACTTACAGAACAAACGATAACCCAGAAGTAATCACCAGTTTTCATTTATAACCCATACCTGTCAACTCTCACGCATTCGGTGTGAGTCTAAGTGGCATATTTATTTAGCCCTTATTTAACCAGGGAAGTTCCGTTGAAATTGAAATCTCTTTCTCAAGGGAGCCCCGGGGGTTGAGGTGGGGAGGGAGAGAGCAAATTGCACAGCCAATTAGATCAGGGGATGATTAGGTGGCAGGTTGAAAGAGCCAGGTTGGGACTTTAGCCATGACACCGGGGAACCCCCTACTCTTATCAGAGAGTGTCATAGGATCTTTAATGACCACAGTGAGTCAGGACCTCGGTTTAACGTCTCATCCGAAAGACGGCGTCTCCTTCAATACAGTGTCCCCGTCACTGCACTGGGGCATTGGGGATTATTCCGCCAGAGGGAAGATCGCCACCTACTGGCCCACCAACACCTCTTCCAGCAGCAACTTGGTTTTCCTTGGTGGTCTCCCATCCAAGTACTGGCCAAGCCCATACCTGCTTAGCTTCAGCCACGCAGCTGGAGCAGATCGAATAGTGGTATGGCTGCTAAACACTGCAAACCAATTTGTATTCCTCTGCTGTAGTCAGCAATTATTCAGTCAACGGGTATGTAAAATATTCTCGCGCGGAATTGAAGTCCTTGTGCATGGAGGGGTTGGAGGTGATGGAATTGCATAAAGACATTTCAAATGATCTTATTTCATTTAAATGATCATGAAACACATGCATTGCTTCCAACCGCTGAGTAAAGAAAAGCGTGAGAAGTCTGGAGTCGTAATCGATATATGTTATAAATGAAAACTGGCCACATCTGATAATGTTGAGAGTTTTTGGAGTTTCTGTAATGGTAATTTAAATGAATGATTGAAAACATTTTGTGGCTTATCATTCTTTTTAAGGGGTTGTTTGAGCCTCCCCAGTTGCCAGTTCATGAGCTGCCACTGATAAATATATATATATATATATATACAGTATATATATATGTATATATTTATGTATGCTCTTTCCCCCTCCGTCATTTGCAAAGTCTCGTTTGTTTACACTCGCGTGTTTGTATTCGAAGCTACTCTACTTGTTCCTGGGGTAACAGGTAATGTCGTAGTAGGCTGCTGTTTGTTATGAATATATGGGCATTTACTTCATGGGCTAACCGCTCAAAAGAATTAAATCTCATTGATTCAATTTACTGCATTGAAATGACCTTTCTTTACAAAGGATATTATTAATGTTTGCCCGCTAGACTCCCTCATGTTCTTTCTGGGCAGAATCTTCCGGCTAGCTACCGATTGAAATTCAAATATTTTCGGGAAATATAATGATGGGAAGATGACGGAGGTAGAATTATTTGAGTTCATATGATGCAGAAGATCATTGGATGCTGAATTTGTTTTTGAGTAATCGTAGCGCGGCTTAGAATGACGTTTCAATATGACGGTGAAGAAGAGGTAAATCGGCCAATTGAAAAGCGCTTATCAAAACAAAATGCAACAAAACTTGCCCTAAACACTTAAATCCATCAGGAAAGTAGCTGGGCCGAAGGGACTGAGTAATCGGCGAATTCGTCAGCTGCCGGGGCTCGCGGAACACCCTGCTAAGAGCCATTATTTTCAAATGGACAAAACTCGGAGTAGAGCTGAACCTTACCAAGAGTGGTTAGCCAACTAAACGACTCATCCAGGAGGTCACTAAAGAATCCAGACCATCTGAACTGCAGGCCTCACTTGCCTCAGTTAATGCCCGTGTTCACAATTCCAAAACGAGAGCACTCGGAGAGCGCATACCTCCACCAAGGCCCAGTAGTCCCCCCAGCTGCTTAATCCCTTCCAGATCTAGCCCAAAATCTAATGGGATCTAAGTTAGACCAATTCCCACCTAATGTGAAAATTTTGTGTAAATCCGTCAATTAGTTTTTCCGTAATTTTCCTAACTAACTAACAAACAAACAAATGAAAAGTCATTCATAGAATGACGACTTGCCGGAATCATGCACAGATCTCAGAAACAGAATGAATGGAATGGAGTTGGTTTGAAGTCTCTAGCTGTAAGAGTAGCAAAGTAATGAACCAAAATGTGTTTTTGACCTTTCTGGTGACCTTGACCTTTGACCTCGAAAAGAGACCGGTCTGTAGCACAAGGCTAGTCAATGTTGTCACCAAGTTTGGTGAAGAAAATGTGAAAATTGTGGCCTGTAGAGTGCACACAAACAGACAGACAAACAAATAAACCAAAATAGAGCGCTGCTTAGGTGACCTTGACCTTTGACCTAGATTTACCAAAATAGTGCAGTACCTAGGTGAAGTAACATAGGCTTTTCGTTTATCAACAATATGCACTTGGTTTGAAGTCTGTACGACGATTAGAACCGAATATATGGCTTCTGTGTTTTTGACCTTTTGTATGACCTTGACCTTTGACCTAGATTCACCAAAATAGTGCAGTGCCTGCCCAGTGCCTGTCCTATGTTGAGTATGCACTTGGTTTGAAGTCTGTACGATGATTAGAACCGAAGATATGGCTTCTTATGTGTTTTTGACCTTTTGTGTGATCTTGACCTTTGACCTAGATTCACCAAAATAGTGCAGTGCCTGCCCAGTGCCTGTCCTATGTTGATCATGTAATATGAGCTAAATTGAGCTGAAACTGTGGACGCCACAGTGCAAACAAACAAACACACACACACACAAACAAACGAACAGAGTAATATACTTTCCTCGGATTCCGCCAAGTAACAAAAAAACAGATTCCAGCGATTACATAACCTCCTTGGCAGAGGTAATAAGAATGACTGGGCAAAAATGGCATCAAGTGAGACCCATCTGACTAAAAAGAGCACAAAGGCTCGTATTGAACTTGATAGATTGAGAATGCGAGCACTCTATAAAAAAGTAACAATGTATAGCAGAAAAATAATCCAGCACTCACCGATAAAAGTAAAGAATTTTTATTTCTTCAGCGGGCACGCAATACGCGAACGTTTTGAACACTGGCTTTCTTCAGCGTGTAGGCGCTGAACGCTGGTATTGTTCAGAACATGCTGAAAAAGTCTTTTACTTTTATCGGTGAGTGCTGATTATTTTTCTGCTATCGCATTGAACTTGCCAAAAACATCATGTGACCTCCAAGTCTTTTGGGATAATATTCTGTGGATTGATGAGTCAAAAGGGGAACTTTTTAGAAGGCATAAAGCTAACACAGCTTTCAACAATAAAAAAACATTGTGCCAATAGTCAAACAGGGAGGTGGTAGTGTGATAGTCTGGGGTTGCTTTGCTGCTTCAGGACCAGGGCGACTTGCCATAGATGATGGAACCATGAATTATGCTCTCTACCAGAAAATCCTGAAGGACAATGTCCGGCCATTATTTTGTGACCTCAAGCTCAAGCACAGTTGCGTCACACAGCAGGACAATGATCCAGAGCACACAAGCAAATCCACCTCTGAAACGCTCAAAAAGAACTGAAATAATGCCGGATAGCTCACTAGGTTAAAGCACCGCATTGCGGAGCAGAAGTGACTATCACGGCGCGGGTTCGATCCCCGCCTCGTACCAACCAGCAGTGGTCGGCAGCTTTTTCAGAGTAGCGCATAATTGGCCGTTGCGCTACAGGGATGCAAATTGGGAAGGGACTGCCTGGAAGGGAAATATTATGGTTGCTTTGTTCGTTGCTCAAGCGCCTCCTGTTGGCCAGTTGGGCGCTCGATTCTAAGCCTGTTCATGTTGGGGTATCCTCCGCCCTTGTTCTGAACTTGCGAGGATTCTGAGTAATGAGTGTAAAGAAGCAGTAGTTGACAGGCACGTGCTTCGGAGAAGAGCTGCGAACCATCCCTAAATTGGCAACAAGGGGTCGCATACGAGCAAGCTTAGTATATAGTTCACCAATTGGGTATTCCAGATTCGGGTGGGATTGGAGATGCCAAATTTTAAATAAAGAAACAAAATAAAAGTTTTGGAGTGGCCTGGTTTAATCTGATTGCGATGCTGTGACATGACCATAAACAGCGTTCATGCTTGAAAACCCTCATATGTGGCTGAATTTTTAAAAAATGTGCAAAGAAAAGCAGCCCCAAATTCCTCAACAGCAGTGTACACTAGAAGACTCATTTCCAGTTATTGGAAACGTGTGAGTGCAGTTGTTCATGCCAAGATTGGCACAACTTATTAGGTTTTCGCAGACAATTTTTTTCTACATGGATGATTTAGGTTTTGAATAATTATTTGCCTTCAATAAATGAAATCATCTTTTAAAAGCTGCATTTTGTGTTTACCCATGTTGTGCCTGTTTTACTAAAATTAGTTGGAAGATGCGAAAGATTTAAATTTGACAATTAAGGAAAAATCTAAGAAATCAGGAATGGGGGAAATACAGTTTCGCAGTTTTGAATAGTGTCATGGAAACCTGCAGCTCTTACCTGCGGCTTGATGTCCCGGTGCAGAATGTTCTTCTCATGTACATGATGGACAGCCAAGCAGATCTCCACAAACCAGCTCAGAATCTGTGTAAGTAAATGCATGGATTAATGAGTATGTAAAAAACATGCTCCAGCAGGAATAAAATCATAGTTCAGTGAGTATTTATTTTGTTTAACCAGGGAAGTCCCACTGAGATTGAAATCTCTTTCTCAAGGGAGCCCTGGGGGTTGAGGTGGGGAGGGAGAGGGAAATTTGCACAGCCAATTAGATCAGGGGATGATTAGGTGGCAGATCAAAAGAGCCAGGTTGGGACTCTAGCCATGACACCGGGGAACCCCCTACTCTTATCGAAGAGTGTCATAGGATCTTTCATGACCACAGTGAGACAGGACCTCGGGGTAACGTCTCATCCGAAAGACAGCGTCTCCTTCAGTACAGTGTCCCCGTCACTGCACTGGGGCATTGGGGATTATTCCACCAGAGGGAAGATCGCAACTTACTGGCCACCAACACCTCTTCCAGCAGCAACTTGGTTTTCCCAGCTGGTCTCCCATCCAAGTACTAGTCAAGTCAAGTCAGATTTATTTATATAGTACATTTAAAAACAACATTTGCTGACCCAAAGTGCTTTACAGGTAGATGCTGCCTTTACAGGTAGATGTTGGGAAGCAGATCTGAGTGACCGGGATGAGTAAGGGGTTAGCATATCAGAAATGTGGGGGGGGTAAGCCCATTCAAGGCTTTAAAAACAGTAGAGTGCCAAGGGCCCTGAAGGTTGCCGGCAGGTACAGCTCCAACAGGAGAAAAGTAACTAGCATCAGTCCGCAGATTCAACAGCGAGCCAACACGAATTCTTGCGAAAGCAACACATTGTCTACACGATATTGGCGTTAAAAAGCTCCAGCTTGGACATCCGCAAAAAAATTAAACCTGTTTAATTTTTTCGCGAATTTCGGCGGTGATGGCGAATGGTCCCGTACCACTGCGAATCAATTCACGGTTCTTCGAATCAATTCTTCTCTGCGAAAGAAAAGAACTGTTTCATCCGCACACTTCCGCGGGCCAGCACAGCTCAATGAGAAAGGGGTTTTAGTTACCATTATCGGGCAACTCGACTGAGCAGTCACACTTTTTCATGAGTGACAGACAGCAACATTTCTGCCATTTAGCAAAAATATAATCTTTAAGAAGTCTACATCATGAAATACGATTAGATTTTTTTCTAACCTGAACTTTCACTGTCGTCTGCTGTCAATTTGTGAAGTGCGCCCTCTTCTCAATTCACTTCTGATTCTTGCTCTGCTTTCAGACAATGATTTTTTTTACACAACACTGCCACCGAGTGGGTCTAATTAGTATTATTCTTTCTATTCCATGATGCTAATAGGAACAAACATCCAAAAATGGGTTTTGACCAGTTTTTATTGCCGCAATTGATCATGAAAAAAGGTCGACCATGCGGTTACAATACCTGTAAAAATTTTAATTATATATAGGTTAGCGCCTAATACATACTAATTTCTAAAGACATTATTAAACGAGGAAATAAATAGATTGATTTTGTCACATGACCTTGACCTTGAAGACCAAAGTCAAATCCAATATGGTGTGTTTGATCAGCATACATGATTTGTTATTAGTATCCAATACATACCAAAGATCTAAAGCCAACATTAAAGGACTTTTAGGCCATTTTGTCATTACCTGGACCTTGTTGCCCAAGGTCAAATCCAACATGTCGAAAACAACCAGCATACATGATTTGCTATTAGTGCCCAATATGTACCTAAGCTCTACAAACAATATTAAACAAATATGGGCCATTTTTTTCCTATAACCTTGACCTTGAGGCCCAACATCAAATTTGACTGACTGCCTAAGAATGGTCAGCATACATGGTTTCCTATAGATGCCCCAAACATACCTGAGCTCTAATTGCCATATTCAGCAAGTTACAGCAATTTTTGCCATTTGATCTTGACGCCCAATGTCATATTCAACTTGCAGAGAATGTTTGGCTTACATGATTCCCCATAGGTGCCACATTAAGCTGTTATAAAACAATTTTGCCATATGACCTTCACCTTGAGGCTCAAGGTGAAATTCGAACAACCGAGAATGTTTGGCATACATGATTCCCTTAAGGTGCCACATGCATATCTACGCTCAAAATGTCATATTAGGCAAGTTATAGCACATTTTTGCCATTTGGCCTTGACCTTGAGGCCCAAGGTCAAATGTGACTGACTCACAATGTTCGGCATACCTGATTCCCTATAGGTGCCTCATACAGTACATACCTAAGCTCTAAATGCTATATTAAGAGAGTTAGAGCACATTTTTGCCATTTGACCTTGACCTGGAGGCCCAAGGTCAAATGTGACTGACTCACAATGTTCGGCATACCTGATTCCCATGAAGTGCCTCATACATACTTAAGCTCTAAATGCTATATTGAGAGAGTTATAGCACAAAACACCCCAAAAAATGATGAAGTCCAGACACTTTGCCTAGGTGGCGCTATGAAGGAACGATTCAATCAAAACGCCGTTTACACCGTTGAAGCAGGTCATGATACTGATTCCATTGCTGCGATTAAAAGAAAATTCATCAGACAGTTTTTGAGAAAATTGCACCTAAGTGCCAAAAATGGCCATTTTCAACATAAAAATGGCTGCCACGTCTAAACGAACAATTCAATCAAAAAAATTTTTGCTCGATGACCGATTTGATCACATCCCCAAATTTAAAAAAAATTCATCAGACCGTTTTTGAGATACGGCTTTAAACGGACGACGCCGACGCCGACCTCGACGACGCCGCCGGACACAAAGTGACGACAATAGGTTACTGGCCTACGTCCGGCAACCTAAAAAAATAAAATCTTAAAATCAATTCTGAATTTCACGGGACGCCAATGAAGTTGTGCAAGAGCAGGCTCCAGATGTGCTCCCTCTTTTTGGTGCCAGTTAAGAGACGTGCAGCAGCATTTTGTACCATCTGCAGTCTTGCGATATTGGATTGAGTTAGCACAGAGTATAATGAGTTACAATAATCGGTAACACTTTACAATAAGGGTACAACAATTAACTTTAGTTAATGCAGTAATAAGCATTTACTAACAAGTAATTAACATTTAACTAATGCACCTGGTAATCATTTACAAATGATGTTCACATCAAATAAGGTATTAATTTATACATTATGGTTTAATAGTTTGAAGGGCTACATAGGGGATACTTAAGGGATGTTTTTAACTTCATAATAAGGGGCACACAGAAAATTAATAAATGTTCCATTATGGCTGGGTAATGCTTATTCGGCTATCTAACGCATTAGTTACCCACTAATTGACTGATAGTTAATGAACTAATGTTAATTAATGTTAATTGTTGTACCCTTATTGTAAAGTGTTACCCAATAATCTAATCTGGATGTGACGAAGGCATGAATGATTCTTTCCAGATCGACTCGTGTTAAAACTGATTTTAGCTTGCCAATATTTTTTAACTGATAAAAACTTCCATTCACCACACTGCTGACCTGCTTATTTAGATTCAGTGAGCTCTCTAGCCAGAACCCCAGGTTTTTGACCCCCGGATGACAGTTTGCAGCCAGGGGGCCAAGACTACTGCCCAGCCCAGAGATGGAGCTAGGTGGGCCAAAGAGTATTACCTCCGTCTTGTTTTCATTTAATTGCAGGAAGTTGTTTGCCATCCAAGATTTGACATCGTCAAGGCAGGAAAATGACATACAAAAATTAGTTGTTTTGTGGGGAGAAATAGGGAAATAAAACTGGGTATCATCTGCATAACCATGGTATTGAATGTTGTGCTTCTCCAAGATAGAGCTGAGGGGTAACATGTAGAGTGAGAATAGCAGGGGCCCTAAAATGGACCCTTGAGGGACCCCACAACTCATGACAGCAGTAGAGGAAGAACAGGTACCCAGGGAGACAGAAAAGGCTCTTTCAGTGAGATAAGAAGAAAATCAGCACAACACAGAGCCCTGTAGTCCAACAGTCTCTCTTAGCCGTTCTAGCAGGGTGTTGTGATCGATCGTGTCAAAAGCAGCACTGAGATCCAGGAGGACGAGGATGGCACAGGAGCCAGAGTCAAGGCATTGGAGGATGTCATTTTGGACTTTCAGCAGGGCGGATTCTGTGCTGTGTCACCAGACTGAAACTTATCAAAGATACTGTGTGTAGTCAAGTAGTCCACGAGCTGTGAAGCCACTGCTTTTTCCAAGATCTTTGAGATGAAAGGGAATTTAGAAATTGGCATATATTTTATGAGATCAAAGGGATCTAGTGTGAGCTTTTTCAGCAGTGGCTGAACAGAGGCGTGCTTGAAGCAGGAGGGGACTATACCATACATCAGAGAACAATTTATTATAGTTAAGACAATAGGGCAGATTGTGTCAAAGACCTCTTGAAAAAGGCGAGGGGGGATGACATTGAGGGGGCAATAGGAGCCCTTCAGGCTAGAAACAGCCTTAGATAACTGAGACGGGGACACAGGGGTGAAATGTTGAAGCTTGCTGACTAAGGAATGGGAGATTTAGGGTGGCACGGTGGCACAGTGGTTAGCACTGCTGCCTCACAGCAAGAAGGTCGTGGGTTCGATTCCGGCCTGGGGGCTTTCTGTGTGGAGTTTGCATGTTCTCCCCGTGTTCGCATGGGTTTCCTCTGGGTACTCCGGTTTCCCCCACCCACAAAAACATACATCATAGGAACACTCCTGCCAGTACCCCTGACCAAGGTTCTCTATAGCAAGAAATGCTCCGCCATATGGCTGACAAAATGAAAACGAAAACACAAATCTTATAATGCAAGTACAGTCTCAGAAATGCGTACTAATTTTCGAGAAGCAAGCACATAATTTGTATCATCATGAAAATCATAATGTGATTGTCCACTTCGTGCTTTTTCAAGACCATGTATCTTCATATAACAAAAAGATGACAGTACATTCCCCATTTGCATTCTCATTTTGTAACGTTTGTTCTTCTTGCAGAGGGTAGATGTACAGAGGACAGGAAGTTGAGGACTGGACTCAGGTGCAAGGATGGATTTGGTTATATTTAATTATCAACAGCACTGCAGAAGGCAGAAACGCAGAAATACAAAACAATAAGGAGCAGAGGTTCCTAAAACATCACACTATGAGTAATACAAAGACTGGGCTACACTACAGTAATATTCTATTACAAATAGGAAAGAAAATAGGCATCAAGGTTCCTTAAATATAAACATGCTGACAAACAATGAAGAGCACGGACTCTAGGTTTTAGAATAAAGTTCTCGAATGCGAAATATAAGCCTATACAAGACTACGTCAAACAGGTTGAGGTCACACAGACTTCACAATGAAACTGAGGGAAGCTCAGCCTTAAATACACACTCCCACCACTCAGAGCAAACAAGACACAGGTGCTGATGATAATTGGATAATAACTGGAATGTGATGTGGGATTTAGTAGACCGATGAGCTGGACGGCTGGAGGCATGTGCTTCCATATTTGCAAGAAGTGCTCTGCCATATCGCCAACTAAATGTAAACAAAAATGCTAATCTCATGCACATATATTCTCATGAATACTTTTTCTTTCTCATGAAGCAAACAAGTAGTCTGGTATTTCATATTGTTCCAGTGTTTGAATGACCCCATTGTCAGGTACATGTGAAACGCAAATTATGAAATTGTTCTGGTGTATCATTGTGTCCCCTTATCTGTTATTTCTTATGATTGACTGTTCTTGTGTATGAATGTGTCCCATGGTCTATTATTTCTCAAGTAAGCCCTGAGCCTAAAACTCAGCTCCTGTTCAAAAATGACATACTCAAAATGAATAGAGAATATCTCTGCAACAGCAAGGCCTACATTAATAATCTTGGTATCATATGAAAGGTAACACCCGTGAAATTACGGAAAAAATGAAAGCATCAGTATCTGAGTAGAGAAAGATGGAACACAAAATAAACGAACAATTCATTTCTGCCTCACAAAATTTTACTTTTTTTAGAGTGAATATCCCTCTTGAAATTATGTAGTTGCAGCCTGAAACCTCTAAAAAACTGCAGCAAAAGATCTCAGCATTATCTGTGCCATTATTCTAATCAAGTCCATCAAAGCAAAATTATTGAGGCTTTATTCCAGGAATGTCTAGGCGGCACATATTCAAACTGAGTATCTGGGCACATGTTGGGCACATTATGGGCATCAGTGCCATTTTAGATTTCTCAGGTACCAAATTAAAAAACTCATTTATTATCATTTATATGTCACTACAGGCACACATTTAGGGCCCTATGATTTCCGCGATCACGGAATTGCGGAATTGCCCATAAAAACAGAATCTATTGATAAACGCGGAATTTCGCGGAAATCGGCATAATTTGACTGAAATGCTGTTCGTAAAGCCATGTTTCCACCGAACGCTAAACAAAATATTTGCGCGTACAGATTACATTCAAAGTCAATGTAAAGACGCAAATGCACGCAAAAATATGAGCAGCCTTCGTCAAATTCACCTGCCCCGAGTGTTCGAGCAACACATCTCTTCGGTGCTACTGAAGGTCTGTGGGAAGAAGTTTTTCGTTGTTGTAGACGAGACCAGTGATGCCAGGGATTGCAGGGTCCTAAACATCGTCATTTGTCATCTTATGTTAGCTTAACAACTCATACAGTGGCGTTTCTAGAACTGATAATTCGTGGGGCCCGGACCATACCCTTACGTCAATGATTATTCCTGGCTTGTACTCACTTATTTTCCGTTATTAACACGTTTTCTAATTGTGACAATAATCATCTGGCAATCGAAGTTACGGTTTCTCTCTCCATGCAATCTCTTGACAACTAAATAAATTCAGATCAGAAAAATTATTTAGGCTGCTCAAAAATATTCCAATGCTTTAAGAAAGACAAACTGCTCTGAAACGTCTGCGCTACCTTTTCCACACCTCAAGTGATTTAACTTGTGCTTCATGATCGTTTTGTTTAAATAAAATAAAAGACCATTTGAAACGTCTGTGTGCAATTCTAAATAACGCTGATTTAAATGCACAAAATTACTCGTCCAGATTACTGATTGTCGCCGTACCGAAATGTACCGTACCATACCGGCGTGTTCTCGGAGTGAATCTATTGCTCAGTCCCTCAAGGAAGTCGCATGTCGTGATTGCAACTATTAACGCAAATTCAACGCAATCCACGCGGACAAAAAAATAATCGCCACGACATTGCAACTTTCATTGCCACTTTTTGAAAAAGCTGCCGCAAAATCGGGCAAAAAATCAATAAAACAATAAAAAAGCCGGGAAAATCCTGGAAGGATTGTTTGTCAATTATGAGAATGATCGAGTGCAAGTCAGGGTTAATAATAGTTTTAAAGGGAAGCTCTGGGCCCCACCAATCTTCAGTCCTACAGACACCCCTGAACTTATATAACTGTTAAATAGCCTGCAATATTTCTTTTCACAGTCTACTTAGTCAATTGTGTGCATGCAAATTATGACGCAACGTCGTCCCCCAGTGGTGAAATAATAGCTGATGCATCTTTGTGTCAGTTTGTTCATGTTTAATCATTACTGTAGAACATTTTGTCCTTGGATGGAATACACAGTACTGGGATTACTGAACAAAAGTTTCTTAAAAATAAAAAAAATAAATTAAATATAGCTGATGCATTGTAATCAGACAACTGTTGATGCGTGGAGGAAACTGAGTGTCATTACTGCTGCTCTCATACATTCACATATATACACAACCAGGGGTTAAAAGATAGACTGTCCAAGTGTGATGTGCTATGTCTGCAGGAGACTTGGCTGTGCCCCTTTGAACTGGACTTGGCTGACAAGTTGGTTGATTCAGGTTTTAATGGTTCTGGTCTCTTTACTGTTTTCTCAAAATCCAGTATGTCTGCTGCTGATGCTGATTATAGAGGCAGACCATATGGTGGTCTATCTGTCATTTGTAAGATTAACCCTTATTTTACCTACAATGAATTTAAATCAGAGTCAAGTAGAATTATGCCCATCGCAATTACTGATGGTGCTGGTAATCTTGTTAGAATTGTAATCAATGTTTATATGCCATACCTTGAAAAGGGTAACTCCAAGCAAACTGGGGAGTACATTGAAACTCTTGATGAAATCCAACTTTTAATTGACAAATATGGGCCTGTAGCCTCTGTCACCTTGTGTGGAGATTTTAACACCCAGCTGCCACGGGATAATAAGCTTGGTAAGCTATGGTTTAAACAGCCTGGCTTCACGGCTCATAGTGGTATCCTGTATGACTTTGTAACTTGTATGCTGGCAGTTGACCTGCTTAAGAAGCAACCTTGTAATTTTACATATTTTTGTCTAACCAGACAGGTGTTTTCCTGGATTGACCATGTTTTTACTGTTGGATATGACATCGATTCGTTTGATTGTAATATTATTGAATTAGAGGAGGATAACTGCGGTGATCACCTTCCTGTACATTTTACTATCAGTGTCCCTTCAAACATAAAGGAAAGTCTAGCCCATGGAACATCTCAGAAGTTTCCAAAACTGAACTGGAGTAAACAGCGGGAAAGACAGAGATACTCAGAAATCCTGAATGAGACATTAGCACCTGTAGATTTTTCTGGGATAGCTGGCTCCTCCAATGGAGAAGAGGCGAGAATAACTGTTGAAAAGTATTTAAAAATGCTCACAGACATACTGCATAATTCAGTCTCGGAAGCAAAACTGACAAATGGGAAGCACTTTGTACCAAAAAATTTCTGTTATTCCACACTGACAGACCTCCATAATAAGAAGCGTTTTTGGTGGTCACTGTGGGTCAGTATGGCAAACCACGCCACGGCGTTGTTTACGATTGCTGGAAGCATGCTAAGAAAGTATTCAGGAGTGCTTTTCGTTATAACATGAATAATGTAAAGGCTGGAGAAATTAATAGGCTAAATGGCCTGATAAGGAATCACAAAACCACAGCATTTTGGAACATGCTGAAGAAATTTGACAAGACAAGGGTGAACTGCCCTCTTACCTGTGGTGACCTGAGAAACCAATTTTCTACAATCATGACTGATATGAAGAATGATCTAACTGAGGAACAACAGGCTTTGGATTGTGAGACTGAGAGGTGGTTTCAATCTGGTATCCATGCAAGTTCAGAAACAAGGGTTGACTCTATAGTTGGGAGCAGGCTGATCCGTAAATTAAAGCGCAACTCAGCCTCAGGTTTTGATGGAGTTTTAGGTGAACACTTGTTTTATGGTCAATCTGATGTCTTATCTTTCTATTTAGCAGAACTCTTCTCTGTAATGCTGAGCTGGTATGTTGACCCACAGTCGTTTAATGTGGGTGTGATAATTCCAGTGTTGAAAAAGCCAACCCTAGATCCCAGTATTGCTGGTAATTACCACCCTATAACTTTAAGTTCTACTCTGCTCAAACTGCTTGAGCTCTGTCTGAAGCCAGATGTTCAAATTTGTTCCAATCAGTTTGGTTTCCGGAAAGGTGTTGGCACTGCACAAGCCTGTTCCTTTTTGAATGATATCTTTTTGTATTCCAATTACAATGATTCACCAGTGTACACTTGCAGCTTGGACGCGGAAAAATGTTTCGATAAGGTATAGCACAGTGGCCTTTTTTATAAGCTTAAAGATAAGGTACCGTTCTCTCACTGTCTATTTTTATTTGAACTTTATAAATCTTCCTCTGCCACTGTGTTGGTTAATAGTAATTTTAGTGATGTTTTTAGTATTTCTAGAGGAATCCGTCAGGTTTTCTTTCCCCAGTATTGTTTAAAATATTTATTAATGATTTATTGGTCTTGCTGTCGTGTCAGGATACTGGGATACTGCTTGGCAGGATATTTATGATTGTGTTGCTTATGCTGATGTCATAACTATTTTTGCTCTCACAGCCACAGGTCTTCAGTGCCTGATTCGCAAAGACGCGAATACACTTGAAACGCGTGTATTCGCGTCTTTGCGTTGACCTTGAATGTAATCTGTTGCGTGAAAAATTCGTTTCGCGTCCGGTGTGAAAGCAGCTTTAGTCAAATAAATATTTCAATTCAAACTAAGGTGGCGGAACGCAGTTCCGGACCGTTCCGGCCCACTTTATTTATTTATTTATTATTGAACCTCCATTAGGAGAAATACATAGATAAGTAATCTAAAACTGGATCATCGCATAAGTTTACAAGTTTTTAAAACCAGAATTAAGGCTTACTTAACTAGTGCATGTACATGTTTTACTGCTAAAACTGGTTAATGTATTATTCTTGTAGTTTTTGCCTTGTCACTGTCTGTTGTTTTCTGTGTGAAACTTTTATGCTGCTGTCTTGGCCAGGACTCCCTAGGAAAAGAAATTTTGTATCTCAATGGGATTTATTCCTGGTAAAAATAGAAGTTAAATAAAATTAAACGATGTACCAGGACAGTACTGTACCAGGACATAAATGATTTTGACACTGAAGACCTCTTGGGGAAGCATTCCATTTTGCCCCGTC
This sequence comes from Gymnothorax javanicus, assembly GCA_029692085.1. Taxonomy (NCBI): domain Eukaryota; kingdom Metazoa; phylum Chordata; class Actinopteri; order Anguilliformes; family Muraenidae; genus Gymnothorax; species Gymnothorax javanicus. The sequence continues at coordinate 1,492,692 of CM056201.1, read as the reverse complement.
CCGTGTTTCACATTGCCCTGAAGATCCGGGGCAAAGCGGAATTTATATTTTTTTTCAAGTTCATACCATTTAATAAAACTGATTCTTTGAGAAACATTGTTTGTGTCATTTGTTAATAGTAAGCCTAAGGCAAGATTATTAACCCAAGGTTTTGCTTTACTTTGCTGAATCCTGTTTTGGCTGGCCAACAATCTTTGATACGCTTTGCTCCAGGTTCCCCTACATTTTCCCATTCAAGTAAAATACATACAAACCAAAGGAAGTTTGACTTTACAGGAGCTGTGATGCCTTTTCAGTGCACGCTCGTAAGTGCCCTAAAAACTGGAAATGATTGTGACTGGATTCAAATGCAGAAGAGAAGGATTTTATATTAACTACTTTTGAAAATTCAAAAATGCAAAACGGGAAACAGCAATTCCCTCAATCCTTGTGCAGATTTACATGCTGGCCTCTGTAAATTCTGAAATTGAATTGCTAAATAATTCTCTAATTAAATGTCCAAACCCCTTGCTTCCCTGGAATAATTTTCCGCAGTATCTGTAACACAAATACTGACTTATAAAGCCTTAAATAGGCTCATGCACAACAGGGAAAATTGGCAATATTAGTATTCTGCGCAAAGGGGTTAAACAATGACAATGACATTGCTAGACTACCATAAGTCTGCTAGAATAAAATAAAAAGAGCTATACACATGATACACTACTCAATAGGCTTACGAGACTTTGCACCAGTATGGTGCGAAGCTCAGGCTTATATAGGCTTTATGAGATAATGAGATGATTAGACATGGCTGCAAACAGTTGAGTGGTGAGTGGAGGAGCAGGCCAGTTTCTCAGAACTCTAGTGATGCGGAGCGCTGGGGGCGTGGCATGACGGGAGCAGATTTATTTTCAATAAAATAAGCAAATAAACAAAAAAATAAATACTTTGGTAAAAAAATGGTAAAACAAAAAAAACAACAAAGCAATCAACAAACATCCCAGCAACTATATATGGGTTCGGTCATGTGGTAACGGAATTTCAATTTCACTACTAATATGGCTGCTTCTCAGCAAAGAAAGACTCAATATTGTAATACATGTGCACGTAGGTCTCTATGAACACTTTACTGACACTGTATAATGATATTGAGAAAAAAAAATTTCAGCAGAGAACTTCTTGGTAACAGACTTTCAAAAAGTTAACATCATTTTTACAGGTTTGTAGTAAATATCCCATAACATGCTGTTCTTTTCTAGAAATGCTTTTATGATGAATTTCAAATTGGTTTAGAGTTACTTAACTACATGATCACCAAATATGGGCAAGGTTTTCTCATACTTCTACAAAATATTTAAAAAAAGTTTAATGCTGCATGGAAGCTGATTTTAACAGCAATGGAATTTCAAGCGTTTGTTTGAGTTTTTATCCATACATGGTTCCTTTCCGGCCTGAATACTTGCTCTATCACACATTCTGACAATCATATTAATCCTGTTTATCTTTGAGGGGTAAATAGACCAGGTAACTGTTTCCAAGTGGGAATATTATTACAAATGTAATTATTTTGTGGGAATATAGTGGTATAAAAAAGTGGCATGAAAATTATTTTTCTTGAATGCTTGGTGGCATCATGCTAGGTACTATTAAAGGCCCAATACGTAATTCTCTGCCACTAGAGGGCGCTTAACCAAACAATAACAAGAGGCCGAGTTTGATGATGCAATGGGATCGCATAGAATCATGGGAGTTGTTGTCTTCATCAATTTACACGCACCGCTGACAGCTAAATTCTCCGACGTGACTCAAACAGGAGCGGCGAAACCATGTACATGGACGAGGTAAGGTTATATTTCTTTACTTTTATATAATTTCATCTTATTTCATTCAAATAAAAAAAATGTAAGGGATAATGATAAGTCGGCCGTTTACAGCGCTTATGATGTGCTGCAGGTCAGAGGCTGAGATAAGGGGGTGGGGCCGGCTCATGTTGCCCATCTTTGTAGAGTATCATAACAGATGTGAACACTCTGTTGCTGAATGCAAATGCTAAAGGTAACAGATATCGAGGAAATGCCACTGTCAGCTGGCAATGTATGCTTTCAGTTGCTCCTGCCGCTATTGCTATAGCTTCCTTAGCAACAATGTGCTCAACAGACCAGCTGGCCAGCGGTCATCTGTCGAGACACGCTAATAGACCAAACTGAATCGAGTGCTCAAGGGAGCCGTGTTCTAACTGCAAGTAATGCAGCTAACGTAGCACTGATGTCTCATAACGCACAAACGATGTGCAGTACACATCAGCTTTCTGTTTGTCATGCGGCATCACAAGAAAAATGTTTTGAAGTGGAGTAACGTTACGTTTATGTTACAACTTGGCTAAATTTGAACTTATACTGCTGGTGTAATAGGCTGATTTGCTAACTATGTGAGGATAAATAATAGCCTAACGTGCACTTTGACAGGGAGAGAGAGAGATATCTCACGGCTCACTATGTCCTCCAACAGATACATAGCAGCAGCCATTGTATCTTTCCGGTTACGCCGGTTTCGCTTTAGTTTCTTATAATTAGTTTTCTCTTATTAGAAATTTAGCTACAAAAAACCAAAATAACAAAAGTTTATTTAGTAAGGAAGCTAACAACCTGAATAAAATTTGATCTATGACCATTTCTGGTGGAAAAGTCAGTTCCCGACACAAGATGGTTACCATCTGGCCTTGAAACTCTTTGGCAACGGTGAAGCATGCGTGCGCGGAGGGTGATTTTCTCGGTCTCGTGCACTCGTTGTGTTGGGAGTGACGTCAAATATGCCACGAAAAGAAACGGCCCGTGTCCCTACATTGATAATACAGATATCTCTGCCTTTGATAATCATTGAATCCATCACGGATAAAGTAAGTACACACACCAAAACATATATAACATATCTATATATTTTATAGATCTTTGAATTAGGAAATTTTTCATATTGGGCCGTTAATCAAATTAATTATTGTTCACTTGTGGAGTTTAGTTAAATATTTATTTGGTGAAAGAAAATAAAATTATCTGTGTACACTTGCCTGCCAGCTCCTGTTAGGGGTGGCTACCATAGCAGAAAAGATTGCGAGTGACGTGTGTCACACTGCATTTTTACAATGACAGAATGTCATCTCTCATGTGACACTGCACCAATACAGAATACATGCATGCCTATATCTAAAACCCCATTTCCAGAAAAGTTGGGACGCTGTGTAAAATGTAAATAAAAACAGAATGCAAATGATTTGCAAATCTTTTTAACCTTATATTTAATTGAAAATAGAGCAAGGACAACATATCAAATGTTGAAACTAAAATTCTTATTGCTTTTTGAAAAATATTTGCTCATTTTGAATTTTATGACAGCAACATGTTTCAAAAAAGTTGGGATGGGGCAATGTCTCCCAATGTTTACTGCAGATTCTCGCCTGTTTTTAAGGCAGTGCTGCCTCAGGGCCCGAGGATCATGGCCATTCAATCTTGGTTTTTGGTCTTGTCCCTTGTGTACAGAGATCTTTCTGGATTCTCAGAATTTTTTAATAATATAATGAAATGTGAAGGATGAAATCCCCGAATTCTTTGCAATTTTACATAGAGAGAAGTTATTTTAAATAGTTGAATTACTTGCCCATACAGCCTTCCTTTGGTGGTGCAGTCATTGCCATCTTTATGCCAGAAAGACTTTTTATACCCAATCATGTTACTCACCTGTTGCTAATTAATCTTATTTGCAGTGAGATGCTCCACCAGGTGTATTTTTTTTGCATCATGCAACTTCTTCAGTCTTTTGTGGCCCTTGTCCCAATTTTTTTAATGTGTTGCTTGGATTAAAATGAGCATATAGTTTTCAAAAAACAAATTTGTCAGTTTCAACATTTGATATGTTATCGTTGCAGTATTTTCATTTGAAGATAGGGTTTAAATGATTTGCAAATCATTGCATTCCATTTTTAGTTACATTTTACACAGCGTCCCAAAGAGGGAAATGAATTTCTTACAGTGGGGTGCAAAAATTTGGGCACCCCTGGTTTAAATGTCGATTACAATTAATCTCCAAGTGATTGAACGCAAACCTGAACACTAAATGCTACAAAGTTAAACATGACACATTTCATCACATTTTAAAGCAAGAATAATTTTTACTTTAACTTTTTACAGTTTCAAAATAATAAAAAAAGGAAAAAGGCCTTGTGCAAAAGTTTGGGAACCCTGTCAGCTAGTACTTTGTAACTCCTCCTCAGGCAGCTATAACAGCTTGCAAACGCTTCCTGTAGCCAGCTGAGAGTCTTTCAATTCTTGTCTTTGGAATTTTTCCCCATTCTTCCTGACAGAACACCTCTAGCTCAGAAATATTCTTCGGCCTTCTTGCATGCACGGCATGTTTGAGGTCTCTCCCCAGATTTTCAATAATATTCAAGTCTGGGGACTGTGATGGCCATTCCAAAACCTGCATGCGTCTTTCCTGGAGGTACTTCATGGTGGATTTTGAGGTATGCTTCGGGTCATTGTCTTGCTGGAATACCCAACATCTCTTCAACTTCAATTTCTGGACTGAGCTTTTGAACATTAGCCTCTAGAATGTCTTGATATTTGGTGGAATCCATTCTTCCTTCCACCCGCACAATATTGCCTGTGCCCCCAGCTGCAACACAACCCCAAAGCATAATGGATCCACCTCCATGCTTAACAGTTGGCAATGTGTTCTTCTCTACAAATGCTTCACCCTTTTTTCTCCAAACATACCTTCTTTGGTTGTGGCCAAAAAGTTCAATTTTGGTTTCGTCAGTCCAAAGCACACTGTTCCAATAGGCTTAAGGCTTCTCTAGGTTCTCTTTTGCATACTTCAGATGCTTAATTTTGAGTTTCTGGCAACTCTGCCATGTAGGTCTTTGTTGTTTAAGGTATGCTGTACTGTTGTCCTGTGAACAACTAGACCTGTGTCTGCTACTCTTTTTTGCAGCTATTTTGCAGAAATGTGTGGGCTCTTCTGAGCATTTCTCACCAGATCTTGGGCCATTCAATCTGAAAATTTTCTTGGTCTTCCAGATCTAGCCTGGAATCCATACATATCAAGTGCTGGTCGCTCCCAACGGTCACTGACTGATATCAGTCTGGCCTCAGCAAGGATGTTTTATATTTCACTGGATATACAATTGGAAAATGGCCGCCCATTCATTTCAATGGAAATTGCTCAATGGCGCAGCACGCTAACATGGGTTGCCGATTTCCGGACCCACGCGGACATGCGCTGTGTGACTTTTTGCTCACACATGCGTAGTGTGGGGCTCATGAACGCGCTGGTATCCGAGGTGTCCATGACAACGGCTCGCGCTTGTGGAACTCCTACCCAGGGTGTGTGTTCACGATCACTTTTCTCCGGAAATGGAATTCTGACCACTGCAGACTGCAGAACCTTCCGTAGGAGAGCCCTGGGGTGCGTCTCAAAGCATAGGCTACATCCTTCTTAGGCTGCATTTTTAAGGGTCGTTACTTAATTCCATCCGCCAAACTGACATGGTGTCATTTCATCTCCGCTAAACAGCCTTGGTTTAAGCGAGTCGTCACTGGTTTCCCGAACCCTAACCTTAACTCTAACACCTAGCCCTAAATCTAACCGTAAATTTCTTCTTATTCCTAACACTAAATGTTAGGCTGGCGAATGGTAATAAGTGACGATCCCTAAAAATGCAAGACTGCACCCTATGCTTTGAGATGCACCCCTGATGCAACTATGAGCGGAACGGAAAAAAACATAGCTCTGGTAAAGGCTTAATGATAGTTTGAGATACAATTTTAAAACTCAAATGCAATATCAAATATTTAAAACGATTGTTATTTAACAGGGAAGTAATACTATTGATTTCAACTCAAAAATGTCGGCAAAATAGTTGACTTGCTGTTGTGTAACATGACATTGCTCAAGGGTGCGTTTCCTGAAAACACAGATGCTAACTTACATAGTTGTAACCATTGACTGTGAATGGACGAACAATGTAAGTTGCTAACTTAGTTAGCAACTACGCTTTTGGGAAACGCGCCCCAGGCTCAGGTCCTCTTTAGTTCAACGATGAATAACCACATTAATAGAGTCAGACGATTCTTGCCTGTCTGCGTGCGAATTCCATTATCTTCTCCAGATTCAAGACGATAAATCGAACACGCACAATGCACTCACTGCACGTGCTGCTCACAAGCAGATGTTCGGCTTGCATATACTCTGACGTTTCCACCTACCCAAAACTACGATCTAATAAAGCCTGTACCACAAAAAATGTGCATTTATGTTCAGTGCTTTCATGGAAGTTCGGATCATGCACAAAAAATAGTTATCATTTTGGATCTCATCTGTCAAGTTGCTGGAAAGTTTCGTCATCAAGCGTGAAGGTCTGTAACTAATTTAAGAATGAAGAATGCTTAATAAATGGTTTGCTAAGCAGTGTTTGAACTGAATTTCTGTAGTGCTATAAATGCACTCATATGGACATTACGTTAGATGCTACTCAGCAGACACATTATGCATCACGCATCAAAAGACAGTAATGTGAATTGGTGCTATTCAAAGTAATGGAAATATACAACTCAGTTTATGGATATATCCATATCATTTTAATATGAAAAAGTAAGATGAGTGTTGGCTGCGTGCATGGTTCTAGGATATCACAACAGCGGCCTTAGCTTACTGTACATTTTGCCGCGCTACATAATGAAGTGTGGCAATCGAGCTGCTACATATTACGGCCATTCATCAATTAAAATAAAATGGCAAAAATACACTGAGCAACAAAAGAAACGCAAGTTAGCTAGTTAGTTAATGTGCTCTTATGATTACTCAAAGTGACCGCAAAACAAAGAAAAGTTTGATGAAACGAGTGTAAATGTGCACACGCTAGAAATAAATTTGATTTTCAATAATTACGCACAAACTTATTCTCCGGTCTGCCTTTAATTAACTTGCGTTTCTTTTGTTGCTCTGTATATTTGCACCGTAACGCCAGCTGACTTTACCGGCTTGGCTACGTCTATAATGTTGATCACAGACGGACGGCAAGGAATGCCCATTTCTGGTCTCCTCATATCCCGCGGCATGTGACGCGCAGCATACGGCTTATCATTAGCAAGTGGCCGCACTACCCAGCCTCTCACATGCCGAAGACCGCACGCTGTGGCTCTTGGCGCCGCCCCTAGTATTGCAAAACGCAGCGGATCTATGGGAGTAAACCCTGAAAAAATCAGGATCAGCCCCTGCTTGGGTTAGCCCACTGGTCCTTTCACGATAGCCTCTCTGGTGTTAGTACTGGTGATTTGTGTTTCTATATGATTCCACTCCAGAAGCTACCTACTGAGGAACGCAAGTACGGAAGAGGGCAGCCTGCTTGCCCACTGCACAGGGCCAGCAACCCCTAGTAGAGGTATTTTACCCGCTACGGACCCAGAAACATCTTTAAGCAATCACATCAACATCTGCGTCATAAATCTGGGCAGCATAATAGCAAGCATGACAGACCCCGGGTAAAGCCTCGAGGACCTTGCGGTTCTGATCAGCCCAGATCTGCTCGCAATTAGTAAATTTGATTTTCAATGATAATTACGCGCAAATATATTTTCCGGTCTGTCTTTAATTAACTTGTGTTTCTTTTGTTGCTCAATATATTTGCACCATAACGTTGCCAGCTCATTTTACCGACTTGGCTACGTCTATAATGTTGAACACAGACAGACGGCAAGGAATGCCCATTGCTCCATCCACACACATCCGCTGCAGTGCTAAATTCGGAGGAGACGAGAACGTGCTTACATATGAGGACCCGTTGGTGTTCGCATAGCCTGAATATAAATAAAACATTTTGTCTTTGCCGAGAAAGGAGGCATCAATGATTTAAAAGAGAAAAATAAACAGTTTCGGTATTGATAGTTTGTGACTGTCAAAAAAATTTATTCATGGATTTATCAGCGTGTCTTTTTCAATTATTCCCTATGGAGAAATTTCTTTTTGGCTCCCATGGCATCACGTGACCTGAAATATCAGCTTGACCGCTATGCCCATGTCGGCGTGCGTTCCAGCCTTCGTTGTCTGTCCAGTTCTCCTTATAGGTCCATGGGCCTCAGTCGTATAGCCAGCGTTTAGCCCTTACGTCACTAATGAAGTGAATATATGAATATTCATGTTTTCTGCTCTTGGCTGATTGGGTGACCTTTTGGCGAGAACCACCAATCGTGCGGTGCCATTTGCAGAATGAATGCTGACTGGGTTATCCGTTGCATCTTGTTGTCAGAAGTGGTAGCTAAGCAGGCGAGCATTTAAACGTTGGGATATACAAGTATCTATCTTATATCTGCATGTTGCGTGTATATTTCCTTTTACTTTGCTACATCAGGCATTTTACAACACAACTAACGGCTGTACTCAGCATAACGAATACGAGTTAACTGGTCAGTTACGGCATTCGTGAATGTTATTTGACATGATCTTAAAAATGAGACTGTGGCTTGCTTGCGTTTACTCTTGGAGTGGTTGTTAGGTTTTGAACAGGATAATGTTTGGCCATATCTGCATTCTTTTTATTTCAGTGGGATTCCCCGGTATGATAAAGGCTAAATTAAATAATACTCAAATTACATAACGTATTTCACTGTACTTGGCATTAGATATATATAGCTTGAAGGGCATGATTGCATCAGATAGATTAAAGTGATACTCCACCCAAAAACTATAATTTGTATATCAATTACTCACCGTTAGATGTCTTAAACGGACAAAGTTGTTTTGCACCTGGCGCAACTTTATGGCCACTGGAGAGTTTTGAAAAATTATTCAAATTCCTTTTTAGCTGGAAGCAAATGAGGTCACCCAGTAGCAATGGGAAAACTCCACAAAACATCCGTTGACAAACTTTCAAACCATCATCCAACGCATCGTCCAGTATAATCCAAGTCTGCTTTGTCCACTCGTATCCTCAGAACTCTAGAAACGCGGTTATTTTTTGCTAAAAATAATAAAATACCACAATTATGCTTCAAGTAAACTCGCGCATTCAACGGAAGTCCCGCCTCCCCGCTCGTTCATTGCCCAGAGACTCTGCTGCCACTCAGATGAATACTTGTATAAACACGAGCCGGGACTTCCGTTGAATGGGTGGAGTATCACTTTAAGCCTATGAAGCAGGTATGGAATACGACAGTTGCTAATTTATTCCTTGCCTGTCTACTTTCTTCGGAAAAGAGAAGATGGATAGCTTGTTCCTATTATTGCAACCTATTGTTGCACAACGTTTCGGCATTTTTAACGTGGATGGCCAATGCTATTTTGCCGCTTTTCCCCGCTTGTTTAATATCTGATATCAATCCAGTACAAGATCATAGCGATGAAATATATTCTTTTTCCCTTTAAAAATGATTAAACATCGATGGCAATAACAGTATCACTGAACATATAAACACAAGCATTATTTCAGTTTGAAAGTTTAATTCGTAGTTTGCTGCAGTCCATACTGTATTTCTGTATTGCCAGATGTTACGTGACGGCTGCTGAGAGAGAGACAGGTCTCGAACAAAGTTCATTTTCTCCTGATCTGTTGGCTTAAAAATGCCATTGCAGCACCAGAATATTTGGAAGATATGTAGCCTGTGAAAAATAAGTCCAGTATTTAATTCTGTGACAATGGGGCAAAATAATCGGTGATAATCTGTGCTCACGTTCACTTCTCCCCATTGGGATAAATTCACTCAGGACCCGCCGCAAGTCTATCTAAAGGGGCGGGGCACCCTTGCGACTGTGAGCCAATCACAGATCTCGCACGGATTTTGTGCAAATATTTGAAAATCAAACGCTGGCCTACCGACTGAGGCCAGACATATCTGCAAGTGACCGTTGGGAGCGACCAAAGCTTGATATGGATGGATTCCAGGCTATTCCAGATCTTGCCTTGACTTCAATTGTTCCATTTATTTTCCATTTTCTTACGATCTTTCTGACAGTAGAAATGGGTAGTGTGAAACGATGCAAGAGTTTTTTGTAGCCCTCTCCTTGTTGGTGGAAGTGAATTATCTTGATTTTGACATCCTTGGACAACTGTTTAGAGGAACACATGGTTTTTAACATCAGACACAACAGCCACCACAGTCGGATACTTTAGAAGGCATGGGGATACTTCAGAATATATAGTTCAACCCTGGAATTATATTCACCTGACTCACTGAAGCCCCAACGAGTAAATCACCTGGGTCTGGGCCTTAGTAATCATCTTCTTAAAAGGTAACAAAGAATAATCCAAAAGGGTTCCCAAACTTTTGCACAGGGCCCTTTTTCCTTTCTTATCATTTAAAAACTCAGAAAAATTAAAATATAAAGAAACCTTGCTTTTAAATTTGCAGAAAGGTGTCATGTTTAACTTTGTAGCATTTAGTGTTCAGGTTTGCTTTCAATCACTTAGATTCATTGTAACAGACATTTAAACTTGGGGTGCCCAAATTTTTGCACACCGCTGTAAAATGAACATTTTTCAGCTCTGGCTCACCTGATCCTCTGAGAAATATCCATCCTTAGCTTTCTGTGCATGAATTTTTTCAGAAAGATTCCCTCCATCGCAGTACTCCATAACTATGTACAGATTCAGAGAGTCAGGATCTGTAAAGAGAGAATCCTTTTCATGTTAGATGACTGTTTCCTACAGTAGCGTAAATATTTCACAAAATACTCACAAAATAAAATAGCAGTAGTTTACTTTTAGTCACATTCTGCATCTGGCTGAAAGCTTACCTGGAACATCATGATTAACTGTTGGTTGACTGAAGGCTTTAAGCATAAGTTGGTTGTAAATTTAATATTTATCAGCGCAGTGGATGATATTGAACATTTCTCGAAACCAATATTACCCTGTGACATGAAAATGTTTGGGATCCCCTGGCTAAATCACATGCTTTGTAGACTCTCCTTACATAAATATGTAATCATCACCATTGTAGGGTGCACCTTTAAATAAAGCGTATTTCTTTACATTTGAACTCATAATTGCTTTGTATTTTAACAAATTGAAAAACAATATGAAAGAAGATCATCATCAATATCCCCCACCACCATGCAATCCCATTTTTGGACCCAATAAAGTCATGACAAGTAAGATGCACAAGACGCACTTGCAAAATTTAATTCATTTGGGTAAAGTAGTCTCTGAAAAATCTTGTCCCCTCTTATCCAGATGGACGGATGGATGGACTAGGGCCGGTATTCAATTCAGTACTTCAGTACAATTTTGTACTTTGCGCTGTACTTAAGTGAAAATTGATCAAAGTTGGTATTCAACTAAACTTTTGGCTAAGTGTTTTGCTAAGTTTTTGATTGAGAATTTTATTTATTCTAAGTGAAATTTTCAGTCATACTGAGTAAAAATTTAAGTAAATATTCGTACTAAAGTATTTTTGGTATTCAAGTGCGTACAACTGAGTATTTTGTCTTGTCTGGATAGGACACTTCGCATTCTCAAAGAATCATTCATCTGGACAAGTATTTGCTGCATTAAATCAGCGTTATTCAAAATTGCATACCTGTCGACTCTCTCGGATATGGCGTGAGTCGCGCGCTTTTTATATTTCATTGCCAAGTGCCACTTTTTTATCTACCCACGCGGTCCCTAGAGTGAGAGGCGATATTTCATTGGAACGTGAATCAGTTATTATTCAATCAGTGCAAATTCAAGAAATTATCACGTGGAATTGAACACTTCATGTATGATAGTTATTCTATATTTAAATGACAAATTTAAACGGCCATGAAGCGCAAGTTAAATCGCCTGATGTGCGGAAAAGGTAGCCCGGAAGTTTCAGAGCAGTTTGTCTTTCTTAAAACATTGGCCTATTAATAAGTAAATTATGTTTTCGTACTGAATTCAGCCCATTATTTCATCGTTAGATCACATATGGAGAGAAACCTTGTCTTCAATTGCTAATCCCCCACTCCCATTGCCAATTCTAGCTCTGCCACTGTGTGCACAGCCCTGCATTTCTACTCCACGGGATACTTCCAGCGCATAATTTTGGCTTAGTAATTTACCTAGATATCGCCTGGCTAACTAAATGTGTTAGATGCATCTTGAATACGACTTAAGCATTTTTCCTAGCCAAATAAAAAACTAAGTTTAAGTTTTACTCAGACGAAGTATTGAATTGAATCAGTGGCGTAGCCAGAGGGTGGGCAAAGACACGTCACTTTATGACAATAATTAGTCCTGGCTAGTTCTCAATCATTTTCCTTTATTGACGCGTTTTCCAATTATTGTAATTGACCTATGGCTAGGCCCCGCCCCCTCCACTGACTCGGACGAATAATCAACATTTTAGAACAGGCGCTAATGGCTGGTATCACAGTCGGAGATATTTTTCAGGATGCTATCGATGATTTTTGGCGATAGAAGGCTCAAATATCATCAAGAAGTCAGCAAAAAAGGTTACATTATGCACTGGAGGGATACATTAATGAATTTAGAGTGGAGAAGGTCAACGAAAAGTTTAAATTAGAAGCGAAAATTTTCAGGTCTCAGTGCAAACGCGATCAACCGCATCTCGTTTCCGTCACCCTCTCACAAAACAAGATAGAGGATCTGCATTGTTTGTGCACTGCAGGGTAATAAATTTAATTTACATATTATTATTGCTACTGAATTTAAGAAATCTAACCTGACGTGACTGAACTCCTTCTAAGTAAACAAGGTGACATGGTGAACAATGCAGCCTGGAGCTCACATTAAGCCAACATCCGTCAGCACTGAAGTTAGCCATAGAGTTTACCAACTTTAGCTAACGTTAGCTAATTTAGCGATGTAAAAGATAACTTTACATTAATCTCCAGCGATGTGACAAGATGTCGCCTTAAACACGATGTTGACTTAGCTTGGAACAAATGTAGACATCCTTGTTGACCTTTGTTAGCTACGTTAAGCTGATAGTGGGTCTTCCGCAAAGCTTTATCCAGAGGAGACACTTCTCTCGGTTATGATATGGTTTTGGGAAGGGTATAAAATACACCCCATCGCCCAGCCTCTCAGGATACCTTGTATCGGAGTTACATTTACCCCAAGCACAGCGTTTGACCATTTTTTTTAACTTAGAAACATTTTAAAACCCATAAAAGCGAACGATTTGGAGTTCCCGCAATGCATTTCAAAGGAAGTTCAGGCTCAGAATGTCCGAGTATATGGGGAGAGAATGCGCACTGTGATTGGCTCATCGCATTTGAGGGCGGGGCTTAGCCATACGTCAATTGGCAACTGAAGACATGGTTTCTCTCCATATGCGATCTAACAGCAATTAAATCATGGGCAAAATTCAGTACAGTTGCGGAAAAATGAACAGAGAATTGGGGTGCACAAAACATCCGTTTAAAACAATTATTAGTCCTGACCTGTTCTCAGTCATTTTCATGATTAACAGAAGGTTCACTCCGAGAGCACTCCACGCTTAACAGGTGTTGCTTGTTCTCCCCGATTTGGTAAGACGACAATCATTCATCTGGACGCGTATTTGCTGTATTTAAATCAACGTTATTCAAAACTGCATACCTGTCCACTCTCACGCAAATAGCTGGAGCCGCACGCTTTTTATAGCCTATTGAACTGCCGAGTACCACTTTTTTTTTTAATCAACCCACACAATACTGAGAGTGAACGTTCGCATTTCATTGGAACACGGACCAGTTCAATCAACGCAAAGCATTGGCCTATTAATAAGTAAATTATTTTGCTGTTCTGAATTTAACCCATGATTTCATCGTTGTTAGATCGCATATGGAGAGAAACCGTGTCTTCAGCTGCCAATTACGATAATTGGAAAACGTGTCAATAAAGGAAAATGATAGAGAACTAGCCAGGACTAATTGCTGTCATAAAAGGGACGTGTCTTTGCCCACCCTAGACCCTGCTGTCACTGTGGGTGGATATTTATAGATCTGACTTTCGATGTACACCCACAGAGACACTGCTTGATCCATTCACTTCAGGCATACTTTTTCGCCCTACGTCTGTAACATTTCCCCAACTCTTCGGATCGTAACAAATCAAACGCACATATCTTCCTAGCTAAGACAGCTAGACTCAGCCGCGAGTACATGCCGGTAGATGCCTTCCGTGCGGAGATATGAGCAAAAAATTCCTCCGAAGTGACGCGCTTCAAACACTTGTCGCCATGTCTTCTAATGGGAATTCCCTGGCGTACTGTTGCATGTCGGGATTGGACAAAATGGCGACAAGTGTTTGAACCGCGTCAAAGATGAGACCTTCAAAGCCTTTGCAATTTGACGCTGAGGAACATTGTTTTTAAAGTATTCCACAATTTTTTTTACGCAAGCCTTCACTGGTTGCAGAGCCTCTGACCATCTTGACTTCTGAGAGACTCAGCCTCTCTAAGACATCCCTTTAATAGCCAATCATGTTACACACCTGATGCCAGTTAACTTAATTACTTGCTATATGTTCTTTCAGCTGAGTCTCTTATATATTAAGTGCTTTTCCAGCCCTTTTTTGCCTGTGTCCCAACTTTTTTGAGACCTGTTGCAGCCAGAAAATTTGAAATAAGCTCATTTTGTGGATAAAAATGTAAAATGCCTCAGTTTTAACATTTGAAATGTTATCTATGTTCTATTGTAAATAACATATTAGCTCATGTGATAAGATAATACTTTATTATCCCGAAGGAAATTTGTTTTACAGAGTATAAGATTTCAGCAATGCATAAAAAATACCAAAACAGTTAACAAAGAAGAACATTGTAAATACATGAATAGCGTATGAATATTGTATAGCATGGTTGAACATATAACTCCGAGAGAAATAACTTAAAACACAATGTACACATAAGATGTGGTTTAAGCAAAAGCTTAATAAGAGAGAAGCAGACAAAGAACAAAGAACACGAAGTACGAGCACTGGAAATAAGACAATGATTGTTACTAAACAGCATAAAATTCGTTGTAAAGGCGAATACTTGTTGGCATGAACGATTGTCGAGCCCTGTTGGTTCTCATAATCAGCAGACGCAGGAGGCGACCAGAAGGAAGAAATTGGTAATACTGAAACAGAGTGTGTGAGCTGTCGTTTAAAATCTTTCGAACTTTTTTCAGAGTTTGCTGCTCAAAAAAAGATGCCGATATTTTCTGATGAGATGCCAATGATTTTATTTGCTGCATTTACAATTTTGAATATTTTGTTTTTATTTCGAACAGACAGAGCACCATACCAACAGTAAAAATTAAAAGTCAAAATGCTTTGAATAAAAGTTTTGTAAAATAATCTCATAATAGTTGGATCCATGTTAAAATGTCTTAAACGATGCAGAAAATACAAACGCTTTTGACCTTTCTTATAAATAAAATCCGTGTTAGCATTAAAAGTTAATTTCGAATCTAAAAAAGTGCCAAGGTATTTGTATTCATCCACAATTTCGATGTCTTCGTCATTGATGACGACTGGACGTAGAGGTGTCTTCTTTTTTCTAAAATCAATTATCAACTCCTTGGTCTTTTTAACGTTCAATGTGAGAAAATTATCTTGACTCCATAATGTGAATTTTGAAATTTCATATCTGTAATTAATTTCTGATTCTCTAATAAGGCCGGCCAAAGCTGCGTCATCAGCAAATTTGACAGTAAAACAATTTGCACTGGAACTTTGACATTAATTTGTATATAAGATAAAGAAGATTGGAGATATAACACAGCCTTGTGGCGCCCCAGTAGAAGTGTAACACAGAGATGATTGATGGCCGTTAACTGTAACAAACTGGGAGCGATTTACAATAAAAGATTTAATCCATTTGATAATATGAGAGTTTACACCAAGTTTAAAAAGTTTGTTAATAAGACAGTAAGGCTGAATAGTTTTAAAAGCTGAAGAAAAATCAACAAACAAAATTCTGACATAAGAATTGGAATTTTCTAAATGACTGTACACATTATGTAAAAAAGTTAAAGATGCGTCTTCCACACCTCGCCGGGACCTGTAAGCAAACTGTAAAGAATCTAAAACATGTTCAGTGCTGGTGACTAAAATCTTCTTAATAATTCTTTCTAAACATTTCATTGCCACTGACGTTAAAGCAACTGGGCGGTAATCATTAAGAACTGAAGGGTTGGGCTTTTTGGGTACAGGTATAATATTGGACAGTTTCCAAGCCTTGGGAATTTCATGAGAATTTATGGAAATCTGGAATAACTTTTTAAATACATGACACAATTGAACTCTGCATTCCTTCAACACAATATCAAACAAATTATCCAAACATATCAATGTATGTAAATCATACATTGATATGACTGAACGTGTTGATTACATCATCATTAGTGATAACAATACCATCAGATACAGGCAGAGAAGCACAGATACTTTCTAAGTCATTTCTAAAGTCATGTTTATCAAAACGTGCATAAAATGAATTCAGTTCATTAGCAAATGACAGATTATCAGGCACATTTATACAGCTGTTCTTTTTGTTTGCACCAATCATAGTTTTCACACCATACTAGGCATGAAGTAGATTATTATCACTGAATTGCTTCTCAATTTTATCCTTATATAAAGTTTTACATTTCCTTGTCTGACACAATATGTCTTTTTGGACGCTTTTCACTTTCGTTCGATCGCCAGCACAAAAGGCACGCTTCTTTTCGTTTAAGATTGATTTCAGTTCTTTCGTAATCCTCGGCTTGTTGGGAAAGATCTTGATGGTCTTGACAGGGACAATGCTATCAACACAAAAGGTTATATAATCTGTAATCACTGTTGTAAGTTCACCCAAATTTGCACGTTTCCTCGAATATTTCCCACTCAGTACAAGCAAAACAGCCTCTTAATTGTTCAATTGAGTCGTTAGTCCATGATTTCACAGATTTTACAATAGGTTTTTGAGACTTTATTTTTGGCTTGTAAGCTGGAAGAAGATGTATAGTATTGTGATCTGACATTCCAACAGGCGGCTTTACATAAGATTTATAGGCGTCCTTCACATTTCCAAAACACAAATCAATAGTTTTATTACATCGCGTAGGGCAATCCACATACTGATAGTAGTTAGGTAAAACGTTTTTTAAATGACAACTGTTGAAATCTCCGAGTAAAAACTGGGGAGCATCTGGTGAAAGTGTTTGCAGGTTATCCACAGTAGTGCGTATTATATCAGCTGCTTTGTTAACGTTTGCATCAGGCGGTACATAGGCAACAGAAACAAATATTTGTCCGAATTCTCCAGCAAAAGCTGTTAAAACTTACAGTACTCAATGTGTGTGACTGTTAGCGTCACTATTTCTGTAATGTTTACTGTATCAAAAGATTTCTGTGGCCCCGACTGTAGCACACTGTTTCTGTGGCCCCTACTGTATCACACTGTTTCTGTGGCCCCTACTGCGGCACACTGTTCCTGTGGCCCCTACTGTGGCACACTGTTTCTGTGGCCCCTACTGTAGCACACTGTTTCTGTGGCCCCTACTGCAGCACACTGTTTCTGTGGCCCCCACTGCAGCACACTATTTCTGTGGCCCCTACTGCGGCACACTGTTTCTGTGGCCCCCACTGCAGCACACTGTTTCTGTGGCCCCTACTGCAGCACACTGTTTCTGTGGCCCCTACTGTGGCACACTGTTTCTGTGGCCCCTACTGTGGCACACTGTTTCTGTGGCCCCTACTGCAGCACACTGTTTCTGTGGCCCCTACTGCAGCACACTGTTTCTGTGGCCCCTACTGTGGCACACTGTTTCTGTGGCCCCTACTGCAGCACACTGTTCCTGTGGCCCCTACTGTAGCACACTGTTTCTGTGGCCCCTACTGCAGCACACTGTTCCTGTGGCCCCTACTGTAAGGCTAAACAAAAAATCTGCACTGTGTGAGGGTTTGTAGGGTTTTGGAGAACCAACTGCAACAGAGATGGGGGGGGATGTCTAAAACCCAAGGGAACCCTGACCACTAGGTCCAGAGATTTTGGGTAAGGTGAATTCCAGAACAATGTACTTCGCCAGGAAAGCCAGATCACTGGATAGAGGATCTTTGAAAATGGTGGCGTCCTGCCTTGTCCAGAGTCACTTGGACTATGATATTCGTTCAGGGTACTGGGGCTTAAATAAAGTCCTCAAACAGAAACTCCGAGCAGCACAAAATCCAGCCAGTGATTTTCCAAACATCTTTGTAAAGGATTCTCTTACTGTAACAGAAAAAGCTCCTATGCTGAATTGTTTTATTGAACATTTTATTTCGTCTGGCTTTTTATTTGATTTTTCACATTCGGAGTCGTCTAATTCAGTTTTATTTCCTGATACTCAGGTTACACAGGTTGCACCTAGGCGCAATAATTGTGTTTTTCATTTTACTACTGTGTCGGCCTTTGATGTTAATCAGGCTCTAAAAATGCTGGATATTGGAAAAGCAGCTGGTCCTGATAATATTGAGCCATTCTTTCTCAAACTGGCTGCTGACTTTATTGCAGAGCCTCTGTCGGTTATTTTCAATTTGAGTCTCACTAGTAATAAAATCCCTAAAGTCTGGAAATCTGCTTTTGTTCTCCCCCTGCTAAAAGGCGGGGAACCTTCAGATGTGAATAATTACAGGCCAATCTCCAAATTATGTATTGTGGCCAAAGTCTTTGAAAGAATTGTCAGTGACCAACTTAAAGAATTCCTTGAGACAAACAATATTTTATCATCATACCAGTCTGGTTTCAGAAAAAAAACACAGTACTGTGACAGCCGCTCTTAAAGTTTTAAGTGATATTTTCACGGCATTGGATTGCAAAAAATATTGTGTTGCACTTTTTACAGATTTATCTAAGGCATTCGATACTGTTGACCACAGTTCGTTGCTGAATGTCCTTCAACACATTGGTTTATCAAACCATGCAGTAGCTTGGTTTTCCAACTATTTATCGGGCAGAACACAGGGTGTCCAGCTGGCTGGCTCTACATCTTCTTTTATGGAGGTCTCTAAGGGTGTGCCGCAGGGTTCGATCTTAGGGCCTATTTTATTTACGATTTACATTAACAACTTGTGTGACAATTTGTCAAATGCATTTTACCATTTTTATGCAGATGACACAATCATTTATTGCTGTTCTTCATCAATTGTTCAGGCCCTTGAGTTTTTACAGTCTGCTTTCAATGTGGTCCAGTCTCGTCTGCAGAAACTTAAATTGGTCTTAAATGCAGACAAACCCAAACTTACGGTATTCTCAACCAAAAGTAAATTAACAGGGAACATCCCAACTATTTCAACCATGCAAGGTAGGCCTATCGAGATGGTTGCAAGTTATAAGTACTTGGGTTTTATTGTCGATTGTGAGCTTTCCTCACAATTGGTATCTAAACTTAAGATCAAACTAGGCTTCCTTTACAGAAATAAATCCTGCTTCTTACTCAGAGCTCGTAAGCATCTTGTATCAGCTACTTTTCTCCCTGTCCAAAAACACAAATCCTGGCTCGTGTTTATACGAGTATTCATCTGAGTGGCAGCAAGTCTCTGGGCAATGAACGAGCCAGGAGGCGGGACTTCCATTGAATGCGCAAGCTTACTTGAAGCATAACTGTGGTATTTTATTATTTTTAGCAAAAAATAACTGCGTTTCTAGAGTTCTGAGGATACGAGTGGACAAAGCAGACTTGGATTATACTGGACGATGTGTTGGACGATGGTTTGAAAGTTTGTCAACGGACGTTTTGTGGCGTTTTCCCATTGCTACTGGGTGACCCCATTTGCTTCCAGCTAAAAAGGAATTTGGATAATTTTTCAGAACTCTCCAGTGGCCATAAAGTTGTGCCAGGTGAAGAACAACTTTGTCCACTCAAGACATCTAATGGTGAGCAATTGATATACAAATTATAGTTTTTGGGTGGAGTATCACTTCAATCAATCTGATGCAATCATGCCCTTCGAGCTATATATAGCTAATGCCAAGTACAGTGAAATACATTATGTAATTTGAGTATTATTTAATTTAGCCTTTATTATACCGGGGAATCCCACTGAAATAAAAAAAAATGCAGATATGGCCAAACATTATCCTGTTCAAAACCTAACAACCACTCCAAGAGTAAACGCAAGCAAGCCACAATCTCATTTTTAAGCTCATGTCAAATAACATTCACGAATGCCGTAGCTGGCCAGCTAACTCATATTCGTTATGCTGAGTACAGTCGTTAGTTGTGTTGTAAAATGCCTGATGTAGCAAAGGAAAAGGAAATATACATGCAACATGCAGATATAAGATAGATGCTTGTATATCCCAACGTTTAAATGCTCGCCTGCTTAGCTACCACTTCTGACAACAAGATGCAACGGATAACCCAGTCAGCATTCATTCTGCAAATGGCGCCGCGCGATTGGTGGTTCTCGCCAGAAGGTCACCCAATCAGCCAAGAGCAGAAAACATGAATATTCATATATTCACTTCATTAGTGACGTAAAGGCTAAACACTGGCTATACGACTGAGGCCAGACTGATGTCAGTCAGTGACCGTTGGGAGCGACCAGCACTTGATATGTATGGATTCCAGGCTACTGTTGTGTTGCAGTAAGATGGGCTATAACCAGACACATGTTTATTAACGAAGCAGTCAGTAAACTGCTTCATGATGTCATACCTTTAAAAAAGTCACGGTACTGTACGATGAAGGGGTGTCTCAAATCTTTCAGTGCAGTCACTTCAGTCATCACACGCTCCTGAAAGAAAAAAAAAACACGTGAGCTGAGAGGTGAACACATTGTTTAAAAGTCTTTATTCATGTGTAAAGCAGACCTTTTCATCCAAAACAGTGATTGCCTGCTTCAGCAGTAAGTTTGACATCATTTCATAATTTTCTGGTCATGCTCTTTTGAATACAATTTTAATTTTTAATGCCAATCTGAAGAATCCACAGAACTCATGTATAGAGAGACCTCACAAGTCCATCCCTGTCTTAAATACTGGAGACAAGCATCTGCAGAAATCATCAGATCTGTGGGTGACAGCGTGTGCGTGTGTTTAATATCAGACTGCATGTGTTTGGGTGACTGTGTGTGTATGTATGTGTGTGTGTGTGTGTGGGAATGTGTTAAACATCAGACTGCATGTGTGAGTGTGTGTGTGTATATATATATATATTTTTTGCACTTTAATTTTTATTGCAGTTTCATGTTGTAACATAGTGAAAACAGTTCACATTTAGGCCATGTGTTTTCCACATTAAGAGTAAATGTGTTAAACAGAAAACAAGTACAAAAAAAAAAAAAAAAAAACAGTCCTGGTAACCGACATCCATAGTCAAAGCAGTATACATATCAGTGATTCCTTAGGTATCTTTCATTGTATCATAAATTGTCCATTTTTCCCATTTTTTCACAAAAACATCCCCCTTCAGTCTTAAATGGTAGGTCATTCTTTCCATAGTATAGATCTCTCTTATGATTTCTAGCCACTGGTTTACAGTAGGGGGTTCAATCTTGCACCAGTTTTGTGTTATTGCCTTCTTGCATGTGATCAATAATATTTTAGTTAAGTATCTATCCCTGTCTAGAACACAATCATTGAAGTTTCCCAGGTACATGACTTTACATTCTTTGGGTATTATATATCCCAAAATATTTTTAATCATGCTATGTACATTTTCCCGAAATCTGTTAAGTTTATTACATTCCCAGAAGATGTGTGTATGATGTGCTTCCCTGTTTCCACACAGCCGCCAGCATGTTTGTTGTGATCCAGTCTGTTTACTCTTCACTTTAGGTGTGATGAAATAACGAGTCAAGTTTTTCCACGCAAATTCTCTCCATGTCCTTGAATTTGTAGTTGTCTGTTGTGTTTCACACGTTGTGCCATTCTTCCGGTGTAATGTCAATATGCAGTTCCTTCTCCCATTTCTCCTTAATGTAAAAAGTGGAGATAGTTTCTGAGTCTCTTAGGCCTCGGTATAGTGCCGAGACTGCCTTGAATTTTGTCCCATTGTATGTCCGGATCATCACATCAAGTAGCCCATTCAAGGTGTTCACACTCTGTAAGTCCTTAGTTAAATAATCCCTCAGCTGGAGGTATCTGAACAGATCTTCATTTTCTAGTCCATATTTTGATTTCAGCTGTTGGAAACTCATTATATTTCCATTATCGATTAATGTACACATTGCAGTGATGCCTTTATTCCCCCAATTTCTGAAATTGTGGTCACTTAAACTCGGCTTAAATCTGTCGTCATAGGCAAACCAGCTTAGCAGCTTTACTTCTTTTTCTAATTTATATTTTTTAATAAAGTCAGACCAAATACTCAAAGTGTGAAATGTTATTGGATCTGTTGATCCTTGCAGTGAGTTAATTGGTCTAGCGCTACCAATTAGGGATTGGGTTGGGATATCTGTCACAGACATCTCTATATCTTTCCACTTTGCACTATATTCTTTGTCACACCATTTAATTATTGGTCTGAGTTGTGCTGCATGATAATAGTCTTTTAAATTTGGGAGCGCCAAACCACCTTTGTCTTTTGACAATTGTAATGTACAATATTTAATTCGTGGTCTTTTACCATTCCATATAAATCTGTAAATCATTTTATCCCAAGTTTTGAATTTTTCTTGTGGAATTTTGGCAGGGAGGGACTAAAGAAAATATAACAGCCTTGACAAAATGTTCATTTTTGTGACTTCAATTCTTGAACTAAGATCTAATGGTAAGGTTGACCATCTTTCTATGTCTCTGCAAACCTGGAAATGGATCTGGTCATAATTTGTTTTGTAGAGATGAGTTATTTGTTTGGTTAAAATGACACCAAGGTATTTCATAGTTTTTGATTGCCATTTCAGTTGATAAATTTTCTTAATTTCTTGAGATGGGGTAAAGTTGAATGCCAAAATCTGTGTTTTATTTACATTTATTTATAATCTGAGTGACTGCTATATATATTTTTAAGCTGCATCAACTGGGTAAAACTTGTGTTGGGGTTGTGTAAATATATCAATATATCGTCCGCAAATAGACTAATTACGTGCTCCTGTCCTTTGATATTGATTCCCTTGATCTTCTCATTCTGCCGAATAGCCTGCGCTAAAGGCTCAATGTATAGAGCCAAAAGGAGTGGGGACAGGCAGCATCCTTGACGGGTACCTCTCTTTAGCTCTATTCTTTCTGTAAGACTACCGTTAATTTTTATTCTGGCAGTAGGATTTTGGTAGATAGTTTTAATACAATTAATTGAATCTTTATTGAATCCAAATCGTTCTATTACTAAGTACAGGAAGTTCCAATTTACGCTATCAAAAGCCTTTTCGGCATCAAGACTTTTCAAAATAGCACTGTTTTTCTGGGTTTGTATTGTATTGTATTGTATCTGTAAAGTCCTTCTGATGCTATCCTGTGTTTGACACCCTACAATGAAACCAGTTTGGTCCTCATCAATTAGATCACTTATCAATTATTCATATCTTTGTGCTATGATAGACGTATATACTTTGTAGTCCACGTTAAGAATTGATATGGGTTTAAAATTACTGCAATATTCTGTGTCCTTTCCCTTTTTGGGAATTACAGAGATTATAGCATCTTTCCAAGAGGGTGGTAAGTGGCCTTCTTTAAGAGTGTAGTTGAAGGAAGATGTAAGGAGAGGTGTTAATTCATCTTTAATGGTTCGATACCACTCCGATGGGAAGCCATCGCTTCCAGGGGCCTTATTAGCCTTAAGTTTTGATATGGCTTTGGATATTTCCATGGGAGTTATCGGGGCTGTAAGGTTACTATTTTGTTGGTCTCCAATAGATGGTAGATCAAGGGAATTAAGAAACTTTCTTTTTGCATCTTCATTAGATGAAGGTGGTTGTGTGTAAAGATTTTTGTAGTAATCTTTAAATATATTTTCTATTTCTGTAGCGTTATGTTTTATTTGGTTTGAATGGACATCTCTAATCTTATGTATTGTATCTAAAGCCTGTTGCTTCCTAATTCGCCTTGGCAGTAGTCTAGTTGCTTTCGGCCCAATTTCGTAATATTGTTGCTTCACAAATCTGTTTTTTTTCTCAATCTCTCCCCTTAAGATATTGTCTAATTCCTCCTTTTTGGATTTTATTTCTTGTGAAATTTGAGTATTTTGGTTATTTTGGTATTTTAAGTCTAAATTTTTAAATTCTTTAGTTAGATTAAGAAAGGCAGTCTGTTTAAATTTCTTTTGTTGTGAGGTTATAGCTATTAATTTCCCCCATATAACAGCCTTTAAAGTGTCCCATAGAATTGTAGGGCTAATCTCTTCTGTTTTGTTTTCTTCAATACATCTCTTTATCTCCATTTTAATTTGTTCAATTATTACTTTATTATTCATTATGCCTATATTCAGTCTCCAGGTTGTATTCTTAAGTCTGTTATTTAAATGTACAGTTAAGTGAACTGCATTATGGTCAGAGATATCAGCCACTCCGATTCTACATTCTATCACCTTATGCAGGTCCCAGCTGTTCATAAATATATAATCAATTCTAGAATGGATATTATGTGTGCTGGAGTAATGTGTGTATTCTTTTTCTATTGGATTAAGCTCTCTCCATATGTCTAGCATCCCCTGCTCCTTCAATAATGTGTTCATGAGTTTAGTTAGGTGAGTTTTATTTCTCTGTGTGCCTGTTGTGTCTATCTTATGGTCTAGAATTACATTAAAATCCCCTGCACACATCACCATGCCCTCTGATTCTGATGCTATAGTTGTGAATAAAGTTTTAAAAAAAATGTTTGTCGCTTTCTGGTGGGGCATAGACATTGATTAATGTGACCATCTTATCCTCTAGTTTTCCTTTGACAATAATATATCGTCCTTCTTTATCACCAGTTTCTTTCAAGCATTCAAAATTGATAGAGTTTTGAATCAATATTGCCACCCCTCTTTTGCGGCTCTGCTTGCATGTACTGGATAAAGTGTTTCTATATCCGAATTTCTTTTGTTTCTCATGTTCTTCCTTAGATAAATGTGTTTCCTGAATGAAAATAATTTGGGCTTTAATTTTTTTCATTTTTAAAAATGAACTTGCTTCTTTTGATTGGATTGTTCAATCCATTCACATTTACTGACACCAGTGAGATATTGTTCATATTTGCTCGAGTAAGGTAATACACTTTTCATGTAACCATCTTGTAACCATGAAGACTAACAACGGCCCTGTAGGAACAGAGAAGGAACGGTTGAACCTGCAAGGGTAGGCGCGTGCCCATGTTTGCGCCTCCCACGTTACCGTCGTGGGTTGAGGGGAATATCTCATGACATATGAGGGCCCCTCTCTAGGTAGGTCTAGTCTCATTGTCCAGTAATGCTCGTGCATAGACCTCCTAGTAGGAAATACGTGCATAGCTGCCGATCAGTTGTAACAAAAGAAGACCATCAAATACAGTGACCAGTTTAAGGAATTTGATCAATATTTAGCATATTATTCATCTTAGTGTCTTTAGCTAGGTTACTTAAATGCACTCACGTACTTAGTTTGTCCATTATTTCCACTGAAATTCCTGTAGTCTCTGCTTGGCTCGCACAGCAGCGTTCTCTGTGTTTCCAACCCCGCTGCCACAGCATTGCTCGGTGGAGCCGCTCCTCCGTCCCTGTCCTAGCTGTGTCCTTCCTGGGTATCTCCGCTCACGAGTCCCCGCCTGGCCAAGCGCTTTTTGCCGCCTCTTAACGCACTCTCGTATGTCCGCAGGCGGTTTCCCAATGAATCTTGATTTTTGTCAGGGGGTGTCTGGAAGCGTATTCCTTTATCTCTCAGGACCCTTTTTGATGTTATTGTACTCCTTTCTCTTCCAGATTACTTCCGTTAGCATAGTCATGGTCGAAAAAGAGCGCCCTGTTTTGATAGTAGATTTTTTTCTTCCATGCCTCCTTCAGTACAGTCTCCTTCACCGTATATTGGAGAAAGTTTATCACGAACGATCTTGGAGGTTTGTCGTTGTCTGGTCTCGGCATTAAGGCTCTGTGTGCCCGCTGTATCTGCAAGTCCATGTCTGACGGCAAAGGGAGCTCCTTTTTCAGGAGCTGTTCGATGAATTGTGTGGTGGAGCTGCCTTCCGCTCCCTCGGTCCCTTCCGCTCCTGTCAGTCTTTCTTGCAATATTTTTTGTTGTTGCAAAGAGTGGAGAAGGGCGTCTTTCACTTCGATGTTCCAACTTTCTACCTCTCCAATTCTCTGTTCGGCTCCCTCAATCCTCGTAGCCTGTGTAGCTAGCTCTTTCGTTGTTTCTGTGAGCCTCTGGTTGATGCCCTTCTTGAAATCTTCTAGTTCTTCTTTCATTTCTTTTTTAATTTCCTCTGTGAAAGTCGTAAACTCGGCTTTCAGCTTAGTTTTGAAGTCCTGAATTTCTTTTACGATATCTTTGAGTCCCGAACGCATCACTTCAGCCGCTTCAGCTTCCCTGTCCTCTCCTTCTCCCTCCGTATCCGCCATGTTAGCCATTGTGTCGCCTCCGTCTCTGCTGGTCAAGTTGAACCGTTTTCCCTGATTTTTCAAATTCTCGTGTCTTCTTGATTTCCTCCCCCCTTCCATCTTGCATCTGACGTGTCTAAATCTTTCTTAATTATTCAAGTTTGGGGATTGTTATCGACTATTGATCGGGAGCTTCCCACCTATGCTGCCATCTTGAACGAGGTCAATCCGGAAGTCGTGTGTGTGTGTATATTTAATATCAAACTGGATGTGTGAGTGTGTGTTTGTGAATGTGTAGGTATGTGTGTGTGTGAGTGTGAAAGTTTGAATCAGAGGGAAAAGAAGTTGGGGGGTGGGAGGAGGTATGTGCAGGTGTGTGCAGGTGGCAGATGTGATACAGGTATTTGCAGGTGTGTGCAGGAGGCAGATGTGATACAGGTGTTTGCAGGTGTGTGCAGGTGGCAGATGTGATACTGGTGTTTGCAGGAGTGAGCAGGTGGCAGATGTGATACAGGTGTTTGCAGGTGACAGATGTGATACAGGTGGTTCCAGATGTGTGAAGGTGGCAGATGTGATACAGGTGTTTGCAGGTGTGTGCAGGTGGCAGATGTGATACAGGTGTTTAGGTGTGTGCAGGTGTGTGCAGGTGTTTGCAGATGTGAGGTGGCACAGGTGTTTGCAGGTGTGGCAGATGCAGGTTTGCAGGTGTGTGCAGGTGGCAGATGTGATACAGGTGTTTGCAGGTGTGCAGGTGGCAGATGTGAGGTGCAGGTGGTGGTTTTTGCAGGTGTGTGCAGGTGGCAGATGGCAGGTGTGATGTGTGCAGGTGATTTGTGTTTGCAGGTGGCAGATGTGATATTTGCAGGTCTTTGCAGGTGTGTGATAGGTGATGGTGTGTGCAGGTGGCAGATGTGATACAGGTGTTTGCAGGTGTGTGCAGGTGGCAGATGTGATACAGGTGTTTGCAGGTGTGTGCAGGTGGCAGATGTGATAGGTGTTTGCAGGTGTGTGCAGGTGACAGATGTGATGCAGGTGTGTGCAGGTGCCAGATGTGATGCAGGTGTTTGCAGTTGTGTGCAGGTGTTTGCAGGTGTGTGCAGGTGGCAGATGTGATACAGGTGTTTGCAGGTGACAGATGTGATACAGGTGTTTGCAGGTGACAGATGTGATACAGGTGTTTGCAGGTGTGTGCAGGTGGCAGATGTGATACAGGTGTGTGCAGGTGTGTGCAGGTGGCAGATGTGATACAGGTGTTTGCAGGTGTGTGCAGGTGGCAGATGTGTGCAGGTGTTTGCAGGTGTGTGCAGGTGTGTGCAGGTGTTTGCAGGTGTGTGTGCAGATGTGATACAGGTGTTTGCAGGTGTGTGCAGGTGGCAGATGTGATACAGGTGTTTGCAGGTGTGTGCAGGTGACAGATGTGATACAGGTGTTTGCACAGGTGTTTGCAGGTGTTTGCAGATGTGATAGGTGTTTGCAGGTGTGTGCAGGTGGCAGATGTGATACAGGTGTGCAGGTGTGTGCAGGTGTGATACAGCAGGTGTGATACAGGTGGTTCCAGGTGTGTGCAGGTGGCAGATGTGATACAGGTGTTTGCAGGTGTGTGCAGGTGGCAGATGTGATACAGGTGTTTGCAGGTGTGTGCAGGTGGCAGATGTGATACAGGTGTTTGCAGGTGTTTGCAGGTGTGTGCAGGTGTTTGCAGATGTGATGTGATACAGGTGTTTGCAGGTGTGTGCAGGTGGCAGATGTGATACAGGTGCAGGTGTGTGCAGGTGGCAGATGTGATACAGGTTTGCAGGTGTGTGATGGCAGATGTGATACAGGTGTTTGCAGGTGTGTGCAGGTGGATGTGCAGGTGTTTGCAGGTGTGTGCAGGTGGCAGATGTGATGCAGGTGTGTGCAGGTGACAGATGTGATACAGGTGTTTGCAGGTGTGTGCAGGTGGCAGATGTGATACAGGTGTTTGCAGGTGTGTGCAGGTGACAGATGTGATACAGGTGTTTGCAGGTGTGTGCAGGTGCCAGATGTGATACAGGTGTTTGCAGGTGTGTGCAGGTGGCAGATGTGATACAGGTGTGTGCAGGTGTGTGCAGGTGTGATGTGATACAGGTGTTTGGGTGTGTGCAGGTGTGTGATACAGGTGTTTGCAGGTGTGATGCAGGTGGCAGATGTGATACAGGTGTTTGCAGGTGTGTGCAGGTGTGTGATACAGGTGTGTTTGCAGGTGTGTGATACAGGTGGCAGGTGTTTGCAGATGTGATACAGGTGTTTGCAGGTGTGTGCAGGTGGCAGATGTGATACAGGTGTTTGCAGGTGTGTGCAGGTGTTTGAGGGAGGCAGAGTGTGATACAGGTGTTTGCAGGTGTGTGCAGGTGGCAGATGTGATACAGGTGTTTGCAGGTGTGTGCAGGTGTGATGTGATACAGGTGTTTGCAGGTGCAGGTGTTTGCAGGTGTGTGCAGGTGGCAGATGTGATACAGGTGTTTGCAGGTGTGTGCAGGTGGCAGATGTGATACAGGTGTTTGCAGGTTGTGGTGTGTTGCAGGTGACAGATGTGATACAGGTGTTTGCAGGTGTGTGCAGGTGGCAGATGTGATACAGGTGTTTGCAGGTGTGTGCAGGTGGCAGATGTGATACAGGTGTTTGCAGGTGTGTGCAGGTGGCAGATGTGATACAGGTGTGTGCAGATGTGTGCAGGTGTTTGCAGGTGTGTGCAGATGTGATACAGGTGTTTGCAGGTGTGTGCAGGTGGCAGTGTGATGGTGGCAGATGTGATACAGGTGTTTGCAGGTGTGTGCAGGTGGCAGATGTGATACAGGTGTTTGCAGGTGTGTGCAGGTGGCAGATGTGATACAGGTGTTTGCAGGTGTGTGGAGATGCCAGGTGTGATACAGATGTGAGGTGTGCAGGTGTTTGCAGGTGTGTGCAGGTGGCAGATGTGATACAGGTGTTTGCAGGTGTGTGATACAGGTGTTTGCAGAGGAGGCAGATGTGATACAGGTGTTTGCAGGTGTGTGCAGGTGGCAGATGTGATTTGCAGGTGTTTGCAGGTGTGTGCAGGTGACAGATGTGATACAGGTGTTTGCAGGTGTTTGAAGGAGGCAGATGTGATAGAGGTGTTTGCAGGTGTGTGCAGGTGGCAGATGTGATACAGGTGTTTGCAGGTGTGTGCAGGTGACAGATGTGATACAGGTGTTTGCAGGTGTGTGTGCAGGTGTTTGCAGATGTGATACAGGTGTTTGCAGGTGTGTGCAGGTGTGATGTGATACAGGTGTTTGCAGGTGATGTGTGTTTGCAGGTGTGTGCAGGTGGCAGATGTGATACAGGTGTTTGTGGTGTGTGCAGGTGGCAGATGATGTGTTTGCAGGTGTTTGTGCAGGTGTTTTGCAGTGCAGGTGACAGATGTGATACAGGTGTTTGCAGGTGTGTGCAGGTGTTTGCAGGTGTGTGCAGGGGAGGCAGATGTGATGATGTTTGCAGGTGTGTGCAGGTGTGTGCAGGTGTGTGATACAGGTGTGTGCAGGTGGCAGATGTGATACAGGTGTGTGCAGGTGTGTGGTGTGCAGGTGGCAGATGTGATACAGGTGTTTGCAGGTGTGTGTGCAGGTGGCAGATGTGATACGGGGGCAGTGTTTGC
Organism: Gymnothorax javanicus; assembly: GCA_029692085.1. Classification (NCBI taxonomy): domain Eukaryota; kingdom Metazoa; phylum Chordata; class Actinopteri; order Anguilliformes; family Muraenidae; genus Gymnothorax; species Gymnothorax javanicus. Next base: position 1,462,676 of record CM056201.1, on the reverse strand, counting down.
AGGTGTGTGCAGGTGGCAGATGTGATACAGGTGGTGTTTGCAGGTGACAGATGTGCTATACATGTGTGGTGTTTGCAGGTGTGTGCAGGTGGCAGATGTGATACAGGTGTTTGCAGGTGTGTGCAGGTGTGTGCAGATGTGATACAGGTGTGCAGGTGTGCAGATGTGATACAGGTGTTTGCAGGTGTGTGCAGGTGGCAGATGTGATACAGGTGTTTGCAGGTGTGTGCAGGTGGCAGATGTGATACAGGTGTTTGCAGGTGTGTGATACAGGTGTTTGCAGGTGTGTTCAGGTGGCATGTGATACAGGTGTTTGCAGGTGTGTTCAGGTGCAGGGTGTTTGCAGGTGTGTGCAGATGTGATACAGGTGTGTGTGATGTGATACAGGTGGTTCAGATGTGTGACATGTGGGTGTTTGCAGGTGTGTGCAGGTGGCAGATGTGATACAGGTGTTTGCAGGTGTGTGCAGGAGGCAGATGTGATACAGGTGTTTGCAGGTGTGTGCAGGTGGCAGATGTGATACAGGTGGTTGCAGGTGTGATACAGGTGTTTGCAGGTGTGTGTGATACAGGTGGTTCAGATGTGTGCAGGTGGCAGATGTTTACAGGTGTGTGTGCAGGTGGCATGTGATAAGGTGTGTGCAGGTGGCAGATGTGATACAGGTGTTTGCAGGTGTGTGCAGGTGGCAGATGTGATACAGGTGTTTGCAGGTGTGTGCAGGTGGCAGATGTGATACAGGTGTTTGCAGGTGTGTGCAGGTGGCAGATGTGATACAGGTGTTTGCAGGTGACAGATGTGATACAGGTGGTTCCAGATGTGTGAAGGTGGCAGATGTGATACAGGTGTTTGCAGGTGTGTGCAGGTGACAGATGTGATACAGGTGTGTGCAGGTGGCAGATGTGATACAGGTGTTTGCAGGTGTGTGCAGGTGGCAGATGTGATACAGGTGTTTGCAGGTGTGTGCAGGTGGCAGATGTGATACAGGTGTTTGCAGGTGTGTGCAGGTGGCAGATGTGATACAGGGGTTTGCAGGTGTGTGCAGGTGACAGATGTGATACAGGTGTTTGGTGACAGATGTGTGCAGGTGGTTCAGATGTGATAGATGTGGTGTTTGCAGGTGTGTGCAGGTGGCAGATGTGATGTGTTTGCAGGTGTGTGCAGGTGGCAGATGTGATGATACAGGTGTTTGCAGGTGTGTGCAGGATGGTGTTTGCAGGTGTGTGCAGATGTGATACAGGTGTTTGCAGGTGTGTGCAGGTGGCAGATGTGATACAGGTGTTTGCAGGTGTGTGCAGGTGACAGATGTGATACAGGTGTTTGCAGGTGTGTGCAGGTGGCAGATGTGATACAGGTGTGTGATACAGGTGTGTGCAGGTGGCAGATGTGATACAGGTGTTTGCAGGTGTGTGCAGGTGGCAGATGTGATACAGGTGTTTGCAGGTGTGTGCAGGTGGCAGATGTGATACAGGTGTTTGCAGGTGTGTGCAGGAGGCAGATGTGATACAGGTGTTTGCAGGTGTGTGCAGGTGGCAGATGTGATACAGGGGTTTGCAGGTGTGTGCAGGTGGCAGATGTGATACAGGTGTTTGCAGGTGTGTGATACAGGTGGTTCAGATGTGATACAGATGTGATGCAGGTGTTTGCAGGTGTGTGATGTGACAGGTGTTTGCAGGTGTGTGCAGGTGGCAGATGTGATACAGGTGTTTGCAGGTGTGTGCAGGTGGCAGATGTGATACAGGTGTTTGCAGGTGTGTGCAGGTGACAGATGTGATACAGGTGTTTGCAGGTGTGTGCAGGTGGCAGATGTGATACAGGTGTTTGCAGGTGTGTGCAGGTGCCAGATGTGATACAGGTGTGTGCAGGTGGCAGATGTGATACAGGTGTTTGCAGGTGTGTGCAGGTGACAGATGTGATACAGGTGTGTGCAGGTGTGCAGGTGGCAGATGTGATACAGGTGTTTGCAGGTGTGTGATGCAGGTGTTGCAGGTGTGTGAGGTGTGTGCAGGTGGCAGATGTGATTGTTTGCAGGTGTGTGCAGGTGGCAGATGTTTGATACAGGTGTTTGCAGGTTTTGCAGGTGTGTGCAGGTGACAGATGTGATACAGGTGTTTGCAGGTGTGTGATACAGGTGTTTGTGTGTGGGAGGCAGATGTGATACAGGTGTTTGCAGGTGTGTGCAGGTGACAGATGTGATACAGGTGTGTGCAGGTGCAGGTGACAGATGTGTGCAGGTGTGTGATGCAGGTGTTTGCAGGTGGCAGATGTGATACAGGTGTTTGCAGGTGATTGCAGGAGGCAGATGTGATACAGGTGTTTGCAGGTGTGTGCAGGTGGCAGATGTGATACAGGTGTTTGCAGGTGTGTGCAGGTGACAGATGTGACACAGGTGTTTGCAGGTGTGTGCAGGTTGCAGATGTGATACAGGTGTTTGCAGGTGTGTGCAGGTGGCAGATGTGTTGCAGGTGTTTGCACGTGTTTGAAGGAGGCAGATGTGATAGAGGTGTTTGCAGGTGTGTGCAGGTGGCAGATGTGATACAGAGGTTTGCAGGTGTGTGCAGGTGGCAGATGTGATACAGGTGTGTGCAGGTGTGTGCAGGTGGCAGATGTGATACAGGTGTTTGCACGTTTGAAGAAGGCAGATGTGTATCAGGTGTTTACAGGTGTGTGCAGGTGGCAGATGTGATACAGGTGTTTGCAGGTGTGTGCAGGTGACAGATGTGACACAGGTGTGTGCAGGTGGCAGATGTGATACAGGTGTTTGCAGGTGGCAGATGTGATACAGGTGTTTGCAGGTGTGTGCAGGTGGCAGATGTGATACAGGTGTTTGCAGGTGTGTGCAGGTGTGATGTGATACAGGTGTTTGCAGGTGTGTGCAGGTGGCAGATGTGATACAGGTGTTTGCAGGTGTGTGCAGGTGACAGATGTGATACAGGTGTGTGCAGGTGGCAGATGTGATACAGGTGTTTGCAGGTGTGTGCAGGAGGCAGATGTGATACAGGTGTTTGCAGGTGTGTGCAGGTGGCAGATGTGATACAGGTGTTTGCAGGTGTGTGCAGGTGGCAGATGTGATACAGGTGTTTGCAGGTGTGTGCAGGTGGCAGATGTGATACAGGTGTTTGCAGGTGTGTGCAGGTGACAGATGTGATACAGGTGTGTGCAGGTGGCAGATGTGATACAGGTGTTTGCAGGTGTGTGCAGGGATGTGATACAGGTGTTTGCAGGTGTGTGCAGGTGGCAGATGTGATACAGGTGTTTGCAGGTGTTTGCAGGTGGCAGATGTGATACAGTGTTTGCAGGTGTGTGCAGGTGGCAGATGTGATACAGGTGTTTGCAGGTGTGTGCAGGTGGCAGATGTGATACAGGTGTTTGCAGGTGTGTGCAGGTGGCAGATGTGATACAGGTGTTTGCAGGTGTGTGCAGGTGGCAGAGGTGACAGGTGTGATGCAGGTGTGTGCAGGTGGCAGATGTGATACAGGTGTTTGCAGGTGTGTGCAGGTGGCAGATGTGATACAGGTGTTTGCAGGTGTGATACAGGTGTTTGCAGGTGTGTGCAGGAGGCAGATGTGATACAGGTGTTTGCAGGTGTGATGCAGGTGTTTGCAGGTGTGTGCAGGTGGCAGATGTGATACAGGTGTTTGCAGGTGTGTGCAGGTGGCAGATGTGATACAGGTGTTTGCAGGTGTGTGCAGGTGGCAGATGTGATACAGGTGTTTGCAGGTGTGTTCAGGTGGCAGATGTGATACAGGTGTTTGCAGGTGTGTGCAGGTGGCAGATGTGATACAGGTGTGTGCAGGTGCAGATGTGATACAGGTGGTTCCAGATGTGTGAGATGTGATACAGGTGTTTGCAGGTGTTTGCAGGTGTTTGCAGGTGTGTGATGCAGGGTGGCAGGTGGCAGATGTGATACAGGTGTTTGCAGGTGTGTGCAGGTGGCAGATGTGATACAGGTGTTTGCAGGTGTGTGCAGGTGGCAGATGTGATACAGGTGTTTGCAGGTGTGTGCAGGTGGCAGATGTGATACAGGTGTTTGCAGGTGACAGATGTGATACAGGTGGTTCCAGATGTGTGAAGGTGGCAGATGTGATACAGGTGTTTGCAGGTGTGTGCAGGTGGCAGATGTGATACAGGTGTTTGCAGGTGTGTGCAGGTGGCAGATGTGATACAGGTGTTTGCAGGTGTGTTCAGGTGGCAGATGTGATACAGGGGTGTGCAGGTGTTTGCAGGTGTCAGATGTGATACAGGTGTTTGCAGGTGTGTGCAGGTGGCAGATGTGATACAGGTGTTTGCAGGTGTGTGTGAGGTGGCAGATGTGATACAGGTGTTTGCAGGTGTGTGCAGGTGGCAGATGTGATACAGGTGTTTGCAGGTGTGTGCAGGTGATACAGGTGTTTGCAGGTGTGTGCAGGTGGCAGATGTGATACAGGTGTTTGCAGGTGTGTGCAGGTGGCAGATGTGATACAGATGTGATGTTCAGGTGTTTGTGATAGGTGTTTGCAGGTGTGTGCAGGTGGCAGATGTGATACAGGTGTTTGCAGGTGTGTGCAGGTGGTTTGCAGATGTGTGCAGGTGGCAGTGATACAGGTGTTTGCAGGTGTGTGCAGGTGGCAGATGTGATACAGGTGTGTTGCAGGTGATGCAGTGATGTGTGCAGGTGGAGGTGTTTGCAGGTGTGTGCAGGTGACAGATGTGATACAGGTGTTTGCAGGTGCAGGTGGCAGATGTGATGGCAGGTGTGTGATACAGGTGTTTGCAGGTGTGTGCAGGTGGCAGATGTGATACAGGTGTTTGTTTGCAGGTGTGTGTGCAGGTGGTGTGCAGATGTGATACAGGTGTTTGCAGGTGTGTGCAGGTGGCAGATGTGATACAGGTGTTTGCAGGTGTGTGCAGGTGGCAGATGTGATACAGGTGTGTGCAGGTGTGATGCAGATGTGATGCAGGTGTGTGCAGGTGTGTGTGATACAGGTGTTTGCAGGTGTGCAGGTGACAGATGTGATACAGGTGTGTTGCAGGTGTGTGCAGGTGTGTGCAGATGTGATACAGGTGTTTGCAGGTGTGTGGTGCAGGTGGCAGATGTGATACAGGTGTTTGCAGGTGTGTGCAGGTGTGATACAGGTGTTTGCAGGTGTGTGCAGGTGGGTGACAGGTGTTTGCAGGTGTGCAGGTTGTGTGTGCAGGTGACAGATGTGATACAGGTGTGTGCAGGTGTGCAGGTGGCATGTGATACAGGTGTTTGCAGGTGTGTGCAGGTGACAGATGTGATACAGGTGTGTGCAGGTGGCAGATGTGATACAGGTGTTTGCAGGTGTGTTTGCAGGTGTGTGCAGGTGGCAGATGTGATACAGGTGTTTGCAGGTGTGTGCAGGTGGCAGATGTGATACAGGTGTTTGCAGGTGTTTGCAGGTGACAGATGTGATACAGGTGTGATGCAGGTGTGTGCAGGTGTGATGTTTGATGTGTGCAGGTGTGTGCAGGTGTGTGCAGGTGACAGATGTGATACAGGTGTGTGCAGGTGGCAGATGTGATACAGGTGTTTGCAGGTGTGTGCAGGTGACAGATGTGATACAGGTGTGTGCAGGTGGCAGATGTGATACAGGTGTTTGCAGGTGTGTGCAGGTGGCAGATGTGATACAGGTGTTTGCAGGTGTGTGCAGGTGACAGATGTGATACAGGTGTGTGCAGGTGGCAGATGTGATACAGGTGTTTGCAGTGTGTGCAGGTGTTTGCAGGTGTGTGCAGGAGGCAGATGTGATACAGGTGTGTGCAGGTGGCAGATGTGATACAGGTGTTTGCAGGTGTGTGCAGGTGACAGATGTGATACAGGTGTGTGCAGGTGGCAGATGTGATACAGGTGTTTGCAGGTGTGTGCAGGTGACAGATGTGATACAGGTGTTTGCAGGTGTGCAGGTGGCAGATGTGATACAGGTGTTTGCAGGTGTGTGCAGGTGTGTGTGGTGTTTGTGATGTTTGCAGGTGTGTGCAGGTGTGTGAGGTGTTTGCAGGTGTGTGCATGTTTGCAGGTGTGTGCAGGTGGCAGATGTGATACAGGTGTTTGCAGGTGTGTGCAGGTGGCAGATGTGATACAGGTGTTTGCAGGTGTGTGCAGGTGGCAGATGTGATACAGGTGTTTGCAGGTGTGTGCAGGTGGCAGATGTGATACAGGTGTTTGCAGGTGTGTGCAGGTGTGTGCAGGTGTGATACAGGTGTTTGCAGGATACAGGTGTTTGCAGGTGTGTGCAGGTGGCAGATGTGATACAGGTGTTTGCAGGTGTGTGCAGGTGGCAGATGTGATACAGGTGTTTGCAGGTGTGTGCAGGTGACAGATGTGATACAGGTGATGTGCAGGTGTGTGCAGGTGACATGTGATACAGGTGTTTGCAGGTGTGTGATACAGGTGTGTGCAGGTGGCAGGTGTGATGTGAGGTGTTTGCAGGTGTGTGCAGGTGACAGATGTGATACAGGTGTTTGCAGGTGTGTGCAGGTGGCAGATGTGATACAGGTGTTTGCAGGTGTGTGCAGGTGGATGTGATGGTGTTTGCAGGTGTGTGCAGGTGTGTGATGTGATACAGGTGTTTGCAGGTGTGTGCAGGTGGCAGATGTGATACAGGTGTTTGCAGGTGTGTGCAGGTGGCAGATGTGATACAGGTGTTTGCAGGTGTGTGCAGGTGACAGATGTGATACAGGTGTTTGCAGGTGTGTGCAGGTGGCAGATGTGATACAGGTGTTTGCAGGTGTGTGCAGGTGACAGATGTGATACAGGTGTTTGCAGGTGTGTGCAGGTGGCAGATGTGATACAGGTGTGTGTGCAGGTGGCAGATGTGATACAGGTGTTTGCAGGTGTGTGCAGGTGACAGATGTGATGCAGGTGTTTGCAGGTGTGTGCAGGTGGCAGATGTGATACAGGTGTTTGCAGGTGTGTGCAGGTGGCAGATGTGATACAGGTGTTTGCAGGTGGTGTGCAGGTGGCAGATGTGAGGTGTTTGCAGGTGTGTGCAGGTGGCAGATGTGATACAGGTGTTTGTGTGTGATACAGGTGTGTGCAGGTGTGTGATGTGATACAGGTGTTTGCAGGTGTGATTGATGGTGTGCAGGTGTGCAGGTGTGTGCAGGTGGCAGGTGTGATACAGGTGTTTGCAGGTGTGTGCAGGTGTTTGCAGATGTGATGGCAGATGTGATACAGGTGGTTGTTGTGCAGGTGTGTGCAGGTGTGCAGGTGTGTGCAGGTGTTTGCAGGTGTGTGCAGGTGGCAGATGTGATACAGGTGTTTGCAGGTGATGTGTTTGCAGGTGTGCAGATGTGATACAGGTGTTTGCAGGTGTGTGCAGGTGATACAGATGTGATGATAGGTGTTTGCAGGTGTGTGCAGGTGGCAGATGTGATGGTGTTTGCAGGTGTGTGCAGGTGGTGATGTGATACAGGTGTTTGCAGGTGTGTGCATGTGATGGCAGATGTGATGCAGGTGTTTGCAGGTGTGTGCAGGTGACACAGTGTGTGCAGGTGTGTGCAGGTGGCAGATGTGATACAGGTGTGTGCAGGTGTGTGCAGGTGACAGATTTGATACAGGTGTTTGCAGGTGGCAGATGTGATACAGGTGTTTGCAGGTGTGTGCAGGTGACAGATGTGATACAGGTGTTTGCAGGTGTGTGCAGGTGGCAGATGTGATACAGGTGTTTGCAGGTGTGTGCAGGTGGCAGATGTGATACAGGTGTTTGCAGGTGTGTGCAGGTGACAGATGTGATACAGGTGTGTGTGTGTGCAGGTGACAGGTGTGTGCAGGTGTTTGCAGGTGTGTGCAGGTGGCAGATGTGCAGGTGTTTGCAGGTGTGTGCAGTGATGTGTTTGCAGGTGTGTGCAGGTGGCAGATGTGATACAGGTGTTTGCAGGTGTGTGCAGGTGGCAGATGTGATACAGGTGTTTGCAGGTGTGTGCAGGTGTTTGCAGGTGTGTGCAGGTGGCAGATGTGATACAGGTGTTTGCAGGTGTGTGCAGGTGGCAGATGTGATACAGGTGTTTGCAGGTGTGTGCAGGTGGCAGATGTGATACAGGTGTTTGCAGGTGTGTGCAGGTGGCAGATGTGATACAGGTGTGTGCAGGTGGCAGATGTGATACAGGTGTTTGCAGGTGTGTGCAGGTGGCAGATGTGATACAGGTGTTTGCAGGTGTGTGCAGGTGGCAGATGTGATACAGGTGTTTGCAGGTGTGTGCAGGTGGCAGATGTGATACAGGTGTTTGCAGGTGTGTGCAGGTGCAGATGTGGTGTTTGCAGGTGTGTGCAGGTGGCAGATGTGATACAGGTGTTTGCAGGTGTGTGCAGGTGGCAGACAGAGGGTGTGTGCAGGTGGCAGATGTGATACAGGTGTTTGCAGGTGTGTGCAGGTGGCAGATGTGATACAGGTGTGCAGGTGTGTGCAGGTGGCAGATGTGATACAGGTGTTTGCAGGTGTGTGCAGGTGACAGATGTGATACAGGTGTTTGCAGGTGTGTGCAGGTGACAGATGTGATACAGGTGTTTGCAGGTGTGTGCAGGTGGCAGATGTGATACAGGTGTTTGTGTGCAGGTGACAGATGTGATGTGTTTGCAGGTGTGTGCAGGTGGCAGATGTGATACAGGTGTTTGCAGGTGTGTGCAGGTGGCAGATGTGATACAGGTGTTTGCAGGTGTGTGCAGGTGGCAGATGTGATACAGGTGTTTGCAGGTGTGTGCAGGTGGCAGATGTGATACAGGTGTTTGCAGGTGTGTGCAGGTGGCAGATGTGATACAGGTGTTTGCAGGTGTGTGCAGGTGGTGTGATGTGATACAGGTGTTTGCAGGTGTGTGCAGGTGGCAGATGTGATGCAGGTGTGTGCAGGTGGCAGATGTGTGCAGGTGTGGTGTGTGCAGGTGGCAGATGTGATACAGGTGTTTGCAGGTGTGTGCAGGTGGCAGATGTGATACAGGTGTTTGCAGGTGTGTGCAGGTGGCAGATGTGATACAGGTGTTGTGCAGGTGTGTGCAGGTGGCAGATGTGATACAGGTGTTTGCAGGTGTGTGCAGGTGGCAGATGTGATACAGGTGGTGATTGCAGGTGTGTGCAGGTGTTTGCAGATGTGATACAGGTGTTTGCAGGTGGTGATGTGCAGGTGTTTGCAGGTGTGTGCAGGTGTGATGTGTGTTTGCAGGTGTGTGCAGGTGGCAGATGTGATACAGGTGTTTGCAGGTGTGTGCAGGTGGCAGATGTGATACAGGTGTTTGCAGGTGTGTGCAGGTGGCAGATGTGATACAGGTGTTTGCAGGTGTGTGTGCAGGTGGCAGATGTGATACAGGTGATTGCAGGTGTGTGCAGGTTGTGCAGGTGTGTGCAGGTGGCAGATGTTTACAGGTGTGCAGGTGCAGGTGTGTGTGCAGGTGGCAGATGTGATACAGGTGTTTGCAGGTGTGTGCAGGTGGCAGATGTGATACAGGTGTTTGCAGGTGTGTGCAGGTGGCAGATGTGTGTACAGGTGTGTTTGCAGGTGATGCAGGTGTTTGCAGGTGTGCAGGTGGTGTGATGTGATACAGGTGTTTGTTTGCAGGTGTGTGCAGGTGGCAGATGTGATACAGGTGTTTGCAGGTGTGTGCAGGTGTTTTATGTGATACAGGTGTTTGCAGGTGTGTGCAGGTGGTGTGATACAGGTGTTTGCAGATGTGATACAGGTGTTTGCAGGTGGCAGATGTGATACAGGTGTTTGCAGGTGTGTGCAGGTGGCAGATGTGATACAGGTGTTTGCAGGTGTGTGCAGGTGGCAGATGTGATACAGGTGTTTGCAGGTGTGTGCAGGTGCCAGATGTGATGGTGTTGTGCAGGTGGCAGATGTGATACAGGTGTTTGCAGGTGTGTGCAGGTGGCAGATGTGATACAGGTGTTTGCAGGTGTGTGCAGGTGGCAGATGTGCAGGTGTGATGCAGGTGTTTGCAGGTGTGTGCAGGTGGCAGATGTGATACAGGTGTTTGCAGGTGTGTGCAGGTGTGTGATACAGGTGTTTGGGTGTGTGCAGGTGGCAGATGTGATACAGGTGTTTGCAGGTGTGTGCAGGTGTGATGTGATACAGGTGTGTTTGCAGATGTGTGCAGGTGGCAGATGTGATACAGGTGTTTGCAGGTGACAGATGTAGTTTGTGCAGGTGTGTGCAGGTGGCATGTGATACAGGTGTTTGCAGGTGTGTGCAGGTGGCAGATGTGATACAGGTGTTTGTGTGCAGGTGGCAGATGTGATGCAGGTGTGTGTGTGCAGGTGGCAGATGTGATACAGGTGTGTGCAGGTGTGTGTTTGCAGGTGTGTGCAGAGATGTGATACAGGTGTTTGCAGGTGTGTGCAGGTGGCAGATGTGATACAGGTGTGTGTGTGCAGGTGGCAGATGTGATACAGGTGTTTGCAGGTGTGTGCAGGTGAGCAGATGTGATGTTTGACAGGTGTTTGCAGGTGTGTGCAGGTGACAGATGTGATACACAGGTGTGTGCAGGTGTGTGCAGGTGTTTGCAGGTGTGTGCAGGTGGCAGATGTGATACAGGTGTTTGCAGGTGTGTGCAGGTGGCAGATGTGTTGCAGGTGTTTGCACGTGTTTGAAGGAGGCAGATGTGATAGAGGTGTTTGCAGGTGTGTGCAGGTGGCAGATGTGATACAGGTGTTTGCAGGTGTGTGCAGGTGGCAGATCTGATACAGGTGTTTGCACGTGTGAAGGAGGCAGATGTGTATCAGGTGTTTACAGGTGTGTGCAGGAGGCAGATGTGATACAGGTGTTTACAGGTGTGTGCAGGTGACAGATGTGACACAGGTGTGTGCAGGTGGCAGATGTGATACAGGTGTTTGCAGGTGTGTGCAGGTGACAGATGTGATACAGGTGTGTGCAGGTGGCAGATGTGATACAGGTGTTTGCAGGTGTGTGCAGGTGGCAGATGTGATACAGGTGTTTGCAGGTGTGTGCAGGTGACAGATGTGATACAGGTGTGTGCAGGTTGCAGATGTGATACAGGTGTTTGCAGGTGTGTGCAGGTGACAGATGTGATACAGGTGTGTGCAGGCGGCAGATGTGATACAGGTGTTTGCAGGTGTGTGCAGGTGACATATGTGATACAGGTGTTTGCAGGTGTGTGCAGGTGGCAGATGTGATACAGGTGTTTGCAGGTGTGTGCAGGTGGCAGATGTGATACAGGTGTTTGCAGGTGTGTGCAGGAGGCAGATGTGATACAGGTGTTTGCAGGTGTGTGCAGGTGGCAGATGTGATACAGGTGTTTGCAGGTGTGTGCAGGCGGCAGATGTGATACAGGTGTTTGCAGGTGGCAGATGTGATACAGGTGTTTGCAGGTGTGTGCAGGTGGCAGATGTGATACAGGATGTGCAGGTGTGTGCAGGTGGCAGATGTGATACAGGTGTTTGCAGGTGTGTGCAGGTGGCAGATGTGATACAGGTGTTTACAGGTGTGTGCAGGTGGCAGATGTGATACAGGTGTGTGCAGGTGTGTGCAGGTGGCAGATGTGAAACAGGTGTTTGCAGGTGTGTGCAGGTGACAGACGTGATACAGGTGGTTGCAGGTGTGTGCAGGTGGCAGATGTGATACAGGTGTTTGCAGGTGTGTGCAGGTGGCAGATGTGATACAGGTGTTTACAGGTGTGTGCAGGTGGCAGATGTGATACAGGTGTGTGCAGGTGTGTGCAGGTGGCAGATGTGAAACAGGTGTTTGCAGGTGTGTGCAGGTGACAGATGTGATACAGGTGTTTGCAGGTGTGTGCAGGTGACAGATGTGATACAGGTGTTTGCAGGTGTGTGCAGGTGACAGATGTGATACAGGTGTTTGCAGGAGGCAGATGTGATACAGGTGTTTGCAGGTGTGTGCAGGTGGCAGATGTGATACAGGTGTTTGCAGGTGACAGATGTGATACAGGTGTTTGCAGGTGTATGCAGGTGGCAGATGTGATACAGGTGTTTGCAGGTGTGTGCAGGAGGCAGATGTTTGACAGCTCTTAAATGTGACGCAAATTTGAGCTACTTACTGAATCATGGACCACCTTCATTGCATAATCCTTTCCATCCTTCTCATTTTTCACCCGCAGAGTTTTACCGAATTGTCCCTGCCCAATTTCCTCTTGCTGGGTGTAGCCGTGCTGCTTCAGGACACTTGCCTTATTTCCCATGACGATGCTCTGTACAAACACAGTAATAAGGACATTCAGTTAATTATGGGCTATAAATGTATCATCAGGAAAGAGCACAGATAGGGGCCCACCAGCTCAAGCATTTGGTAAGACTCACACTTATTCAGAAGTAGTAACTGAATATTGCTGTTATTTTTCAGTTTTGAAGTTGTTTGGTTCCTTCCATTCGGTTTTTTTTTTTTTTCAGAAAGCTGGAAAGCAAGGAATTTTTTTTTTGTTTAGAATATTTATTTGGGATTTTCACCTTTATTTGACAGTTGCAGAGTAGAGAGAGACAGGAAGGTTGGGGAGAAGAATGGGGGAAGACATGCGGCAAATGACCTGAGCTGGAATCGAACCCAGAACGCCGCGGTAAGGACACAGCTTTTGTGGTGCACGCGCTTAGACCGATGAGCCACTGGGGCACCCTGGAAAGCAAGGAAATTTAATTAAATGTACAGTGTGTAACTTATTTGGCTTTTTATTAGCAAAAATCAAATATTGCTCTCATAAATACGTATTTACCGAAGTCTAATAACAGTCGCATACAAATGAAAGCTTACTCGTAGCTTAGAATGAGTCGTTTACAAATACATAGGTGGCAATGCACCCACCAGAGGCTGCCATGCTGCATCGCCATCTTTGAATCTTGTTAGCGAAAGGGACAAACTTGGTTCGCCTTTCGCGTTTTACCTTTGAATCCCCGTGTGTTGTCGGGGGCGGGGAGGAGAAGCAAGCAAAGACGACTGTGTTGTTGAAAGCGCCCTGCGGTTCATATACTTGCCGCTTCCCTTGAAATGGAGGACCATGGGTACTCTTTGCCCCATGAGAGGGAAGGAAAACCACCCAAGAAAAGAAAAAAAACATGACCGGGATAAAACGAGAGTCTACATCGGCTTAGCTTTTCCCAGGTGGAGACAACTCATGAGCGAGAGGACTTGAAAACGGACGCGGAGGTTGCAACCTTTCTGCTAGACAGGTAATTATATCTAACAGGGAAGTTTATTTTGGCGTAATGTTAGAACCAGGGCAGCGTAGTCCAGCAACTACTTTATCCTCCAGTTTAAGTCGGATAATTTGTTGTTACTTGCAATATAAAACGGCAGAGACGGCTAGTTTGTTAGTTAGCTTACATTGGAAAAGCTCCGTTGCAACAGTTTTCAGTTGCTGTTACTCTGCACATAAGTCATAGTGGTAGGCGACTGTGCGTGATATAACTCTTTCAACCGAATTTTCTGAGTTTTTCCTCATTTTTCATGCTAATTTATTTCAGCTGATTTGCCGAGAGGGGTGGGGTGGGGGGGTGTTGATGTCCTCCCTCTAGTCAGACAGAATAGACCAAAGTGAGACTAGTTTATCATCTTTGTGACAAAGTGAATTAATCACTAGAACCACCAGCATTCTAACGCTAAAAGTATCTTCAGGTAATTATTATTTTGAATCGCCATGTCTCCCAACCCCCCCATGATATTGTCTTGGATAGTTTCAGGGGAAGTGTAAACCTGGAGGAATCGTTTCCCTACGTTTATGGGGAAAAGAGTTCAATTCCCCTAATGGACCACATTGGAGTTAGCTTAGCAATACCCATTATTGATTGCGCGTGACGTCAGGCATTTTGGGCTGGGGTTATAAACTCCACCGTATCTCACATAGATTTCCACTGACAACCACCTACACAACGTTCATTCCTACCATTTATACGCGATATTTGCACACTTTTGTCAGAAGTTGCAGAGCAACAACGACTTGGAAAGTACGCGATTTGGTGGTGTTAGTTTTATAAAGTTTTAGGGAGTTTAAAAGGTTGAATTCCGTGATGAATGAAGTGGCTGCATGCATTCACTTTGATTTTGTAATACGACTATGGGCTGCGAACCATACAGCGAGATGTGATTTAAAATTTTAGCGCATGTAAACAGTGGAGCTTACGTTAAAATGAAATTGTCACGACTGTTGGCAGAAAAAATGGAAAATAACCACTTCTAAAATAAAAACAGTTTAAGTTTGTCTTTCCTTTTATTTTAAATTGTCCATGCTGGCAGTACATATACAAATTCATAGTAGTAAAGCTTATCTTTTCTCTCTTAAGTAGATGCCGACATGGAGTGCTCTTAAGGGCTGCAAGTGTCACATACTATTGCTGCCTTCAAATGGAACTCGTGAAGTTGTGCACTCATGTGCCATGCAGTGAAGTCCTGAGCAGAAATGGCTCAACGTTCAAGTGATAACCGTGCGAGAACACCGTTGCTACGGCAATAAGGACGCCAAAGTATCGTTTCTCCTGGCAGTCTATATGCAAATATTACAACAACAAGAACAAGAGACAAAACAATAAAAGCTGACGACGGTCTACACTGTTCCTTCTTACCCAGTAGGTTCGGGTTATGTTATGCAAACTACATTGTACAGGCTAGCGCTCTCACTAACATTAGCTCCTCCAACGTAGGGTTGCTAACGCAACTACAGAACCCGCAAGCATGGGAATTAAGGGATTACATGGAAAGGCATAACGGCAAAATTGTAGTCCGGATACAATTTCTGAAAATGTCAAACACGTCACAAGTCATGAACTCGAAGCTTTCAGAAAAGTTCGACTTACGACGTCGTGAATACCACAAGAGGGCGGCCCCGTGAAATATAAAATAGGCATGGGCAACGCTCTGCATAAACTCTAATGGAATGCGTAACAGCTGAACTGGGGCGGTAAACAAGCCTCAGAAAACTTATTTAAAAAAAATGATGAAAATACCGTTTTCATACAAAAAGAACACCAAGGTTTGATTAAAAGCAACCTTTTCAATAGGATACCCGCATTTCATACATGAACTCTGCGTATTACGGCCAATAACACGATTTGAACAGAGCTATTATTCGCCCGTTGGATGAATGCGTGACCTCAATTTGCGCCATGTTTACAAACTTTCAAGTGCACGGCGTGGCAAAAATATCCATTTTGGAGGTAGATTTCAAACAACCCGCTGACGTGATATCCCAGCTACGGCCCTTATTGACTTTCGGCCATCTAATTTGAGAAATTACGAGTCTGTTAAGTCCAGTCTAGACCTCCAGGGGATGTGAAATAAGTTCGACAGAAGTTGTTGAAGTTAAATCATGAAGTTCGCCGTGACTTCTTCTCAACAATAGCAAGAAAGGTGAGTGTATTTTTACTGTTAATCTTCATAGTTGACAATATCCTGTGACCCTATTTGTGAAGTTTCAGTAAAATATACCAAGGAATAAACCAGCGCTAGGCATTCAAAAGCCCACCAGTGTTCTGACAAATTTTGCTACCTATGCCACCTCGCGAACACGGTCACAAGATTCATTCACGCATACCCTTCAATTCGAGACTGCGAGGATGGAAATCTGAATAATCAATTAGGAAAAATTCTCGGCTCTCGTAATTCTGTATATCGTTTAAACATTTTGATCAGATTATGAAAGAAGACTGAAAATAAAAAAGCGCCGCTTTTTGTTTGGATGTAACAAGCGCGTATTTAAAGGAGAATACATTGCATATTGATTAAGCATTGAACTCTGCATAAGTCGAACTGTTTTAATATTTGTTGATGACATTGCTTCGGCTTCCTGGAAGCAAATGCAGCGCAAATCTGCTGTCTAGAGAGCATTTCAGGTTCGATGTACTGAGTAATAACGCATGAAACTTAAACTGGCCCGTCATTCTGCGAATAGTCTTACTAAACTAGTTAATCGTCTGATTGCTAATCAAGCAAAGGGAGGTTTCTGCCTCACCAAACTAACCTCTGACTGCACGTCACTGTGTTTTACTATGAATTATTCACAGTAGCTCATTGAAACTATCATGGGAGGAGGTATATGGACATAGTAAAAAAAAAAAAGTGCAAAGGTTTTTTTTTTTAAATCACCACGGGTTATTGAAGGGGAACGTTTGATTCATTTTAAATAGCAGTGGGAGGGCAAACAACTGCGGCATCAGCGACTTCACTGCATTTTATATAGTAATGGGAGTAAGCGTTAATGTTTGCCTCCCACCGATAATTTTGACATTTTGCAGGCCATTGATCCAAAAAAAAAAAAAGACTTCACAGGCAACCCATTCATACCATTTTTAATATCAATGCAAAACCTAATGTTTTTGAGCATAATTGGGTGAAATTCAATGCATTTTCCATTAAAAAGGGCCTAGAGGGCGCTGCTGTACTTCAGAAAAGGGGTAGATGACTTTAGCATCAATTGTTTCTCAGGGTACCCTAATGGATAATTTGGCCTGGTTTTATTTCTGAATAGACTGTATTTTAGAAAATGCCCTCAGGCTTCACCCCCAATTTTCACAATGGGTTTTGTTGAAAAATGCCAAAATCAGCCATTTTTGGGACCCCGTGGCTCAGAGACCCTTTCCTGTAAAGGCGTTGGACTTGTGGCAAACTCTTCGTCTGTGTCTTCTGTACTTACCAGCAAAAAATCATTAGGAAAAAAAAAAAAAAAAAAAAACTTTGTTCTCAGCAACTCAAGAAATGTTGTCATTTTATTCATTTGTATTGCCCATGCCTATATAAAACATCCTTGGCGGCCTTCATATGGACTTTTCTCGTGAACACAACCTCATTTGAAGGCACTACATCTTCCTAAGTGGAAAAGGAAGATCTGCTTAAAACATGCTGGCCTGTTTGGTCAAGGCGCATGCGATTTCCCTCCACCATCCCGAATGTTACGCTTCCTAGCTGATAATGAGCTAAGACGAGACTGAAAGCAGTCAACAGGGTTGATGTCAGAACTGGTATGTGTTTGGATTTTTAGCTCGATCCGAGCTTCATTCATAGAGATAGTGGTTTCTGTTGGGCTATTAAAATTAACTCTTTGCTTTTCAAAGTGGTTATTTTTCTGCATAAAGTTGTGACAATTTTTAACATAAACCCCACTGGTTGCATACACTAAATTTTTTATTCCCATCCCACTGTACGGTTCGCAGCCCATGAGTCATATTACTAAATGAAAGAGAAGATATGTAGCCTCTTCATTCATCACATAATTCAACCTTTTAAACTCCCTAAAACTTTACAACACCAAATCGTGTACTTTCCATGTCATTGTTGCTCTGCAACTTCTGACAAGTGTCTCAATATTGCGTATAAATGGTAGGAATGAACGTTGTGTGGCTGGCTGTCAATGGAAACCTGAGATCCAGTGGAGTTTATACCCCCAGCCAAAAATGCCTGACGTCACGTGCAACGGATAATGGGTATTAAAGCTAAGTCCGATGTGGTTCATTCTCAAACACGATGTCGTATGTTAATTAGCTATTATGCAACTAAAATTCAGCTGCATTCTAGCCTTTTTTGCAATCGCATATTTCATTACTCTTCAGCTGATATGGCCATCTTGCCAGCTAGCCAGCACTATTTAGGAAAAATTTTGTAAAATCATAAGTGATTAAGCGAAAGTTTAGTTTGGACGCACGAAAGCACCACAAAACATAATAGAAGTTCATGCCCATTGCAGCAAGCTAAATGGGTAAAGTTGGGGCAAAACCAAATCATATTGCGCCAATATGACTGTTGGAGCGGCCATCATAAAAGGGCTGGAACACCGACTAACATGTTTTAACTGACGAAGGAATAATCACACAGCCATCGGTTTCATTTGACCGGCATGCGCACTCTGCTGGGGCAAGCAGTCATTTATTGATTTGCGACACCTGCTACCCATTTACCACACCCCTTTCCAGACAACCTAGTCAGTGTAAGAGCGCACAAGATCAACATTATTCAACACCCCCACTTGCTTATACTGAACTCATTTTTCATTTCATGTTTAACCCTTTACACCAAAGGTAACACACAAATCTGTCAAGCATCGTTTTAGTTACAGGTTTAGTCAATATATCTGCCACCATGTCTGGACAATATTCTAGTTATTTTCCCATCGCAAAGGGCAGATTGAACAAAATTAAACTTGATGTCAACATGTTTACACCTTTGACGACATACAGGGTTCTTGGACAAAGCAAATTGCACCTTGATTGTCCTCATAAATTGTCACTGCTGTGTACTCACACCCATTGTCCATTCCATTCAGTAGCTTTCCTGTTTTGCAGCTGCCAAAGCAATGTATTCTGCGTCACATGTGGATAAAGCAACTACATGGTTTTAGATTTCCAGTAAATAACAGGACCTGTTCCAGACTAATAGCCAGTTGTACTTTGCCTGTCATTCTGATCTGCTGCCCAATCAGCATCACTAAATGCAACAGGATTAAGATTCACATCACTTTTCTAACAATTCCTGGTCCCCTTTAAATATCTCAGCACATGCTTTGCTGCTACTCAACGTTGTTCTTTTGGTTCCAATAAGTGTTGTGACAGCTTACTGACAATGAAACCTAAATCTGGTCCAGTACACATTACATAGATCAAACTGCCAACCATTTCCCAATACCTTCTTGGATCAGCAGATTCACCTTCTGTAAGGGTGCGTTCAGGAACCAGAAGCAAGACCCAAAATATCCAGCAAACTTGTTCTTTATTGGGTCTGGGGTGGAAACCCCTGCAGGGCAGTAGTTAACGGTACAGAGTCCACAATCCAAAATCAGAATCCAGTAGTCGTAATCCAGTTCGTAAACAGGGCAGCAAACACAAAACTCAGGGTCGGACAAAGCAGGTTCGTTTCACGGGCACAAGAATATCAAAGACGAAGCCAAAATCAAAATCCAGGACATTCCAGTCAGAAGTATAACACTAAGAGTACAAGGCATAAACAACACAGCACAAGGAAAACGTTCTGACAAGAGCTGGCTGTGAACTGACTGCTTAAATACACATACGGGAAGTCACATGCTATAATAGGGAACAGGTGAGCTGGATCAGATTAATTAACAAAGGAATGAACAAGAGGAAGTTCCTAACCACATGAAATTGGCGAAGGCCAAAACGCGGACAGGGATTACACAGACAGCCTATGACAAACAAACGGCTCCGGTTAGGGAGTTCTAAAGTGCACAGAGAGTGAGGCAGAACAGTGATTAACAAGGTGCGGAGAATCCGCTGAAGCGCAGCAAAGTAAATTGAGTGAAGGCAAGGGGCGGAGACTAGAGCAGAGCGAGTGCTGAGAGCTTGTTAGTCAATTAGTAATGTGGAGCTATACAATCCCTGGTGATCGTTAGTAAGTTAGTACTATAAACAATGTTAGTTAATGTTAGTAATTTATCTAAAATAATAAACTGTTAGTATTTGTTAGTAAAGATAGAACAGAAAGGTGAAGGAAGCAAATGAGATTGGAAGGAATGTTTGGAAACCCAGAAACCATGAAATCACCTGAAAACGTGGCACACAAGACTGGGGAATAAAACTGTCACATCACATATGACCAGACAGGGGAGACTGTGTAATGCAGGGCATGAGAAATACAAAAACCAGAATGATAATCTAAACTGTGAATATGAGAAATGGCAGGGAAAAGACATGACAAAATACAAAACATGGCATGGACTATATCAAAAAACATGGCTTGGAAACAGAGTCATAACAAAAACATGGTCAGGAACAACAGAATCATAATACCTTCATTGTCAAATTTCAATTTGCTTTCACATGGGGTTGATCTAGATTTGCAATGAGTCATGTCAAACCTCTCGAAAATCTTTGTAATGTACCTTTTTTGGCTCATTTTTATTTCTCCTTCCCCCTGTGCAAAATCAATGCCTAGGAAGTGTTTAAGTGTATGCCCCTGTCACACTGTGGCGACTATTGTGGCGAATCCCTGCGAACTGGGGGGATTATTTTTGTTGTCGTCATTCGCCTGTCTGGGGCCCTGTCTGGACCTATACACGAATGCCCTAAGATTGTGGTACGCATGCTGTAGGTATTTTGTAAGATTGCCGTAGGTATGTCGGTGACGGGAGTAAGAATGCAGTGAGAATGAACAAGAATCATTACGCATGTAGTACAAATCACGTACGAACTTTGTACGAAGCTAGAAGACTGGAGTAGGAATCATGAAGAATCACCATGAATGTATCTCGATCGCAGTACGAACTCACTGCGCTTTGAGTCTGAACGCAGTACGATTTTTGCATTTCGGTTTGGGTTTGCATTTGTCAAAATCTCAACGGCAACTGAAGTCTCTCAATTTGAACTCGACTATTTATACACTCGCCACCATTCAGCGGGGGTCCTCCCATGTTCGCACTCATTCAGTAGTGGAGTCGTGCTCAGTCGTACTAATTATGCGGTGGTTAAGTGGCATATGCATATTGGGTTCACGGTCAATCGCCTCCATTAATCTCGATTCCTTCTGCATTTGCGTCAGTGCGTACTAGGTTCTCAGCGCATTCGTGGTGCATATGTAGTGAATACGTAGGGCAGGCGTACAACATACGTGCCTATTCTTCCCTCTTAGTAGGCATACCTACTACTTGCGCCCAATTCAAAATCCAACCGTCAAATTGTCGTGATTGGTCGTGGTCATTCTTGCTCCCGCGCCTCACTACGACCCCCTACAAATGTTCAAGAATATATGCGAATCGCCACGACTGGCTCCAAGAATGCAGTAGGAATGCAGAACGATGAAAAATAAATCGCGCTTGGACCACGAATGATTTGAACATTTCAAAACAATCGTAGCCCCTCTGAGACTGGCCAAGAATGCTGGCGAATGAGGGAGAATCCATCACAAGCCCAATACGAATTGCCAAGATTTTTTCACTTTTTCTAGTTCGCGGGGATTCGCCCTCCTAAGTCGCCACAGTGTGACAGGGGCTTTACCGAGATCTTTCATTTTGAATTTTTCACTCAACATTTCTTTCACACTTCAGAGCGTTTGACTATCACTCGCTGCAATAATAAAGATCATCGACCCAAATTATCAATATTATTTTCTCACTTTCAGTTTGTTTACTATAAACACAGTGGTCAGCCGGATTTTGGATAAAACCGTTTTGGCTTAGGAAATCATGAAGCATTTTATTCTAATTCCGTCGTGACTGTTTCAAACCATAAAGTGATTTATTGAACTTACAGACTAGTTTCTCACCTGTCTCCGACTTAACCTCAAATCCTTCTGGCTGCTCCATGTATAGCTCACAATCAATAGGGGCATGCAAATATGCAGTTTTTACATCCATTTGATGCAGTTCTAAATCATATTGAGCTGCAAGTTGCATTAAGCTACGTACTGATGTCATATCAGCAGTTGGCGAAAAAGTCTCCTTATAATCAATCCCTCCAACTTGACTATAACCTTTTGCCACATACCTAGCTTTATATGTCGTCCCAACTGAGTTTTCTTTGACTGTGTAAACCCATCTATCCCCCACTGCATGCTTGCCTTCTGGCAATGTTGTTGGGGAAAAGGTATCGTTTTCCCTCAAAGAATTCATCTCCTCCCACATAGCCTTAGTCCACTGTTCTGACTCTGGTGAGCTCATAGCCTCCCTCAGTGTTTGGGGTACATCACATATGACTCTATAACAATAATCAATACTGGTTAATACATGGTCATCATCACATTTTACCTCACACTCATAGTCACTTAAATACTGAGGACGTCTCTTCTCCCTCTCTGGATAACGTCTACTATTACCACTCTCCCCTTCACCTGTATTGGTGTTTACACACCTCTGCTTCTTTTCCCTGGGGAGTTGATTTTGTCATGCCAGTTTGTGGTAAGTGAGTTTAAACTCTCTCCCTACGCAAAACATACTCACTCATTTCCTGATCTGTCTGAGTTTGACACTCATTGACACTCTTTGCAATAAACTTCACCAACCTGTTTTTGGTTACTTTTCCTGAGTCTGGATAGAAGACTCGATATGCAGGGCTGTTCTTATCATAACCAACAAAACTCCCTTTTTCACATCACGAGTCCAACTTTTTCTTATTGTATTTGTATGCATAGCACACTGACCCAAATGTTTTCATTCTTGAGAGATCTGGCTTCTTCCCAGTCAACATGTAATATGGAGTCTGCCCTACACGTCTGTTATAACATCGGTTGCGAATGACTGCAGCAGTCTGAACTGCATATGTCCACAGCTCTTTTGGTGGGCTAATTAACATGCATCTTGCCATTTCTAGCAAAGTTCTCCAGTTCCTCTCAGCAGTCCCATTTTGATGGGGTGAATAGGGAGCTGAGGTTTCATGTCTAATGACATTTTTGCTGAGCAGTGACTGAAATTCACTAGATGTAAACTCCGTGCCATTGTCAGATCTAATGCATCTAATTTTACCATATGGTGCAACATCAGCAATGAACTTCTCAGTACCTTTAACTGTGTCACTCTCAGCTTTCAGGAAATATGTAAACACTGCTCCTGAATAGTCATCTGTGAATGCTAAAATATACCTGAACCCATCTTTTGCTTTCGGCTCTATAGGTCCAGCCAAATCTGTATGTACAAGTTCAAGAGGAATTTTGCTTTTTCATCTGGATCTCTATTCCTGCTCTGAGCAAATTTATTTTTTGTGCAAATTTCACATTTCAGGGTAGACTTTTCAGTTTTACCTTTAATTTTCATCCCCTCTGTGACACTTTCCAACTTTAACACATCCTCATAATTACAGTGTCCTAAGATTTCATGCCACGTTTGAAAATCATAACACCCATGACATTCGGCAACATCATCTGTAACAGTGCTTAAATAGAATAGTCTATCATGCACCTGAATGTCAAATGTCGCACCATTTTTACGGACAAGCTTGTTCTGACCTTCCTTGAAGATGACTGTCGCTCCTTAGGTGGTCGCTGCCTTAACCGAGAAGATATCCTGTGGAAAAAATGGTACGTACAGCGCCCCAATCAACATCGTGTCCATCACCTGACCTTTACTGTCCCTCAGGCGAACCATGGCATTACCTTTCTTCAGCACAATGCTGCTGGTCCTCTCTCCATCAGCAAGTTCCAAAACATGCTTATGTGGCTCAAAACTTGCGTCAGAGTCCTTGAATTTAGCGATGTCCCTGACGATGTGCAAAGTGGCCCGTGTCAACCATGAGGCTTCTCTCCTTCACTCCACTGACCAGGGCTCCATCCACCTGACGGACCTTGAAAGCGAACGTGTGATCCTCCTCATCCACCGCCTGCTTCACCTTGTCCCGCCTTCTCTGCCTGCAGTTCGCGTCCTTACGCGTGGAACTCTTGCAGAAACTACACCACTGTCTCTGTCCCCACTCGCCAGCAGCAGAAGTGTACTCCACAGCTTTATGACCCCTCTGGCCGCAGTTATAACAGGACAGTTTCACGCTCCCGCTCTCTCTTCCTCTCACTTTCATCACGCTGTCATCATCTGGGCAAACGGAATTGTACTTTTCCGTGCTCTCATAGGTCCTTAGCTTCGTTTTAAACACGGTGAAACTCGATTTCTCATCACTTTGTGTAATATGGAGGGAAAATGGCTTAAATGAGTCCAGCAGGCCCTTCAGGATCATTGCAGTTAACAAGCCATCACTTACAGTTTCCCCTGCATTCCTCAATGCTGTGATAGCAGTCTCTGCACGAATAACATAGTCTGTGACGCTCTCATTAACAGCTTTCTGAAGGGACGCCAGCTCCGTGTATAAGCTAATCACTCGTGGCTTTCCCTTACCAGCGTAATGGTCCCTCAGAATCTTTAGCGCCTTTCTGCCATCATCCGCCGCGTCTCTCATCACAAGGGACAGGCTTGTATCGTCCAACAGCTGAATCAGTTCTGCATACACCTCTTCATTTTTCTCAGCCACATCGTTGGCGTCCTCACCAGGCAGCTCGTTGAGAATGGTGCTCTTCAGATTAAGCAGACGCAGGTGTGCCAGAAACTTAGTTTCCCACAATTCATAATTCTTCTCATCTCCGTCGAAACATAAACGGTTCCATCGACTTCCTGGGCCCATAACCTGTTAGAGCGGCCATCATAAAAAGGGCTGGAACACAGACTAACATGTTTTAACTGACGGAGGAATAATCACACACAGCCATCGGTTTCGTTTGACCGGCATGCGCAGTCTGCTGGGGCAAGCAGTCATTTATTGATTTGCGACACCTGCTACCCATTTACCACACCCCCTTTCCAGACAACCTAGTCAGTGTAAGAGCGCACAAGATCAACATTATTCAACAATGGCTGCGTTTACATGGGTCCAAAAATCTACTTATAATCGGATTGACAGCTTAGTCAGAATCAGAATGTCTCATGTAACCACCTTAGCTGATCCGATTCACCCAGATCGGTTTAAATTTTCGATTGGATTGACAGGTAGTCTACGCCGATTGATAATCAGCTTGATGCCACATATAAACGGCCGAACAGAGTGGATTCGGTTGATGGATTGGATTATTCGTTCTCTGCGATAGCTCCCTAGTCGTAGTAGTCATGTAATGCGTAATGACGCGTTCGCGTTCAGGTAGTGGGACCTTTTGCGCATGTCAAAGAAACTGTAATTGGTCTCAGCTGGGGCCATGTGTACGCGGATTGAACATGGTTCGCTTTCCTTCGCATTCATGTATACAGATCGAATCAGATTCATTTAATCAGTTTGATTTCAAGCAGATTGAGGAAAACAATCCATGTAAACGCAGCCACTGACGATTATTTAGAAAGAATTTCCATAGTTAACATTAACTAGCTAGATGGCTATATAATTTAATTGGGGAAATTTTAAAATGCTTTACATAAAGAAGCTTAACGTTGCTTAATGTAACAAAACAGCGACATAAGATCACAAAATTCCTCTCGGACATTTCTTGCCAGGTGCACTTTCTCCAACCAAAAAATGAAAACCTAAGTCCTTTTTCTTGTAATGTGCTTAAATGGAGGGGAAAATGCTAAACACTTATAATGTTTGTTTCCCTGGGACTTCGGTTCTGATTTTTTGAATAAAGACAGTGCTGATGACTAGAAATTTTCGTGATTATTGGTCGCTGTTTTGGAGCATTAAGCCACGTTAAGCTTTCTCTAAATAATGAGCCTCAATGGAGGGGAAAATGCTGAATGTGATATAATGTGCGTTTTCCTAGGATTTCGGTTTTGAGGTTTAGGTAGGAAGAAGTGCTCCTGACGAGAAATGTCTGAGAAGTGGCGATTATTGATAGCTGTTTTGCTACGTTAAGCCACGTTAAGCTTTTATCACGCTCAGCGTTTTTGAATTTCCCATATAATTGTCTCCTAAATACAAGCTAGTGCAAGTTGTCTCCTAAATAGAATTCCTACTCAGGAAGTGAAGCATTTTAATGGGAGGATGATGAGGGCTCGGGGAAAATGCATGTCGGATGAGTGCCAGGATCCTGGAAATACCCCCAACCCCCCTCGCGTACGCCCCTGGATATTAATTAGCACTGATAGGGGGCAGGATTGCTCTCTAAATACTGACAGATTTCAGCTGGTTTCTTGGCTTTCCATGCCTTTTTGTACCTCCTTTTCCACATGAGTTCAATACTTATTCCACATAACATCATTCATGGACTTATTGCGTGCTTGCGGCTAAAGGCGAGCCACATATTGTTCTTCCTCAGCGTGTTTATTTATGTATTATGTGCTTGCCACAGGCAAGCAGAGGCCGAAGGTAAGCCACGTATTGTTCTTCTTAAGTCCGTTAGGCGAAATCATTACTCAAAAAAAAAATTTTGAAATCGCTCCGCCGGCCACAATTTCCAATGTAAACATTAAAAAAAAAAAAAAAAAAAAAGCAGAGTATCCTGTCACTCACGGTGTTTTTGTTTTCACCATAGGACCTACGGTCTGCCAGAAAATGGCAGTAGTTCGGACAGTGTGAATGAAGAATTCTTTGAATTCTTCTCTGTCTCACAGCGCTTGAGAGGCAGCAAGCAGGCAGGGGTGCTGCTGTCTCCATAGAGACAGGCACACACATAGAGAAGCTGCTGTGTCAGACTCACGTGCACACACACACACACACACACACACACACACACACACCTGTCACTCTGAAATTTGTCCTTTAAACTATGTCAGATGATACCTGTGTATGTGTGTGTGTATGTGTGTGTGTGAGAGAGAGACAGACAGACAGACTACCTACCTACACTCTGCCAGACTGCCACTCTAGTGTGTGTGTGTGTGTGTGAGAGAGAGAGAGAGACAGAGAGAGACTGCATCTTTAGCGTCAACATTTTAGCAAGCAGACTCTTGAGGTTCGTCCTGACGAAATGCAGTTCTAGTTTGTTTTGATTTCTTTGTGTGTGTGGATTGCTTGGATTGTTACCGAAATCTGGTGAAAATTTTGTGTCAGTAGCCCCATTAAAAATATATTCACTGAGAAAAATGTTGACGCGTTCAATGCTTATTTTCCCCGCTGTATTTTGTTGAAATGTTTTATGGCCTTGGTTTGAGGCTATTAATTATTTCAATCTCAGGGAGAATTTTATCTGTCTGAAAAGTCCAGGGTCATTTAACAGTCCCAGTCCTCACTACATAACAAAGCCCTTTCATTTCACCCTTGAGTGTCACTCAGTAGCAGGACATGCTGAGAGGGTATTTCAAAATAAAAGCCAGCTGAAATATCATATTTTCCTGCCGTGCTCCCTCTAATTTCAGATTAGATGTTACCACACAAATCTCACTACAGCATGATAGCACATCTCCTCTTAGTGTTTCCCAGACAGTGTGACAACATTCTGATGTGGTATTTCCAAATTAACTCCTTGGGAAATACATAAAATTTGCCTTATTGTTGTGTTTCCAGTGTCCTGTGCCGTCTGCCAGGACAGTGCGGTGGGGTTTTAACGTTTTCTTGTACCAGGATTCATAGTTCATGTTCTTTGCTCATGTTTTTAATTATTTGCCATGTCTTGTTTCTCGCCCAGGTCTGGTTCCTGGTCTGCCCAGACAATCCGCCTCTCCTGCGTGGCCATTTCTATGTTTTACTTCTCGCACTACATTCGGGAGTGGCTTACGGTTTCAACCTTCCTTTTTACGTTTCTTTCTTCCGGGCTTCCTAATATTCATTCCTCATGCTCGTTAATTATTTTAATTGGTTACTAACAAGTCACTAATCATTCACGGGGGGGGGAGCTGTTTTCATTAGACAGGCACGTACTAACCATGACTAGTTTAGACAGGGATTTAACTCACATGCTTCCTGCTTTCGCTATATTCTTACCTGTGCTTTACTATTATCTAGTTTAACACTTTAACTGTTCATAGTAACTTACTGGGCTTATTGCAGCACACTCATTCTTCTTAATGAGCAAACACCCGTTTTTGTTGTCTCGTCAGGCCACAGGGGTTTTCCTCTCTCGTCCTCGTGCAGTTTGATCAAGCAATCTTGTGTCTCCCTGTCCTCCCACAGGTGATCCTCATTGTCTCGTCATTTCCTGAGCTATATCTGGGCTGGAGTTGGCTGGCAGACGGAGGCTGTGTCCGAAATCACTCACTATATAGTGGGTTCGGCACGTTTTAGGGCTGTCCGAATTGTTTGTAAGAATTATTATCCCCTACATAGTGAACTCACTACATCCCACAATCCACCGTGAAATGTAGTGAACATCTGATGGTCACTAACCCAGCTGTATATCCCATCATGCACTGCACACAAACCGAAAAGCTGCATAAGAGCTGCGTTTAGTCAATGGAGTTTGAAAACAGGCACGAGACATTTATTAGCTTCAGGCGCGAAAATTTTTTTTTTTATTACAAACCGACCAGCGCAGGAGACTCATTTCTTTACGAAGGATATTTCATGAAGGACAGGGCACGTAACGTAATGATGAGAGTGAGATTTCAAACGGACATCTAAGTACAATTAAAATGAATAATGATGAGTTAGAGGACAAAAAATAGATGATTAAAGAAATTTAAGGCAAATTAATTTTATTGCACGATAATGGTAAGCACAAACACGGCAGGAAATATACTCTGTTTATTACAAAAATTCATCCAAATCCTACAACTGAAGTTGAATAGGTACGATTTAATTTTGCGACAGCAATGACGCTATTTACAGCAGCGACAAAACGAGCCAGGTAGTGTCCGAAAGCGTTTTTTCTCTCTGCCAATGAACTCACTATATAGTCACCTACATACAGGTGCATCTCAATAAATTAGAATATCATCAAAAAGTTGATTAATTTCAGTAATTTGATTAAAAAGTGAAACTCATATATTATATAGATTCATTACACACAGACTCATATATTTCAAGTGTTTATTTCTTTTAATTTTGATGAGTATAACTGACAGCTGATGAAAACCCAAAATTCAGTATCTCAGAAAATTGGAATATTACTTAAGACCAATAAAAGAAGGATTTTTAACACTGAGATATTGGAATACCGAAAAGTATGAACATGTACAGCATGCAATACTTGGTCGGGGCTCCTTATGCATAAATTACTGCAGCAATGGGGCGTGGCATGGAGGCGATCAGCCTGTGGCACTGCTGAGATGTCATGAAAACCCAGGTTTCCCTGATAGCGGCCATCAGCTCTTCTACGTTGTTGGGTCTGGCGTCTCGCATCTTCCTCTTCACAGTAACTCATAGATTCTCAATAGGGTTTAGGTTAGGCGAGTTTGCCGGCTAATCAAGCAGAGGGATACCGTGGTCCTTAAACCAGGTACTGGTACCTTTGGCAGTGTGGGCAGGTGCCGAGTCCTGCTGGAAAATGAAATCAGCATCTCCATAAAGCTGGTCAGCAGAGGGAAGCATGAAGTGCTCTAAGACTTCTTGGTAGACGGCTGTGCTGACCTTGGACCTGAGAAAACACAGTGGACCAACACCAGCAGATGACATGGCTCCCCAAAGCACCACTGACTGTGGAAACTTTACACTAGACCTCCAGCAGCTAGGATTCTGTGCCTCTCCTCTCTTCCTCCAGACTCTGGGACCTTGATTTCCAAATGAAATGCAAAATTTACCTTCATCTGAGAGGAGGGCTTTGGACCACTGAGCAGCAGTCCAGTCCTTTTTGTCCTTAGCCCAGGTAAGACGCCTCTGACGTTATCTCTGGTTCGAGAGAGGCTTGACACAAGGAATGCGACAGTTGAAGCGCATGTCCTGGATACGTCTGTGCGTGGCGGCTCTCGAAGCACTGACTCCAGCTGCAGTCCGCTCCCTGTGAATCTCCCCCAGGTTCTGAAATGGGCTTCCTTTCACAACCCTCTCAAGGCTGCGGTTATCCCTGATGCTTGTGCACCTTTTTCTACCTCGTTTTCTCCTTCCATTCAACTTTGCACTAATGTGCTGGGATACAGCACTCTGCGAACAGCCAGCTTCTTTAGCAATGACCTTTCGTGTCTTACCCTCCGTGTGCAGGGTGTCAACGATCATCTTCTGGACAAGTGTCAAGTCAGCAGTCTTCCCCATGATAGTGTGGCCTACTGAACCAGCCTGAGACCATTTAAAGGCTCAGGTGTGACACCATGAGTCTTCAATACTGAGCTTCTTCACACTATTCTAATTTTCTGAGATACTGAATCTTGGGTTTTCATTAGCTGTCAGTTGTACTCATCAAAATTAAAAGAAATAAACACTTGAAATATATCAGTCTGTGTGTAATGAATCTATATAATATAGGCATGGGCAATACAAATGAATAAAATGACAACATTTGTTGAGTTGCTGAGAAAAAAGTTTTTATTATTTTCTAATGCTTTTTTGAAGGTAAGTACAGAAGACACAGACGAAGAGTTTGCCACAAGTCCAACGCCTTTTACAGGAAAGGGTCTCAGAGCCACAGGGTCCCAAAATGGCTGATTTCGCATTTATCAACAAAACCCATTGTGAAAATTGGGGGTGAAGCCTGAGGGCATTTTCGAAAATGCAGTCTACTCAGAAATAAACCTGGCCAAATTATCCATTAGGGTACCCTAACAGAAATAATTGATGCTAAAGTCATCAACCCCTTTTCTGAAGTACAGCAGCACCCCTAGGCCCTTTTTAATGGAAAATGCATTTAATTTCACCCAATTATGTTCAACAAACATTAGGTTTTATGTTTATATTAAAAAATGGTATGAATGGGTTGCCTGTGAAGTTCTTTTTTTTTTTTTGATCAATGGCCTGCAAAAATGTCAAAATTATCGGTGGGAGGGCAAACATTAACGCTACTCGCCCATTACTATATAAAATGCAGTGAAGTCGCTGATGCCGGCAGTTGTTTGCCCTCCCACTGCTACGGAAAATGAATCAAACGTTCCCCTTCAATAACCCGTGGTGATAAAAAAAAAAAAAACCTTTGCACTGTTTTTTACTATGTCCATATACCCTCCTCCCATGATAGTTTCAATGAGCTACTGCGAATAATTCATAGTAAAACACAGTGACGTGCAGTCAGAGGTTAGTTTGGTGAGGCAGAAACCTCCCCTTTGCCTGATTAGCAATCAGACGATTAACTCGTTTAGTAAGACTATTTGGCAGAATTACGGGCCAGTTTAAGTTTCCATGGCGTTATTACTCAGTACATCGAACCTGAAATGCTCGCTAGACAGCAGATTTGCGCGTACTTGCTTCCAGGAAGCCGAAGCAATGTCATCAACAAATATTGAAACAGTTCGACTAATGCAGAGTTAAATGCTTAATCAATATACAATGTATTCTCCTTTAAATACGCGCTTTTAGACCCAAACAAAAAGCGGGCGCTTATTTTCAGTCTTCTTTCATAATCCGATTAACAAAATGTTTAAGATATACAGAATTACCGAGAGCCGAGAATTTTTCCTAATTGATTATTCAGATTTCCATCCTCGCAGTCTCGAATTGAAGGGTATAAGTGAATGAATCTTGTGACCGGTGTTCGCGAGGTGGCATATTTTGATAGGTAGCTAAATTCGTCAGAACACTGGTAGGTTTTGAACGCCTAGCGCTGGTTTATTCCTTGGTATATTTTACTGAAACTTCACAAATAGGGTCACAGGATATTCTGTCAACTAACTATGTAGGTAATAGTAAAAAATACTCTCACCTTTCTTGCTATTGTTGAGAAGAAGTCACGGCGAACTCGTGACGAACTTCAACAACTTCTGTCGAACTAATTTCACATCCCCTGGAGGTCTAGACTGACGAACAGACTCGTAATTTCTCAAATTAGATGGCTGTAAGTCAATAAGGGCGTAGCTGGGATATCACGTCAGCTGGCTGTTTGAA
Organism: Gymnothorax javanicus; assembly: GCA_029692085.1. Lineage (NCBI taxonomy): Eukaryota > Metazoa > Chordata > Actinopteri > Anguilliformes > Muraenidae > Gymnothorax > Gymnothorax javanicus. The sequence goes on along the minus strand of CM056201.1, from coordinate 1,431,486 downwards.
ATCTACCTCCAAAATGGATGTTTTTGCCACGCCCGTGCACTTGAAAGTTTGTAAACACGGTGAAAATTGAGGTCAGGCATTCATCCAACGGGCGAATAATAGCTCTGTTCAAATCGCGTTATTGGCCGTAATACGCAGAGTTCATGTATGAAATGCGGGTATCCTATTGAATAGGTTGCTTTTAATCAAACCATGGTGTTCTTTTTGTATGAAAATGGTATTTACATCATTTTTTTATAAGTTTTCTGAGGCTTGTTTACCGCCCCAGTTCAGCTGTTACGCTGTTACGCAGAGCGTTGCCCATGCCTATATAATATATGAGTTTCACTTTTTCAATCAAATTTACCAAAATAGATCAAATTTTTGATGATATTTTAATTTATTGAGATGCACCTGTAGTAAGTCCCTTTATAGTGAGTAGGGAATAGTGAATGAGTGAGTGATTTCAGACACAGCCAGAGTCTCTCGTTTTCCGCGTTCACCTCGTGTGTCAGTCATGCCCTTGTGTGGTCTGCCTATCACACTCATAGTCTTTGCCATACCTCTTGTTTTGTTTTTTTGTGTGTGCCGTGTGCCATTGCCGCCAGTACTTATTTCTGTTTGTTTGGAGTTCTTCCCTAGAGGTTCTAGTGGTTTTTGTTTTCTCTCGTTTTGTATTTTTCGTTGCCTGCTCTGTGATGCATTTTTCAGTTGGATTTTTGCAACTCTTCGGGTCAAGATTTCTGTTTGGGCATCATGCCTGTTTGCTTTCTTTTTATAATAAAAAAACCTGAATCAAGTCCTGCTGTCTTGCACCTGGTTGTCAGCCTGCGTCTTGCAACACTTATTTCCTCTAATTTCAGATTGAAATGCATCAAGCTTGATTGATCTTAAATAGTTGAGATGGAATATGTACCAAGGTTAACAATAATGATAATAATAATGCTTACCTTAGCTTTGGAGATTTTTTTCTGAAAGAACTCCGAAATGCCTAACAGAACTTAGATTTACCAATGAGGCAAACTTGTTGCTGTCAGTACAGGATGGTGAGCAGACCGTGCACAGGAAGTGAGGGTTAGATGTGTATTTATCTGCAGCAGCTAAGGGCATTTCTCAGTGCAGAAAGTTTAGTTTCACTTTCTCATCAGTGCTGAAGGAAGGGAGAGGATCTGATAGAAACTTCAAGAGGAAGAAAATATGAAATATTTGGGCTTATAAACAGCTAACTGTGCAGACAGTATTATACTGCATATGTAGTGTAAGAGCTCCCCTTGGTTTGCTGTTAATATTTAGAGAAGATGTATTATAACCAGAGCACCTGCTTTATTTTGCTTTATTTTATTTTCAAATGAGATTGCAATAACGTTGTAAAGATTGTTGTCCACGAACGCATGGACTGTAGTATATTGACGGATAGTTTTAGAGTTTGTGATGCCTCTTGACTGTGGTTAGCTTGATACTTTAGTCCTCCCTCAGGCCCCATGTAGGTTCTCACCTCTGTGCTCTGTTTTTTTTTCTTTTATGTCAAGGTTTATGAAATCACCGGCCCTATCAGTGGTGGTTCTAGCTTGAATGGCACCCTGGGCGAGACCCCCCTCTGTGCCCCCCCTTCCCCCCCCCCCCCAAAGTAAATAAAACTAACCACAACTTTCTGAGCAAACTTGTTTTGTACCTTTTGAAAAGGTTTTACAACTTTTGCTGTTCATTACTAACAGACAAAAAAAAAAAAAAAAAAATCATCAGTGCCGAAAAGTGTATAATTAGCGAGGAGAAAATCATTTATGTAGGCGGCATTTTCATAAAGGAAATTTGCACTACGATGTATGTTCATCAACACCAACAAACGTTCATTATTCTTTCACACCACGGAACATTTGTTTATTTCAATAGAATTTCAATAATAATATATAGGCCTACATGTAATGCACGAAATAAAACGTTGCGTTTAATGACTTCTCCCTCCTCCCTTTTATGCAACTTAAACAACTCTACGTAACTACAGACTCGGTCCAACCTGCTCAGACATTATTGATCTTCAGAAGGCCAACAAAACGGCCCGTCGCTGGATTCAGAGGTGGAGCGACAAGATATGAATGAATGAAACTTAAACAATGAAAAAAGCGGGTAGAGCCGGTACCACGTAGCAGAAATGGGGCATAAGTTATTGTTACATTTTGTCCATTTAATGGACTTCAGTATGTTCTACATGATATTCTGATTATTGATGTGCGAGCACACTCATGAGAATATCGGTAAAACATAGGCCTGTAGACTATGTACTGACGTCCCGTTGCAAACGTCTGATGGCCAAATCAACTATTGACATTATGCAACGGCACACGATCAAAATATTCAACAATTGTTGGAGAGTTGTGTAATTAAATCTTGAAAGTGGTCATGTTCTTCTTGAAAAATCATTTACAACCTTATGGCTTTCCATTTTGTTTCTGTTTTGGAATGGCGTTTAAACTAAATTTTTAATTCCGTCGTTGGAGACACTGACATACGTTACGGTCTTTTGACTCTAGATAAAGGAAGGGAAAAAAAAACAATTATGGAAGCTTCATAATCCCTTTTGACCGACATTAAGCGGCATGTATACAACTCTAAAAATGAAATCAGATATGTTTTTGTGCCCAGATTGTAGTGATTTTGGTGATATATGTATGAAAGCTACATTTAACTCTTAATGAATAAATGAATGAATGAATGAATGAATGAATGAAGGCGCGCAATCGGAGGTGCGCAGTGAGTGGTTTACACCAGCACCTGCGACAGTCTGCACCATACCCAGCGCAGAGCGCCGCCCAAACCCCTCGCTATGTGAAAGGCCCTTCAGTCCTCGGTAAAGTGAAATGACAATGAAGCATTTTATCTTACAGGTTGTCTGGTTTTGCTAGATATTTAGATATATTGCGCGTTCTCTAACGAACATGAACAACTTCCGTATAATATTTATTAAGTAATCAGTCATCGAAGTGTTTATCGAAGTGTTTCACAATTCCACATTAATTCGGTCTCTGGCTCCAATGTCTCACTTTGAAAATTGTATGTTGCTCTGACAGTGGCCGATTAGCTTCCTCCAGGGCAACATCACAACATACTCTTGCTTGTGATATACTGTTGCTGGTTTTAATGGAAAACGCGCCCTCGCATAGCCATAAGATTGCTGGGTAGAGTGTTTAAATGCTCGCATTCATAGTCCCACACCCACTCGAAGTCCGCAGACACTGCCCGGTCACCCCCTCTGTCCATGTGGCCGCGACTATACAAAACTGAAAAAAAAAAAAAAAAATGTGGAAAGTTGTGTTAATTATCCCTCTCTTCCCCTCATGTGTAAGCACAAGCCTGTCATTTCGGTTCTAAAGGAATTGAAACGAAACGCAATGTGGGAAAGATGCGAGTCCAGAACACGGCTTTAGATTAACAACTTTACGCAGTGTCTATAGATACGGCGGTTTTATGGGTCCGGCAGACGATTTGAAGGGAATAGGATAAGGATTAGGGATTATGGTTAGGGGAAGGGTTAGGCTAGGGATCAGGGTTAGGTTAGGGCAGGGTTTGAAATTGGGACTGCCGCACCTCTACATTGAAACGCACTGGAAAACTGCCGTACCCATAGCAACTGCCACAACTTTAATATTAAATAAATATTTTCACTTTGCTGTGGGCCTTTTCAGACAACAACAACACACAAAAGCAATAAGGATTGTCGATAAAAGTTTCGCTTCTCTCACTTAAACATTATATTATAACCATGTTCCGCGAAAGAGATTTTGTGAGTGACCGTTCAATGGAATGGCCGTCCGACGTGATTCCTAGCGCCAGCTGCATGCATGTATGCCTTTATTCCCCTGTTCATGGTTGGGAGTCAAGTCATTGCTTATGCCTGCACCAACAAAACTAGACTGTGGCAGACAAAAATCCCGCTATTTAGCTATGGCACTTGGCAACCGGTAGTTTGAAAGTTGTGACAGTCACACCTAAAATACTGTGAAATAGGCCATAGATTTTCAGCAACAAATCGTATTTTGTTTCAAATGAATTTAGTGGCCACATTGGTACCGTGAATAAAACGTGAAGATCGGAAATAAATTACAATGTGGCGTGAAATTTTCAGCCAGCCCGTCGGGCAAGCGCCTCTTCATTTCTGCTTGTCCGACAAAACTTTTACTTCTCCCGGGCACTCAGAACAGCGATTTCGCAAGCCCTGCAGCCACGTTACTGATTGCCCAGCTGGGAATGTTTCAAGACCACATACCACCGCCAGGGCAAGGACAACTGTTCAATCCATGCCTGTTCGGAGGATACCAGAGGCCGGTGTGATTTGCACTTCTAGAAGCAGAAGGGTTGTCTTCCGGTTGTTCGCTTTGCACTCTTCTCTTCTGAGAAGAGCTTCCTTGTCTTCCGTTTATCGAGTAGAAGCAGGTAGAAGATTGGTGCTCTCTTCCAAAACCAAATGGCGTCCGCGTCAATTTTTTCCAAGCTACATCTGACTGACACTGACCGCAGTTCCCGTATGCATCCATTGCTCTTATAATTGATTTGTACCTACGTTGCAAGGCTTGCTAGGGCGAATACTACTGGCAGTTTACTTCTTCATGTGCCTCTCTTCTCTAATTCCTCTAATTACACAGCCAGTATAAGCTGTTGCATGTTGCGTGCCGCCATATCTCTTCCTTCTGGCTGTTCGATCTATAATTAGAAGATGTGTCTTCTGGAAGGGTATTCCAGAAGGCGAAGTGTGTCGAATCGTACCGGCCTCAGGATCATCGCGAGCAGCAAATTTAAAAAGATGCACGTATTTTCATTCAGTTGACTACCAAGAGACCGAGGACGTAAACTTTACCCACGGTCGCCTGCTAACCTCCCTCTGCCTGACTCACCATTGCGTGTTTAAGTCCCTCACAAGCTAATATATCTGTGGCGGTTAAGTTCTCAGCGCAAGCTGTTTCAGTTATTTTTTGCCGCTGCCGGTTACCACTACTGTGCTACAAGCTATTTTGCGTGACATCGCTAGGCACATGATTTGCTGTATTTAACTGTAAATATTTCTAAATCCGAATGGTCTAAAGTTCATATTTTTGTTATTTCAATCGTTGAAGAATCATCTGTGCACTCGCCTGACGTCCTCAAAACAAACGTGAGGCTTGGTAAGTTAACTAGTTAAGTGTCACTAAACTGAGCTTGAAGTAGCAGGCTAGCGCTCGCATGCTAACAGTAGTCTTGGACTAGTTATAAAGGGAAGTTCCCCTGGCGTTTTGTATGCTATTGTTATTGTCTTGTTTATATCTTTATTATAATGGCCGAGTGGCCTCTGTGTGTGCGTGCGTGCGTGTCCGGCCAATCTAAATTCCACCAGGCGCGTATCTGCAGCAATGGTGCATTGTTCACTATAATATAAAGACGAAGTTATATAAAATAGAACCAGTGGATCCCCGCGGGCAGAGTGCTAGTTATTATTATTATTATTATTATTATTAATAATAATATTTACTAAAGTGGAACAAAAGTGTGAGTATGGCGCACTAACGTTTGAGATGCTCAAGTTAACTTTGCAGCTAACGCACTGTGAGCTCACTGGCTCGATATCCTCTATTTTATCATTTTACTTCATGAAGATGGACATGAGGAACATCGTCTGTGGAGGTAAGTTACTGCGACAGTAAAAATGATTTTAAAATAAATATAAGAATGCGGTTAAACTATTGTGGTTATTCAAAGCATTTCTAACGATAGTCCCCTTAACAGAGATTTTATGCCCTGTGACCATGCACCTGGCTTGGCCGCTTGTCATATTGGGGCGATGTTGCTGCTTCATGTTGGCCTACAGATCAGTCAAATGGCGCATGCAGCAATGCCATATATTTGTCAAAACATATTCAACAAGGTTAAAGCATGACTACTGAAAATGTTGCCACTGCAAGTTCTGTTGATCGTTGTCCTTCGTAGAGCCTACACTGAAAGAGTTGACTCCATAAGTAAACATTGTGCTAAAGATGCTATGAGGCAGCATTCAGTTCTAGATCTGTTCCCAAAGATTCAACAATTTGTGGAAGAAGTGATCCCACGGTATAGCCCAGAGCAGTATCTGTCCCTGATTTTCACACCAACATCTGGGCTTTAATTAGTTGATTGTCTAAATTAGCCAAGCCATTTATGAAATCTGACATCTCAGGTACATTTCTTTAACCTTTAGCATGCTAAGTTAATTCAAGCCTATTGCATGCTGGCAGCTGAGTTCTGGATCAGTGTTATATAGCCTGCAACTGGCTTATTTTCAAGACTGATCCAGATATCACACCTACTGATACTAAAAAGTTTATAACTAGATTGTTATTTGTACAATCTTTACCAAATTTGAACTATATGTTGTTTGTGTGTGTATACACATGTACATTTGAATGTTAGGTTACAGAAACCCAGGAGCAGCCTTTGATAACCCAGTCGGGGAGCACTGGGGAACATGTACATGTACTTATGTATCTAAATATTGACATGTATAGTTATTGGCTTTATTTACACAAGTACATCTACTGGTGCAGTTCTGGAGTGCACTGTGTCCGGTAGTTCACCGTGGTGTGATACCGCTCAAAGCACGGAACCGGACACAGTGGCTTCTCACATTTTCGACAGATGTACTGAGTTTGGCTCCAGGTGCCCTGCTGGAGCAAATGTGGCAGTCGGGAAGAGATCTTTTTCCGTTGCTGGTTTTGGAAGGGTTCAGGGCAGGGTAATGGACACCGCTGATGACCCAATCTGGTGGGTCCAGAGCAGGGCGGCCATGTCCAAGTGGCCTGTCCCGCTGGTAGCCAAGCAAACTTCCAAAAGGTAGAAATATACTTTCTTCCACCATTTAGTGCACCGGTGCAAAACCATATAGAAAGTCATCGCCTTGTCAGCTCTGTCGATTCTGCCCATGTGTTGGGAATACGCCTGGATTGCAGCAGGCTTGTCAACTAGTCGGACATTGCTCCTGTTACGCTTCGACCTCACGCTTGACATAGGTGACAGCGTTATGAGCAGTCGTGATGAGACTAACGCACCTCTTGTCAAACCAAACTATGTACAGGATGTTCCCATCACGAAACGTTACTGGCGGATCTCCAGCTTTTGGCTTTGCCTTCTTGATTTCATCGGGCGCATTCTGGCGATTTACACGTAACGTGCCGCATGCTGCCATTTGATTTTCTTCTAATTCGCCGAACAGATTCGGGGACGAAAGAAAATTGTCCCTGTATAGAACATGTCCGTAACCGTACAGGGAATCAGCCAGATCACAAACAACACTGTGTGCTACGGGAATATCCGTTGGGTTCACCGCTTCTTTCCCGAGATACAGGCACCAGTTGAACATGTATCCAGTTCTGGAATCCGCAAGTGCCCACGCTTTCAAACCCCACTTGTTCGGTTTAGCCGGCATATACTGCATAAGGGAAGTGCGCCCCTTGAATGGGATCATAGACTCATCGATGGATATCTCCTTGCCTGGCTGAAAATACTCCTGCCAAAGTGGAACCAACTTCTCAACCAAGGGGCGTATTTTGAACGCCTTGTCATGATCCGGATGATCCCTTAGCACGGCGTCATCATTGTTGACCAGATGGAAGAAAGACAGAATGTTGAGAAATCTGTCTCTTGGCATGATATCACGAAAACCCTTCATTTCAATCAATGGGTCTGTGGACCAGTACAGTGGATAGGTGGAACATTTGCTAATGCTAGTCAGTAGCAGGACAGCAGTGAATGTTTTCATTTCCCCAAATGTAACATCACTCCATTTTTGCTGTCTGGCATGTTGTGGTAAGTTTCGGTTATCTAAATACTGTTGGGCATACCTGTTGGTTTCTGTTACCAGATGGTTGAACAGGTCATCCGTAAAAAACTTACGGAAAATGTCAGCTTCGCTGGCATCATCAGGGGTGTTACGAGGTCCTGGCACTCGAACGAAATCTGTCAACCAGGATGATCGTACGCGTCGGGGACATTGTTGACATTCGCTTCCCGATCGTCTTCTTCTGATTCAGAATCAGAAATATCCAACAAACCAGCCTGGTTATCCCTCCTTGCATCAGCTGGTTCGATTTCAGCAGCATTGAAACCGAGAAACTCATCTTCTGAATCAGAATCGGCAAAAAACTTGTGCCAATCTTGAATGTTTTGACGATTCGCCATGTTTGACACTGAAAAATGTAAGGTGGTCTTAAAATTGGGTCGTTTCCACAGAAATAACCCAGAATTACAGACCTCAACCACTCAAAACAAGCCATTACGATGACGCAATGGAGTTTCCCATATTCTGACATAAGAATGACTAATATTGGCCGCATGATCGTTGATTCATTAATTATTTATGAGGGAGGGCATTCCTAAACACAGTTCCTCTTGTTGAGCGATCTCGCCGGCAGTTGGAACAGATATAAACAAACCTGGCGAATGCGGTCGCCGGCAGTTGCACAGAATAAGGAATATATGGGCAAGTAGCACACTAAAGGTTAAATTATTATGAATGACCAAAGACTGTTCTTGTCTCCCTTCATAAAACATTTTTCTTTGATCTAATCATTGGATAAATCTATATTTGTGTATGCAACCAATTAAATAAATTAGTTGGGGTAATTGATAAAAATAAAAACCTGCATACACACCGGCCCTCCAGGACCGGAATTGCCCTCCCCTGGTATAGCCCATAATACAGAAGTCACTCATAAGCGACGTACATGAAATGTTGTGTTACCGTAAAGTTCCGTGTATACGGCGCACATGTTTTTACGTCGGGAAATATGAAAAGTTGGGGATGCGCCTTATATACGGGAACAACAGAATCGCGGCAAAAGTTCCGACATACATGCAAACATACACCCGATTTTATAAGGTGAAACTGGGGCTATATGCGCACGTGAGTTTGCACAGCTTAATAAATGGAAAAAAATTACCGATTCAACATTTTTTAAATTCAGGATTTTAATTTTTATCTATGAATGAACTTTTTCAGATTTCACTTTCCATGATAACGTTAATGCAAATAACCATCGTAGAAGCATGGAGCTACAATGGTAGAATGCAGACAGAGAGGGATAGAGGCTTAATTGCGGGATAGAAATCCTGTCTGACGCGCCATTTACTTGTCTCGAGAACTAAGCAGCTCGAGCTTACTAAGTGCCCTAGTACAGCTTTATTGTGCAATGTGGCATTTGGTTACGGCTCAGCACCAGCACGGCAGTTGTCCTTTCAAAGTGTTCCCTGCAACTCCGCAAATAACTACCCAATGCAATGTATACGTATCACTCTGATGCATGCAAAAACATGCACGCTGTCTTATGGTCCATTATGTAGCGTGCACGCATCTACGGCGCGAGGCTTTCCAAGCTACCGTCTTACCTTTCACTCACAGTAAATGATTATGACCGAGTTACATAAACTACCATCAATGAACTTACCTTTCGTTGATGGCTATATCCTCTGCATTAACAGTGTCATTTGTTGTATTCTGCTCCTTTTGAAAATTGACATTTCTTGACGATAAATGAGAATGTAAGAACTGACATGTTTCATTGAATGATTTAAATGGCGCGTTAATCCCTCCGGGCGAAACAATAGAGTGATTAAAGGGATAGTTTGGATTTTTTGACATGAAGTTGCATGACATCCTCATTAGCAGTGTCGTGCATAAACGGTGACTTTCCCCCCTTCTGCTTTCCTTGAGCGGAGTTCTGGCCCGGTTTTGTTGTCGTCGGAAGTAGTTCCGGCTACTTTGCTGGGGTCACGAAAATAAAAAGTTTTGATTCCAAAAACAACATGCGTTCAAAAGAGTAGTACACTTACATCACAAAAACCAACCCCTGAAAAAAGTCAGACCTCAATATCACTCGGCGTTATTTTATCTTCCTTCGTACCACTGCGCGCTGCCGCCTGTTGACATCCGCGCACCCTTCCATCACCTTTAAGACGTCTCAATGTAAGATCCCTCGGCTATCAACAACTTATTCCTTCAAAGATATTGCCGCCACAAGTTTTTCTATAAAAGCCTAGGGAAGTGATGAGAAGTCGCTCTTTACCGAGTTGTCATAGTGAACACATCTCACTTCTACTCAAGATGCCTCGCCAGTCGTTCTCAGCTGCGTTCAAGCTCAAGGTCATCCAAGTCGCCGAATCGGAGGGAAACCGGGCAGCAGGAAGAAGATTGACATCGTCGAGTCGAACGTACGCCGATGGAGGGCAGAGAAACAGCAGCTTTCGCAAGCACCCAAGCAGCAGAAGGCGCGTCAGGGGAGGACAGCCAAGTGGCCTGAGATGGAGGAGCAGCTCGTCGCATGGGTTACAGAGAAGCGTCAAGAAGGTTGCGCCATCTCCACGACCGCTCTCCGACTGAAGGCCAGGGTCATCGCCAATGCAACCGGCATCGAAGACTTCAAGGCCAGTCAGCACTGGCTTACCGCTTCATGGGAAGGCACAGTCTCTCCGTCCGCCGATGCACCCACATCTCCCAACGCCTCCCAGACGACGTTGACCAGAAGGTCGTGAACTTCCAGAGATTCATCATTAAGATGTGTCGCCAGCACAATTACCCCCTCTCACGAATAGGCAACGCTGACCAAACCCCGCTCACTTTTGATATTCCACGCAACGTCACCATAGCGGCGAAGGGGACTAAGTCAATCAGCATCGCCACGACTGGTCACGAGAAGGATCGCTTTTCGGTGATGCTCTCGTGTACCGCGGACGGAGGGAAGCTGCCGCCCTACATCGTCTTCAAGAGGAAGACATTACCGAAGGAGAAGTTCCCGGCCGGCATCATTGTCAGAGCACAACACAAAGGCTGGATGGACGAGGGCCTCGTCGATGATTTGCCCCGGTGTGTATGGGGTAGACGTGTCGCAGCGCTCAACAGATGGCGCAGTCTACTGGTGCTTGATGCGTTCCGCTGCCACAAGACGGACGGGGTGAAAGCAGCGATGTGTCAGATGAACGTCGATCTGGCGGTCATTCCCGGGGGTATGACGTCCCTTCTTCAGCCGCTTGATGTTTGTATCAACAAACCCTTCAAGGACGGGCTCCGTCGTCGCGGGACTGATTGGATGATCACCGGGGAGCACACGATCACCAAGACAGGCCGACAACGAAAGGCAGACCTGCCTACGATCTGTTCGTGGATCCTGGAGGCGTGGGGGGAGATCACCCCCGAGCTGATTCGCAAGTCATTCAAGAAGTGCTGCATCTCCAACAAGTTAGACGGGACAGAGGATGATGTCCTGTGGGCAGACGGCGAAGTAGAGGAGCCAGCTGGAGAGGAAGATGACGACTACGAAGACGACTTGATGTATCCCGACTCTGACTCCGAGTCTTCGAGGGGGAGAGTGAGGAGGAAGATTTCCTGGGTTTTTAACCCGTACACCAAACGGCCCTTTTCAGGGCCAACACATTACCAAGAAAGAGTAAATAAATGAACAAATAAGACAACCCCTTCCCCCTCACACGAATTGACTTTTATTTAATTTCAATCAGTCACAACAAGAATTTACTGTTTTTTGTTTTTATTTCATTAAAAACAAATCTTTTTGTTTTCCAGCAATTCCTTCACGAATTCACTTCAGAAAATTATGCAACGTATAGATCCGACCGAGCAATCTGATTGGTCAATTAGACGTTTAGAATGTTCTCAAATGAGCAAGACAGTACGGGTAGCCTGTGCTCAAATGAAAAATACCTCATCACTGAAAATATTACTCCGCCTCTCTTAGTTGCCTGGGCCATTGATTTAATTAATTTTTCAATTTGTTTGCATTTGTACATTGAAATGAACATTTAATAAATCAACACATCTGTGAAAACTGTCGTCTTTATTTCAGAGGTAAATTGATGATGGCCTGAAAAGGTGATTAGCGAAAGCCCCCGAAGGGTGGGGTTGAAAACTCTATTCAGCCTTCATGTTACAGGTTAATTTTGCTGCTTGGCCACATTAATCGGAGCTAATGTGAAATTGGAGTGACACACCCCCAGCTGAAATGAAACATCTGCTGGTGAGTTTATTTAAAGACAGATTTTTGTTCTGGTGCCGACACTGGTGCCGACATATTTAAATGAAACCGTTAATGTAAGTTCGTTCGATAAAGATCAGCTGAGTCGTTGTCACGGCACCTGCCCACATGAGAAGAATCTATATGAACATATATGCCGCATATAGGCCAAATTCAGGTACATATATGTGATTATAGAGGGCATATAGGTCTCCTATATAGCTCATATACCCAGTGGCAGGTTTTGTTTGTCATACCTATTGTATAGCTCATATCTCACTTTTGTAACTGTCATACAGGATGCCTAGCTCATATTTTTATTCTCACATAAAGTCCCTTACAGAAATAACAAGAATTTCACGCAATAACTTATTAATTGCATGTGAACATGTGAAATTAGCATCACATTTGATCCTAAATACATGTTTACATGTGACAACGGCATGTTATGTGTACACCGGTCATTATTAACTATAGCAAGTGAGAGGAGACAAAAAGCTCTGATATCAACACAAATATCTAATACTATTTGTTACATTTTTTTCCTGAAACATTAACAATAACAAGGTCATCAATTCTTTCTTGACCATACTTATTTCCATTCTATGAAGATTGAGTTGTGTATTGTGGAAGAGAAGGAAATGTATAAAAACAAAATGGTTTGATTATGTTTATTTCATCAATTAAGCATTTTTTCAAGTTTAAGTCACTGCCAGATTCACCACATTAGATAAATTGGATTCACATCATTACAGCTCATACACATCCACTGAAAGGTTATACACTACACTGTTACATCCACCAAATGCAATGTTTTCTATCTCGTCTGTAATGCAGTTTCTAGATGAATATGGCTCAGAGGTCCTTAGTCTAAATGTAGCAAAATAAAACAAAAATAACAAAATTAAAGTACATGGAAGAACATACATTCAAGTAAACATGCCTTTCAAAAGTCATTTTCATCCCCACGTCTATTTGAGCATTTCACTGTGGTTAATGAATTTGAAGACAAAGTCTACATTTCTGTTCACAGTTTTAATGAACAGACACTTGTCTTTTATTTGAGATGCTTGTATAACAACTAAAGGTCCCAGACTTTTTCCTACAGGGATGAAATAACAAGGATTCTTAAATTCCCACACGGAAAGAACCCATATAAACATATAGGTTTTAATCCCCGCCTTATATCAACCATAGACTGTATAAAAAGATGGACGAAGCTATCGTGACGTCACCCATTGGTTTCAGCATACCATAAAGGAAGCCTCGATTTTGGCAATTTGAATTGCGCCATGTTGTCATTTTGAAACCGGATGTGATTTCTATTGGACGAGAGCGTGAATTGAAGATCCGGGAGGAACGTGGCTCTGGATCTGACCGTGACGGACGAGGACCAGAGGATAGCCACGCCCTAAAAGCATATTCTGGCTTTATCCTTTGTTCTAGTCTATATGGGACCATAATTTACAAAAATGAACATCGTGATATATCGAAGGAGACTTGAAACTTGCCATAGCCACCATAAAATAATGTGAAAAATCATTATTTAAATGAAAAATCAGGTGAGAAAGTAGGGTCATTTTCTCATAGACTTCTATAGCATTGAACTTCTTTCTGCAACCACCGACGTCGCCATCTGCTGGCCATTAAATAGAATGCCATTCTACGGTACTTCCGCATGGGCTGCTTTTTTCAGATCAGGGTGCTGTGTCCATCTTTTTATACAGTCTATGGCAGGGGTGTCCAATCTTATCCGTAAAGGGCCGGTGTGGGTGCAGGTTTTTGTCCTAGCCAGCAGTGCTACTGCACCTGATTCCACTAATTAACTAATCAGGGGTTTCAATCAGGACCGTGGTGGGTAGAATCAGATGTGTAAGTGTTGGGCTCTAACAAAAACCAGCACCCACACCGGCCCTTTCTGGATAAGATTGGACACCCCCGGTCTATGGTATCAACCAGCAGTGGTCAGAAGCTCTTTTCAGTAGTAGCACGCAATTGCCAATGCGCTACAGGGATGCAAATTTCGAAGGGCCTGCTGGGAAGGATTATATAGGTTAGAGTTCCCCTAGGCGCGTCTTGTTGGCTAGACGGGCGCTCATATATTAGATTCTAACCTCATTCTGATTCTCTGCCCTCATTCTGTGAAGGTCCTCTCAGCCGGGTAATGAAAAGCAATTGCTAGCAGTTGCGAACTAGGTGCACTCTTCTGAATTGTCAACAGAGGGCCGCATGTATGAATAAGCCTAAGAACTTGATCATGGTTCCCTAATTGGATATCCCAGATCCGGAAGGCATTGGAAATACCGCAAAAACACGTATAACTTTTAATTAGCCGTTTTCATATATTATAGGTACATGTATGTAGCCTACATATAGGTGCATATAGGTACCTATATGTACCTATAATATATGAAAACGGCCAATTTTATGTATGTTGCATATATGCGAAACCTATATCTGGCCCTATATTAAAACCTATATGTTTATATAGGTTCTTTCCGTGTGGGTGTTAGCTTAAAAATGACTGAGATGTCGGCAGAAGTATAACTATCAGTCCCTGAAAAAATGATTTTTTTCCAGCAGATATTCTAGTTACAACATGATTGAGCCAGCAAAGCAGTTTTGTGTTGCGATGTGCGGTATTTATTCAGTTTTGGGAAATTGTTTTTGTTTTGTATTTTTTATGCACCTTTAATGTTGGCATGTTTTGAGTTGAGAAATATATGCTTCTAAACTATCATTATTCTCTGCATTTTCCTTGATAACAAAGCAAGTTGCCTCAAGATACCTTTTTTAAAATTATTATATCGTAATCGCAATCGCAAATTGCAATATGGTCCATTATAATCGCAATCGCAAATTTTTACCAAATCGTGCAGCACTAGTTGATACACAGAGCAGCCATCTTGAACTCGATACTCAGAGTTCGTGGGGTTCCTCCGAGTTGGAAATCTGAATTCAGGGAGCATTCTAGTTGGAAATTCCGACTGGGAACTTGGACTTTCTGACTTCCCACTTCAACTGGAACGCAGCATCGAAGACTTGCAACTAGTTGGGGGATAATGACATCATCACTCTCTGTTGATACAGTAGCTCTGTTTCCTGGCCAGTGAGAGCAAAGCTCATCCCATGGAGGGGACGCCCACTCAGAACAGATGCTAGATGCTTTGTACTCTGGAAATAGCTGTCAGGCAAAATTTTATTCTTGCAGATTTGTTAGTAAACAGACTTCTCTCTTTCGATCTCTCTCTCACACACACACACACGCACACACACACATTCAAACACATAGCATAATTAGCCAATCTCACTATCCTGAACCAAATTGTTCTGTCTGATAGTGTTTTATATTCAGCCGCTGTTTATTGGAAATGCTAATTAATATGTATTTATTTTTTCTAAGTGAGTTCTGAAGTATTTATCTTTTGATCACTGGAGTGTGTCTGCTTGTGTTGTGGCATGGGTAGCTGTGTGTGTCTGTCTCATTTGTTTCACAGTAGAATTTTATGCGGTGATGCTGGATTAGATTTGGGCAAAAGAGACTGAAAATGAGTAAGAATGGGCCCAGCACCAACCCCAGGGGAACACCCAGTGTGAGTGCAGCCTGCCCTGCCCTGACCTGTTATCTTCCAGTTAGGTCGGATTCCAGGTGGGCTAATGCAGAACCAAAGTACCTTTGTCTCCACTCATTCAAATGGCAACTGATAATGGCAACAGGACAGTCTCTCTGCAAAGCTTATACTGTACTTGGCATCACAGGCGAGAGGAGGAGGAGGGCCATCAATAACAGCACAGAGGTGGCAGAGAAAGCCTCTAGATGGCTCTGGTTAAAGAGGGCTGAACCGTGGTTGAGTGCTGCTAGGGCACAAGTTGAGGCCTGATCAACCTCAGCTGGGTCGCCTGAGCGAGGGTGTCTGATGTTCGAAAGATCCGAAACACCCAATGACCTCAGGGAACATCACTGATGATGTGCCCTAGCTTTGCATCACAAGATGTATCCTTAAAACTGAAGCCAATTCCTTTACAGGAATGATCAACATTTTTTGAAGCTGAGCATAACATAAACCCCGAACATCACATGATTATACACCGGGCCTGCTGGAATAAAATTCAACCAACCCTGATGAATTGATTAATTTACTGTTATGCATATGGTTCTGTGGCAGTTTCTCCTATCTGCTGTGTGCACTGAAATCATTCAAAGAAACACCAAACATTTTTTTATTCAACTCATTTTTGTACAACTTTTAAAATAATATTGGAAAAAAATATTGAATGTTAATCTTAAAATTTTTAATTGTTGATTCAAATTGGTGGCATCCGTCTACTGTCCTTCTGTCAGTGATTTTAAAAACCCAAACACCTCTGGTACCGGGAGTAATCATGAAGCATCATAAATACAACATGTTTCCTAATGGCAACATTGTCATGTAGCATATCTACTTAAAGGGAAGATACTCGGCAAAAATCACATGACCATTTTTACCTCAACCTAAAACAATTCCAGCGCCAAGCAAATAAATTAGCATGTAGCAAAACATAGGATAAAATATCAGCACTAGCGTTTCTACTGAATTTGTGCTATACAAACGATACATCAAATGAAAGAAAAAAGTTCACAGAAGCCGACATAAACCAAGTCATTTTAAACCGACACCACACTCAAAGAACAGCAGGTACTTTACATTCTACAGTGATGAGTGAGAATTCTTTATCAAAACTGTGTTTGAGGGTAAGTCTGCACTGGCTATTGTGAGTCTAATGTGTGCATGTTCTGTAGCACAGCTTCGAATGAGATCAGGCCCTGAGCATTCCGCTTGCACTCAATGTATTTTCTTCTCTGTGATCTGCTTGCGATGCTGTCAGTTTGACTTTACTGGTGGCCATTTGATTCTATGGGCTCTGACTGTAATCGCCCAAACCCAACCTGAGAGAGAGCCTTGTGTTCCCAGGGGATATAACTCAGAGTCCATGCGTGATTACGCACATGTACTCAAAAAGCTCAACAACATATTCACTTAAATGGTTTGTTTTTACTATCTTAGCTGTAATTAACCACTAAATATTCAACAGTTGTTTTCAGTGTCATTTTCTGACTGAGAATCCGTGCGCCATTGTGCACAAGTAGTAAGAGAGCACAGCTATACAAGCGCTAAATCGGAGTGCAAGACATGTTTTCTTGACTCACTCTTCATATTGGTAATGAGATGTGCAGAAAGTAGCATTGAGCTGGGGTGTTTGTTCTTTTCACTTTTTACCATTTTTTACCTCATCTTTATATTTGCAGTCTTGTTTATGTGCTTGTTATTTTTGAAAATAAATCTGTTCTAGTGGAGTCAAACATTCATTTCCTTTGTATGTATTTTCTTTGAATGGGAAAATGTATGCAGGACTGGCAGAAATAAAAAATAAATAAATAAAAAATAAGTTTATATAAGTGAAATTAAATGAGTTTAACAGTTTGATACCTGAGAAAATTAAAATGGTACAGTGTCCAAAAAGGTGCTCGAATTGTCGATTTGGAGAAGCCACCAAGACATTCTTGAACTAAAACCTTTCTAATTTTGTTTGATTTACTTGATAAGAATAAACTTTGGCACAGATAATGGTGAGATTATGTGCTATAATTTTAGAGGTTTCAGACTGCAACTAAATAATTCCAAAAGGGGTAAAAGTAAAATTTTGTGAGGCAGAAATGAGATCTTTCATTCACGCTGTGTTCCATCTTCATTTACTCTGACTCAGTGAGAATTACACTGATTTTTACACCACCACAGAAATCCCCAAGGTCTTACCTTTATTATGATACCAAGATTTTTCAAATGGACCAAGCATTTTCAAAGATATACTCATTTCGTTTTGGGCATTTCATTTTCGAGCCACAGGCTCAGGGCTTAAGAGGTTAAATCACTCTCATTGCCTCAGTTGCAGCTCAAGGCACATGACCCGAATGGACAAATATCATCAAATGTCATCATATCACATCATTATTATCTTTCATTTTATATAAACCTAAATTTTTACATTTATAATGTCACATATTGACCAGCATGACCACATTCCATATCACACCATTACCATACAGTGTTGTGTAAAAATACTCGCCCCTTCCCGGTTACATTTATTTTTGCTTTTGCTTTGCTTTAAATGTTTCAGACGATTCAACTAATTTTAATATTAGACAAAGTGAGTAAACAGAAAATGCAGCTCTGGAACATTCCATTTATGGAGGGTAAAGAGTTGGTAAAGAGTTATCAAAAACCTTTATGACTCCTTGTGAAAAAAATAATTTCCCCCTTAAATCTAATAACTGGTTGTGCCATCTTTGATAAAATAACTGAACTCGAATGTTTGCGATGACTGGCAATGAGTCTTTCACCTTACAGTGGAGGAATTTTTGCTTGCTTTTCTTTGTAAAGTGGTGTTGACTCAGCCACAGTGGAGGAGTTTTGCGCATAAACTGCCTGTTTAAGGCCAAGCCATGAAATCTCAATCGAATTCAAGTTGGGAATTTGTCGAAGCCAATGTGAAGCCTTCATTTGATTCTTCTGAGCCATTTACAGGACTTGCTAGTGTACTTTACATCAATGTCCTGCTGCATAACCCAACTGCCCTTGAGCTGAAAGCCACAAACTGATGGCCAGACATTCTGCCTCAGGATTTTCTGGTAGAGAGCAGAATTCATGGTTCCATCAATAATGGCAAGTCACCCAGGTTCTGAAGCAGCATAACAGCCCCAAACCATCACACTGCCAGTACCGTGTTTGACTGCTGGTGTGATGTACTTACTGTGGTCTGCTGTGTAGCTCTACTGCCACCCTGACAGTTGCACGATTTTTGTCCCCGCAATGCCGCGCAATGTGTCTTGGCAAGGCGTGCCATTTCGGTGGTACGCAGCAGAACCTTGTTTGCGTCCTGTGCGCGCACAGTACACGCATAAGTTACGCACTGTCTACGCAATGCGCGGCCAAAAATTTGAACTATGCGCGAACAATGCGTGAACGCTTCTTGAGAAGTTCCTGTTATGCGCAAATGCTTCGTGACGTGCGCGAATATGCGTGAGCTGGACATGCCATGATCACGTGAACAACTCATGACAACACCCTAACACGGCACGCATTGACATGCACCGTCGACAGTGTTTGCGTCGAGTTCGCGTAGTGTTCACGCCTGGTTCACGCACATGGCACGAACATTGTGTGCCGAATGTGTACCGAATGTTTGAGCATTTCAAAATTTTTTCTACGACATGGCACGCTCCCCGCACCCTTCACACACTCCTCATGCTTGTTCCCAAAGACTTTAATCATTGCCACGACGCATTGCATGGCACTGCGGGAACAAAAATCCTGCAAGTGTCAGGGTGGCATATGCCAGATGTAACCGGACCCATGTCTTCTAAAAAGTTCCACTTATGACTCATCAGTCCACCGAATAATATCGCAAAAGTGTTGGGGATCATCAATGTTTTTGGCAAATGTGAGACGAGCCCTTTGAGCTCTGTTTGGTCAGCAGTGTTTTTTGCCTTGCAGCTCCCCCATGGATGCCATTTTGCCCAGTTTCTCTCTTATTTCGGAATCATTAACACTGACTTTAACTGAAGAAAGTGAGGCCTGCAGTTCTTGAGATGCCAGTCTGGGTTCTTTTGTGACCTTTTCGATGAGTCGTCAGTGTGCTCTTAGAGGAATTTTGGCAGGCCAGCCATTCTTGGGAAGGTTCACCACTGTTCCAAATTCTCTCCATTTGTACATAATGGCTCTAACTGTGGCTGACTGGCGTCCCAGAGCATTATAAATGGCTTTATCACCCTCTCTAGACTGATAGATGCCAATGGCTTTCATCTGTTCTCAAATTTCTTTAGATCATAAGATCTTGTGCTGCTTTTTACCTACTTCACTTTGCCGGACAGGTTTTATTTAATATTTATTTATATTATTATTATATCATAATATTTATTTTTGTGATAAATTGTAATACTCATGCGCGTGTAGTACACTGTGTAGCTCACGGCCAAAAACTCACCCAGCGGGGAGGAAACTATGACCACTGATGGGAGAATCATTTTCGACGGATAAATTAGGAAATGTTTTTCCACGGGACTTGCAGCATAGAAATGACACTCGTAGATTTATTTTGCCCAGAACAAGAGTCCCCAAACAATTGGAGCCTGTCAGCAGCGCGGGGTTCTCCATCGCTAATAGGCTGCGTGGATTTATCGCAGTTTGCGGAAAAACTGGCTTAGCATTTATTTGATTTTGGAATGAAAGCTGATGTTCAAGCATGCTAAACACTCTTCATTTGTGTGCGACAAGAATGCAGAAATAGAGGAAACCTGGATGTGGGCTAACAATTTTTCACAGCACTGTAAGCAACTATCTGAGGGGATAAACCAGCAGAAATAATAACTGTGACACATTGTGTTTGTGGAACATGATTGCAAGATTGATATCCTGCTGTACAGCCAATCACAGTCCATTCAGCTGTTCCCTGTCTAATTGGCTCTCTTCTCCTCACGCTTCAGTCCAAAGGAGCCAGAAAAGCACCGTGCAGAGGGACACACCTGAGAATACAAACATACACATAAATACACACACACACACACACACACGCACCGTGTACATACACACGCGCCATATATACACAACCACCATACATAGACAGCGGATACACATTACACACATACACCACTCGCAACACACATACTCCACACATACACACACACACACACACACACCATACGAACACACACGCACCATATGTACACATATGCAAAATACATATTTACATGTCATACACAGGCAGTTTTATGTAAGTAAAACATGTTTTAGCATTGGAGATGTAGTAAGTGAGAGAGGGTGTGAGTGGGGTGTTAGTATTGAAGTTGTAGTAAGTGAGTGAGGGTCTGAGTGGGGTGTTAGTATAGGAGTTGTAGTAAGTGAGTGAGGGTGTGAGTGGGGTGTTAGTATAGGAGTTGTAGTAAGTGAGTGAGGGTGTGAGTGGGGTGTTAGTATTGGAGTTGTAGTAAGTGAGTGAGGGTGTGAGTGGGGTGTTAGTATTGGAGTTGTAGTAAGTGAGTGAGGGTGTGAGTGGGGTGTTAGTATTGGAGTTGTAGTAAGTGAGTGAGGGTGTGAGTGGGGTGTTAGTATTGGAGTTGTAGTAAGTGAGTGAGGGTGTGAGTGGGGGGTGTTAGTATTGGAGTTGTAGTAAGTGAGTGAGGGTCTGAGTGGGGTGTTAGTATAGGAGTTGTAGTAAGTGAGTGAGGGTGTGAGTGGGGTGTTAGTATAGGAGTTGTAGTAAGTGAGTGAGGGTGTGAGTGGGGTGTTAGTATTGGAGTTGTAGTAAGTGAGTGAGGTTCTGAATAGGGTGTTAGTATTGGAGTTGTAGTAAGTGAGTGAGGGTGTGAGTGGGGTGTTAGTATTGGAGTTGTAGTAAGTGAGAGAGGGTGTGAGTGGGGTGTTAGTATTGGAGTTGTAGTGAGTGAGTGAGGATGTGAGTGGGGTGTTAGTATAGGAGTTGTAGTAAGTGAGTGAGGGTGTGAGTGGGGTGTTAGTGTTGGAGTTGTAGTAAGTGAGTGAGGGTGTGAGTGGGGTGTTAGTATTGGAGTTGTAGTAAGTGAGTGAGGTTCTGAATAGGGTGTTAGTATTGGAGTTGTAGTAAGTGAGTGGGGATGGGAGTAGGGTGTTAGTATTGGAGTTGCAGCAAGTGAGTGAGGGTGTAAGTGGGGTGTGAGTATTGGACTTGTATTAAGTGAGTGGGGTGTTAGTATTGGAGTTGTAGTAAGTGAGTGAGGATGTGAGTGGGGTGTTAGTATTAGAGTTGCAGTAAGTGAGTGAGGATGTGAGTGGGGTTTAAGTCTTGGAGTTGCAGTAAGTGAGAGAGGGTGTGAGTGGGGTGTTAGTATTAGAGTTGTAGTAAGTGAGTGAGGGTGTGAGTGGGGTGTTAGTATTGGAGTTGCAGTAAGTGACTGAGGATGTGAGTGGGGCGTTAATATTGGAGTTGTAGTAAGTGAGAGAGGGTGTGAGTGGGGTGTTAGTATTGGAGTTGTAGCGAGTGAGTGAGGATGTGAGTGGGGTGTTAGTATTGGAGTTGTGAGTGAGTGAGGATGTGAGTAGGGTGATAGCATTGGAGTTATAGTAACTGAGAGAGGGTGTGAGTGGGGTGTTAGTATTGGAGTTGTATTGAGTGAGGATTGTGAGTGGGGTGTTAGTATTAGAGTTGTAAGTGAGTGAGGATGTGAGTAGGGTGATAGTATTGGAGTTGTAGTAAGTGAGTGAGGGTGTGAGTGGGGCGTTAGTATTGGAGTTGTAGTAAGTGAGAGGGCTGTGAGTGGGGTGTTAGTATTAGAGTTGTAGTAAGTGAGTGAGGATGTGAGTGGGGTGTTAGTATTGGAGTTGTATTAAGTGAGAGTGAGGAGGGGGTGTTAGTATTGGGTGTTTGAGTGAGGGTGTTAGAGTATTAGAGTTGCAGTGTGGTGAGGTGAGGAGTGAGGATGTGAGTAGGGTGTTAGTATTGGATTTGTAGTGAGTGAGTGAGGATGTGAGTAGGGTGTTAGTATTGGAGCTGTAGTAAGTGAGTGAGGATGTGAGTAGGGTGTTAGTATTGGAGTTGTAGTAAGTGAGTGAGGATGTGAGTAGGGTGTTAGTATTGGAGTTGTATTAAGAGAGAGGGTGTGAGTGGGGTGTTTGTATTAGAGTTGTAATAAGTGAGTGAGAATGTGAGTGGGGTGTTGGTATTGGAGTTGTAGTGAGTGAGTGAGGATGTGGTGTTAGGAGTTGCATACTAGTTGTTAGTATTGGATATAGTGAGTGAGTGAGGGTGAGTGGGGTGTTAGTATTGGAGTTATAGTAAGTGAGTGAGGGTGTGATTGGGGTGTTAGTATTGGAGTTGTAGTAAGTGAGTGAGGGTGTGAGTAGGGTGTTAGTATTAGAGCTGCAGTAAGTGAGTGAGGGTGTGAGTGGGGTGTTAGTATTGGAGTTGTAGTAAGTGAGTGAGGGTGTGAGTGGGGTGTTAGTATTGGAGTTGTAGTAAGTGAGTGAGGGTGTGAGGGGGTGTTAGTATTGGATTTAAGTGAGTGAGGTGTTGTTAGTGAGGTTTATTGGAGTTGTTAGTAAGTGAGTGAGGGATGTGAGTGGGGTGTTATTATTGGAGTTGTAGTAAGCTGAGTGAGGGTGTGAGTGGGGTGTTAGTATTGGAGTTGTAGTAAGTGAGTGAGGGTGTGAGTGGGGTGTTAGTATTGGAGTTACAGTGAGTGAGTGAGGGTGTGAGTGGGGTGTTAGTATTGGATTTACAGTGAGTGACTGAGGATGTGAGTGGGGTGTTAGTATTGGAGTTGTAGTGAGTGAGTGAGGGTGTGAGTGGGGTGTTAGTATTGGATTTGTAGTAAGTGAGTGAGGGTGTGAGTGGGGTGTTAGTATTGGATTTACAGTGAGTGACTGAGGATGTGAGTGGGGTGTTAGTATTGGATTTACAGTGAGTGACTGAGGATGTGAGTGAGGTGTTAGTATTGGAGTTGTAGTAAGTGAGTGAGGGTGTGAGTGGGGTGTTATTATTGGAGTTGCAGTAAGTGAGTGAGGGTGTGAGTAGGGTGTTAGTATTAAAGCTGCAGTAAGTGAGTGAGGGTGTGAGTGGGGTGTTATTATTGGAGTTGTAGTAAGTGAGTGAGGGTGTGAGTGGGGTGTTAGTATTGGATTTACAGTGAGTGAGTGAGGATGTGAGTGAGGTGTTAGTATTGGAGTTGTAGTAAGTGAGGGTGTGAGTGGGGTGTTAGTATTAGAGCTGGGGTGTTGAGTGGGGTGTTATTTGGAGTTGGAGTTGTGAGTGTTAGTACTGGAGTTGCAGTGAGGGTGTGTGAGTGGAGCTCTTGCCTGAAGCAGCATGTGCAGAACCGTGCATGTTCCAGGCTGCTGATGTGGTGCTCACGAGGCCTGTTGCAGACGTGGCAGTCATGACACCTGTAGTTGAATTTCCCGTCATGACACCTGTAGTTGAATTTCCCGTCATGACACCTGTAGTTGAATTTCCCGTCATGACACCTGTAGTTGAATTTCCCGTCATGACACCTGTAGTTGAATTTGCCATCATTACACCTGTAGTTGAATTTCCCATCATTACACCTGTAGTTGAATTTCCCGTCACGACACCTGTAGTTGAATTTCCCGTCATGACACCTGTAGTTGAATTTCCCGTCACGACACCTGTAGTTGAATTTCCCGTCACGACACCTGTAGTTGAATTTCCCGTCACGACACCTGTAGTTGAATTTCCCGTCATGACACCCGTAGTTGAATTTCCCGTCACGACACCTGTAGTTGAATTTCCCGTCATGACGCCCGTGGCAGACGTGGCATTCCTGACGCCTGTGGTTGATGTTCCTGTCATGACGCCCGTGGCAGACGTGGTGCTCCTGACGCCCGTGGTGCTCATCTCCGTTGTCCCAGCGGTTGAGATGGCTGGGTTGGTTGTAACTGTGGCTCCGGTAGAGATGGCAGGATCAGCTGAATTATCTGGAGCAGCAGTAGTTCTTGCTGTGGTCGCTGCAGGGTCAGAAGTTGGAGCTGTCGTTGCGATTGCTCCTGAGGGGTCAGTGGCAGCGGTGGTGGGGTTAGAGGGTGGAGCTGTCGTTGGAACTGTTCCTGAGGGGTCGGTGGCAGCAGTGGAGGGGTTAGAGGGTGGAGCTGTCGTTGGAACTGCTCCTGAGGCAATGGTGGTTGCAGTGTTGGCTGTGGTGGGAGCTGCCGAGGAACTCTGAGCTGTCGCCCTGTGTGCTGCACAGAGCAGCAGGAACACCCAAAAGATTCTCCAGAGCATCTGAGATACACAGATCACGAGTCGAGAGAGAGAAAAAACATGTCAGACACACTGATCATGTGGGTAGAAAGAGTGTGAGCACATCTCAGATGCAGATCACACAGCGAGCATGTAAACGCAGCCAACAGCAAAGGAGAGAGTGCATTGTCTGTAAGAGTAAACAAGGACTGGGCATAAAGAAGCATCAATTTACCACAGAAACACAAATCTGCTGTTGAACTGTGCGTGCGTCAGTGTGTGTGTGTGTGTGTGTGTGTGTGTACAGAGAAGGCCCTGCTGGCCTTGCATTGACTCACTATTAATTTACAATTATTACGTGACAGTTTTGACGTACAGATATGTAACCTGGAACTGTTACATCCTGATTGCTGCATTGTTTTCTTGCAGTGCAGACGACTGCATCGGTTACAGTTTCGTTTTGTTTCTGTTACTCCATTGCCTCATTCATCATCCCCCTCGTCGTGCTTCTTCCCTGTGCTATGCACACTCATTGCCACCTTGTAAATTACATTGTATTTTCTTTGTGAATTTAAGTGCCTGGTTTTCCATTCCCCTTTCCTACACTGACGTCACTGTGTTTGGGTGTTTAAACTCCAGCTGCACATGATCTATTATGATGGATTCTATTCCGAGTGCCTGTGGTCCCGGCGAGTGACATTTCTCCCAGTTTCTCCTTCATCTACATCTGAGATTGTGCATCTGCCCTGCCTGCCCTGATCAATTTGGCTTGACACCCTGACAACTGACCTTGGACTAACCCTTTCTACAACTATACTTGATGAAAATCAAGAACAGATCTCCCTATCGCGTGCGGCATAGTTCACTGCTTGCATGTAAACACAAGCTTGAGGCTACACCAAGTTTTCTAGGTCCTCTTCTTCTTCTAGTTTTATGGCGGGTGTTTCTAGGTCCTCTTCTTCTTCTTCTTCTTCTTCTTCTTCGTATTTTGAGTCCTCCAAATAACTTCACTCTTCCCGAGGGAAAAAAAAGACATGGCTCCTGGCTAAGTGGCTACATTGGACATTTAGGTGAAAAACATAGTGAAAATGATGTCTTTTCGAGTCAAATCATAATGTCGGGGCTTGCAGACACTTCGAAAATGTCACATGAGCAGTATGGAGGCATTTTGTGTTTTTTAACGTTGCTTTTTTAAGCTTGAAAAAGTGGCCACCACAGGATTCCATTCATTTGGATTTCTCTTCAATGCTGTTTTTCCTTAAAACTCCAAAACTATTTTGAGGACAAAAGAAATTAACTGACCCTTCAATTAGCCTTGGGGTGAGTATATTATGAGTGAATTTTCATTTTTGGGTGAACGTCCCCTTTAACTCCAGCAGCTGAGTGTCTGTTTAGACGGAACGTGATTCCCAGTGCTTGCGGTTCCTGGTGAGTGGGGCTTCTCCTAGTTTCTTCCTCATCGAAGTCCGAGTGTGAGCATCTGCTCTCAGTTACCTGATCCATTCGGCTCGACACTCCGGTTACTGACCTCAGAACCAGTGTCGGAGCTAGAACTGGGAACTGGGGGGGCACAGACATGTCCCTTTATGACAACAATTAGTCCTGGCTAGTTCTCAATCATTTTCCTTTATTGACGCATTTTCCAATTATCATAATTGGCATCTGAAGACACGGTTTCTCTCCATATGCGATCTAACAGCAATGAAATCATGGGCTACATTCAGTACAGTGGCAGAGCCAGAACTGAGAATTGGGTTGCACAAAACATCTGTTTAAAACAGTTATTATTCCTGACCTGTTCTCGGTAATTTTCATAATTAACAGAAGGTTCACTCCGAGAGCACTCCACACTTAACAGGTGCTGCTTGTTCTCCCCGATTAGGTAAGATGACAATCATTCATCTGGACGCGTATTTGCTGTATTTCAATTTGAACTTTATTCAAAATTGCATACCTGTCGACTCTCACGCAAATAGCTGGAGCCGCATGTTTTTTTATAGCCTATTTAACTGCCGAGTACAACTTTTTTTTATCAACCCACGCAATACTGAGAGTGAAAGTCCGCGTCTCATTGGAAAGCTGACCAGTTCAATTGGCCTATTAATAAATGAATAATTTTTCGGTACTGAATTTAGCCCATGATGTCATTGCTGTTAGATCACATATGGAGAGAAACCGTGTCTTCAGTTGCCAATTATGATAATTGGAAAACGCGTCAATAAAGGAAAATGATTGAGAACTTGCCAGGACTAATAAAGGGACGTGTCTGTGCCCCCCCTTTAGTCCTCTTGCCAGATGCATACACCTCGATCGCTAGATGGCGCTAAATCTGTATCCGGGGCGGTTCGGACCCGTGCGGCAGATATTTTTTTGTCCGGATCACATACAGAGGCATAGAGGAACACTGTTGATGAGCAAACCCCCCAGGATTTCTTGGATTGTTTGGATAATTTCGAATGCACAGCATGGTAAGATCACCAAGTATACATTAGAGATAACAGCTGTCAATGTGAAGTGACTTAAAACTGAAGGATTCTTATCTATATGCCCGGTTTTAATGTTTTAACGCATGGCGACGTAATTTCTTTACACCCGACAACACCGAGTGTCATTTGAGGCTATTTGAGAAGGATGCATGAGATGACCCCCAAACTACATGTTGCTTGTAGGCCAGCTGATGTGAGGCCTATGGCCATCGGCCGGGCACCGCGTGGCTTGCGGCCGAACATCCTACTTTTTTAATACCATGTCAGACCACTTAAATGAACCAAAAAAGCCAATCGTGCATGCATGTTTGGCACAAGAGACATGTATCTGTCAGAAAATCAAATTTTTTTCACAAAGGAAGACGGTTAGAGCCCAAAAGCTGCTGTTAAATAATGTAAACAAACCGGCGATTTGGCTATTCTCCGCTATTGTGCCTTTGCATATTCGTTACCCGGGGGTGTTTTTTCGGCGGAGAAATGTTTTTAATACTCCAAAATACCCATTTTTCTGCCCAGAAGTTGATAGTTGGAGTCTTTATCCATGTATATCTTACTTACCAGATGTCTCTGTCACACAAACGATGATAGAAAAGTCGATGAAAGCTAACAACAAAATTTTGCGCTTTGAAATGTAATGGCAGTTCATACAAGCTGGACGGCCGACCGCCCCAGATATTGTGAAGGAACGTGACGACATCTAGCGGCAGAAAGCTGAACCGCGCATCTGGCAAGGCAGCTATTCCCAGTTCTAGCTCCGCCACTGCTCGGAACAGTCCCTTCTGCTACGCTTATCCTGACTCTCTGTGATCCTGCCTGACCTTGGACCATATTCAGACAATCCTCTTTGTTTGTGATTCAATAACTCCAGTCCAGAACCCCATGCAGCTTTGTTTGTGATCTACACATTACTCCTGTGCTCTGAATGTGTGACAGAAACAGGGTGTAAAATTTCCAATTTAATTGTAATGTACATGTGAAATGTAGTAATTCTGACTATTTAACAAATGAATCAAGTGTTTAAATATGAATCACAAACCTTAGTTTGATTATTTATTTAAATTGTCTTAACCCTTTAAGGCCTAACGCAAAAATCCCAGCAGAGAATCATGCTGCCGTGTTTACCATAGTAACCTGTATTTGGGCTGAAGCGCAGCTTCTCAGCTTTCAGGAACAGTTGGAATTTTTTTCTATTGCGCAAAATTTACAGTAATTAGGGTATTTTCAAAATTAGGCGCAAATCTGTGTCGGCGAAGATATGTTCGGCGTTAAAGGGTTAGTTTGGTGGATTAATTGTATTTAATTCCAAGCTAGGCATGTTCAATTTTCTCAACTCAGTTTGCACAGAAATACTTATCCCAATAACTGCAATGACCATAATCCATTGCACCAGCGGACATGGTAGTTTCATGACAGTTTGCAAACATCTGAGCCCAGCAGCAAAGATAGCAAAGGAAACCAAACCTTCAACAAGGGCTTAGATTCTATTCAGTAAACTTTACTCACCAGATATTGGTCCAAAGAGTTATACTGGCTGACTGTATGTCACAACAGATACTTTGCACATCCATAAACAAAACTTCTTCCTATCCTTTAGTTATTACTGAAGATAATGCCATATCTGCCTCAAAGATTGCCTAACAATTTTGTCAGTGCTTCAGGTTAATTTGCTGACCAGTCAAGATTAAGGGCGCTTTTGTACCAGAGCTGTTTGGTCCGCTTTAAACGGACCAGAGTTCGTTTCTTCAGATAGTCCACTTCGTTTGGGCAGGTGTGAAAGCTCTTCCGAACTCTGGTGCGGACCAAACAAGCGAACTCTGGTCCGCCTGAAAACGTGGGTCTCTGTTTGCTTGCAAGTGAACCCTGGTACGGTTCGCTAACAGTGGGAAATGCAAATGGACTATCCAGCAAACCAAAGAGAGGAAGCAAACCAAAGAGAGGTCCTGGCCAATCAATGAGCCAAGTTTTCTTCT
This sequence comes from Gymnothorax javanicus, assembly GCA_029692085.1. Classification (NCBI taxonomy): domain Eukaryota; kingdom Metazoa; phylum Chordata; class Actinopteri; order Anguilliformes; family Muraenidae; genus Gymnothorax; species Gymnothorax javanicus. Next base: position 1,402,269 of record CM056201.1, on the reverse strand, counting down.
TCCTCATGCTTTTTTTCTTCGTTGTAAGTGCTCATTTCAGGCAATACGGCCCCCAACGAGCAGCTGTTGTAACTGCATGATGGTGTCCAGGCGGTTTGGTCCGCTTTCGAAAGTGCAGTGTGAAAGTGAACCAAACCAAATGAAGGTGAGAAATTTTTCGGCATTCCCCGCCCAATCGAACCGAGTCCCCCGGACTATGCTGGTGTGAAAGCACCCAAAGATGACTTTATTGATCCCAAAGGGGAAATTAAGACAGTCACCAGCGCACAAAACATATAACATAAAACATACACATTTCATAAAAGAAAAAGCATATACATTCCCAAGTTACATTACACAAGGGGCAGTTAAAAGATCAGTACAGTCCCAGTACTCTCACTGACACACATTCCTGCTCCCAAAAGTGTAAATACATACATCAGTGCACCCTGAAAAAAAAAAAAATCCAGAAAATAGTGCCCGACTGATTAGTACACCTAGTGTGTACTGTTAAGCAGCCTAATGGCCGTGGGCACAAAGGACTTCCTAAAACACTCAGTGGAGCACTTCGGCATTAACAGCCGGTCCCTTAACGAACTCTGCAGGCCACAGAACACACTATGCAGTGGATGATCCTCGTGTTCAAATGTGGCCTTCAGCATTCTCCTAGTTCTGACCTCCATGACACTCTCGAGAGTCTCTTGCAAAACACTGAAAACACTGGACTGGTTGTACGGGTAATGCAGATCTGCTCTGTGGCTGTGACAGTGACAGGTGGCTGCATGACTGCCTGAAAGAAAATGTCTTAATTCGAAAATAAAGACTGTATATGGTTCTATGTAAGTTTCTTAACTTGAGGACAAAAATTTTCCTTTGATCAGACCATAACCTGCCAACCATATTAAATTGTATCACTGGTATAAACTCAGAAAATACACTGCACTAGTCGTAATCATTCCAATGAAAAATTCAAACTTGCTCTTATTTCACATCACACAGATAATTGATTGAATTGAGATCTGGGGAATTTTAAGGCTAAATCAACACCTTGAACCCTTTGTCCTGTTCCTCTTTTTGCGCTGTGGCAGTCTGTGTTATCCTGCTGAAAGAGACTACTGCAATCAGGGAATACCGTTGCCATGAAGGGGTGTACATGGTCTGCAACAATGGTTAGGAAGGTAGTTAATGTAAAAGTCGGCGGTACACGCCCAGAACTTCACACTGTCTCTGCCAGCTTTCCCATAGTGCATGTTTGTGCCATCTCTTCCCCAGGTGGCTGGTCATCCATGTGATTAAAAAATCATGATTCATCAGACTGTGTCACCTTGTCCCATTGCGCCATAGTCCAGCTCAAGTGCCCATTGTAGGCACTCTCGCCAGTGTACAGCAGTCAGCATGGGCATTGTACAGCAGTCAGCCCAATACGCAGCAAGTGATGATGCATAGTGTGTTTCAACACTTCTTTGTCATGGCCAGCAGTCACTTTGTTAACAATTACTGCCACATTCAGAGCAGACGGGCCAGCCCTCGCTGCCCCAGGCATCAGTGAGCTATGGGCTTCATGAATAGGTACCAACCACTGAATATTGGGAATACCACACAAGAACTGCACTTTTGAACATGGTCTGACTCACAGTTGTTTCGCCGTCACAATATGGCTCAAGTAAAAGTCGCTCAGATCCTTCTCCCACCCTTTGACAGCTGCCATTGTAATAAGGTATTCAATGTTATTCACCTATCAGTGGTTTTAATTAAAACCTCTTAAGCCCTGAGCCTCTGGCTCGAAAATGGCATGCCCAAAATGAAATGGGTAAATCTCTGCGACTACTTGGTCCATTTGAATAATCTTGGTATCATAATAAAGGTAAGATCTTGGGGATTTTTGTCATGGTGTAAAAATCAATATATATGTAAGAAGGACTCAGCGCAGTTCTTGCTCAATGTCAGGATGGCCAGGAGCAGGTCATTGTGTACGCCAGCAGGGGCCGGAGCCCAGCGGAAACTCGTTACCCTGTACACAAATTAGAGTTTTTAGCTCTCAAATGGGCAGCAACGAACATATTTTATTATCACCTCTATGGGCATAAATTCTCTGTCATTACAGATCGACTGGTCAGCGGTGGGTGTCCCCACTGTCCATGTTTGACTTTGATATCCAATATCGCCAGGGAAAATGCAGTACCAACGCCGATGCCCTGTCCAGGATGTCCAGTCTTGATGTCTCCCAGGCGCTGCAGACATGCCCCCAATAAGTAAAAACCGGGGACAGCAAACGGACACCTGTGAGTTTAGATGCTGCGGAAGGGAATCCAGCAAAAGGCACTACTGTCATGTCAACCTGAACCGCTGAATGAGCGATATGCTGGTGTTGGGACTAAATCACTACCTGCAATGACAAAACAGGAGGTTAGGGCAAGTCAAATGGAAGACCCGGTGATAGGCCCAGTTCTACACCAAACCGCAGAGAGGAGAAATTGTGAAAGGTGAAACACGGCTGCACCTTCTTTTGAAAGAGTGGAAATGGTTTGTGGTTAGAGAGGGCATCCTCTACCGCAGAGTCCAAGACAGTCAAAGGGGATCCAAAGACCAGTTAGTGCTGCCAGAGAACCTACGAACGTTGGCAAAAACAGCCCTTCATGATGTGTTTGGGCTTTAACCACACATTCTCACTAATAAGGGAGCGTTTCTACTGGCCTAAAATGTTCCATGACACCAAAACATGGTGTGAACAGTGCAAGAGATGCTGTCTCCGCAAGACCCCCACTGCAGGTCTCAGAGCTCCCCTTGATAGTATTCACAGTCGTGCTCCTATGGAGCTTGTGTGCATAGATTTTCTGACCTTGGAGAAGTCCAGAGTAGGGGTTGAGAATGTGTTGGTCGTAACCGATCACTTCTCTCGTTTTGCGCAAGCATACCCTACCAAGGACCAGAAGGCTTCCACGGCAGCAAAGGTGCTGTGGAAGAATTTTTTCTGCCGATTTGGGTTCCCTGCCAAACTGCTTGCGGATCAAGGTCGCAATTTTGAGGGTGCCGTGGTGAAGGAGCTGTGCAAGATCACTGGAATCACCAAAACTCACGCAAGTCCATATCATCCTCAGGGTAACGGTACCACAGATAGTGCATTTCCACTGACACAGAACCGGCACAGAGCCGGTTCCCGAACATAATTTTGAACCATTCCGTGCATTTTGACCAAAAATAAATAGGTTCGGAACCCAAAAAGTTGGTTCCCAGCCGGAACCAAAAAATAGCTGGTTCTTTCAGCGAACCGTGATGACGTTAGCCACAGCATTGGTTTGTTGACATGGTTCAGCGGAAAGAATTCTGCTTCCACTCTTCACTTTTTCGGCTTTTTATTCGCCAGTACGATTTTAAAAGGTGGCGCCAATATGTACTGGGGGGTTTTATTAGTGAGAATGGGGTCAGAAATGAGTATTTAATGTCGCGAATGCATATGCTGCGCATGCTCTAGCAACCCGCTGTGTGTAATCAGTAACATAGCTGTCACTAAGTATAGCAGCACTAGAAATAAAACTCCAAATGTTCTTGACTGGATGTACGCTTGGTGTTTCTGCACACTTGAATGATTCTCCGAGTACCAAAACATCAAGGTAAGCTGAAAAAGCACTGATTTTACTAGTTACTGGAGAACGTTACGTGCGGAATGCTTTCCCTTACGTTTGAATGTGTGTAGCCTCCAAAATATCATATTGCGTTTTATTGTTTTACCCGTTTTAACAGTAGCTTTTAACAGTTAGCTTGCCTAACGTCAGTTAACATTTGGTGATTGATATGGATCAATTGCTTGCCTACGTTTTTTATTGATTGTTGTGATAAAACAAGTTTCACAAAGTCCAGGGTTATGCAACATTTGCCGCTGGTATTCAGACAAGTTTGACTGTTCTAAGTTTTTCAACCAATTTGCAGTTGCGTGAAGTTTCATCGTAAGATATAGCATTAAGACGGTTAGTTATTATTTCTACTTCACGTTTAAGCTAATTAACACCTGAAAACATTTACAGACCAATCGTCTTACACGTAACAGTCGCCTATGTCTTCTTATTGTGAATAACGGGGCCGTGTTTCTTGTCTGGATAAACAGAAAGACCTGTTGTAACAGGACAAACACTCACCAATAATCCAAGTGCTCCGTCTTCTTGTGTTGCATTACATAGACTGATAGTTCATCTTCGCGTGCAGTACCAAATCATGCACCCAGTTGACGTGTCCTTGTTTACAGCGGTTCCGCTCAAAACTAGTGGAAACATGGGCTGGTTCGCTACAAAGAACCAAGGTTCGGAGCATCTTGAACCGAACTGGTTCCGAACAAGAACCATTGTCAGTCAAAATGCACTAAGAGAGGTTTAATAGGACCCTGATGAATATGCTGGGTACTCTGGATCCACACCAGAAGTCCAGCTGGCATGAATACGTAGATGCCATGACGCATGCCTACAATAGCACGTGTCATGACTCCACTGGCTACACGCTATACTTTTTGATGTTTGGCAGACATCCCAGACTCCCGATCGACCTTGTCTTTAGTTTGTCAGAGAGGAAGGAGCCACGTGAGTACAGCGAATATGTTCGAAGTCTTCGGGACTGTCTGACATATGCTTACGAAAAGGTCAACCAGATGTCTAGGCTAGCCAAAAAACGGTAGAAGAGACACTATGACTGCAAAGCAAAGCTCAATGTGTTTAAGCCAGGGGTCCTGATAAAAATATGCCATGTGGAAGGTAGACAGAAGCTTGGTGATAGGTGGGAACGCCAACCCTATACAGTCATAAAGAAACAGCCTGAGATACCAGTGTATGTGGTGCGGTCTGAGGACGGAGTAAGAGAGAGGGTGGTCCACCAGAATCTTCTTACTCAGTGCATGTTTTTTCCCATGGAACCCCAGCAGAAGGCCGGTTGGGGAAGTGAGCCAGACGCAGAAGCCAGCGTCTCATGCAGTGGATCAGGGGCTGCGGAAGGTGGTGAGATGGAAGACTTGGAGGAGGATGAAAGTGACCCGAGATGGAGAGATGGAGGTTTTGGAGGACCAAAGTGACCTGGAAGAGGAAGAAGGCCAGTCCCAAGGCACTGATTCGGGAAGGAGACTCAAAAAAAAAATGGATCTGCGCACAGGGGAGCATCCCCCACAGAGCCTGTAAGAAGCCGGAGGAATCCCCCAAGGAACAGACACCCCCTAACAAGTTGTCTTATGAATTAACAGTTATGGAGACTGTAACCGATCAACAAAAGATAGACAAAGGACGGATGCTGTAGCAGAAAGCCAAAGCAAAGAGGGGGCTTGCTGGTAAAGCCTGCAGTTAAGCATGACACACCTATTATACTGCACACTTTACCTACTGCAAATACTACACTGTTATGGGTGGCTTATGTTGTTATTCAATCAATGGGACGCCATCAAGCAAAAAGGGGGTAGTTGTAAGGAGGCAAATTAATTAGGGTAGTCACCAGAGGGCACTCTCATATATTTGAACTGTTTTGGTTATGGTACAGCCAGTGTGGTTGCCCTTGTTAGTTAGTTGTGGCCATTAGGTCACAACTCTGTTCTCATTTTGCAAGGTAGGAAGTGAAATTCATGTGCTCTCACAAATCAATTTAGAATCAATAAATTAACTAGCCATCCATGTAATTTGACACAAAAATATGAATGCTGGGAAGTATATTATTGTGTTGCTGTAAGTAGTTGCAAGAAAATGTTTTATCTTGTGATTTTAATGCCATTGTTGAGCGAGTGTGGTAACTAGCTGGTCAAACTGAAACCACGGTTAATACAAATGAAGCATGTTGGCTATTCTACTACACCTTTTGTGTTGCAGTTACCTTTTAACTCTAACCTTATTTGGCATTGAAGTTATTATATGTAGTAGTCCTGTAAAATACAGCGCCCTCCATAATTATTGGTACCCCTGGTTAAGATGTGTTAAAAAGCCTTAAAAAAAATCAATTATTATTGCAGAAGCATACTCTCACACTGAAAATTGTAGAAAAATGTAACCTTCAACTCAAGTGAATTTTAAGGGAAAAAAAAAAATCCCTGACTAAGAAATAATTATTTTTTCATAAAATCACCTGTTCCACAATTATTGGCACCCCTAACGATTCCTAGGAAATAAATGTAATTGAAGTATTTCTGTCATTTCTACAGTAGTTTACAAAGTTGATCAGAGTATCTAGGAACATTTGATTACTAATTCATCACTTCCTGTTTCCCTGGGGTATAAATATGACGTGACACAGAGGCCATTTCTCTTATCCACTCTTCAACATGGGAAAGACAAAGGAACACACCATTCAAGTAAGGCAGATGCGTGTCGACCTTCACAAGTCAGGCAATGGCTACAAGAAAATAGCCACTCACCTGCACCTGGCCATATCTACTGTCAGAGGAATCATTAAGAAGTTTAAAACAACTGGAACAGTGGTAAACAAGCCTGGACGAGGACGCAAGGTTATTTTGCCACCACGCACAGTGAGGAGGATGGTAAGAGAAATAAAAAGTTCTCCAAAGCTCACTGTTAAAGAATTGCAACAAATGGTAGCATCTTGGGGTCAAAAAGTCTCCAAAACAACCATCAGGCACTATCTACATGCCAACAAGCTGTTTGGGAGGCATGCACGAAAAAACCTTTTCTCACTCACAATCATAAACGCAAACATCTGGAGTTAAGCTAAGCGGTACTGGGACTTCAACTGGGACCGTGTGCTTTGGTCAGATGAGACCAAGATAGAGCTTTTTGGCAACAAACACTCTAAGCGGGTCTGGTGGAACACAAAAGATGAGTATGCAGAAAAGCACCTCATGCCCACTGTGAAGTATGGGGGAGGATCGGTGATGCTATGGGCCTGTTTCTCTTCCAGAGACCCTGGGAACCTTGTTAGGGTGCATGGCATCATGAACGCTTTGAAATACCAGGACATTTTAAATCAAAATCTGGTGGCCTCTGCCCGAAAGCTGAAGATGGGTCGTCACTGGGTCTTTCAGCAAGATAATGACCCTAAACATGTGGCCAAATCTACACAGAAATGGTTCACCAGACACAGAATCAAGCTCCTCCCATGGCCATCTCAGTCCCCAGACCTCAACCCCATTGAAAACCTGTGGAGTGAGCTGAAGAGGAGAGTGCAGAGGAGAGGACCCAGGTCGCTGGATGATTTAGAGAGATTGTGCAAAGAGGAATGGTCGAAGATCCCTCTTTCTGTATTCTCCCATCTTGTGAAAGATTATAGGAGAAGATTAGGTGCTGTTTTGTTGGCAAAAGGGGGTTGTATAAAGTATTAACATCAGGGGTGCTAATTATTGTGGCACACATGATTTGATGTAAAAGAATTATCTCTTAATGTGGGATTTTTTTTCCCACTGAATAAATGCACTTGAATTAAAGGTTGGATTTTCCTCTTTTTTTCATTGTAGTCCTATATTATTTAGAAAAAAACTGAATTTATTAGAAGCTAAAGAACACATCTTAACCAGGGGTGTCAATAATTACGGAGGGCGCTGTATGTGCTTTCGCGTTAAAGAATTAGCGCTGCAAATTTCTATGACAGTGTAGCTACTGTGAAATCATTCAGAATTGTTGAATTGTGAGATACAACTCTGTTCTCATTTTGCAAGGCGACGAGCTGTAATACAGAGAGATCCTCCGAACTGTTCTACCGCAAGAGAAGGACTTCCAGGCCTGTTTATTCACTCTAATCCACAAACGAAAGGAACTATCACAACGCAGAGACTGGGACATTTCAGTTGAATTGAGGCTAAGGAGGTTTTGGCCAGGGTTACATATATATCACTGAGTCAGAGGAAATGAAGATGGAATACAGCATACATGAGAGATCTCATTTGCACCTACAAAGTTTTACTTTAATTCCTTTTGAAATTATTCAGTTGCAGTCTGAAACCTCTAAAAAAAATACAGCACAGAATCTCACCATTATCTGTGCCAAAGTTAATTCTAATCAAGTAAATCATTACAAAATCAGAGTTTTTAGTTCGGGAATGTCTAGGTGGCATCTCCAAATTGGCACTGTATGCGATTTTCCATTTCTCAGGTATCAAACTGTAAAACTAATGTAATTTCACTTATATGTCACTACAGGCATACATTACATCTAATTACAGCAATTTTTTAAAATTAATTTTTATTATTGCAACCAGTCCTGTATACATTTTCCCATTCAAAGAAAATACATACAAAGGAAATGCAGTTCGACTCCACTGGAGCAGATTTATTTTCAATAAAACAAGCAAATAAATAAAATCATCGAGACAAAGATAAGATACAAAATGTTAAAAAGTAAAAACAACATACACCCAGCAATTATTACACAAGAACTATGCTCTACTGCTCAAAAATAACACTCCTGGATTTTTTCCAAAGACGACTTTGAAAATGAATGTTGAATATTTAGTGGACAATCATTGCGAAAATATCAAAAACAAACCGTTTTAGCGACTGTATATCTGAGCTTGTTGAGTCTTTGTGTGTAATGTCGCCTGGCTGCCAGAATGCAGAAAAATAAAAAATCACAATCACAACCAACACCCCAGCCACTAAATATGCAAAAACTGGGTTTGCAATGGTGAATGCTCAACTATGTATGCTCAAAATGCAAGTATATATACGACCGTCACCTGCACAATAGCTCAATGACTTACCCACTAGGCTATTTACAATGAGACATCTAGTTGTACTTCATCGCCTGCAAGCCATAGGAACTACTTTGATGATGTCTGCTGAATGTTTAGTGGATAATTATTCCAAAAATACCAAAAACAAATCAGCTCAACATTAATATTGTAGCGGTCTGTAAGGGCGTGCGTAATGGCGCATGGACTCTGAATTTCAGGAACTGAGAACACAAGGCTCCATCTAAGGCTAGGTTTGTGTGATTATGGTCGTTGAGAGCTTGTTGCAAATGTCAGAGCCCATAGAATCAAATGGCCACCCCCAAAATCAAATTGACTGCATCACAAGCCAATCACAGAGGAGGAAATACATGGGTGCAATGGGAACACTCAGGGCTTGTACTCTTTGGAAGTAGTGAACTGGAAAAAAAAAAAAATGCATGGAAACTGGGAAATGTAGTTTCAAAAAACGCGGACGCATTGGACTAGCAATAGACAGTGTAGATTTACACTTGAACACAGTTTTTACTCCAAAATAGCAAAGGTAAGGAAAAATTTTTTGCTCATCACTGTAGAATGTAAAGCCTATGCCTGCTGTTCTTAGAGTGTGGTGTGGGTTAAAAATGACAAGGCTTATGCACTGCCCGGCCAAAAAAAAAAGTCGCTCACTCAAATATTTAGTTAGAACCCCTGTAGCTTTGATTACAGTGCATATTCGTCTTGCCATTGTTTTGACAACTATATGCAATGCCAGAACATTTATTTTCGATCAGACGTGTCATAATTTTTCGCCAAGATCTTGTCTTCTCGACATAATGGTTAAACCACTCGGTGGTCTTTCTTGAGCACATCCCAATAACTTTTAATGTGTTTAAGGTCAGGACTTTGTGGTGGCAAATTTGTTTGTGAAAATGATTCCTCATACATGTTTTTGCCGTTCATGGTTTTCTTTGCTAAATACAGGCCAATAACTTGCCCGTTCTGAAATACTGTAAGATCTTTTCCACCATCAAAGGATGTGTCTTCCAACATGATTTTTTAAGAAATGAGTAGCGACGCGCTTCATCAGTCAGGGTAAAAATGATTATTGCCAGCTGAAACATATTAATAACCGCAATAATGATCCAATTATAGAATTTGTTCATTAATTTCCAAACGGTGACTTTTTTTTTTTGGCCGGGCAGTGTATCATTGAGTTCTGTGGACTTTCCTCTTTCATTTGATGCATCGTTTGTATGCATAGCACAAATTCAGTAGAAATGCTAGTGATGGATCATTGATATTATTTTATCCTATGTTTTGCTACATGCTTATTTACTTGCTTGGTGCTTGAATTGTGTTCGGTTTAGGTAAAAATGGTCATCATGAACTTTTCACTGTTTCTTCCTTTTAAGAGGATATGCCACATGACGATAAATTTATGAGGAAACATGCAGTATTTATTATGCGTAATGATTGCCCCCCGTACTGGGGGCATTCAGATTTAAGAGGTAAACGGCTGATTTTTGGTGCGTGTGTGTGTGTGTGCATGTGTGTGTGCGCGTGCGTGCGTGTGTGTGTGCGTGTGTGTGTGTGGGTCTTGGGTTCCTCCTGCTGCAGGACAGTGCCCGGCCTCATATGGCTTTAGGCAGCTCTTGCATGATGAAGGCATTGATGCCATTGACTGACCCTCTCGTTCCCCTGACTTAAATCCAATTGCACAACTATGGGACATTATGTATCATGCATCCGATGCCGCCAAGTACCGCCACGAACAGTACAGGAGCTCACTGATGCCCTGATCCAGGTCGGGGAGGAGATTCCCCAGGACACCATCTGCTGACTCGTCAGAATCATGCCCAGACTTTGTCGGGAGTGCATACAGGCCATACACACTGAGTCACATTATGAGTTGTTGTGATAAAATTTAAGCAAGCTGGATAAGCCTGTGATTGCAATTTTTTACTTTCATTTTCAGGGTGATTTTGAATCCAGCCTTCAATTGGTTGATGATTTTGGTTTCCATTAAAGTTTTTAAGTCATTTTTTTTTTCTGAACAAATTGTACAATGTACATCAGTAAAGATTTTCAACTTGAATAATTCATTCATAAAGATCTGATATGTGATTTATGTGTTCCCTTCATTTTTTTTTTGAGCAATATACATATGTACACATATACACACACACACATTGTATATGGTATATACTGCATATAAGATTTTTTTTTTTTTTGGCTCATGAAATACTCCATGAGACATTTGATAAATAGCATTTTTGCACCTTTGTTTAAAATAATACATACATAATACATAGGTACTTACTTTAGATCAAGAGTTCTTCCTCTAAAAGTTGTTACAGGTACTTGGCACAGAAGTAAAGTTGTCGCCAGGGGAAGGTTGTCTGAGAGGCTGGTGTGCAATAGATATTTATGTATCAGCTTGAAATAGGGGCGTTTCTCAGTATGCAAAGGAGAGGGTAGCTTTTGTTTGCTTTAAGCAAACAGCTAAAATTGAATTGAGAGAAGCTGAATTTCTCTCAGACATATCCTACACTTTTGGCAATGAGAAAGAGGATGGAGCCAAATTTTTAAAATCATGCAACCACATTCCAAAACTGTCAAATGTGTAAAATATCAAATTTATCAGTATTTCATGAGTTCACTCTTTTCCCTTAATGATGGCCTCCATTCGTGGTGGAAGAATCGCCTTCAGTTTTTCAAACAGGGCACCTACAAGTCCTGGAAAACCTTGAAAATTCTTAAATTTTAATATAGTGTTTTCAAGTTTAGAAAAGTGCTTGAATTTTTATCAAAGTGCTTGAAACTGCTTAAATTATGTTAATTGCATTGTTTTAATAATAAATTATTATCTGATTGAGTGCTGTGATGAATATGTCATTTACCACAGAAGTAAGAAACAGCTTGAAAATGGTCTTTGAAAATGTACCTTGAAAGTGCTAGAATCTGACTTTGGAAAAGGCGCAGGAGCCCTGTTCAAAAGGAGCTGTCTGGCATCATATTAGAGCTGAGCTTCAAAAACCTTTCAGTGGGCCGAGACAGTCACCCTTAAAACCAGGGATCCTCCAATCAGGACCCTGAATTCAAATCCAGGCCTGGTTTTCTTTCCTTATGGGTAATTGACTAAACAATTAGCAATGCTGATTGGCCAGACTGGCTTCACACCTGACCCCCAGGCAAAGGGAAGGTGGAAGACCAGCAGTTCTCAGCCCTTGAGAACCGTGATTTCAGGAACAGGGCTTCAAACTGACCCTTCGGTCTCATGGCCTGAACGGCTGTGGGAGACTGGGCCAATCAGATGTACTGTCTCAGAGCCTTAATTTGGAGGGATATATGGCTGATAATGTTTAACCTCTTCCACTCCAGAGTTGTCATCGGAGGAATCCCGGCACTGTTCTTACCTCACCTAAAGGCGCATTACATCTCCAAACCCGTTCCCATTTAGGTTTCCTAATGATCAACAAAGGTTAATTTGTTCAGATGCGAGCATCAATCCGTATCAAATCCCCTCAGCTTGCATTATTGTTCATTGTGACAATTATCAATCATTTTCCTATCCACATTAACGGTAGAGTTAACATAAAATGTCCACATCTTACGAAGCTTCTGAATTCCTGCAGCTCAGAAAACAGTATTTTTTATGCATTTATGTCCGATCGGATTAATACACCAAAGAAAACCTTTCTAGTAATGCGGGTTTGCCGAATCAGGTCCGCGTGTTAAGGCTTCTTATGTTAAAAATAAAACTCCGTCTAGAACTAGTGACATTACCATAATGCAAGTTAACACTCAACCAATTTCTGAGTAAGAATCGGGTAATAGATTGAGCTATTCAATCAGCTTTGCGTCCATGAGAAGGGCTACAATAAGAGATTGCATGGATGATGGTTAACTGAAATTTCTCAAAATTTTATCTTGAAGTAGAATGGAATGTAGTAAATGCTGTTGAGAGAGGTATTTAGATAAGGTTTAGATTTTGTTTAATTAGACAATTGCATTTCAGAAGTTTGACTGTAAAGATCTCATGAATAATAACTTTGCTACCTTGAAAGTTTGACGCGTGGCATGCATATTAAATGATTTTAAATGTATGCCATGCCTCGAACTTTCACAATGCACCGATAACCAATTCACTCAATTATTCAATTACCAATGCTTCAACGCAAGGAGCGTTGGTAATTTAATGAATTAATTATTATCACTTGGCACGGCAGCCAGTGTGCAACTATGCCTAGCAGCAAATTCAACCAATTCGTTGGAACGCTGAAAACATTAGGATTAATGAAATCTTAAAATGAATTAGGTTGCACTGCTGAAAAAATCCTAGAACGGGAGATGGAATTCAAAGAAAGCACTGGGTTAATTGATTATTTTACATTATTTTCATTATTTCTTTATTGTTTTGCTGCATCCATACAACATCACTATTAAGTACATTGTCATTGTTGCCCTTCAGTCTTCAGTGACCTGACATTTCTTAATACATCTTCATAATCACAGGCTTATATATTGGTCTTCATTATTTAGTAAATAAATTGAGTGATTATTAATCAAGCGATCTTGAACAGAAACAGCTCAAAAGCAATCATAAGTTTAAGGGTCAGAGGCTCACGGCAAGTCATTTTAATATCCTGTAACGCCAGCGTTACCGCTAGGGTTGGGTTTTAGGAAGTTAAAAAAGGATCAGTTTCCAAGCATATATTTAGAGATTAGTATCATGCAATCAACAGCTTACCATTACATGTCAATTTTGAGGTCCAAATCTTCTACAGACCACACTTGGTCTGGCATCTGTCAACAGCAATTGATTGATCCTTTCTAGCAAGAGTCTGATCTTATGTTTTGTATATAGACCTAAAAATTGTGGATTTATTTCTTTCTTTCAAGGGCTAAGAGCGCAATAAAAACTGCTCCTCAAACTCAGTCCTCGAGAACACTAGATGGTCTTCATTCCCGCCACAAGTGCAATCCTTGAATTTTAACGAGCTGTTCATTTTTAACAGGAGTACTTCATTTGGGATTAGTTAAACTTGTTAAATAGCGATACATGAATTATTATATATATGAATTGTAGAATAATAATAATAATAAAAATAATAAAAATAATATTTGTAGAATAATAATAATAATAATAATAATAATAATGTAGAATAATAATAATAATAATAATAATCATAATAATTGTTGAATGAAGTTTCAGACAGGCATGTTGTGCTTGTCGGACCATTTTCCAATTAATGCAAATATTTGCCTGAAGTTTCATTTAAAATAATTAAAAATAATAAAATTATTCATCCGTAAATGAGCATTTTCTAGACTGAGAATCAAAGGGCTTCTAACTGGTGAAAGTGTGGACACCTGGGCTCCAAACCTAACCAATGGGAATATTGTGGAGAATTCAAAGACAAAGCAGATGATAAGTAGGCAATTCTGCACTGTGCAGATGTTTGAGAAAAAAATACAAGTGAAATTTAACACAAGACTATCCATCAAGTCTGGAGCATATTAACCTTGTCTTCTCTATGTGACGTCTTCATATGTAATTGTTTGCCTTCTAGTTCAATAATCACTATATGTACTTAGGGATTACATGCTATGCAGTGTTGCCAAGTTACATCTGAGCGAAAGTGTATTTTGAAGGAGAAATATCTGCTTGAAATGAAAAGCACCTGATTAAGAAAAATGAAGGGTATGTTAAAATTCTCAGATTGAAATTGTGCTTGTAACAGAATCAAAAATACAGTACATGAACGAGTTTGAGAACCAGTAACTGAAGAAGTAATGGAAAACTATCCAATAGGATATTGTAATTTGTATCCTTGAGATATTGTTTGAATACCATGGGTGTGACCACAAGTCTCAAAGAGGTGTCACATCACAGAGAAAACATGATCACGCCCTCTTCCTCTGCAGACGAGGAGTTTCCAGAGCTGGACTGGATGCTAATTGTGTTGGTGCAACATGTTTCAGGTGAAGTGCTGTGGGCTTTTACAAAATTTGGTGGCATCTGGAGATGGTGACAGTTTTGCCTGGGCCCAAGACAAGGTGGCCCAAAGAGCACCCCCATGCCCTGCCCCAACTAACACACACACCCTGTCCCCCAGACAAAGAAATTAGGGACATTCTCTTACATTAAATCAATGACTGTTAATAAACCACCTTTGTTTTTTAGTCAATCTTTCAAATGTAAATATGTACTACAGATACTGGTTGTGTTACATATGCCACGCTCAGAGACTCATACGAGCAGTATTACTGAGCAAAATGGGCACGTTATAGTGATTAACAGATGTAACCCATAACAGACCATAACATGATATTTTGACGTAACAAAAAAGCTGTCAAAATCATGACCCAAAAATGTTGTCGACCACAATGTCAAGGAAAATTAGGACAATAAAAAAAAAGCTAAGCATTATTCGTGATATAAATTCAATGAATTTTTTTAAATCAATTTGGCAGATTATTCCAGCAGATGTTTTAACGATCAAAAGGCCCAATTCTGGGCCCCTCCTGACCCAGGGCTCGGGACAACTGACCCGGTTGTCCCACCTTGTTGGCGGGCCTGCTGCTGAGTGCAATTTAATCACACAAAGCAACAAAATACAACACGCTCTTTCAGGATCTGTGCAGTATAGCGCTTTAGCACTGATGGGATTAACCATTGCATCCAGTAGCCAGTTCCCCTACAGGGTGCTTAGCAGCTGGAATTCCTGCTTTATTCACTCACGCTTGTGCAGGCAACAGAAGGGCTTGCAGAACTGCACCACTCACAGCAAAAACAATGGTATTGTCATTTTGCTAATAATTGCAATGTTGTTGAAAGAGATCCCAACCAAAATTGAACCTTTCTTGTGGTTGTTTGATCTTTCTCCCGACTGATTCTTTCAAATACATTTTAAACTGGTCAATATCATTTCTCTGTTTACTGTAAATGGACCACCTTATACCTAGAATTAATCAGCATGTTTTATCAAACCAGTTTAACCAGAAATGAGCTCAATTACACCCATTGTGCAAACACGCTGGTTTCCTTCATCGTATCATTTGATTTTGTTTAATTCACATGGGGCTGCCACAGCCTTAGTCACCGGGGAGGTCCGCATGGTACTTGCAGTAGCTCATGTTAAGAAATACCAGGCTGTAAGATCACATGGATTAACTGTAGAGCCTCTGTGCCGCAGTAGGTGGACGGAGGGGTGTTGACTGTTTCTCGACTAGTTGCTCCTGAATTGTTACTGGGCACATGACACAGGACAGAATTTTTTATTAATATGCAGTAGTTGTATCCAGTGCCCAACCCCCCTTTTTTCTGTGTCTTTTTCCAGGGATCTTTTCCCTCCACAACCCTGAGTGCTGGACCGTCCGAGCCCTGTTACCCTGTCCCTCACCATGAGCGCTGGCTCCTGCTGTCCTGCTGTCCTGATCCGGTCCTGGTCCAGTTCTGCTCCGTCACTCGATATGCCACTTCCTGGAGCTACAGATGCCACCGCTTGGATGTTTTAATCAGTCTTAATGGACTTTAATGGAACTTTATTACCATTTTATTTTATTATTATTTTGTTATTAATTAGCTCGCCCGCGGAGGATGGGCTTCCCCACTATAGCCGGGTTCCTCCTGAGATTTCTTCCCACTGGGGAGTTTTTTCTCACCACTGTTTGAGGATTTTTCTCCCTACTGGGAGTTTTTGCCTCATCTGCTGTAGTGGGGAATAGGCTGGGTTCTGCCTCTTTTAGTTATTCACTTCTTCATTTATTTATTTTTCTTTGAAATGTAAAGCCTCTGTGACTGTCTCTCTGTGAAAAGTGCGAAACAAATAAAATTGAACTGAATTCACAAAAATAATTTGAGACTGTGTAGTGACCATCTTCACTGCTTCGCTGTGTTTGTCTTGAGTAAGGAGCTCAAAACTGTCCCAGCCATTTTTTAATGGTGTGAAAGATAAAATATTAACCATGCGCTGTGCACAGCCAGCAAACTTTGTGGAACTGGGATTTAGAGAATTACATAAAGCACACAGCACTTAACAAATGCATTACAGTGCAAGCCTCATAGACAGCGAGCTTGTGGAAGTCCTGTTTATAGGTCAAGAATATAGCAAAACTAGGGATGCAAATGAGTTCTCGAACAAGGCATTGTCACCAATATCCCCCGCCACGGTAAGAATGGTCACGGGAGATTCCATATTCATTCAAAAAAAAAAAAAAAAACACACAGGGCAATGACATTATCCACTGAAACATATGCAAGGAGATAATAAAATGAAGGAACATAATAGATACCTGTGATGCAGGAAGATGTGCATTCCAGGACAGACTTGTTTCAGTCCATAAAAATAAACTTCTCTGAATCAGTTTTCAAACTCATTCAATAGGGTCATTACACTACTGGCCACACACACAAAATTTCATCCACGTTGATGCAATAGTTGCTGAGAAAACTTGTCCCCATTGCAACATCCAAACACCAAGTTCAGAGTCAAGGGCCATAACTGCGTAAAAATAAATTTCTCGAAATCCATTGTCGAACTCATTCAATAGGGTCATTAGTACTGGCCAGACACAAAATTTCACCCATGAAGGTGGAATAGTTGCCGAGAAAACTTGTCCCCATTGCAAATCCCAAACACCAAGTTGACAAACAGAAACAAGGATCATAACTACGTAAAAAAAAATTTCTCGGAATCAACTGTCAAACTCATTCAATAGGATCATTAGTACTGGTCATCCACAAAAATTTCATACACGTAGGTGCAATAGTTGCCAAGAGAACTTGTCCCCATTGCAACACCCATACACTTAAGTCCACGAGTCAAGGGCCATAACTCCATAAAAATAAATTTCTCGGAATCAACTTTTTTTTAAATTTTTTTATTTAACCCTTATTTAACCAGGGAAGTCCCGTTGAGATTTGAAATCTCGTTTTCAAGGGAGCCCTGGGGGTTGAGGTTGGGAGGGAGAGGGCAATTTGCACAGCCAATTAGATCAGGGGATGATTAGGTGGCAGGTCGAAAGAGCCAGGTTGGGATGTTTGCCATGACACTGGGGAACCCCCTACTCTTATCGAAGAGTGTCATAGGATCTTTAATGACCACAGTAAGTCAGCACCTCGGTTTAACGTCTCATCCGAAAGACGGCGTCTCCTTCAGTACAGTGTCCCCGTCACTGCACTGGGGCATTGGGGATTATTCCATCAGAGGGAAGATCGCAACCTCCTGGCCCACCAACACCTCTTCCAGCAGCAACTTGGTTTTCCCAGGTGGTCTCCCATCCAAGTACTAACCAAGCCCACACCTGCTTAGCTTCAGCCACGCGGCTGGAGCAGATTGAATAGTGGTATGGCTGCTGGCTGCTGTCGAAATCATTCAATAGGATCATTAGTACTGGTCACCCACAAATTTTCATTCATGTAGGTGCAATAGTTTCCAAGAAAACTTGTCCCCATTGAACCCGGACGGACGGACAGACGGACGGACGAGCGCCATTCCAATATCCCCCGATCCACTTCATGGCAGGGGATAATAAACAAGTATTCGCCAATAGGGAGGATTACCGTTCACATTTAAACCAATATAGTAGCGGTATCCGGTTCCTGTGAATCGATACCGGTACCTAACGGTGCCTGTTTTCGATACCATTTTTTTGTAGTGAGAGTGTTATAACAAAGGTTATCTCATTTTATTTATATATATATATATATATATATATACAGGGTGTATCAAAAAAAGTAGACTCTCAGAAAAGTACCCACCAAATTTACAATTGAACATTTTCATGAAATTTCTTCATTTGAATATGTTGGTATGGACATACTGCTTCGGTCCATACCAAAATTAATTGCATAATTTCATGCATGACTGAACACAGGCCCGTTTTCCGGTGGGCAATAAAATGTCCTTCCTCCAAAAAATTAAAGGGTTAAAATTGGATGAAAGTCTTAAACTGAAATGCAAAAAGTGAATTTTTGTTTTTCGACGCCGCAATACTCAAATTAACCCTTTGTTTGCTGCTTTTTGCTCTGGGGCAATGGATGTATGGGAATGAGTCGGAGGGCCACACGGTGGTTTACAAGTGATCACTACCCACCCGCATCCTTAGGAGAGGACATTTTGAGGAGTAGATTAAATCTGAGGTGGATAAAATGGGAGGAGGGGGACAGTAGATTAAATCTGAGGTGGATAAAATGGGAGGAGGGGATCAATAGATTAAATCTGAGGTGAATAAAATGGGAGGAGGGGGACAATAGATTAAATCTGAGGTGGATAAAATGGGAGGAGGGGGTCAATAGATTAAATCTGAGGTGGATAAAATGGGAGGAGGGGGACAGTAGATTAAATCTGAGGTGGATAAAATGGGAGGAGGGGGACAGTAGATTAAATCTGAGGTGGATAAAATGGGAGGAGGGGGACAGTAGATTAAATCTGAGGAGGGGGTCAATAGATTAAATCTGAGGTGGATAAAATGGGTGGAGGGGGACAGTAGATTAAATCTGAGGTGGATAAAATGGGAGGAGGGGGACAGTAGATTAAATCTGAGGTGGATAAAATGGGAGGAGGGGGGACAGTAGATTAAATCTGAGGTGGATAAAATGGGAGGAGGGGGACAGTAGATTAAATCTGGGGTGGATAAAATGGGAGGAGGGGGACAGTAGATTAAATCTGAGGTGGATAAAATGGGAGGAGGGGGACAGTAGATTAAATCTGAGGTGGATAAAATGGGAGGAGGGGGGGTAGAGAATCTGAGGGTGGATAAAATGGGAGGAGGGGGGACAGTAGATTAAATCTGAGGTGGATAAAATGGGAGGAGGGGACAGTAGATTAAATCTGAGGTGGATAAAATGGGAGGAGGGGACAGTAGATTAAATCTGATTAAAATGGGAGGAGGGGGATAAAAAATGGGAAATGGGGGGGGACAGTAGATTAGTAAATCTGAGGTGGATAAAATGGGAGGAGGGGACAGTAGATTAAATCTGAGGTGGATAAAATGGGAGGAGGGGGACAGTAGATTAAATCTGAGGTGGATAAAATGGGAGGAGGGGGACAGTAGAGGGAGGAGGGGACAGTAAAAATCTGGGAGGGGGGGAGGAGGGGGACAAATGGAGGTGGATAAAATGGGAGGGGGGGACAGTAGATTAAATCTGAGGTGGATAAAATGGGAGGAGGGGGACAGTAGATTAAATCTGAGGTGGATAAAATGGGAGGAGGGGACAGTAGATTAAATCTGAGGTGGATAAAATGGGAGGAGGGGGACAGTAGATTAAATCTGAGGTGGATAAAATGGGAGGAGGGGGACAGTAGATTAAATCTGAGGTGGATAAAATGGGAGGAGGGGGACAGTAGATTAAATCTGAGGTGGATAAAATGGGAGGAGGGGGACAGTAGATAAATCTGAGGTGGATAAAATGGGAGGAGGGGGACAGTAGAGTAAATCTGAGGTGGATAAAATGGGAGGAGGGGACAGTAGATTAAATTGAGGTGGATAAAATGGGAGGAGGGGGACAGTAGAAAATGGGAGGTGGATAAAATGGGAGGAGGGGGACAATCTCTGAGGTGGATAAAATGGGAGGAGGGGGGACAGTAGATTAAATCTGGAGGGGATAAAAATGGGAGGAATGGGAGGGGGACAGTAGATTAAATCTGAGGTGGATAAAATGGGAGGAGGGGGACAGTAGATTAAATCTGAGGTGGATAAAATGGGAGGAGGGGGACAGTAGATTAAATCTGAGGTGGATAAAATGGGAGGAGGGGGACAGTAGATTAAATCTGAGGTGGATAAAATGGGAGGGGGGGGACAGGGGTGGATAAATGGGGAGGGGGGGACAGTAGATTAAATCTGAGGTGGATAAAATGGGAGGGGGGACAGTAGATTAAATTGGATAAAATGGGAGGAGGGGGACAGTAGATTAAATCTGAGGTGGATAAAATGGGAGGAGGGGGACAGTAGATTAAATCTGAGGTGGATAAAATGGGAGGAGGGGGACAGGGGTGGATAAAATGGGAGGGGGGACAGTAGATTAAATCTGAGGTGGATAAAATGGGAGGAGGGGGACAGTAGATTAAATCTGAGGTGGATAAAATGGGAGGAGGGGGACAGTAGATTAAATCTGAGGTGGATAAAATGGGAGGAGGGGACAGTAGATTAAATCTGAGGTGGATAAAATGGGAGGAGGGGGACAGTAGATTAAATCTGAGGTGGATAAAATGGGAGGAGGGGGACAGTAGATTAAATCTGAGGTGGATAAAATGGGAGGGGGGACAGTAGATTAAATCTGAGTAGATAAAATGGGAGGAGGGGGACAGTAAAAATGGGGGAGGAGGGGACAGTAGATTAAATCTGAGGTGGATAAAATGGGAGGAGGGGGACAGTAGATTAAATCTGAGGTGGATAAAATGGGAGGAGGGGGACAGTAGATTAAATCTGAGGTGGATAAAATGGGAGGAGGGGGGGGACAGTAGAAATTAAATCTGGGAGGAGGGGGATAAAATGGGATAAAATGGGAGGAGGGGGACAGTAGATTAAATCTGAGGTGGATAAAATGGGAGGAGGGGACAGTAGATTAAATCTGAGGTGGATAAAATGGGAGGAGGGGGGACAGTAGATTAAATCTGAGGTGGATAAAATGGGAGGGGGGGACAGTAGATTAAATCTGAGGTGGATAAAATGGGAGGAGGGGACAGTAGATTAAATCTGGGTGGATAAAATGGGAGGAGGGGGGACAGTAGATTAAATCTGAGGTGGATAAAATGGGAGGAGGGGGACAGTAGATTAAATCTGAGGTGGGGATAAAAATGGGAGGGGGAGGAGGGGGACAGTAGATTAAATCTGAGGTGGATAAAATGGGAGGAGGGACAGTAGATTAAATCTGAGGTGGATAAAATGGATAAAAATCTGAGGTGGATAAAATGGGAGGGGGGGACAGTAGATTAAATCTGGGACAGGATAAAATGGGAGGGGACAGTAAAAAATGGGAAAATGGGAGGAGGGACAGTAGATTAAATCTGAGGTGGATAAAATGGGAGGAGGGGGACAGTAGATTAAATCTGAGGAGGATAAAATGGGGGAGGGGACAGTAGATTAAATCTGAGGTGGATAAAATGGGAGGAGGGGGACAGTAGATTAAATCTGAGGTGGATAAAATGGGAGGAGGGGGACAGTAGATTAAATCTGAGGGTGGATAAAATGGGAGGAGGGGACAGTAGAGGTGGGTGGATAAAATGGGAGGAGGGGGACAGTAGATTAAATCTGAGGTGGATAAAATGGGAGGAGGGGGGACAGTAGATTAAATCTGAGGTGGATAAAATGGGAGGAGGGGGACAGTAGATTAAATCTAAAATGGGGGAGGGGGACAGTGGATAAAATAAAATGGGAGGAGGGGGACAGTAGATTAAATCTGAGGTGGATAAAATGGGAGGAGGGGACAGTGAAAATCTGAGGTGGATAAAAATGGGAGGAGGGGGACAGTAGATTAAATCTGAGGTGGATAAAATGGGAGGAGGGGGACAGTAGATTAAATCTGAGGTGGATAAAATGGGAGGAGGGGGACAGTAGATTAAATCTGAGATAAAATGGGAAATAGATTAAATCTGAGGTGGATAAAATGGGGAGGGGGGGTAGATTAAATCTGAGGTGGATAAAATGGGAGGAGGGGACAGTAAAAATGGGATGGGGGGACAGGACAGTAGGGGGGACAGGATAAAATGGGAGGAGGGGGACAGTAGAATAAATCTGAGGATAAAATGGGAGGAGGGGGACAGTAGATTAAATCTGAGGTGGATAAAATGGGAGGAGGGGGACAGTAGATTAAATCTGGGTGGATAAAATGGGAGGAGGGGGACAGTAGATTAAATCTGAGGTGGATAAAATGGGAGGAGGGGACAGTAGATTAAATCTGAGGTGGAAAAATGGAGGTGGATAAAATGGGGGAGGAGGGGACAGTAGATTAAATCTGAGGTATAAAATGGGAGGAGGGGGGACAGTAGAAAATCTGGGTGGATAAAATGGGAGGAGGGACAGTAGATTAAATCTGAGGTGGATAAAATGGGAGGAGGGGGGAGTAGAGTAATCTGGAGGTGGATAAAATGGGAGGGGGGACAGTAGATTAAATCTGAGGTGGATAAAATGGGAGGGGGGGGACAGTAGATTAAATCTGGGGATAAAATGGGAGGGGGGACACAGTAAATTATAAAATGGGGGGAGGTGGATAAAAATGGGATAAAGGGGGAGGGGGACAGTAGATTAAATCTGAGGTGGATAAAATGGGAGGAGGGGGACAGTAGAGAAATCTGAGGTAAAATGGGAGGAGGGGGGACAGTAGATTGAAATCTGGAGGTGGATAAAATGGGAGGAGGGGGACAGTAGATTAAATCTGAGGTGGATAAAATGGGAGGAGGGGGACAGTAGATTAAATCTGAGGTGGATAAAATGGGAGGAGGGGGGACAGTAGATTAAATCTGAGGTGGATAAAATGGGAGGGGGACAGTAGATTAAATCTGAGGTGGATAAAATGGGAGGAGGGGGACAGTAGATTAAATCTGAGGTGGATAAAATGGGAGGAGGGGGACAGTAGATTA
This sequence comes from Gymnothorax javanicus, assembly GCA_029692085.1. Lineage (NCBI taxonomy): Eukaryota > Metazoa > Chordata > Actinopteri > Anguilliformes > Muraenidae > Gymnothorax > Gymnothorax javanicus. The sequence continues at coordinate 1,379,085 of CM056201.1, read as the reverse complement.
AATCTGAGGTGGATAAAATGGGAGGAGGGGGGACAGTAGATTAAATCTGAGGTGGATAAAATGGGAGGAGGGGGACAGTAGATTAAATCTGAGGTGGATAAAATGGGAGGGGGGACAGTAGAGAAATCTGAGGTGGATAAAATGGGAGGAGGGGGACAGTAGAAAATCTGAGGTGGATAAAATGGGAGGAGGGACAGTAGATTAAATCTGAGGTGGATAAAATGGGAGGAGGGGGACAGTAGATTAAATCTGAGGTGGATAAAATGGGAGGAGGGGGACAGTAGATTAAATCTGAGGTGGATAAAAATGGGAGATAAAATGGGAGGGGGGGACAGTAGATTAAATCTGAGGTGGATAAAATGGGAGGAGGGGACAGTAGATTAAATCTGAGGTGGATAAAATGGAGGAGGGGGACAGTAGATTAAATCTGAGGTGGATAAAATGGGAGGAGGGACAGTAAAAATCTGAGGTGGATAAAATGGGAGGAGGGGGACAGTAGATTAAATCTGAGGTGGATAAAATGGGAGGAGGGGACAGTAGATTAAATCTGAGGTGGATAAAATGGGAGGAGGGGGACAGTAGATTAAATGGGGTGGATAAAATGGGAGGAGGGGGACAGTAGATAAATCTGAGGTGGATAAAATGGGAGGAGGGGACAGTAGATTAAATCTGAGGTGGATAAAATGGGAGGAGGGGGACAGTAGATTAAATCTGAGGTGGATAAAATGGGAGAGGGGGGACAGTAGATTAAATCTGAGGTGGATAAAATGGGAGGAGGGGTAGATTAAATCTGAGGTGGATAAAATGGGAAGATTAAATGGATAAAATGGAGGAGGGGACAGTAAATGGATAAAATGGGAGGAGGGGGACAGTAGATTAAATGGGAGGAGAGGTGGATAAAATGGGTGGAGGAAATGGGGGGGGGGAGTAGATTAGATTAAATAAAATGGGAGGAGGGGGGACAGTAGATTAAATCTGAGGTGGATAAAATGGGAGGAGGGGGACAGTAGATTAAATCTGAGGTGGATAAAATGGGAGGAGGGGACAGTAGATTAAATCTGAGGTGGATAAAATGGGAGGGGGGGGACAGTAGATTAAATCTGAGGTGGATAAAATGGGAGGAGGGGGACAGTAGATTAAATCTGAGGTGGATAAAATGGGAGGAGGGGACAGTAGATTAAATCTGAGGTGGATAAAATGGGAGGAGGGGGACAGTAGATTAAATCTGAGGTGGATAAAATGGGAGGAGGGGGACAGTAGATTAAATGAGGTGGATAAATGGGAGGAGGGGGACAGTAGATTAAATCTGGAGGTGGATAAAATGGGGGGGGACAGTAGATTAAATCTGAGGTGGATAAAATGGGAGGAGGGGGACAGTAGATTAAATCTGGAGGTGGATAAAATGGGAGGAGGGGACAGGATAAAAATGGGGTGGATAAAATGGGAGGAGGGGGGACAGTAGATTAAATCTGAGGTGGATAAAATGGGAGGATAAAAATCTGGGAGGGGAGGGGGGGACAGTAGATTAAATCTGAGGGGAGGGAAAAAATGGGAGGAGGGGACAGTAGATTAAATCTGAGGTGGATAAAATGGGAGGAGGGGGACAGTAGATTAAATTAAATGGGAGGGGGATAAGATTAATGGGAGGGAGGGGGACAGTAGATTAAATCTGGGGAGGTGGATAAAATGGGAGGGGGGGGACAGTAGATTAAATCTGAGGTGGATAAAATGGGAGGAGGGGGGACAGTAGATTAAATCTGAGGTTAAAAAATGGGAGGAGGGACAGTAGATTAAATCTGAGGGGATAAAATGGGAGGAGGGGGACAGTAGATTAAATCTGAGGGGGACAAAATGGGAGGAGGGGGGACAGTAGATTAAATCTGAGGTGGATAAAATGGGAGGAGGGGGACAGTAGATAAATGGGGATAAAATGGGAGGGGGACAGTAGATTAAATCTGAGGTGGATAAAATGGGAGGGGGGACAGTAGATTAAATCTGAGGTGGATAAAATGGGAGGGGGGACAGTAGAAAATCTGAGGTGGATAAAATGGGAGGAGGGGGACAGTAGATTAAATCTGAGGTGGATAAAATGGGAGGAGGGGGACAGTAGATTAAATCTGAGGTGGATAAAATGGGAGGAGGGGGACAGTAGATTAAATCTGAGGTGGATAAAATGGGAGGGGGGACAGTAGATTAAATCTGAGGTGGATAAAATGGGAGGAGGGGGACAGTAGAGATTAAATCTGAGGTGGATAAAATGGGAGGAGGGGACAGTAGATTAAATCTGAGGTGGATAAAATGGGAGGAGGGGGACAGTAGATTAAATCTGAGGTGGATAAAATGGGAGGAGGGGACAGTAGATTAAATCTGAGGTGGATAAAATGGGAGGAGGGTAAAATGGGAGGAGGGGGACAGTAGATTAAATCTGAGGTGGATAAAATGGGGAGGGGGACAGTAGATTAAATCTGAATAAAATGGGAGGAGGGGACAGTAGATTAAATCTGAGGTGGATAAAATGGGAGGGGGGGACAGTAGATTAAATCTGAGGTGGATAAAATGGGAGGAGGGGACAGTAGATTAAATCTGAGGTGGATAAAATGGGAGGAGGGGGACAGTAGATTAAATCTGGATAAAATGGGAGGGGGGGACAGTAGATTAAATCTGAGGTGGATAAAAATGGGAGGAGGGGGGACAGTATTTAAATCTGAGGTGGATAAAATGGGAGGAGGGGACAGTAGATTAAATCTGAGGTGGATAAAATGGGAGGAGGGGGACAGTAGATTAAATCTGAGGTGGATAAAATGGGAGGATAAAAAAGGGGGAGGAGGGGACAGTAGATTAAATCTGAGGTGGATAAAATGGGAGGAGGGGGACAGTAGATTAAATCTGAGGTGGATAAAATGGGAGGAGGGGACAGTAGATTAAATCTGAGGTGGATAAAATGGGAGGGGGGACAGTAGATTAAATCTGAGGATAAAATGGGAGGGGGACAGTAGATTAAAGAGGGGGACAGTAGATTAAATCTGAGGTGGATAAAATGGGAGGAGGGGGACAGTAGATTAAATCTGAAAGGTGATAAAATGGGAGGAGGGGGACAGTAGATTAAATCTGAGGTGGATAAAATGGGAGGAGGGGGACAGTAGATTAAATCTGAGGGATAAAATGGGAGGAGGGGACAGTAGATTAAATCTGAGGTGGATAAAATGGGAGGAGGGGGACAGTAAAAATCTGAGGTGGATAAAATGGAGGAGGGGACAGTAGATTAAATCTGAGGTGGATAAAATGGGAGGAGGGGGACAGTAGATTAAATCTGAGGTGGATAAAATGGGAGGAGGGGGACAGTAGATTAAATCTGAGGTGGATAAAATGGGAGGAGGGGGACAGTAGATTAAATATGAGGGGATAAAATGGGAGGAGGGGGACAGTAGATTAAATCTGAGGTGGATAAAATGGGAGGAGGGGGACAGTAGATTAAATCTGAGGTGGATAAAATGGGAGGAGGGGGGGACAGTAGATTAAATCTGAGGTGGATAAAATGGAGGAGGGGGACAGTAGATTAAATCTGAGGTGGATAAAATGGGAGGGGGGGACAGTAGATTAAATTTGAGGTGGATAAAATGGGAGGAGGGGGACAGTAGATTAAATCTGAGGTGGATAAAATGGGAGGAGGGGGACAGTAGATTAAATCTGAGGTGGATAAAATGGGAGGGGGGGGAGTAGATTAAATCTGAGGTGGATAAAATGGGAGGGGGGGGACAGTAGATTAAATCTGAGGGGTGATAAAATGGGAGGGGGGGGACAGTAGATTAAATCTGAGGTGGATAAAATGGGAGGAGGGGGACAGTAGATTAAATCTGAGGTGGATAAAATGGGAGGAGGGGGACAGTAGATTAAATCTGAGGTGGATAAAATGGGAGGAGGGGGACAGTAGATTAAATCTGAGGTGGATAAAATGGGAGGAGGGGGACAGTAGATTAAATCTGAGGTGGATAAAATGGGAGGAGGGGGACAGTAGATTAAATATGAGGTGGATAAAATGGGAGGAGGGGGACAGTAGAGTAAATCTGAGGTGGATAAAATGGGAGGAGGGGGACAGTAGATTAAATCTGAGGTGGATAAAATGGGAGGAGGGGGACAGTAGATTAAATCTGAGGTGGATAAAATGGGAGGAGGGGGACAGTAGATTAAATCTGAGGTGGATAAAATGGGAGGGGGGGACAGTATATTAAATTTGAGGTGGATAAAATGGGAGGAGGGGGGACAGTAGATTAAATCTGAGGTGGATAAAATGGGAGGGGGGACAGTAGATTAAATCTGAGGTGGATAAAATGGGAGGGGGGGGACAGTAGATTAAATCTGAGGTGGATAAAATGGGAGGGGGGGGACAGTAGATTAAATCTGAGGTGGATAAAATGGGAGGGGGGGGACAGTAGATTAAATCTGAGGTGGATAAAATGGGAGGAGGGGGACAGTAGATTAAATCTGAGGTGGATAAAATGGGAGGGGGGGGATCAGTAGATTAAATCTGAGGTGGATAAAATGGGAGGAGGGGGACAGTCGATTAAATCTGAGGTAATCTGGGAAACAAAGCTAGGTTGTATTTTACCACTCAAAGCAGAAAACAACAACTCAAACATGAACCATTTAGACTACCCAGCAGGACGTATTATTTCTCAATTCAGTCTCAAACAGTTGTTATATCACATACACAAAAACATCCCGATTTCACTCTGTTTTCCATTCCTCTCTGGAAAAATGAGCGGAGAGGGGGTGGGGTGGGGTGGGGGTGGACAGTGGAATAGCTGTGGTAATAAAATGGAATGTACACAATATGTTCATAAAATCACTGTATTGTTCAACAAGGAACAAAATAAAATACTCCAGCATGAACAAAAACTACTTGGCAGTTCTTTTTGCTCCCCAAAATAAACCCCATCCCTAGTTACCTCCTTCTCCTCTCTGCGTAAAATGGGCGAGGGTGAAGTAGATTAAAAACAAATGAAAAATGGAGAATGAAAGCATCGGACAGGCGGACCTGTCGATCAGAACAAGACTGTACCGTTAACGTTTGAATGCAAAAAACTCACGAGGAGCTGATAGTGAGTTCGGGCCAGTGTCCACAGGAAGCATTTTCTTGCAGTGGAGGTGCATATTACCTCATTCTCAGAGCGCTCCAGTCCAGCGCTTATTGCTGCCCAGTTACAAAACTTTTCTTTTTAGCACGTTCCGCAATCCGTCGTTTCTAATGTCATGTCTCTGCAGTTTAATGTTACATTACCTTAGAAAGGTTAGCTAATACAATGAAAAGAAACAGCGTATAGTTTTAGCGACTGAGCTAATGAATGTTTATTTCCCCAAAACGTAACTAGAACTGTTCGAACAATGTAGCCAAGTTGTCAAAGTAGCTCACAATTATGCTTCCTGAAACGTAGTATCTCCGGTTAAAATAAATGGGAAGCTAAGAGATAACCGTGTACCTAGCTACAGCTGTTGGGCTGTAGTAGTAAACATTAAGAGTGAGCCCACGATAGGACCAGGCAGGGGCGGCACATGCCATCTCACCAATTTCGATGAAACTTGGCCAGTTTGAAGAGGTCCACCCAAAACTACTTCATGTCAATTTTAAGAAAATTTGAATAAAACGGGGGGGAGTTGACCGGGGAGTTGGTTTTTTAGCCAAAACTGCCAAAATTTGCCAAATATTTATAGGAACTAGTCCCCCCTGCCATTCCTTTATAAATAAATAGATACTCATGATATTCTCAGGATATTTTAAGCAGGCCTTAGAGAGTTTGCTGGCACAAGGTCGGTAGAATCCAGTAAATCCTTGTCAATCACGGCCTGTCGGTCAATACCCTCCTTTCAGTCATTTTTTCAAACTGGCAAAAATAGCCAATTTTAGGCCAAAATATCTCTATTGCACAAGTTCATCCCAAAAATCTGAGCATATCACCATAAAGTGAAGACTTTATACTAACAATTTCTGCAATAAAATTTTTGAGATATTATAAAGCATTTCCATAGTAGCCTCGACTATCTAGGGCTCACCATAGGGTACCCGCGTCGATTTTTGGAAAATTGTTTGTTCTCTTCAATAATATCCTAAAAGGACAACTGAGCGATCTAAAATATCCATATTTATTTAGATTCGAACTATTTACATGGTTTTGAGTATTGTTTTGCCTTAAGTGTCGTATTTGAGCGAAGTTCAGGCTCTTTTGGCCTTTTCAACTCAAGAAATAGCTACATAAGTGTACTGGCGATGAATAAAAATGACAAAAACTCCTTCATAACGATAAATAACGATAACGATAACGATAAATCAGGCATAATTTCATACCCAACCTTTGGAATAAACAGCCTCGAGGGCTGCAGAGGGCGAATTATCACAACTACAGCCCTCTCTACACATAGCTCTTCGCTGGTCTTACCGACTCACATCATGAAATTACCCGATGGTACGTGAATTCGTTTGATTTGTGTCCTTCCGACCTTTGAGAGGCTATAGTAATGACAGAAAAAAGTTATAATCAGGCATATTCAAGCTCATTGTTTTACTTTATAGTAGTACTTCTCGCGAGATAATAGTTCAAATCTGGTCAGCGGTATTGCAGTACGCAGGGATACCGGCAGAACTATTGGATTGGGACATTTTTTTGTCAGCTATATTTTTTATTTGTCTCTATTTGAAGAACATATTGTTTCAACAAAAAAAAAGAAACAAAAAACAAAAGTGGTATATTTTGACAGCCATCCACAAATATAACAAAAATGTGAAATTGTAGAATTGCAAAATCAAGTCCCGTAGTTTTCGCTCCAGCATCCCGCTGTGCTTAATAGAACTGGTAATGGCTGTAGTATTACGGCGTTTCTTTTCAAGATCTAGTTTCCTCCCTATCTTTCATAGGCATAATGACAGAAAAAAGAAAGATCGGAAGCATTGTAGTTGGTTGTGACACAATATGTCTTACCGCGAGATATCATCTCATATCTGTTCATCGAAAATACCAGACTTATGCTATTGAACTCCGACCGAAATTTTCTGTTCTGCGAATTGGTTTGTTATGAGCGCGGCACGCCTTAAAGTTATCAAGGGTCTATTATCAGCGGATGCGCGAGTGCGCCACCCTTGTCTCTTTCCTTGGAACGTACAGCAGGCTCACGACACGGATTGAAAATCAAGCCTTACTAGGGGAGTGCTCACGGAAAAACTGGAGACTTTTGACAGAATCAAAAAGGCGGCTCAGCTCTTTACACAATAAGCCTCCCTTTGGAGCACATTGCTGGTGGTGTGAACATAGCGGAGTTTCATGCAACATTAGGAAGAATTGCGAGTCGATTTCTGCATTTCCGCTCCCCTGCGTATTTTGTGTTTTTCATTTTGTGTTTTTTTGCGTGTGTGTAAAGTACCAGAAACAACGCAAAATGAGTCGGCATTTTGCCTCTAAAGTTTTAGATTTGCTCAAGTGTAGTGCACATCCTGCTGGTGAATTCTCTACCAGTTTGTCATCACTTTTAACTGCGTGCTCGTGCGTATGCACTGCTTTGAGGCCCGAAAGCGAAGCTTATTGTGTAAATGTCGCGCGGCTACTGAGTTTTCGATTACATCTATAACTGAAGCTTTACGAGTTATAGTCAGAAAATAAGCAAAAATGCTAATTCACTACAGCTCAATATCCTGTCTAATCTGTAGTCTGGTTCTGAGCATCGAAGCCTCGGCAAGGTAGGATTTCTCATCTGCATCCTCCTCGGATGTTGGCGCTGTCAATGGCTCCGCTGTTGTAGTCGTTAGTTGACCACTCCTGTTGAGCGCTATCAGTCTACTGAAGTATCGGGAGATTTGGGAAGATGTCAGCCATTCCTCCTTCTTGAATAGCTTAGTGCCTTATGCAGTTCTTACGAACCTCATTCAGGATGCTACATCATCTGCAGACGCTTTTTTCCCTGTTTCTTAACCTTGAAGAAACATATCTTTCAGGAACTCGCGTGTCTTGACTGAAAACGGGGTGGACCTTCGCGTCTTTTTGAGCGCCCATCCCCTTTCTACAGATGGCTCAGAATGCTCAGGCTCAGCGGTCGAAGGAGTGGTAGGTGAGCTAGAGGCTTCCATATATGCCGATGTCACTGATCGCTCACTTTCAGCCCATTTCTTCTTTATGGTGTCATAGACGGTCTCACGCTCCAGCTCCAGAAGGTGCTTCCCGGTATCAAGGTGCTGTTGGAGGCTGCTATACCTCTGATACACCTTGATACACCCTTCCTCCGGATAGGCAAAGCGCACAGTGTCTTTGCATTCCTGGGATGGCTCATTACTGCCTGAAGTAGTAGGCTCTGCCTCTACCAGCGTAGGTTCTTCTGCTTGTGGCCTTGGGGGAGTGCGGAAGACTCCCACTTTTATTTCAGGAGTGGTAAAGTGCTGCTGGACTATCAGGTTAGTGGGGCCTTGTGGCGTGCCATAGCGAGCAAGCTGAGAGGGTGTGAAGACCTTTCCAGGACCAACATCGTAAGCTTTCCATGCTTTAATGCTTCCATCGGGGTTGAACTGGAAATAGTTCAGTGCCTGGAGGCCGGTCATGGTATGCTTCGTCATTGTCTGGGAGGGGTCACTGACTTTGCAGACAGCTGTGCAGCATCCTTTGACTCCACTATGGGAGTCAAAGGCAGCCTTCATGTCCTCGGCCAATTTGACATCGTGACCCTCATTGATGAACCTTCTTATGTGCTTCTTGAGGGCGGCGGCTCGTCGGTCACAAATGTCTTTACCGGCCTGGGCCTCACTGAAGTCGTATTGACAAACTCTAACGCCAGCATGCTGACCAAGGCTTGGCAAGCTGAGGATCAGAAATGCCGTGTGGTAACAGCCCGCGTTATCTGATCGAAGGAAGCTCCAACCCTTGGCAGCTCCTGCAAATAATCTTAGAGTCACTTTAGTGGCGCTGAAGAATAGTAGTTTTAAACAGTTTGATCTCTATCCAGTACTTACTTATTGATAAATCTAGTGTGGGTTTAACTGACAAAAATACCAATAACGAATCTGTTAAGTGCTGTTTCAATTTGAGGTCAGCTGGCTAATTGGTTAATTAGATAGTTTTAGTGACCTAACTTTGACGTGGCGTCAACTTAATTTAGTGCTGAGCTGGTACCATGTAAAGATAAAACCCTTCAACAGTGATGCTAAGCCACTCTGTCATGAATAACATATCGTGAGTTAAGGAGCAACTAAGTACTAGACAGACTAGAAAAATTAGGTTTGCTATTGCAGGTCACTAGGGGAACTAATAGACAACCTGTTTTTTTTTTTCACTGAAAACAACATTAAATGCGCCTATTTTCGGCTAAGTCATACGGTTAAAATACATGCTATAACATTATCCATGAATCCTTACCTGAGCCAACTGGAACTAAAAGTTTCCAAGTTTCCATGATTTCTCTTGACATTCTCAGGTTGATTCCTCGCGATGGTTTAGCCTTGTGGCGACCATGGAGAGGGTGCTGGCACTTAGCAGAGGCGATGAACATAATACCCAAAGAAGCGCGGTGCTTTGGACATATGGTCATATGGTGGCCATCCTGGTCGAACATTCCGGTGCATGCTAAGATCAGTTCCTGAGATAAGATAAGCTCACTCCTCGAGTCTTGCTCCTTCTCAAAACAACTGAGTAAAGAGACGTGGTAATACTATCTCAAGTCCTAATTGATTGTTTGTTTTAGTCTTACTTTGCCTTCCCTCATAACCTAATATGGTAACTCATGCGGCCATTACCAGTCAGCTCTATAATGAGCAGCGGGATGCTTGGGCAAAGACTATACTACGGGACTTGATTTCGCAATTCTACTTTGCCTTCCATCATAACCTAATATGGTAACTCGAACGGCCATTACTAGTCAGCTCTATAATGCATAGCGAGATGCTTGAGCGAAAACTTCGGGACTTGATTTTGCAATTCGACAATTTCACATTTTTGTTATATTTGTGGATGGCTGCCAAAATATACCACTTTTGTTTTTCTTTTTTTTTTTCTTTGTACAACAATATGTTCCTCAAATGCAGACAAATAAAAAATAAAGCTGACAAAAAAATGTCCCAATTCCGCCCATATCCCTGTGTACTGTAATACCGCTGACCAGATATGAACTATTATCTCCCGAGAAGTACTTCTATAAAGTAAAAAAACGAGCTAGAATATGCCCAATTATAATTTTTTTCTGTCATTAGTATTGCCTCTCAAAGGTCAGAAGAACACAAATCAAATGGATTCACGTACCATCGGGTAATTTCATGATGTGAGTCGGTAAGACCGGCGAAGAGATATGTGTAGAGAGGGCTGTAGTTGAGATAATTCGCCCTCTGTGGCCCTTGCGGCTGTTTATTCCAAAGGTTGGATATGAAATTATGCCTGATTTATCATTATTTGGTAGCGGTCAAAGAATTTTTTAGAATTTAGCATGAAGCATTAGTTTTTGTCATTTTTATCCATCACCAGTACACTTATGTAGCTATTTCTTGAGTTAAAAAGGCTAAAAGAGCATTAACTTTGCTCAAATATGACACTTTAAGCAAAACGAATACTCAAAACCTTGTAAATAGTTTGAATCTAAATAAATATGGATATTTTAGATCGCTCAGTTGTCCTTTTAGGATATTATTGAAGAGAACAAACAATTTTCCCCCCAAAACTCGACGCGGGTACCCTGTGGTGAGCCCTAGATAGTGGAGGCTACTATGGAAATGTTTAATAATATCCCAAAAATTTTATTGCAGAAATTCTTAGTATAATGTCTCCATTTATGGTGATATGGTCAGATTTTTGAGATGAATTTGCGCATGGGAGATATTTTGGCCTAAAATTCGCCATTTTTGCCAATTTGAAAAAATGACTGAAAGGAGGGTATTGACTGACATTGGCCGCGATTGACAAGGATTTACTGGATTCTACTGACCTTGTGTCAGCAAACTCTCGAAGGCCTGCTTAAAATATCCTGAGAATATCATGATGATCTATTCATTTATAAAGGAATGGCAGGGGGGACTAGTTCCTATAAATATTTGGCACATTTTGGCAGTTTTGGCTAAAAAACCAAGGGGGAGTGGTCAACTCCCCCCTGTTTTATTCAAATTTTCTTAAAAATGGCATGAAGTAGTTTTGGGTGGACCTCTTCAAACTGGCCAAGTTTCATCGAAATTGGTGAGATAGCATGTGCCGCCCCTGCCTGGTCTGCATGGACTCACCCTTAATACTAACTGAATAACTTGTAAGCAAACCGAGAGTCCCTACACAGTTGCTAATTGATTCGAGCCATCATTGCTGCTTATGTTGTAAGTCCCTCTGTCTTCTTGATATTGATTTGTCAGTGAGAGAGACGCGATATTGACAAGTCCAGCGCTGTTCCAAGAAGCACTTTGAACGGAATTGAAAAGAAGTTCAGGGCCTGTTTATGTTGAGGATGTTGAGCGCTGTAAGCGCTGAACTTCATAGAATTTGTATTGAAAATAGACACTACCTGTGGACACAGGCCCTTACACTTTGCATCGCACATGTTACAGCGCACGTTGTCTGCATCGATTTTAGTAAAGTAACCATACTTGGAGTCCCTTCGCACTCGCCATGGCTGCGGTGTCCTGTTGTTGGATAAGCCAACGTATTCATGCTCTTGCGCGTGCAGTGATGTGTTCAAATCAGGCTCAGAGGGTCGTCTCACTCATCACGCTTTCACTCCACTCTCATACAACTCTATGTTACGTTATGATGCGTTTGGATGCACATTTTCTTATTTTTTTGGTACTGAAAAGTGGTACCATTTGACTTCACGTGAACCGATACTCGTCGGTACCAAGGCATTTCGATACCAACAGGTAAAAGTATCGATTTTGGTACACATCCCTACTTGCCAAGTAAATCATAACCAAGTACAAACAAACGATAATTGCTAATTATTTGATAGTCCTAGATTTTTCCACATCTTATCCCAGTAAGGTCTTGTGTTCTGTAGACCTCTACATGCCATTTGAAAAGCTGTCACGCTTGTTGCTTAATTTGTTTCAACCAGTTCAACCCCAACACCTGGTGATGCTGGCGTTAGAGGATTTTCAGTTTAGTACGGTCACAAGCCTCTCACCTTTTACAAATGATGGCTCTCAAACTGTTATCGTTTTAGATCGCCTGATTAACAATCAAACAATTTATTTACTGAATGAGAAAGATCAATACATAAGCGTATAACAATTCAGAAATAATTAATTAGGAAATGACCAAGAAACCGCTGATAGCTGGCTACATTATACAGTACATATAGCCAGTGCTAGCTGTGGCCAGTAGCCTTTTCAGTGTAGTGCATAATTTGCTTTGTGCTGCTGAGATATTGGAGGGATACACCTGGTCTGGGTTATCATTGGTCCAGTGGCGACTGGTCATTAGGGGCAGGTGGGGCACAGCCCCACCTGGTGTCACGAGAAAGGACCGTAGGCAAATTACATTATTAATTCTCAAACATTATCTTATTATCTGCTAAAATGTCCTGTCTATAAATTTAGCATTTTCCTAAATTGCATAGAATTTGTGTTTGGATTTAAGTTCAGGTTCATAGATCTGTTTTGCTGCTTCAGACCGATCTCCTGATCCAGGTCCGCATGAATGGGGCTAGCCCCCCTTACGCAATGCAATGTTTACGAGACGTGTGAGAATATAAGTACGCATGCTCAGAGTGTTGGCTGTATTAGTGGAGGTTACGAGACGTGTGAGAATATAAGTACGCATGCTCAGAGTGTTGGCTGTATTAGTGGAGGTTACGAGACGTGTTAAAATATAAGTACGCATGCTCAGAGTGTTAGCTGTATTAGTGGAGGTTACGAGACGTGTGAGAATATAAGTATGCATGCTCAGAGTGTTGGCTGTATTAGTGGAGGTTACGAGACGTGTGAGAATATAAGTACGCATGCTCAGAGTGTTGGCTGCATTAATGGAGGTTACAATACGTGTGAGAATATAAGTATGCATTTTCAGAGTGTTGGCTCTGTTAGTGGAGGTTACGAGACGTGTGAGAATATAAGTACGCATGCTCAGACTGTTGGCTGTATTAGTGGAGGTTACGAGACGTGTTAAAATATAAGTATGCATGCTCAGAGTGTTAGCTGTATTAGTGGAGGTTACGAGACGTGTGAGAATATAAGTACGCATGCTCAGAGTGTTGGCTGTATTAGTGGAGGTTACGAGACGTGTGAGAATATAAGTACGCATGCTCAGAGTGTTGGCTGTATTAATGGAGGTTACAATACGTGTGAGAATATAAGTATGCATTTTCAGAGTGTTGGCTCTGTAGAGGTTACGAGACGTGTGAGAATATAAGTACGCATGCTCAGACTGTTGGCTGTATTAGTGGAGGTTACGAGACGTGTGAGAATATGAGTACGCATGCTCTGAGTGTTGCCTGTATTAGTGGAGGTTACGAGAGTGTGAGAATATAAGTACGCATGCTCAGAGTGTTGGCTGTATTAGTGGAGGTTACGAGACGTGTGAAAATATAAGTACGCATGCTCAGATTGTTAGCTCTATTAGTGGAGGTCACGAGACGTGTGAGAATATAAGTACGCATGCTCAGAGTGTTGGCTGTATTAGTGGAGGTTACGAGACGTGTGAAAATATAAGTACGCATGCTCAGATTGTTAGCTCTATTAGTGGAGGTCACGAGACGTGTGAGAATATAAGTACGCATGCTCAGAGTGTTGGCTGTATTAATGGAGGTTACAATACGTGTGAGAATATAAGTACGCATTCTCAGAGTGTTGGCTCTGTTAGTGGAGGTTACGAGACGTGTGAGAATATAAGTACGCATGCTCAGAGTGTTGGCTGTATTAGTGGAGGTTACGAGACGTGTGAGAATATAAGTACGCATGCTCAGACTGTTAGCTGTATTAGTGGAGGTTATGAGACGTGTGAGAATATAAGTACGCATGCTCAGAGTGTTGGCTGTATTAGTGGAGGTTACGAGACGTGTGAGAATATAAGTACGCATGCTCAGAGTGTTGGCTGTATTGGTAGAGGTTACGAGACGTGTGAGAATATAAGTACGCATGCTCAGAGTGTTGGCTGTATTAGTGGAGGTTACAATACGTGTGAGAATATAAGTGCGCATTCTCAGAGTGTTGGCTCTGTTAGTGGAGGTTACGAGACGTGTGAGAATATAAGTACGCATGTTCAGAGTGTTGGCTGTATTAGTGGAGGTTACGAGACGTGTGAAAATATAAGTACGCATGCTCAGAGTGTTGGCTGTATTAGTGGAGGTTACGAGACGTGTGAGAATATAAGTATGCATGCTCAGAGTGTTGGCTGTATTAGTGGAGGTTACGATACGTGTGAGAATATAAGTATGCACGCTCAGAGTGTTGGCTGTATTAGTGGAGGTTATGAGATGTGTGAGAATAAAAGTACGCATGCTCAGAGTGTTAGCTGTATTAATGGAGGTTACGAGACGTGTGATAATATAAGTACGCATTCTCAGAGTGTTCGCTCTGTTCGTGGAGGTTACGAGACGTGTGAGAATATAAGTACGCATGTTCAGAGTGTTGGCTGTATTAGTGGAGGTTACGAGACGTGTGAGAATATAAGTACGCATGCTCAGAGTGTTAGCTGTATTAGTGGAGGTTACGAGACGTGTGAGAATATAAGTACGCATTCTCAGAGTGTTGGCTGTATTAGTGGAGGTTACGAGACGTGTGAGAATATAAGTACGCATGCTCAGAGTGTTAGCTGTATTAGTGGAGGTTTCGAGACGTTTGATAATATAAGTACGCATTCTCAGAGTGTTGGCTCTCTTCGTGGAGGTTACGAGACGTGTGAGAATATAAGTACGCATGTTCAGAGTGTTAGCTGTATTAGTGGAGGTTACGAGACGTGTGAGAATATAAGTACGCATGCTCAGAGTGTTGGCTGTATCAGTGGAGGTTACGAGACGTGTGAGAATATAAGTACGCATGCTCAGAGTGTTAGCTGTATTAGTGGAGGTTACGAGACGTGTGAGAATATAAGTACGCATGCTCAGAGTGTTAGCTGTATTAGTGGAGGTTACTTAGACGGTGAGAATATAAGTACGCATGCTCAGAGTGTTAGCTGTATTAGTGGAGGTTACGAGACGTGTGAGAATATAAGTACGCTGCTCAGAGTGTTAGCTGTATTAGTGGAGGTTACGAGACGTGTGAGAATATAAGTACGCTGCTCAGAGTGTTAGCTGTATTAGTGGAGGTGGCACGAATGTGTTGGCATGTGAGGCAGACAGCCCCAAGCCCCACTCAATGAGTGTATATAGAACTGGAGAGGCTGCCACCGCTTCCTTCTACGAGCGCAGTTGAAGAAACAAATCTGGTGTCTGGTGCACCGCACTTCTCTATTTCCCATAGGAAATGTTCAATTCTCAATTTTCCCAAGGTGGCAGCATAAGTCGCATATGAGCATACTCGTGTACATAGTTCACCGACTGGACATTCCACATTTTGGTGGGATTGGAGGTCTCAGAAAAAACTACACATAATACATGCACTTTTGTAAGGATGATGATTATGCACATAATTAATTAATTAATTAATTAATTAATCTATTACCTTCTCTGAATCTTCTCTGTCACATAAGGGTTGTGACAGTGACCCAATAGGTCCTACCTGCTGGCCCAGCGGTGGATCCCAGATTCCGGCACTGGAAATTGTGAACCAGGGAGGCATCTAAGATATTCCCCTCTGGGACCCAGGAATGCTCCTCGAGCCCATACCCCTCCCAGTTCACCAAAAAAGTTGCCTGTGCTGGGGGGAGGAGGGGAGCAGGAGGGAGGACTGTAGGGAGACAAAGACACAGGTATAATTCTGCAGACATGAAACACGGGGGAGAATGTTCCGGATGAAATGGGGAAGGAGGAGCCTGACAGCGGATGAAGGCGGGATTCGTTAAATAGTGAACGGGCTAAGGAACCGGGGTGCAAGCTTCTTTGACATTTCCCTGAGTGGGATATCCTTCTACCACATTTGGTAGGCAACGACAACGGTTTCCCTGCTTCCGAAAGGAGAATAAGTGCTGGAGTAGGAAAGCATGGGCTCTTTTCCAACCCCG
The DNA here is from genome assembly GCA_029692085.1 of Gymnothorax javanicus. Taxonomy (NCBI): domain Eukaryota; kingdom Metazoa; phylum Chordata; class Actinopteri; order Anguilliformes; family Muraenidae; genus Gymnothorax; species Gymnothorax javanicus. The sequence continues at coordinate 1,362,994 of CM056201.1, read as the reverse complement.
GCAAGAGCGGTGAACTAGAACCGGAGCAAAGGGAAGTGCCTCCTCTTTTCTCCTCAGATGTGAATAAAGGCAGCTGGTAACCCATTGAAAGGGAGGCATCCCTAAGCCAGCCACTGGTAATGAATTGTGGAGGAAAATTAGTATTGCTCATTTATTTTCTGAGTGAACTGTACAAGCTCACAGTGGGTTATTGTGTACTCTGCTTGAGACATTGTACTCTGTTTAAATGGAGAAGCATTAAGGTACGGAATGTGTCTTCTGATCAGAGGAAAATGCTGAGAGGTAGAGATGAAGCGTCACAGTGAATATATGTGCACGCGTGTGTGCTTGTTTACAAAGAGGGAAGGTAAACATCTGGGACAGACATTGCAGAATGAAGGCACAGAACATCTCATGGCTTAGATTAAAGACCTGGCATCAGCATTTAAACAGATAATGAGGAACTGGACAATGAGTATGTAACAGACAACATGCTTAAATGCCCAGGGGGTGGGGGAGGTGGGAAAGTGCCTCGGGGAGAGAGTCTTTCTGATTTCTCAGTGAGTCAGATGATGCTCTCCATTCTTTATAATATTGCTGCAATATTTAATAAATTCTTAAAGGATAAAGGATTATGCGTCCATGCTCTGTTAAATTGTCCTAATTTTTCCCCGACAGAATTGTGGGCGGGTTCCACCCAAGTTAAATGACGAAACGTGGTACGATTACCTTCTGTCAGGTAACAAAGAGTCTCGGTCAGCTCTTGGTTCAGCCTCTCCACCTGGCCATTGGTTTCTGGGTTGAACCCTAAGGAGAGACAGAAGGCCTCCCAAAATCAGCCGGCAAACTGGGGCCTGCCGTCTGAGACCACCGCTTGGGGTACACCGTAAAGGCAAACCATATGTTCAAGGAGAAGTTTGCCAGTCTCCTTAGCAGTCGGCAGCTTAGCCAATGGAAGGAAATGGAGAGATTTTGAGAATGAGTCAAGAATGGTAAGAATGACTGTGAACCCATCAGATGGGGCCAATCCCATGATGAAATTCATGGCTGCACAAGCACACAAACACTTGGGAGCTTCCATGGGCTGCAGCAAAACGCAGGTTCATTACCTTCTTGATTTGGAGCAGGCAAACACAGTAAAGGCTGCGAAAAATGACCTGGTATGCTGGCAGATGATTAGCCACTGAAAGCGTTTACACACAAGGGGGAGAACGCTAGAGAGTCCAGAATCGCTTGCCAGCTGAGAGGCGTGACCTCAGGCCAAGACCTTGCCTCTCACTCTCTTGGGGACAAAGAAATGATTGGGTGGAGCCTCCGGTGGAGTGGGACAAGACTGCAACGACTATTTGACCTCATTATCTTCTTGAAGCTTAGTAACTGCCAAGAGACAGTTACCCTGGAAGATGGCATCAGGTGGATCTTCAGGCATCGATGGATACAGACATGACAGGGAGTCAGGCTTAGTATTTTTAGTACTGGGTCAATATGTGAAGACGAAATTGAATTTTGCCAACAAGAGGAGACAACAAGCTTGCCTGGGATTTAGCGTTTTATCCATGGAGAGGTGCTCCAGGCTGCAATGGTCAGTCCAAACAAGGAAAGGGAGCCTGGACCCCTCCAACCAGTGCCTCCAGTCTTCAAAGGCTAGCTTCGCTGCCAACAACTCCTGGGCACTGATGAAATAATTTCTCTCAGCAGTAGACAACCGACATGAGAAGTCAATACAACAATGTTATTTACCATCACCAGCTTGCTGCAAGCGGACAGCCCCAGCACCTATGTCGAAGGCATCGATTTCCACGACAAACTAGGTCTGGGGGTCCAGGAACATGAGGGCAGGAGCAGTGGTGAACAGCCTTTTGAGATGGTTACAGGCTGAGGCTACCGAGGTGGTCCAGGCAAAGGGAACCAGTGTGGACCTCAGTGGGCAGCAACAGTAAAGTACCCTTGAATGAATAGCAGGTGGAAGTTGGGGAACCCAAGGAGCCTTTGGAGCTCCTTGCAATCTTTTGTGACCAGTCAATCTAGGATAGCCTGCACTTTTTAGCTGTCTATCTCTGAAACACTATGTATCACTACAAAGCTCAGGAAAGAGGCTGTGGTGAGTTGGAACTCACACTTTTCGGGTTTCTGATAGAGTTGATTCTCCAGGAACCTTTGGATGACTATATGGGCAATGGCGGGTATGATCCTCCAAAGTTTGAAAGAAGACCAGTATTTTATCTAGGTAGACATTGACGAACCGAGAGACTATGTCTTGGGGGACATCATTTATGAGGTTCTGGAACACAGTGGGGGCATTCCCAAGCCCAAATGGCATCACCAGGTATTTGTAGTACCCGAACGGAGTGTTAAGCACTGTCCTCCACTCATCTCCTTCCCACATGTGCACCAAGAGGTAAGTGTTGCACTAATCCAGCTTGGTAAACAAGCAATGGCCCAGGAGATTGGAGAATGCCAAGACCATCAAAAGTATAGGATAACAATTCCTTATGGTACTAATTACATTTGGGCCCAGATAGACGATACAGGGATGTAAATACCCATCTTTCCTGGCCACAAAGAAGCTCAAATTATTCTGGAAGCCTAGAACTGATTTATTAAGTCCTCCTTAGCTCTGGACTCTTGGTTGATTAGGGAATACAGCCAACCACTGTGAGACACTGTTGCGGACAGTAAGTCAGTGGCTCTATCATAGGATCTCTGTGGCGGAAATGACGTCACCCGGGCTTTGCTGAATGCCATGCAAATGTTGTGATTGATGGGGGACCACCCTTCTGTTCTGGTGACTCCTCCTGGTGGTCAGAGGATGGAGGTGTAGTGAGGCTGTCAGCTGTATGAAGATAGGACTGTGAACATGATGAACTCCACTCCAGTATTGATCGTGAAGGCTTGTCCACATGAGAATTATGATGTTCAAGCGAGGACCTTCTCAACACCACCGGGGCATGTGGTGACTCCATTATGAGGAAAGCCAATTTTAAATATAAAAGCCACTATAAATATTTTATGCAAGAAAGAGCGAACTATAATTCGTCCACTGTGATGTATAAGACTCATTACTAATTATCACAAATGTTTGAATGCAGTGATTAGGTTGGGGAGAATTATTATTTCACACAGGTGATGTAGGTTTTGAATAATTCTTTACCTTCAATAGATGAAATGATAATTTAAAAGCTACATTTTATGTTTACTCACAATGTCTTTTTCTGATATTAAAATTAGTTGGATGATTTGAAACATAGAAATATGAAAAAAATAGGACCAAGGGTCCTGTAGCTGACCGGCAAGAAATCTTATAGTGATGATACAAGTTATGAAATTTCAAGTGAAATTTGACCTTCGAATCATTGAAGGTCAATGTCAAGGTCACTAAATAAACGTTCACATACATTTACAAGACCTCCTGTAATACTTCGTACAATCCTAAGCTCTGAAGCAGTTTTGTTGATACGTCATTGAAAATTCAATATGTAAATTGTGAACTTAAAAGGTCAAATTGAGGTCAGCAAATGGACTGCATATATGACTTCCTATAAGTCTCTAATACAAACCTAGGCTCCATCTCTGACCGTATTGGCAATACAAGTCATTGTATTATGTCAAATTTGACTTTCAAAGCTCACCAACAGTCAAGCTGAATGTCACCAAATGAAAGTTCATGTGTGACTTCCTTGAAGTCTGTGATACAAACTTAGGCTCTATCTGTGACCTTCTTCGTGATGGAAGTCATTGAATTATCACTCGGTCAAGTTTGACCTTCAAAGGTCAATATGAAAGTCACCAAATGAAAGTTCATATATGACTTCCTATACGTCTCCAGTACAAACCTACACTCTATCTATTACAATTTTGCTGATATTAGTCATTGAAATTTCATTGTAAATTTTGGCCATTGAAGGTCACTGAAGGTCACGTTCAAGGTTGCCAAATGAAACTTATCGGGCATCTAAAGTCGATTCCCATTGTTTTTGTTTATCGGGCAATCAGTGAGCCACACCTGTGCAAACGAACCAAAATAGAAGGATTATCTACGCATGCACACAAAACATTGGTTTATGAATGAAATTGGTCATGTGACAATGCAAGATGTTAACAAAAGCAAGTGATTTGTTTGTAAACATTGATGGATTTGTTTGTAAACACTGGATGTTCAACGTCCGGTCTGAGATCGACTTAAGATTCCCTTTAATACATGACTTCCTATAGGCTAACAATAGAAACCTAAGCTCTGTCTGTAATAGTTTTGGTGATAGAAGTCATTGAAATTTCACCATGTGAAGTTTGACCTTCGAAGGTCACTGAAGGTCAAGTTCAAGGCCACCAAATGAAAGTTCATATATGACTTCCTATAAGTGTTCAATACATATATGTTCCCAATCTCCTATATTTTCAAGCCTAGAAGCTTTTGAAAATTGTAACATTTTTGCTTGACCTCAAGTTTACCTTTCAAGGTCATCTGAGGTCAACTTTAACACAGCCAAAATATAGGTCATAATTGACTTCCTAAACGTCGATGACACAAACTTAACCTCAATCTGCAACCATTTGGCCTCCACAGGCCATCTTGCATATTCTCCATAGGATCCAATGTTAAACTACAGCGCCCCCACTAGACCCACTTTGTCGATTCAATCAAAATGACCCTCGCACTGTCCATTGACGGTACCAAGGAAAGTCAATCGCCTGATTAAGAAAAAATATTATCACGTAGTTTTTTAGAAGTCATTTTTAAAAAATTCTCAGTCCTATCTTTAACATTGGGCCCAAAATTTCAAGAGCCCATGAAACTAACAAAAATAATTCAATCAAAAATCCGAGAAAAACGTTTGGAGATGGAATTTGTGGATCAGACCCCCAAGAAAGATATTCTGATAGTGCAAGGTGATATTTATACAAATATGTACCTATAATATATGAAAACTGCCAATTTCATGTATGTCGCATATATGTGAAACCTATATGTGGCCCTATATTAAAACCTATATGTTTATATAGGTTCTTTCCGTGTGGGAATTTAAGAATCTTTGTTATTTCATCCCTGTAGGAAAAAGTCTGGGACCTGTAGTTGCTATACAAGCATCTCAGATAAAAAACAAGTGTCTGTTCATTAAAACTGTGAACAGAAATGTAGACTTTGTCTTCAAGGTCATTAACCACAGTGAAATGCTCAAATAGATGTGGGGATGAAAATGACTTTTGAAAGGCATGTTTACTTGAATGTGTGTTCTTCTGTGTACTTTTATTTTGTTATTTTTGTTTTATTTTGCTACATTCAGACTAAGGACCTCTGAGCCATATTCATCTAGAAACTGCATTACAGACAAGATAGAAAACATTGCATTTGGTGGATGTAACAGTGTAGTGTATAACCTTTCAGTGGATGTGTATGAGCTGTAATGATGTGAATCCAATTTTATCTAATGTGGTGAATCTGGCAGTGACTTAAACTTGAAAAAATGCTTAATTGATGAAATAAACATAATCAAACCATTTTGTTTTTATACATTTCCTTCTCTTCCACAATACACAACTCAATCTTCATAGAATGGAAATAAGTATGGTCAAGAGAGAATTGATGACCTTGTTATTGTTAATGTTTCAGGAAAAAAATGTAACAAATAGTATTAGATATTTGTGTTGATATCATAGATTTTTGTCTCCTCTCACTTGCCATAGTTAATAAAGACTGGTTTACATATAACATGCCATTGTCACATGTCAGCATGTATTTAGGATCAAATGTAATGCCAATTTCACGTGTTCACATGTGATTAATAAGTTATTGCGTGAAATTCTTGTTATTTCTGTAAGGGACTTTGGACTAATATGCAGATATTACCTTGAGAATAAAAATATGAGCTAGGCATCCTGTATGACAATTACAAAAGTGAGATATGAGCTATACAATAGGTATGACAAACAGAACCTGCCACTGGGTATATGAGCTATATAGGAGACATACACCTTGTATGTACATATAGGGCCTATATGTGGATATAAAGAAGCGATATAGGAGACCTATATGCTCTGTATATGCACATATATGTACCTGAATTTGGCCTATATGCAGCCTAAATGTGGCATATATGCAACCCATATGCCGCATATATGCAGCATATATGCGCATATATAAAGCATATATGCGCATATATGCTGCATATATGCGGCATATGGGTTGCATATATGTGCATATATGTTCATATAGATTCTTTCCATGTGGGTTTTCACGTTTTAACAAAATATCCTCACCAAAATCACCACTTCAGTAGCACTGCAAAATCTCACCCTTCACTCTGCCCAAACTACCAACTTGGATATCCTGTTTAGTGAAAAAAGAAATAAATAAAACTAATTGAATACCAAGTTATGCAAGTTGTTTGCATATTTTTCAGAACAAAACATGTTTACTTTTGTTGAACAAGCCTCGTTCTTTCTGTCTGCAAGCTGGTTATTTGACAAGTGCCTCAGGATTTTACTACCGGTATGTCTGCTGTATTTACGCATTAATTTTTAGCGGGAATAGTTCTACCGTTGTTCAGCTTGCATTCTTGCCACTGTACAGCCCCAAGCATTTTAAAATCCTTCCCAGTGTCGGCATACTCATTCCAGTATCATCCACCGCGCTCAATATCAGCAGAATATCGCCGTGCTCCAACCGAAGCAGGAAGTAGAACTTAATCAAATTATGTAAATGAGCCATATTCCTCCGCACACTATTTCCTCATTCAAACACGGTGAAACGTTTCACGTTATAACTATGCAATTTATCATGTTATTACGTGACAAGTTTTATGTTTCAGCAGTAAGTTACCACGTTAAAACATGAAACGTTTCACATTATTAGAAGATAAATAGGATATTGTTAAAACAAAAAAAGCTTCTTAATATAACGTGATAAGTTTGCATTTTCTAGCATTGCAAAGACATCTTGTTAAAACATGAAAATATCATGCAAGAACATGAAATAACTAGACGTTATTCATTTCACGTTATAACTTGATACAGACCCGTTTTCTTTTTCAGGTATGGCAGCAATACGCGTTCGTTTTATTGTCGTGAACGGAAGCAAACTTCCGTACGATGGCAGCCCTGAGGCGAGCAAGAAAAGCATGCCTTTTTAGTGCTGCAGATAATGAAAAACTGATTGAAGAAGTTGGGAAATATCCTAATCTCTGTGATACGTCCATGTGGGACCACAGAGATACCGAGAGAGAGAGAGAAGATAGAGCAAGACAGCAAATGAGCTAAAATCAAGATGGAGAAATCTGCGGGACGTGTTCACCAGAGAGAGGAAGAAAATGTCGGGAAGAAGTGATGACCCAGGAGGAAGTATTTCAGGTTGATGACATTCTAGTTGCCCTGTATCAAGCATCGTGATACTGAAAGCAACGTCCCAAGGTATGTAGAACTAGTGAAAAGTAGACAGACTCCTGGTATCAAACTTATTCTGAATACGTTGTTGTCAATGTCTTCAATAGACATGATGAGCATGAAAGTCTGACTGGTGAAATTGATCTCTCCCATTCGACAACACCAGTTGAAGCAGACGAAACGTCCAAACTCAAGTGTAAAGAAATCAGGAAAGCCAAGGCCCCAGCGGATCAAGTAGATGATGCCATCCTGAAGTTTGTACAAGTCAGGTCCAAAGCAGCTGCCGAGAATGAGAAAGATCCGGAAGTAATGTTCGGGAAAATGGTAGCAACATCACTGGCGACATTGTCAAGGTGGACCAGAGGACTTGCAAAGCTGAAGATTCAACAGGTCCTCTATGAGATGGAACATAAAGATCAAGAAACACAACCATCAGCAACGGCAAGTATACCAAGCGACAATGTGCATCTTGAAGACCCTTGATGTCAACCAAACACCCCCTGGGCTCCAGGAATCAACGTCAACGCAGGAATCAACATCACTGAATCAGTACTCACAATATTAGAACTGAGCCCCTAAGAACCATACCGGGCCATCCCGCACTTTTGCCGAAATTGAGTTGTGGTAGTCAGCATGTGCAGAAAACTGAGATCTACATTTCCTAACAGCCCAACCCAATCTGCCCACATGGATTGTTAATACAAGCAAATGTCTTCTCTGCCCCTGTATATATGCACTGCACTGCCTTAGCCATAATACGCCATCCCACAACCTTCCCATAATTCATTGTAAACATGGCAGCTCGGTATCTCACTGATGAGGAGTTGCTTGTTGTGATTGATGATGATGGTGAAGTGGAAGATGACAGAGACCCAAAGTTTGTCCCAAATGAATCAGAAGATTATGCTTCCTCCTTAGAAGGAGGTTGGTTTCAATTTAATGCAGCAGAAGGGCACCCAAAACCTGCACAAGAAGTGCATGTGCATGATTTTACATATCTTGAGTTTGTACCAAATGCAGTGTTTACTCTAGATGACTCTAGGTGCAGTGTTCATTCTGGCAACTTTGAGTCCCATTTTCTCAAAAGTACCCCAACATGGGTTGGCCCGGTATGGTTCTTAGGGGCTCAACTATACATGCATTTCATAATATTTTGATGTGTTGAATAGACACTTTCTTTTTGGTCTGGACCGATGGACAAGTATAGTATTAGCTGTTGAAAGATAAAAGTGAATGGCTTCACACAAAGCATTCCTAAAAATGATTGATTTGTTTTTTTTACTAGAATAAAAGGCTGGTGTTGTGGATGTTTTAGCCAATACAAATAAACATGTCACACAGGGGTCCAATGTAGCCTAATGGGATGTTTTTTATTCAGTTGTAATTTAATGTCTGTTGCCAAGAATCACAAATAAAACAGATCAGGTACATTGCTTTCATAATGACTAGGAGCTTCAACTTACTCTATAGTTGTCCTAGTCTGATTCACTCTCACTTTCATGTGGAAATGTTCTGTCAGCAACTTTATTCTGCCAAGGTACGCTGCCATGGTTTGTTTGAAAATAAGTTATGAACTTCTGACGAATCCTGTTGGCATCCCTTGAAGCCCTATTAGCACCCAGTCTTCCTACTGGTAATAGTTTCGTGTCACTACGTGTTTTCTGTCACCATTCTCCAGGATGCAACTCGCCATCCTCGCCCACATAATCAACAAACAGTGGATGTACATATCGGACCTCTGGAACTGTACCTGCATCGCTCAATTTCACTTATTTCTGAAGTGCCATGGTAGCTTTGACGATGTTATCAACGTTGTGTGGTAAAGCTTCTATTGGTTTCTGAAAGATGCGCCACCTTGCTGCCAATATTCCAAAGGCATTTTCCGATATCCTGCGAGCCCTGGGAAAGTCTATAGGTAAATATCCTTTGGCCTCTTGGTATCCCATGCCCTGGAAGGATAAAATATCATGTCAACCAACAACTCGCGATTTAAAGGATCATACTAATTGTAAAATCTTATTTACCTATTTCTGCACTCTTTGTATAGTTCTTATTGGTAGCGAAGGACTTACCAGGATAGGCCCTCATCATATGAGACTGCAGTAGGAACGCCTCATCACCTACAAACTTGTTTGGGCACGACACTTGGGATCCTGGAAGGACACATTGGTCAGGGATGCCCAAAGTACCACTTTGCAGTCGTCTTCCAAAATCAATGCATCCAAAAATACCACTATCACATTCTTGGCCATAAGCACCAATTTCTATGATGTAAGATAAATATCTAGCATCCACTAAAGCCCATGAGGACTATGGAAAAGCACTTATTATAATTAAAGAAGCCACTTCCTGACATAAGCGGTGCCTTTATGGTCACATGCTTTCCATCTATGGCGTCCAGGCAAATCTGGAAATTCAAGTACAACCAGAAGTCAGCGGCTGTGTGTGTACACTGTTCTTGGGATGGGAATGCAACAAAATCATCCTTTAAAGCTTCCCAAATGGCGATGCATGTTTCATGGAACGTTTTATTGACGGTGGCCTTTCCTAAACGGTAACTGTCTGCTATGCTCTGCTGTGAATTGCCACTTGCAAGTATTCGCAGGGTCAATGAAAGTCGTTTTGCTGCAGACACCGGGATGCTGTATGTCTTGGCATGTGTAATAAGTGGTCATAATCTATGCAGCAGATCATTAAATCTGTCCATCGACATGCAAAAGTACCTGAATTGCACTGTGTTATCTTGTAAAATATGCATGTCCTGGACGGGAGAATGGTACTCCCCGTTGTCTGGCCTAGTTTTGTTCAGAGGACGAACATACCACTCCTCTTTTCCCCCCTTTGCTTGCTCTTTTGCCTCCGTGGCAGGTGTATGGCTGAGACATCGTCCATCTTGAGCACTGGTTCTCAAATTCAGTCCTGCTGCCCCCCTGTGTATGCTGGCTTTTGTTCCAACCTCAGTTCCAATCATAGGTTTTAATAAGCGTTAATTTGTCCCAATCAGGTGCATTTAATGTTTAATGCAGTTATTTACCATTTTGTCAGAAATATCCATGAATGCCATGAGGAATGAAAGGTCCTTCAACATATATATTTTTATATTGTAAGCAATTTCAGGAAATAAATGAAGACCACAATGGAAAAATGATCAGTCACATTTTCACATTGTGGGGAAATGATGAATTAAAAATTCAAAACAATCTTAGAAACAAAGCACTGAAAAAATATGCACAAATATATAATATATAAAATAACTTTTTATATACTATATAGAAACTCTTCCTTTGTGGTCTTCAAATGTTTTGAACAGATGAAATTGGACACTGAGAAAATCAGTCAGCTCCAATTTAGGTTGCTGAACACAGGTGTTTAGAGTTCTTTCAAAATACTAAGCTTAAACTCAATAACAAGTATGACCCAGAGCAGGTATGACTCAACCCTTTGCTTGCCTAATAAATTGTCAGTTTAAGGGGAGACCCATACATTCCTTGCTAAAATCCTTATTTCTCAATGGATCCACACCAAACCTAGCCTGAATGTGTCATTTTGGCTAAAACAAGGAATGGTAGCATTGTTTCCAATATCTGGGCCACAATTTTGGCAACGGCAGCCATTTTGAATTTATAATTAGGTCCATCTAGAAACCTTTGTTTCTCAGGAACCATACACCCTATAAAGATGCAGTCAAGTTTATTTTGTGCATAAGACGCCTCTTGAAAAGTTGAAGCATTGATATTGACCTATCTTTGATACTTTCTGATATAAAAGATAAAATGTAGCAGATTATGCAAAATCTAGAACTGTCATTATTTTGATCACCCCAGAGTGGGTCTGAAACTTCTCCTGTAGCAAACCCATGCTAAAAGTATAGAGCAGGCAAGCCAAATTTCAAATTAAGAAAAAAAATTAAATTAAAAATAAAAATAAATATTATATTACATTATATTATTTTTATTTTTTGAGTTAGGTTTGGTTGTTTTGTGTGTTGTTGACAAGTTATTCCATCATTTTAGCCAAGAAAAAAAATTTTGAAAATTATTTGTTCAACTGTGAATTTAGCCTGAACGAATGGATGGGTCTCCCTTTAAGCGACCTGTGTTGCTGGTATGAAGCAAATTAACCTAAGTAAACCATCAATTTGTTGTGATTCCCCCGGCCGCGCCACGGCCTGTCTTGGCAGCATCCTAGAAGCAGCTCTCCGTGCTGCTCTGCCGAGGGCCCGAAGTAAATCCACCGTATTTCTGGCGGTGGCGGGCTGCAGTCGCACTAATCTGAATATAGCAGGGATACATCTCCCATATCCAGTCATTGGATCCAACTACGTTAGTATTTGTGCTAATGGAAACCACACACCAGATCGTGCCAGGCAGGGAGTAACTATAAAGGGGAATATGCTTTTAACTAAAAGAAACTAGCCACAAATCTTTGATTTAAAAAATTTGTTTATAACTTACTTTTCAACTACTTGTCTGTGATTTTGTTTTACTTTTGTAACTAAAACACGGGCAAAATTGTTATTTTAATCTATGGCGTTCACAGCTGGACTGTAGTAGGCTACAGCACAACAAAGTCAGAAATTACATTAAAGCAATTAAAGCAGAAACAGAAAGCATTTAGTTTTGTTGCACAAATATCATGGTAAAAATTACAAAATATACAAAATCTGAGCAGTTCGATTGTATCAGCCGGCAGGACGCTTCGCTGACCTTTCGCACTCAGTGGAACATGAAGTTGCCTGCAAGACGGAGCAAAATAACGTCGCTGACGTTAGGCTGCAGGTACGTGCCCGGTGGAATCTCGGGGTTTCTCATTGTGAGTAACAGGGCTATGCTTCTGGTCTGGATGTACAGAAAAGCCTGTAGTATCAGGACAAGCACTCGCAAGTAATCCAAGCGCTCCATTTTCCTTTGTTGCTTGCTGTAGACTGACAGTTCACTTTTGCGTGCAATGCCAAACCACGTGGCCCGTTGATGACGTGTCCTTGTATACAGCAGTTCCGCTCCAAATTGGGGGAACCATGAGCCAGTTCGCTGAGGGTTCGCTACAAAGAACCAATCCTCTGAGCATCTTGAACCGAACTGGTTCTGAACCAGAATCATTGTTTGTCTAAATGCACTATGAGGGCCCTCTCTACATCTGACGGCATGCCACTGCTACTATCTGACACGGGGAGCGCAAGACCCAAAAGCAGCACAATCAGAGCGAGTGGACGTTTAAGGGTGTCCTCGATAACAAAGGTTAATGAACAAGACCACTCCCAATGCACCTTCCTATTTGTCCGCACGCCTATATATACCACCTTCATTCCCACATTCCCCGCTCATCTTGATTCTGCGTCGTTTACTCGCAAACCAGACAGCCCAGCGCACAGCAAGAGTTCGCTTACCTGAAGCAAGGCGAAATCCCGCAGAGTCCCTTGGACGCAGAATAATTCCAAGACTCCAAGGCTCCAGAGGAATCATCCCAATCCGTTCCGCAACTCACGCTTCTCCTCCACGCACCCGCCCGCGCTCTGCCATCTTCGTACCTCCACCATGAATCATTACCCGCGCACCCCTACCGAGGGGCTCACATTCCGAACCATGCTCCCCCCGCGATGACGACCAAGGGCTCCGCGCCGTAGGAATTCCAGACCGCTGCCTTGCAGTAGCTATGCCTCTCATAAACAGCGGTGCTCAGAAGCGAGAGCCCGCGGCTCCCCAGCAAGGCTTACCACGGCTCGCAGTTCAAGCTCATCCCAGGCTTCGCGTTCGACCGTCTGCAGACTCTATCCGGCACTCAAGCAGAAGGAAATCCCCCTCCACCGCTCCGACAACAAGGCCAGATGACAAAAATTATTCACCGACTCCCAGGCCAACGCAGCTGATCCTCCCCACGTGCAGACCAGACGTGTACATACCACACAGCACTACCGGGTTCCGCCATCAATGTCCCCAGCGCCACGTCATCACACTCGACGACGACCTCCAGCTCCAGATTCCAGTCACTCCTTCCGCAAACTAGCCAGCCTCCCCCCCCCGCTCCCTCTGTTTACGACCTCTTCGGTTTCTTTTTATCCCCTTTTTTTCCGTCCCTGTGTTCGCAGGCTGTACTTCTGCCCCGTGCACAAGCGTTCCCCCCCATCCTTTCCGCCGGCTAAACCCGGCTTCTGGACTCCTTCAGCCTCTTTTCCCGCCCCTCTCCCCGTTTCTCAATTCACTAACTCTGTGCTTCCTCCTACAGGTCCGCCCCTCCCATCAACTACTTCGGCCGCTCGTAGTTTCCCCTCACCTCCGTTTCAGCACACACTAGCCACCTCCTTACCTCTCATACGCCCCTCGTAGCCGAGAAGCTCACACGAACCGATTTCGCTCTTTACCGTCTCACCCTACTGAAACACAATCCGCCAGTACTTTCCTTAGCAGAGGAGAGACCTTGACGATTTTGATACATTCGTTCTCCATCTCGCTGTACGCTACGACAATACGGGCTTTTACCATACCACTGACTTGTCGCCCCTACTTCCGCAGTCACATTTTAGTAAAACGTAAATCCCAAAACCGTCAAACCATTACAAATGCTAACGTTCTTCGCCTCGCCGGCAAACTTTCACGGACACTGCATGCGTATCCATTCGTAAATCTGTGTTGTTCCTTGAGTTCCATGAGCACAGAAATCATAGACATATTGATAACTTCGTGGTCAGCGATGTGCGGAAGGAATCGCCATATAATTCCGTAGTAGTGCAATGTTTAACAAGGCTTTCAAATAAAGCAGACTTTCATCGCCTCTACCTATTAGTCCAAGCAACTCTTGTCATATATGCATGTCGTGTTCTCCGCAAATTAAAACTTATACATTTATGGTGCTGTTGAATGATTGCCATGTTTATTCTAAAATTGTCAAACCATTACAAATGCTGAGGTTCTTTGCCTCGCCGGCAAATATTCACGGATACTATGCGTATCCACCTTACGACCACTCGCAGTGGAGCAGCACACTAGCGCCTCGCTAGCGCTTCTGTTTTCGGTACACTTTGCCTCGTCGGCAAAGATTCACAGATACTACGCTTATCCAACCCTTGGCCACTCGCAGTGGTGCAGCTCACTAGCGCCTCGCCAGCGCTTCAGTTTTCAAAAAAAAAAATAGCCTCGCCGGTCGCAGCGCCTGGTTGGCTAAAGCTGATATCACAAACGCTTTTAAGGTCGTCCCACTCGACCCACCTTTTTGGGGATTTTTTGGCGTTTCCTGGAAGGGGCGCTACTACCTCGCCGTTCGTCTCACTTTCGGATGCAAAAGCAGCCCCAAGATTTTCCAGTCCCTCGACGTAGTTCCTATCACAAGCTTCATTTTGTACATTGACTCCGTACACCACGTTCGACTGGCCTCAATACAAGTCTATCTTAGCAGCATCAACCTCTTCGTCAAACCGGCCACTGGTTATCCATGCCAAGACCCATTATTCACGACCAACACGCCATATTTGAATTAGATTTGCACCATCTTCGACATGCCACTTCGTGGAGCTACAGACATCCCCGTTTAAATGGGCTTAAATTGAACTCTATGGCCATTTATTATATTATTACTTTCTTTTACTATTAATTAGCTAGCCTGCGGAGGATGGGCTTCCCCACCTTAGCCGGGTTCCTCCTGAGATTTCTTCCCACCGGGGAGTTTTTTCTCACCACCGTTAGAGGAATCCGAGTCACCCACACTGCAGGTGAGAGAGTTACCACTGGGCCACCGGAGCAGGCTGGCTTGAGGCTCGGCAGACGGGGTCGAATCCAGACAGACAGGCAGTGGAGTGGCAGGATGGGTGGCTCGGACAGGGGCTTGAAAGACGGCAAACAGGAACCAGGAAGCACACAGGCAGAACTCAGAGTCAGAGGCAGAAGGCAATCAGGTTTACCGGGGCAGAGGCGGGAGGACATCGTCAGAGGCCGGCAGAGTCGATTCCAGGAGGTCAGAACGAAAACAAAGGCTGGAGAGTAGTGCATACTGCAACGACAATCTGGCAAAGAGTTAGTGAAACAGAGCTGCTTATATGCCCTGTGAAGATAGCTGGGTCAGGCTCATTGACAAACACAAGACAGGTTTAAACATAGGAGTATGCTATCGACCACCAGCTTTGGACAGTACTGTCAATGAAATGCTCTTTAAGAGGATTGGGCAAACTTGTGGAGGAGGAGGGACTATTATTATGGGAGACTTAAATTATCCTGGTATCGATTGGGAAATGGTGAAAGGACAGGGTAAGGGGGAGGAAGAATTTCTAGATGTTATAAATAATAATTTTTTGGTGCAGTATGTTAATAAACCTACAAGAGAGAAGGCAATTTTAGATTTAGTGCTCTGTAATGACCCAGATAGAATTAGCAATGTTGAGGTACTGGAGCAACTTGGGACTAGTGATCAGTCTAATGTTAATTTTGATGTTTAATGGCAAGTAAAAAAGTTGTCTTCAAGAACTAAAATTTTCAATTTTACTCGAGCAAACTTTGACAGGATGCGCTCATATCTAAGCAAAATAAAATGGGAGACACTCCTGGACTGTGAGTCTGTAAATGAGATGTGGGAAAGATTTAAGGGGGCTTTACTTGATTCACAATGTAAATTCATTCCAAAGATGTCCAAAAGTAAGCTGAAAAAGCAGAATCCTCAGTGGATGACCACAGCTATTCGTAGGAGTTTGAGGGAAAAGAGGAATCTTTATAAGATGTACATAAAGGATAACAATGAGAACACTAAGGCTGAATACTGTAAAATGCGGGCTGTGGTCAAAAAAGAGCTGAGGAATGCTAGAAGACTGTATGAAAGACAAACTGCAGAGGGGGCAAAAACTAACCCTAAGCGCTTCTTTCAGTACTGTAGCAGAAAAAGGAAAGTCAAAGAGGAGGTTAAGTGCATAAAGAATAAAGATGGATCGCTGCTATATGATAATAAGGATATTGCGGAAACCTTAACCAGTTACTTTGTTGAGAATTTTACCTCAGAGCGGGTTTTTATTACGCCAGAGGGCATGTTAAATGCTCAAGATTATTTAGCGGAAATTGAGGTTAGGGATAACGAAGTATTAGACAAGTTGCATAAACTAAAGGCAGATAAGGTGGCGGGTCCTGATGGCTTATTTCCTAGAGTGCTCAGGGAGATCATCTTTAAACCGCTCTCCGCTATCTTCAGACGGTCTTTAGAAACTGGAGAAATACTAAATGATTGGAAGCAGGGCAATATAATACCAATATATAAGAAAGGGGACCGTACTGAGGCAGGAAATTACAGGCCAGTCAGTTTAACTTGCATTGCATGCAAAATATTGGAATCTATCATAAAAGATGAGCTGGCCTTATTTCTTGAACATAACAATATCTTGAGGGATAGCCAACATGGTTTCTGTAAAGGAAGGTCATGCCTGACAAACCCTCTGGAATTTTTTGAAGAGGCCACCATAACTTATGACCAGAGCAGGGCTTATGACATCATATACTTGGATTTTCAGAAAGCATTTGACACAGTACCGCATAAGAGACTAATTTTTAAAATGAGCTCCATTGGAGTTACAGGAGGTATTCTGGAGTGGATTCAAAACTGTATACAGGACAGAACACAAAGGCCTTATTTACATTGTCAGTGTAATGTGACCCAATTCCGATTTTTTGCTCTTATGTGGCACAGATAGGATATGCTCGTTAACAGTGTAAACAGGAAAAAGACGCATGCATTCGGATATTTTGAGATCGGCTACAGGCCTCATTCATATGTGGAAATAAATCAGATATGTATCGGATATGCGCTAATGCGACCGCCGTGTAAACAGGCTGATCGGATTTTCTTTCACATTGTCTCTAACGTCATCAAATCTGCGACCATTTAGCTTATTTTGTCGTATAAACAGTGAACGCGCGGTAAATGAACAAGGTTTTATATTTGAGAAGCTGGCAGGCTGAAAATGGAGGCTAACCAACAGAAGGAGAAGATGAGCGATGAGGAGGAAAATTGGGCACAGTGGTCAGTTGAAGAGGTCAGATGTCTTCTCAGTCTTTGGGGAGAGGAAAAAATTCAGGAGAAAATAAAAGGGACCTACAGAAATAAAGCCGTGTTCCAAGACATTTCGAACGGCATGGCGGAGAAGGCTTATACACGCACCTGGATCCAGTGGCAAAGAAAAATTAAAGCGCTGAAAACCAAGTACAAAGAAGTTAAAGACCATAATATTCGTAGTGGCAGTGGCCGAGTATCCTTTCCTTTTTATGACCAAATTGACAACATCTTGGGCGATAAGCCCAGCGTTAACCCGAGACATGTTTTGGATAGTTCCCGCGAGGAGTCGGAGGATGGGAATGACCTCGACAACGTTATAGGTAAGGATGGCAGCTATGAGTCATGTGTTTCATCATTGATATAGGCTATATTCATTTCTGACTTAAGTCTGTCCTTTAGTTTCTAGCTCCGTGTTTTATGGATTGTTACTTAACTTATTTTATCAGGGAATTGCTGTAAAAGTCAATTTCCCCTGAATAAAGTGAATGAATGAATGAATGTTTTCCCTCAGCTAGAAACCAGGTTTATAGGCTAGAAACGTCAAATGCCAGAAGTTTAAAAATAACATTTCTAGACGTGAACCTTTACAGGCTAGTGCTAAAGCATGTCTGTCCAAAGGGTTTTTGGCTGTGCGTAATGTATCGCATGTCCCATTTGACCTACCTATTGGCATAGTTCATATTACACATCCAACCCTGATCTATTGACTAGCATACCGTAAAACTTCAAAAGCCTAGTCTGCCTGTCCCTTCTAATAGCCTGGTTTGGACAAATAAAAGCCGGTCTCAAATAGAAGCCTGGTATGTTTATTATTTTTGGCTCTACATCATTTTTGATTGCAAATTAAGGGTGCAAAATATGGCAATTTTTTGCTGTCATCCTTTCAGACTACCAGTAGGCTATGCTCTTTGGATCATTATTCATTATCCCTGTTATCTTTGTGTGCGCGAGGTTGTAGCAATGTCGGAGCTACATTAAAAAAAATTATTCGTAATTCATCTGGATAACCTTATTCTTATATGTGTAGGCAAATATTCACAGTTAAATTTCAGAATATATCTTTGCTGAGGAAAAGTTTTGTGCATAAGGAATTAAAGGCCTGTCTCATATAGACGCCTATCCCAAATAAAAACCGGGTCAGCTAGATGATTTAGGAAAATAAAAACCCGGGCTATTATTTGAAGTTTTATGGTAGTTCTCTCATGTTCTAGTTTATATTTTTATGTGAATTGGTGTGTTTTTATCCAGATGATCCTCCTGAGGCACCAGAGACCAATGAAACCTCCAGTGAGAATACCTCATCCAGTGTGCCCAACAACGCAGCACCTGCCACACGTCAAAAGGAGAGTGGAACTGGTAGGGTTTCATTTTTACCAGCCATCGTGTGTCAACTTTTCAAGAATACTTAAAAGCAGCCTATAAAGAAATTTAGTCGTTCTCATGTAGGCCTACTATTAATTTACTCTAAAGAAAATCTGTTTTTGTACAGGTCAATGTACCATGAAGAGAAGGCGGAAAAACAAAACTGAGTCTGCAGTGGAGCTGTTTTCTCAGAAGATGAGCAGTACTCTCTCCCACACCGATGACTCAGAGCTTCAGCTAAAGCTGCGGGATGCTCAGCATACACCTGAGCTGCGTATGATGTCCATGTTCACCCAGTTCCTCGCAAGCAGGCAACTACCTCCTGTCCCACTGTCAATCCCTGCTCAAGCCCACCCTCTTTGGTTTGATCACACGCGCCTTCCTCCCTTCCACCCAGATCAGTCTCACACAGCACCTTTCCACCCCAGCCAAGATCAGGCACGTCCTACTCCCTTCCACCCAGATCAGTCTCACACAGCACCTTTCCACCCAGACCATACCCATGCTCACTACATCAACCCAGATCAGGCACACCCTCCTCCCTTCCGCCCAGATTATAGCCAAACCTCACCTTATCACTCAGATCAAGCACACACACCTCACCAAATTGAAGCTACCAACTTGCCTCCCTTGCATGAAGGTTATGCTTCTACTTGGTCCTCTCAGCATTCCCACCCTCAGACACACACCTCCTCTTACCCGGCCCATACACAGCCTCCGCTCGCGATTCTTCAGCCAAGGTCAAGCAGCCCCCAGTCTTCAGCCTTGGCCTCTAGCCCAAGCCCCACCCCAACAGTTGATAGTGTTTAGAAATAACACTCCAGCAGTTTAAGGCAAATAATTGTCTGTTTACTGCTCTATGCTGTGCATTTAGCAATAAGTTCTTCAAAGGGATGTGCAAAACGTGTCCCATTTTGGTTTTACCACTGTTCAAGGAATTAAACATTTAGAATAGAAATTTGTAGTCATTGTGTAGCCAATATGCGTTTGAACTACCTTAGGTTGACTAGAGAAGTTTAGTTCGTTTGGAGGTATTATTACTATACACTTTTATTTTCCAAAGAATTGTCTGATGTTTTGTTTTCTATGCTGTTCAGTTTTCCAAAGGGATGTTTGTTTTAAGGTATTATTAGTATATGCACTTTATTTTCCATCTTCTTTAGAACCTTTGGATCTGAATACAAGTGAAATGATTGCATGTTCAGCATTATTTATTTTATTGGCACACAATAAAGGAAATGGGAATGGGAATGTACACCACAAGAAACGTGTGTTTTGAAAATGAAAAATTAATGGTAAGGTTGTCATAACAGTTGTTACATTCTTTTCTTGCCGTGCTGTCATGGTCTCAATGTCAGGGCTTAACATTAACTCTCTTCAGAGCCATTGTCTGTAAAGTTCAGCAGGTTCAGGCAGGTGGTGACAGTCACCTTCTTCAATTTTGCTGAAACTTTGGTGGTTTTATGTCCCTACCCTAACTAGAAAATTCCCCAAATTTTTTGGCCCTACCTGCACCGGTTTGGGTTTTAGGGCTCAATCAAGTGCAAGCCGAAATAGGACCTAAAATGCCAAATTACCAAAATTTGATTTTTGGGTTGTTCTTATTCACTGCACGAACTTTATCCCAAAGTAAAAGTTGGAAAATTGAATTATAGGGGGGATGGTCAGTGGAAAGAGCGATTTTCGGCCTGGGATCTCCTTTGCGCAACATATAGGGGGCGCTCCAATATGGCCGCAAGCCATTTTCGTCACTAGTTTGCACCCCTTATACTCTGTGCACGATCAGTGCCCCAGAACTTTCACAGCTGCACCACACTGGTATGTAGTTAGACTATCCATTACAGGTGAGAAAAAGTTGGGATAGTGTATGCGCACACCAATAGGTGCTGCCGAACATGGTGAAATGGTAAAATATGTCGTATTTCAGCGCCACCTGTTGGTGTGCGCGGTCGACCTACAGGGCAAAGGTTTGTTGCATAATGAAGTATGGAGATCACCCTTTTAGTTTATGAAAGCCATTTCTTGGGATAAGGACTACTGTTGATAATAGGTGGCGCTTTACTAACAGATGTACTGGTACACGTGTAAAGCAATATCTGCTGAAAATTGCTCAAAATTAAAAAGATTTTATTAGTCCATCACTGCATAGACGAACACTAGCCCAACTCACGTTAGGAAATAGAACTCCTCTCCCTGCCGTGTCATATATGTCTGAGTTTCTGAGAACTCCCAGGCCATCCGACGTTGATGTTTGTGAAACTTGAGAGGAAAAGGTATTTTCAATTATTTCATATAACTTCAATTTACACAAATAACCAAGCAAGGTGATATCCGGATAGCCTACATGACATTCTGAGATACTTGCAATAGAGGTTAGGTCCCTGCTGCAGACTTGTTTTTAGGCTATCAGGACTGGTGATGACAGTATAGGCTTACATACACTCACCTACCAAAACATTAGGTACACCATGCTACATATCTCTATCTATTTTATATAAGCATTACATGTAATTATGCCACTTTAAATGCATCATATTACCAAAATCTGTGGTCGACAACAGCTTGCAAGAGCATAGAGTGCCATCCCTTACGATTAAAGTAATCCGTGTGGTCCTCAGCTGGAGCGATGATGGGGATGTGGCTCCCGTCAATAGCCCCAGCACACTGAGGGAACCCCCAGCGGGTTTTGAAACCGTGGAGGACGGTCTGTAGCTCATCAGCTCATGGAAGATGTAAGTATCTAGGCCACAGCTCGTCAGGCAGCAAATCTGATCTGAGCATCAAGACTTACAGTGTAAATATGGCCAAAGAGTGGTGGTCAGTGGTATCTCATCTGAGCTATGTATGGTGGGGAGTGGCGTCCCCCAGGGATCGGTGTTGGGACCCCTGCTGTTCCTCATCTACATTAATGACCTTGATAGGAATATTGAGAGCAAATAAGTAAAATTTGCAGATGATACTAAATTGGGAGGTTTGGCAAATAGTTTAGAGTCCACTAAAGTGATTCAGGATGATTTGGATAGAATCCCGAATTGGGCAGAAATGTGGCAAATGAAATTTAATGTAGCGAAATGTAAAGTTGTACAGGTATAAAAGATGAAAGCTATGAGAAAAGGCTGAAGATCCTTAATCTCTTTAGTCTTAGGAAAAGGAGACTAAGGGGTGATTTGATTGAGGTCTTTAAATATATTAAAGGGATTAACAAAGTGAATTATGTAGGATTCCTTCAACCAAGTGTTGTTAGTAGAACTCAGGGTCACAAATGGAAGTTGACCAAAGGTAAATTTAGCACTGATATTCGGAAATATTTCTTCACCCAAAGAGTAATTTCGGTGTGGAACAGCTTGCCTGACCATATTGTTGAGGCAGAGACCTTGGGAGTTTTCAAGAGCAGACTTGACTGAAAGCTAGATACCATTGAGTCATTGAGTATCTGAAGTGATATATTCACGATGGTACAAAGAAACCGGCGAGCCTAGTTGGGCTGAACAGCCTGTTCTCGCCATTCATGTTATGTTATGTTATGTTATGTTATATACTGGCTGGTTAACGAGACTCAGCTGAGAACAAATGCAGTGGAAGGGGTGTGGCCAGGCAGCGGGAGAGGCAGCAGCAGAAGGGGTGTGGCCAGGCAGCGGGAGAGGCAGCAGCAGAAGGGGTGTGGCCAGGCAGCGGGAGAGGCAGCAGCAGAAGGGGTGTGGCCAGGCAGCGGGAGAGGCAGCAGCAGAAGGGGCGTGGCCAGGCAGCGGGAGAGGCAGCAGCAGAAGGGGCGTGGCCAGGCAGCGGGAGAGGCAGCAGCAGAAGGGGCGTGGCCAGGCAGCGGGAGAGGCAGCAGCAGAAGGGGCGTGGCCAGGCAGCGGGAGAGGCAGCAGCAGAAGGGGCGTGGCCAGGCAGCGGGAGAGGCAGCAGCAGAAGGGGCGTGGCCAGGCAGCGGGAGAGGCAGCAGCAGCAGAGCAGATTGTGACACTATCAGTGGCAATACCGGCTGGAGGCATAAACATTTACCGTAATGTCTCTACAAATGAAAGCAGCAAAATCTCGAAAACATATCATGCATTGTAAATTGCCACGCTGTGAATAATGGGTAAGTGTTCATCCATTTGTTAGGAAAGTAGCATTGGAATTTATACTGCAGGGTAGCAAATAATAAAGGGATGAGGAGAATCTCTCTCAGTATCACTGTTCCCTTCATTGGGTAGACGTTTACCATATTTCAGTCGGTTCAGTTGGTTTTAATTTAAGGTAAACAATATTCTAATTGTTTTATGCTATTTAATCTTGCTCAGCCTACCCAAGTTCTCTGAGAACTTAACACGTTGACTGCCAACTACGAGATAACTCGTAATGGCGGGTCCGGGCCAGCGCTAGACTTGAAAATTAGGGGGAAATTATCCATCCCTTTATTGACAACAATTAGTCCTGGCTAATTCTAGATGGTTTTCCTTTATAAACACGTTTTCCAATTCAAGAATAATCAAGTGGCAATTGAAGACACGGCTTCTCTCCCTCATCGATCTAACAGCAAATAATGGGCTACATTCAGTAGAAAATAATTTAATTATAATTAGGTCTATGCACTGGCACTCAACAACGCAATTTTTTTTTTTTCCAGCGAGAGGCATTTCAGAACTCATTTGCGAATGAAGGTAATTTCGGCGACAAATCGCACACCTGTTTTTGCAGCATGGTCACGCAACTTGCTGTAAAAAATAGACAGCTGTCAGACTGGAAAATGTAAACGGAGGAAACCACGTATACTTGTCACCAGAATTACCTTCATTCGCAAAAGAGTTCTGAAATGCCGCTCGCTGGAAAAAAAAAAAAATTACCGTTGAGTGCCAGTGCATAGACCTAATAATTATTGAATAATTTTTCTGTACTGAATGTAGCCCATTATTTGCTGTTAGATCGCATGGGGAGAGAATCCGTGTCTTCAATTGCCACTTGATTATTCTTGAATTGAAAACGTGTTAATATAGGAAAACCATCTAGAATTAGCCAGGATTAATTGTTGTCAATAAAGGGATGGATAATTTCCCCCGAATTTTCAAGTCTAGCGCCGGCCCGGACCCGCCATTAAGATGTTATCTCGTAGTTGGCAGTCAACGTGTTAAATGCGCTGCAATTTTCTGTTGCTTACTTCGGTTTTACCAGTGCACTCATGTGTCTTAGATAACTTCTTGTCAAATGATTCATCTGACGAAATCTACTCATAAAAATGAGTGTAATTTATTGACAGAATTTTGGCTTACCCTACTTTGTGAATTAGATGGTATCCTATTAAGATCCTGCTCAATAGTTCTGTAGCACCCATCAGCGCTGTATTTATCAGAATTTCGGGAGTGTTGTCATTATTGTTTAAAGAGGCTACTTAAATGTTGAAGAGTGTGGCTGGTAGACTGGCCTAGACTGGCAGTCCAGATCTGTGCTCCATTTAAAATAATCAGCGCTCTTAGAAGTGTGAAGTACGATAATGAACAGCCGGAACATATGTCAAAGAAAAATGGGTAAAAAAAAAAAAACAACCTTCAAAATCTCAAACAATTGATGTGTAAATAAACACTCAATGGTGTCTTCATTAGCAGAGAGAAGGCAGTGTTTTTAGGATCTGCTCCTGCAGTGTGCTGGGCAAACACAGATAACCCAACACCCTGACCACTGAGCTATTCTTAGCATCATGGGCATGCTGGAGATGAGAAGGGTAAGAGCCTGGGTGTGTGTGGGTGTGTGTGTGTGTGTGTGTGTGTATATATATATATATATATATATATATATATATGTGTGTGTGTGTGTGTGTGTGTGTGTAGATGTGTGTGTGTGTGTGAGTGGATGTGTGTGTGTGTGTGTGTGTGTGTGTGTATACATATATATGTGTGTGTGAGTGTGTGTGTGTATATATGTGTGTGTGTGAGGGATGTGTGTGCGTGTGTGTGTGTGTGAGAGAGATGAGGTGTCGTTCTCAGGCAGCAGAAGTGCACCAGAGAGAGAGAGAGAGAGAGAGGGGAATGGAGGGAGCAGCAGCAGTGCCGCTAACACAGGCAGCCTCTCTCCCCGAGGGCTGGGAGGAGCGCTGGCGGGGAGAGAAGGAGCAGAGGAGGCGTGTGATGGAGGAGGGGGGCGAGGGAATGGAGCAGGAGGAGAGGAGGCTGCGCTGGATCGTGGCGTATAACAGCCGTCGCATGGGAGCGCAGCTGAGGAGCCAGGCCGAGGCTGAGGAAGAGGAGGGTGACGATGAAGAGCAGCCATGCTGCAGGAACAGCCACGCCAGCGAGCTCTTCGGCGCCCTGGGGACTCTGAGGGTCTCTGAGCTCCTCACTGACCTGACTCTGAGCCTCGCTGTGGGGGGAGAGATTCACACACACGCCCCTGTCCTGGCCTGTGTCTCCACACTCGCCCGGCGGATCCTACAGGACAACGAGAGAGGGAGAGACTCTGATCCGCACAGGGAGGTCCTACAGAGGGAGAGAGTGTGTGTGCGTGTGTGTGTGTGTGCATGTGTGTGTGTGCGTGAGTGCGTGTGTGCGTGTGTGAGTGTGCGTGTGTGTGCGTGAGCGTGTGTGTGTGTGTGTGTGTGTGTGCGTGCGTGAGCGTGTGCGTGCGTGTGTGTGCATGAGCTTGTGCATGCGTGCGTGTGTGTGTGTGTGAGTGTGCATGTGTGTGCGTGAGCGTGTGTGAGTGTGTGTGTGTGTGTGTGTGTGCGTGAGTGTGTGTGTGTGTGTGTGTGTGTGTGTGTGAGTGTGTGTGTGTGTGTGTGTGCGTGTGTGTGAGTGTGTGTGTGTGTGCGTGTGTGTGCGTGTGTGTGTGTTGTGGATTTGCTGCTACCTGTTACTATGTGATCTGGCGGCTCTGATTGAGCCAGTGAGAGATTAAGATTAAGAGATTAAGATATACTTTATTGAACCCCGTGGGGTATTTCATCCCCTGCATTTGACCCATCCTATAGTTAGGAGCAGTGGCTCATTAAAGGGTCATTGAGTGCAGTGACCTGTGCTGCAGAGAACACACTGCACAGATACACACTGCCCCGCCCACACTGTTAAAGAGATGATGTTTAAGAGAGATCAGTAATATCAAGCTATTTCTGTCTCTCTCTCTCTTACACACACTCTTTCTTCTCTCTCTCCCCCTCTCTCTCATACACACACTCTTTCTTCTCTCTCTCTCATACACACTCTTTCTTCTCTCTCTCTCCCCCTCTCTCTCTTACACACACACTCTTTCTTCTCTCCCTCTCTCTCTCATACACACTCTTTCTTCTCTCTCAAATTTCAAATTTTCAAATTTAAATGCTTTATTGGCATGACATATTCAAGATACATATTGCCAAAGCAACAATCAACAATTTTAACATATTAAAACAACAATATTAATTCTGATAATGGTGGATGTAATACTATTGAAATTGATCATCTATTATTAATTTATCAATAATAAAATGAAAACTAAGTATGTTCTGTTTTAGGGAAGAAAAGAAAAAAAAAAAAAAAAAAAACTGTGAAAAAAATTTTCACCTTTCGCTATTGAATAACAGAGAGTGCGATCACATCTACTCATTGTCACTGTCCCTCAGGCCATGACAGGCCAGTTCTTCGTCTGAGCTGCTGAGGCTGTTGGGCCTTCTCCAAGGAGAACTCGCAGCTTCTCTTCATTACTGAGGATTGGGAATATATTTAGGGTTTTAGATATTTTATTAAAATGTGTTTCCCTGATTTCTGTATATTATATATATATATATATATATATATCTCTCTCTCCCCCTCTCTTTCTCATACACACTCTTTCTTCTCTCTCGCTCTCATACACACACTCTTTCTTCTCTCTCGTTCTCATACACACACTCTTCTCTCTCTCTCATACACACTCTTTCTTCTCTCTCGCTTTCATACACACACTCTTTCTTCTCTCTCGTTCTCATACACACACTCTTCTCTCTCTCTCATACACACTCTTTCTTCTCTCTCGCTTTCATACACACTCTTTCTTCTCTCTCATACACACTCTTTCTTCTCTCTCGCTTTCATACACACACTCTTTCTTCTCTCTCTCTCATACACACACTCTTCTCTCGCTTTCATACACACACTCTTTCTTCTCTCTCTCTCATATACACACTCTTCTCTCTCTCTCATACACACACTCTTCTCTCTCTCTCATACACACACTCTTCTCTCTCTCTCATACACACTCTTTCTTCTCTCTCGCTTTCATACACACACTCTTTCTTCTCTCTCTCTCATACACACACTCTTCTCTCTCGCTTTCATACACACACTCTTTCTTCTCTCTCTCTCATATACACACTTCTCTCTCTCATACACACACTCTTTCTTCTCTCTCTCTTTCTCTTACACACACACACTCTTTCTCAATCTCCCCCTCTCGCACACACACTCTTTCTCAATCTCTCCCTCTCTCTCTCTCTCTCTCACACACACACACTCTTTCTCAATCTCTCTCTCTCCCTCTCTCTCTCTCACACACACACTCTTTCTGAATCTCCCCCTCTCTCTCACACACACACACACACACACACACACACACTCTCTTTCTCAATCTCTCCCTCTCTCTCTCTCTCTCTCACACACACACACACACACACAGGAGGCCCCACAGAGAGATCTCTCCCTGCGTTTGGGTGGGGATGTGGATCAGGAAGGGCTGGCTGCAGTGGTGGAGTTTGCCTACACCGGCGCCATCGCTGGACTCAGCCGCCATTCTGTCTCCCGGGTGCGAGCGGCCGCCGTGGCACTGGAAGCACCGCGCATCCTGCAGCTGTGCGCTGAGGTGGAGCAGGAGCGGGCGAAGGGAGGGGAGAGAGAGAGGATGGAGGAGAGGAAGAGCAGGGCGCTGGAGCTGAGTCGGGACAGCTTGAGGCAGCTGTGGGCGGAGCAGCTGGGCTGTGATGTGCAACTGCAGGTGGAGGGAGTGGCTTTTCCCGGTAAGTGTGCCCATCACCATGGAAACATTAGCCTGCCAAACCATGACACAACAATGCCAGGGTGATGAGAAAAAGTCACTCAGCTCAGCAGAGCTCACTATTTCCCACCAGTGTACACAAAACTTAGAATGCTGTAGAACAGGATATCATGTAACGCTGTTTGGTCTTTAAAAGCCCTGGAGTTCAACACCAAACAGGCTAATCCTGGCTGTGCAAGAGAAACACTTCCTGATGTCTGGAGAATTAACCTTTCACTAACTTTCCTGATATTAGCCCAAACATACAATGTGACCAGTATATTACAAACCACGATTCCAATGAAGTTGGGACATTGTGTAAAACGTGAATAAAAACAGAATGCAATGATTTGCAAATCTCATAAACCCATGTTTTATTCACAATAGAACATAGACAACATATCTGATATTGAAAGTGAGACATTTTACCATTTCATGAGAAATATTAGCTCATGTTGAATTTGATGGTCACAACACATCTCAAAAAAGTTGGGACAGGGGCAACAAACGGCTGGAAAAGTAAAAGGTATTAATGAAAAACAGCTGGAGGAGCATTTTGCAACCAATTAGGTTAATTGGCAACAGGTTAGTAACATGACTGGGAATAAAAAGAGCATTTTAGAGGCAGAGTCTCTCAGAAATAAAGATGGGCAAAGGCTGACCAATCTGTGAAATATTGAGTCTAAAACTTGTGAAAAATTTAAGAAAAAAAGTTCCTCAGTGTAAAATTGCAAAGATTTTGAATATCCCACCATCTGCAGTACATAATATCATCCAAAGATTCAGAGAATCTGGAGAAATCTCTGTTCGCAAGGGACCAGGCTGCAATCGCGGCCCTCTCCGATCAGCTGCTGCGTCTGTTTGCTGCTCTGTCCTTTCTGGGCCACTGTCTGTTGCTGGGCTTGGTTGTTCCGTCTCTACTGAGCTACTGCCTGTTGCTTCGCTGCCGGGATCGGAAGGTGACCCGCTATTTCTGCAATCGCGGCCCTCTCCCATCAGCTGCTGGGTCTGCATGCTCTGTCCTCGCTGTGCTACTGTCTGTGGCCTCGCTGCTGCTGTCGGGAGGGTGTACCACCTTACTGCTGTCTGCTTCACTGCTAACAGCTATTGCCTCGCTGCTGCTGTCGGGAGGGTGTACCTCCCCTCTACTGCTGTCTGCTTCACTGCTAACAGCTATTGCCTCGCTGCTGCTGTCGGGAGGGTGTACCTCCTCTCTACTGCTGTCTGCTTCACTGCTAACAGCTGTTGCCTCGCTGCTGCTGTGGGGAGGGTGTACCTCCTCTCTACTGCTGTCTGCTTCACTGCTAACAGCTATTGCCTCGCTGCTGCTGTCGGGAGGGTGTACCTCCTCTCTACTGCTGTCTGCTTCACTGCTAACAGCTGTTGCCTCGCTGCTGCTGTCGGAAGGGTGTACCTCCTCTCTACTGCTGTCTGCTTCACTGCTAACAGCTATTGCCTCGCTGCTGCTGTCGGGAGGGTGTACCTCCTCTCTACTGCTGTCTGCTTCACTGCTAACAGCTATTGCCTCGCTGCTGCTGTCGGGAGGGTGTACCTCCTCTCTACTGCTGTCTGCTTCACTGCTAACAGCTATTGCCTCGCTGCTGCTGTGGGGAGGATGTACCTCCTCTCTACTGCTGTCTGCTTCACTGCTAACAGCTATTGCCTCGCTGCTGCTGTGGGAGGGTGTACCTCCTCTACTGCTGTCTGCTTCACTGCTAACAGCCTATTGCCTCTTCACTGCTGCTATTGTCGGGAGGGTGTACCTCCTCTCTACTGCTGTCTGCTTCACTGCTAACAGCTATTGCCTCGCTGCTGCTGTGGGGAGGGTGTACCTCCTCTCTACTGCTGTCTGCTTCACTGCTAACAGCTATTGCCTGCTGCTGCTGTGGGGAGGGTGTACTCCTCTCTACTGCTGTCTGCTTCACTGCTAACAGCTATTGCCTGCTGCTGTGGGGAGGGTGTACCTCCTCTCTACTGCTGTCTGCTTCACTGCTAACAGCTATTGCCTCGCTGCTGCTGTGGGGAGGGTGTACCTCCTCTCTACTGCTGTCTGCTTCACTGCTAACAGCTATTGCCTCGCTGCTGCTGTCGGGAGGGTGTACCTCCTCTCTACTGCTGTCTGCTTCACTGCTAACAGCTATTGCCTCGCTGCTGCTGTGGGAGGGTGTACCTCCTCTCTACTGCTGTCTGCTTCACTGCTAACAGCTATTGCCTCGCTGCTGCTGTGGGGAGGGTGTACCTCCTCTCTACTGCTGTCTGCTTCACAGCTAACAGCTATTGCCTCGCTGCTGCTGTGGGGAGGGTGTACCTCCTCTCTACTGCTGTCTGCTTCACTGCTAACAGCTATTGCCTCGCTGTTTGCCTCCTCTCTCTACTGCTGTCTGCTGTAACAGGGCCTCGGCTGCTGTACCTCCCTCTCTACTGCTGTCTGCTTCACTGCTAACAGCTATTGCCTCGCTGCTGCTGTGGGGAGGGTGTACCTCCCTCTCTACTGCTGTCTGCTTCACTGCTAACAGCTATTGCCTCGCTGCTGCTGTGGGGAGGTGTACCTCCTCTCTACTGCTGTCTGCTTCACTGCTAACAGCTATTGCCTCGCTGCTGCTGTGGGGAGGGTGTACCTCCTCTCTACTGCTGTCTGCTTCACTGCTAACAACTATTGCCTCGCTGCTGCTGTCGGGAGGGTGTACCTCCTCTCTACTGCTGTCTGCTTCACTGCTAACAGCAACTGCCTCGCTGCTGCTGTGGGGAGGGTGTACCTCCTCTCTACTGCTGTCTGCTTCACTCCTAACAGCTATTGCCTCGCTGTTGCTGTCGGGAGGGTGTACCTCCTCTCTACTGCTGTCTGCTTCACTGCTAACAGCTATTGCCTGTGCTGTGGGGAGGGTGTACCTCCTCTCTACTGCTGTCTGCTTCACTGCTAACAGCTATTGCCTCGCTGCTGCTGTGGGGAGGGTGTACCTCCTCTCTACTGCTGTCTACTTCACTGCTTATAGCTATTGCCTCGCTGTTGCTGTCGGGAGGGTGTACCTCCTCTCTACTGCTGTCTGCTTCACTGCTAACAGCTATTGCCTCGCTGCTGCTGTCGGGAGGGTGTACCTCCTCTCTACTGCTGTCTGCTTCACTGCTAACTGCTGTCTGCTTCTCTGCTAACAGCTGTTGCCTCGCTGCTGCTGTCGGAGGGTGTACCTCCTCTCTACTGCTGTCTGCTTCACTGCTAACAGCTGTTGCCTCGCTGCTGCTGTCGGAGGGTGTGCCTCCTCTCTTACTGCTGTCTGCTTCACTGCTAACAGCTATTGCCTCGCTGCTGCTGTCGGGAGGGTGTACCTCCTCTCTACTGCTGTCTGCTTCTCTGCTCACAGCTATTGCCTCGCTGTTGCTGTCGGGAGGGTGTACCTCCTCTCTACTGCTGTCTGCTTCACTGCTAACAGCTATTGCCTCGCTGCTGCTGTCGGGAGGGTGTACCTCCTCTCTACTACTGTCTGCTTCACTGCTAACAGCTCCTGCTGCTGCTGTCGGGAGGGTGTACCTCCTCTCTACTGCTGTCTGCTTCACTGCTAACAGCTGTTGCCTGCTGCTGCTGCTGGGGAGGGTGTACCTCCTCTCTACTGCTGTCTGCTTCACTGCTAACAGCTATTGCCTCGCTGTTGCTGCTGTGTCTGGAGGGTGTGTACCTCCTCTCTACTGCTGTCTGCTTCACTGCTAACAGCTATTGCCTCGCTGCTGCTGTGGGAGGTGTACCTCCTCTCTACTGTCTGCTTCTGCTAACAGCTGTTGCCTCGCTGCTGCTGTCGGAGGTGTACCTCCTCTCTACTGCTGTCTGCTTCACTGCTAACAGCTATTGCCTCACTGCTGCTGTCGGGAGGTGTGTCCCTCTCTACTGCTGTCTGCTTCACTGCTAACAGCTATTGCCTCGCTGCTGCTGTCGGGAGGGTGTACCTCCTCTCTACTGCTGTCTGCTTCACTGCTAACAGCTGTTGCCTCGCTGCTGCTGTCGGGAGGGTGTACCTCCTCTCTACTGCTGTCTGCTTCACTGCTAACAGCTATTGCCTCGCTGCTGCTGTCGGGAGGGTGTACCTCCTCTTTACTGCTGTCTGCTTCACTGCTAACAGCTATTGCCTCGCTGCTGCTGTCGGGGTGTAGGCTGTGTAACCTATTGCCTCTGCTGCTGTGGGAGGGTGTGCCTCCTCCTTTCTGCTGTCTGCTTCACTGCTAACAGCTATTGCCTCGCTGCTGCTGTCGGGAGGGTGTACCTCCTCTTTACTGCTGTCTGCTGTAACAGCTTTGCCTCGCTGCTGCTGTCAGGTGTACCTCCCATTCTACTGCTGTCTGCTTCACTGCTGCCTGCTGCTGCTGTCGGAGGGTGTACCTCCTCTCTACTGCTGTCTGCTTCACTGCTAACAGCTATTGCCTCGCTGCTGCTGTCGGGAGGGTGTACCTCCTCTCTACTGCTGTCTGCTTCACTGCTAACAGCTATTGCCTCGCTGCTGCTGTCGGGAGGGTGTACCTCCTCTCTACTGCTGTCTGCTTCTGCTAACAGCTATTGCCTCGCTGCTGCTGTCGGGAGGGTGTACCTCCTCTCTACTGCTGTCTGCTTCACTGCTTACAGCTATTGCCTGCTGCTGTTGCTGTCTCTAGGGCTGTACCTCCTCTCTACTGCTGTCTGCTTCACTGCTAACAGCTATTGCCTGCCTCGCTGCTGCTGTCGGGAGGGTGTACCTCCCTCTCTACTGCTGTCTGCTTCACTGCTAACAGCTATTGCCTCGCTGCTGCTGTCGGGAGGGTGTACCTCCTCTCTACTGCTGTCTGCTTCACTGCTAACAGCTATTGCCTCGCTGCTGCTGTCGGGAGGGTGTACCTCCTCTCTACTGCTGTCTGCTTCACTGCTAACAGCTATTGCCTGCTGCTGCTGTCGGGAGGAGGTACCTCCTCTCTACTGCTGTCTGCTTCACTGCTAACAGCTATTGCCTCGCTGCTGCTGTGTCGGGGAGGGTGTACCTCCTCTCTACTGCTGTCTGCTTCACTGCTAACAGCTATTGCCTCGCTGCTGCTGTCGGGAGGGTGTACCTCCTCTCTACTGCTGTCTGCTTCACTGCTAACAGCTATTGCCTCGCTGCTGCTGTCGGGAGGGTGTACCTCCTCTCTACTGCTGTCTGCTTCACTGCTAACTGTGGGAGCTCTTGCTGTCTGCTTCACTGCTGCTGCTGTGCTGGGGAGGGTGTACCTCCTCTCTACTGCTGTCTGCTTCACTGCTAACAGCTATTGCCTCGCTGCTGCTGTCGGGAGGTGTACCTCCTCTCTGCTGTCTGCTGTCTGCTTCACTGCCTAACAGCTGTTGCCTCGCTGCTGCTGTCGGGAGGGTGTACCTCCTCTCTACTGCTGTCTGCTTCACTGCTAACAGCTATTGCCTCGCTGCTGCTGTGGGAGGGTGTACCTCCTCTCTACTGCTGTCTGCTTCACTGCTAACAGCTATTGCCTCGCTGCTGCTGTGGGGAGGTGTACCTCCTCTCTACTGCTGTCTGTTTCACTGCTAACAGCTATTGCCTCGCTGCTGCTGTGGGGAGGGTGTACCTCCTCTCTACTGCTGTCTGCTTCACTGCTAACAGCTATTGCCTCGCTGCTGCTGTCGGGGAGGTGTACCTCCTCTCTACTGCTGTCTGCTTCACTGCTAACAGCTATTGCCTCGCTGCTGCTGTGGGGAGGGTGTACCTCCTCTCTACTGCTGTCTGCTTCACTGCTAACAGCTATTGCCTCGCTGCTGCTGTCGGGGAGGGTGTACCTCCTCTCTACTGCTGTCTGCTTCACTGCTAACAGCTGTTGCCTTGCTGCTGCTGTGGGGGAGGGTGTACCTCCTCTCTACTGCTGTCTGCTTCACTGCTAACAGCTATTGCCTGCTGCTGCTGTCAGGGTGTACCTCCTCTCTACTGCTGTCTGCTTCACTGCTAACAGCTGTTGCCTCGCTGCTGCTGTGGGGAGGGTGTACCTCCTCTCTACTGCTGTCTGCTTCCTCCTAACAGCTGTCTGCCAGCTCCTCGCTGCTGCTGTCGGGAGGGTGTACCTCCTCTCTACTGCTGTCTGCTTCACTGCTAACAGCTATTGCCTCGCTGCTGCTGTCGGGAGGGTGTACCTCCTCTCTACTGCTGTCTGCTTCACTGCTAACAGCTGCTGTGCTGTCTGCTCTCTACTGTCTGCTTCACTGCTAACAGCTATTGCCTCGCTGCTGCTGTCGGAGGGTGTACCTCCTCTCTACTGCTGTCTGCTTCACTGCTAACAGCTATTGCCTCGGTTGCTGTCGGGGAGGGTGTACCTCCTCTCTACTGCTGTCTGCTTCACTGCTAACAGCTGTTGCCTCGCTGCTGCTGTCTGGGGAGGGTGTACCTCCTCTCTACTGCTGTCTGCTTCACTGCTAACAGCTGTTGCCTCGCTGCTGCTGTCGGGAGGTGTACCTCCTCTCTACTGCTGTCTGCTTCACTGCTAACAGCTGCCTCGCTGCTGCTGTCGGGAGGGTGTACCTCCTCTACTGCTGTCTGCTTCACTGCTAACAGCTATTGCCTGCTGCTGCTGTCGGGAGGGTGTACCTCCTCTCTACTGCTGTCTGCTTCACTGCTAACAGCTGTTGCCTCGCTGTGCTGTCGGGAGGTGTACCTCCTCTCTACTGCTGTCTGCTTCACTGCTAACAGCTATTGCCTCACTGCTGCTGTCGGAGGTGTGTACCTCCTCTCTACTGTCTGCTTCACTGCTAACAGCTATTGCCTCGCTGCTGCTGTCGGGAGGGTGTACCTCCTCTCTACTGCTGTCTGCTTCACTGCTAACAGCTATTGCCTCGCTGCTGCTGTCGGGAGGGTGTACCTCCTCTCTACTGCTGTCTGCTTCACTGCTAACAGCTATTGCCCTCGCTGCTGCTGTCGGAGGGTATACCTCCTCTCTACTGCTGTCTGCTTCACTGCTAACAGCTATTGCCTCGCTGCTGCTGTCGGGAGGGTGTACCTCCTCTCTACTGCTGTCTGCTTCACTGCTAACAGCTATTGCCTCGCTGCTGCTGTCTGGAGGGTGTACCTCCTCTCTACTGCTGTCTGCTTCACTGCTAACAGCTATTGCCTCGCTGTTGCTGTGTCGGGAGGGTACCTCCTCTCTACTGCTGTCTGCTTCACTCTAACAGCTGCTGCCTCTAACAGCTGCTGCTGTCGGGGAGGGTGTACCTCCTCTCTACTGCTGTCTGCTTCACTGCTAACAGCTATTGCCTCGCTGCTGCTGTCGGGAGGGTGTACCTCCTCTCTACTGCTGTCTGTTCACTGCTAACAGCTATTGCCTAACTGCTGCTGTCGGGAGGGTGTGCCTCCTCTCTACTGCTGTCTGCTTCACTGCTAACAGCTATTGCCTCGTGCTGCTGTCGGAGGGTGCCTCCTCTCTACTGCTGTCTGCTTCACTGCTAACAGCTATTGCCTCGCTGCTGCTGTCGGGAGGGTGTACCCTCCTCTCTACTGCTGTCTGCTTCACTGCTAACAGCTATTGCCTCGCTGCTGCTGTCGGAGGGTGTACCTCCTCTCTGCTGCTGTCTGCTTCACTGCTAACAGCTATTGCCTCACTGCTGCTGTCGGAGGGTGTACCTCCTTACTTCTGCTGTCTGCTTCACTGCTAACAGCTATTGCCTCGCTGCCTGCTGTCGGGAGGGTGTACCTCTCTTACTGCTGTCTGCTTCACTGCTAACAGCTATTGCCTCACTGCTGCTGTCGGGAACAGCTCCTTGCTGCTGTCTCGCTTTGCTGCTGCTGCAGGGTGTATTGCCTCCTCGCTGTCTGCTGTCAGGGAGGGTGTACCTCCTCTTACTGCTGTCTGCTTCACTGCTAACAGCTATTGCCTCTGTCTGCTTCACTGTCTGCTTGCTGTCGGGAGGGTACCTCCTCTTTACTGCTGTCTGCTTCACTGCTAACAGCTATTGCCTCGCTGCTGCTGTCGGAGGGGTGTACCTCCTCTCTACTGCTGTCTGCTTCACTGCTAACAGCTATTGCCTCGCTGCTGCTGTCGGGAGGGTGTACCTCCTCTCTACTGCTGTCTGCTTCACTGCTAACAGCTATTGCCTCGCTGCTGCTGTCGGGAGGGTGTACCTCCTCTCTACTGCTGTCTACTTCACTGCTTATAGCTATTGCCTCGCTGTTGCTGTCGGGAGGGTGTACCTCCTCTCTACTGCTGTCTGCTTCACTGCTAACAGCTGTTGCCTCGCTGCTGCTGTCGGGAGGGTGTACCTCCTTACTGCTGTCTGCTTCACTGCTAACAGCTATTGCCTCGCTGCTGCTGTCGGGAGGGTGTACCTCCTCTCTACTGCTGTCTGCTTCACTGCTAACAGCTGTTGCCTCGCTGCTGCTGTCGGGAGGGTGTACCTCCTCTCTACTGCTGCTTGGCTCTCCGCTAATACCTGCTGGCCTCACTGCTGAAGTGCGGTGCTTTTCCCCTCTCTGGCACTAACTCACAGTCATAAATTGAACTGCTGAAATGAACTGAACTGAGCCTAATCAGTGACAATGAAAATTTTATTTGCGTTGTTCACTGCATTTTTATTATGGATTCCTTGGAATTCGGTCCCTTAACGGGGCTGTGCGTTTGAGAAGGCGCGCTCTCCTCCGGTTGTTCCCAATTCCATTACCAGCACTGTGCTCCACCGTGAAATGGTTGTGCAGATGCTGGAATTTTCTTTAGTGTCTTTTAATTTTGTGCAATTGTTTCGCTTTATACCTGTCTGTTTTGAAAATGTTTTACGCTTTCTGAATACTTTTCTTGATTTCGTTAAGCCAAGAAAGAATGATCAATCTGGTATTGAATTACATTATATCAAGCGAAAATATTTCATTCTCCTTTTACTTACACTCTCAGGCGACGTGCAGCCGAACCCAGGACCTACTTTTAATTGTGTTATTCAGCCAGATGAATTCAAAACTAGATCTGGTCTCGGTATTCACGTCAATGTTCGAAGCTTGCTTTCAAAAATCGATCGAGTCAGAATTTGGGTCCATTCAACTGACCGATTTTTGTTGGATTTAAGCCATGTTTCAGATATATCTCGGACACGGATATTTTCATCAAGGGTTACAATTTTTTTCGCTGCGATCGCCCCAGGAAGGGCGGTGACATTGCTATTTATATAAAAAACAAATTCCATTGCAACATTGTAACCGCTGTATCTATTAGCAGGCAGTTTGAGCTCCTTGCCCTGAAGCTTGAGTTCATGCCGGGTCAGTTTATGACTGTAATCGGGTGTTATAGACCACCATCAGCCTGTAAAGAAACCCTGGGTTCTTTACCTCAACACTTATCTCGATTTAGTTCGAATGAGCTTCTTGTCGGAGATCTTAATATTGATTGGCTGTGCTCAGCTTCAGACAGCTTTAAATCTATCTGTGATTCTTTTAATTTGACTCAATTAATTGATGGTCCAACTTGTCCTAATAAATGTCCTGAGAGATCATCCTTGCTTGATTTAATTCTTACGAACGCCCCACATAAATTCTCAGACATGGGAATCTTTGCAAATGATATGAGTGACCACTGTGTCATAGCAGCAGTTAGAAGGGCTAAACTCCCAAAGTCTAAACCACGACTTATTCTTAAAATAGATTTTAAACATTTTTGTGAACAAGCCTTTTTTTGTGATCTGTCTCATTATGATTGGGATAAAATTTCACTTATTAATGATGTGAAATCTGCCTTTGTTCTTCCTCTTTTGAAAGGGGGGCAACACTTTGACTTAAGTAACTATAGACTGATCTCACAACTTTGTGTCCTAGCTAAAGTATTTGAAAAGCTTGTGAGCAATCAATTAAAGGAACTTTTAAATTCTAAGGGCATTTTATCAAATTATCAGTCTGGTTTTAGGAAAAAACACAGCACTATGACTGCCGCTCTTAAAGTCACAAATGACATTGAGGCATTAGACTGCAAAAAATATTGAGCAACACTTTTTATTGATTTATCGAAAGCTTTCGACACAGTTGACCATAGCATTTTAGTCGGCATGCTTCACCAAATTGGATTGTCTAAGCGAGCAGTAGCTTGGCTCTCCAACTATCTGTCTCCTAGAACGCAGTGTGTTCAAATAGCAGGGTCCACCTCCTCTTTATTAACAGTATCCAAATAGTCCATGAGCCAGACCGAATATGACTATCAAATTAATGAACAGATCCAACTTTGATTTTTGTTTAGTATGATGCCTGAAGTATATGAAAAGTGGCCTTGGACGTTTCAGCTCGGTAGCTTTGTGCCCCAACGGCAGCCATTTTGAAGAATGGCCAACGTTTTTGAGCTCACACGACATGTACTTGGAAATTTGCCCATACCTTCTAAACGGATCAACCAATGTTAATTGGATTGGTCTTATTTTACTCAGAATCAAAATCCACAGATATTCATGTATAATTGATACAATTGTTATGCTATAACTTTCAAAATTTAACGTTTTAGGTAAGAAAAATGCGTTTTTAACATTATTTCTGATGGGAAATTTATTTGTAAAACAGTAAATGGTCATCAAATGATTAATTTTATTCATGAAATATCAAGAAGTATTCATTCAGCATCAATAAACAATGAGCAATGATGTTATGGCCACTAGTATGACTTAGGGAAACACAAAAGTCATTTAAGACCTAGACCACTCATATCCGCTGTATCCTGAAATTGCATTCAGGTTACTCAACGTCATCATCGGAGTCACTTCCATCCTTGTCGGGAACTATTTCCATCTCATCCTCCTCTCTCATATTGTCACAGTCCTGCAATTTACAGGCTGGCGTGCAAGGTAACCCATTGTCAATACATGGACAACTGCCAACTTTGCACACTCTGACACATTTGCATGACATCAGTGAAAGTACTATGTCGGGTGCAGGTGCTCCTGTTATCCATTCA
This sequence comes from Gymnothorax javanicus, assembly GCA_029692085.1. Classification (NCBI taxonomy): domain Eukaryota; kingdom Metazoa; phylum Chordata; class Actinopteri; order Anguilliformes; family Muraenidae; genus Gymnothorax; species Gymnothorax javanicus. The sequence goes on along the minus strand of CM056201.1, from coordinate 1,324,405 downwards.
ATGCCAATTTGCCCATCCTTTTCAACTTTCCATCCATGTCCATCTGCAGCTTCTGGAATCGTGGGCGAGTTTTCAAGGCATCGTCTCCAAATGGCCGCCTGGTAGTTTGCCCTTTTGGTGTGCTGATGGAGAGCATCCTTACAAGGAGGCAATTGTCCTGAAGACACATCACCATTTCTGGACCGGAATATTTCATATCTCAGGTCGTTCACGGTTGTACTCTTTGCACTGCGTGAATACATGCTGCAGGCAAATCTTTCAAGGGTTGAAAATACCTCATCTGCAACATTCCACTCTTCCCCAAGACGAGAGAATGCTTCACGAAATGTGGCGTTTGAACGAATCAAGTTAACTGCCTTGATCTTTCCTTGGCCAGAGAAAGCGCTTACAGAATCACAGCCAGTCCAAGCATGAACACCCAACAAAGCAGTGCACGCATCCCTACCAATGATAGTTGCCAATCTGGAGATATCAATGATTCTGATTTTGTTCTTCTTTCCTCGTCTCAAGAGTAAGGGTCCACCTATCTGAGTGCTGAAGGCTAGAAGCATCACAAACACGTCCGTATCTTCCGAAATAACTATCACATGTCTATGTGTGCCTGTTGCATGCCTTGCGTGGAGAGCCAGTCTTGTATCCGCTTCCTCGTGTAAGCATGTCAGCTCAGGAACCTCTCTGACAGCGTCCTTTGTGATTTCAAAGCACTTTTCTGCAACGCTAACGATTAATGTCACTTCACCAAGGCTTTTTCTCACCTTCTCCTCCTTCCAGCTTTCCGCTAGAAACCTTGTCAACCTGTTCTTGCTCTCCGTGTTCCCAAGAAGGCGCTTCCAATTCTTGATCCGGTGTCCCGACTTCATATCGTGGAAGAGCAAGCTGTCTTTGGCCCCTCGGCTATCCCTTTCAGCGTTCTTTATTGATCGCTCAGTGTAAACATCGAATACTACATCAACCCGTTGACTTTTGCAACTGTGGTTCAGAATGCTCTTCAAGATCTGTCCAGAAAGTTCCCCAAATGTACAATTGTCTCCATGAATTTTCTGGACTATTCCCATTGCGTCAATGATTGCTGCCCGTGGACCAGTTGGTAGGTCAACAAAAGCAGCCTGCTTTTCAATATGTGTGCTGAGGCTTGCCTTTGCGGTCTTCTTTATAGTTCCATCAGCATTCCCCAGAGCCCACGGTGTTGGACCCAGGGGGTAGCACAAGACCTGTTTCATATCAAGTTTCCGATTTTGTGCTATGAGCAGCATGTGACCAAAGACACGATTGTCTGCCTTCAACACAATTTCCTTCTCTGTTCCTTTAATGACAGTTCCTTTCTTCAGACTGGAGAACGTTTTCAAATTCAGCTTCTTGATCGGATCATAAAACCCAGTACCTTTCTCAAGTTTCACTAGCCGTTCAGCATAAGCCGCTTCTCCTTTCTCACGAGCCTTCAGCAAGTCCTTTGCTACGTCATGGGGTGCTGTCAGGCCCGTTGAAATGCTCAAAAGGTCCATTGGATCACCGCAAAATGGATTGGTCCAACTGTTTTCGAGCAATTCAAGAATAGCTGACACATCACTCTCGTCTCAGTTTATACGGGATGCTTGAAGGTCTGAGTGGCCCAGGCGTGGCTTCTGTACTGCAATAAGTTCTCGAAGTCGTCTTAAAGCCGCTGCTCTATGCTCTGCCGTTAAGTAGTACCTGGAAACTGCACCTGGCTTTAAACTGAACCCCTTTGTCCCGCCACTTGTCTGCGTATCCCTGTTCACAGTCTCTTCAAGGGTTTGGTCTGTGGGGAGTCGACCAAATGGGTTGGATTCACCCAGCTGAACAGAGAACCCACCATTCAGAAAATGATTGTAGAGTTCTTGTGAAGTACCCTGTAACGATGCCATCTGCAAGAAGTACACTGGGAGATATCGAGCGTAGTTGGTTTTGTCAGCTGCAAAACACCAGGGTATCATTTTCCGTATGTTGGCCAAGTGGAGTAACCTATCACCCTCTCGATCTGCTCGCATTAGCCCAAGGAGAATTTCAACCAGGTCCAAATACATCACCCAGAGTGAAGCCAGTTGTCCACTGTTGTACCGCAACTCATCCATGTACATGGTGAAAAGATCCAAAACTCTCTGGCACGTTTTATCATTGAGAAAGGACGCAAGGGTAGCTTCACATGGATTCTCATGGACATCATTTACCAGTCTCAAGGTTTATATACAAAGTAAATAGAAATAGAAAATGATTTGATTAGTATAACTGGAGAGAAGGACAAGTGTTTGGGTGATATGCAAGTGTTTGGGAAAAATCCTACACGTTTGAATATGATAAATGGTTAAAACACTGTTTTGAGCATTAACATGTAATTTTATTACAGCAATAAGTTACATAATTATATAATGAAGCATCTGCAGTAAGTAATTCTGAACAAAATAAGACTGATTCCATGAAGATTGGTTTGCCTATGAGAAAGTTATGACCAAACATCTGACCAGATGTCATATCGCTAAAAAATATAGACGACCTTTAAATATGGCTGCCGTTGGGGCACTAAGCTACCGAACCAAAACGTCCAAGCCCTGTTTTCGGACACTTTAGAGACCAGGCTAACCAAAAATCATGATTGGGTCTGTTCACTAATTTGATTGTCAAACGTCAAAATATTGGGGCTGGCTCATGGACTAAAAGGGGTGCCGCAAGATTCTGTTTTAGGACCTATTCTGTTTACCTTTTATGTTAATAACCTATGTGAAAACCTTTCAAATGCTAATTATCATTTTTATGCTGATGACACCGTTATTTATTGCTGTTCATCATCTGTTATACAGGTCATTAACTTCCTACAGTCTGCATTTGATATTGTTCAGTCCCACCTGCAGAAACTAAAATTGGTATTAAATACAGAAAAAAGCTAAACTCATGCCGTTTTCTAACAGTAGTGAAATACCAACAAGTCTTCCAAACAATCACTGTTCAAGGAAGAGTAATTGAACTAGTTACAAGTATTTAGGCATTCTTACTGATCGTCAGCTAACTTTTAAGTCTCATATTGCAAATCTAGTCATTAAGCTCAAGGTAAAGCTAGGCTTTTACTTTGGAAATAAATCCTGCTTCTCCTTTCCAGCTAGGAAATATCTTGTGCCAGCTACTTTTCTGCCTTTGCTAGATTACGGTGACTTATTATATATGAATGCTTCTGCACAATGTTTACGGTCCCTGGATACTGTCTATCACTGTGCCTTGCAGTTTATTACTGGTATTAAACATCTCACCCATCATTGTACTTTGTATTCTAAGGCTGAGTGGCCATCTCTGTATGTATGTAGGCGTACCCATTGGTTGAATTTTATTTATAAAACTCTCTTTGGGCTGGTCCCTTCTTACTTGTCCATATATCTTTTTCGAAGTGAAGGCCATTACAACCTCCGTTCTCAAGATATTTTGCATCTGCCTGCAGTCCAGACCTGTCACCAATAGAAAACATTTGGTGCATCATAAAACGAAAAATCTGGCTTAGAAGACCCAGGACTGTTGAGCAACTAGAATCCTTCATCAGATGAAAGTGGGACAACATCCCTCTTCCAAAACTCCAGCAATTGGTCTCCTCACTTCCCAGACATTTACAGACTGTTGTTAAAAGAAGGGGGGATGTTATGCAATGGTAAACATGGCCCTGTCCCAATTCTTTTGAGATGTGTTACTGCCATAAAATTCAAAATGAACAAATATTTTTCAATAAATGGAAAAATGTATCACTTTCAACATCTATATGATATGTTTTCTATGTTCTATTGTGAATAAAATGTGGTTTTATGAGATTTGCAAATCAGTGCATTCTGTTTTCACGTTTTACACTACGTCCCAACTTAATTGGAATTAGGGTTTGTATATCCTTTACTATGTGACCAATTTTATATCTTTTACTTTGGGACCATTATATTATATCTTTTACTGCAGGTATGTGACCATTATTATTTCCTTTTCGATGTGACCATTATATTATATCCTTCACTTTGTGACCATTATATTTTATCCTTTGGAGAAATTCTCTAAATCACCCATTTTTGTGTTTCATCAGATGGAGGAATAGTACTACTTATGTGAATAACATTAACCTCTGAAAATTAGATTAAAAAAAGATGTTGCGATTGCTGCCCCCAAGCCCAGCTCATCTCTCACCTACCTCTGAGCTGGTTGGGACTGGAAGTGGTTTCTGGGTAAAATGTTTGTCTTGTTTGTGCTGAGGAACCAAAAATCCTGAGTGGCACTGGCACTGCGTTTTTATCCTCATGCTCACAAGAAAAATCCAAAGTGTGGACTCTGTTGATTCAAAGCTGTCAATCTACAGCTCCAGTAGCTGACGTCACGCAATCAAAAACGGCCATATTGGCAGGAAAGTGCATGATTTACAACACTGGCAGGCACATGGCAAGCAGCTAACTTTGCTGACCGTATTCATGAAAGTGAATAATTTTATGTATGAGGTGATGCCTTTAGACATTCATTCAAACTGTGATAGCGTGGTGACACAAGCGAGTTAACATACACGGTAAGCACAGCGAACAGCGAGTGACATTATTCTGCCCTGTTGCTAATGCTAACGTAACTGTAATGAAGAGAAACTTCACACCTGTGTCCACAGGCAGCGCTTTCAGAGCTGGAAGCCCTCATGATCATATTTACAGAGCGCTACTCTCTAGCGCTCATCTTTGCTAAAAGTTACAAAACCTGTTGTAGCATTTCTGCTATGCATCATTACAAATGTCAAGATTTGCTAATCCAATGAAAAGAAATCATGAGTAATCACAGAAACTAAGGTAATGAATGTTCAATCCGCAAAAGTGAAATTGGACCTGAATAAAGTCAATGGTTCGAACTGCAACCATGCTTTGGGAAATGTAGCGACCCACATTAAAATCAATGGGAACCTAAGCAGTTACAGAGTACCTAGCTAACTACAGCTGTTGGGCTCTACAGTTGTAGTAAACATTAATACTGACATTCTTGTCGGTAAATTTAGTGTCCCTAAATAGGGAACAGTAAGCAAACCTAAACTGTAGCTGGCTAAGTGATTCGAAACACAACTGTGGCAGCAGGAAAAGTTTGTCTGATTGCTGTTGATATTGTAAGTCCCTCCCAATTTTCGATTTTGATTTGTCAGTGAGAGGGAAGTGACATTGATGAGCCCGATGCATCAAAGTTGAACTATTTTCAGCCGAGAGCGCAGCGGGAAAAAGCTGTGTGCTGAGGGCGTTTTGTGTGCTAAGGATGCTGAATGCAGTCAGTGATAAACTTCATAGTATTTTCATAAAAAATGGACACTGACAGCATAAAAAAAAAGTTTCCTGTGGACACAGGCCCTATTCATCCCGAAACCAGATTGCGTCCATTTGTATCCCTCCAGGCTCTTGTACGCTTTGAGAGACTCTCTGGAGCAGGACAGGGGGAAGTTGGTCAGGTAATTGTAGTTGTCTGGATACAGCAGGTCTGGAACATTGTCCGATCCGGCAGACTCAGTATTAGTGAAAAGCACACCTGAGGCATTATAAAGATCAATAATGTTTAACATAAAGTCAGCAGTGAACTCTGACGGCTTGAATTTGGCGCTAGCACCATTCATTTTCACTCTTTGGCTTTTCCTGCCAAAAAGGTGGTGTAAACAGAAAGAGTCACATGACGTCCGGAGCTCGGTAGGAATCATTGATTGTTGGATTGTATTTAAGAGTGACGTGTGTACCCTCTCCAGCACACAGAGCCGTGCTGGCCGCCTGCAGCCAGTACTTCAGAGGGATGTTCTGCAGCGGTATGCGGGAGAGTCGACAGGCTGCAGTGGCGCTGCATGGCCTGCAGAGGGCGCAGTTCGAGGCTCTGCTGCATTGCTGTTACACTGGGACACTGCGGCTAGGCTGGGGCAGCGTGTTTGAGATGGCCTGCGCTGCCTTGCAGCTGCAACTACACCCCGCCTTGACGCTCTGCCTGCAGTTCCTGCACAGCCACACGGACGCCCGCTCCTGCCTGGACATCATCGCTTTCGCCGAGGCTTATGGAATATGCGACCTGCAGGAGGAGGCCCACGACTTCCTCCTGAGCCACTTCCAGGAAGTGGCGGTTACGCCCAAGTTCCTGGACCTGCCACCGGAGCAGCTGCTGTCGGTGCTGGGCAGCGATGCCCTCTGCGCTCCTTCTGAGCTCGCTGTGTTCCGCGCCGCTGTCGCCTGGCTGCAGGCCGACCCCACCCGCCTGGGCCTGGCTGCCAAGGTGATGGCGGCCGTGCGCTTCCCGCTCATGACGTTCCGAGAGTTCCAGGAGGTGCGGGCCGTGCAGCTGCGGCTGGAGGTGGGCGGGGCCAGCGCACCTGAGGGGGCGGAGCTGTACGGCGCCTCGTTCTCCCGGTTTGGGTTCGCGTCCTCAGATCCACGGGAAGCATGCCGGATCAGGCGGCCCAGGAGCACGCTGGTTCTGGTCGGGGGGGACTGGCTGGATCCCGATTCTGGACAGAGGCAGCCCAGCCGGCAGCTGTGGATTGCCCATGCCCTGCGCAGCCACGTCGGCCTGGTGAAGGACATAGAGTGGAGGCTCATGGGAGAAATGCCAGAACCTGCCCGATTCCGGCATGGCCTGGGGGTTCTCCGAGGACAGCTGTATGTGTTTGGGGGCTGCCACTTCTATGCCAAGTCTGACACCCTGAAATCAGCTTTCAGGTGAATCCGGAAAGATCTTTATATTTGCACTGTGTGGTGATTTAGCTCAGTTATGCACGTGTAAAGGTGCTGTGAAGATGCCATATTCCTCAGTCAGTGCTGATTGGCAGTTTATCTGTTTCTTCAGTGGTCTGAGCACCATGAAGGCCATGGGACAGCACAGGCAGTCTGTGTCTCTCAGTGATGAGGAGAGTGTGAGGACAGGATAAAACCTGTCTCAGGCAGCCAGGAGTAAAGCCACCCTCTGTGCACTCAGAGTTCAAATGCTCCTTGTACTGATTTATGATCATTCAGCTCCCTTTAGCTGTTTATACTACTCAAGAGAAGGAGTGAATCTCATGGAGTTCCGAGCAAATCTGATGGCGATAGGAGTGACTCTAATGGAGCAGTGAGTGACTCTTCTGGAGCTGGAAGTGAATCTTATAGACCATGGAGTGAATCTTATTGAGCTCAGGGTGTATGCTCAAGGGCAGGATTGAATCTTATGGAGCTGGGAGTGAATCTTATGGAGCAGTCTCCCCCAAAGCGATCCCTCACCACTCGCTTTGCACTACCGTGCGTCACTCCGTGTGAAGTCTCCCCCACAGACATCCCTCACCACTCGCCTTTCACTACTACGAGTGTGGCGATCCCTCACCACTGTCACTCCGAAGTCTCCCCCACAGCGATCCCTCACCACTTGCCTGTAACTACCGAGTGTCACTCCGTGTGAAGTCTCCCCCACACTGCTCCCTCAGCACTCGCCTTTCACTACCGAGTGTCACTCCGTGTGAAGTCTCCCACGCAGCGCTCCCTCACCACTCGCCTTTCACTACCGAGTGTCACTCCGTGTGAAGTCTCCCCCACAGTGATCCCTCAGCACTCGCCTTTCACTACCGAGTGTCACTCCGTGCGAAGTCTCCCCCGCAGCGATCCCTCACCACTCGCCTTTCACTACCGAGTGTCACTCCGTGCGAAGTCTCCCCCACAGCGATCCCTCACCACTTCACTCGCGTTTCACTACCGAGTGTCACTCTGTGTGTGAGTCTCCCTCACACTGCTCCCTCACCACTTTCGCCTTTCACTACAGAGTGTCACTCCGTCTCCCCAAGTCTCCCTCCCACACGCCTTCCCTCACCACTCGGCTTTCACTACGAGTGTCACTCCGTGTGAAGTCTCCCCCACACACCGATCCCTCACCACTCGCCTTTCACTACAAAGTGTCCTCCGTGTGAAGTCTCCCCCACACCGATCCCTCACCACTTTCGCCTTTCACTACCGATCCCTGTCCTCCGTGTCACTCCGTGTGAAGTCCCCAGTCCCTCCCCCTTTCACTGCACCTCCGTCCCCACATCCCTCACCAGCACTCGCCTTTCACTACCGTGTCACTCCGTCTCTCCCCACACCGATCCCTCACCACTCGCCTTTCACTACAGAGTGTCACTCCGTGTGAAGTCTCCCCCCAGCGATCCCTCACCACTCGCCTTTCACTACAAAGTGTCACTCCGTCCTCCCCCACGTACCACTCCCTTTCACTACCAAAGTGTCACTCCGTGTGATCTCCCCCACCACCCCTCCCTCACCACTCGCCTTTCACTACCAAGTGTCACTCCGTGTGAAGTCTCCCCCACACCGATCCCTCACCACTCGCCTTTCACTACCGAGTGTCACTCCGTGTGAAGTCTCCCCCACACCGCCTCACCATCCTCACCACTCGCCTTTCACTACAAGTGTCACTCCGTGTCACTCCGTGTGAAGTCTCCCCCACACCGATCCTCACCACTCGGCCTTTCACTACAGTGTCACTCCGTGTGAAGTCTCCCCACACCGATCCCTCACCACTTTCGCCTTTCACTACCAAGTGTCACTCCGTGTGAAGTCTCCCCAAAGCAATCCCTCACCACTGCCTTTCACTACAGAGTGTCACTCCGTGTGAAGTCTCCCCACACCGCAATCCCTCACCACTCGCCTTTCACTACAGAGTGTCACTCCGTGTGAAGTCTCCCCCACAGCCATCCCTCACCACTCGCCTTTCACTACCGAGTGTCACTCCGTGTGAAGTCTCCCCCACAGCCATCCCTCACCACTCCTTTCACTACCGAGTGTCACTCCAGAAGTCTCCCCCACAGCTCCCTCACCACTCGCCTTTCACTACAGAGTGTCACTCCGTGTGAAGTCTCCCCCCACAGCCATCCCTCACCACTCGCCTTTCACTACAAGTGTCACTCCGTGTGTCAAGTCTCCCCCACACTGATCCCTCACCACTCGCCTTTCACTATCGAGTGTCACTCCGTGTGAAGTCTCCCCACAGCAATCCCTCACCACTGCCTTTCACTACAGAAGTGTCACTCCGTGTGAAATCTCCCCCACACCCATCCCTCACCACACTCCGTGTGAAGTCTCCCCCACAGCCATCCCTCACCACTCGCCTTTCACTACAGTGTCACTCCGTCTGAAGTCTCCCCCACAGCAATCCCTCACCACTCGCCTTTCACTACCGAGTGTCACTCCGTGTGAAGTCTCCCCCACAGCGATCCCTCACCACTCGCCTTTCACTACCGAGTGTCACTCCGTGTGAAGTCTCCCCCACAGCGATCCCTCACCACTCGCCTTTCACTACAGAGTGTCACTCCGTGTGAAGTCTCCCCCACAGCGATCCCTCACCACTCGCCTTTCACTACCGAGTGTCACTCCGTGTGAAGTCTCCCCCACAGCCATCCCTCACCACTCACCTTTCACTACCCTCCGTGTGAAGTCTCCCCCCACAGATCCCTCACCACTCACCTTTCACTACAGTGTCACTCCGTGTGAAGTCTCCCCCACAGCAATCCCCCAGCACCCTCACCACTCGCCTTTCACTACCGAGTGTCACTCCGTGTGAAGTCTCCCCCACAGCAATCCCTCACCACTCGCCTTTCACTACAGAGTGTCACTCCGTGTGAAGTCTCCCCCACAGCCATCCCTCACCACTCGCCTTTCACTACCGAGTGTCACTCCGTGTGAAGTCTCCCCCACAGCCATCCCTCACCACTCGCCTTTCACTACCGAGTGTCACTCCGTGTGAAGTCTCCCCCACACCGATCCCTCACCACTCACCTTTCACTACCGAGTGTCACTCCGTGTGAAGTCTCCCCCACAGCGATCCCTCACCCTCACCTCCTCCCTCACCTCCCTCACACCGATCCCCTCTACACTACAGAGTGTCACTCCGTGTGAAGTCTCCCCCACACCGATCCCTCACCACTCACCTTTCACTACACCACTCCGTGTGAAGTCTCCCCCACAGCAATCCCTCACCACTCACCTTTTTACTACAGAGTGTCACTCCCCCACAGTCTCCCCACACACTCCGTGCTCCCTCACCACTCGCCTTTCACTACAGAGTGTCACTCCGTGTGAAGTCTCCCTCACACCGCTCCCTCACCACTCGGCTTTCACTACTGAGAGTCACTCCGTGTGAAGTCTCCCCCACACCGATCCCTCACCACTCGCCTTTCACTACCAAGTGTCACTCCGTGTGAAGTCTCCCCCACACCGATCCCTCACCACTCGCCTTTCACTACCGAGTGTCACTCCGTGTGAAGTCTCCCCCACACCGATCCCTCACCACTCGCCTTTCACTACCGAGTGTCACTCCGTGTAAAGTCTCCCCCACAGCAATCCTCACCACTCGCCTTTCACTACAGAGTGTCACTCCGTGTGAAGTGTCCCCCACAGCGATCCCTCACCACTCGCCTTTCATTACCGAGTGTCACTCCGTGTGAAGTCTCCCCCACAGCCATCCCTCACCACTCGCCTTTCACTACCGAGTGTCACTCCGTCTCCAGTCTCCCCACAGCCATCCCTCACCACTCGCCTTTCACTACCGAGTGTCACTCCGTGTGAAATCTCCCCCACACTGATCCCTCACCACTCGCCTTTCTCAATCAAGTGTCACTCCGTGTGAAGTCTGCCCCAAAGCAATCCCTCACCACTCGCCTTTCACTACCGAGTGTCACTCCGTGTGAAGTCTGCCCCAAAGCAATCCCTCACCACTCGCCTTTCACTACAGAGTGTCACTCCATGTGAAGTCTCCCCCACACCGATCCCTCACCACTCGCCTTACATTACCGAGTGTCACTCCGTGTGAAGTCTCCCCCACAGCCATCCCTCACCATTCGCCTTTCACTACCGAGTGTCACTCCGAGTGAAGTCTCCCCCACACCGATCCCTCACCACTCGCCTTTCACTACCGAGTGTCACTCCGAGTGAAGTCTCCCCCACAGCGATCCCTCACCACTCGCCTTTCATTACCGAGTGTCACTCCATGTGAAGTCTCCCCCACAGCCATCCCTCACCACTCGCCTTTCACTACCGAGTGTCACTTCGTGTGAAGTCTCCCCCACACCGATCCCTCACCACTCACCTTTCACTACCGAGTGTCACTCCGTGTGAAGTCTCCCCACAGCGATCCCTCACCACTCGCCTTTCACTACAGAGTGTCACTCCGTGTGAAGTCTTCCCCCCACAGCCATCCCTCACCACTCGCCTTTCACTGCAGTGTGTCACTCCGTGTGAAGTCTCCCCCACACCGATCCCTCACCACTTGCCTTTCACTACAGTGTCACTCCGTGTGAAGTCTCCCCCACAGCCATCCCTAACCACTCGCCTTTCACTACCGAGTGTCACTCCGTGTGAAGTCTCCCCCACAGCGATCCCACACCACTCGCCTTTCACTACTGAGTGTCACTCCGTGTGAAGTCTCCCTCGCAGCGATCCCTCACCACTCGCCTATCACTACCGAGAGTCACTCCGTGTGAAATCTCCCCCACAGCGATCCCCCACCACTCGCCTTTTACTACTGAGTGTCAGTCCGTGTGAAGTCTCCCTCACACCGATCCCTCACCACTCGCCTTTCATCACCGAGTGTCACTCCGTGTGAAGGTACCCTCACATCGATCCCTCACCACTCGCCTATCAATACCGAGTGTCACTCCGTGTGAAGTCTCCCTCACAGCGATCCCTCACCACTCGCCTATCATTACCGAGTGTCACTCCGTGTGAAGTCTCCCCCACAGCGATGGAGGGAGCTTCATGAAGGGGGAGGGTGTAAAAACGTGTATAAACTTTGGGATGCCCTTGCCCTTTATCCAACGAGAAGCAGAGGTAATCATCACCATGCCTATCGATAGGTGCGTTGCATTGTATACAACGGTGTAGTTCACTCATGATACACTTCTTACACAAAATATTTTACAGAGGATAATGTAATTAAATAAAATTTAAATTAAAGTGTATGAATTTTGGACCACTCCCACAATGGAGGAGAGCATTCGGTGGAACTACGGATAGGGGATCGGGGAGAAGGCGATGTTGTATGGACTTAGTTTGTGACTGTGCGAACATTGGGAGCCCCAGGTGGCGAGACTCAGGGTGGGGCTCCTGTCTCTCGTCGGAGTCCGTGTGGCTCCTAAGCCCCCCGGGGTCCCAGGTGGTGACTGTTTCTTGCTTCCTTCTAAGAGAGGGGAAGGGTGGGAGGGACGCAGAAACGAGGCGAGCGGGGATTGTGGGAATGAAGGTGGTATATATAGGCGTGAGGACGAATAGGAAGGCGCATTGGGAGTGGTCTTGTTCATTAACCTACGTTATCGGGAACTCCTTTTATCCAATAAACAGCATTTACAAAGATGTGAAAAAGAGCAATCACTGATTCAATAAATAAATCTACTCACTCAGTGTTTTCTCGGGTGCACATCTGAATGCTCATTTCAAAATACAATTTAACCTTTATTTCTGTGATGTGCGCATGAAATAGTCAATCAAACATCCGTTTGAGGTTAGGTAATGTTTTACTTATCTTTCAAAAATAGCCGCATGGAACTGACATTTGTAAATATGCAGCGCTTCTTCCATCCCGGACACAAAATAAGTGCTGCACTTGAAAGGAGGGGGTTTGTAAGCTTGCATAGGTGTAGACTTGCTGATGAGGGTTTAAAAAGCCACTTAGACTCCGCGCTGATTGGTTTGGGATGGCACTCAATGCGGCGGACCCTCCGTGGGAACGTGCAAACGGAGGGGGAGTGAATAGGGCCAGGGAATAGAGGCTGGTTTGAGAAAGGCCAAAACTCATGGTGCGGAGGACAGTGACTGCATCAGTCCCATCATGCACTGTTCTCCTCCTTCCAGCTTTTGCTGCCCTTACTCTTAGATCCTCCCCTCAGGGAGGTGAAGGAAAGGAGGGAGGATGAAGGGGACCCAGAAAACGTGGAAGGGCACATTCAATCACTCACTCGACTGGGATCTGCATAATGACTGAGGCCCTGGGGTCAGTGCTGGGAAACATGCGGAAAAAGAAAATGAGAATGATGAGTGGAGTGAGCTGAGGGACGGAGTCTTAAACAGTACAGACTGATTGACTGAATTTATGTAGTAAATCAATGTACATACAAAATGATAAACATTGTATATACATTAAAATACATGAATAACACAAGAAAGCATGAACGCTTATTTCCATTGTGGTCCATAAGGAAGTAAAGGAACAAAATAGCAGGTGAATGATAATAATACAAATAATACTGACTATTATTATTATTATTATTATTATTATTATTAAGTAATATTAACAACAACAGCTAATAATAATAATAATAATACAAAAAGTATGTAAAACAGAGAGAACTAAAACAGTGATAAAGTAATAGAAGGATTTTGTTCTTGTTGTAGAAGATGACTGAATAAAAACTCCTTGGCTCTGGATTTAAAAACTGACTTAGAGGAGGTATTACTAGGAAGTTTGTCCCATGCAACAGCACCAGTGTACTTCAAGGAGGTTTGTCCAAAAGATTTTATGGAGGGGATAAACAGAGAGAAGGGACCAGAGCAGGTGTTGTGATGGGTTGAATTTAGCCTAACAGAAGAGGTTAGATACTGAGGGGCCTGGCCATGAACAACGTTATGTATATGATTGATTTTGAGCTGGGTGATGCAAAGGTCAACTGGAAGCATACCAACCTGTTCAAACTCCGTATACCTTATATGGGCGCGAGGGGGGATATTTACAAGAATCAAACTATTTTGTTCTGAGTAACCTGCAGACAATTTTGCTGTCTCTTGGAAAGAGAGGCGCTGTCATAATCAAAGTGGCATTGTATCAATGCAGAGGTAAACAGCTTCCTTGTTTTCAAATCTTAATTTCTGGTCTGCCTAGGAATTTCAGTTTGGTGCTTAATTTCTTTATTGCTGCTTCCGCTATTTTGCTCCCAGATAGTGATTGGTCCAACTGAACATCTAAGTAATTTACATGGCTTTTATTGGATATGGGTTTACCATCACGTTTCGTTGATAGACTCGAAACCATAGAGTCAACTTTTGAAGTCAAATAAGATGGATTCTGTCTTGCCGAGATGGAGGGACAGCTTATTGTCAATAAGCCATTCTTGGACTGACTGAAGTTTGGAAGACATGCGCTGCTGAATATGAGCAGTATCTTTGCCAGCAACCAGAAGGGCTGAATCGTCTGCATACAAAAGCAGTATACTATTAACTGCAGTGGGCATGTCATTAACGTAAATGAGAAAAGGCAAAGGTCCTAGTATTGATCCTTGGGGGACACCGCAGATCACAGTGACAGGTGTGGAGGTCATGTCACCCACTTCCACACACTGCAGCCTATTCTCAAGTAGGCCTTGGACCAGTTTACAGCAGGTTTCTCAAGCCCTATGGCTTCTAATTTGCACAAGAAAATACAATGATTCACAGGGTCAAAGGCTTTCTGCAAATCTAATACAACCATACCTGTGTAGTTCCCTTTGTCCTGTTCTGACTTGTAGTCAGTTAGGTGAATTAAACAGCTATCTGTGGAATGTGAGGATCTGAAACCTGACTGACTGACCTCTTACCCCCGTCCGTGACCCCAGGAAATAAGCAATTGGAATGAGTTCAGGGATGGTGCCTTAAACAGAACAGACCTCTTACCCCTGTCACTGACCCCAGGAACTAAGCTATTGGAATGAGCTCAGGGATGGTGCCTTAAACAGTACAGACCTCTTACGCCTGTCTCTGACCCCAGGAAATAAGCGATTGGAATGAGGTCAGGTATGGTGCCTTAAACAGTACAGACCTCTTACCCCTGTCTCTGACCCCAGGAAATAAGCAATTGGAATGAGCTCAGGGATGGTGCCTTAAACAGTACAGACCTCTTACCCCTGTCACAGACCCCAGGAACTAAACGATTGGAATGAGCTCAGGGATGGTGCCTTAAACAGTAGAGGCCTCTTATGCCTGTCACTGACCCCAGGAAATAAGCGATTGGCATGAGCTCAGGGATAGTGCCTTAAACAGTACAGACCTCTTACCACTGTCTCTGATCCCAGGAAATAACCAATTGGAATGAGCTCAGGGGTGGTGCATTAAACAGTACAGACCTTTTACCCCTGTCAGTGACTATAAGAAATAAGTGATTGGCATGAGCTCAGGGATGATGGCTTAAGCAGTACAGACCTCTTACCCCTGTCACAGACCCCAGGAACTAAACGATTGGAATGAGCTCAGGGATGGTGCCTTAAACAGTAGAGGCCTCTTATGCCTGTCACTGACCCCAGGAAATAAGCGATTGGAATGAGCTCAAGGATGGTGCCTTAAACAGTACAGACCTCTTACCCCTGTCTCTGACCCCAGGAAATAAGTGATTGGAATGAGGTCCGGGATGGTGCCTTAAACAGTACAGACCTCTTACCCCTGTCTCTGACCCCAGGAAATAAGCAATTGGAATGAGCTCAGGGATGGTGCCTTAAACAGTACAGACCTCTTACCCCTGTCCGCGACCCCAGGAAATAAGCGATTGGCATGAGCTCAGGGATAGTGCCTTAAACAGTACAGACCTCTTACCACTGTCTCTGATCCCAGGAAATAAGCAATTGGAATGAGCTCAGGGATGGTGCATTAAACAGAACAGACCTTTTACTTCTGTCAGTGACTATAAGAAATAAGCGATTGGCATGAGCTCAGGGATGGTGCCTTAAACAGTACAAACCTCTTACCCCTGTCACTGACCCCAGGAACTAAGCGATTGGAATGTGCTCAGGGATGGTGCCTTAAACAGTACAGACCTCTTACCCCTGTCTCTGACCCCAGGAAATAAGCGATTGGAATGAGGTCAGGTATGGTGCCTTAAACCGTACAGACCTCTTACCCCTGTCTCTGACCCCAGGAAATAAGCAATTGGAATGAGCTCAGGGATGCTGCATTAAACAGTACAGACCTTTTACCCCTGTCAGTGACTATAAGAAATAAGCAATTGGAATGAGCTCAGGGATGGTGCCTTAAACAGTACAGACCTCTTACCCCTGTCCGCGACCCCAGGAAATAAGCGATTGGCATGAGCTCAGGGATAGTGCCTTAAACAGTACAGACCTCTTACCACTGTCTCTGACCCCAGGAAATAACCAATTGGAATGAGCTCAGGGGTGGTGCATTAAACAGTACAGACCTTTTACCCCTGTCAGTGACTATAAGAAATAAGTGATTGGCATGAGCTCAGGGATGATGCCTTAAGCAGTACAGACCTCTTACCCCTGTCACAGACCCCAGGAACTAAACGATTGGAATGAGCTCAGGGATGGTGCCTTAAACAGTAGAGACCTCTTATGCCTGTCACTGACCCCAGGAAATAAGCGATTGGAATGAGCTCAAGGATGGTGCCTTAAACAGTACAGACCTCTTACCCCTGTCTCTGACCCCAGGAAATAAGCAATTGGAATGAGCTCAGGGATGGTGCCTTAAACAGTACAAACCTCTTACCCCTGTCACTGACCCCAGGAACTAAGCGATTGGAATGTGCTCAGGGATGGTGCCTTAAACAGTACAGACCTCTTACCCCTGTCTCTGACCCCAGGAAATAAGCGATTGGAATGAGGTCAGGTATGGTGCCTTAAACAGTACAGACCTCTTACCCCTGTCTCTGACCCCAGGAAATAAGCAATTGGAATGAGCTCAGGGATGCTGCATTAAACAGTACAGACCTTTTACCCCTGTCAGTGACTATAAGAAATAAGCAATTGGAATGAGCTCAGGGATGGTGCCTTAAACAGTACAGACCCCTTACCCCTGTCCGCGACCCCAGGAAATAAGCGATTGGCATGAGCTCAGGGATAGTGCCTTAAACAGTACAGACCTCTTACCACTGTCTCTGACCCCAGGAAATAACCAATTGGAATGAGCTCAGGGGTGGTGCATTAAACAGTACAGACCTTTTACCCCGGTCAGTGACTATAAGAAATAAGTGATTGGCATGAGCTCAGGGATGATGCCTTAAGCAGTACAGACCTCTTACCCCTGTCACAGACCCCAGGAACTAAACGATTGGAATGAGCTCAGGGATGGTGCCTTAAACAGTAGAGACCTCTTATGCCTGTCACTGACCCCAGGAAATAAGCGATTGGAATGAGCTCAAGGATGGTGCCTTAAACAGTACAGACCTCTTATCCCTGTCTCTGACCCCAGGAAATAAGCGATTGGAATGAGCTCAGGGATGGTGCCTTAAACAGTACAGACCTCTTACCCCTGTCTCTGACCCCAGGAAATAAGTGATTGGAATGAGGTCAGGGATGGTGCCTTAAACAGTACAGACCTCTTACGCCTGTCTCTGACCCCAGGAAATAATCGTTTGGAATGAGGTCAGGGATGGTGCATTAAACAGTACAGACCTCTTACCCCTGTCTCTGACCCCAGGAAATAATCGTTTGGAATGAGGTCAGGGATGACCCCAGGATAGCGGCTTACACAGTAAAGATGTCATGACCCCCCACAGGTACGATCCAGCGCAGGACAGATGGCAGAGGCTCGCAGACATGCCAGAAAATAGGAGCAACTTCTCACTGGTGGAGAGAGAGGGGTGTTTCTATGCCCTTGGAGGAGACCGAGACATCAACAACAACGTGGACAGTGTGGCCCGTTACTGCCCCAGTACTGACCGCTGGAGGTAGGGTGGGGCATTACAGTGATAGAGTTTTGAGGTGGGGTAATAGAGTTCAGCGGTAGGGTAGTAAGGTTTGCATTCTAACCCACAGCTGAGCAAACAGAGCCACTGCAGCACATGAACACCGAAACCTCACCTCACACTTCATCACACTGTTTTCCATGTCAGCGCGGAAAGAGCTGCTTGACATTAAACATTTACACTGAGGGTTTGCTTTCTCTTTGGTAATCAGTTGCCGTTTACATGTCTGACAACTCCCATGAAACATAACAACATAATATAGCTAATAATTCAATACATCTGGTAAAATTAATGATGAAACAAAAATAGTGTCCTTGACAGTAAATTTTAGTGTTTCACAATCTAACTGTCCAGTGAAATTGCATGGTAATGTATTCTTTTGTCCGTGACACTAATTTCTTGACATGACTCAGAATTCACTGGGATGCTGTCATGAGGAAATACTTGATTGTGAATGTATCATGTAAAAATTGACTTTTCATGACACCAAGTAATTTTGAGATAAAGCCTGTAAAAGCTGAGCACTTTTTACTTGATCTGCGATAGCGGTTTACTTCTAACATGATTCCATTGAAACTAACAGGTGAAACGCTCTAATTTCTTTTTTGATGCCAAATGCTTTATAGGTACATATAACAAACTGTGTGTTTGTACTTGATGTGCTCACCGTTGGGTTCATGTGATGTTTGTTGTTAGGGTGTTGTGCGGTTCAGTGTAAATCATGCCTGTCATCACACCCCCCCCCAGTCTGGCGCACTCTCTGGACGGCCCCCGGAGCGGCCTTGCAGCGGCGCTGTGGGGGGGGCAGATCTTCGTCTCTGGGGGGTTTAACAGCAGCTACCAGTGCCTTGTGTCCATGTTCCTGTATGATCCGGAGCAAGGCAGCACCTCCCTGAGCGACATGGCGCAGGACCGAGCCCTGCACGGCATGGAGAGCCTGGGGGGGCGGCTGTACGCCGCAGGGGGGGTCTGCAACCTGCGTACCTTCTACACCGATCAGCTGGCATGTGAGGCGTATGACCCGCGGACGGACTGCTGGGCCGCCATCGCGCCGCTGCCTGTGCCGCATGTGGGGGCGGGGTGCGCCGTTATGGAGGGGCGGCTGTACCTGCTGGGGGGGTACTGCCAAGACGACGAGAGCGACTCCCCCCTCGTGCACCGATATTACCCCGCTGCAGACTGCTGGGAGAATGTGGGGCGCATGCCTGGCCCGAACACTGACATCCGAGCCTGTCTGTGCTGTCCACCCCAACATTTACGCACCTGACACCCCAAAACTACCTTACCCCAAAACGTACGCACCTGACACACCAACACTAATGCAACTGACACTCCAACACTACCATACCCCAAAACTTATGCACCTGACACCCAAACACTACTGTACCCCAACACATACACACCTGACACTCCAAAACTTATGCACCTGATACCCCAACACTACCGTACCCCAATACTTACGCACCTGACACCCCAACACTATGTACCCCAACACTTATGCGCCTGACACCCCAACACAATGTACCCCAACACTCACGCATCTGACACCCCAACACTACCGTACCCCAACACTTACACACCTGACACTCCAACACTACCGTACCCCAACACTTACGCATCTGACACCCCAACACTGCCATACCCCAATACTTACGCACCTGACACACCAACACTACTGTACCCCAGCACTTACGCACCTGACACCCCAACACTGCCGTACCCCAACCCTTACGTGCTTGACATGCTAACACAACAGTACCTCAACACTTACACAACTGACACCCCAATACTTCCATACCCCAATACTTATGCACCTGACACCCCAATACTTCCATACCCCAATACTTATGCAACTGACACGCCAACACTACAGCACCCCAATACTTGCGCACCTGACACCCCAACATTACTGAACCCCAACACTTACGCACCTGACACCCCAACACTACCGTACTCCAACACTTATGCACCTGACACCCCAACACTACTATATCACAATACTTACGTCCCTGACACCCCAACTCTACCGCATTCCAAAACTAACGCACCTGACACCCCAACATTACTGTACCCCAATACCTACGCACCTGACACCCCAACACTACCGTACTCCAACACTTATGCACCTGACACCCCAACACTACCGTATCCCAAAACTAACGCACCTGACACCCCAACATTACTGTACCCCAATACCTACGCACCTGACACCCCAACACTACCGTACTCCAACACTTATGCACCTGACACCCCAACACTACCGTATCCCAAAACGTACGCACCTGACACCCCAACATTACTGTACCCCAATAGTTACGCACCTGGCACCCCAACACTACCGTACCCCAAAACTTACGCACCTGACACCCAAACACTTACGCACCTGACACCCCAACACTACTGTACCCCAAAATGTATGCACCTGACACCCCAACAGTACCATACCCCAACAATAACTCACATGACACCCCAACACTACCGTGCCCCAACACTTACGCGCCTGAGACCCCAACACTACCGTACCCCAATACTTACGCACCTGACACCCCAACACTTCTGCATCTGACACCCCAACACTACCGTACCCCAAAACGTATGCACCTGACAACCCAACACAATGTACCCCAACACTCACGCATCTGACACCCCAACACTACCGTACCCCAACACTTACACACCTGACACCCCAACACTACCGTACCCCAATACTTACGCACCTGGCACCCCAACACTACCATACCCCAGCACTTACTCATTAAAGACCCCAACACTACCGTACCCCAGCACTTACTCATTAAAGACCCCAACACTACCGTACCCCAGCACTTACTCTTTAAAGACCCCAACACTACCGTACCCCAGCACTTACTCATTAAAGACCCCAACACGACTGTACCCCAGCACTTACTCTTTAAAGACCCCAACACTACTGTACCCCAGCACTTACTCTTTAAAGACCCCAACACTACTGTACCCCAGCACTTACTCTTTAAAGACCCCAACACTGCCGTACCCCAGCACTTACTCTTTAAACACCCCAACACTACTGTACCCCAGCACTTACTCTTTAAACACCCCAACACTACTGTACGCCAGCACTTACTCTTTCAAGACCCCAACACTAGTCTATCCCAGCACTTACTCTTTAAAAACCCCAACACTACTGTACCCCAGCACTTACTCTTTAAAGACCCCAACACTACCGTACCCCAGCACTTACTCTTTAAACACCCCAACACTACTGTACGCCAGCACTTACTCTTTCAAGACCCCAACACTACCGTACCCCAGCACTTACTCTTTAAGCACCCCAACACTACTGTACGCCAGCACTTACTCTTTCAAGACCCCAACACTAGTCTATCCCAGCACTTACTCTTTAAAGACCCCAACACTACTGTACCCCAGCACTTACTCTTTAAAGACCCCAACACTACCGTACCGCAGCAATTACTCTTTAAAGAACCCAACACTACTGTACCCCAGCACTTACGCTTTAAACACCCCAACACTACTGTACCCCAGCACTTACTCTTTAAAGACCCCAACACTACCGTACCGCAGCACTTACTCTTTAAAGACCCCAACACTACTGTACCCTAGCACTTACTCTTTAAAGACCCAAACACTACCGTACCCCAGCACTTACTCTTTAAAGACCCCTACACTACTGTACCCCAGCACTTACTCTTTAAAGACCCCTACACTACTGTACCCAGCACTTACTCTTTAAAGACCCCATCACTACTGTACCCCAGCATTTACTCTTTAAAGACCCCAACACTACTGTACCCCAGCACTTACTCTTTAAAGACCCCAACACTACTGAACCCCAGCACTTACTCTTTAAAGACCCCAACACTACTGTACCCCAGCACTTACTCTTTAAAGACCCAAACACTACCGTACCCCAGCACGTGCTCTTTAAAGACCCCATCACTACTGTACCCCAGCACTTACTCTTTAAAGACCCCTACACTACTGTACCCCAGCACTTACTCTTTAAAGACCCCAACAATACTGAACCCCAGCACTTACTCTTTAAAGACCCCAACACTACTGAACCCCAGCACTTTCTCTTTCAACACCCCAACACTACTGTACCCCAGCACTTACTCTTTAAACACCCCAACATTGCCATACCCCAGCACTTATTCTTTAAAGACCCCAACACTACTGTACCCCAGCACTTACTCTTTAAAGACCCCAACACTACTGTACCCCAGCACTTACTCTTTAAAGACCCAAACACTACCGTACCCCAGCACTTACTCTTTAAACACCCCAACACTACTGTTCCCCAGCACTTACTCTTTAAAGACCCCAACACTACTGTACCCCAGCACTTACTCTTTAAACACCCCCACACTACTTTACCCCAGCACTTACTCTTTAAAGACCCCAACACTACTGTACCCCAGCACTTACTCTTTCAACACCCCAACACTACTGTACCCCAGCACTTACTCTTTAAAGACCCCAACACTACTGTACCCCAGCACTTACTCTTTCAACACCCCAACACTACTGTACCCCAGCACTTACTCTTTAAAGACCCCAACACTACTGTACCCCAGCACTTACTCTTTAAAGACCCCAACACTACTGTACCCCAGCACTTACTCTTTCAACACCCCAACACTACTGTACCCCAGCACTTACTCGTTAAAGACCCCAACACTACCGTACCCTAGCACTTATTCTTTAAACACCCCCACACTACTGTACCCCAGCACTTACTCTTTAAAGACCCCAACACTACTGTACCCCAGCACTTACTCTTTAAACACCCCCACACTACTGTACCCCAGCACTTACTCTTTAAAGACCCCAACACTACTGTACCCCAGCACTTACTCTTTAAAGACCCCAACACTACTGTACCCCAGCACTTACTCTTTCAACACCCCAACACTACTGTACCCCAGCACTTACTCGTTAAAGACCCCAACACTACTGCATTCCTAGCACTTACTCTTTAAACACCCCCACACTACTGTACCCCAGCACTTACTCTTTAAAGACCCCAACACTACTGTACCCCAGCACTTACTCTTTAAACCCCCCACACTACTGTACCCCAGCACTTACTCTTTAAAGACCCCAACACTACTGAACCCCAGCACTTACTCTTTAAAGACCCCAACACTACCGTACCCCAGCACTTACTCTTTAAACACCCCAACACTACTTTACCCCAGCACTTACTCTTTAAAGACCCCAACACTACTGTACCCCAGCACTTACTCTTTAAACACCCCAACACTACTGTACCCCAGCACTTACTCTTTAAACGGCCCAATACTACTGTACCCCAGCACTTACTCTTTAAACACCCCAACACTACTGTACCCCAGCACTTACTCTTGAAACACCCCAACACTACTGTACCCCAGCACTTACTCTTCAAACGGCCCAACACTACTGTACCCCAGCACTTACTCTTTAAACACCCCAACACTACTGTACCCCAGCACTTACTCTTTAAACGGCCCAACACTACTGTGCCCCAGCACTTACTCTTTAAAGACCCCAACACTACCGTACCCCAGCACTTACTCTTGAAACACCCCAACACTACTGTACCCCAGCACTTACTCTTCAAACGGCCCAACACTACTGTACCCCAGCACTTAGTCTTTAAACACCCCAACACTACTGTACCCCAGCACTTACTCTTTAAACGGCCCAACACTACTGTGCCCCAGCACTTACTCTTTAAAGACCCCAACATTACTGTACCCCAGCTCCACTTCGAAATTACCCCAGTGCTACTGACATCTCAACACTGCTCCACTCCGAAATTACCCAAGTGCTACTGACATCTCAACGCTGCTCCACTCCAAAATTACCCCAGTGCTACTGACATCTCAACACTGCTCCACTCTGAAATTACCCCAGTTCTACTGACATCTCAACACTGTTCCACTCTGAAATTACCCCAGTGCTCCTGACATCTCAACACTGCTCCACTCCGAAATTACCCCAGTGCTACTGACATCTCAACACTACTCCACTCCGAAATGACCCCAGTGCTACTGACATCTCAACACTGCTCCACTCCGAAATTACCCCAGTGCTACTGACATCTCAACACTACTCCACTCCGAAATTACCCCAGTGCTACTGACATCTCAACACTGCTCCACTCCGAAATTACCCCGGTGCTACTGACATTTCAACACTGCTCCACTCCGAAATTACCCCAGTGCTACTGACATCTCAACACTACTCCACTCCGAAATTACCCCAGTGCTACTGACATCTCAACACTGCTCCACTCCAAAATTACCCCAGTGCTACTGACATCTCAACACTGCTCCACTCTGAAATTACCCCAGTTCTACTGACATCTCAACACTGCTCCACTCTGAAATTACCCCAGTGCTCCTGACATCTCAACACTACTCCACTCCACAATTATCCCAGTGCTACTGACATCTCAATACTGCTCCACTCCGAAATTATCCCAGTGCTACTGACATCTCAACACTGCTCCACTCCGAAATTACCCCAGTGCTACTGACATCTCAACACTGCTCCACTCCGAAATTATCCCAGTGCTACTGACATCTCAACACTGCTCCACTCCGAAATTATCCCAGTGCTACTGACATCTCAACACTGCTCCACTCCGAAATGATCCCAGTGCTACTGACATCTCAACACTGCTCCACCCCGAAATTACCCCAGTGCTACTGACATCTCAACACTGCTCCACTCCGAAATTACCCCAGTGCTCCTGACATCTCAACACTACTCCACTCCGAAATTGTCCCAGTACTACTGACATCTCAACACTGCTCCACTCCGAAATTACCCCAGTGCTCCTGACATCTCAACACTGCTCCACTCCGAAATGACCCCAGTGCTACTGACATCCCAACACTATTCCACTCCGAAATTACCCCAGTGCTACTGACATCCCAACACTATTCCTCTCCAAAATGACCCCAGTGCTACTGACATCCCAACACTATTCCACTCCGAAATTACTCCAGTGCTACTGACATCCCAACACTATTCCACTCCGAAATTACCCCAGTGCTACTGACATCCCAACACTATTCCTCTCCAAAATGACCCCAGTGCTACTGACATCCCAACACTGCTCCACTCTGAAATTACCCCAGTGCTACTGACATCCCAACACTGCTCCACTCTGAAATTACCCCAGTGCTACTGACATCTCAACTGTACTTCAGCATTATTATTATGATGATTTTTTTTTTTTTCAGTAACTTTTTTTCTTTTGGTTGTTCATTGGTTTTCAAAACACTCAAGCAATTGTGGGGGGCGGGGGATGGGTCTTGTGATACGGTACATGAAATATAGAAACCTGTTTATACTTCATAATTTCATACATATATACATGCACAAATAGATACATCATGAACTATAGATACCAGTACTTCATACATGTGAACACATGCACCTGCACAAATATGTACTTACTTTTGCTGACATATTGTGCAAGGCCAAATTTTATCCAAGATTATTGAGTACATCAAAGCCTTGTTAATTTCTTTTTTTTTTGGTACAGCACAGAGTGCTTCTTATGTTTAAGACAAAAGGAAATCAGCGCTTCAAGCAATTCTAATGGTGCCAAAGTGGCTAGGACTGAATGATAAAGACAGTTGTTACACTGTATTTATGAGGTCAAAACTATTCCACATTTATAACGGTGAATGTAGAAATACTCCAATTAAAGCTATTTGTAGATTTGTAGCTGTCTGACCCTGTGCATTAATGTTAGCTTAATTTTCTTTTAGTTTGAGAGCAAGTAAGCTCTTGCCCTCTCCCCTTCTGTATACCATTTTTGTGTAGATGATGTAAACTCGGTTTTTTAATTAAACAATTGGTTATAGTCCTATAAGATAGAAAAGCATATTATCTCTACGCTCCTCTAGAACTGTAATATCCTTTTTAAGCTTTGCACATCCTCAGTTTCCGGCAGACGGTAATCATGAGAGAAAAGAAATACAAAACCCCTCAAAAACATTGATTCTTTACCACAAAATGTGGGGATTATTACACTGACCTCAAATGAAGATGAGAAATTCAGAAAATTTCTCGTTAATTTGGGATGTAAACTGAGTTTTCAATCAATCAATCAATCAAATCCTTTATTTAACCAGATAAAACCAGTTGAGACCAAAGTCTCTTTTTCAATGGTGATCTGGCGGTATGCAGCAAGTCACTAACAAGTATTACATAAACACAACACAGTTCAAGACAATATTGACAAAAAAGTACAGTATAACACAAGAACAAGGGACAGAATAGAGACTACCATCTGACAGGACAAAACTAAATATCAAAAAAAAAATAATAAATAAATATAAGTTCTAAAAAGGGCTCAATATACAAACAGTGGAAAAATAAATCTAAACAGTATGACAAGAGCAGCTAATGGGAAAGGCTTCAAAAATCTTTTGTCTGAAACTTGGTATGGAGATGGGAGCAGCAATTTTAAAATGAGATTGAAGGTCATTCCATGACCAAGGGCCAAAGTGAAACAGACTCCTCTTACCAGCGTCAGATCGCACAGGAGGCACCTTGAATCGCAACCAGGCGTTGGATCTGAGGTTGTAAGAGTTCTGAATTAAAACAAATTTAGAGCAAATGTACTGGGGTAGTTTACCTAAAATAGCCTTGTATATTAAAACATACCAGTGGTGCAGCCTGCGCATAGCTAGTGAAGGCCAGCCGACTAAAGTGTACAGTGTACAGTGATGCGTCCTATAGGGCGACTTAGAAATGTATCTCAGTGCAGAATGATTGAGCGGATCGAGTTTAGCCAGGAAAGTGGGACACACAAATCTGTAAACAGTATCGCCATAATCAAGTTGAGACAAAAAAAGCTAGGAGCTGTTCAAGTGCCATCTAGTGGCTTCATCCCAAGGAATTCTTAAGAGGAAGAAGCTTGCCAGTTACTTTGGCATGATCAGACAACAGAAAGGGCAGTAATTTGGCTTGAAAACAAGGAAAAAGAGAGGAACTTTCACCCCATTATTTATGCAAAATTTTTCCCCAACACTGCTGTGCCCAAAAATGTGCTCCTGTGACACCCCAGTACTGTTGAACCCACATTACCACCTAACAACGCTGTGTGCCAACATGTGGCAACTGACACTTCGGCACTGTTGTAACCCAAGACCAACATGTTGACAGGACTGTACCCTAACTGTTACGCAACTGACATCATTTAATTCGCTGACTCAGCACCACTACTACAGCCCCATGTTTATGACTCTGCTGCTCTGGCATTACTCAGGTGAAACCACAGCATTACAGCACCCCATCTTACCTTATGAGCATTCTCTCAAGCCGAATCCCCATCGACGCTCGAAATCTTTAAACCCTGAACCCTCAGGGACTTCACTGACCTCAGCTGTTAAGTGCTTGAGTGCCAGAGGCTGTAAGGGCTCACTAAGGGATGAATTGGAATGGGATAGCACATTGCCATATATCCATTGCCTTGGTGATGCCAAAATGTTACATGCGATTGTGGGCTTTTGACCTTTTATTCATGTTTTTTTTAAATTTTATTTTATTTTACTTTATTCAAAGTGAAGGAGGCAAATACAGGACTGACTGCATGATTCGAACATCATCCAGGCTCTTGCCATACAGAGTCAATGAGGAAATTTTCAAATAATCAACTTACTTCTTTTTTGTCAAAACAGCATCATTTAGCAGCAATTAAAACAAATGGTACAAGAATAAACTAGGTTTGTAGCAATGCGGACTTACAGAGAGTGTTTGTAAAGGGCTTGAAATGTTGACAATTTCACTGTGGAACAGCCATAAACCCTAACAGAGTTTGCAGGAGCACGCCCCTGTGAGTGCAGAGATTGGGATTGCGCTGCATTGCTGTGAGTGCAGAGATTGGGATTGGGCCGTACTGCAGTGAGTGCAGAGATTGGGATTGGGCCATATTGCTGTGAGTGCAGAGATTGGGATTGGGCCGTATTGCTGTAAGTGCAGAGATTGGGCCGTATTGCTGTGAGTGCAGAGATTAGGATTGGGCTGTATTGCTGTGAGTGCAGAAATTGGGATTGGGCCATATTGCTGTGAGTGCAGAGATTGCGATTGGGCCGTGTTGCTGTGAGTGCAGAGACTGGGATTGGGCCGTATTGCTGTGAGAGCAGAGATTGGGATTGGGCCGTATTGCTGTAAGTGCAGAGATTGCGATTGGGCCATATTGCTGTGAGTGCAGAGATTGGGATTAGGCCGTATTGCTGTGAGTGCAGAGATTGGGATTAGGTGAGTGCAGAGATTGGGTGAGTGCAGAGATAGGATTGGGCCGTATTGCTGTGAGTGAAGAGATTGGGATTGGGCCGTATTGCTGTGAGTGCAGAGATAGGGATTGGGCTGTATTGCCGGGAATTCAGAGACTGGGATTGGGCCGTATTGCTGTGACTGCAGAGATTGCGATTGGTCCATATTGCTGTAAGTGCAGAGATAGGGATTGGGTTGTATTGCAGTGAGTGCAGAGATAGGGATTGGGCTGAATTGCTGTGAGTGCAGAGATTGGGATTGGGCCGTACTGCTGTGAGTGCAGAGATTGGGATTTGGCTGTATTGCTGTGAGTGCAGAGACTGGAATTTGGGCTATATTGCTGTGAGTGCAGAGATGAGGATTGGGTTGTATTGCTGTGAGTGCAGAGATTAGGATTGGGCTGTATTGCTGTGAGTGCAGAGATTAGGATTGGGCTGTATTGCTGTGAGTGCAGAGACTGGGATTGGGCCGTATTGCTGTGAGTGCAGAGATTGGGATTGGGCCGTATTGCTGTGAGTGCAGAGATTGGGATTGGGCCGTATTGCTGTGAGTGCAGAGATTAGGGGATTGGAAATTGGGATGGGCGTGAGTGCTGTGAGGGGCCAGAGATTGGGATTGGGCTGTATTGGGCTGTATTGAGTGCAGAGATTGGGATTGGGCCGTATTGCTGTGAGTGCAGAGATTAGGATTGGGCCGTATTTCTGTGAGTGCAGAAATTGGGATTGGGCTGTATTGGTGAGTGCAGAGATAGGGATTGCTGTGAGTGCAGAGATTAGGATTGGGCTGTATTGCTGTGAGTGCAGAAATTGGGATTGGGCAGTATTGCTGTGAGTGCAGAGATTGGGATCGGGCCATGTGAGTGCAGAAATTGGGATTGGGCCCGTGCAGAGATTGGGATTGGGCCGTGTTGCTGTGAGTGCAGAAATTGGATTGGGCGTATTGCTGTGGGTGCAGAGATTGCGATTGGGCCATATTGCTGTGAGTGCAGAGATTGGGATTGGGCCGGAAATTGGGATTGGGCCGTATTGCTGTGAGTGCAGAGATTACGATTAGGCCATATTGCTGTGAGTGCAGAGATCGCGATTGGGCTGTATTGCTGTGAATGCAGAGATTGCGATTGGGCAGTATTGCTGTGAGTGCAGAGATTGGGATTGGGCCGTATTGCTGTGAGTGCAGAGATTGGGATTGGGCCGTATTGCTGTGAGTGCAGAGATTGGGTGAGTGCAGAGATTGGGATTGGGCCGTATTGCTGTGAGTGCAGAGATTGGGATTGGGCCGTATTGCTGTGAGTGCAGAGATTGGGATAAGGCCATATTGCTGTGGATGCAGAGATTGGGATATGGCCGTATTGCGGTGAGTGCAGAAATTGGGATTGGGCCGTATTGCTGTGAGTGCAGAGATTGCGATTAGGCCATATTGCTGTGAGTGCAGAGATTGGGATTGGGCCGTATTGCTGTGAGTGCAGAAATTGGGATTGGGCCGTATTGCTGTGAGTGCAGAGATTGGGATTGGGCCATATTGCTGTGAGTGCAGTGATTGGGATTGGGCCGTATTGCTGTGAGTGCAGAGATTGGGATTGGGCCGTATTGCTGTGAGTGCAGAGATTGGGATTGGGCCGTATTGCTGTGAGTGCAGAGATTGGGATTGGGCCGTATTGCTGTGAGTGCAGAGATTGGGATTGGGCCGTATTGCTGTGAGTGCAGAGATTGGGATAAGGCCATATTGCTGTGGATGCAGTGATTGTGATTGGGCCGTATTGCTGTGAGTGCAGTGATTGGGATTGGGCCATATAGCTGTGAGTGCAGAGATTTGGATTGGGCCGTATTGCTGTGAGTGCAGAGATTGGGATGGGCCGTGCTGTGAGTGCAGAGATATGGGATTGGGCCGTATTGCTGTGAGTGCAGAGATTGGGATTGGGCCATATTGATGTGAGTGCCGAGATTTGGATTGGGCCGTATTGCTGTGAGTGCAGAGATTAGGATTGGGCCGTATTGCTGTGAGTGCAGAGATTGGGATCGGGCCGTATTGCTGTGAGTGCAGAGATTAGGATAGGGCTGTATTGCTGTAAGTGCAGAGATTGGGATTGGGTTGTATTGCTGTGAGTGCAGAGATTAGGATTGGTCCGTATTGCTGTGAGTGCAGAAATTGGGATTGGGCCGTATTGCTGTGAGTGCAGAAATTGGGATTGGGCCATATTGCTGTGAGTGCAGAGATTGGGATTGGGCCGTATTGCTGTGGATGCAGTGATTGTGATTGGGCCGTATTGCTGTGAGTGCAGTGATTGGGATTGGGCCATATAGCTCTGAGTGCAGAGATTTGGATTGGGCCGTATTGCTGTGAGTGCAGAGATTGGGATTGGGCCGTATTGCTGTGAGTGCAGAGATAGGGATTGGGCCGTATTGCTGTGAGTGCAGAGATTGGGATTGGGCCATATTGATGTGAGTGCCGAGATTGGGATTGGGCCGTATTGCTGTGAGTGCAGAGATTAGGATTGGGCCGTATTGCTGTGAGTGCAGAGATTGGGATCGGGCCGTATTGCTGTGAGTGCAGAGATTAGGATAGGGCTGTATTGCTGTAAGTGCAGAGATTGGGATTGGGTTGTATTGCTGTGAGTGCAGAGATTAGGATTGGTCCGTATTGCTGTGAGTGCAGAAATTGGGATTGGGCCGTATTGCTGTGAGTGCAGAAATTGGGATTGGGCCGTATTGCTGTGAGTGCAGAGATTGGGATAAGGCCATATTGCTGTGGATGCAGTGATTGTGATTGGGCCGTGAGTGCAGGGATTGGGATTGGGATATTGATGTGATTGCAGAGATTGGGTGTGAGTGCAGAGATTGGGATTGGGCCGTATTGCTGTGAGTGCAGAAATTGGGATTGGGCCGTATTGCTGTGAGTGCAGAGATTGGGATTGGGCCATATTGCTGTGAGTGCAGAGATTAGGATTGGGCTGTATTGCTGTAAGTGCAGAGATTGGGATTGGGTTGTATTGCTGTGAGTGCAGAGATTAGGATTGGGCCTGTATTGCTGTAAGTGCAGAGATTGGGATTGGGTTGTATTGCTGTGAGTGCAGAGATTAGGATTGGTCCGTATTGCTGTGAGTGCAGAAATTGGGATTGGGCCGTATTGCTGTGAGTGCAGAAATTGGGATTGGGCCATATTGCTGTGAGTGCAGAGATTGGGATTGGGCCGTATTGCTGTAAATGCAGAGATTGGGATTGGGCTGTATTGCTGTGAGTGCAGAGATTAGGATTGGGCTGTATTGCTGTGAGTGCAGAGATTAGGATTGGGCTGTATTGCTGGGAGTGCAGAGACTGGGATTGGGCCGTATTGCTGTGACTGCAGAGATTGGGATTGGGCCATATTGCTGTGAGTGCAGAGATAGGGATTAGGCCGTATTGCTGTGAATGCAGAGATTGCGATTGGGCCATATTGCTGTGAGTGCAGAGATTGGGATTGGGCCATATTGCTGTGAGTGCAGAGATAGGGATTGGGCCGTATTGCTGTGAGTGCCGAAATTGCGATTGGGCCGTATTGCTGTGAGTGCAGAGATTGTGATTGGGCCGTATTGCTGTGAGTGCAGAAATTGGGATTGGGCCGTATTGCTGTGAGTGCAGAGATTACGATTGGGCCATATTGCTGTGAGTGCAGAGATTGCGATTGGGCCGTATTGCTGTGAGTGCAGAGATTGGGATTGTGCCGTATTGCTGTGAGTGCAGTGATTGTGATTGTGCCGTATTGCTGTGAGTGCAGTGATTGGGATTGGGCCGTATTGCTGTGAGTGCAGTGATTGGGATTGGGCCATATAGCTGTGAGTGCAGAGATTTGGATTGGGCCGTATTGCTGTGAGTGCAGAGATTGGGATTGGGCCGTATTGCTGTGAGTGCAGAGATTGGGATTGGGCCGTATTGGTGGGAGTGCAGAGATTGGGATAGGGCCATATTGCTGTGGGTGCAGAGATTGGGATTGGGCCGTATTGCTGTGAATGCAGAGATTGGATTTGGGCCGTATTGCTGTGAGTGCAGAGATTGGGATTGGGCCATATAGCTGTGAGTGCAGAGATTGGGATTGGGCCGTATAGCTGTGACAGCAGGGTTTGTGTCATAAACCTGTCACCTTAAAGACCTAAAGCCAGAGGAGCTTTAATGGAACAGTGTCAAAGACGGCTCTGGTTCTCGGTGTAAGATTTGTCGGTGTGCCATGGTGGGATTTGAAGATGCGCCATAGTGTATGTTCTGGAGGGCCCCTGAAGCTGTGCCATGGTGTTTGTCTTGCAGAGCTCCTGTTGGTCTGCCATAATGTACGCCTTCAGGAGCAGGGCGGGGCTCCATGGTCAGATGAATCACAATAAACACCAGAGGTTGGTCAGCATAATAACAAAAACTAGCCATTCAGTAAAGAACCCACTCCAACGGTGAAACATTGTGGTGGATCTTCAATTTGGGGGGGGCAGTTTTTTCCCCAAGGCCCCAGACAGCCTGTTAAGATCATAGCTTTATGGATGCTATGGATTCCATCAAGTACAAGCTAACATTCAGTGATGACCTGACTGCCTCTGTTAGAAAGGTAAAGCTGGGCTGTGGTTTGATCTTCCAACAGGGTAATGAATAAAGTACACATTAAAATCAATACAAAACTGGTTTTACTTAACAAAGAATCAAGGTTTTTCTGTGACCATCCCAGTGCCCTGACCTAAACCCATTAGAAAGCCTGTAGGACAAGCTGAAGAGAACAGGCCTTTAATGTGGATTCAGGAGTTTGAAAGTGGACGGCACAGTATGCAGGGTCAATATACTGTTGGAGTTTAAGAGAAAAACACAATCTGTGCATTGTTAGTGATCAACATCTTCAACCCAGACCTTATGGGATTTTCAGTGATGCGCCATCTGACTTGCAAAAGTCAGGTAGTAATTTAATTTAATTTAACTTTACAACGCATGATTACTTCAAACCGGTTCCCATGTACTTTACCTAATTAGCCATCAAACACCATTTTGCTCAGTTGCAAGGACTAATTGGTAGAATTTGTTTAATTATCATTCATTGGGCCTCATGCAGCCACATTCTCTTAAATTTCTCTTTTATTTTTTCTCTTAGCAGAAAAATAAGAGAAAATATGAGAAAAAAACTCTGGATGCACCAAACGCTCTTACCGTCCAAATCTGCTCTTACCCATGTGTGCTGAATGTTGAATCCCACTTGATCGTAAATTGCAGTATGCACCTGGGTGGTTTTAAATGGGGAACGATTTTAAAAGGAGGCGCAAATATATTTTGGTGGGTTTTGTTAAGGAGGAGGGGGTTTAGAATATTAATATCCAATATTAATATCGCAAATGCATATACTGCACGTGCCCTAGCAACCCGGTTTGTCATCTGTAACATGGATGACCACATATAGCAGCACGCAAAATTAAACTTGAAATATTCTTGACTGAATGCATGATGTTTTTACACATCCGAATCTTTCTCTGGGTACCCAAACATCAAGGTAAGCCGAAAATGTGCTGATTACCCTTATGAAAAAGAAGTTTATTAACATAACATAACATAAAATGAGTGGCGAGAACAGGCCGTTCAGCCCAACAAGGCTCGCCAGTTTCTTTTAACTATTGTGGATATATCACTTCAGATACTCAATGTTTCAATGGTATCTAGCTTTAAGTCAAGCCTGCTCTTGAAAATTCCCAAGGTTTCTGCCTCAACAATATGGTCAGGCAAGCTGTTCCACATCGAAATTACTCTTTGGGTGAAAAATATTTCCTAATTTCAGTGCTAAATTTACCCTTGGTCAACTTCCATTTGTGACCCCGAGTTCTACAGAACTTGGCCGAAGGAATCCTACATAATTCACTTTGTTAATCCCTTTAACATATTTAAATACCTCAATCAGATCACCCCTTAGTCTCCTTTTCCTAAGACTAAAGAGATTAAGGATCTTCAGCCTCTTCTCATAGCTGTCATCTTTTATACCCGGAATCAGCTTAGTGGCTCTTCTCTGAACTTTTTCTAGAGCCTCGATATCTTTCTTAAAGTATGGTCCCCAGAACTGTACACAATACTCCAGATGTGGTCTGACGAATGTGTTGTACAAAAGAAGCATCACCTCCTTGGATTTGAACTCAATACTTTTGGCAATGTATCCCAGCATCCGATTGGCTTTTTTAACAGCTACGGCTCAATGGCTAGAGCCTGTGAGGATTTGGTCAACAATCACTCCCAGATCTTTCTCGTGTGGAGCACATTCCAGTTTAAAACCTCCCATGAAGTAATCCCGTCTAATGTTTTTATTACCTACATGTACTACTTTACATTTCGCTACATTAAATTTCATTTGCCACATTTCTGCCCAATTCTGAATTCTATCCAAATCATCCTGAATCACTTTAGTAGAGTCTAAACTATTTGCCAAACCTCCCAATTTAGTATCATCTGCAAATTTAACTAATTTGCTCTCAATATTCCTATCAAGGTCATTAATGTAGATGAGGAACAGCAGGGGTCCCAACACCGATCCCTGAGGGACGCAACTCCCCACCATACCTAGCTCAGATGAGATACCACTGACCACCACTCTTTGTGTTCTGTCCTGTATACAGTTTTGAATCCACTCCAGAATACCTCCTGTAACTCCAATGGAGCTCATTTTAAAAATTAGTCTCTTATGCAGTACTGTGTCAAATGCTTTCTGAAAATCCAAGTATATGATGTCATAAGCCCTGCTCTGATCGTAAGTCTTTGTGGCCTCTTCAAAAAATTCCAGGAGGTTTGTCAGGCATGACCTTCCCTTATGGAAACCATGTTGGCTATCCCTCTAGATGTTATTACGTTCAAGAAACAATTCCAGCTCGTCTTTTATGATAGATTCCTGTATTTTGCATGCAATGCAAGTTGAACTGACTGGCCTATAATTTCCTGGCTCAGTACAGTCCCCTTTCTTAAATATTGGTATTATATTGCCCTGCTTCCAATCATTTAGTATTTCTCCAGTTTCTAAAGACCGTCTGAAGATGGCGGATAGTGGCTTAAAGATGATCTCACTAACTTCCCTGAGCACTCTAGGATATAAGCCATCAGGACCTGCTGCCTTATCTGCCTTTAGTTTATGCAACTTGTCTAATACTTCATTATCCCTAACCTCAATTTCCGCTGAATAATCTTGAGCATTGGACATGCCCTCTGGCCGAATAAAAACCCGCTCCGAGGTAAAATTCTCAACAAAGTAACTGTTTAAGGTTTCCGAAATATCCTTGTTATCATATAGCAGCGATCCATCTTTATTATTTATGCACTTAACCTCCTCTTTGACTTTCGTTTTTCTGCTACAGTACTGAAAGAAGCGCTTAGGGTTAGTTTTTGCCCCCTCTGCAATTTGCCTTTCATACAGTCTTCTAGCATTCCTCAGCTCTTTTTTGACCACATTTTACAGTATTCAGCCTTAGTGTTCTCATTGTTATCCTTTATGTGCGTCTTATAAAGATTCCTCTTATCCCTTAAACTCCTACAAATAGCTGTAGTCATCCACTGAGGATTCTGCTTTTTCAGCTTACTTTTGGACACCTTTGGAATGAATTTACATTGTGAATCAAGTAAAACCCCCTTAAATCTTCCCCACATCTCATTTACAGACTCACAGTCTAGAAGTGTCTCCCATTTTATTTTGCTTAGATATGAGCGCATCCTGTCAAAGTTTGCTCGAATAAAATTGAAAATTTTAGTTCTTGAAGACACCTTTTTAACTTCCCATGAAACATCAAAATTAACAGTAGAGTGATCACTTGTCCCAAGTGGCTCCAGTACCTCAACATTGCTAATTCTATCTGGGTCATTACAGAGCACTAAATCTAAAATTGCCTTCTCTCTTGTAGGTTTATTAACATACTGCACCAAAAAATTATTATTTATAACATCTAGAAATTCTTCCTCCCCCTTACCCTGTCCTTTCACCATTTCCCAATCAATACCAGGATAATTTAAGTCTCCCATAATAATAGTTCCTCCTCCTCTACAAGCTTGCCTAATCTTCTTAAAAAGCATTTCATTGACTGTACTGTCCAAAGCTGGCGGTCGATAGCATACTCCTATGTTTAAACCTGTCTCGTGTTTGCTAATGAGCCTGACCAAGATATCTTCACAGGGTAAGGAATGTTCAATTTCAGGAATTTCAGCACATTAATGTTTTTGTTCACATAGAGTGCTACACCCCCTCCTCGCCTATTACATCTATCCTTCCTAAAGAGCTTATAACCTTCTAAATCATATTCATCTCCATCCTCTTCACTAAGCCATGTCTCTGTAATCCCAACTATGTCATAGCCCTCACTAATCACAACGGCCTCAAATTCTGGAAATTTATTTTTTATGCTTCTTGCATAAAATTCAAGTGTGCCATTAGGATACTTCTTCTAAACTAAAAATAAGAGAGTATACTTTCAGTTTACCTTTGATGTACTTATCAGAGATATACTTAGCAAAGTAATACTTCATTATACTTACCTTATACTGAAAAGTACACAGACAAGTCTAAGTATATTTGGCTTATATTTGTACCTAAACTTTTGATCGAGATATACGCAAGAAAAGTATACTGAAGTATTAAAATATTCATGCCTAATGTTCAAGTATACTTGGCTCCCAGTTAGGCTGCTATCAGAAGAATTCGTACATTAAAGCAATTCTTACCTTTCTGGCATTTTTACACTTTTCTTTTGTAATCTTAAAATGCTCCTAATAAGCGTATGGCACACTAAAATGTAAAAGAAATCCACCAGGTGTTGAAACTCTTCAATATTCAATTGTCATATAGCTCTGATAAAAGTCAGACCAATCATTTTCTTCGGTCCGAATAAAATGATTTGCCGAGCTTCCTGTCTGTCATCCGTCGCCGCGTCCCTTCCAGTTGCCTACCGCTGTCACCGCTTGCGAGTCGTGCGCCTCTCTGGCTGAGCAGCAGAGCGGTTGAGACGAACAGGTACTCAACAAAGTTAGCCTGCCAATAAAACAGCTGCAACTGCTCCTAATTTAATGACTAACGTTACCGGGACAATTCTGGTGAGGTAGGACGTTATGACAGCAGTTTTGCAAGAAAATATGTATGAATTCTGCCGAAAAACGACGCATCTGACTGTAAACAAACAGGCTCTGAAATGCCATAATTACTAATGGTAGTTCGTCAGACGTTACGAGGGCATTTTATTTTATACCACATATAGAATTGAATATTATGTAATTACTGTTGGTTGGTTTTCACTAACCGGTGCCTCTGAATCTGACTCCATTGCCCCATTTCAAGATGCTTTCACACCAGACGCGAAAGGAATTTTTCGTACGACGGATTACATTCAAAGTCAATGCAAAGACGCGAATACGCACGAGATTCGCGTCTTTGCATTGTCTTTGAATGTAATCTGTCGTCTTGTCTTTTCGCTGTCGGGTGTGAAAGCAGCTTCATTCGCGCTGCTCATTTTCTCACCGCACGCGTCAGGGGAGGAGGGGAGCCTCAGAGGTCAGGCAGGGGGAAGTTGTTGGGAGTTGTTGGGAGGCGGAGTTGTTCATGTTCAAATTTTTACTATTTTTTACTAAGTGCTGTGCCACATGCCAGAAAGGTAAGAATTGCTTTAAAATATTTTTTTACCATACATATTGGCTTTGAAGTATAATGCATTATAGTTTTACTCAGTTTCTATCTATCTCATGAACTTACATATTCCACATGTAAGTTTCCAGTAACAAGTCAGCTTTGGGGTAGCATAGCAGAGTAAATGGCACATGGGTGGAGCTGAACTTGATTTTTATGCAGTGTTATTAACCCACACAGAAATACATAAACATTTGTCTAATTTTATTTGAGAATAAATTTGACAATTCTTCCAGCATTGACAGACTTGATACATACCCTTACAAAAAAAGTATACTTCAAGTTTAAGCAGTGTAAACTTAAAGTGCCCATCTAGTTTACATCTTTTTCTTTTTTACTGCAAGTACACTACAAGTGAACTTTTAAATATGCTGTGACTTCACTAGTTGTATTCCGCTAGCAAACTTTTCAGTTTATGAAAGTATACATTAAAGTATACTCCAAGTAAACTTAGATGTAGATGTAGATGCTAGTTTATTAGCTATATACTTCTAGTAAACTTTTCAGTTCATGAAAGTATACTGTAAAGTACTGTATATTGCTAGTAAACTTAAATATGAACTATTAGTTCACTAGTTATATACTTCTAGCGCAATGTCAAATTTATAAAAGTGTACTTTGAAGTATACTGCAAGTAAATTCAGATGTACTACAACTTTACTTGTTATATACTTCAAGCCAACTTTTTAGTTTATGAAAGTACACTTTGAAATATACTGCAAGTAAACTTACAGGTACACTACTAGTCCAATACTTCAAGCCCTCTATAATTTAAATTTAGTTTCAAACTTTCAGGGAGCTAAAAGTTTTTTGTTTTTAAACTGCAAGTATACTTCAAAGTCTTCTTTAAGCTAACTTAACATCATACTCACAGCTTATGATTACTGCACTCTAAAATGTATTACTGTTGCTATTCATATATTATTTAACGTAAGTAGACGAGAGGTTACCTCATGCACTCTACTAGTAAACAATGCTTAAGTGCATTCTGTTTTAATTTACAGATGAAGGTACTTTTAAGAATTCGCAATGAAACACATCCTCAGAATTGAGATCAAAATTGATTCCTTTATAAATCAAATTTTCAAACAATATTTTATTGGATGCCAAAGTATAAGAACACAGCAATGGCAACTCTTATTGTAATCCCAATTCAAAACAAAAAAATACCTCTTTCTCTCATATGGAACCAGAAATAAGCATAAAATATGAATTAGCAATGCCTTCGGCCTGACCAGTACGCTGAGGAACTCAAGCAAAGGCTGATGAAATATTCAAAATGAGTACACCGATGAGCTGTTTTTTGGTTAATGGAGTTCTGTATCACAGTCCAAAATATGACCGACTAAAGAAAAGATGCAGCAGTGCTGTAATACTTGAAAGATGGTACATTCTGTTTAATAAATGATTTAATCATTTTTAAACAAGATTGTGGACATCAAAGCCCTGCATATTGTACCTGTACCAAACATTGCTGTGTTTTAGTTGAGATATCAGTTAAATCTAGCTGGCCATTATGTGCAGATTCACAGATAAATGTACACAGTATTTTCAAACATGAGGTTAAGAAGACAGGAACTTCAGTGCTATCTGGTCTGACATGGTGACAGTGAAATATGTGTACTAATTTTATAACTAGCAGCCACACCACTACTTGATCTGCACTAGTTGTGTGGCTGAAGCTAAGCAGGTGTGGGCTCGGTTTGTGCTTGGATGGGAGACCATCTGGGAAAATGAGTTGCTGCTGCAAGAGGTGTTGGTGGCTCAGTATGTTGGGATCTTCCCTCTGGTGGAATAATCCCCATTATAAAACGGGTGCTTCCCATCCTTAAATGTGATTGGCTGAGCCGCGTTCCATGCCGGTATAAAATCTCTGCAACCCACTGCATTCTGAGGCAGACCGCAGCACAAAATATCACTGCGCACAACCAACTAATGACCTTGATAGGAATATTGAGAGCAGATTAGTTAAATTTGCAGATGATACTAAATTGGGGGGCTTGGCAAATAGTTTAGAGTCCACTAAAGTGACTCAGGATGATTTGGATAGAATCCAGAATTGGGCAGAAATGTGGCAAATTAAATTTAATGTAGCGAAATGTAAAGTTGTACATGTAGGTAATAAAAACATTAGACGGGATTACTTCATGGGAGGTTTAAAACTGGAATGTGCTCCACACGAGAAAGATCTGGGAGTGATTGTTGACCAGACCCTCACAGGCTCTAGCCATTGTGCTGTAGCAGTTAAAAAAGCCAATCGGATGCTGGGATACATTGCCAAAAGTATTGAGTACAAATCCAAGGAGGTGATGCTTCTTTTGTACAACACATTCGTCAGACCACATCTGGAGTATTGTGTACAGTTCTGGGGACCATACTTTAAGAAAGACATAGAGGCTTTAGAGAAAGTTCAGAGAAGAGCCACTAAGCTAATTCCAGGTATAAAACATGAAAGCTATGAGAAGAGGCTGAAGATCCTTAATCTCTTTAGTCTTAGGAAAAGGAGACTAAGGGGTGATCTGATTGAGGTCTTTAAATATGACAAAGGGATTAACAAAGTGAATTATGTAGGATTCCTTCGACCAAGTGTTGTTAGTAGAACTCGGGGTCACAAATGGAAGTCGACCAAAGGTAAATTTAGCACTGATATTCGGAAATATTTCTGCACCCAAAGAGTAATTTCGATGTGGAATAGCTTGCCTGACCATACTGTTGAGGCAGAGACCTTGGGGGTTTTCAAGAGTAGGCTTGACTTAAAGCTAGATACCATTGAGTCATTGAGTATCTGAAGGAATATATTCACAATAGTATAAAGAAACTGGCGAGCGTAGTTGGGCTGAACGGCCTGTTCTCGCCATTTATATTATGTTATGTTATGTTAACTACTCAACGCTGAACTGACTCGTTAGGTTACGTTTGTTTCAAGACTTTTATCTCGCTCTTTCAGTGTTAGCAAAGTTTAGCCTTTTAACCCGCAAACCAGTTGGCTATCTACCGAGCTAACTATTGCATTATGGAATTCGATATCATTTTAGCTTGCTAGCTACGATGCTACCTAGCTCGCTATTTCGGTATTAGCGATAAATTGTTGATTTTTTTGTTGTGTGTTCATTTTATGGGCGATGTGTAGGGTAACCACATGCATTGTAGTGCACGCTAGCTAGTTGACAAGTTGGCTAGCAAACTAATGCACAATTCAGCATATTTTCCTGGACACCGGCAAGTGAGGAGGACAAAAGTCAATCTTGTTCCCTACTCTCATAGCTGGTTGTAATGATATGGCCGATCGGCGTGAGTTGAGAACAAGGAAACTCGAAAACCGAAACCGAAACGAATGTAAAATTATTTGACGGGGCCTTCGGGAGACCGAAGGAGACATTCCAAATAGCCTGCTTTCATAGTATATCTACATTAACGAGCCCAAATAGCCTGATGTGACATAATGGCGCTAGATGAAAAAGCAATCTTAGTGTCTGTGTTGCTTGCCAAACATTCTGCCCACTCTATCTTGCTTGGTGGAAGAACGAATAGTTCTCAATTTTATTGATGCATTATCACCAATAAA
The DNA here is from genome assembly GCA_029692085.1 of Gymnothorax javanicus. Classification (NCBI taxonomy): domain Eukaryota; kingdom Metazoa; phylum Chordata; class Actinopteri; order Anguilliformes; family Muraenidae; genus Gymnothorax; species Gymnothorax javanicus. The sequence continues at coordinate 1,283,280 of CM056201.1, read as the reverse complement.
TTGTTGATTATTTTTCTTGCGTGTTTATTTAATGGGCTATATGTAGGGTAACCGTTTTATAAAAGCAATAAACCCCTTGAAGCAGTGGGTTACAGTGATTTTATAATGGAGGAGGGGCACTAAGGCACTCCGCTGCGCGTTGTGCCGTAGATCGCCCCTCCACCGTTATAAAATCACTGTAACCCACTGCTTCTCGGGGCTTATTCCTTTAATGTCCCAGTGCAGTGATGAGGATGTTGTCTTTCAGATGAGATGTGAAACTGAAGTCCTGACTCACTGTGGTCATTAAACATCCAATGACACTCTTTGAGTTTACTAGCAGTATACCTCACAGTATACTTTCATGAACTGAAAAGTTCACTAGAAGTATAAAACTAATAAACTGGCAGTATATCTGTAAGTTTACTTGCAGTATACTTAAATGAATACTTTCATAAACTGAAAAGTATGCTAGAAGTATACAATTAGTGTAATGACAGTGGAAATTCAGAGATCAAATGCAGCGAGCTGGAGAGCAAAAGGCCGGCAACAGTGAGCACTAAAACCCACTAAAAAGAGGAAGGGAAGGAAGGCAGAAAATAAACTCTCAAGCTGCCCAGAATATAAACTCAGCAACCAGGAATCGGAAGCCGGGCGAAGCGAGAGTAAATTGGCAGAACCAAAGAAAAGGCTCCGCACAGAGCCGTCCAAACAAGGCAACAAAATAAACGTCTCGAGGGACGAAAATTCCCAAGCACCAAAACCGGTGCAGACAGGAAGAGGAACAGGGAGGAACTCAAAAGGAAATCTCCCTAAAAATGTATTCCAAAATAAACCTATTTCCTATTCTGGAAATATCTTCTGGCTGAAGTGCTAGCTAAGATCAGACACTCTAGCAAAGGAGGCGTGGCGGACTTCCAGCTTATATAGAGTCAGGGGAGGGCGCCACCCATGTCCAATCAGCCAGCTGGAATAAAAATCCGAAGGTGAAGGAATCCAAAGTCGTCCCAGGACGAGTGACACAGAGAAAGCCCTTCACACAACACAGCCCCCAAACCATGACAGGACCCCCCCCAAGGAACGGCTCCAGAAATTCCTTTAGAACCCCGAGCACGGAACTCTGAGACCAAAGTGGGATCCGGAATATCCCGGGAAGGGACCCAGCACCGCTCCTCAGGTCCATATCCCTCCCAATCAACCGAGAACTGGACCCCGCGACCAACACGCCTCTTGGCTTGGATGCGACACACGGTGTAAAGCGGCCCCCCCTCAATCATCCGCGGTGGCAGTGGTGGTTTGTCAGTCGGCACCAGGACGCTTGTGCTAACAGGTTTAAGCCGGGAAACATGAAAAGCAGGGTGAATGCGCAAGGATCTTGGGAGCTGCAACCGGACAGTGACAGGGTTGATCTTCTGCATGATCTTGAAAGGGCCAATGAGGCGGGGGGTCAACTTCCGTAACTCCACCCTCAAAGGAAGGTCCCGAGTCGAAAGTTAAACCCTCTGGCCAACCCGATATGACGGCGCCAGATGGCGCCTCCTATTGGCGGCGGTCTTCTGTTTCTGCACCGAGCGTAATAGAGACGACCAGACCCTGGCCCAGACTGACCGACAACACCGAATGAAACAATTAACAGAGAGAACCTCCGAATCCCTCTCAGCATCAGGGAAAAGCGGCAGCTGATAGCCCAGCTGTACCTTGAACGGGGAAAGACCTGTGGAGGAGTTGCAAAAAGAATTGTGGGAGTATTCAGCACATGCCAAAAAACGACTCCACGATGTAGGATTATCGGCCGCCAGGCACCAAAGTGTATTTTCCAGGGATTGGTTAGTTCCTTCTGTCTGCCCATTGGTCTCCGGGTGAAATCCAGATGAAAGACTCACGGATGCCCCTAGCTGGTTACAAAATGCATGTCAAAACTTTGCCGTAAACTGCGGGCCACGGTCACAGACCACATTCTGAGGCAGGCCAAGCAGCCAGAACACATGGTTACCAACCAGGAGGGCCGTCTCCCGCGCCGAAGGCAGCTTAGGGAGGGCAATAAAGTGGGCGACCTTGGAAAAGCGATCGACAACAACCAAAATAACCGTGCTGCCGTCAGAAGCCGGCAGACCCGAGACAAAGTCCAAAGCAATATAGGTCCAAGGACACTTGGGGACGGGCAACAGCTGCAACAGACCAGAGGGGGGGAGATGAGAACCCTTGTTCCGTGCACAAACACAACAGGCCGCCACAAACTACCGGATGTCCTCATCCATACAGGGCCACCAAAAGTGCCAGGCCAAAAACTGCTTAGTCCGGTGAACCCCAGGATGACCAGCCAAGCAGGAAGAGTGACCCCACTGGAGAACCTGAGAACGGACCGCCACAGGAACGAACAAACAGCCAGGCGGCTCCCCACCCGGACAAGAATCGGCCCGCAAGGCCTCCCGTTCCACAGACTCAACATACCACAGGACGGGAGCCACAATCTGAGCTGAAGGAATTATAGGCTCAGGAACAGGGTCGCTGCCAGAGTGGTCGTAATTACGCGACAACGCGTCTGGCTTGATGTCTTTAGAACCGGGGTGATAAGTCAACGTAAAGTTGAAGCGGTTGAAAAATAACACCCACCACACCTGCCGGGAATCATGCCGCTTAGCCTGCTGGATGTACTGGAGGTTCTTGTGATCGGTCCAGACCACAAATGGGTGTTCAGTCCCCTCCAACCAGTGGTGCCACTCTTCCAACGCCAACTTAACTGCCAACAACTCCCGGTCACCAATGCTGTAATTCTGCTCAGCCGCAGACAATGACCGAGAGAAGTAGGCGCAGGGATGCAATTTATTGTCCCGAGGAGAGCGCTGGGACAAAATGGCACCTACCCCGACCTCCGAAGCGCGCGTACCATAAAGGGCTGTGTCCTTCCCGCAGCGACCTGGGTTCGATTCCAGCTCAGGTCATTTGCTGCATGTCTTCCCCCATTCTTCTCCCCAAACTTTATGTCTCTCGACACTGTGTAACTGTGAAATAAAGGAAAAATTCCCCCAAAAAAATCTTAAAAAAAAAAAACAAGGATCGGCTGTGAACTAAACCGTCTCTTCAATTCCCGAAAAGCAGCATCAGCTGCTGGGGTCCAAGAGAACGGAGAGGAGGCATTCTTCTTGGTCAGCGCAATAATCAGGGCAACAACAGCACTAAAATTGCGAATGAACCTCCTATAAAAGTTCGCAAAGCCTAAAAAATGCTGCACCTCCTGTACCGACTGTGGAGTTAGCCAATCCATAACCGCCGCCACTTTGTCTGGGTCCATACGGACCAACCCTGCCGACACAATGAAACCAAGAAACGACACCGTCTTGGCGTGAAAAAGGCATTTCTCAGCCTTAACAAAAAGCTTAGCTTCAAGGAGGGTCACAAGCACTTGTCGGACGTGTTGTTTATGCTCCGAGAGAGTCGAAGAAAAGATCAAAATATCGTCAAGGTAGGCAAAGAAGAATTTCTCCAACATCTCTCGAAGCACATCGTTAACAAGTGCCTGGAACATCGAGGGGGCGTTGGCCAGCTCGAACGGCATGACCAAATATTCGTAGTGAACGTCATGGGTATTAAATGCCGTTTTCCACTCGTCCCCCTCCCAGATCTGGACCAAGTTGTAGGTGGTAGGGGGTTCTAACTTGGTAAAAAAACGATGCCTCTTGCAGACGTTCAAATGCAGAACTTATCAAGGGAAGGGGGTAACGGTTCTTCATAGTGATGTTATTTAAACCCCTGTGATCAATACAGGGCCTCAACCCTCCATCCTTTTTCCCCACAAAGAAGAACCCCGCTCCAGCAGGAGATGTAGAGGGTCGAATAAACCCATTCGCCAGAGCCTCCTGAATATATTCCCGTATAGCCTTGCTCTCTGGGCCTGACAGCAAGTATAACGAACCCCTGGGTGGGGATAGTACCAGGGTAAAGGTTAATCTCGCAATCGTACGCGCAATGAGGAGACAAGGACGAGGCCCGTTGCTTGCTAAAAACCTCCGCTAGGTCAGAATAATCATCAGGAACGTAAGGAGGTAAACAAAAATTCAGAGTAGCTCCCAAACTCCAACCCTCCTCGGGATTAGAAGCCTCAATAACTGACTCAGAGTCAGAAAAATCCTCTGAAACAAGATCATCCTCCGGCTGCCGCCAGTCAAATTGAGGGTCCCACTCCAAACCATTCTCCCCCCCATCTTCCAAATCAGGTGTGTAAAGTGAGACACCCTCCTCGTCATCACTCCAGGCATCAGCCTCCCCCATTGATTGGTGGCTGGGAGGGTGCCCCGGTGGCTCATCGGTCTAAGCGCGCATACCATAAAGGCTGTGTCCTTCCCGCAGCGACCTGGGTTCGACTCCGGCTCAGGTCATTTGCTGCATGTCTTCCCCCATTCTTCTCCCCAACTTTCCTGTCTCTCTACACTGTATAACTGTCAAATAAAGGATAAATTCCCAAAAAAAATCTTTTAAAAAAAAAAAAAAAAGATTGGTGGCTGGGGCGACAAGCCATAATCTCACTACAGTGAGCCTTACAATTGGAGCCCCATTGGATAATAGGACTGTTTTGACTGCCCCAAAAAAATATGTGGCCTATGTTCGACCAACCAAGAAGGTCCCAGCACGGTAGGAAAAACCGGGGAGTTGATAAGAAAAAACCGAACTCTTTCAGAGTGACTGCCAAACGGGATGAGCATCGTCAAAAATTCAGTGATTTCAATAATAAGCCCAGTTCCCAACGGGCGACCATCCAGAGCATTAACGGTGCGAGAATGCAAGAGAGAACGGATGGGTAAGGAATGTTTCCTAGCCCACCCCGCATCCATAAAACAATCCACGGCCCCCGAGTCCAGAGAGGCCTCTACAGATATTTTCTGCCTCCCCACAATCAAGTCCACAGAAATAAACGTGCAAAACGGAGATTGAGTCTGTCCCTCTAGCGCCCCCCATACCGCTAGAGAGACTTCCCGTTTCCATTACGCTCAGGGCAATGTGGTCGGATATGTCCCGGTTTTCTGCAATTATAACAAATTACCCGCCTATGCTCAGGATTGCGAGCCTGGCTGTCATATGATCCATCTACCTGCATAGGCTCACTAAGGGTAGGAAATTCTGTGGGCGGAGCTGGGACTCTGTGCAGGCTGGGAGTAGAATTCAAACTTTTGCTTACTGGAGCCAGTGCTGTTCGTTTCTCTCTATTACGATCGCGGATACGATTATCAATTCTAACTGCCGAACGGACCAACGAATCTAATGACACACAGCGCTCCAATGTAGCCAGAGCGTCCTTAACCAGTTCAGATAATGCATGAATAAAGACTGTCATAAGAGGCGCCTCTGGCCACCCTGTCTCTGCAGCCATGGAACAAAATAATATTGAAAATTCTGCGACGCTCTCAGAACCTTGACGTAAATGCATTAAACGAGTGGTGGCGTATGGAAGCCCATAGTGGACAATATTCAAATGAAAATGTAATCCCACTATTGCATTATAATTTTCCACTTATGAATGAGTTATTTGAGACAATATTAAATTGAAAATGCATTAATCCAATTATCACTTTCATTTTCACATACACATCTGGGACATCTATGACTATATTCAAATGATAATGAAAAGCTGATTGACATTTAATTTTCAAAGTCATGCTCCGCAATACAGTGGACAATATTCAAATGCAATAAGCAAAACAGCACCCCCAGCCTATTGCATTTACATTTACATGTCATCACGCTCTTTTAGGGTCAACATGATAATGAAAATGCTGTTTTCTAATCACTTGGAAATAATAATGGTATAATAATGATGACGACATTTGACATTTCATTTTCAAAGACTTATCCTGCAATACATGGGACAATATTCAAACGCAGTAAGGGAAACAGCGCCTCCCAGTCCATTGCATTTTCAAATACATGTCACCACTCTTTTTTGGGACACAATGAAAATTAAAATGCAATCTGTCAGCGTCTCATCAAAGGCGGGTCTTCCGCTAGGGCGTCACTCATTAGGGGCGCGAGCGGAAACCATGTTCCTCATTTGCATACCAACCAATCAGCTTCTGGGTAGCGCTTGTACGCACGGAGGCTTACTGATAATGTCATGATGGCTAGGCTGCTATGTATTGTGTGCCATCGCGCATTAGGCTATGTTGCGCTTTGGGTGTAGCCATCTTGGCAGCTAGTATGCTAGCTAACGTTAACTAAGGAAAATATTTGTAAATGATCATCACATAAAAGCGATATGATTTGATTTTTGCCCCAACTCTATTAACTGAGCTAGCTGTAATATGCATGAACTTATCCGAGGCTTCGCGGCAGTGTTGTGCAACTGCAACCCAAGTATGCTTGCAGATTTCAGAGACGTTAGCTAGCTTGCTAGTGAGTCTAAAAGCAATCGCTTAGCAACAGCTAGCTAGCTATGATGCCTACTGGAGAAGCTCTTACAGCCCTGATTTGTCACTTTAAACGCCATCTCGCACACACGACCTCTTTCACCAATGATTAGCAGCTTCTTTTCCCTAAAGAACAAGCTGACAGTTCAGCCTGAGACATGTTATTCCATAGCTAGTTAAAGCAGCATTATCCTTCCATGCGTGCTATAGCATATTACATTACTCCAGATAAAACGCTATCCGTCTTCCGACCCTACTGACGCTAGTTAGGGGAAATGTTTGTCATCATTTTTATACTTAATCGCTGTGATTCGGTTTTTGCTAGCAGACGATTGCTCTTGCATTTGCCGAGTTGCAAGTTCGCCTCTCCTGAAACATGCACAATGTATGCATCATGCAGAACGGTCCGATAAACGGCCAGCAGTCAGGCTGCCGCTGTTCCTAGTTTAATCGCGATTCCCAAGCCACGTAGCAATGGTAGAAGTTTTGATGACTGGCTGAAAACAATGTTCCTCACTTGCTAACTTAACCTGCTGAAATATGAACTTCTTTGATATGTTTGGCAGCACTTTTGTACGTCCCAAGAGTACTATCAGATTTCTGGGAGATTTAAATGGATAGCTCATTACCTGGCTAGCTCAAGAACGATCTGCAAGCACAAGAGCAATCGCTGTCGGCTAGCTAGCTTGTGAAGCTAGGGCAAAAACTGAATCACAGCGATTAAGTATAAAAATGATGACAAACATTTCCCCTAACTAGCGTCAGCAGGGTGGGGAGACGGATAGCGTTTTATCTGGAGTAATGTAATACGCTATAGCACGCATGGAAGGATAATGCTGCTTTAACTTGCTATGAAATAACATGTCTCAGGCTGAACTGTCAGTTTGTTCTTTCGGGAAAAGAAGCTGCTAATCAATGGTGAAAGAGGTCGTGTGTGCGAGATGGCGTTTAAAGTGACAAATCAGGGCTGTAAGAGCTTCTCCAGTAGGCATCATAGCTAGCTGGCTGTTTGCTAAGCGATTGCTTTTAGACTCACTAGCAAGCTAGCTAACGTCTCTGAAATCTGCAAGCACACTTGGGTTGCAGTTGCTCAACACTGCCCGAAGCCTCGGATAAGTTCATGCATATTACAGCTAGCTCAGTTAATAGAGTTGGGGCAAAAATCAAATCATATCGCTTTAATGTGATGATCATTTACAAATATTTTCCTTAGTTAATGTTAGCTAGCATACTAGCTGCCAAGATGGTTACATCCAAAGCGCAACATAGCCTAACGCGCGATGGCACACAATACGTAGCAGCGTAGCCATCATAACATTATCAGTAAGCCTCCGTGCGTACAAGCGCTACCCAGAAGCTGATTGGTTGGTATGCAAATAAGAAGCGTGGTTTCAATTCGCGCCTAATGAGTGGCGTCCTAGCGGAAGACCCGCCTTGATGAGACGCTGACAGATTGCATTTTAATTTTCATTGTGTCCCAAAAAGAGCGTGGTGACATGTATTTGAAAATGCAATGGACTGGGAGGCGCTGTTTCCCTTACTGCGTTTGAATATTGTCCCATGCATTGCAGGATAAGTCTTTGAAAATGAAATGTCAAATGTCGTCATCATTATTATATCATTATTATTTCCAAGTGATTAGAAAACAGCATTTTCATTATCATGTTGACCCTAAAAGAGCGTGATGACATGTAAATGTAAATGCAATAGGCTGGGGGTGCTGTTTTGCTTATATCATTTGAATATTGTCCACTTTATTTCAGAGCATGACTTTGAAAATTAAATGTCAATCAGCATTTCATTATCATTTGAATATAGTCATAGATGTCCCATATGTGTATGTGAAAATGAAAGTGATAATTGGATTAATGCATTTTCAATTTAATATTGTCTCAAATGACTCATACATAAGTGGAAAATTATAATGCAATAGTGGGATAACATTTTCATTTGAATATTGTCCACTATGGGCTTCCATAGTGGCGTCCTGACCACACACATCTTGATTGAAAACTGAAATAATTTCTTTCATGAGTATCTGCTGAACTGACGACAGGCGATCTGGAGCGAATGAGTGGCCTCGCCCAAGTGAGCGCCGCGCCAGACAACAGAGAGAGAATGAATGAAACCTGTGATTCTTCATTTGAGAATCGCAAAGGTTGTGATCTGAAAAATATTTCGCATTGTGCAATGAAATCTTTACATTTTCCTGCTTCGCCTCCATACCTTGGTGGTAATTGTAGTTTGGGTTCTCGGGTTAGGTGCGTGGATTGTGCTTGTGCAACATTGTGTGTGAACTGAACAGTTAAGGTTTGATCCTCTCCGTAAGGCTTAACAAAGTGTTTTTCTGCCTCTGCATTGTGTTTTCTCGTAAGCAAATTCTTTCTGCCAATTCTGCTTGCTGATTACTTACATTAGCAAGCCCCTTGCCGTGACCAGCGAGCACAGTTTGTTGATTGGCGACAATCTGGTCGAGGGATGCCGCTGCTGACAGCTCCATTTCTGGCTAGAGTGTGCTGTAATCAGGGGCATATCAAGCTTTTCAAAAGTGCGGGGGATGTAGTTCGTCCGCTGGGGGGGTTCAAGGCTGAGCAAGGCTATTGTGGAGGCTGAGCGCAAGTAAACTCAGTTTACGCACCTTTCATGTTTCTGAAATATAGGGTTTACTCATTTCTAAATATAGGTTATGCATCAAATGAAATTGAAATATTCACTTGAATATTCTGTTTACTACTGTTATCAGCACAACACAGTTATAGCCAAGTGTATCCAAATTTGCACGACATTATCCATATTTTCAATATGTAGCCTACACTCATCAACATTATGCCACACACTCATATTGTTAGTTTACCCACCTCTTTTGCACAACCCTGATTCAGAGGTTAAAAAACTAAATTCTCTTTATTATCAAAGTTATTCTGAGGTAAAAGAATGCCAGCAACAACTTGAGACTCTTAACACATGGTTGTGCGTTATATTTCATTAGATGCTATTTTAACTCATTTGCATAAATTGATCAGTTGATCAAAATAACAACCAAAAGCAACAAAGGATGCTTGCAGCATTGTACAAAAATTTTAAATCTAATCAAGCAACCCCTTTTCATTTTTTGATATTTTGTGAGTATTGATTGGGACTATCTGAAAACAAAATATGATTGAATTTGAAAGGTTTTAAATATTATTTGCAAAATAAACTCTTACAATGATGCTAAATGGGCTTTTTCATTGTGGTTTATAACCTGTTAATGTTGTTTTTCGTGTGCCATTTAACCATGCATACCTCACATAAATTGACGTAAGCGGTACTACACAAGTGGAATTTGACATTTCATGAAGTTTTGCATTTTCATCGGCTTTTACCTCATTTTCACGCTGTATTTCTTCACAAACGCTAGAAAAACACTGTTGCTATTGAAAAAAAACGTAAGAGACCCGAAACCAATGGCAGAATCGACAAGAATAACGCATTATTTACATCAGGACGAAATCTGCGTTGACACGAAAACTGAACAGTTAACCATACTTGCGTTAACATCATACCGAGCTCGCTATCTAACGTCATAGTAACGTAGTTTGGCTCTAAGCGCTTAATTCATGGATAATAATGACAACATAACAACACTGAGACAGCGAATAGGTCTATATGACATGAACAGTGCTGTAAGACACAGCTTTTGAAAAGTTCGCTGCTAACTTCAATAGTGTGAAATTCGCTGGTAATGTAACACTAGAAGCTACGAGCTAGCTGAGGTGGTTCGGCTGTCTCTCACAAAGATGAACAGGGTGCCTATTTCATATGTTTCATGATGGATATTAAGTAGACATGACTGCATGACATCTCTGTGGCAGCGAATTTTGCTTCATTAATTTAGTGCGATGCAGTAGGCAATTTACATCCGCTGCTACCTCACCTTGGGTCAGACTGCTGCCGAATCCATCTGAAGCTCAAAGTATGGGGCTACCGCTGTTGTTACTCGAACGCTACTGATTTGAGGTTCCCTCTTCACCGATGCCCACTGGTGTATTAGCTGTGATTGGCTGGAGGGTCTATCATTCAAACTGAGTGACCAATGTGTGTAGCCTGGGCTACTCTTTGTGCCTGTGGGGGTTGGGGGGTGTTCCTACTCGTTCGCAGGTGTCATTTTTTACGTTGGCTATTTAATCTCGTTTGGTCTCGCAAAAAAAGTGTGAGGGATGGAATATATTTTTAGCAAAAGTGTGGGTGTTGCATCCCCCACATCCCCACGTCTGCAACGCGCCTGGCTGTAATGACGGTGGAAATTCGGAGACCACATGCTGCGAACTGGCGAGCAAAAGGGCGGTAACAGTGAGCACTAAAACCCGCTAAAAAGAGGAAGGGAGGGAAGGCAGAAAATAAACTCTCGAGCTGCCCGGAATATAAACTCAGCAACCAGGAATCGGAAGCCGGGCGAAGCGAGAGTAAACTGGCAGAACCAAAGAAAAGGCTCCGCACAGAGCCATCCAAACAAGGCAACAAAATAAACGTCTCGAGGGACGAAAATTCCCAAGCACCAAAACCAGTGCAGACAGGAAGAGGAACAGGGAGGAACTCAAAAGGAAATCTCCCTAAAAATGTATTCCAAAATAAACCTATTTCCTATTCTGGAAATATCTTCTGGCTGAAGTGCTAGCATAGATCAGACACTCTAGCAAAGGAGGCGTGGCGGACTTCCAGCTTATATCGAGTCAGGGGAGAGCGCCACCCATGTCCAATCCAGCCAGCTGGAGTAAAAATCCGAAGGTGAAGGAATCCAAAGTCGTCCCAGGACGAGTGACACAGAGAAAGCCCTTCACACAACACAGCCTCTAAACCATGACAATTAGTTAACTCAGTATGCTAAAAAGTTAACTTGTAGTGTACTTGCAGTATAAAATAAAACTTAGATGTAAACTAGATGTGTACTTTATGTTTACTTTGCTTAAACTTGAAGTATACTTAAAAGTATACTTTTATAAACTTAAAGTGGGCCAATTTAGTCCCAAGTCGTATTTAATTAGTACACGTATACTGCTAGTACATTGACACTATAGTACACTACAGAAAGTATACTTGGAAAATATACTTTGCGTTTACTCAAGTTTAATTGAAAATATGAACTTGAAGTATACTTCTTTTTCATGAGGGTACATTCGATATTGGTAGATGTTGCATTAGGAATTCTTCAGCCCTCGCGTTTTTGGCCGATTATGCTGTCCACTGCCTCATACCACAAAAATTTATCTATCTCATAACTTGAGCCGCCAGACTTTCGCACCGCGTCCCGCACTTTGAAATATCGCCGCAGCATTTTCTTTAGTTTGTCACTGCACTGATCTATTACTCTGTGATTACTACATGAATGTAACTACTCACGAATTATTCCATAAATCTGAGTTTTTGCGTGTAGTATCCAGTTGTGATTGAATGTTTTCGTCCGCCTACATTTCGAGCAAAAATTGAATTTCTTCGTTTGAATGGAGATCTTTTCGCCGCTGCATTTGTTAGAACAAGAGAGCCGTAACACATAAGAGTAATCTTCTGGGCTCAAGTACGGTTGCTTTCACATTTGGTACGAGTAGCCATTCATCTGTCTCAGCAAACAGATCCGCTCTGAAAACGCGCTCTCTGCGCAAGGCCTGGATGGCCAAAGCCTCCTGCAGCAATAGGTAGGCCATTCAGAAGCAGAACGCACGCAAGTATCTCAGGGTTTTTATAGCTTAGACCGAATAAGGATCATCTGGCCAAACTCTTTAGCCCAAGATTTAAATAATAAAATCATTATTATTTCTCAAAAACATTAAACAGTCAAAATTTGATTATATTATGCATTTTTAATGTTTAGGTTTTCAAACTTGCGTTTCCGTGCATTGGACAAGCAATTTGTGGATAGAGATACCAGTTTTCTGTTTTCTCTTATCTCGGTAAGAGTGCTCTCGAACACTCGTAAAATTTTCTCTTACCTAACAGAAGAGCAAAAGTAAGAAAACATTGGTGCATCCCAGAAATCAATGGGTAAGAACAAAATAAAAAAAAATCAGGGATACGAACAAAAATATGAGAAAATTTGTTCTTATATCGCTTCTTGCATGAGGCCCATTGTATCACGAAGTTATTTGGCATTTTTCAATCCACATTAATGATGACAGAAAATAGCAAAATCTTTCAAAGATACTGAATTCTTGAAGTGTCTAAAATGCACAGCTTTATACATTTTTATTTGGTAATAATCCAGTGCGATGCATTTTAAAACCAGGGAGTCTTCAAATTGGCGTCAGTATCATGGGGACTGAACCAAAATAGCAGGATTTAATCATCTGACTGTATTATCTTACATTGAGATATATGGGTCAGTTTAATTAATAACTTTTGATTGGCTACAGAAGAAAATGGAAGCCTACAGCACTCTCCATAGGACATTAGCTGGGCTCAAAACGCAGTCCTGATTTTCAGGTAAGATGCAACATTGTTTTAAATACTCTTTATTGATAACCTTAAGAAGGGGTCAATACCAGCTCAACAAATTGAGAGGTTCAGCTGCAGCATAATCTGCATGTGTAACACTTCAACGTACGTATATAGGATACAGTCACGGCTCCTGTCTCACTGCACCAGTCAGGGCACGGCCCCTGTCTCACTGCACCAGTCAGGGCACGGCCCCTGTCTCACTGCACCAGATAGGGCACGGCCACTGTCTCAATGCACCAGTCAGGGCACGGCCCCTGTCTAACTGCACCAGTCAAGGCACGGCCCTGTCTCACTGCACCAGTCAGGCACGGCCCCTGTCTCACTGCACCAGATAGGACACGGCCACTGTCTCAATGCAGCAGTCAGGGCACGGCCCCTGTCTAACTGCACCAGTCAGGCACGGCCCCTGTCTAACTGCACCAGTCAGGCACGGCCTCTGTCTCACTGCACCAGTCAGGCACGGCCCCTGTCTCACTGCACCAGATAGGGCACGGCCACTGTCTCACTGCACTAGATAGGGCACGGCAACTGTCTCAATGCACCAGTCAGGGCACAGCCCTGTCTAACTACACCCAGTCAGGGCACGGCCCCTGTCTCACTGCACCAGTCAGGCACGGCCCCCCTGTCTCACTGCACCAGTCAGGGCACGGCCCCTGTCTCAATGCACCAGTCAGGCACGGCCCCTGTCTAACTGCACCAGTCAGGCACGCCCCCTGTCTCACTGCACCAGTCAGGCACGGCCCCTGTCTCACTGCACCAGATAGGGCACGGCCACTGTCTCAATGCACCAGTCAGGGCACGGCCCCTGTCTAACTGCACCAGTCAGGGCACGGCCCCTGTCTAACTGCACCAGTCAGGGCACGGCCTCTGTCTCACTGCACCAGTCAGGGCACGGCCCCTGTCTCACTGCACCAGATAGGGCACGGCCACTGTCTCAATGCACCAGTCAGGGCACGCCCCTGTCTAACTGCACCAGTCAGGGCACGCCCCTGTCTCACTGCACCAGTCAGGCACGGCCCCTGTCTCACTGCACCAGATAGGGCACGGCCACTGTCTCACTGCACCAGTCAGGGCACGGCCTCTGTCTCACTGCACCAGTCAGGGCATGGCCCCTGTCTCACTGCACCAGTCAGGGCACGGCCCCTGTCTCACTGCACCAGATAGGGCACCCCCTGTCTCACTGCACGAGTCAGGCATGTCTCACTGGATAGGGCACGGCCACTGTCTCACTGCACCAGTCAGGGCATGGCCTCTGTCTCACTGCACCAGTCCCATGGCCCCTGTCTCACTGCACCAGTCAGGGCCACGGCCCTGTCTCACTGGCACGTGCCACTGTCTCACTGCACCAGTCTCACTGCCTCTGTCTCACTGCAGTCATGGCCCCGGCCTCTGTCTCACTGTCACTGCACCAGGGCTCCTGTCTCACTGCACCAGTCAGGCACGGCCTCTGTCTCCTGCACCAATCAGGGCACGGCCCATGTCTCACTGCACCAGTCAGGGCACAGCCCATGTCTCACGGCACCAGTCAGGACAAGGCCTCTGTCTCACTGCACCAGACAGGACAAGGCCTCTGTCTCACTGCACCAGTCAGGGCACGGGCCATGTCTCACTGCACCAGTCAGGGCAAGGCCCCTGTCTCACTGCACCAGTCAGGACAAGGCCTCTGTCTCATTGCACCAGTCAGGACACGGCCCCTGTCTCACTGCACCAGTCAGAGCACGGCCCCTGTCTCACTGCACCAGTCAGGACAAGGCCTCTGTTTCACTGCACCAGTCGGGTCAAGGCCTCTGTTTCACTGCACCAGTCAGGACAAGGCCTCTATCTCACTGCACTAGTCAGGGCACGGCCTCTGTCCTACTGCACCAGTCAGGGAACGGCCCCTGTTTCACTGTACCAGTCAGGGCAAGGCCCCTGTCTCACTGCACCTGTCAGGGCACGGCCCCTGTCTCACTGCACCAGTCAGGACAAGACCTCTGTCTCACTGCACCAGTCAGGGCACGGCCCCTGTCTCACTGCACCTGTCAGGACACGGCCCCCGTCTCACTGCACCTGTCAGGACACGGCCCCCGTCTCACTGCACCAGTCAGGACACAGCCTCTTTCTCACTGCACCAGTCAGGGCACGGCCCCTATTTCACTGCACCAGTCAGGGCAAGGCCGATGTCTCACTGCACCAGACAGGGCACGGCCCCTGTCTCACTTCACCAGTCAGGACAAGGCCTCTGTCTCACTGCACCAGTCAGGGCACGGCCCCTGTCTCACTGCACCAGTCAGGGCACGGCCTCTGTCCCACTGCACCAGTCAGGACATGGCCCCCATCTCACTGCACCAGTCAGGGCACAGCCTCTGTCTCACTGCACCAGTCAGGGCATGGCCCCCATCTCACTGCACCAGTCAGGGCATGGCCCCCATCTCACTGCACCAGTCAGGGCACGGCCTCTGTCTCACTGCACCAGTCAGGGCACGGCCTCTGTCTCACTGCAACAGTAATAGCACGGCCCCTGTCTCAGTGCACCAGTCAGGGCACGGCCCGTGTCTGACTGCACCAGTCATGGCACGGCCTCTGTCTCACTGCACCAGTCATGGCACGGCCTCTGTCTCACTGCACCAGTCAGGGCACGGCCCCTGTCTCACTGCACCAGTCAGGGCACGGCCTCTGTCTCACTGCAGCAGTCAGGGCACCGCCCCTGTCTCACTGCACCAGTCAGGGCACGGCCTCTGTCTCACTGCACCAGTCAGGGCACGGCCTCTGTCTCACTGCACCAGTCAGGCACGGCCTCTGTCCCACTGCACCAGTCAGGACATGGCCCCCATCTCACTGCACCAGTCAGGCACGGCCCCTGTCTCACTGCACCAGTCAGGGCACGGCCTCTGTCTCACTGCAGCAGTCAGGGCACCGCCCTGTCTCACTGCACCAGTCAGGGCACGGCCTCTGTCTCACTGCACCAGTCAGGGCACGGCCCCTGTCTCACTGCACCAGTCAGGGCACGGCCTCTGTCCCACTGCACCAGTCAGGACATGGCCCCCATCTCACTGCACCAGTCAGGGCACAGCCTCTGTCTCACTGCACCAGTCAGGGCATGGCCCCCATCTCACTGCACCAGTCAGGCATGGCCCCCATCTCACTGCACCAGTCAGGGCACGGCCTCTGTCTCACTGCACCAGTCAGGCACGCCTCTGTCTCACTGCAACAGCCTCTGTCTCACTGCAACCAGTCAGGCACGGCCCCCTGTCTGACTGCACCAGTCATGGCACGCCCTGTCTCACTGCACCAGTCATGGCACGGCCTCTGTCTCACTGCACCAGTCAGGCACGGCCCTGTCTCACTGCACCAGTCAGGCACGGCCCCTGTCTCACTGCACCAGTCTCACTGCACCAGTCAGGCACGGCCTCTGTCTCACTGCACCAGTCAGGGCACAGCCTCTGTCTCACTGCACCAGTCAGGCACGGCCTCTGTCTCACTGCACCAGTCAGGGCACAGCCTCTGTCTCACTGCACCAGTCAGGGCACGGCCTCTGTCTCACTGCACTAGTCAGGGCACGGCCCCTGTCTCACTGCACCAGTCAGGGCACGGCCTCTGTCTCACTGCACCAGTCAGGGCACGGCCCTGTCTCACTGCACCAGTCAGGGCACGGCCTCTGTCTCACTGCACCAGTCAGGGCACGGCCTCTGTCTCACTGTACCAGTCAGGACATGTTCCCCGTTTCACTGCACCAGTCAGGGTTTTTTTGTTCCTGTTTCCTTTGTTTGGTCTCAGTCGGCTCCCCTTAATTTTTCAGTAAAATTACTCATTTTCTTTTTCGACTCGACTCACCTTTTGCTTAATTGTTGCTGTCTAAGTCATCCTCGTCCCTGACCCTTTTGTCCGTGTTGGTATATTTGAGCCTGTTACTGTTTCACTGTCAGATTGCCTTGTGCCCTTCCTCGTATTTGCTGCGACTCTCCCACCTTTCTCTTTGTTCCTCGTCCCTCTTTGTTCCTGTGTCCCCTGCCCGTTGTTCGTCTGCTGTCCTGGACGCAGCGCCTGTGCCACCCTTTCACATCCCAGTCCTGTCCTGCCTGGGCTTTCATATGAACACAAATGACCACACTGAGGCTTGAGAATATAACATCTTTGCGATGGTCTCTCTCTCGCGGTGCTCCGTCTGCTGCTTGTGGGATTTCCTCAGTTAGTTAGGCGTAATGAGCTGTAATTAGGGAGTGGCGCCCATAACGAGCAGTCTCTCGGGCACCAATTCAAACTAACAGAAGTCTGGAGATGCTCAGGAGATGATCTCACTGTTAGACATGCAGAAATCTTATGATTTGTGACCTGGCTACAAATTGCAGCATGAAACCACATTATGGTTTTGCTGACAATAATGCTAATGCATCTCCACGTACTGTAGGGACATTACATTCACTCCGCTGACAATCTTCTCCAGGACAGCACGCAAGGCCAAAATATATATCTGATTCATTGGAGTACAGTAACTCTGCCTGAGCAGTGAGGGAGATACTACAGCACTGAGTGCGTATTAAATACTTAACAATAACCCAGAGATGTCTATATTGCCTGATTTATAAAACCTAATGAAGAGTGCCTTTTCTCTCAGATGGAATTAGACATAGTAGACCTACAACAATAATAGTTTTCAATATCATAATGGAGAAACTGCAATGGGAACACAAAAGCTAATACTTACAGTCAGTGACGTGCGGTCGGAGGTAAGTTTGGTGAGGCAGAATCCTGCACTTTGCTTAATTAGTAATCAGACGATTAACTAGTGTAGTAAGACTATTCGGCAGGATGACGGGCCAGTTTAAGTTTCCGCGGCGTTATTACTCAGTAGGCTACATCGTACCTGAAATGCTCACGAAACTGTAGATTTGCGAGTACTTGCTTCGCCAGAGGCATGCAGTGAGGTAAGGCAGTGACCCAAACTTTTATCACAGGATTATGTGAACCTGTTCCCATGTACTATTCCTGATTGACAATCAAAACAATTAAGACCAAGCCTATAGGAAGCCCATACCCTGCAAAAAATGTTCTATAGGACTTCTATGGAATTCTATAGAACTCTAGAGAACATCAATGGAACTCTATAGAACATTTTAGTGGAACAGTATGTTCTATAGGATTTTCCGTGTGTTCTATAGGAATTTGCTAGAAACCTACAGAGCACCTCTATGGAAAAGAAAGTCCTATAAGATTATTGCTGTTCTATAAGCCCTTCCTATAGAACACCCTAGTTGAAAAACCTGTTCTATCGGACTTTGATGGTCTTTAGGACCTTCTAATGGAACAAAAGCTTAATGGGAAAGACATCTTAAATAAGGGTTAAATAAAGATAAAAATAAATCTTATGACTCCTTGCAATGCTCTGTCGAAGGCTCAATTTACCTTATGTGTACCGGGGTTCTAGAAGTGAGAGTCCAGATCAATGGTATGAAAGTGCAATATGCAGTGATATCCACTATACTAAAGTAGCAAGGAAATTGTGTCCCTTTTAATTTTAAGGTGTGCTTAAGCACATGGGGTACCAGGCACATACCTACTCATTGATTCTCTGATCAGACGATTGATTGACTGACTGACCACACAACTTAGCAGTATTTCAGTTACGGTATATGAAGACCTCTTTCCACTTCCTCGGCAGCAATTCAAAAATATAAATGTAAGGCATTACAACTTTATTATGCTATAATGGAAAACTCGTGTTTCTCTTTTGCTTACGAAGACAGAATTATGTTGAAAGTTTGAGCTTTTGAACTTTTCCCTTAATTTTAAAAATTCAATCAAATTAAGCCTTTCCATTCACATGCATGTGAGTGCAGATTATATTCAGATTTAGAATTAATTTGAATGCAATTTGAGGTCTGCTGAGACTTATTCTCACCATCTTTATACATCTAAAGGTTATTTCTAACCATAATTAGCTTCCGAATGGCTCACTTGGTTAAAGCACCGCATTGCGGAGCAGAAGTGTCTGGGTTTGAGCCCTGGTCAGAGTAGCTCACAAGTGGTCATTGTGCTACAGGGATGCAAGTTGGTAAAGGATTGCTGGAAAATGTAATATAAAATGGTTGCCTTCCAGATTTGGGTGGGATTGAAGATGCCAAACTGGGGAAAAAAAAAGTCCTCCAGAGATTTTCTATGGAACTGTTTCCTATAGAACTTTTTTTCTCTAGGACTTGAGGTACTAAAGTTCTATAGAATTCTATTGAACTGTCCTATAGGATTCCTACAGCACATTTTTTGCAGGGTATACTGATAGAGGAGATAATGACAAAAAGATTCATTCACGTATACGCCTTCAATTCGAGACTGCAAGGATGGAAATCTGAATAATCAATTAGGAAAAATTCTCGGCTCTCGGTAATTCTGTATATCGTTTAAACATTTTGTTAATCAGATTATGAAAGAAGAATGAAAATAAACGCCCACTTTTTTTTTTTTTTGTTTGGATGTAAAAGTGCGTATTTAAAGGAGAATACATTGTATATTGATTAAGCATTGAACTCTGCATTAGTCGAACTGTTTTAATATTTGTTGATGACATTGATTCGGCTTCCTGGAAGCAAGTACGCAAATCTGCTGTCTAGTGAGCATTTCAGGTTCGATGTACTGAGTAATAACACCGCGGAAACTTAAACTGGCCCTTCATTCTGCCGAATAGTCTTACTAAACTAGTTAATGGTCTGATTGCTAATCAAGCAAAGGGGAGGTTTCTGCCTCACCAAACTAACCTCCGACTGCACGTCACTGATTACAGTCCCTAAATGTTAAAATGAGCCTAGAACTTGACGGCGCATGGACACTCACACATGCATGCAATAATACACACACACACACACACATCCATAGACAGTAATAGCTGATATTTGCACGATCTCAGAATGGAAGCAGCATCTAGCACCTTCAGATTTGAGGATCTGGTGTTTTTGAGTCTGTAGTTTCCCAGTTTTTACGGTGACAAGTGTTTTAAATGCAGATATTACAAGGGTGTCAGCCTTTTGATAATTTTATGGCTTTAATTATTGACTGCCTCAGTCCCACAAGAATTGGGACGTTATGTAGAATTGTAAGGGTTGCGCTTCGAACACAGTTCAGGTCCACGGAGGACAGGAAGTTTAGGACTGGGCTCAGGTGCAAGGATGAACTTGATAGTTTATTATGCTTACTGCACAGCAGAAGGTGCAAACGTTGCAATACAAAAGAAACAGGAATCGAGGTTCCTCGATTAAACACTATTGATAATACAGACTCTGAGCATTAGCTGTAGTAAAAATGTATTACAAATAAAAAACAAACAGGAAGCGGGGTTCCTTAATATAAAGTGCTGGGAAAACAATAAACAGCACTAAGTAAAGTTAGAGTAGTTATACACGCAAAACGCTGGGATTAGGTCTATACAAGACTAGGAATGCAAAACAGGTATGCAGTCACGAGACTTCGCAATGACTAAGTGCAAAGTTTGGTCTTAAATAGCACACTGCTACCACGCAGTGGAAATGAGAAACAGGTGTGGGTGATGATTGAATGACGTGAGGAGTGCAGTCCGGGTCTTAGTAGACCGGTGAGCTGGACGGCTGGAGGCGTGGTCTTACAAGAATGCTAATAAACAACTGATTTGTGAATTCACTTTTACCTACATTTATTTGAAAAAAGCTCAAGGGAAACACCAAGTACATTGATATTTGTAAATTTTTACAAATTGCAAATTTGACGCCTGCAACTCATTCCAAAACAAGTGGGACAGGGGAATGGAAAGACAGGAAAAGTTGAACAAACTTCAGGAGAAAAAAACACTTGTTTGGTTCATTCCACTAGTAAGCAGGTGCAAAGGTTACAGGTGATTCACTTATAATTGGTGATGAAATGTGCAGTCATGAATGGTCAATGGTTTGAGGTTTGCTTCTTTATCAAAAGCTGAGTAAAAAATGGTCAAACTGTTTAAGAACAACGTTTCCCAATGTGTGATCACATAAAAGTTCACCATTAATCATCCATAAAATAATAAACAGATTATGAAAATTTAGGGAATCAGGACCAATGCCCAAGCACTGAACTGTTAGTGAACACTGTTTGTCTGGAGAAGGGGAAGTGGATGGAGAGGGAATGAGAGAGAGAGTGATAGAGAGCTGGAGAGACTGAAGAATAGAGTGACAGAGGAGGAGAGAAAGAGAGAGAGAGATTGCTATCGGTAGTGGAGAGCATGCAGGCTGCCCTATAAGCAGGAGATGAGGAAGTGATAGAGTAATGAGGGGAAAGGGTGCAGCTGAGATCAGCCAAACTGAAGACAGATCCTGCGCTCTGCGAGAGCTTCTGCCCGAGAGGACTGGAGCTTCTGAGGAAAAGACTCACAGACAGAGGGATGGACATTTGGACATGAGGTGAGAAAGGGACAGCAGCATCTTAACTAAGAAACAAACATTATAACCAGCGAATAAGAAGAGAAGAAGATTTGAGGAACCAATGAAACAAGCCGACAGTGGCAGGTCATTTCTTCAGGATCTCGACCAATCCTGGCCCTCGTTCTTGAACCCAATGTCCCGGCTCCGCCTGAACACCTTGGATTTCTCAGACCTGTGGGATGAGGATGATGTGGGCCTGGATGGCACTGAGGAGAATGGGGAATGGTCCAATAAGGATGGCTTTCCAAAGCCAGTCCCGCCCCCTCCGCCTGCCCTGCCCCTCTTGGCCCCTCCCCGCAGCCAAACCCTGCGGCTCCACTGGAAGGCACTGGAGCTCCTCCCCCTTCTGCCTCGTGTTGCGCATTTTGGCCCAAAGACAATCTGGGCGGAGCTTGAACCCGTGAAACTTGACACCCGAAACCTTCAGCAGCTGTTCCACAGAAAACCCAACAATAACCTCAGCATGGAGCGAGCCAGCAGAGTGAGTATTCACTATAACCATAACCTCTCTCTCAGTACAGTGTGTGTACTATAAACCTAACCTCTCCCTCAGTACAGTGTGTGTACTATAACCCTAACCTCTCTCTCAGTACAGTATGTGTACTATAAACCTAACCTCTATCTCAGTGCACTGTTTACTATAACCCTAAACTCTCTCTCAGTACAGTATGTGTACTATAAACCCTAACCTCTATCTCAGTACAGTGTGTGTACTATAACCCTAACCTCTCTCTCAGTACAGCATGTGTACTATAACCCTAACCTCTATCTCAGTGCACTGTGTTTACTATAACCCTAAACTCTCTCTCAGTACAGTATGTGCACTATAACCCTAATCTCTCTCTCAGTACAGTATGTGGACTATAAAACAAACCTCTATCTCAGTACAGTGCTATAAAATAAACCTCTATCTGTGCACTTTTTACTATAACCCTAACCTCTCTCTCAGAACAGTATGTGTACTATAAACCCTACTCTCTCTCTCAGTACAGTATGTGCACTATAACCCTAATCTCTCTCTCAGTACAGTATGTGGACTATAAAATAAACCTCTATCTCAGTGCACTGTGTTTACTATAACCCTAACCTCTCTCTCAGAACAGTATGTGTACTATAAACCCTACTCTCTCTCTCAGTACAGTATGTGGACTATAAACCTAACCTCTATCTAACCTCTATCTCAGTGCACTGTGTTTACTATAACACTGTACAATGTGTACTATAACCCAAGCCTCTATCTCAGTACATTGTGTTTACTATAACCCTTTCTCTCTCAGTACAATGTGTGGACTATAACCCTAACCTCTATCTCAGTACAATGTGTTTACTATAAACCAAACTCTCTCTCAGTACACTGTGTGTGTACTATAACCCTAACCTCTATCTCAGTGCATAAACTGTGTTTTACTATAACCCTAAACTCTCTCTCAGTGCAGTACAGTATGTATGCACTATAACCCTAATCTCTCTCTCAGTACAGTATGTGGACTATAAAACAAACCTCTATCTCAGTGCACTGTGTTTACTATAACCCTAACCTCTCTCTCAGAACAGTATGTGTACTATAACCCTAACCTCTATCTCAGTGCACTGTGTTTACTATAACCCTAAACTCTCTCTCAGTACAGTATGTGCACTATAACCCTAATCTCTCTCTCAGTACAGTATGTGGACTATAAAACAAACCTCTATCTCAGTGCACTGTGTTTACTATAACCCTAACCTCTCTCTCAGAACAGTATGTGTACTATAAACCCTACTAACAGTATGTGCCTATAACCCTAATCTCTCTCAGTACAGTATGTGTGTGTTTACTATAACCCTAACCTCTCTCTCAGAACACTCTAACTCTCTCTCAGTACAGTCTAGTATGTGTACTACTATAACCCAAACCTCTATCTCAGTACATTGTGTTTACTATAAACCCTACCTCTCTCAGCACAATGTGTGTATTATAACCCTAACCTCTCTCTCTCAGTACAATATCTATAAACCAAACCTCTATCTCAGTGCACTGTGTGTACTACTATAAACCTAACTCTATCTCAGTACATTGTGTTTACTATAACCCTAACCTCTCTCAGCACAATGTGTATTATAACTCTAACCTCTCTCTCAGTACAGTGTGTGTACTATAACCCTAACCTCTCTCAGTACAGTGTGTGGACTATAAAACCCTAACCTCTATCTCAGTACACTGTGTTTACTATAACCCTAAACTCTCTCTCTCAGTACAGTGTGTGTACTATAACCCTAATCTCTCTCTCAGTACAGTATGTGGACTATAAAACAAACCTCTATCTCAGTGCACTGTGTTTACTATAACCCTAAACTCTCTCTCAGTACAGTATGTGCACTATAACCCTAATCTCTCTCTCAGTACAGTATGTGGACTATAAAACAAACCTCTATCTCAGTGCACTGTGTTTACTATAACCCTAACCTCTCTCTCAGAACAGTATGTGTACTATAAACCCTACTCTCTCTCTCAGTACAGCATGTGTACTATAACCCTAACCTCTATCTCAGTGCACTGTGTTTACTATAACCCTAAACTCTCTCTCAGTACAGTATGTGCACTATAACCCTAATCTCTCTCTCAGTACAGTATGTGGACTATAAACAAACCTCTATCTCAGTGCACTGTGTTTACTATAACCCTAACCTCTCTCTCAGAACAGTATGTGTACTATAACCCTAATCTCTCTCTCAGTACAGTATGTGGACTATAAAACAAACCTCTATCTCAGTGCACTGTGTTTACTATAACCCTAAACTCTCTAACAGTATGTGCACTCCCTCTCTCTCTCACAGTATGTGTACAAACCTAAGTGCACCTTACTATAACCCTAAACTCTCTCAGTACAGTATGTGTACTATAACCCTAACCTCTATCTCAGTGCACTGTGTTTACTATAACCCTAAACTCTCTCTCAGTACAGTATGTGCACTATAACCCTAATCTCTCTCTCAGTACAGTATGTGGACTATAAAACAAACCTCTATCTCAGTGCACTGTGTTTACTATAACCCTAAACTCTCTCTCAGTACAGTATGTGCACTATAACCCTAATCTCTCTCTCAGTACAGTATGTGGACTATAAAACAAACCTCTATCTCAGTGCACTGTGTTTACTATAACCCTAACCTCTCTCTCAGAACAGTATGTGTACTATAAACCCTACTCTCTCTCTCAGTACAGTATGTGCACTATAACCCTAATCTCTCTCTCAGTACAGTATGTGTACTATAACCCTAACCTCTATCTCAGTGCACTGTGTTTACTATAACCCTAAACTCTCTCTCAGTACAGTATGTGCACTATAAAAAATCTCTCTCTCAGTACACTGTGTTTATAAAAAACCTCTATCTCAGTGCACTGTGTTTACTATAACCCTAACCTCTCTCTCAGAACAGTATGTGTACTATAAACCCTACTCTCTCTCTCTCAGTACAGTATGTGGACTATAAACCTAACCTCTATCTAACCTCTATCTCAGTGCACTGTGTATACTATAACCCAAACCTCTATCTCAGTACATTGTGTTTACTATAACCCTTACCTCTCTCAGCACAATGTGTGTATTATAACCCTAACCTCTCTCTCAGTACAATGTGCGTACTATAACCCAAACCTCTCTCTCAGTACAGTGTGTGTACTATAAACCTAACCTCTATCTCAGTACACTGTGTTTACTATAACCCTAACCTCTCTCTCAGCACAATGTATGTATTATAACTCTAAGCTCTCTCTCAGTACAGTGTGTGTACTATAACCCTAACCTCTCTCTCAGTACGGTGTGTGTAAACTATATCCCTAACCTTTATCTCAGTACAGTGTGTGTACACCATAACCCTAAAATCTCACTGTGCAGTGCTTGCATCCCATAATCCTGACAGCACTCTCAACTCTAATCTCTCTCTCAACATAATGTGTACAGTAACTCTAATCTCTCTCTCTCAGCACAGTGTATGTACAATAACTCTAATCTCTCTCTGTCAGCACAGTGTGTGTACAGTGACTCTAATCTCTCTCTCAGCACAGTGTGTGTACAGTAACTCTAATCTCTCTCTCAGCAGAGTGTGTGTACAGTAACTCTAATCTCTCTCTCTCTCTCAGCACAGTGTATGTACAGTAACTCTAATCTCTCGCTCAGCACAGTGTGTGTACAGTGACTCTAATCTCTCTCTCTCTCAGCACAGTGTATGTACAGTAACTCTAATCTCTCTCAGCACAGTGTGTGTACAGTAACTCTAATCTCTCTCTCAGCACAGTGTGTGTACAGTAACTCTAATCTCGCTCGCAGCACAGTGTGTGTACAGTAACTCTAATCTCTCTCTCAGCACAGTATGTGTACAGTGACTCTAATCTCTCTCTCTCTCAGCACAGTGTATGTACAGTAACTCTAATCTCTCGCTCAGCACAGTGTGTGTACAGTGACTCTAATCTCTCTCTCTCTCAGCACAGTGTATGTACAGTAACTCTAATCGCTCTCTCAGCACAGTGTGTGTACAGTAACTCTAATCTCTCTCTCAGCACAGTGTGTGTACAGTAACTCTAATCTCAATTCAATTCAATTCAATTTCAATTCAATAAGCTTTATTGGCATGACTGTAGATAAACAATATTGCCAAAGCCATTACAAATTTACAAATAATTCAATAATACAAGCACAATAATAACAATAATAATAATAATACAATAATAACAAGTATAATAATAAAAGTAAGTCAGAAAAGTATGGAAAAAAAAAGAAAATGAATAAAGAAAAGAAAAAATGCAGATTGTGAGTTATGAGGACTGTAAATACAGACAGGTGTGTCAAACGTTGTGATGGTTGTCCCTCAGGCTGTGACATAATCTGACATATTTAGCTGCTGCTAAGCTGCTGACTCTGTTCTCTCCAGGATGTGTTGCATTTTGGTTTGATCAGGCAGAGAATCAAAGTCAGTGACTTTATGTTTTTATTTTTGAGAGGAACTCGGCTCTGACGTGTTCATATTTGCTGCAGTGCATCAGGAAGTGTGTCTCTGTCTCCACTTGTCTGTGTGGACAGAGCTGACACAACCTGTCCTCTCTGGGCAGCCAGGTCTGCCTGTGTCTGCCCGTCTCTATGGCCAAGCTGTGGTCACTGAGTCTGTACATGGTCAAAGTCTTTCTCAGTTTCTCATCAGTCACGGTGCTCAGATATTCTGCCACCGTGTACTGTCTGTTTAGAGCCAAATAACACTGAAGTTTGCTTTGCGTTTTTGTGGTAGATGTCCAATAGTTAATGTAATGTTCTTTTTGTTTTTCTATAATTTGGTGGGTCCAGATTGTGTGAGGGCTGTCCTGAGGTCTTGTGCTGTTAGAGGAGGTGAGCCTCAGGATCAGCTGGCTGAGGGGGCTCTTCTCCATGTTCTCCTCTTGGCATTGCAGAGCTTTGTAGTGGTAGGAGTTGGGGTCACTTGTTTTAAGGTGTCTATAAAATTTGATGGCTCTTTTTTGAATCCTAATTAAAAGGGGGAATTGGCCTAGCTCAGCTCGGCATCCGTTGTTGGGGGTGTTCCTGTGCACTCTGAGGATGCTCTTGCAAATCTCTGTGTGCAGGATTTCAATGGGGTGTTTGTCCCATTTTTCAAAATCTTGATTTGCAAGAGGACCCCACACCTCACTACCATACAGAATAATTGGTTCAATTATAGATTTGAATATTTTGAGCCAGATTCTAATGGGTATATTAATGTTAGAAGATTTCTTTATAGCGTAGAAAGCCCTTCTTCCCTTCTCTCTGAGATCATCAACAGCCAGGTTAAAGTTTCCTGTGGACGTGATGTGTAGTCCTAAGTATGTGTAGTCTTGTGTGTGCTCCACCTCATGAGAGCCCAGGAAAAACCTGGTTTGGTTTCCCTGACCCCTGGGTCGTTTCTGGAATATCATAATTTTGGTTTTGTCCAGATGAACTGTCAGGGCCCAGGTCTGACAGAAGGTTTGCAGATGATCCAGTTGCTGTTGCAGAGCTTCCTTTGATGGAGCCAGCAATATGAGATCATCTGCAAAAAGTAGGCATTTAATCTGTGTGTCAGACAGAGTGAGACCTCTAATCTCTCTCTCAGCAGAGTGTGTGTACAGTAACTCTAATCTCTCTCAGCACAGTGTGTGTACAGTATCTCTAATCTCTCTCAACACAGTGTTTACAGTAACTCTAATCTCTCTCTCAGCACAGTATGTGTACAGTGACTCTAATCTCTCTCTCTCAGCACAGTGTGTGTACAGTGACTCTAATCTCTCTCTCAGCACAGTGTGTGTACAGTGACTCTAATCTCTCTCTCTCACAGTGTGTGTACAGTGACTCTAATCTCTCTCTCTCAGCACAGTGTGTGTACAGTGACTCTAATCTCTCTCTCTCAGCACAGTGTGTGTACAGTGACTCTAATCTCTCTCTCTCTCAGCACAGTGTGTGTACAGTGACTCTAATCTCTCTCTCTCAGCACAGTGTGTGTACAGTGACTCTAATCTCTCTCTCAGCACAGTGTGTGTACAGTAACTCTAATCTCTCTCTCTCAGCACAGTGTGTGTACAGTAACTCTAATCTCTCTCTCTCAGCACAGTGTGTGTACAGTAACTCTAATCTCTCTCTCAGCACAGTGTGTGTACAGTGACTCTAATCTCTCTCTCAGCACAGTGTGTGTACAGTGACTCTAATCTCTCTCTCTCAGCACAGTGTGTGTACAGTAACTCTAATCTCTCTCTCAGCACAGTGTGTGTACAGTAACTCTAATCTCTCTCTCAGCACAGTGTGTGTACAGTGACTCTAATCTCTCTCTCAGCACAGTGTGTGTACAGTGACTCTAATCTCTCTCTCTCAGCACAGTGTGTGTACAGTGACTCTAATCTCTCTCTCTCAGCACAGTGTGTGTACAGTGACTCTAATCTCTCTCTCTCAGCACAGT
Organism: Gymnothorax javanicus; assembly: GCA_029692085.1. Classification (NCBI taxonomy): domain Eukaryota; kingdom Metazoa; phylum Chordata; class Actinopteri; order Anguilliformes; family Muraenidae; genus Gymnothorax; species Gymnothorax javanicus. The sequence goes on along the minus strand of CM056201.1, from coordinate 1,255,103 downwards.
GTGTGTACAGTGACTCTAATCTCTCTCTCTCAGCACAGTGTGTGTACAGTGACTCTAATCTCTCTCTCTCAGCACAGTGTGTGTACTGTGACTCTAATCTCTCTCTCTCAGCACAGTGTGTGTACAGTAACTCTAATCTCTCTCTCTCTCAGCACAGTGTTTACAGTAACTCTAATCTCTCTCAGCACAGTGTGTGTACAGTAACTCTAATCTCTCTCTCAGCACAGTGTGTGTACTGTAACTCTAATCTCTCTCTCTCAGCACAGTGTTTACAGTAATTCTAATCTCTCTCTCAGCACAGTGTGTGTACAGTAACTCTAATCTCTCTCTCTCAGCACAGTGTTTACAGTAACTCTAATCTCTCTCAGCACAGTGTGTGTACAGTGACTCTAATCTCTCTCTCAGCACAGTGTGTGTACAGTAACTCTAATCTCTCTCTCTCAGCACAGTGTGTGTACAGTAACTCTAATCTCTCTCTCTCAGCACAGAGTGTGTACAGTAACTCTAATTTCTCTCTCAGGACAGTGTGTGTACATTGACTCTAATCTCTCTCTAAACACAGTGTGTGTACAGTATCTCTAATCTCTCTCTCAGCACAGTGTGTGTACAGTAACTCTAATCTCTCTCTCAGCACAGTGTGTGTACAGTGACTCTAATCTCTCTCTCTCAGCACAGTGTGTGTACAGTAACTCTAATCTCTCTCTCAGCACAGTGTGTGTACAGTAACTCTAATCTCTCTCTCTCAGCACAGTGTTTACAGTAACTCTAATCTCTCTCTCTCCGCACAGTGTGTGTACAGTAACTCTAATCTCTCTCTCTCAGCACAGTGTGTGTACAGTAAGCCTAATCACTCTCTCAGCACAGTGTCTGTACAGTAATTCTAATCTCTCTCTCAGTACGATATTTGTACAGCAACTCCAATCTCTCTCTCAGTACAGTGTGTGTACATTGACTCTAATCTCTCTCTAAACACAGTGTCCGTACAGTAACTCTAATTACTCTCAGTGCAGTGTCTGTACAGTAACTCCAATCTTGTTCTCAGCACAGCGTGCGTACAGTAACCCACCTTCCCGTTATTTCTCAGAGTCGAGGCTGCATCACTGTGCTGACTGTAAAGCGCAGTAATATTATCACCATCACCCTCAGCAGCCTCCCGCCCCCTCGCCTGCTGCCGGCTGCAATACTCAGTATGGACTGCAGCGTCCTGGAGCGGGAGGATCTACAGGTCAGAAGGCTCATCTTTCCACATTCACCTATAACTGCATACACACACCACCCATATCTCCATTCACCAGCATACACACTCACCTTTCCACATTCACCTATACCTGCACACACACTCACCTATACCTGTCTCCATTCACCTATACCTGCATACACACTCACCTATACCTGTCTCCATTCACCTATACCTGCACACACACTCACCCATACCTGTCTCCATTCACCTATACCTGCACACACACTCACCTATACCTGTCTCCATTCACCTATACCTGCACACACACTCACCTATACCTGTCTCCATTCACCTATACCTGCACACACACTCACCTATACCTGTCTCCATTCACCTATACCTGCACACACACTCACCTATACCTGTCTCCATTCACCTATACCTGCACACACACTCACCTATACCTGTATTCATTCACCTATACCTGCACACACACTCACCTATACCTGTCTCCATTCACCTATATCTGCACACACACTCACCTATACCTGTCCCCATTCACCTATACCTGCACACACACTCACCTATACCTGTCTCCATTCACCTATATCTGCACACACACTCACCTATACCTGTCCCCATTCACCTATACCTGCACACACACTCACCTATACCTGTCTCCATTCACCTATAACTGCACACACACCACACCTATACCTGTCTCCATTCACCTATACCTGCACACACACTCACCTATACCTGTCTCCATTCACCTATACCTGCACACACACTCACCTATACCTGTCTCCATTCACCTATACCTGCACACACACTCACCTATACCTGTCTCCATTCACCTATACCTGCACACACACTCACCTATACCTGTCCCATTCACCTATACCTGCACACACACTCACCTATACCTGTCTCCATTCACCTATACCTGCACACACACTCACCTATACCTGTCCCCATTCACCTATACCTGCACACACACTCACCTATACCTGTCTCCATTCACCTATACCTGCACACACACTCACCTATACCTGTCTCCATTCACCTATACCTGCACACACACTCACCTATACCTGTCTCCATTCACCTATACCTGCACACACACTCACCTATACCTGTCTCCATTCACCTATACCTGCACACACACTCACCTATACCTGTCTCCATTCACCTATACCTGCACACACACTCACCTATACCTGTATTCATTCACCTATACCTGCACACACACTCACCTATACCTGTCTCCATTCACCTATATCTGCACACACACTCACCTATACCTGCACACACACTCACCTATACCTGTCTCCACTCACCTATACCTGTCCCCATTCACCTATACCTGCACACACACACCTATACCTGTCTCATTCACCTATACCTGCACACACACCACCTATACCTGTCCCCATTCACCTATACCTGCACACACACTCACCTATACCTGTCCCCATTCACCTATACCTGCACACACACTCACCTATACCTGTCTCCATTCACCTATAACTGCACACACACTCACCTATACCTGTCTCCATTCACCTATACCTGCACACACACTCACCCTATACCTGTCTCCATTCACCTATACCTGCACACACACTCACCTATACCTGTCTCCATTCACCCATACCTGCACACACACCACCTATACCTGTCTCCATTCACCTATACCTGCACACACACTCACCTATACCTGTCCCCATTCACCTATACCTGCACACACACTCACCTATACCTGTCCCCATTCACCTATACCTGCACACACACTCACCTATACCTGTCTCCATTCACCTATACCTGCACACACACTCACCTATACCTGTCTCCATTCACCTATACCTGCACACACACTCACCTATACCTGTCCCATTCACCTATACCTGCACACACACTCACCTATACCTGTCCCCATTCACCTATACCTGCACACACACTCACCTATACCTGTATTCATTCACCTATACCTGTCCCCATTCACCTATACCTGCACACACACTCACCTATACCTGTCTCCATTCACCTATACCTGCACACACACTCACCTATACCTGTCTCCATTCACCTATACCTGTCACACACATTCACCTATACCTGCACACACACTCACTTATACCTGTCCCCATTTGCCCTATACCTGTCTCCACACCTCACCTATACCTGTCACCATTCACCTATACCTTTGCACACCTGCACACACCTACCTACCCTGTCTTCATTCACACTATACCTACCTGTATCATTCACCTATACCTGCACACACATTCACCTATACCTGCACACACACTCACCTATACCTGTCTCCATTCACCTATACCTGCACACACACTCACCTATACCTGTCTCCATTCACCTATATCTGCACACACACTCACCTATACCTGTCCCCATTCACCTATACCTGCACACACACTCACCTATACCTGTCCCCATTCACCTATAACTGCACACACACTCACCTATACCTGTCTCATTCACCTATACCTGCACACACACTCACCTATACCTGTCCCCATTCACCTATACCTGCACACACACTCACCTATACCTGTCTCCATTCACCTATACCTGCACACACACTCACCTATACCTGTCTCCATTCACCTATAACTGCACACACACTCACCTATACCTGTCTCCATTCACCTATACCTGCACACACACTCACCTATACCTGTCTCCATTCACCTATACCTGCACACACACTCACCTATACCTGTCTCCATTCACCTATACCTGCACACACACTCACCTATACCTGTCTCCATTCACCTATACCTGCACACACACTCACCTATACCTGTCCCCATTCACCTATACCTGCACACACACACTCACCTATACCTGTCCCCATTCACCTATACCTGCACACACACTCACCTATACCTGTCTCCATTCACCTATACCTGCACACACACTCACCTATACCTGTCTCCATTCACCTATACCTGCATACACACTCACCTATACCTGTATTCATTCACCTATACCTGCACACACACTCACTTATACCTGTCCCCATTCACCTATACCTGCACACACACTCACCTATACCTGTATTCATTCACCTATACCTGCACACACACTCACCCATACCTGTCTCCATTCACCTATACCTGCACACACACTCACCTATACCTGTCTCAATTCACCTATACCTGCACACACACTCACTTATACCTGTCCCCATTCGCCTATACCTGCACACACACTCACCTATACCTGTCTCCATTCACCTATCCCTGCACACACACTCACCTATACCTGTCCCCATTCACCTATACCTGCACACACACTCACCTTTACCTGTCTCCATTCACCTATACCTGCATACACACTCACCTATACCTGTATTCATTCACCTATACCTGCACACACACTCACTTATACCTGTCCCCATTCACCTATACCTGCACACACACTCACCTATACCTGTCTCCATTCACCTATACCTGCACACACACTCACCTATACCTGTCCCCATTCACCTATACCTGCACACACACTCACCTATACCTGTCCCCATTCACCTATACCTGCACCCACACTCACCTATACCTGTCTCCATTCGCCTATACCTGCACACACACTCACCTATACCTGTCTCCATTCGCCTATACCTGCACACACACTCACCTATACCTGTCCCCATTCACCACTACCTGAATACACACTCACCTATACCTGTCCCCATTCACCTATACCTGCACACACACTCACCTATACCTGTCCCCATTCACCAATACCTGCCTACACACCCACCTATACCTGTCCCCATTCACCAATACCTGCCTACACACCCACCTATACCTGTCCCCATTCACCAATACCTATCTACACACTCACCTATACCTGTCCCCATTCGCCAATACCTGCCTACACACTCACCTATACCTGTCCCCATTCACTAATACCTGCCTACACACTCACCTATACCTGTCCCCATTCGCCAATACCTGCCTACACACTCACCTATACCTGTCCCCATTCACCACTACCTGAATACACACTCACCTATACCTGTCCCCATTCACCACTACCTGAATACACACTCACCTATACCTGTCCCCATTCACCAATACCTGCCTACACACCCACCTATACCTTTCCCCATTCACCAATACCTGCCTACACACTCACCTATACCTGTCCCCATTCGCCAATACCTGCCTACACACTCACCTATACCTGTCCCCATTCACTAATACCTGCCTACACACTCACCTATACCTGTCCCCATTCGCCAATACCTGCCTACACACTCACCTATACCTGTCCCCATTCACCACTACCTGAATACACACTCATCTGTACCTGTCCGCATTCACCTATACCTCTTTCCATTCACAAATAGCTGCCCACACAGTCTCCTCTCCCTGCACCCATTCACCAGTAGCTTCCCACACACTCACCTACCTGCTCCATTCACCTAAACTGCAAATCCTGAAAATATGCTTTGCAAATGGATGTTTTCAGGTTTCTTCGGTATATTTAGGAAACTTTAACTGACAATGCTGTGTAAAATCTGGTCCACATGTAAAATCTATCCCCCTCACCCCAAGTAGCTTCTGACGCATAATGAGCATCAATTTGCCTCAGTCCGCGTAATTTTGCTCAAGTATTTTAGTTGCTGACGTTGACGTCATACTATTGTTCGCTTGTATTGTGATAACTGCTAATTGCAGTTCGCTTGTAGATCAATAACCCCCAGCTCATTAAATTGCGCTTGTGCTATAATAACTGCTAGCTAACTAGTTAATTGATACAAAGTGCAACATAATTGATAGTGTGTTTTAAGGGCCCTGGCTACTGTCATAATTCACTCTAATATGTTATAGCACCATAACTTGGGCAAATGCTTTGTAGCTAGCAGCAACATAGCATTCACATACTAGTGTTGCTGACAGGGTGACTCTTGACCAGGGTATCATCGAGATGTACACAAGGTATGATTAGATATATCGAAATGTACCCACTTTTCTGTAACGTTATTGTTTCGTACCCAGCCTGTATTGGTATGTACCCAGAATATTCTCGCTTCGCTACACAAGATCTGTATGGCAGTGGGGGAGATAATTAACATTTTGCGTGAACTTTGCGTGTTCAATATATCTTATCGTACCTTGAGTACATTTCGATGGTTCCCTGGTCAACAGTGACCCTATCAGCGCTAGTGTTACTTGGCTTGCTGGCTAATTATATCCGTAGCTTGCTAGCAATCAGAACTTGTTTCAAATGTTAATGAAGCAACCTACCATTACTAGTTAGGCCTACTATGCTATTTTCACATTGAGAGATATGAAAATAACGTAAACAACAAAAATCAACCCTCATTATGTGACGGAAATCACGAGGGGGGGAACAGATTCTACGGGGGACCGGATTTTACCTGATACCAGCTCCTAACTTCTTGAGGTAATATTCACTGTTTTGAAACTGCCGAAGTGATGTGCGGACTTTGATCACTTTCAGGAGAAGGAGAAGGAGATGTATGTGATTGGAAAGGAGCCAAAACTCTCTTGAATGACTCATCTACTGACCAAAATGGTTCAAATGAAAGACTAATTAGCTAATAAGTCTTTATTATTCTCTGGTCTTCAGCTCTGTGTCTCTCGCTCTGCAGAAGCTGCAGACTCTGGCGCCCAGTGAGGAGGAACTGCAGCTCATCCAGGAGGCCCAGGCCCGATCCCCAGGCTCGCCTCTGGCCCCAGCCGAGCTGTGCCTCACCACACTGGGAACCATCCCTCACCTGGGATCCAGGCTTCAGCTCTGGGCCTTTGCTTTGGACTATGATTCACTTGAAAGGGTAAGACGCCGATTCCAATGAGATTGAAAGCAAGTAAGTATAGTGTTTCCGCAAAAAAAGTGAGCAGAGTATATTGAGCTGTAGAGTATTGTTATTGGTTTTAAGGGAGTTGGGGTTTTTCGGGTATAGTGTGTAGGGTATAGGGTGTTAGTGTTGGGGCATGTTATGTAAGGGTTATAAAGGCCTAGCGAGTTGGGTGTTAGGACCTAAGCGTGTAGCATGCGAGGGGGTAGGGTACGGTGTTGCAAGGATATAATGGGTTTTAAATGCAATGACCACTAGCATCGCGTGAAAAACTTCATATTTCTTGGAGAAGTTCTATTTCTTGAGCATCAAACCCAAAGAAAATGTGCACGTCTGGGTTTAACTCTAATTTTAGATCAAATTTCAGTCCTTTCATCTGATTTTTGGGTCATATAGCCCATTTGTCTAAGTACAGTGATAACTTTCATCACATAGAAACAAGGACTAGAGCTTACCATAGCCTACTCAAATCTTTTTGAGTTTAATTTAATGCTACTCATGGTCAAAGTTTACAATGGCTATGTCTACACTCTTAGTTATGCTGACTGCTCAAAAATATTATTTTTAATCATCTTAATTTGGTTGTGTTATCTCATTGTTCCATATTTGATATTATACACAGATATTTGAATTGCAAATTGCGTATAGCCTGCAACAACCCTTAAATTCATCCTACCACTATTTAAACCTACCAAAATGGATTTGGATGGGTAGCAGCCGCGTTAGCTAGCGAGCAGCAGCTAGGGTTATATGTGGAGATGTTTATACTAGATAGCTAATTTAGCGAGATACATCAAAATAAAATCCATTCGATTTTACCCATTTTCTCCACCTCTCCTCTGTCAGTTGAAAGTTGACACTGGTGGTTCCAGTGGCCACTAAGAACGTCAAGTGAAGGCATCAGTTGATGCGCTTAGGCAGGTAGACATATCGCAATCATTGCTACGCTGATGACACGCAACTATACATGAAAACTGACACGCCCCCCTCTTCAGCTTCACCATCGACTTCAATATCATCTTCACTATCTACTCTCACTACCTGTTTTGAAGAGATAAAGGCGTGGATGAAGCATAATTTCCTGCTGCTAAACAGCTCCAAAACTGAAACAATTTTAGTTGGCATCCCACACCAGATCCAGTCATCCCCCATAACCGCCGTAATATTTTCTGGCCAGGACATTCCTCTCTCCTCATCAGTCATCAACCTTGGGGTAAGATTTTACCATCAACTAACCTTTGAAGCTCATACTGTATGCAACACCTCTGCAAGAGCTCCTTTCATCACCCAAGAAAGATTGCCAAACTCCGACCAACACTCTCCCTATCTGATGCTGAGAGGCTTGTCCATATCTTTGTCTTCTCCAGACTGGACAATTGCAGTGCACTTTTCATCGGGATGCCGAGCAAGAGCCTCCAAAGACCCCAGTATTTAGTGAACAGCTGCTCGGATCCTGATGAGAGTGCGAAAGTATGAACTCATCTCACCCACTCTCCATTCACTTCACTGGCTCCCCGTCTCCATCGGGACTGAGCAGAAGGTCTCCCTCCTCCCTCACCAGTGCATCCATGGCAACAATCCCCCCACCTGAAAGAACTGCTCACCCCACTGACCTCAGCATGATCCTCTGCCCAACACACTCCGACCGTCATCTTAACCAAGAAGACTAAGCTGCGCAGCATGGAGGATCGAGCCTCCTGTTCTGCTGCCACTCGTCTGTGGAGTACCCTCCCTCACCATCTGAGGGCACCACTGAGAGTTTTAAAAAATCACTTAAAACTACCTTTTTACCAGAAGCTATGACTTATAAGTAACCTCTTTTCGGGTGCACTATTTGTGTCCCTACTTGCTTTTATGCTAATGCTCTCACCTTGAAGCACTTTGAGACTTGTTTCAATTGTAAAATGCATAATGAATAAAATGCATTATTATTATTATTATTATTATTATTATTATTATTATTATTATTAGATTGTAGGGTTATAGGGATGTAGTTATGTATGGGGTGTGAGGATGTAAGGGTGGTGAGATTATAAGAGTGTCAGGTGTGTTGGAGTGTTGGAGGTCATAGGATCGTAAGAGTGTAGACTGTAGGGCATAAGGGCAGTGAGATTATGAAAGTATAAGGTGAAAGAGAATTGAGGTTATGAATGCGTAGGGTGCAAAAGTGTGGAGGTTTTGGGGTTGTGAGGTGTAATGGAGTTGAGGTTATTAATGTGTGAGGTGTAAGGTTGTTGAGGTCATAAGTGTGTTTGGTGAAAGCATGAAAAATGTGTAACGGTCTCCTCCCTGGAACAGGACATCACTGAGCCTCTGTAAGGGTGTAAGTGCTTAGGGTATAAGTGTGTAACAGTCTCCTCCCTGGAACAGGACATCACTGAGCCTCTGTAAGGGTGTAAGTGCTTAGGGTATAAGTGTAACGGTCTCCTCCCCTGGAACAGGACATCACTGAGCCTCTGTAACAGGGTACATCAGTCTCCTCCCTGAACAGGACATCACTGAGCCTCTGTAAGGCTGTAAGTGCTTAGGGTATAAGTGTGTAACAGTCTCCTCCCTGGAACAGGACATCACTGAGCCTCTGTAAGGGTGTAAGTGCTTAGGGTGTAAGTGTGTAACAGTCTCCTCCCTGGAACAGGACATCACTGAGCCTCTGTAAGGGTGTAAGTGCTTAGGGTATAAGTGTGTAACAGTCTCCTACCTGGAACAGGACATCACTGAGCCTCTGTAAGGCTGTAAGTGCTTAGGGTATAAGTGTGTAACAGTCTCCTCCCTGGAACAGGACATCACTGAGCCTCTGTAAGGCTGTAAGTGCTTAGGGTATAAGTGTGTAACAGTCCCCTCTCTGGAACAGGACATCAGTGAGCCTCTGTAAGGGTGTAAGTGCTTAGGGTATAAGTGTGTAACAGTCTCCTCCCTGGAACAGGACATCACTGAGCCTCTGTAAGGGTGTAAGTGCTTAGGGTATAAGTGTGTCACAGTCCCCTCTCTGGAACAGGACATCAGTGAGCCTCTGTAAGGGTGTAAGTGCTTAGGGTATAAGTGTGTAAGGGCCTCCTCTCTGTAACAGGATATTGCAGAGTCTCTGTAAAAGTGTAAGTGTGTAGGGTGTAAGGGTGTAAGGTGTAAGGGATATAAGTATGTTGGGTGTAAGGGTGTTGAGGTCATATGTGTGGAGACAGAAAGGGTGCAAGGTTTAAGGTCATCTCTCTGGAACAGGACATCGTAGAGCCCCTGTAAGGGTGCACAGTTGTGTTAAAAAATAGCAGTGCATTAAAAAATGTAAATAAAGTGCAATTTTTTTTTTTATAGCCTTCAGTTCCATATTTCAAATGTTGTGGAAACAAAACACATTCAATTCCAAACCAAAGCATTGACAAATTTGATCAAGTCTGTGTTATTCTTTTACAGGAAGCAAAGAAAAGGAATATTAATATGTTCAAAAAATAGCGGTGTCAACAATTTTCTCTTCAAACTCAAACACTAAATTTAAGTCAAGATTTAACTTCTCTGTAAATTACTGAACTAATATTGTTGGGCCAGCATATGTTGAGGGTAGCACAGGATTATTTATACAAGGGACTTGGGGGGCAGGGAGGTTAGAGAGTGTTATACAGAGGGAAATGCAGACTGCCCTGATGGAAGCTGACAGCGTTACATGCACTATTGATATCTTTTTAACCCCTAAAACCCGAGCACGTTACGCATGATAAATACAGCATGTTCCTAATCGCAACATCATGATGCAGCTTATTCACTTTACGCGAAGAAACTCGGCAAAAAGCTCATGTTGACATTTTTACCTCAACCGAACACAATTCAAGCCCCAAGCAAGTAAATAACCATGTAACAAAACATAGGATAAAATCATATCAGCGCTGAGTCGCTAGAATTTCTACTGAATTAGTGCTATGCATACAAACGACACCTCAAATGAAAGAGGAAAGTCCACAGAATCCAACGATATAAGCCTTGTCATTTTAAACCGACACCACACTCAAAGAACAGCAGGCATACACTTTACAGTCTACAGAGATGAGCAAAAAAAAACTCTTACCTTTGATATTTTGTAATAAAAAAACTGTTTGAGGGTAAATCTGCGCTTGCTATTGTTAGCCCAATGTGTCCGTGTAATAACGAAACTAGATCTTCCAGTCTCAAAGCATGTTTTTTTTTTTTTCCCAAGGGCGTTGCTTCAAAGATCTCAGCTCCTCAGCATTGAGCTTGCTTGCAATGTATTTTCCTCTCTGTGATCGGCTTGTGATGCTGTCAGTAAGACTTTGCCGGGAGCCATTTCATTCTATGGGTTCTGATGTTTCCAGCGAGCTGTAAACCACCTTAATCGCACAAACCTAGCCTGAGCTACAACCTTGCGTTCCCAGTGCGTCAAACCGAGTCCATCGGCCATTCACACGTACTTAAATAGCGCGACAATATAAACGCTTAACAGGTTTGTTTGTGGTATTTTTGGCATAATAATCCGCTAAATATTCAACGGTCGTTTTCAAAGTTGTTTTCTGACAGGATCTTTGCGCCATTCCGCATGAATACTGAGACTACAATAGTACAGTAGGTGCTTTCTTGAGTCATTGTTTATATTGGCAATTTGATAACCAGCTGATGTAGTCTTGTGTTTAGGGTAAAGCCTTGCAATGTGGACCACCAGAGTTCAAATCCTGGTCTGGGCATGTATATGGGCCAGGCTCACGAAATCTGCGCCCCCCCGGGTACTGAAAAATAATGAAAATACCCATAGAGCTTAGCTGTGAGTGGTTTTTAATCTGTAGGTGTTGGGGGATCATATTCCGGCCGTATGACAGCGACGTTTTTTTCTTTTTCGTGGTACCTGGTCAAAGTTGGGTCCTCAACTCATTTTTTAGGCCAGGTTTCTGCCTTAGTTTCAAGACATGCATATCTTCTAAAGCCTCATACATGCATAGATACGGCTATATCTTCTCAAAATGCCCTGATATGTATAGAAGGATAGTATAGCTGATGGAAAAATGGTATATAGGTAATATGCTGTTGGGATTGTCAACCCCTGCCATGGCCCTGAAGTCGGGTACGCTTTTATGCGTGGGCTGCAAAATTGCTGCGCTGAAAGTGCAAACTCCTCTCTAACACAATGTGTAAAATTAATTCAGGCAACCCTATGCTCTCAGTGGTAATTACATGTGATAAAGGTATATGTCTACTCTCTGAATACCAAATATCATGGTCATTGGTGGAATATTTGGTGAGTTATACGCATTTTTCTATACCCTTGCTCGTTTAAGTCAAAAACACGAAAACCTACTGTTTGCCTATAATCCATCCAGAGGCCTATAACTAGTGATAATAAACTTATTTAAGCCTCCAATCAGTGTTATAATTGTATATAAGTGATGTCCAGAGGTATATCACCTGAAATTAGAAACCCAACAGTGATTTTTTTTCCCCTCGATCCCATCGCTGCTGAAAAAAAAGAAATTTGATCTGCAAATACCTGAAAAATGTTATAAAACCTATATCAAAACTCAAAAATCTCCTAGAAACACTCCTTATGGCTTAAAAGTATGTAGCCTAGGCAATACCAAGCCAGAAAAGGTGTCTATCAGCTTAAAATATCGGTATATCGGTCAGAAACCAAATCTAAGTCAGAAACCGCGACTAAGTCAGAAACCCGTCAAAGTGTACCAAACTCAACCCGACTGACTTGCTATTGCCATAATACTTAACTAATAGCTAGAATAAGAGTCTCAAGTAGGTAACTGATCACTTACCAATGGAAGATGCCACTTGTAGGCTGGTGGACAGGCTGCTTGACAGTTCTTTCTTTTTTAATTTTGGGTCCTAGGTTCCCCTAGCCTGAGCCCCGGGAGTTTTTTTATGATGATTGCATGTTTCTGTCTTTTAGTTATTGTTATTTTGTTGTAGGTATTGTCTGGTGTCCCCACCACCTATGCATGTTATTTGAACAAGTTTATGACTGATTGGCCACCGATTATGCCACAGCGGCCGCCACGCCCTGCCAGTTTCTGCCTGAGATCCCGGTTTCTGACTGAGAGCGTGGCCGATCGGTCCGATGTCGGGCTCCAACCGACGCCATTGTTACATTAACCCTAATTCAAATAGTTCGATGAAGTGTAAATTGTGAATAAAATCAAAATGCAATGACTTTTAGATCACATGAGCCAATATGTTATTTACAATAGATAACATAGATACATAGATTACATAGATAACATTTCAAAAGTTGAAACTGAGACATTTTACATTTTTATGCACAAAATGAGCTCATTTTGTGGATAAAATTGTAAAATTTATCAGTTTCAACATTTGCTACGTTATCTCTGTTCTATTATGAATAAAATACTGGCTGGTGTGATTTGAAAGTCATTGCGTTTTGATTTTATTCACAATTTACACTTTGTCCCAACTATTTTGGAATTGGGGTTGTATTTTCGATTAAATCGGCTAAAATACATTTTAACATGTCAAACCAACATGGAATATCATGTGCCTGACCACCTGTGTAACGACTGGGGTCACATTTGGCCGAATACGCCTGGTTTCTGCCTGAGATGCCCGGGTTTCTGACTTAGAAATCTAAGGCAGAAACTCTAAGTCAGAAACCGACCAAAATGCTTCGCGCGCTGTAGCTATGTCGTTATTCAGTAAATAATTGATCTAAACAGTGATTTTACTTTGATTTAGGCCAACAACAATACATGAATTGCATTTGGCTATATCTTTTACAGTTTTTAAAAATACATCTAAGTCAGAAACTTTTCTTAAAAGGTCATTTTTTGGGGACTCAAAAATCCCACTCAATCCCTGTAGGTTGGAGTTTTTTTTTTTTTTGCCTTAATGCACCAAATATTTGCTTCATCCTGAAGTATTATTAGGGTGTTGGGACCTTTTTTAATTTTTCTAGAGTGCTGAATGTAAAATCTAAGTCAGAAACCAGTACTTTGTGGACAATTTATTAAATGTCACCGCAATACGCAAAACGATTTATAGGGACGAGTGCTGACTGTCAGACATAGCCTACACATGTCTATTATGCACAGAAAAAATAAAAATAAAATAGAACACAATTAAGTATAAAAACCAAAAGTGAATTATTTCACTTTTTACATGGACATCCAAAAAGTGCCATTTTTGGCCACTTATCCAACTTAAAGGGCAAAAAAGACGGGGAAAAATTTATCGCAGACCGACAAAATTGTAATGTTCCAAGTTGTTCTTGGTGAGCTCCATCCATGGTGGTTCTGGAATAATCTAAGCAAAATATAAGATTTGCTAGCCTGTGGACACATTTGGGGGGGGTGCGCACATTTCGTGAGCCTGGCCCATGTACTATGGTAATAATAGCATTTTTCTTGTATAAATAATTGCTGGGGCTTTTGTTCTTTTTACTTTTTTACCATTTTTTTAAAATTACCTTTGTATTTATAATTATATTTATTTGCCTTTCTTAAAAATAAATCTGCTCCAGTGGAGTCAAACTTCTTTGTATGTATTATCTTTGAATGGGAAATTGTACAGGCTACAGGACTGGCAGAAATGATTAAAAAAAGAAAAAAAATTTAAAAATTCTAAAAATTAAAAAGTGGTTGTATTTGGATGGACTGTATGCCTGTAGTGACATATACTGTAAGTGACATTAGATGAGTTTTACAGTTTGATATCTGAGAAATATGAGCTTGGACAGGCCACCTAGACATTCCCGAACGAAAACCTCTCTAATTTTGCTCGGATTTACTTGATTAGAATAAACTTTGGCACAGATAATGGTGATATTCTGTGCTGTAATTTTTTAGGGGTTTCAGACTGCAACTGAATAATTTTACGACAGATAAAAGTAAAACTTTGTTTGGTGCATAAAAGATGTTTCATTTATGCTGCGTTCCATCTTCATTTACTCTGACTCAGTGACATATTACACTGATTTTTGCACCATGACAAAAATCCCCAAGGTGTTACCTTTTATTGTGATACCAAGATTAATTAAATCGACCAATTTGTTGCAGAGATATAGTCATTTCATTTTGGGCATGTCATTTTCAAGCCAGAGGCTCAGGGCTTAAAGGGGACCCATTATGCTGATCCTTCTTTTAAAACATATTAGTTATGTTATAAAGTTGGTTGTCCATGCTCAACCTCTGAAAAGTTTCTATCATACTATGCCTTAGTAGCGTCAACATTTTTGGAAATACAAAAGAAAAACCGCAGATCATTTGAGGTGCAATCTTGTTGTATCTCTCCCAAAGCTACTTGTCCGTTTACTTTTGGACGCAAAGAAAACAAATATTTCTTCGAAAAGACGATGCCACCAGAAATCAGTGGGTAGCTTTTTTTGTTTGCTGGCAGCAAACAGCCACGGCCAAAGGGAACGTTAGCTGTTTAAAATAGGTGCTTTTCTTCGCGTCCAAATATAATCGGACGAGCAGCTTTGGGAGAGATACTGACAAAACTGCACCTCAAATTATCTGCGGGTCTTCTTTTGTATTTCTGGAAGTGTAGATGCTACTAAAGCATAGTATGATCCGCGGTTGTTTATGTCTGCTAGAATAGTTTCTGGTTTGGGCAGGTCCAGCGCCGTGATTGGCTTAGGCTAGGTCTGTACTAATTGGACGGCACAACCTGATGTCAGGTTGTGCTCAGATCTCGCGAAGAGCTGTTCAGAGAGGAAATCACGTTCACGAAATCACGTTCTTGGATTACGGCAAAACCTCTGTATCTCATGTTTGGAAACTTTACAGAGGTTGAGTATTGACAACCAACATTATAACATTACCAATATTTATTAAAAGAAGGATCAGCATATTAGGTCCCCTTTAATCTGACTCCATATTATGAAAAAAGATTATAAAATCTTGCTGTAAATGTGTTGAGTTTAGAATCATAATACCATACTTGTTCCTTTGCCAATTTTACATGATTGCGCTTCCGGACCCACACAATCGCAAAACCTTAGTTCGGGGAGCCCTGCATTGGTTAGCCAGCAGCCACCGTAATACGTGAGTACCTTTCCCTCGCAACAGTTACAGACCCGAGTCCGCTAGTATGATACTAGTAGTACCTATTGGGCTCTTTAAAGGAGAATTTGACAAGAACCAGCGTATTACGCCCATGGGTCCTCTTAAGCTAAACCTCCAGAGCCAATACCCCGCCAATCCCGTTGGCAGTCAAACGTGGCCCCCGTTCTAACTTACCAGAGCTCCCTTAAAACTTTGTCTGCAACTGGCCTCTGACAGTAGGTCTCAGTCAGCACCCATTTGCCCTAAGTATTTAACCGTAATTTTGGCTAAAGGAACCAAGATGGATTTAAAATCATAAAAACCACACAAATTACAAGAAGAGAATTTATTAGTACGAAAGAAAGTTTTATTAAACAGGTAGGTAGGTCCACATAATAAATTTCATTATTCCGTTACATAATTTAGAAAAGAACAATTGAACGTAAGAGTCTCTTACTAAATGTGTTTTGGCTACACACGCACTAACGTGCGCGGGGAGAGATCGGAGACGATCTTCCATGAGTAAAGAGGCTACGCACGCCATAGAGGTGCATGTGTGGGAAGTCGGCTGCGATCTTCCATAACTATAGGCTACACACGCACTGACGTACGCGGGGAGAGATCGGATACGATCCTTCCTGACTATAAAGTATGGGCTACACAGGGCATAGAGATGCACATGCGGGAAGTCGTCTGCGATCTTCCCAGAATGGATTGTTTCTCTCTCCTTTAAACTTACTCCGTCCTTAGATGAAGGCGCATGGCTAAAAATTGCCAGGAAGGGGGGTCGAAACCAAAACTTGGGCTTTCCCCATCTGGAGGCCATAAAGTAATTTAGCAAATAGCTAGTACTATTACCCGAGAGGAGATTCTACCAATTTTAGGGAGTTTCTGAGAGTGAATGCATTATAATCTCATTTGATATGAAATATATTCAATAAATACTCAACTCCTCGAATTATAACAAAACATACATACCAAACAAGCCAGGAAAATGTATTAATATGATGCAGTTGTCATGAAAAAGTCTTAAGATGAATTATTATACAGGTAAATTGGGTTATAAATACAGGAGAGATTTCATGACAGTATATGAAACAGATAAGCATATTTGTGAAGTTTCCAGAGGTTGAGATTATTTTAAAAAGATAAGTGAGGGTCCAGTCTTACAACAGATGACTGAGGGCAATATGGGGCATTGTGTAAGCCAAAGACCTCCCATGCATGCAGGGCACAGACCAAACACAGGCCCCACAGAGACACAGAAACACACACCCCCACACGCAGCTCAGAGGGACAGAGACCATACACACCCCCCAGAGACACAGAGACCACACACCATACACACCCCCCCCCACCCAGCTCAGAGGCACAGAGACCATACACACCCCCCACTCCCAGCTCAGAGACACAGAGACCATACACACCCCCACTCCCAGCTCAGAGGCACAGAGACCATACACACCCCCACTCCCAGCCAGCCACAGAGACCACACCCCCCACTCCCCAGCTCAGAGGCACAGAGACCATACACACCCCCCACTCCCCAGCCCAGAGGCACAGAGACCATACACAGAGACCCCCCCCTCCCAGCCTCAGAGACACAGAGACCATACACACCCCCACTCCCAGCTCAGAGGCACAGAGACCACACACACCCCCCACTCCCCAGCCCAGAGGCACAGAGACCATACACACCCCCCACTCCCAGCCCA